>JAKCOX010000050.1:3823518-5097191 GCA_022605575.1 Laterallus jamaicensis coturniculus
TAAAATTGCAGAGAATGCTCGGTTCTTAGCTTGACCTTTGCAATGACGTGTTTTCGATTGCTTCACTTTATTTGCATTCTAATTCTATAAAGATCATTGGTTAACTATGCTGATTGCTTTAAATACAAAGAAATGAGGATAATGATTAGCATATTTATGTTATTTCCTGGAAATCATTATCATATGTAATTGTCATCCTCTCAGGAGTAGTTATGTTGAGCAGGGATCCTCTGGTAATGGTCGACAGTCTTCCTCACTGTGTCCGTGAGTGAACCCCATCCTTGTGCATGCTCATTTCATCTTTGGCTGGTCTTCCATAACCACTGCCAGTTTCTTCTGGGACCTATTGTTTTGATTCAAGGTCCATAACCAGTACCCATTTAACTCAGAGTCCACAACTATTCTCATAATGATCAAGGCATGCTCCGTCCTGGTTGCCTATTCCTAAGGGCCTTAATGTGCTTTATATTCTCATAGTTGCTTTAACACCTTTAAAATCAAAATCATATTCTAAACTGAAACCAAAATAACCTAAAAGTTAAGTTCTTTTATAAGGGTGACTGTAAGTGTATTGTACCCTTTATGAATGTCAATGGGCATTTATTCTTTTATCTGGGGATTCCAACTCTCCTTTCTAGCTTGTTTTGAACCTCTGGTTGCTTTGAAACTCACGTGGATGACTGGTGTTCTTGAGATTATTGCTCCAGGATAACTTGCTCCTGACATTTGGAATGAAATAGCAAAGCAGCTGATTCAGCTCAGAAAGCCAGCATAGGAGTTCCCTTTCCTAACAGGTATTGCTGATCCAGTGATAGCACGGATGTATCACTGACTTCCAGAGGAGCAGAGCAGAAGGTTGCTCCATTAAATTAGGCATAAAAAATGCAAAGATAATTTTTCCTCTGCCTGTTTCAGAGCTATGGAGCAGCTGGCTGCATCTCTCTTTGTCAGCAAGCTCTGCAGAGCTCTGCCTGGGCTAGGAGTGGCCATCCCATGGAAGTCTTCAGCTATTCAGCCCCTGGACAGTTTCTCTGGGATATTTCTTGTACTGGCTTCCAAATGCATGGGAGAAATATGACCAAAGAAGGCAACATGATAAAGAAAGAGGCTTTCTGCAGGTTTTTTATTGCTCGATGAATGTGATCACGCACTGGTTTGATGTGGCAGCTCCAGCAGAGGATTGAGAGACCCTGCTGCTCTCCAGGTCTGCTTTCAGCTTAGGCTCAGGGAGAACCTCTCTCTGGGGGCTTGGAGGACTCAAAGTCAGCTTTAAAGCCAGGCAGCTTGCTGATCTTACCCAGAAGCCCTCTCCCACGACTGGTACAAAAGCTAGAAGTGAAGCTCTTTTGTCTTGATCTCTGAAATGCATACAGCTGAGGAGTGACAGGAGTGGGACGGAGGGGAGCCTTTGGGCATTGGGACCTGGATTTTAAAAGTTATTTTAGTACATTGAGATGTCAACTGGAGGTCTTGAAAGCCTTGGGATGCATTGTTTACAAGCTTTTCAGGTGGGATTTTTTTGCGTAAGTACAGATACCTCTGAGTGACCACATACCTGGACCCTGGTAATGATGACAGGAGAGAAATTGGTGCTTTTAGAGAAAGATTTATCTGATTGCAAAATGGATGAGGTGAGAAACAGATCCAGTAATGTTGCCCACTTCTCTCTACCAACTATGAAGCAAGCTTTCATGACTAGATGAGGTTTAGAGACTTCTAGTGCAGACTTCTAAAGTTATGGATCTCGTGGTAAGTGGTGAAATTATTTCAGAAATCATGTCCTTGGTGAGCTTAGGCTGCCCTTGGAATTTCTCTCAAGTAAGTGGGAAGTTCCTGAGAAAGATAATTAACACATAAGCCAGGCTGGATGAAGAACGGAATGTGATTACACAAGGTTGGTGTCTCTGCTTCTGCAGCTGCTAGCCACAGATGATCTCAGTATACTTTCTAACCCTCATGAGTGAGTCCTAACAAGTCCAGACCCTCTTAGGAGGGTTCCCACCTCAAGTGGGGCACTGACACGTGCAGCTACTGCATTTCCATGACATCTAGGATAGGGGATTACCCCCCAGTCCTCCTAAAGGCACCCTGGATGCCCTCTGATGAGGTCACATAGAACTGGATGCTTTTAAAGATCTGGATAAAGATATGGAACTTCAGAGAAAGGGAATTAAAATCAGACCCCCTCAGCTCCCTCTGCCATAGCTTTCTATGTGAAAAATGGGAATAGACTCACTGTTGATAGCCTTTAACATTTTGCTCATGCAGATCGTAAATTCTTAAGAATGGGTATTATCTCTTGCTACTTGTCTGTACAATAAGGGCTTAATCTCAGCAGGAGCATGTGGGTTTTTGAGTAATTCAAATAATGTAGTATGTGATTTACTTACTTATAAGGAAGCAGCTCATCTGATTCTGTTTTAGAATTTAAAAAGACCATGTACTCTGTACTCTGCCCACCACAATAATGACAATAAAAATTCCCAAATGCACCATATAAAATGGTTAGATTTATGAGAGTGTCTGGTTCTTTTTGGACTCGCTTCTCACAGATGTTCTGAAAATAATTCAACCCCAGTCTTCCCCCACCCCTGCCAAACCTTAACAAACCTCACTGTGTTGGAGCTGCAAACAATTTCTTTGATATATAGCCCTAAAATAACTATTCCAGGCAGTATGCTTTTTATTAACTTAAAAAAAAATAAGGCATACAATCAGAGTTCCAGTATTGCTAGCTTCTAACAAAGAGCATGTATCTTTTAAAATGGTAGAATGTGTACTGTTAATTTCAAAGGTATGTTGCTCTGCATATTGAGTTCAAGATATGAAAGAAATTCAGAAGAAGTTAATATATGTCAAAAATTAAACAAAAATTTAATTTAAAGGGAGAGGTATAAAATGCAGTTTGAAAAGATGATTTTATCATGAAGCAATATGAGAAAGAGAAATTCACAAGCAAGGAAGAGGCAGCCTTGGGCACCAAGGGATGTTAGCAGAGGCTCGGTGTTATGAGCAATGCTACACTCATCAGGAGCAGAAGCTAGCTGTGGCGCTCTCTCACTCCTCCTACTCTCCTGGGTTTGATCTGTGGAATGACAGTGGCACTCTGTCCTCTGGGAGTTACTTGTCACCTCTTCTGGCTGGGAGGTTGGGAGCTACTGCCAGTGGGGACATGATGGGGAGCAGCCCTGTTATAGCACCAAGCCTGGCTTAAAGCTTTGCTTGGACTGTCAGCATGTGTGAAGCCTCCTGGGTTTACTTCCAGATCTGTGTTGTTTGCTGGATGGTGTCTGGCTTGGTGGGCATCTGGGAGACTTCATAAGCTGGGATTTACACCTCTTTGCCTGCCAGAAGCGACAAATGGGCTATATTGGAAATGAATACTGGGAGTCTTCCTGAACCCTGATTACATGCTCTTTTTTCACTGCTCCCCTCATTGTGGAAAGGTCTGTATTGGGAAAGAAATCATAGAATGCATCAGGTTGAAGAGACCTTTGAAGGTAATCTTGTCCTACTCCCCTGCAGTAAGCAGGGACATCTTCACTAGATCAGGTTGCTCAGAGCCCTATCAAACCTGACCTTGAATATCTCCAGGAATGGGGCCTTCACTACATCTCTGGGCAACCTGTACCAGTGAATCCACCATGCTCATATTGAAGAACTTTTTCCAAATATCCAACCCAAATCTCCCCTTTTCTAGTTTTGAACCATCACCCCACATCCTATTGCTCCATGCCCTCATGAACAGTTCTTCCCCAGCTTTCCTATACACACCTTTCAGGGACTGCAAGGCCACTATAAGGTCCCCTTGGAGCCTTCTCTTCTCCAGGCTGAACAAGCCAAACTCTCTCAGCCCGTCTTCATAGCAGAGCTGCTCCAGCCCTTCGGTAATTTTTGTGGCACTCCTCAGGATACACTCCAACAGCTCCATGTCCTTCTTGTTGTTGAGAACTCCAAATGCTGCAGATGTATTGGCAGTAGGGTGAAGCATGGCTCTATCACTCAGACATTAGGTTGTAGCGCGGGTGAAGAGCTAAAGTGCTCAGTCCTGAAGGGATGGATGAAATTCTGAAAACAATTTCAGTGACATGACCCAAAACACATGGAGAAATATTAAAGTAATTGAGTTTGGATGCAGACAGCAAGGCAGGGCTCAGTGGGTTCTTCAAGGTTGCAGGTTTGAGCCATTGGCACTGCTTTCAGTCCCACCTCTATCACTCAGCCTTTGCAGACTTGCTTTCTGCTAATGACACCATCATACATCTCCTTTTGAAGGAGTTTACCACAAGACTGCCTCAGCTAACAGCTTCTCAGTTGAGGCCCTGCAAGATTTATCTTGGATTTAAACAAAATACACAACAGTTTAGCACAGCAAGAATGAAGGATGGACCTTACAGAGTTGGAAGGCACACTTGGGAAGTAGTTTGACTCATGAAGAATCTGAGGGCTGAAGCTGGTTTGGAAAAAGTGTTGAGAATTGGGTGGATGTGCAGGAGATGTTTTGTGCTTGTGAGAACAGCTACTACTATGTGTAAACACTGTCCCCTCAACTCCATAAACACGTATTGTGTGGTAAGGCTCAATCCAATTAAATTCTGATTTGATTACCAATCAAAGGTATTCCTTAATAGGAACAACAGAATTCCACAAACTAATGTGAATGCATTAAAAAATCGTATTAGCTGGAACCACTATGCTTGAAGTAAAATGTAGGTTGCCATATGCACATGGCATCAAATATCCACTTTGGATTCTATTATGGTGATGGCTTTGTATTAGCAGTCATCGCAGATTGGCAGACAAGTAAGAAAGGATTGTAAATGCAGCTTTAATTGATGAAATAGTTAATCTGGAAATTAGGATTCTATCTCTGCAATTTTCAGCCACATATGGTGAGTTTCCAGCTCTTGAAGTACATTTTGCAGATTTTCTGCTGTGCATAATTTAATATGGTTCTCCAAGCACCTGCCTTGCAGCCTTGTCCTCCCTAAAATGAGTGACAAATTCTGAATCAAAGTGGGAAAGAAAAAAAAACCACCAACCCTCTGCTTCTAAAATGGGCTGAATTGCCATCTGGATCAGAAAGGGTTGTTCCTCAGTAGCCCCACAGGATGCAAATGGGCTGGCTCACTCTCTGCTTCTGCCAGTTTTATCATACTGATTCAAACTGTTGAAGAAGTTAAAACCAGGACATGTCTTCAGCTGGTTTAAATTGATATAATGGTAGTGACCTTAGTAAAACTATGCAGACTTACACTAACTACCCCACAGATATCTTAAGGCTAGGGAAGTCTATGATGTTCATCCAGTCTGACAACACAGGCTATAGACTTTCATCCAGGACTTCCTGTGCTGAATCCAATAGGCTATGGATGAAACAGAGCACAGCTTTTAGTAAGATGGGTAAGGTTGGAAGATTAAGCAGTATAAATTACTACAAATCCAAGATTTGTCATGGTTTCTGTGAACTGGGATTCCAGAACTGAACACAATTTAAGAGGTTGAGAGAGCTCATCAACCAGGAGAGAGCTCGTCACATTTCCCTGTTAACTGTTTCTAATTGCCTCAACTATAAAAAATGTTCCTGTGCTTGCAGCTTGAGGTTGAGATCCACCTATTGGATTTGATTAACCCTTCATCAGTCATACTAGACCTCTGCTGTATCAGATATCTTCTCCTTGCACAGGGTATTTTAGTTCCTGATTAAGATGTTGCCTTCTTATCTTCATTAATATGATACAGTGAGCTCCTGAAGTCACAGAGAACTGCTCCCTTCTTGAACCATCAAGAATCAGCCCATTTCCAGGTGGAGATGAATTTTAGGGCATGTTTTGAACCTCTAAATTTGCCTGTGGGCTAGAAATAACACTGCAACAGCAAAAGGGGGTTTTCAGGACAGACCAGGTAACTGATGGGGAATTTACCTTTTCAGTGCATGCGGTTAGGAGATTTTTAGCAGTTTTTAGCTATTGCCATTTTATTGTCTCAATGACTCCTTAAATGGCAAGCTTGGGTGGGCCAGGATGTTGTTGTCTTCATATCTCTGTGGAGACCTTGCTATTACATGCTCTGGTGAGAGTTAAAACTTCCTCTGCATTCTAAAACTACCACCATCAGCTTGAGAGGATAAAACCAACTGTATCACTTCATACTGGCTAATGCTCTGGTAGATTCAAAGTGTGATGTACTCCTTTGTGAACTTTATGTGATGCTATGTGCCCATCACTGAAGACCCCTTGCTGCTCCAAAGCCAGCTCCAGCCTGGTAGCCAGCCTGTCTATACATGTGGGAAGTGATCAATGGGGTTTCTGCCCTTGAAGCTGTTAGCAGTGAGTGGAGTCTGTTATTCACAGTGGCCTGAGTGGGATCAGCTGTCCCCTGAGATTTAATGTCATCAGAGATAGTTGTGCAGTGCTACATTCAGAAAGAAACATCTCCAGAGTGTAAGGAGCAACAAGGATGACCATAACTGCCCAAGATCGAGCTGAGAAAACACCTGTCAGGTTTCTCCTTCCATCTGCTGAGAGCAAATCCACCTTGTCATGAGAAGCCACATCTGTGTGAGAAGATGATGCTGTGCAAGTCTTTCCCTTAATTCTAGGCTCTGAGGGTGACAAGTGCTGTAGAGGTGGACATGTTCAGGTGAGAAATATGCAGAGGGTTTGAATATTAAGGCTGCAAGCTGACCCTCAACTTACAGAAACTGGAACGGTCTCCATCATTGGAGCAGCACATTGATTTCAGTGGAAACATGCCAGCCTCTGTTGCTCAGAATCTGGCTATGATCCTCCCATCCTCTACCTCCCAAGTGGAGCCACTTCATATATGCTTTGTGCAGTTGTCAAAGACAGGCTGGGGATGCAGGGCAGTGCAAAGTCTGTGTCAAGTTATTTATTTGCTTATTTGAATGTTTTGGTTGTTTTTTTTAATGGTCAAACTATAAAACCCCTATGATCTCATCAAACAAATGCAGTTAATGCTTATGCCAACAGACAGGGCTGAATGACAGATCAGCTTCAGTGTCACCAACACATAATGAGAGCAAGCCTGACTGGGGAGAGATTGATTTAATCGGCTGCTTTGCTCCAGCTTTGCCCCAAGCTGTCCATGCTTCCATCTGCTCTATGTGCATTGTCATCACGAGCAGCTGGTGCAGAGCAGACCCAGCACTTCCCAAGTCTTGATTCCTATACATGAAGTGTCTGCCCCTCTGGACTGCTCTCTGGGCTCTCCAGGATGTGGATGGAGCTGCTGGGGATGAAGCCCACCACGTGGCATTGCACATTGAGGCCCAGGGAGACCCTATGCTCTGTCTGGTTTGGGAGATGGAGCAGCAGTGATTCAGCAGGTGAGAAAACAGCTCCCTGGTTAGGAAGTGATGAAGGTATGGATTTTACCAGATTGGCAGCAATGAATTGAACCAGGGCAGGCTCTTGCTTACAGAGGCAATTTCTCTGGTTGGAGCCACTCCACTTTGAGCCAGAAAGATATTTATGTGCTTAGAGATTGATAACTGTACTTGGCCAGTGGCCGAGCACTGGTCCCATACAAGCCAGTTCACATCCATCCTCTAAAATCATCCAGGTAAGGACTATATCCGTATCTCCTACTTTCTAGGTGAATATCCTGGCCTCAGGCAGGACTCAGCCTTTTTGCATGTTCTGTTTTTTCTTGGAGGGGAGGGCCTAGATGAAGAACAGTAAATAGGTTTTTATTCTGTTGTGAATGAAATTGATTTCTCATATTTCTGGTCAGTCTTTTATCACAACCAAGTCAAAAATTCTTGTACAGATGAAAGAGGCAAAGTACATAAAATTCAGGAGCAAAGGTTATTTGAGCGAACACCCTGTTGTTTAGCCACAGCGTTGTGGTTAATGTGGTTGCTTAGGTACTGAAATGTGTGAGGATCAGTCATATCCTCACCCTTTATATCCAGTCTGTCTATAAAATAGATGTTTGTCTGTTTCTTGGAGCTTTTGGAAGGTACTGTGCATGAGAGATTATAGAGGCTGCTATACTCTTGTGTAGGTGACAGCTGAATAGTGAGTAGAAACTTTTGCACATCGATAGCCAAGTACATTTTCACAGGCCCACAGTCTGTTCTGAAGAGTCAGGTGCCAGCTGTATTTATGGTTTCATGAATGAAAGATAAGGTTTTGTTTCAGTTCTATCCATCCATACCCCCCCCCCACCCCCCCCCCCCCCCCAGTTTCTGCTGGGTTTGAGGGGTTCCAGCAGAAATACACTTTTCTGCTACATACAGCCTTCCAAAACAGAGTATTTATAGAAAAACAGCCTGTCCTACAAGTCACATAGCGAATAGTGTGAAAATTCCTTCATTGCTGTGTTAGGCCTTGGATCAGATCTTCATTTTAGTGAAAACTATTTGTTGGCAGATTCATACATTCTCAAGCATCAGAAGACAATGTCTTTCTCCAGACCTGTTCCATGAAAAACCTTCCACCTGCACCGATAGCATTTGTACCCCAATGGCTTTCAAGTATTAGTCTGTTTCTTCACTGTGCTTGTGCTCTTGTGATGTGTGACCATTTGGCTAAGGACCCAAAATGGGAAGGCTTCTGCAAATGAAGGTACAGTCTAAACCTTACCTGTGAAGATTCCTGTAATGACTCCACTTCTAGTTATTGACCATTAGTGCATTTAATCTCTGTGCAAATCGAACTCTGTTGCTCCCTTCAAGATTTTTCATGTGAAAGAATTCTTGTTTTGACCAAATCAGATCTCTTTGGACTGTCTCATTACTGTATACTGTTCTCCTTCTACCATTATCCTCATTCCTATATTTTGAAGGCAGGTACATGAGCATCAGTATTTCACTATGAAAGACAGGCTACATTTTGCAATGTTCCCATTTTGCTTACATATCTGAAAATGCTTTCACATCCTGCAGTACCCTAACAGGTTTTATGACACTGCTCTGCCCAAGATGGGACCTGTCTTCAAGGTTTTTAATGTCTTGGCTCTGACATGGTCCTGACTTAAGTTTTAGGGCAGAGGTAAGAGCAGTGACACTGGATGGCTGGAGGCAACATTAAAAGCAACCCCCTTTGTTCTAGATAGGTTACTGGAGATCCTCTTTTACATCTAGACATCTAGAGTGCTTTCAGAGTAACAGTTGAGTCTGAGGTTTTCACCTCAGGTCCTTATCCTTTGGCCCATCAGCTTATTCTCGGTTATGTCGGTTGAAGAGATTTCTGTGTTAGGACACCAGCTGCCCATCTCTGCTTGATGTTGCCATGACCTGAACACTGTGTGCTTCCTGTCCTATCAATGTCCAGATGAGCCAGGTTCACAGAGGTCCCTCTGCTTAAATCATGAATACTGACTACAACAGGTTTGGATGCTCTCACACGATAAGTTCAGCCTGGGGACAGTAAACATCCACTCTGGGTGCTGAAAAGTGTCTGAGGTAAAACTGTGGGTTGCAACTAGATATAAAATTAGACCTGAAAGCAAGTGTTCACTATGATTTTACATTTCTACACCCTCAGGTTAGGTTTAGCCTCTGGAAAGGAATGATGTGACTACTCACAGTCACGAACCCTTTACACAAACCTTCCATTGTTCTATGCCTACCTTTTTCTAACTGAATAGACTTTCTCCTGCTAATGCAATATTTAGGATTTTTTTTTTTTCATCACCAACACGCATCTAATGTGGGGGAAGGAAATTATTTTTTAGATTTGTTTAGTCTTGCACCCTCTGGGTTTGACAGTCTGCCAAGGAAGCAGAGATATCGTTTGACAAATGCCTTACTGTGGTGTCCGCCTCCTCTGTATCTCCTTAGCATGTGGTTTTTAATGGATTGATGTGTGATATCTAAAATGGAGGAAAAGCAGCTTCTTGAGAACTTGATTTTTCAGTTACTCACAGCAAAAAAGTGAAAAAAAAAAGAAGTACTGAACAACATTGCTGGACCAGATCGAGAACCTACCAGATGCATCTCTATGGAATGTTCCTTGTGTGAGTTATTTTACCCTCCAACAATAGCACCATGCATTAACTAAATCTGTGACCATGGGATCCGTAGAGAAAACATAATGCTGGATGAGAGGTGCTGTACACTCTTCCACTCAAGACGGAAATAGAGGTCTACACATCAATGACTTTTTCAATTTCCTGGCCAAAAGGGGTGGAAGGGAAGACAGGGTGCCTGATGGCATTGGTGGGCGGCGGGGAGGCAAGTGAACAGTAAACAAGGTAGTATTTTAAAGCAAAATTGGGGTAGAAATTACAACCTCTCTTTTTAGTTTCTTAGTCTCTCTCACTTGTTTGGCCAATACAGTTCGTTTTCCTTGTTTTCTATTATCCCACTATCTCACTCTCACCCAATTCTCTCTTGCATTATTACCAAAACCATTCGTGAGAGGATTTAAATTACATGCTGAATGGGGAGCACAATCTGATAGAGGTTTAGAGACAATTCCTTTGCTCATTGCAAGCTAATTCTGTTCTATTTCATCAGAAAAAGACCACCACAATCCAAAATCCAAAGAGTTGAAGCAGCCTGAAGGCTTTGTTCCTGGCTGCGGGAAGAATTTCCCAGTGAGTTATTGGTGCCTGGAGGAGGCAGATGGTGTCTGGTGTTCTCCTTGTACACGGTGATTGTGGAAAGAAAGGAGACGTGGCACAGAGCTGCCTGATACAGGAAAAAAAAAAAGTAGCTCTCAGAAATGGAACCACATTTTTCTGCTCTTAACAAATGAGGACCTTCTCTCTGGCCTGGAGGCCAACGGGCATAGTCTGGCAGTAGACCGTGTAGCTCCCTGACGTCAAGGAAAGCAAATTTAATGTAGAGCTAAATTCATGCTCCTTCTTTGCTGATAAATTCAGTTTGTTTCCTGCTGTTCAGCTGGAACAAATGCTTCCATTTCACCTGCTCAGATATCAAACACAGGAAATAGTTGAAACCCTGGAAGGATGTTTTTTGGGTTGTTTTTTTCTTTTTTTTCCAGTGAATAAAGAAATGTGTATGTATTTGTCAGTTTTAAGACTATCTCTGGTTTTCTGGCACGTATCTTTTTACCTGATATCTTCTCATAGTCTCAGAAGTGGGTTTTTTTTTTTAAATGCAGCCACATATGACTTTTCACAGTCTCTTAGACATAGTTTTACTGACATCAACACCAACAGTATTGGAGAAGCAGTTACAGAAGGCTTTTATTTTAGCTGTTCACACCTGGATTAATCAATTAATAATTATAGTGGGCAACTAACTCCCATGGGAGTTGGTCATGCTATGCTTAAGGTTGGAAAACACAGCTGTAATCACTGTGTGTGCTTGCCTCCAACAACAAAGATTCTTTTTATTGTCACAGAGAACTAAAGAAATAATGAGAAAAGGATGCCAAGCCCTCCCATCCCCTAAATATACTGTGGTGAAAATACATATACTTCTGAGAAAGAATGGGTTACTCAGCTTAGGGAGTTACATAGCTGATGGGCAGAAGTGCCTATACCAAACACATGTCAAGCTGCAGGCTGCAAAAGAAATTGTGCTAATGGCTGTGTCCTGTATGTTCCTATTCTCAGACCAGGGTTATGTGAAGCTTTTAAATCAGGAAAATGCTTACCACTTCCATTTAAAATTTCTGGAGAAAACAGTTATTAAAAGGTGTTCTATTAAAAAAAAAAAAACCCCAAGAAAACCCCCCCCTCACAATTTATTAGTCTGTCAGTTTTTCCATTGTGAAACAAGCTGATATTCAGGGCTTTGGAGTTCATACATTAATATCTTGGTCCCAAATCTTTTCACACAAAAGAAATCCCCACCAGACTATACATTTCTTTATAAGGGCATTCTGATCTTAGAAAAATGTCTCAATAAAAAATGGCTGAGATTTGGGCTTGTTCAGCCTGCAGAAGAGAATGCTCAGGGGAGACCTTACAGCAGCCTCCAGTACCTGAAGAGGCTATGGGAAAGCTAGGGAGGGACTGTTTGTAGGGCATGTAGTGATAGGACAAGGGGGAATGGGTTTAAACTAGAAAAGGGGACATTTAGGTTGGATATCAGGAAAAAGTTCCTCACTATGAGGGTGGCAAGACACTGGCATGTGTTGCCCAGAGAGGTGGTGGAGGCTCCATCCCTGAAGACATTCCAGGTCAGGCTTGATGGGGCTCTGAGCAACCTGATCTAAACATGTTCTTGCTTACTGCAGGAGGGTTGGACTAAATGGCCTCTAAAGGTCCCTTCAAACCTAATGTGTTCCATGATTCTATGAAAGTAGACGGTGCATGTTTAGAAATGGCCAGGTGCCTTACAATGGAGTCACTGAACACAACAGGTTTTGATGTCTGCTGCAGAGACAATCCAGAAAATCCCAGCACAGCAATTTTACAAAGAATAACTTTCAGACTAAGGTGTTGAGCCCCCTGTGCTGATGTCTAATGGGAAGTGAGAATCTAAGGCCAGCTTCAATCTTATGACTGTCTTCTGATTTCCAGCTGTATTAAATGAAATCTATAACACAGTTGAAAAAAAAAATTAAATTTATGTATAACATCTTTTTCCAGACTAATTTCTGCCACTGTCAATCAGGTGTGACTGTACTGAGATCTTTGGAATTATATTGCATAAACTAAGTTTGAGAAAAGATTTAGAGTCTAGATTTTCTTTGACACTAGCTCCATAATAAGTGCAGATACGTGTTTTGGAAAGCTGTTTGATGAAGCTTGGTCGTATTACATCGCTCACTCCATCCTGCAGCAGGCTTCCAAAGATGAGTTGGAAATAGTGAACCAGTACATCAGTACCACTCAAATTAAATTCACAGATGAGAGAAATCTGCCTTCAGTAAGTCTAGGAATCTCATTTCTGGAGTATTAGTAAGATAGAAATATGTTCTTCCAAGATATCGTGGCACAGTGTGATGATTATTAGCTCAATTCAGTGGCACAATTACTACAGGCCATTTAACACAAATGTGTTCCCTGTTGCTATCCATTATACTAGTAGCTTCAATAATGTCAGTGTGTACAGCTCAGAGCACGGCACGTCATGAAAGAAATATGATTATATGTAACTAGCACAGTTCAGCCATACATTTACAATGCAAAGTCTATGACAATGCCTTACCACTTGAATATTTGGGGAAAGGCTACCCTGCATGCTAGCTGCAGGCTACTCTAATCAGATGTTGGGCTAAAATATGACCTTTTTTTTTTGTTATCACCTTCGGATGTTAGTCACATGAACAGTTGTCCTGTCCTCTTGGATTGGGTTCATTTCTCCTGTCTTATTCATCTAAAAATTCATTGTTGAAGTCTTAGCTGATCACTTTGGACTCTCTGTGGAGTCAGCACAGAGAGATACGTTATCTCCAGAGGGTGATTTTTCTTATCTGAAAATAGGTACTGGGATGGCACAGAGGAACTATACCTTTACTTAAAGTAACTAGGTGAATCTGCTCATCTATCCCTAAATATAATAATAATCTTATTAGTCTTTGCTCAGATAATTTCATTCTTTTCTCTTAAAGCCTGTCTAGCATCCAGAATGACCTTGAGGTGTCTGGGAAGCCAAGCAATCACAGAATCACAGAAAGTTAGGAGTTGGAAGGGACCTTGAAAGATCATCTAGTTCAACTCCCTGCCAGAGCAGCATCACCCAGACAAAATGACACAGGAACACATCCAGGAGAGGTTTTTAATAACTCCAGAGAAGGAGACTCCCCAACCTCTCTGGGCAGCCTGTCCCAGGGCTCTGTCACCCTCACACTGAAAAAGTTCCTCCTTACATTCACATGGAAATTCCTCTGCTCCCGCTTGCACCCACTGCCCCTTGTCCTATTGCTGGCTATCACTGAGAAGAGCCTGGCTCCATCCTCCTGACTCTCACCCTTTACATATTTATAAACATGAATAAGGTCACCCCTCAGTCTCCTCCAAACTAAAGAGGCCCAGCTCCCTCAGCCTGTCCTCATAGGGAAGGTGTTACAATCCCTTCATCATCTTGGTGGCCCTGTGCTGGGTTCTTTCAAGGAGTTCTGTGTCTTTCTTGAACTGAGGGGCCCAGAACTGGACACAATATTCCATGTGTGGTCTTAGGGAAATTTACTTTGCACAGTGAGAGCAATCAGAAGTGGGGGCACTGGTCCATCCTGGCGTCACACAGCACCCTCACTCAAATCTCTGGGACTCACAGGACCGTGTGGGCTTTTACTCCATCCATTTGCAGAGGGATTAGGGTACCTACTGCTAATTTAAGACAGATGTCTCTCAGTGTCAACTGTCAACTACAGTCTTTCTGTCAGCATGCTAAGGAGAAACACGCCCAAATTTCCAACCTCACTGGGACTTTAACAAAGGCAGCTGTATTTGTTTTACAGAACTCATTTAAATGTTTAAATGAAATATATTAATTGATACCTGGGACTAAATCTTTATTGAGGATTTTAAGTTGTCTAACTTGAAAGGTATGTGAGCTAACTGCAGAATGGTTTGCAGAGGTGGGTACCAAATTTCTCCTCTAACAAAGGGCAGCAGGAATGATTGTTCTCTCTAAATACAAAAAGGAGACAGGGTTATGAACCTACAAGATGTGCAAATCTCTCCAAAAAGGCTTTTAGATATGAGCTCCTGTGTAATGGTAACGTAATGACATGACACCGGAAGGTCACTGAAGAGTCCCTCTTGACACTGCAGTCTGCACGCTGTCACCCTGGGTTCTTGCCCACCACTATGGAGAGCAAGAGGCACAGAGGCTAATGCATGAGCCTCTGACCTTGTTCTTGTTAGGACTGTAGTACTTCTAGGGATGCTCTCACATCTTCTATGCAATCCCCTTGATGCTGAAGGGGAGAATGGAGAAAGACTAATGCCTCGCAGTGCCAGCTGGCCCAGGGGTCAACAGAGCAAGGAAGTGCCTTTAAATTACATTGCATGAGAGAATATGAAATGAGGATTTGCTGAGTTTATAATAGACTTTGCAAGTCTTGGTTTTAATAGAATTGCCCAGGAACTCCAAGTAGCCACTAAGAAAGTGCTGAGGAAGCTCTTGAAGAAATCCCATTTCTATTTGCTTATTTAAGTTAGTAGAAAAAAGACCTCCTTGTTATCTAATTTGTTGGTAAGTTCAGACACTTTCTGGAATGATTTCTTGCATAATTTACCTTATTGATACATTATTTATAAGTCCTCATTCAATTTCAGGCTTGGGGGTTGGATGTAAGTCTTATATAATGAGTAGCTGGTGTCACTTCATGTCAGAGAAATCAAAAGTGGTTTTGACAACCCAAGGATTGTCACTAAAGCAGCAATATAATCAGAGTTAATCTTTCATTGCTGAATCATTGCAAAATGGTCCCTTGGCATTACCTCATAGGAATCTAATAAATTATAATGCCCTTTATTGGTTGAAGAAAACAATTTCTTGAGGAGCATCATTTCCCAGGCTAAACTGCTCCCTAAACTGAAATCCAGTATCTACGACTAGAAGCTGTGCTTTCATGACTTTTTAAGAGGATATGTAAAGGACCCATTAAAATTCAATCTGGATACACAGATATGGGAAGACTCACAGTGTTTACACCGTGAGCTCCAAAACATGGGTACTTTGCAAACTGCTCAGTAATACACATTAAATTTAAAGAATTCACTTGAGGTTTTGCCTCAGGTTCCTTTCACTACCTAAGAATGTGGTTTAAAATATATATAAAGAATATACATCTATTGACAAAATCTACTCTCACTATGGTTGGAAGAAACCCTGTAGTGGCAGGAAGAGAATATATTTTGATAGAGAAAGGAAATCAGGTTGTTGCTTGAGATAATAAATCACTTCTTGTTTGAAAGTCTGGTGCTAACTAGAAAAAAGATTGCTCAGCCTGCCCTCCTGTGAGCTGAAATATTCGGTTTCTGCCTTGCTGTTTTGTTTAGTAGAGAAGAAAAAAAGAATTAAAAATTGAGGTTTATTCCATGTGAGTTTATTACTTAATATGTTGAGATTTGAATCAGGCTGACCTTATTAATGTAGGAAACATCTAATTGGTGTTCCCTGCAAAGTGTGTGGAGCATTTTAGATGGCATCAAATCCCTATCTGTCATTATAACATCCACTGTAGGAGTATTTGCTGCAAACTTCAGGCAAACAGAGTTTTGCTCTGAGCTGTATTTTAATGCCTGTTTAGAAATAAAGATACTGTTCTGACATGGCTGTTCTAGTATTTCCTCATGGTTCCCCCAAAGGAGAAATCACTGCTTCTTATTAAAAAATCACTGAATTTTTAAGTCTAGTTGCCAGTGCTCTTGGTGTCGTTTTCTTCATGGACTGAGTGTGAAGAATCATCATTAAAGCTCCCATTAATATCAATGTCTCCAGTATCTTCTGGCTTATTTTTGGAAACAAAACCTTTATTTCTATTTGCCTGATGACTTTTGAAGATACCTGTGCACAGACTAAAGATTTTTCTTTTCTCGCATGCATTTATATTCTCCACTGGTTCTACAGGAGAAGACAAAAAGAACAGGCCCATGGCTTCATTTAGACATGTTGGATAGAAGGAGATTTTTCTTTCAGTTCCAGAATTTTAACAATAATTTAATGGCACTGGGCTTTTCAGCATCTTGCTTAATGACAATTAAAAAAAGATAAATAAAAAGAAGGTGCTGCTCAAGTGATTTTGGTTCAATAAGAAAGTAAAATAATACGTTGGTGCATTGTTGGGTGTTTATTCCATCAAAGTGCCAGAATGTGGAAAAGTTTGCTGAGTTACATGACCATGATTGTCAGTTAAATAAAGGAATTTTGAATTACACTGGAAGCTAGGCAGAAAGTTACAAGCTCAGGTTTTGGAGGATGTGCATTCAAACTTTGTGTTTTGGCCTTACCTGTCAGGATAATCTTTGAGGTTTGGTAAATAGAGCCAAAAGGGAAGAGACTTCTATCCTGATGCACCAGTTTCTACCAGCACAGGCATCTGGATTTTGTGATGATTATAAACCAATTCTGTCATGTTTGCAAACCTCTTTGCATTGCATTTGCAATGAAAGTGATGCAGATAAAAAAAGGGGACACCTCAAAGGAAGAACAGAAAAATAAAAATACACCAACTCTCTGTGGTTTCAAACCAGAGCAGAACATCAAAGATGAAAGGATCTGGTTTTCTTTTAATCTCACAGTGCAGCTGTCTCATCTGTTGTCTGCAATGTGTTGGTGTCACAGTAGCAAGTTTCACCTTTCTCCAAAAGCTACATCCTTTTGACAGCAGTGATAAACAGTAGGCAGACAGTCAGGTTCACAGGATGTTCGAAAATACCAACTCCCTGGACCCAAAACTCATTTCGTCAGGATAGCTGTAAATCATACTCCGACTGTTCTGGCTCCGAGGGATCTGAGATGCAGAAAAGAGCAATGCAACCTGCCCTTCCTGGTCTTCCTGACTTGCTCCTGTGTGAGCACTCCATTCCCCAGCTGCGGTATTTTTTACTTGCTCCTTTTGGTATTACAGATGCGTTAAGTCAAACAGCTCCATGAAGGATGCAGATGTCTGCTTTTTGTTTAGCCTTGCTTGGGAGAAGGCAAACACCTCTGAGATCTGACCGATGGCCAGTCTTATCTGGTCCAGTGCCTCCACCATAGGGTAACAGCATGGTACCATGGTACCATTCCTGAGTCAATTTTCTGAATTCTCAGTGCTTTAAAAGCTCAGGCAGCTTTTGTGCCTTTTTTCTTTTTATTTTTGAAAGAAGGACACCAGAAGATGATGCTCCCTTAATGTGTGACATGACCCGTCAGTGGATTAAGCACATCACAGCCTGGATAAACTCTGCTAAGCCAATATTTCCAGATGATAATAAAACTTTTACTGTGTCAGAGGAAATTAAAAAAAAAGGAAAGAAATTTACTTTCCTTTCAGATTCTGATGCAAAAAACCCCATTTGGTGGAACTGTTTTTCTCTTTATGAGTAGGGCAAAATTAGCACCTGGAGGATACATTAAACTTGTCTAGCCCTGAGGGTGACACATTTGATAAAAAATAAATGAATGCCACAAATCTTTAGCAATAAACTGGTTGATTATGTATTGATCTATGAATTAAGGGGCATGGCGAATGTACAATATATCTTTTTGGAGGGCACACCTCAATTTTCAGGCATTTTACTTATTTACCCCGTAAACATAATTCTGCGTTGCAGAGGAGGAAGTTTAGTTCAGGGTAATAGTGGTTGCTGGTCCAAAATTTATTAGACTTAATTATCCAACTGGCATCAGTGCATGCAAGAAAAAAACCCCAGCAATTGGCTGTTGTTTTTACATAAACACAGAGATGCAATATTTTTCTGACTTCTATGAAGAATAACAACTGGGTACTAATAAGGTGTAGATCAATCTTACCTTTCCTTTTTGATGCAAATATTAATTTCCATATAAAATCACGTGCATAAGCTTAGCTAGCGTCAGAAAGCTTAATTATCATGAGCAAGAGTTAACTGTGTCTTTCCAAAGCACTGCTTCAGTGAGGTAACTAGGATCTGAACCTGTCACCACTGAAATCACGGATAAAAAACCCATTTGAGAGGTACAACTTCAGCTCCCAACTTGGGCCCGATCTGTTACATGGCTAATGCAGTTGCTCTTTGCTCATCAGCCCTATGTTTTTCTTTGTAGATCATACAAAACCTCACTGTAACTCAATGGCCATTAAAATTGAGACAGATGTTTGGGCTGCCTTTATTTCTCTAGTTAATGGTGATATTACAGCACAAGGAACCATAGCAGGCACCTCCTAGTTAATGCCAGCTGTATTCACAGAGAGCTCACGTGACCTCAGCGAGAGCTGCACAGGGTGGTTTGAGTTCATTCTGTTGAGTCAGTGCCAGTCATTACATTTTTGGTTAGGCCATAAAAGAGGAAAATACGTAGAGGACTGCCAGAGCATTAATTATTTGGATTACCAGAGGAGAGGTCTTCGTATTCATCTTCACTTTGGTTGGAGATTTTAGTAATTCAGGCTTCACATTTGCAACTAAGCTGTGTGAAACTTGTGGAGAGGAGAATGGGCTGCAGAAGGAAGAGTTTGAAGTCAGTAGGTTCTTGTGTTGTAAGATTAAATGCTACCTAAATTTGTTGTACTTGGAAACTTTCTTTAATAAGGCATCGTTTAACTGACAGTTGGAAAATTCTTCATGTAAACACCCAGCACATGGAGAGGCTGCAGGAGAAAATCAAAGGTGTGCTTTTCTGCTTGATGCCAACGGAGAGTTTCAAGACTGCAGCTTACTCCAAGACCTTTGTCCTCTGGTGCCAGGCTATATCATGGACCCAAGCTATACCAGGGGAGGTTCAGATTAGACATTAGGAAAAAATTCTTCACCAAAAGCGTTGTCAGTTACTGGAACAGGCTGCTCAGGGAGGGGGGTTGAGTCTCTGACCCTGGATGTATTTAAAAAATGCATAGATGAGGTGCTTAGGGATATGGCTTAGTTGAGGGCAGGTATGATTGGACTCAGTGATCTCAAGGGTCTTTTCCAAGCTTGTGATTCTGTGATTTTCAAAAGGTGCCAATGCCATGGCCTCTGTGGAATACTCTTAGACCAGTCTGGACATGTTCATACTACTAAAGTTGTTATCTTCTAACTTAAGAATAGAGCTGTGCATGGAGAATGGTCATTTGCCCAAACTGACCCTCAGGGTAACCTTGGGAGGTTTATTGAGGTTTGTTACAGTAGCAACTAAACAGGGACAAATTTTGGGTGCAAGCTCCAGTGTGTGGCTATCTATACTACTTAATGCCTTTAGCACTGTCACGATGTCCATGACATCTTTGGAAGATGTCAGAGGCCAGGGGATATTTTCCCTATAGGTGATATGGATGAGGTCCCTCCCCGTACTGTAGACATGGAGTCTGGTTGTATGCTGTATTGCTAGACCTTGGGGGCAGAGAAAGGAGCCTGGCCAGGGTAATTTATGGGTATAGATGTGACATCTCTGTCTGTTTGGGGATTCTGAAGAAGTACTGTAAAACTACTGCAAGAACAGCAAGTACTGAATAAATGTGTTTCTGTGGTTAGCAACATATTACTTAGAAAAAACCTCACAAAACCAACACTGACTTTAAGAGCTGCTGGTAAAAAATGGAAACAATTACTCTTTCTATGTTTGCAAAGTAGTTTCTGTAAAAGTGAACATTTATATTACCAGATGTATTCATGCACTCTTTTTTTTTCTGTGTTATTACTGCAGAGATTTCTGTATTGCAGAGGAATTTTTCTATATCCCTACCTTTTTGCTTGATCATGAAATGAAATCATAATCCTGATTTGGACACCACTGCTTATTGACATAAATGTGACAGGGGTGATACAAAAAATATTATCACCTGCATCGTCTGATGTGTGTCCCGTAGTGCTAGGTGCACATTCCTTTTGTCTGCCTGTTTCTATGGTGTCAAATTAATTATAAGCTGTTTACAGCAGAGGTTTTACCTCCACCTGTATTTTTGTGTCACCTTGTAAAACTTGGTTTCATTTTTTGCTTCCTGCACAATTAAAGGAAAGGACAAATGAATCAATTCTTGGGAGAAGAGGCTGTCCTGAACCAAAAGGACAATTCTGAAGTGACCTGGTACAACTGGCCCTTGAAAGGATCTTATGTTGGCAGATAAGCAGAATGTCCCATGGTCCTCACTCATCTTCTGCCACCAGCAGTATCTCAAAACCGGTGGCAGAAAGCCATACTCTACTTCTGTGTCATACATATGTTAAGTAGCAGAAAGGGCTTTACTCTGGTCTAGGGTCTGATTAGACAACTCTACTCTGAAAGGACAACTTATACTGTGATTTATCAATTGGTTTAGATATAAGGTGCCCTTCTAGAGGAAAAAAAAACAAAGAAAAATATATGATGGCCTTTAATATGATAGGTCATTGTGCTGAGCCTTTGCTGTTACATTTGACAATGACCTGATGCTCAGGTGCTCGTGTACTATTTTACTGACTCATCTGACACAAGAAGGTTGTTTGGGCAGTTGCAAAGTTTGATTCAACAGAGTTGAACTTTTATATCATTGGAGCTGAAATTCTGACCTCTTCATACTCAGGAAGTAGCAACAAGAGTCCTGTGGACTTCAGTGGGGACTCTGAGTCCTGTCAACTCTGGCTCTTACATCAGGAGTCCCATACTTTGACTTCTATTTCAGCATCAAGACTGTTAAATCTCAAAGGTCCCAATAGCTTTGCCCTGACTTCTTCCACAGCTTAAAACATTTCTCCATTTCTTCATATTTTCTTTGTGGAAAAGTAATTTTTCCAGTGCTTTAAAAAAGCCCACTCAGTGAATTGTGTGCGTGAATGCCATCAGCCTTCAGTAGGTTCTTTTATTGATTTCAGATTAGCAAACATCATCTCAGAAAGACTAAATTTAGCCTGATCTTAAGGAAACCAAACTGGGAAAAATGGTAGCAAGGCTCTTGCAAAATATTTTTCTCAGGCTGAGGAAATGGATTAGCAGAATACTGCAGGTCTCTCTCATTGTTGAGCACGGCAGCACAGGATTCATCACTTTATATTTTAAAAAAATTTTCAGCTTGACAAATATATTAAAAAGTGCCACATACAATGAAGGCCTGTTGTTGTTACTTTTAGACATTTATCTTAATGGCAAGAGAATAGAGATTTCTTAGGGGGGTTGCACTGAGCAGTTGTGGTCGCCCTCCATACAGAACAGCCTTCTCCAGAGTGCCATCTGACAAAATATTTGTGCATGAACTCTTCAGTAGGTTTTAGGATGTGGGTAAAGTTAAAGACCAAGCTGATTTTTGAAAGATAGGAATTACAGATACAGGCTCTTAACTGTGAGAACTAACATTAAAGGGTAAATACAGCTCTGTTTTATATTTATATTCTGTGCACATTTGGAATTACCTTTTCATTCTGCATCCTCATGACATTTGAAATAGCACAGGGTGAGGCTAAACAGGAGGGTACATTTGAACCAGAGCACTCTGGTGGCTTTATCTGTAGATTTACATAATCTTGGGTGTGTACTCCTACAGTTAATTACACTCATTCATCACCTTTTGATGACACATTTCCATTACATGACATCTTTCCAGTGACACTGCGTGCCTCCCGCCACAGATTGCTTGTTCTGAAGAATAAAAGGGAGATAATAACAGTCTTGCCACCATCACCTTTTATGACCTGAACTTTTAATGTCCATAAATAAAAGTGGTGAGGACAGTTGTGCACCACTAAGGCCTTGAAGTTTTCTCTGATCATTCTAAAGAAAGTTTTTGAATCATTCAAGAGTAGGCTACTATTTTCTTGTGAGATTAAGATTTTTTAAATAAGAAAAACCAGATTTTCTGGTGGTAGAGAAACTTCTTTGGAGATCTTCTCAGACCTACTCATGATATGAGGAATCTTGGGCTGATGTGTGGTGAGGGAAGAGGAAACTGAAATACAATGGTAATTCAAAAACTGCAATACACAGATCAACCTTGAGTCATCCCCTTCAACCACAGAGAAATCGGAGGCACAGAGAGATGAGGTGACTTTACTGCAGTCATGCCAAGGCAGATGCTTGTCCTTGTGAATGCAACAAGTCACCTCACCTGTCTCCTCCTAGCAATGCCATGTGAATTTTGCGTATTGTCACCACTCTGTCCAGCACAATTTTTGGAGAAATCCGTGTCATGGGGATTTTTTTCTCCCTCCCCCCCTTTTATTATTCTTTTTTTCCTCTTTTTTAATTTCTCTTGGTTTATTTTCCTTTTCCTCTTTTCCATTTTTATTTTTCCTTTTTGTCTCTTTTTTTTTTAACCCCTTTTTTTCTTTTTCCTTCATAATTTCTGAGCAGAAAAAAGGAAATGAATTGAGCAACTCTGCTATTCGTCATGTAATGATGAAATGTGTGCTCAGCCCAGGCTACCCATGCTGTCCCTTCTCCCTGCATTCAAGGACATGCTGCAAAGCCTGCATCACATCTTACATTACCTAGGGGGTTTTTTGTTCCTTTTATTCTCAGTAGAAAAGGTAATTACCTGGTGAGCCTGATGACTGAACTGCCCTTTCCTTCACTTGACAGCAAGAAGCCCAGTGCAAAGTGCAGACTTGTTCTCTAGGAGGGTCCAAGGGGTCAAAGGGGTCTCCAGCGCTGCCCACTGAGACAAACCACCTTGTCATACAACTGCTGTTACTGCTTAACATCTGTCAACACGGAAATGTTAAACCACAGCATATGTCAATACAGTTTATGTTTTCCTCCAAACTGGATGTAATTTCAAATCCTGTCTGATCTCTAACACATGCTTTGATATTTTCAGTCAGCAGCATAGGAAAATAAACACACAAAACCCCACAGTTCATTTCTGCAGCTAACATAACAGGTAAATCATACCTACTGGTCACACCCAATGCAATGTCTAAAAATTTGCTTGGCTAGCAGTGAGGTTTCCCAGGCACACTTGAACTAGGTCTTCCCAGCAATCACACTACGTTCCAGTGAGTAGAGCTTTGCATTTGTTCTAATGGGTGATCAATGATACCATCCTGTACAGTACAGAATTAATGGAGCATCTAGAAAATGAAAACAACTAACAGTTACTACTCCTTTGTCATGGGGAAAAACGAGCTAATGATAATAATCTAGTGTCCAGAGATTAAACATGTGCCCTACAATCTTAAATACTCAGGCCTGGAAATAAAATGTGAGCAACTTCATGCACATACGCCTGTGTTTAAGGAGCTCTCAGTAAGTGATCAAGGCCTCAAGAATGTCAAAGCTAAGACTGTCCATGAAATTCCAATATGCCTCTCATGTGTGGCTATGTGTGGAAATAATCTGTAATTCCATGGGCACATTTTACTTGGTTACATGGGGGCGCATGACTTGCTTTGTTTATAACCTAAGCATCACTTAGGGCTTTGGACTATGAGGGTGGGTTGATACGATCCTTTCCTTACTTACTGCAGAAGTTGAAAAATATGTAGCAATGAAAACAGATCAACATTCTGCTTCATTTTTAGTGTAGATGCAAATCAGCATAATTCCTTCATGTTCAAACTGTCTGAATGTCCTTCTTGTCCTTTTCTGGTCTCTCTGCAATTATTCTTCTTCTTTCCTTTCCCCAAGTCAGCAGAAGGATTAGGTAACACCCAAAAGATGTGACTTGGTGCGAATCAAGAAATATTTGTAAGCTAGTGCATAGACATCCTCAGTATGTTGAACCTTCTGGGCTCAGATCCCAGGTCCTGTCCCAGCTAGCCCTGTGTGGAGCTGGGAGTTGGACTCAATGATCCTTACGGTTCCCTTTCAGCTCAGGATATTCTATGATTCACATTGGAGAAGTTCATGGAGGACTACCTTCTGTGGGTGGGACTCCATGCTGCAGCAGGGGAAGGGTGTGAGGAATGCACCCCCTCTCCCCACTAAGAAAAACAACTCTTGAGGAACAGACCGAAACCCCCATTCCCCATCTCTCCCTGTGGCACCTGGGGGGAAGAAGGGAGTGAAATCATGACTAAAGTGAAGTCTGCTAAGAAAGGAGGGGTGAGGGGAAATATTTTAAGATCTGGTTGCACTTCTCATTATCCAATTCTGGTGTCACTGGGTGTTCTGTACAGTGCCATAAATTAGAGAGGGTTTTTTACTCTGTGTTGAGTGTTTTGCCCATAATGCTAATTGTGGAATGATCTCTCCCTGTCCTTATGTTGATGCCTAGGCATCTCCATACGTATTTTCTTCCCTGCTCAGCTAAAAAGGGGAGTGACAGAGCAACTCTGAGCCTCCACCCAGGGTGAAACCACCACAAATCTATCTCTCCTGCCCTGGTTTCTGTGGATTTCATCACATGTGCTACAGATTAGAAGGGAGCCAAGGCACAGTATTTTTAGGGCTCTGGAGAACTCAGGAACTATTATTGAACCATGGAAAATGTCTTCTCCATGTTATAGGCATTGACTGTACCAGTACCGTTAGGGTCTTAAACATCACTGCCCTTCTGGCAATAAGAACCTCAGAAATCAGTGCCTGTTGCTCAGGCTGGTCGTGCTCAGTGCTGGTGGACTGGACTCATAATTTATGTGCCAGACTTTTACAAGTCTTTGTAAAGCACACACAACTAAAGGTTTTGTGGCTTTAAAGATTTAATATAAAGGAGGGTGCTTTTCAGAGAAATGATAAAAATTGTATACTTGATATTAAATTGATTTTCTTGTCAAAGCTGAAGGATGGGTGAACTTTGTCATCAAATAGTTGTAAAACATAGAATATGTGTATACACACACAAATATCTGCATACATAAACAAATAGCAAACTGAGGACCCCATCCCTCTGCCCTCCCTTTTTCACTCCAGGGGAAAAAAAATGCCCAACAATTAAACTGATTTTTCAAATTATAAAAAGTAGTCTTCCTTTTTGGACATTGACTTTGATTCTTTCCTCTTTCCCATGCAGGTGGATAAGGATGCTGGAAATTGTTACTCTTTCAGTATAGATTTCTCTAGAAGCATGATTTTAATTTGAAGTAGGAATGTCTGAGGGCTGAATGACCAGGGATCAGTGTTTAATTTTACAGGAGAGGTGTAACTAAAGACCATGTCAAATATGGATGGCAATGGATTAAAGCAGTTCCTAGTCTCTCTCCAAATCCACATTCCCCAAAGAGGGTTGTTTTGGGTTTTTTTTTTGTTTAAAGTTGTTAACCCAATTAGAAATAGACACTTTAAGTATGTAAATGTGGTATCTTTCCACTGGATTCCATTTCAAAATTTTATATGAGTCTGGGGGATTACATTATGAATTTTTCTGATGTTCATAGTAATAATTTCTTCATGAAAAAGCAAAACATAAATCTGAGGGAATGTCGGGGAGATGCATTGCATACTAGAAAATTAACAACATCTCAAAAACTTTCCTTATGAAAAAATGAATTATTCAAGAGTAATTTTCTTGGGTTCAGGCTGCACTGGGTTGTATTCTCTCAGTTCAGATTAGAAACCCCTGAGTTGCAATGCAGCGATGTGAGTCGGAACCTCTTCCCCTGTACCTAAAGTGCGTTCTCTACGATGATATGACTCTCTTAGAGCTTTTGCTGAGAAATTATTGATATTTCAGAGAGGAGCAAGGGAGTAAGGAACAGGAGAGACTAAAGAACAGAGTTTCCCTAAATATTAAAAAAGAAATGCCCAAGGTAGAACTGTTTTTGAGGGGCATAATGATGTTACAGTCATCACACACTTCCTCTATGTCAAATGACAGACCTTCAAGTGATAATCGGTGTGTCTCCACTGATGATAGAGGGATTTCAAAGTGATGAGGAAACAGGATCTAAAATTATGTGGGATGAACCTAGGTCTTACTGACCTTCCAGAAGTCACACAGGCTACATCTCTGGTACTAAATGAAACAAGACCATTGTAACTACTATGAGAATTCAGTTGTGTAAGATGAAGGGTGGACCTCCCATGTTTGGATCACACAGATCTGGCATAGCACCTTGCTCCAGTAAGAGCAAGTCTAGTTCAACATTTTCTTGCCGTCAGAGTAAGTTCAGCATGGAATGGAGAGGGAAGTTCACTGCACACTAAAGGGCTTTGTTTCACACTGCAGTGAACTGAAGCAGTAAGGGACTTGCATTTTCATTCCTTGTGTAGATGCTTTTATACTACTGCTCAGCATTCAACTTATACAGTATGTCAGATAACACAAGATAGACATCATTATTTATGTACTAGTGTAATTTTTTTCCTTTTGCTATGAGGAATCTGAACAATGGAAACTAGAAAGGAATTATGATGACTATAATTTCAGAAGAGTCTAATACCTGTATCATCACTCCTTTTCAGAAGGTGAATGCCACGAGGAAATTGCTATTTAACTGAACAACAAACAGCATAAAAATGGCAAGACATAAATCATGTTAATGGATGGTGAGGGAGGTAAAGAGGACACCAAAGGGTTACCAATTAATAGCCTACAACTACTTGAATGATATTCTGCAATATGATGATCCACCCATCTTTTCCTGGTAGTGACAGATGATTTAACTTGACATGGGAGCCACAGAAAGTGGCATGTGTTGTTCAAATTCCGTATCAGGGAAAAGACTTTCTCTGAATGGATTGAGTTACACTGGGACAGATCACCCAGAAAGATGCTGGTATCCCCATCCTTGGAGATTTTCAAGAACTGGCCAGATAAAGCCACAACTGACCTGATCTAAAGCTGGTGACAATCCTTCAAGCAGGACGTCTCCAGAGGTCATAGAATCATAACATGGTCTGGGTTGGAAAGGACCCCAAGGATCATAGAGTTCCTGCCACAGGCAGGGCCACCAACCTCCAAGCATGATCCAGACAAGATTGCCCAGGATCCCATCCAGCCTGGCCTTGAACACCTCCAGGGATGGGGCATCCATCACCTCTCTGTGCAGCACAGTCCAGCACCTCACCACTCTCTCTGTAAAGATCTTCTCCCTAATATCTAATCTAAGCCTTCCCTCCTTTGGCTTCAATACATTCCCCCTTGTCCTGTCATTGTCTGCCCTTTGAAAAAGTTTAATCCCCTCCTGTTTGTATGCTCTCTTCAGGTACTGGAAGGCTGCAATGAGGTCCCCCTGCAGCCTTCTCTTCTCCAGGCTGAACAAACCCAGTTCCCTCAGCCTCTCCTTGTAGGGCAAGTGCTCCAGCCCTCTAATCATCTTTGTGGCCTCCTCTGAACCCTCTCCAACAGTTCCACATCTTTTTTGCATTGGGGGCACTAGACACAGTACTGCAGCTGGGGCCTCACAAGGGCAGAGTGGAGAGGGACAATCCCCTCCCTGTCCCTGCTGGCCCCTTCATTTCATTGAAATCATCCTGGTTTTTACCTGTGAGTGTACAGGTAGGAAGATGAGTATACTGATGGAAATATCACACAGAAAATAGGCTATTTCAAGCACACTACAGATCTATGCACAAGAATGACTGATAACTGATAAATTTTCACTTTTAATTAGACTTAAGTAATACTGATGCTTTTGAAGATGCTGGCAGCAGAGCAAAGCCAGAGGCATCCTTCTACATTAAATGGAGGATTTCCTCCTGGAAGCAGGAATCAGCAAAGGCAAAAACACCATGAAAGAGCTGAAGCTGGAAGCATCGTGCACTTGACTTGTAAAGCTCCAACTTCAAGGACTCCTAAGCCTCCCAGCACCTCGCAGGATCATGCCCTTCATGTTTGCCTGGGGGCTGCAATGTGTGCAGGGTTTTCAAAGAGACAAATTTTTGCAAGTGTTTAGGCTTCTGGGGGGAAAAAAGAATGGTCTATGAGCACTCCGAGGAGGGGGCAAAAACATGATGGTGGTGTCCCACTCACTTTGGACATCAGTGAACAGCAGACATACTTGTCTTTTGGGATAAATAGTGCACTGAAAGCCACAGGGACTGATATCCTATTGCAAAGCTGCCTTCTGTGTGGGTACACCTCATCTCTACGCCTGCTTTCATCCTTGCATCATTTTACATTAAACAGACGTGTTGTTTGTGGTACTGAGAGTCACCTCATTGCTCTTGCCCAACCGTTCAGGTCACAGAATCACAAGGTTGGAAAAGACCTTTGCGATCATTGAGTCCAACCATTCCTGTCCTATGCTAAACCATATCTCTAAGTACCTCATTCACCTATCTTTTAAACACATCCAGGGATGGTGACTCAACCCCCTCCCTGGGTAGCCTGTTCCAGGTCCTGACAACTCTTTCAGTGAAAAAAGACTCTTACTGTTCTCAGTTTTGCCTCTAGAAAAATAATACCTACCCCGGAATAGTTTTTCTGTTATGTGAACACCTGTAAAAACTTGATCTGATGTCCACAGATGAATGCATTAAGATTGTCCTGTCTATTGCACCTTTATATACCCACTTTCCTAGGAAATAAGTACACTCACTACTCAGTGTTGATCTTTTGTTTTCCCTTTACATTTATTTATTAAGAGCTAAAACCAACAAGGTCCTACTGTCTCAGAGGGTCATTACCACCAACAGTAAGGAGCAACAGTGCTTTTGGGAATGACATTATTACACCTCCTGAAAGAATAATCCTTACATTTGTGTGACATATTTTATCTTTTTTATTTTGTTTTGGAAAGGCATTATTAACTAATATAGATCAGTGATTCTGTATTAAATTTATAAATATAATAACACACATGGGTCCAAAATATGGATGCCATTTCAAACATGTAAAATTTGATTCTTTTAACACTAAAAGCAGGAGGTGGGTAGATTCTGGAAAAAGGAGCCAGTAAAACATTTACTGGAGAGAATTGTTTAACCAAAAGGGTCCTTGCCTACATTATCTGGCTTAAAACAAGAGAAGATCAATTCATACAAAAGCTTAATTACATGGCAGAACTCATTGACTCTTCTGCAAACCCAGAGCCATCATTCATCTAAATCTGGGTAGAGCTTAAGGACTGAGATCAGCACAGAAAAGACACTTCTGCAGATGTATTGTACCGGGAAAATATCTGAGCCATTATGAACATTTTTATTAAGAGAATTGAAGAGGTAGGATCAAGAGGTTTGTTGTATGAGATTCTTAAGGACAGATTTGATTAGGATACTTGAATATGATTCTTGATCAATGGAGATAAAACTATGATTTCTTCATACACAGAGATTCAGAAGAATTAAACACCTCAGTGTAAGTTTACAGGACATGCATACCCATGCTGCCTCCAAACACACATGACAATTACCGGGAAGAGGGTTATTTGCACTGTCCTTCCTCTGTTGTCCATGGAAGTGGTGGATGCACCCCTCTCCCTTCCCAACTTCCCCCCTCAAGGCCAGGATGAATGGGGTGTTGAGCAGCCTGGTCTACTGAGAGGTATCCCTGCCCATGGCAGGGTTAGAATTTGATGATCTCTATGGTCCCTTCTACCCAAATTGTTCTATGATTCTATGTTAACCTCAGTGGCTGCCAGAGGTAGCTGTGCACTCACAGGGGGTCTGATAAACACATAGACAATTTGCATTTTCTCTTGTCAGGGAAGAAGCATCACTCTGGATGAGTCAAAGCATCCTTAAAACTTCCTCAGCTCTGACATAGCTATTCATGCTGAGCAAAAAATGCTGCTTAGCCCATGACTGCATTCTTCTATTTCACAGACACAGTAGACTTGGGAAGCTGAAAACCTGATTCTGTACATGAGGAAATAATCCCAACCACATATTGACCATAATAGACTTAAATTTATGACTACCACACACACCTTTGATTGCAAAAATGGGGCAGTATCTTCAGTAAAGTCTGATGTTATATCAGAGCATGTGCAAAGAAGCAATTTGGGACATCCAGCTCCTATTTGGATGTTTACATCCTGACTTATTAGTCTACTTGTGACTGTGATATAAAAAACCAACTCCACCCCAGTCCACAGGTAGTGGAAATCACATCTCAAGGCTGGATATTTGAACACAAGTTTCAGGCACATGTAGCTGACTAGGAGATATTAGTGCAGGCAAGAAGCTGGAAATTATTTCAAAAACATTTATTTCAATGTAAATTAGCAGGAAGCATTTTAAATCATCACGCCTGACATTTTATTGGCAAAATATGCAAAGTGCAGCAATATGAGTGATTTAAACGATGCATTTGTTGAATTTATAGTTCATTAAATACTGTAAAACCTGAGGAAATTATTTCTTTCTGTTTTTCCTGATGAAAATAATAGTATTTCCCTATAAGGTATGGCAAATTGCAAAGATACACATTACTTTAAAAGGTTGGCTATAATCCCCACCTTAGATAGAAGACAGATATGAGAGTTAAAAGAAAGTATGCCAATATTTTTTTATTTTTATTATGTCTTAATTCAAATGGTACCACTTGACACTCTCTTTGACTTTGATCTCAGGGTCAGCAAAGCCTCTTTATTCTGGATGACTAAAATATGAGAGAAAGGGTTTCTGGACATGAAATTAGTTTCCTTTCAAGTCAGAGAAAAATGACCTTCCAATGATGTCTGTGCCATCCTCGTTCTCAAACATGGGGCTGGGGTGAGAAGTCAGAAGACTGCATGATGAAACAAGATGTTGTGTTTAGAGAGCAATGCATGGCTTTCTGACTCGCAGAGCATGAACGCTGGCACCAATTTTGTGGCACCCTGGACTCCACTTTTATGGTCCCATAGTTGTAGGAATATGAATATTAAACTAACTATTACTTATAATGGAATCATCAAATCACAGATTAGTTTGGGTTGGAAGTGACCTTAAAGTCCATATAGTTCCAATCCCCTGCCATGGGCAGGGACACCCTCCATTAGACCAGGTTGCCCAAAGCCCTGTCCAAGCTGGCTTTAGTTATTTCTGGCTCCTAGAATGAGGGAACTTAGAACACTTTTGACAAGTACAAACAACTAAAGTGAAGAACAGTGGAAAATGAAGTTATCAAAGAATTGTAGACAGGCTGGTGCAAGACACAGACCTGGGCTGGACGAATCAAGTAGCTCTGCTGAGAAGGACCTGGGGGTTCTGGTGGATGAGAAACTTAGCATGAGCCAGCAGTGTGCTCTTGCAACTTGCAAGGCCAATGGTATCCTGGACTCCATCAGAAGAGGGGTGGCCAGCAGGGACAGGGAGGTGATTGTCCCTCTCTACTCTGCCCTCGTGAGGCCCCACCTGGAGTCCTGTGTCCAGATCTGGGGCCCCCAATACAAGAAAGATGTGGAATTGTTGGAGAGGGTTCAGAGGAGGCCACGAAGATGATTAGAGGGCTGGAGCACCTCCCCTATGAAGAGAGGCTGAGGGAGCTGGGCTTGTTCAGCCTGGAGAAGAGAAGGCCATGGGGAGACCTCATTGCAGCCTTCTAGACCCTGAAGGGAGCAGAGAAACAGGAGGGGATTAAACTTTTTCAGAGGGCAGATAATGGCAGGACAAGGGGGAATGGGTTGAAGCTAAACAAAGGAAGGTTGAGATTAGATATTAGGGGAAACTTCTTTATGGAGAGAGTGGTGAGGTGCTGGAATAACCCACAAATTTAAATCACAGTTTCCACATTCTGCAGGGTTTATTTTAAATTCACAATCAGTGCTTTATTTACAGCAAAACATATTATTTGGCTGCTTCAGCGAGATTAATTATGTGTTAATTCTTGATAAAACTCCGTGTTTAGCAAAATCCTGTGCAAGAATCACAGGCGGTGTAAAGAAAAATTAGAATACTGCCCATTCCTCCTCCCTGCTCCCAATGCTTCAGCAGCTCTCTGCTGCAACAGTGGCTTTATCAAATTGCACCTGAGCATGTATGAAATCCCTTCCTGACTAAAGCAACTACAAAAGAAAAAAACTTATTTGTTGTGAAGTGCCTGTGTGCTGCTTTACCTTGGGAAATGATTGGCAGTCACCATAGAAGAACTGCAGCTTTGTAATTGCTTTCAGATTGGGAGAATCATATTTTTACTCATATTTATTACACTCAAATTTTTAACAGTACTTTCTTTTCTGGTTTTGAATATATCTGATCAATATTATCTCATCATTTTAGTCGAAAATGTCCTCAGGTTTCATGGTATTCATTGTCTGACTTGGCTAATCAATCAGGACTAAACACTGCCAAGGAAGAAAATCCAACAGAAATCCAACAGAAATGAGATCGAATCTCAAAAAATAACAGAAATAATAGAAAACCTAGACAGGAAATAAAATTTCAAAAGGTTCTACAGCAGCAGCTGAGCCCTCACAAATATTTCCAAATATTCAGAAATAAATCCGAACCAGTCAGGTATGTTTAGTGCTGAAATGTGAGAAAAGATGAGCTGGACCAAAGACAAAAGCTGACTCATGAATTTTTGGGCCTTTTAAACCCATACAAGCTGCTGGCCAGTGTGGTACCCAAAATTACTTGCCTGTAGTAGCAGAAATATGTGTATCATGGTGGTAGGGGCTTTGGCAATCATCAAGGAATAGTTGACAGCCATGCCTCCTGGGTGATGACCGGAGCTGGAAGTGGTGTCGACAGCATTGGGCAGCCAGACAAATCTGTTGGCAAAATGGAGTGAGGCAGAGGTGTAGCAGATGCTTACAGTTTTTGCATAAACTCAAAGAGGAGGTGATGGTGAAACTGGAAGTGAGGTGTTAGGAAGGATGTGATAGTACAAAAGAGATTTTAGGGCAATCATTTGTCTTCTTTCAAGAAAGAGCCCATATGTGGACCCTCCAGGGAAGACCTCCTGGCTGGTGATCCGACAGGAGCAAGATTTTGTCCTGCAGCATAGAATACAGGGTTGATAGAAAAAAACCACAGGTTAAAACACCTTTGGCTATCTTACTGCCCATATATTACTTTGAGCTGGATTTTCTGAGGTACTTGGTCTTCAAGAAAGTACATTAACCATCACACTTCTCCTTGGGGCTTCACGGTGAATCCTTCCCCTTCCTGTGATGTGCTGCAGAGGTAGTGTATGAGCATAACAGGGTCTCGTGAGAGCAACGTGCTATTAATTTCCCTCCAAACCAATCTGAAAACCTGAGCTGTGAATAAAGAAAGATATACCTATAAAATAATTACAGAAAATGTGTCAGAAAGTAGCAGAAAATGTGGGCTAGGATTAAGAAATGGTCAATGTTACTTGTTCTGGGGCTTCCAGATCCATTTCTTTTCTGGGTTGTGTTTAAGATGTTCAGTCTGGGTTATGAAACCTACTGTGCAGTCATGTGGAGCAAGGCAGGCTAAGCATTCATCCTGCCTGGGGTTTTCAGACCAATCTGACATTTTCCAGACAGACACAGCTGAGCTGGAGCAGTTAGAAAACTGGAACAGTTTTAGTGGAGTGTGTAATTTCCATGGGTTATATTTCACTTTCTTCTGGGTGAAATGAAATTAATTTTTTTAAAAACTGAATTTTAAGAAAACTGTGCAAGTTAATCAAAAGTCTTAAGTGCTTTTTTTTTTTTTTTCCCCATATTGGTGGGTCTGTGGTGCTTGCTGTGAATGGGTGGTATTTCCCAGCAACGTTCAACAAAACCAAGACCTATTTCTGTGATGTGATGTGTTATTCTATGTTTTATTTATTCAGTGTCTTTCACTGGATGATTTAACACATGATACTGTACATAGTAAAATACCCATGAGCTTAAAAACTGTCAAGACAACGAACCAAAACCTATTCTATTGAAAGGGATTAAATACAAATAAGTAACATTTGGTTTAGGAATGAACCTGTTTAGCAAATGAATGGGTGCAGGGAAGGAGCCCCAGGGAAATAATAAAACACATTAAATATATGTCGCACTTCCTTTGGGTAGCTTCATCTGTACAGATTGCAGTGTTGGTGTTAGTTAAGAGTAATATGCTTACATTTCATGTCTTTTTAAAAAGTGTCACGAAAGGGTTGCCATTGTATCTGCCCCTTACTGTTATGGCTTGTATTGTCCTTCATGGTACAGAAGTGTTAGGACTTAGGTTGAGTGAACACAAAGAGATTTTCTTGTTGAAGCTGCGGGATGTAACCAGCATCCTATGAGTGTGTCTGTTTCTTTATGACCTTGACTTAAAGCTAAATGCACCTCTTTCTGATCAGGGCCCCTCTTCAGGGTTTTCATTAAATTCAGGGATATGGAAGAGAATAATGAATAGATTCACAGAATAATTCAGTCTGGAAGGGAGCTCTGCAGGTCTCCAGTTCAACCTTCTGCTCAAAGCAGGTCTAACTTCAAAGTTAGACCAGCTTGCTCCAGGATTTGCTTGCTTTCAAGTTTTTAATATCTCCAAGGACTGAGATTTCATGATCTCTCTGGGCACTTATCCTAGTGCTTACTCACTTGGAATTTAGTTTCCTCTTATAAAATCAGAAATTTTCCTGCTGCAACTTGTGTCTGTTGCTACTTTCCCTTACACTGTCCACTTATTAGGAGAGTTGGGCATGCTTTCTGTAGTGGAAAAAATACCAAGAAAACATTTTTAACCTTATTTAGACTAAAAAAAAAATCCAGTTGACTCCAGCTTCTCCCAGCAGTGGTTTTAGTAGGCATCTCATTAAAAGATAAACTACTCTAAACAGGGTGAACCAGCCCAATCCTGCTCACAGGCAATATTGAGCATGATTACCATGCCTGAAGGCATAAGTCATGGCATGAGACAAACATGCTGAACTATTAAACTGCAGAGGCAAACAGAGATGTTATGATCTATTAAGCTGTGAAAACTGAAAAGGACAAAGTAAAATATGCAACAAAGGCTGCTCTACCTGGGTTTTAACACATTTGGTTAGGGGGAAGGTACCCTCTCAAGACTGAGCTAAGTAGGCTGTAAGGTGTTTGTGAACACTTTCAGACTGCCCTGGTACTGCTAAGTACTGTAGAAGTGGAAACACCAGTGAATAGCAGCCCGTGGGAAATCAAAATGTTGATTATCTCATGTACAGCTGGATGGGATTCCTTTTTAATCAAGAACTTCATTATTGAAAAGTGCCCACCAGTAGACACCTAGATCAAAATTTAGTAAATAATGTGCAGAAATACACTCAGCTTGGCAAAACATGGAAAGGTCTTGTGCTGGTTTTGGCTGGGATAGAGTTCCTTCTCAGCTCATACAAGGCTGTGTTTGAGTTTTGTGCTGAAAACAGCATTGATAACACAGGGGTGGTTTTGTTGTTCCTGAGCAGTGCTTACACAGAGCCAAAGGCCTTTCTGCTCCTCATCCTACCCCACCAGCAAGTAGGCTGGGGGTGCACAAGGAGTTGGGAGGGGACACAGTTGGGACAGCTGACCCCAAATGATCAAAGGGATATTGCAACCATATGACATCATGCTCAGCGTATAAATGTGGCTGAAGAAGAAGGAAGGGGAAGACATTCAAAGTGATGGCATTTGCCTTCCCAAGTAACTGTTGGACATGATGGAGCCCTACTGTCCTGCGGCTGGCAGAACACCTGCCTGCCCATGGGAAGTGGGGAATGAACTCCTTGTTTTGGTTTGCTTGTATGCATGGCTTTTCTTTACCTATTTAACTGTCTTTATCTCAGCCCACATGTTTTCTCACTTTCACTCTTCTGATTGTCTCCCCAACCCTCTGTAGGGGAGTCAGGGAGCGGCTGTGAGGTGCCATTACTGATGCAGATTTGTTACAGGGTTTTGGTTTAGCAGTAATTTAGGATTTGTTCATCTTTGAGATCAATCGCAATATTAGGTTATACAATTACAAACAGCATTTAATCATCAGCCAGTCTAACAGAATGATTCCATGGAACTTGTTACAGTCAAAATAGCGACTTAGCTCAAGATCTGAGAATAGGTAAGGGTCACCAGAAATATACAGCAGGGTTGCACGCATGGGTGGGGGGTGAAATCGAATTGTATGGACAGGTGGGCAGACAAACAATCCTGGATCAAACTATGCACACATAGGCAAGCAAATGGTTTTGAACTGAATTGCACACATACACAGAGCTTAACCTATGATTAAAACTTCCCTTTTTGTGAGTTTCATGAATTACTCACTTTTATGTGCCAGCATTCATCAATGGGCAGCCAGCCAACCTGCCTTTCAGCCCTCACAAAGCCACTGACATATGATCTTTGAATCCTGGCAAAATTTGCCCTGAGAAGCATTCCATCTCAGGGGAGATACTGTGTCACAGCCCAGTGCAGTCCCAGAGAGCTCCAAGGATCTCACTTTTGGAGCACAAAAATAATTCTTCTGTTATGGAAGCTGCATTACATGAAGGCTTTATCAAAAGGAATTAAAGTTTCTCAGTCACATTTCTTTCTCCCAGATTTACTTCACTTTTAAACCAGTAGAATATTTAAACTTCCAGTGCCAAGTATCTGAAATCTTTCCTAATTACAGAAATTCACTTGTTTATGAAAAGAAATAAGAAACATGTTATACTTAGGGATAGTTGTGGCCTTCAATGGATTTCCAGTTCCAAGAATGACATGCAGCATTAAATTACATTGGGATCATGTTTCTTAAACCTTCCTGTTACTCCATGGCTTTTCTGATGCCTCTTACTGTTGCAAAAGTGTAAGATTTGATTGTTGGCCATAATTAAATGTGGACTCTGTAGAGAACTGAATTTCATTTATAGTTCTTGCATTTCTGAAATCTGTTTTGCTTCTTAGTGTGGAAGAAATCAGAAGTTAAAAAAATCTTGTCTTGATTTGATGATCTGGAGATGACACTTGGATGGTCTGGGCTATACTGGAAACCAATTAAATGAAGCTTTGCATTATGGAAGTTTACTGTGGATAATTTTACAGGACAACTCCTGTTCATATTTATCACTCTGCTTTTAAAAATGGCCTTTCCACCAGAAAATACATATTTTCTAGTGCTTATAAAATATGGAGCATTGGGGTGTATCCTGCAGAATTTTGAATCAAAGCTTGGAGACAACTCAGTGCATGGTACCATCCCCTTCGTCTGGTCTCTCATTTTTCACCGAAGATTCAAAAGTGCTGGGGAAGCTGATGATGTTGAAAGCTGCTTAAAGAAAACATTTTCACTCTTTTTCCTGAAACTGGGTCATACATAACAATTCAGCTGCTGCTAATTAATTTTTCTGTTAGTCTGCTGTCACATCTAGCTTCTCACATGATGGACTTCAGCTGTCAGTGCGCATGCTACGTCGCCTCTTGTTGTGGACTCAACGACTTTGTCCCCAAGGTCAGATGTCTTTATCATCAGCTTTCCTTTACTGTATGTACAGTAAGCTGTCTCATCTTCTCTGATGTTATCAGACAAAACTTGATTGTAATGCTTGCTTCAGAGATGACCTGGCATAAGAAACAAGGCATTATTCAGCAAGTGATAATTTTACTTTAGGGTAAAGAAAAAAACAACCCAAACCCCAAGCAAACAGAAAAAACCCCCAAAGAGGAAAGTCACCCTGAACTAATGGGCTTTGGTGGATCTTTTGTGGAGCCCTGGGGTACTTGCTGTAGATATTGTGTGCTCCTCACTGTCTAAAGGTGGAGGGACATATAGACACGTGTCTTCATTGGTAACACCTTAAATTCCCTTTTCGTACAGCTGCTATCTGCCTCACCACAGGTCAAAGCTAGCAGCATGATGAGGGACCCAGCATGGAGAAGAATATTTCTGACCATTTTTGGCTTTCACATAAGAACTGTTGTGATCATACAAGCGCATCTTGGTTGCTGCTAGAGAAGTCCTATATCACCTCCTTCTTAGACTACAAGTCTGCAGACTGCAATCCTTTTTTTCTGGATACCGACAGTGCAATGGTAACGCTCAGTGGTAACATCCACATCGGTCTCTTGCCAGGGCAGCTCCTAACCACAGCCCTGGAAAGGCAGAGAAAGTTTTCACCTGATTTATGGAAAGCCTCCCTGAGATTTACTGCAAGGTGTTGTAACAATTTCACTGTACTTCACAGTGCAAATTGAAGATAGGGATATGTTTTGCTGTAAATCTTGAGAGGAACTCAGAGAATAGCACAGCCTTTGATTTGTTAGTTACTGCCATGCTGGTAAAGTGCTTTTTTGTAATGGTAATTGCAGTAGAGTACTTGTAGAGCACCTGTAGGGGAGAAATTAGGCTTTATTTGTTTGAATAGCAAAGACTCTAGGCAATGTATTGGATCACCTATTGAGGTCTTTTCCAGCTTGTATTTCCCAGCCTCTGTGACTCAATTGGGATGACAAAAGCTAAGGACAAAGATTTGTCTCAGAGCTTGCAGTAATTGCAAAGCAATTGCTGAATATGATCCTTATAGATGAATTTTACAGCTTTGGGACAATGGGCTGCTCAATTCAGCAACTTTTTTCTTTCACTTGGTGCTATTCCTTACCCCTGATAAAGTGCTCTCTTGGTGGTGCATGTTATCATCTTTCATAAGCAACAATTGGAAGAGCATTAAGTATATAATAGAAAAGGCCTGGTCTTGTTCCCAGAGTGGTGTGGGTAAACTTTACAGTTGACTTATGTGTGAGCAGAATTTTACTCCAGGGACAAACTGCCTCTGAGCAGAGACCAGCAAACCCTTGTTTCGTTTCTCAGGTTTGCACCGCAGAGTGTTACTCAGCTGCACAAGGAGCTGTGTGTGCTGATCCCACCCATGGGACAGCAGCCACCCATGCTGCAAGCCATCAAGGGGAGGAATCATAGGAGTATCAGTGTCAGCTTGGTAATATTGAATGATATTTTCTTGTCCTGGGCTTGTCCGTTCCTTCCTTTCTTACTCACGCATCTCACCAGTTCTAGCTGATTCTGTGCAGTAAGGCCCCTCAATGTGAAATCAGGGCTTCCTGATACCTGGGAGTTACTGTCTAGAATTAACTTGTGTATGACTTTCCAAAGACCAATTTCATTTAAAAATCACTTTGCCACAGAGAATTTGAAGATGCTTTCACCTATCTGTCATTCGTTTCCATGTGTTGCCTTGAAACAGTATTCCCCTTGCAACTACAAAGTGAACATAGGTCTGGTTCATTATTTTATGTAGCGTTCCTCAATTCTTGAAGAGCAGGACTGAAAATTGGCTGAAAATTCTCTGGGGAACTGAGAGAGTCAATCTGAACTGAAATTTTAGCCTAACGGTGAAGCAGTTCTGCTGGAAGTAAATATTTCAATTTCTTACATAGCCAGTGTCTTGCAGGAGCTGCCTTTGAAGACTTCTAGAGGGAAATCCTGTCTGACATCCTTTGGCACCTGCTGTTTAGGCAGGTGGAATCTCTTGCGGGAGATCCTTCAGAAAGATTGGCTTGCTGGGCGCCAGAGAGCAATTAATCTTGTATGCATGTATTTGAGGGTAGAACAAATTACTCTCTGCTTCTTTATTTCCATTAGTAGCGGCAGGGTCTATATCCTCAATCTGGACAGCTATTCTTTAGATACCCATGTGAGGTCAGAGGACTCCACATCTTCTGAGCCTCGGGCTTACTGACTGAGGGAAACTGGAGGTAAAGTTTTATTGACAGGCAAGTTCATAAACCTCCTGCAGTAAGAAGCAGTTTCCCTTCCCTTCCCTTCCCTTCCCTTCCCTTCCCTTCCCTTCCCTTCCCTTCCCTTCCCTTCCCTTCCCTTCCCTTCCCTTCCCTTCCCTTCCCTTCCCTTCCCTTCCCTTCCCTTCCCTTCCCTTCCCTTCCCTTCCCTTCCCTTCCCTTCCCTTCCCTTCCCTTCCCTTCCCTTCCCTTCCCTTCCCTAGACACACACAAAGTCACTTCCATTTTTAAATAACATATATATACAGTGAAAGCTCTTGCAGTGCAGTTTGGAAGCTGTGCCTTTCCTCTTTATTTTAAATGACAAACCTAACAACATATAGCGCAGATTTGTTATATCTTATTCCAGTCAAAACAGAATGCTTGTTTTACACTAAAAAAAAAATCTTGTCCCTCTTTAACAATCAGCAAATTTTTTTCCATAAAAAGATATTTTGGAACAGACTGTAATATATTGGGCAATGTGATTTAAAAATTAAAGAACTTATTCAATTGTTTTGCAGGTCTTGTGTGGCTGTGATGCTTAAGGCTTCTCAAACAATAGACTTACTTTCCTGTATCTTCCTTTTGACTTTCATTCCCTGCAAATCTTCAGGGGACCATTACTGATAAAATAAAAAGTGAGTTTGAAGTCCATTGACGTTTACCTTTAAAAATAGCATGTGTGATGAAGTAACAGTACTGCATTGTTTTTCAGCCTAGTCTTTTATTTGTCATAGTCATCAGCTTCTGTACCTGGAGGAAGAGAAGGCAGGTGTGTTAACCAGATGGACAGATAGAACAAAATGTCACTGAATTGTGCATGCATGGAAATAGAAAGACTTAGGTCAAATGGCACTTTGGATGGAAGGTGACCCAGCCAGACAGTTGTAGGCAAATTATTATTACAATTGAAAGGGACTCCTAGAAACCAAGTTGTAAGATGCAGGGAATGCTGCTGAAAGTTTACTACTGAAAAAGGTAGGGGCACAGGGAGGTTTACAACGAGAAGGTTAATACACAAGAAACCTTCCTCAGAGGAATATGGTTCAATTAATTTATTCCAGTCAGCCACTGGAATAACTCCTTTAATGAGGAGATCACTTGTAGTCATTTAAGACCTCTGGAGAGCACCCCTCATTTCAGAAGAGCTCTATCTGGGAGTATCAAGGATATTTATAGTTTCCTTTAAACTCTAACCTCTTTGGAGCCAGTTCTTCCACCTTTCACTCCCTGACTCCGGTAACTCATATTCATACAGTTTCCTAGCTTCTGACCTGCGATGTGGATACTTTTCAGTTCTTTTACCAACATAAGATAAACTGCTTAGCTCATGTCATGCAAGAATTTATAGTAAGGACCTTTCTATTATCACTACTGAGTTCAGGATTTTATAGTACAGACCTTTTCTGTCACTACCACTGTATAATTATAGTGATGCCTGAAAATGACTATGGTGAGACTCTCATCTTGGCTAGACAGCAGCACGGAATATGGCATTCTGGCACTCAAATTATTATTTCTGGGAGACCATGAAGCCCCTACAATTGGATCTTTTTTTGTTAGAATTCTAAAATCCATTTTTGGTAAGAAATAATCCTTAAAACCCACAGAAACTGTAAAACTAACCTAATTTTTTTTTATGCTAATCAAAAGAGATTTATTATAATATTTGAAATGAAAAAAACCCCAGTAAATTCAAGACCAACAACATAAACATCAATGACTTGGTGCTGGCCCAAAAAAGAGTAAACGAAAATGTGTTGGTTTGCTCTTTTTGCAACGTGACCAGCTGCCCAGTCTGGCATAATTAAACAGATACACACAGAAATAAGCATGGTAAATATATTCAATTTCCAATTCAGATACATGGATGCAGTGACTGAGGAAAAGCAGGAGGAACCAATAAGCCCACCCATGACTGGACTTTATTGAGCTATGAATGCAAAGGAAACTGTCCTAGAGTTTGAAATTCAGGGCAAAAGTGACAGAAAATACAAGGTAGAGGCTCAGCATATAGATGTAAATTTTATCTTCAGTCAGTCTGATTCATCTGCACTTAAAAGGTAATTTATCGTCATACAACTAGGTGGGCAATTTTGTTTGCCCATTTGTTTGTAATGGTTGGTTTTGGGTTTGGATTTTTTTATATCTGCATTTCTTGATCCAAGTTTATTAGGAAAATGAAAGACTTTTTTCTATATCTGTACAGAACATGTATAATAAGAAGGTTTAAATCTTAGCATGGAAAAACCCCCACATTGATTAAGGTATGCATGTTATTTGTGTGCACGCCAAAACAACCCTACAGCTTTCTTCTTAAGGAAGTGCAACAAATGAGCATCTGTAGCAGCTAGTATTGAGATTTCTCATTTACTTCATCCCATTTAACAGCCCTTAACTTATTCAATACAACTTTCACATTCAGAGACATTAGTGAAATAGGACCGCATCATTATCTGGTGGTGATTTACCTGTAAAGTAAATGATCTATGTTTTTATGACAGTTTTGGGATGCTGCAACCCAAGGCATTGTAAAGGTCTAGGATATCTACACATTTATACTTGTTCTTCTTCCTAGAGGTTTCCATCTTCTTAAGTGGTATTCAATGTCAGTATAACTTTATGTGTGTCTGCTCTAATTATGGGAGAGGGGAGGCAGGAAGGCAGCTTTGGTGGCAAGGAGAAAATGGTAATTGCTTTTGCTCTTAGAAAGTCAGTCAATTGCAATACTAGGGCAATTGAAAATCCTATTTTATAATAGGCTGTTTACAGTCACAGAATCACAGAATGACTAGGTTGGAAAAGACCTTTAAGATCATCAAGTCCAACCATACCTGTCCTGACCCAGTCTTTGTGTGGATCTGCAAGCCGGCACCGATGACCATCATGACTGTTCACATTCATCTGTTATGGTTTTCAGATAACCAGTTTCTCAAAAATATTGAGAACATTAAGTTCCATGTATTTTAGGCATAGATTTCTACATTGTGGCTCATTCAAGCCAGGTGTTTCCTGACATGGCCTGTTTCTTGCTTGGTTCGCTTAAGTAGAATTTAGCATTGCCATATTGTCCAGTTTGCCTCTTACCCTTCTGATGGGGAATCAGACATTAGATGGAAGCTGAAGTTACTTCAGCAGATCAGAAAGGACAAAATTTACTTTCTCTTTAGGTAAAATTTCTTTCTACAACCCAAACTCTCTTCCAGCTCTCTTCCTGCCTACAAAAAATGGCATGGGCCCAATTTTTGAAGGAGTCAATATCAGTGATGATATAGTTATTAACAGGGACCGTCAGCTATTTCAGCTGAGCTCCTCTGGGACAAAGTCTCTGAAACTAGAAAGATGACTGTCATGGATTAATTCAGACCAGTCTAGATAAAGAGCTCATTTGGGATCACCTTGTCTGTTTGAGCAAGGATTTCCAACATAATTAATAACTTTAAAAAAAAAAAAGAAAAAAAGCCTATGCAGAGCCATCTGGGATGAGGAAAAGGAAAACTGTGGAAGGCTCCAGTAAACTTTTATGTCCCTTGTTATTTGTATGTGTGTTTTCAAATTATCCCAGCCCTTGAAGCCCTGGCCTAATAGACCCCCATAAATTAATTAACACTGAGAAGGATGTAATACTTCCCTGTGAGTGTCCTTGCAGGCCTGGAGAGCAAAGAACAGGCAGAGGAGACTGAAGAAAGAAGGAGACAGCGACAGAGGAGTGTTGGTATGGATGGTGGATCTGATGATGCAAGTGGTTTCCTGTACAAGGGCTGCCCAGCTCCCAGCAAGGGAAGTGGTGGAAAGGGTAGCCTGTCTTGATAAAAGCAGAGAAAGAAATGTACCTTGGTGTCCTGCAGCTCTTGGAGGTATTTGTAAGTTTTAACCTAGAGTGCTCCCACACTGCATTTATCAAACCTGAGAGACACGTATTTGTCCCTAAGAGAAACTGTGACCTGGCAAACCAGCAGAACCTGGCTGGAGTGTCCCTGAGTGAAAGGGAGATGGTGATCTTGTTTAGCCTGTTAAGTGTCACAACAATGGGATCACCCCATCCTAAAGCAATAAACCACAGCAAAACCAACCACCTTAGGGGGGTTCAGAGTGACTTAGAAATGATCTGTGCATATTAAGGTATAGAGAAATATCCTGCTTTCCTAAGTGCATTAATAAGTGCTTTACCCTCATTCCTTGATTCCTCATACCCTGTTTTCTGTTCCAAATAAACCTTTCCCCCTATCTCTTCAATCTTGCATCTTTATCTGTGGGGTAGGAGGAGATAGTTCCTGAGCTGGAAGTTGTTAGATTTATGTTCTTGTCTTTGATCCTCTGAGCTTGTCACTCCCTGTCAGACAATGTTATTAGTGCTGAATTTCTTCAAAGACTGCAGCAGCCTCTGTGTGACACAGAGAGGAAATGTTAAGGGCTAACTAAGAAACCCAGATGTTGGGAAAAATATTGCAACTCCTCAGCAAGAGGGGAGGAGTCCTATATGTCCTTGGAGAGGGAACAGGAAAAACATTTGAGTTACATGGGGGACAAGCTGAATTTGTTTCTGCTTTGATTGGAAAAGTATTTACTCTTACACCTCTTCTAGCACACTAGCCAGTGCCAGAAGCTGATGTCAAGCCTTGATGCCAGCTGGTATCACCAGGCTGTGTCATTCACTGCCCTCCAAAATCCAGAGCTTGGTGAGAAAGGTCCCTGATCTGGACTGAGTCCCAAACCATTGTGGGGGACCAACCATTTGGGAGGCTGCTGGCTGGTCCAGGCCAACGCCGGTGAGGGTCTTTATTATCTTTTTAACATGGTTGTTGGATTCCTGTGCCAATGCCCCAGTGCTGTAAAATCTCCTGGTACAGAAACAGCTGCAAATGAAGAAAGAAGATCAAACCCCAGGGGGCATCCTACCTCATGACAGGGATGCAGGAGCAAAACTGCAAATATCTTCTCTCAAGCCAGAGAGACTCAGTATTCACTAAAGGGTGCTCAGCACCACAGTAGAGAGCTTTCTTCAGTAGCAGCAATACTGAAGATAAAGTACAAAGCAAACATCACAATCCTCCATAGTTCACTGAACTAGCTAAGCACTGCATCCCATTTTGTTGGGCCACCTACCCAGCATTTCAAGCTGGGACCACAGAGTTTGAAGTGCTGGGAAATCATGCTGGAGTGCCTTTCAGCCCTTAAGGCAGTGAAATGAGAATGCCAAAAGTCTTTTCTCACCAGATTTGTATGCATTTGATATACTTTAGTGTTATCATCAGGCAGGAGAAAATCTTGCTTGTGCTTTCATTGATATTGGAGTGGTTTTTTATGATTGGTGTCAAGTGGATATTTAGGTGCTGAGATTTCTATGACTTCTAGTCATGCTGTTTTCTTCCCACAAAAAAAACCCCAAATAAAACATTTGAAATGCCAGTAGAGCATACTGCTAATAACTGATTATCTTCCGTGATGAGAAGACAAGAGAAGAGCAGTAGACGATCATAGAATCACAGTATGTGTTGGGTTGGAAGGGACTTTTAGAGGTCACCTAGTCCAACCCCCCTGCAGTAAGCAGAGACATCTTCACTAGATCAGGTCGCTCAGAGCCCCATAAAGCTTAGCCTTGAATATCTCCTGGGATAGGCCCTCCACAGGTTGTCTGGGCAACCTGTTCCAGTGATCTACCACACTCATTTTGACGAACTTTTTCCTAATATCTAACCTCAATCTCCCCTTTTCTAGTTTAAAACCATCATCCCTTGTCCTACTGCTACATGCCCTTGGGAACTATTCTTCCCCAGCTTTCTTACAGGTACCTTTTAGTTATTGGAAGGCTGCTATAAGGTTAGCTGTAGCTGTTTGCCTTCAATTTATAAAGATCTTCAGTAGAATATCACATGGTAATAATGGTCAAATGTAGGAGATAGAAACTGCATGTGAAAAATTGTCCGGGTCACTGGGCTTTGAGAGTGATGCTCGGTGGTACAAAACCAAAATGGCAGTTGGTTTTAGTGGCAGCCTTGAAGGTAAATTGCTGGGGTAAATACTGCTTAATGTCTTTATTAATAAAGCTGGGTGATGAGGCAGCACACTTAGCAAATTCATGGATGGTACCATATTAGTGGGGTGGTTGATACTGGGATACTATGATTGCTATATTGAGGTACCTAGACAGATTAGATAAAGGGGTCAACAGAAGGTTTGACAGAGAGAAGATATATGTAGAGATTGAAATATTGTGAGATTGAGTGCACCCTCAACAAGTTTGCTGACAACACCAAGGTGTGTGGTGCAGTTGACACTCTGGAGGGAAGGAATGCCATCTGGGTGAAGTGCAAGGTCCTGCACATGGGTCAGAGAAACTTCAAGCACAACTACAGACTGGGCGGAGAATGGAGAAACAGTCCTGAGGAGAAGGACTTCCAGGTGTTGGTGGATGAGAAGCTCAACATGGCCCAGCAATGTATGCTTACAGTCCAGAAAGCCGTCTGTGTCCTGGGCTGCATCAAAACCAGTGTGACCAGCAGGTCAGGGAGGGGATTCTGCCCCTCTGCTCTGGTGAGACACCCCCTGCAGTACTGTATTCAGCTCTGGGGCTCCCAGAACAAGACAGACATGGACATGTTGGATTGAGTCCATAGGAAGCCATGAAGATGATCAGAACACTAGAACAACTCTCTGATTGAGACCAGCTGAGACATTTGAAGGCCTTTTCAGCCTGCAGAAGAAAAAGCTCTGGGGAGACCTTACAGCACCTTCCAGTAAAGGGGCTACAGGAAAGGTGGAAAGGGACTGGTTACAAAGGCATGGCATGATAGGGCACGGGGGAATGAGTTTAAACTGAAGGAATGTGGATTTAGATTAGACACTATGAAAGTGGTGAGGCGCTGGCACAGGGTGCCCAGAGAAGCTGTGGCTGCCCCCTCCCTGGCAGGGTTCAAGGTCAGATTAGATGGGGCTTTGGGCATCCTGGGCTGGTGCAGGCTGTCCCTGCCCATGACTGGGCCGTTAGGACTATATGGGCTTTAGGTAATATATATATAAAAAATAATTGAAAAGTTGTCCAAAATCATTAGTGACTGCAGGTTGCCCAACTTAATTTGGCCTTTCCTTGAATTTTAGAGATTAATGCCAAAGGAAGAATATTAAATTAACTGAACACAGACTCACTGGTGAAATTCATCTCACCTTACTCATGAATCAACTCGAGAACTTACTCAAGAACTCTGTCCTTCCCTCCCTCCCTCATGTGGTAGGGTAACAAGAAGCCAATTTACACACTAATGGGCCTGGGCCTACTTATCACACATAAACCTAAATGCATCAGTATTAGGCAGGTTACTCAGGATACAAAGTTTTGCTGTTTAGGCCACTGCAGTCTCTTATTCCTTTACGTCCTTTATGTCCTTCTGTAGTCAATGGTGTGTCTCCACTTGCCAAAGGAAGAAAGATGGTTGTGACTTTTCTCTGTGTGGTGTTATCTTTTCATGGTAGGCATTCCTTATGGTAGGCTCATCTTCTCATGCATCCACAGGAGAACACTTCTGCTATCCTCTGCTCTAGTGGAGGGAGGATGAATGATAACCACATTCCTGTCAGGTGTCTTGGTGCCTTCATAGTGTTCTTGAATATGCTTTGTTCCTGAAGTGTCCTATTTTCTGTAGAATTAGCAACTGCTGATGCAACATCTGCTAAAGCATGTGATTGTGAGAAGGTGACCTTTGCAGTTCTTGTCTAAAATTCAGGTGGCAAGTGCCCAAAAAGCTGTAGATGGGCATCACTATAGTCACTCAGAGCTGGAGTGGGGACTGACCTCATCCTCTAAGTCTAAAAAGTGTTGCTCTAAGAAAGCAGGCTAGCTGTGCAAAATTAAATCCTTGTGAAACTCCGTATCCAGAGATAGTTTTATCTTGAGCAGGTCCTTAAATGTGTTTGAACTCGGCTGTAGGATAATTATACCCTCTATGGTAAACATTATTGTTGGGCGAGGTATCGGTCTGTAGAATACCAAGCATGTACGACTGTATGACAACAAGTATCCAAAAGCAGCTATATACTTCTAGGGGGGAAAAAGTGAAAACAATGGTATCATAGAATCCTTTTGGTTGGAAGAGAACTTTAAATTATTAAATCCAACCTTTAACCAAACACTGCCAAATTCACCATTAAACCACATCCCTAAGCACCAGATCTAAATCCATAGGTCACTACACAAAATAATTTGATGTCTGGCTCAGGAAGCCTTGAAAATCACAGAAAAGGGGGAAAAATTCTTCCCTCTTTGGATTTCAGGCAAGGCAGAGCTTTGAGCAAAACTGGCTGCTGTGAAAGACAACATGAAACAATTTGCACCTGGATTATTGTGAGCAGTCCTAGGCCCCTCAGTTCAAGAAGGACATAGAACTCTTTGAAAGAGTCCAGTGCAGTGCCACCAAGATGATGGAGCGGAACACCTTCCTTAGGAGAACAGGCTGAGGGAGCTGGGCCTCTTTAGCTTGGAGGAGACTGAGGAGTGATCTCATCAATGTTTATAAATGTGTAAAGGGTGAGAATCAGGAGGATGGAGCCAGGCTCTTCTCAGTGATGGCCAGCGATAGGACAAGGGGCAGTGGGTGTAAGCTGGAGCAGAGGAAGTTCCATGTGAATGTAAGGAGGAACTTTTTCACTGTGAGGGTGATGGAGCCCTGGGACAGGCTGCCCAGAGAGGTTGTGGAGTCTCCTTCTCTGGAGACATTCAAACCTACCTGGATGCATTTCTGTGTGATTCAGTCTGGGTGATGCTGCTCTGGCAGGGGGGTTGGACTAGATGATCTTTCGAGGTCCCTTCCAACTCCTAGCGTTCTGTGATTCTGTGAAACAGAATAAAAATGCATAAGCAGAAAAACATGACCTGACCTCCCCATCCCCCAGCATATTGCAATTAAATATATCTCCAAGACACATGCAGGTCTTCCTTCTGTTGTGACCAAACAGAAGTGGTTAGGTGGGACATCAGATCTAAGACTGTTACTGTTTTCTGCACTAAAATAAAACGGTTGCCATCCAGTGCCTCATGTTAGCATGTTTGTCAGAGGAAACAGCTTTTGGGCTTCTCGGAAAGGAAACCCATTACCTACAAAAGAACACAGTAAATGTTTGTACTCAGCCTCCATCAGGGTGATGCATATCTGTACCCCAAGGTTACTCATCAATTACCAGGGAAAACAAACAAGGCTCAAGGGATTTGTTTTCCTCCTATCCATTTGCAAAATTGCAGTGCCCAAGGGGTGTGAACAGGAAGCTGGCAAGTTTCTGCTTGCAATAGTTTGGTTTAGTGTTGGATTTAATTTGATCAAAGATGTTACTGTTGAAGAGGAAGAAAGCATAATGGGTGTAATACAATGACTTGTCTTATTAGGTCTGTGTTTTCTCCGGATCTTCCCCGTAGTTAACTGTAAATTGGTTTTGAGGCACATTAGTAAATGGATACATGAGCTACGAGTTTTAAAACTGAATTGTTGCAGTACAGCTTTGTGAGTAGTGAAGGGGTAAGAATGGTGCTATTACACTGCAGTGCTATTACACTGCATTTTATGTTTCTTATGAGATCTAAGAGAATCAGTAGAAATAAGAGTCCCAGTCACCATTAATTATGATGAGGTATTTCACTGATGTCATGAAAAAGTAATGCTACTGTTTCTTACAAGGATTAGACTCATGTGCTTTAAACACAAATCATGTCCAAAGCAATGAATCGATAATGACATGTAATTAACTGACAGTCACTGAACAGTACATTCGGGTTCAATACCAATTAATTCACTATCAAGAGATAGACCTCAGAATCCAAATTCCTCAATTTCCAAACTTCTCCTATGCTTCTATTGCCAGCAATATGCTGTCATAGCCAAGAAGGCCAATGGCATCCTGAGGGTTATTAGAAGAGAGGTGATTAGTAGGTCAAGAGAGGTCCTTCTCCCTCTCTGCTCTGCCCTAGTGAGGCCACACCTGGAATAGTGTGTCCAGTTCTGGGCCACTCAGTTCAAGAAGGACACAGAACTCCTTGAAAGAGTCCAGCACAGGGCCACCAAGATAATGAAGGGTGCGGAACACCTACCTTATCAATGTCTATAACTATGTAAAGGGTGAGGAGGATGGACAATTTCTTCTCAGTGATGTCCAATGATAGGACAAGGAGGAATGGGTGCAAGTTGGAGCATAGAAGGTTCAGATCAGGTGCCCTGGGGTACCTCCAGGGCAGTCCAAGATGGGCACTGGGGGCTTGAAGGGCTGGCATAACAGTAGAGCAGAGGACTCTTAAGTCTAAGGTTGTGACCCCAAGAAGACTGTTGTCCTGGAGCGGCACTTAATTGCCTGTCTCTGACCAACCCCTTTTTATGGCAGAGTGATGTCAGGTGGTGTGGAAAACAGCCTGGGCCAGCTCAGCTCACCTGTGCTAACTCAGCTCACCTGTACTGACTGCTTGAGGAGGTTGACTCTGTCCTGGCCAGAACTGGGACACATGTGAACATGAAAAACTTTTTCACTGTGAGGGTGACAGAGGCCTGGGACAGGTTGCCCAGATTGGCTGGGGAGTCTCTTTCTCTGGAGAGATTAAAACCCACCTGGATGCGTTCCTGTGTGATTTAGTCTGGGTGATCCTGCTCTGGCAGGGTTTTGAACTAGATGATCTTTCAAGGTCCCTTCCAGCCCCTGACATTCTGTGATTCTTCTAAAGCTGAGTCTCCATGTTGCCAGAGTCTCTATACTCTTTGGAGATCGTATCTACAGATACATAACTGGGAGAACAGTCACCTCTTGGAGACTGAAGGATCCCTTGTCCTGCATTAGGTGTCCTGCATTGGGTGCCCTCCTAGATGAGCTTGGCAGGGGATGACAGCCTGTGACGGGAGGTAATGCTTCATGGTGGCAATTGCTATGTGAGAGCTTTTCTGGCTATGCAGGGTGAGAGGAGGAGGAATACATACATCAAGACAACCATATCAGTCTGAACTAAGGTTTTTCACTGCAGACTGTTTGTTTGTTTATGTGAAAGAGCAAAATAGACTGGCATACCCAGAGCTCTCTGGAGGCCTCCCAACAACCGCACGTTAAAAAAAATATGCTAAACTATGAAGTTCCTACAAATGCTCTAAAAAAAATCTCTTTTCTGAATACAGTCTTTATCTTGCCTCAGATAACAGCAAAGTCCATCTGTGCCTGAACATCTCTTTCTGTGTCAGCTAAACTGCCACCTCTGCTGCAGTCGCACAGAGCACCTTGCCAGTGCTGCTGGCATGGAGGCTAGAGATATTCAGAGTTCGTAATAAATGGGGGCAATTATGTCTGAACAGAGCAATTCTTTCGTGTAGTAACCACTGAATTACACCTGGGATAAATTTGGACCATTATTTATTTTGTAAGTGCTAGCAGCTCCGCACAGTAACTAAGACAGCGTGCCTGGGGATCCAGATGAAAAAGATCCACATGGCTTTTTCCCCTGCCCTGTTTCCCATATTGTTCACAGATGAATATTTGTGCTAACAGTTAACAGGGAAGCTGATGACTTTGTTTTTATTGAGCTCAAACAACTTGTTTTCTCAGAAGGTTTATTTCCATCTATCTTGAGACTGAGAATTAAAACCTGCAGCTGCTCCTGGCACTGATAACCAAAATCACTGTGGACACCATCCCCAAATCATGAAATAGTATCACGACTTACGAGGTTTATACAGAAGAAAAAGATCTCCCATGGATTTTTAACTTTCTGGGTACAAGGAATGCAAAATACTTGTTTTCTACAAAATACCTTCTGCCAGGTATGTGGGAAACACATGAAAAAACAGTTGTTGTTTGATATTTCCATACTGTCACCGTTCTTGGAGCTGGAGGTTTAAAAATAAATGGCAAATGCAGCAAGAGTTTTAGGGAGATGTGAAGGTAGGGAGCACAGCTTGAATAGCAAGTGACTCCAAGGCAGCAATCCCCATCTTTTCTCTTAGACAATAATCCTAAACAAACAATGCCCTGTAGGGAATGCCATGTGTTGTGAGGTGAGCAATTCTTTGCATTTTATGGGGTTATAGGCACCTTCACAGTTTCTTAGGTCACTGTGTTCCCTGGTAGTTAGGAGGTTTATTGTTACAAGATCTAGAAATACCATTAAGCACAGACACAATGACTTCTGTTCTTATATTATAAGCAGAGTCCTTACCCATTACTTGGAGGATGTTCAGGACTCAGAGGGGTTGATTGCTGCAGCCCAGGTACAATGCAAGGTTTTCCTGAATTGCATTAGAGCAATTGATTTAGGAAAGCTGCATCAACCTGCAGCAAACCCAGGTCCCCCTGCTCTAGACAAGCACTTGGGTTTCTAGTGTGTTTTGATCAATGCTAAGGACACCCAGGTGTAAGCCCTCGTTGCAGGCTATTTCTATTTTTCTATTCAATCGCCATTGAAGAGCAGTCAGAGTGAGTATCAGCTCAGAGTTTGTTTCTGCCTGGTTATTTTATTTTTTGCTGTGGAAGAGTTTAGCCCTACTTAGCTTTCTTTTCCCTTATAGGCTAATCATAGAGAAGAATAGCTTCATTTATCAAAGTCATCCACGTTATTTCACTTCTTCTCAGAGGAGCTACTATGCTGTCATCTTTGAACTTGAGCTCAAAAAAAATAATCTGAGAAGGGGAGGCTCAAAATAGTCCTATCACAGTCTGAATGTACCACTTATCTAATTTTTCAGAGTCCTTCTTTCAGGCAGGTTTTCAGTGGGGTTATTTAACAAAAATATTTTTTTAAACTTTGGGGTCTCTGCTTTTATAACTGAGAAAGCCCTGGAAAATGAGAGGAAGGTTGGCAAAAGGCTTGTTTGTGTCTGTGCTGTCTTTCAGATGCTCATGGGGAAAGAGGGGAGAGCAAGAGGTGAGCAAAAGAAGGCAAAGAGATGTGAATGTTTTTTCAAAACAACAAGGCTAGGAGGAGATCCTGGGCTGTATCTGCCTAAGTTTCTAAAGAGCCATGCATGACATCTGCTTGATTGGAGAGCTGACCACACTGAGGACATTCAAGCAGCAAGTTTAATAACTTCTAAAATTTTTCCAATTCAGCAGTTTCTTTGCACATGGCACCGAGTCATGTCATTGCTTGTAATGTTTTTTGAGTCACACCTCGTCCTTACAGGGACACTGAGATGATAGATGACTTGCCAGGAGGAGGGGACATCTTAGGTCACCAGGGGAAGTGGTAAACACATAAATAACCTTTCCCACCTCTCATGACACGTGCGGGTGCCCTGCCTCGGGCACTTAAGGAACTAGACAGAGAACAGTCAATCATTCTGCCCTTGCTTCTCTCAGTGGAGAAACATCTGAATGTCTGCAGTGATGTGCTTGTCTGGGACATTTTCTTCATCTCAACAACATGAATGATTCTGTCAGGAGTGTGGGAGCTAACACTTGTGAGGAAATGCTTTCCAATATTAGGGAAAGCCATCAGCTTCACTCCTAAGAGCAGCCCGTCCCTTTACCTCATCTCACATGCCTGCAGCACCATCACTCCATCTATTACAAAATGGGATCATTGATGTGGCATGTCCACAGCTTCTACTGTGTCATAGCACAGATGCACCAGCTGCTCATGGGAGAGCTGGCAATCCTGTGTCACAAGGGATGTGACCTTTAACACTCTCTACTAATGTGTGTAACAGTCTATAAAGCACGTGCCAGTCATATCTATTGCATCCTTCGTATCTCATACCTATGAACCAGTAAGTGGCACCGTGACTGTGATAATGATGACTATGAAACTCTGTAGGTATAGACTTGACTGGTCTGGATAGATTAATGCCAGCTCATAATGCTTGGGAAGGAGATAAAAAATAATAGAAGAAGGGGGACATCTTCACTGCATGACTTTGGATGTGGCACTGGGAGATTACATGGCATGCTGTTGAAGGTCACTAATAGGCAGTGACATGTTGAAGAGATTATTTTATAACAAAGGTGTAGGGAATACGTAGGGTCATTTTCATTGCTGCACTTAAATCAATGCTGCATCTCAACCTTGATTCCTACCACTTTGTATTGTATCATAAAAAAGAAGTAGAAATTGTTTGGAGAAAGGTGATCAAAATGGTCTAGGGAAGGTTTTCTTTTGGGGTCAGGCGACTATGGTATCTTCAGACTGGCCACATAGAAAATGTGTTTTATTCAAAAAGAAGTAAAAAGTTTATGTACAGGGAGTAACTGGATAAAATGGTGTTGCTAATGTTTTCCAGATGGCCAAGCCTCAGACCTTATTAATCTACTAAAGTTTTAATGTGGCCAGTGGCAAATTGCCATTTATAATTGCATTATCCTTTCCAAAAAAGCCCCAACAACCTTAAGCTCAAATCATTCCACCATGGGTGATAATATCCTCAGATGTAATGGTCACTGTACAGCCTGCAACTGAATTCCTGATTTAATCACTTCCACAACTACTGATGATGCCGACTCTGCAGCTTGTGCGGGATAAGGACCAAGGTGCAAACCTTTGCTACATTTGCCTAGGGGTTTTTATTTAACTATAACCCTTTTCACTTCAGAGAGGTGAATGGCACTATCTTTCCAGAAGTAGACTGATAACACTTTGGTTTCTCTTTGAGACTCCTAATTTTGGCTTCTGTAAGTTGCTACTTCTTTGGCATCTGTGGAAAGATGCTGATTTATATCACATGATGTCCTGCTCTTTTTTTGTTCAATTTAGAACCTTCTCTGCCTAAAGGTCTGTTTGGCCTTTTTGCTATCATAGCATCCCAGAAGGGAGGAGACCTTCTTAAGCATGCTTGAAGACCTTTCTTTCTTGAAAAATTTACATGGAAGGCATTGAGATATAAAGTTCAAATTCAAAAAGTGGAGCCTCTCCTGACTGCTATGGCATGCTTCCCCTTTTTCAGTCTGTTATTAACATTTTTGCTTAAGCACCACAGACTTGTATATTTTTCATCCTTGACTTGAGTCATTAACCTGTACCTAGCTCCATGTCCCACTGGTTGGGTTTTAAACAGGTTGGTCCCAAATCTTTTCTATGTCCCTCTAAAACATGATTACACATAGACTGCTGACAAATTAAGCCAGATCTGCTGCAGGCTTCTATTCATATCAGAACAATAGGATTTTGTGCACTACATCATCTACGTTATAAACAACATTCTGCCCTCAGCCATCCCCTAATACTCCAGAGATATAAAAAATAATATGGCAGAGAGAAACAGTAGGAAAGAGGAAGAATGAAATTAATGAACAGAAGCAGGGGAAAAGAGAGGTCTTCTGAGCACTGATGTTTAATGAGATGGAGAGGTGATGCATTGATGAGACGTGCAACATGCTGGAAGAAAAAGGAGATACAGAATGGGAACATCTTTTTACAAAAACTGCCTATTCTGTAACAGATGGGAGAGTGAATACTGCACTGAATTCACTATCAATATTACTTAAATTGGTTGCTTTGTGATACTTATGATACGCAGGTGATAGAAACCTACAGTGTTTTGGTAGTGTCTTAGGCAATGTGACAAATAAATTTGCAAAGTAAACCTACAGTTCAATTGCAACTTCTCACAAGTATCATTGAATTCCAGATCCCCAGGAGTGTTAACCAAGGATGCTGATGACAGTTTTAAGAGCTAGATAGTGTAAAAGTTTGCAAGGAAACCTCTCTTTCCTGGCTATATTTTAAATATCTAGGGGAAGACTTTGATGTTATATGTAGAAGAATCCATTATAGTAGGTTACCAGCATCATGCTCCTATAGCTATGACAGCCTGCCTATTTTTCTACCAGCACAGGGCATCTCTGTAGCACAGAGTAGGAATTTGGTTTATATTTCAGCCTGAGGATTTATGTGTTATTATGAGTGAAAAAGCTGCAGTGGTAAACAGTGTCTCTGCCTATTACCTGCAACAGATGATGATTTTATCAAATGGGTTTGTCAGTAAAAGTTAATGACCAAAACTGTCTGTACAGATTTCATTTACTGTCTGGGTTGTGATTTATGCTGTGATTCCCTTGGCTATAAAACCAGGTCTTTTTTGGTGGGGTATCAATAAATATTTGTGAACCCCAAGCAAAGGGGAGCAACTTGATTCCATGATTTATGGAAATATGATGGCATAAGACAGGCTTTTCTTTATATTTACATGTTAATTTATTAGCATTAGTCATTACAGGATTTTTGAATTTATTTCAGAACCTAAATGTAACCCTCAGTGTGCTCTCCAGTACTCAGATGGTAAAAGTATTCCTGTGAAGTCTTCACCTTTCTGTGCCTTGTTGGAGGGCTTGGTCTGTCATTTTGGCAGCACAACCGAATTAAAGGGAGCTGTCAAGCTTAAAGGGTCTCCAATGGGACCAGTATCAGGGTAAGAGAACTGCCATAGTGCTAAAGAGGGTGACAAGGAGTCTTATATAGTAAGGCAAAGTGGGTCAGTGTGTATGATACAGGACTGACTTTTTCATCTGTGATACCAAAATTGGCTTTGCATGTTTGTGATGTGGAGAATATAAACATTTGGAATTACCCAGACTTTTGGATCATTCAGCTGTAAAACTGAAAAATTCATGCTGATCTATAAAAGCTACTTCAGCAAGTGAAGGAAAGTCTCTGTTAAAGTCAAAATGGTTTTTTTTTTTGGCTTCTGCAATGACACTCAGATGAAATGCTTTGCATTGCTGGACTCCAAGTATTTTTCCACATTGAAAACCTCATTCCTATTTGTGTTTCATAATTGCTGAAGGACATAATACCAATGCTTCACTGACTTGGAGGCAGAGTCACAAAGAAGATGCCCCAGTATTGCAAAACTACAGCATCCAGTATCTTCAGCTTTCCAACAGATGGTAGTGTATGGAGATGACACAGACCTGCATAGTTTGCTTGCAGATACCTTGTGGCATAAAGTTCAGAACTTAGTTTGACTGGAACTGAATTTGATTTGCTTTCTTTGAGTTTCCAAGGAAAACGTAGTTTAATGAGTGACTTTTTTCTCCTCACAGAAATTCCAAAGAGTATAAAATTCCTCTTCCCTGCACCTGCACTCTTTATTTCTTATTCTCAGCTTTCTTTTTAATATTATCCAAGGTTTTTTGACTTTTTCCCTGTAAAAACACCAGGCTATCGATAACAAAAAATTGAAGCCAACCAGTGCACTTTCTCCTCAAGGAGAGATAAAGACCATGAAATTACCATCATCAAGGAAGAATTTTATTTGCCAACCACTGGAAAAGAGCTTTGAGTGATGAAAAGACCATCACCTCCTCATGTCTTCTCAGAATGATTTATTTCCTTTGTCCTTTATCATCTAACAGTGATCATGATTCAAACTGAAAAATCATCTTTCATCATTCACTTTGTAGTAGGGTGTTAAAGGACAAAGAAAAATATATAGTAGAAAAAAGTCAGAGCCTAGGCTTTCTACTTGCTAGCATGTTCATTTGGTACTTGGAAGGGTGAACCAAAAAAATGCTATGCACTTCAATGGGGCAAGAGAAGCACTTGGAAAGTTAGCTCAAAGAAGTTAAGTAAGTCCACCCTCCTTTTCATCTGCAAGTCAACACATGACATTCAAGACTTCCTGAATCCAGCAAGGATATGAAAGTCCTACTTCAAATCTATCTCAGAATGAAAAATCTGAACATCTGCCCACACCTGATATAGGTGAAGAGACCGATTTGAGGAAGGCATGAGGTTAATAACCTCTCAGATCCTCATTTCATAGAATCATAGAATGGCAAGGGTTGGAAGGGACCCCAAGGATCATAAAGCTCCAACCCCCCTGCCACAGGCAGAGCCACCAACCTCAGGCCTGGAGCTACACAAGGTTGCCCAGGGCCCCATCCAACCTGGCCTTGAACACCTCCAGGGATGGGGCATCCACCACCTCTCTGGGCAGCCTGTTCCAGGACCTCACCACTCTTTCTGTAAAAATTTCCCCCTAATATCCAATCTAAACCTTCCCTCCTTCAGCTTTAATCCATTCCCCCTTGTCCTGCCATTATCTGCCCTTTTAAAAAGTTGATTCCCCTCCTGTTTGTATGCTCCCTTCAGGTACTGGAAGGCTGCAATGAGGTCCCCCCGCAGCCTTCTCTTCTCCAGGCTGAACAAGCACAGTTCCCTCAGCCTCTCCTTATAGGGCAGGTGCTCCAGCCCTCTAATCATCTTTGTGGCCCTCCTCTGAACCCTCTCCAACAGTTCCACATCTTTCTTGTATTGGGTATTTCTTGTATTTAGAGGGTATTGCAGCTGAACAAGAATGAGGCATTTTGGGATAGGGATACGCTGGCAGCAGTGACTCTCGTGGAGGAAAGACTCATACTTTGGGAGAGTACTGGGGTAGTTGCACAACATTCAGCCTCAGAGCTGACGTGGGCTCTTTGCTCCATGGCACAGGGAAGAAGTTTGCATAGACATGGTATTTTCCCATGAACTTTTGTCATCTTTATGCTCACAGAGTTCCCTTCAGCTCCCATTGCAGTAGCAGCAAAGGCTTGGCCCTAGGAGTTGCACATTTTGTGGGGACAGCTACTCCTGTCTTATCATCCATGATAGATAAGGGAAAATATTAGAAGGAAATAGGCAGCCTCTTTACAGTGGTCTGTGGGGACAGGACAAGGGGCAATGGCTGCAAGTTGGAGCACAGGAAGTTCCGCACCAACATGCGGAGGAACTTTTTCACAGTGAGGGTGACAGAGCCCTGGGACAGGCTGCCCAGGGTGGGTGTGGAGTCTCCCTCTCTAGAGATATTCAAGACTGTCTGGATGCCTTACCTGTGTGATCTGTCCTAAGGAACCTGCTTTGACATGGGGGTTGGACTCTGTGATCTCTGGAGGTCCCTTAACCCCTGTAAATCTGAATAAGGCCCATAACTCACTTCTGCCACAGTTTGCCCATTTCCAGAAGCCCAGATACATTTTTTTTCCAGAAAGGCCAGTATCTCCCTACAGAGAATATTTCTATTTGTAAGGAGGTCGCGTATTTGCTCTGCTTGCTCTTGCATTCATATGCTTAGACAATCTCTGCTCCAGTCCATCTGGCAGCTGCACGTGGAAGCAAAGCCCACACATCAAGGACTGCTGTTTATATCCTAATTAGCCAGGGAAACCTTTTGCTCCAACATATCTGACACAGATGTAAAAATGGAAACAACCGTTGTTTGACAATCTGGCATTTAATTTAATGAAGTAACTTCTCGCAGCATAATAAGAGCATATAGGAATGGGAAGGGCAGTGGGAGATCGAAATCTGTTTGTCTCATACTCACTGGCAAACTGTGTTATGGATGGCTGTTTTAAAGGATCCGTGCCACAAAACGAGTTGCAAACTGTTAGGAGATTGCTAGCAAACTAAGAGCAAAAATACTAGAAGTTTCATCAATGCCTTTTTTGTGTAGTCAGTTTAAGAGCAAAATAGCACAGGTCTATGTGAAACTTCAGGAGCCCCCAGAAAAGGGCATTGCTGACTAAGTAGATACTGGCTATAGCAGAGGATTTATGTGCTTGAAATGCCTGTATGATGCATGTCCTCTGCCACAAAGGAAGAAGAAACATTTTCAATTTTGTGAAATTTCCTTCTGCTGAATAGATCTCACCTGCAGGGACAGGCTTAATGCAAATAACACCATACATCGACCTGCCTGCAGGTAAGACAGCCCTACCAGTGCATTTAATTGCATCCATCGCTACATTTCCATAATATACAAATATTCTCTGGGCTTGCTCAGCATGGAAGCCCAACTCCTTTGCATCCCATTTCTCAAAGCTGTCAGTCCAGAATCTCTGCTGAAAGTACGTTTCTGTCTCCCTGCACCCCCTGGATCACTACAGTCTTCACTACAAGCATCTGTTTTGCTCAAGCAGCAGCTATTTCTGTGTGTTAAACTCAAGCTCAGGGTTTCAGTCCTTGTTACTGATAGTTCACCCAGGCAGGTAGTGCAATGTGTGCACTGATGAAGGATGTTGAATATCCTTTTATAGAATATTTGTGGAAAGAATAGTAAGGATTGACCCATCCCAGCAAAGCTTTACGTGAACTCTGAGTAATATATATATTCTTGCTTGCATAGAGCAGCATAAAACACTATCAGTAGGAACACCAAAAGTAAAATAATCCCAGGAAAATTATGATTTAAATTAATTCTGTGTATTCTGATTTACAAATCTGTGGGTTTTTCTCTGTATTTCATTTTTACTTGGGCTTATCCTTTGGACAACATAGTCTGATCCTTTGTTAGTCAGTGATTGCAATTGACTGTAACATGATTTCTTCTCTTCTCTTCATTGACCCTCAGTCTACTTATTCTCTGAGTAACTTTACTCTGGTAATTTTAGGGTTTCCTAACACAGACCTTTTGCATATACTGAGGTCTTTTTATTGGCTACACAATTCTCTTTAAATATGTAATTTTCCTGCAAATAAGACAGCACTTTTTTCTTGATTTGGCAGTGATTTAAAATACCATAGAAACCTTTTAAAGCGATAGGTATTAACAGGAAAATGGTGCATAAAATTTTATTCTTGCTCTTTTTTTTTTAAATAGAAATAGTAGTTGTATCACAATGGTTGTTTTTAAAGGCATTTTCAGAAGACCCTGGGATTTTATTAAGAAAATAAATTGAGTAGTCAGGCTTTGGGGAAATGAAAGGTGAACGTGTAAGTATCTTTTTGTCAATACTTGGCAGTGCACTCATTAAGTATAATTGTTATATTGCTTCTAAAAGCACCTTCTAAGACTTAATCCAAATAAAGTTCGTATATCAATTATTTTTTTAAAAGCCCTACAGTCAAAAAGTACACAATTACGGTCATTATTGCACCTACCTTGTTCTAACAGAAATTAGTCACTCAGAACACCTTTTCTATTAATGCAAACAATTCTATGTTAACAACTATTTAAGTGGAAAAGCTTGTAGAGAAGTGTTCAGGATGACGAAAATCAGGAGAAGAATGGTCTGAGATGTAGCCATATGAACTAGGGTAGGAGATGTCAGATTTAGGCTTCTAATTTCGGGCTCTGTTTCTTCTCTTGGGGTTATTCCTCTGTCTCATCTACAGGGAGAATGCAGTAGCTGGGACATGGTTCAGTATGTGAAAAGATGTTCAAGCCTGGCTGAGCACTTAGTGAATCTCACTCAAATTGAAGCACTCGGTCTTGTGCCTGCTCTGCAAATATACCATGAGAGGGCATGGAAATAATGCTTTCATGCCCAGTTCAGTTGTGGGAGAGGGTTCATGCTGATGATTTAATAGGTTCCCTTAACAGAAAGGAGCAGGAAAAAAAGTTTCTTTGGTGGGATTGTGCAAGAAAACTTTTCCATCTACTCTGGGAAATATCTCACAGAATCACAAAATCATTAGGTTGGAAAAGACATTTAAGATCGACTCCAACTGTACTTGTCCTCTGCTAAACCATGTCAGCAGCTTTTGGGAGATATTTGAGTATCTGAACATGAATTCTGAGTTACTGGCTATGGACTGTGTTGGGATGGAGCTGAAGTGGCTTCAGTTTGCAGCTCCGATTTGCACTGGATTGCTGTAGCCTGGTCTGTCATACGAAAGTTTAATGCCTTGAGCACCAAACTGTTCTTGTATCTTCTATTGCTGCCAAAAAAAAAAATAAATCGCTGATTAAAAAAAAAAATTAAAAAATGTGTTCTTTGGAGGGACACTTTCATCAGTAAACTTAATTTTATAAATAAATCAGTGTCTTTTTATTCAAAAAAGTTAGGAGAAAATTCATAACAAGCTCTACATGGTTCTCTTGAGAGATTTAAGAACATTTCTTATATGAATCTCTGGACAAATATGAGTTACCACTATCCTACCGAAAATGCTGATGTAGAGTTGCCACAAGAAGAGGGAGCTTTATTCAAGCCATGATCTTAAGGAGATGAAGCATCTTCAGCAGAAAAGACTCCATTAAGTCAAAATCCAAATAATCCTTTCTGTTATTTAGAGCTGTCTTGGCTATGCTTGCAGTTATATGGGGAAGGAGCATACCTTGTCAGTAGGTTGGTCAGCTCTAGTTTTGCTTTAGTGGTGGCCCATGGCTCTGATTCCACCCTTCAAAGAATGTCAGTGGTTTAATTGGAACACTACCTTAGTGCAAGGCATGGAGGTGCTGAGGCACTGAGGGGAGATGAAAGAGGATTTGCTGTGTGGGCTAGACAGGGTTAGAGAAGCAACATGACAAATGCGAAAGGGTGGATGGGGGAAGCATTGCTGCAGAGTGTAGTCCTTAGTTGAGAAAGTGCTGTTGCATATTTTTACTATTTAGCATTCAAAATCCAACCCATTTTTAGAACTTGCTCACAGTGGGGGATGCATTCTCTTCCAAGGAAGTACTTTCTCTGTCCAGATGGCTGGGGGTTTGCAAAATGCATTGGGCAGGCATGGGAGCAGGCTTTCCATCTCCTGTGCTTATGCCAAGGCCAAAGGCTTCTGTACTAGCAAGCTCTGCTCTGGGAAGAGCATTAGAGAGCTCCCTGCAGCAGCTGCTGGCAAATGCCAGGAAGGAAAGTCCAGAAATAAAAAAAGTCCGTTTCAGAGCAGTAAGTTAAATGGATCTTGACTGACTCTTTGGAAGGTGATAATGCTACAGATCATCAAGGGCAAGAAAGGAAATGCATTTTCCGTTGTTAACTGGGGATAAAAATCTCAGCTTGATTCAGCTGATTGGGAGAAACTCCAGTTTGACTTTGGTGGTATCAGGTCATCAGTCAAAAGTGTTGAGATGGTGGCTATGGCTGTACATTGTGTTTCAGAGCAAAGTAGGTTTGTGCCACACTCTGGCCCAACTTTCAGCAATCCTGATAGCATCATGTATATTGTTAAGGGGGTGAGATTAAGTCCTTTGTTCTTCAAACCAAGATCTCCTCTCAGCTCCTGTGGACATATTGCATAGAGACATAAAGATTTACTGATGACCACCTGGCATTTCCTTTGCTATAATTCATCTAACTGCTCCTAATTATATCCTTTGAGAACATGTGCCAGTTCCCCTGGCTTATAGATGATGATGTCACTGTTTCTCTCTATATAGGATGCATTCACAGGATGAATGGAACAAAGGGAAATCATGAGCTTTTTAGATGTTTTCTGAAATTTGTCCTCCCTTTAAATATTTCAGTGAAGTTCTGAGATATAAAAAGAATAGTTTCAGTTCAGTCAAAATAGGTCACTCTACTTTTTTAGTGTATTATATGGTATTTCAAAACTATAAAATGAGAAATGGTTCCTACAAGATAAGATGATAAGTTTTTATTCTAAAAATGATGAAATTGGACATTCAAATGTCATAAGACCTCTCCTGCTTGACCCTTTACTCCCCTTGAATCTCTCTCTGATAGGATTTCATTAAGTGATTGCTTGTCTAGCAAGCTGGATTTTCTGTTAGGAGACATCTCTGGACACTTATTCCTATCACGCTGAAGGAGCATGGACAACAATGAGAACATGTACAGAGATTTTTGCAACCTCCTCAACCTCACCCCACCTGAACAGATGTGGTCAGCACTAAACTTGTTAAATAAGACCAGAGTTTAATGTTTGTTTCTTGGTGGCTGGTCACATGCAGGCAGATTGACTAGTAGTCATGTGTTCAGAAATAATCAAACTTTCACAGGCTGCTTTGGCTTCTTTTCCACTGGCTTCAGCTGGGGATGGATTGCAGGATTTAGCCATCTGAGTTAAGCACGTGGACTTGTTTGGCTTATTAGTTCCACTAACAACAGAATGACAGAATTTCCTCAAGCCTTTAAATCTCAACAGTTTCAGCTCTTCCAGCCAAATTAGCAGTAACAGGAGGTGAGAGAGTGGCAATCCTGATGGAAGATGCTGCACTGCTTTTTCCCCTTCGGGAATGGAGCAGAACGTTATGCATTTATATGTCTGCAAATGAGTAGAGGCACATATACTTCATGAGCAAATGGTCCTTGGTGGTAACCAGTGGGCAGTTTGATTGGAATTAATAGATTATGCTCATACCAATAATTATGCAGGGGAAATAGCATAATTTGAAGCAATAGAAATGAAGAAGAGCTGGGAAAACAGTAAGCTTCTAAATGATTTTATTTTAAATAGTCATTGAGTATGTCTTGATTGCTGAGCAAGGTGTGGTAGTAGAAGAAAACACCTCTGGTTGTGTATCTATCTCTCTTGATGTCAACAGCTTGATCTGCACTTTTTCCTTCCCTTGTTATGGTTACTGCTGGATGTGCAGGACCTTGGGTTACTTTACCATAATCAGCAAAAAATTAATAAGATAGAATCCATGAGTTCCCCTTCTATGCATTACGGTTAACTCTTAGGCATGGACTACTATACACAAACGTGCTATTTTTTCTACTGTACTCAAGGAGGTAAAGAGCAGAAAATTGGGAAAAGAGCCTCACTGCTCACCTGACTTGCTTCACTACATGTGTGTGAAAATAGTCTGAACAAACAGCTATGAAAAAGATTTTTCTACTCAAAGTTCTTAAATAAATGCATCAAGACAGTATAAAGCCTAAAATAATATAAAATAAGCAAGAAGCAACCAGAGAAAGGTTAGTGTAGTAGAAGAGAAAACTGTCCTTGGAAAGGTGTATGTTTACCTAACTTGGGTAGTGAGAGGTCTAGAGCCATATCCTGCTGCAGGCAGCTTCTGTGACTGTGGGCTATTTTCTTTGCATCTCACTGGACTCAAACTCTGCCTTAACCCCTCTAAATTGATTTATGTTCCTGGCAATAAGTTTGAAGTATTTGTATTTAGTATTTGTCTAATAACCAAAGAGAAAGGAGTAAAAGAGATCACTTTGGTGGGCTTGGCTGTATCCTCACTATCTAATTAAATGGTGAGAGAATAGAATTGGGTACTTGAAGCCAACTGGCACAGAGTGACCTTCATCTATGCTGTTAAACTATCTTAACCTTCAAAGCAGGGTGACTGCATCCAAAGCACCGATTAGGAATATTTTCTGGCTTATGTTAACTTCTGAACCATATCCAGGAGTTGTCTGGGGGAACTGCATTTGGCCAGAGACCATTCTAACAATTTAACAGTATATAAAACTGTGTTTTGTCATCCAAGTGTGTTCACTAGCACAACTTAATTTTCCGGTGTGAGTTTAACATTTAGGATGCTGGTAATATTATTAAATGCAGGCAAGGGTTTTGCAAAGGCAAAATATCCCTTTCCATTGGTAAATAAACACTTGGAGCATTCATTCTGAGTTATTTCTAACCAAATTCTACTTACTACCTGCATAGACCGTTGAAATAGAGACAGTAGCCTGGTTTCTCACCCTTTCCATAACTCAGTGATATTTAGGAGGCCACTCCAGTGTTACAACATGAAGCTCAAATGCAGTTCCCCAGTTTGTCTCTTAAACAGCCGTGGGGAGGTTCAGGGCTCTCAGTGGAGCTGTCTTAATCAACAGCTGCTTAGTTTGTGACTCTTGACTTCTATCTCTATAATGAAGAACACTCAAGTGTTCATTATCTGGTGCAAATGTGCAAGGGTGGCTGCACGTAGAAATGGATGTGCCTGCAAATACTTAGCTGAGAGAATTGGGGAAAATATTTTAAAATCTCATCTGTTAGAATCAAAATTGTAACTTGGAAAGATAGAGACAATGTGATAATGGAATGCAAAGAAACTCTGAGGACAGCAGTGAAAGCAAGTCACTAGTTTATTTATAAGACACATGGGTTTTGGTAGTAATGACTTTTAAGAAGTTCAAACCAAATGTGGCAAATTTAGTATCAGCTAAAAAAGCAAAGTTGAAAGAATTTGTGCTCCTAAGGCAGTTCCCAGTCTCTTCAGTGACTGGAAAGTCAAACCAGGGGAACTTTTGTCAATTCTTTACTTACAGTTTTGGGGAAAATATTTGAATATCTATTATATGTGAAGTATGTGAAAACAATAAAGTCCTTTCAGTGCACAGAGTAGGATTTTCTTTATTGACTAGATGTATTCTTCAGATGTGAAGCTAGGGCATAACGTATATTTATTAACAGCATTCACTCTCTGGACAGAAAGGTCTATGAAACTTGCCCTACTTCCACAGCAGGGAAGAAGGCTGCTCTTGATCCATAGCATTGCTTTACTTCTAGGGTCATTGGTGCCTAGGAGGATGAGTCTCTGGCAGGAGGGAGATTAGCTGAGGTTGGTTTGTTCAGCCTGACAAAGCAACATCTAGGAGGACATAGATCATTGGAAAAGCAGGTGAGGAGAAGCAAGCAGAGAAGTGTGACTACCAAGGAATGTTAAGACTAAACAAGTAGCATAAATATAAGAAATAGCTGTAAACTGTTTGTTTAGCCTGCAAAGAGGAAGACAGCTTAAAACTTCTATGGAGATATGTAGTTTATTAAGAGGAAGAAGAAGTGGAGACAAAAAAACCCCAATGCACCTGGTGGTGGACACCATACCAGTGTCCACCCACTAGCTTTGAGGCCAGCTTGCATGGAATAGGCAACATGTCACACTGTCAGGTTTGTCTGACTGCCACTACTGTGGACACACATGCCATGATCCTTGACCCATGCTTCAGAAGGGATTAGTGACCAACAGGAAAGATTAGCGAGGAGCTGTTCTACTGAGGTAGCATTACAGGGGATTGATGTCCAGAGCTTGTGTTTGGCAATACTTGTTTGCTGATACAGACACCACCTCAGTGTTTCCTTTCCCAAGTTCCCTTTGAGTTTTGAGAACTGAGCCCAACACATCTTTTGTCACAGGGACTGCAACATTAAATATACAAAGCAATAACCTCATATTTCACACAAATATTGCTGCCTGTTCTCAGGGCAGCAATTGAAAAACAAGGGAAAACAACAACAGCTCTCCAGGAGTTACATCTGTTATTTCACTAATAAGTGACACATAATGAACTGTATAAGCCTTGGCAATACAAAAGCTGCTTTAGTTCTGGCCACTGTCCACAAAAACATCCCAGTCTCTCCTTTCCCTTTGTTACTGCAGAGACCTGTGTGTAGAAGTCAGTGCTGGGAAGCCAAACTTCAGAGGAATGATGCACTTTGAGGAAGAGGGGAGGTAAAGTTGCTTTGAATCAATAGGCAGGCATGTCTTGCCTGGTTTTGTTAGTAGCTACGAGGAGTAAGTTGGATTTTTTTCTTCATCCTGGATTGGTCTTATATTAGTCCAATGGACTCAGAGGAAAGTCCAAAGTTCAGAGGAGGATGGAAAGGGTCTGTTATCTGGGACACCATAGTACTGGATTGACTTGGGAATACCTGATCCTTTTATCCTTGTTTGTTTTGGTATAACTTTGCCTTTGGGTAAAATGTGTTTACCCAGCACATTTTATTTAGATAGCCACTGATCTTATTTGTTACTAAGGAAGAAAACCACGATCACAGCAGAAACTGGCAATTGTGAGTTAATATTTTCTCTTACACATATTGATTACAATGTCAAAGATTCAAAATCAATTCACTTAAATGTCCCTTCAGGGGGAGAAAAACAAAATAAAAAAATCTGTCTGTGCAGTGGAATGTTGCCAAACTAGAGGAAAAAATATTCTGAACCTCCCTGACCCCTGAAGGCATAGGCACATATGGTGCCAATACGACAACACTGACTTGATATCAACAACAAAAATATAGAGGATGAAAATAGGTAGCAATGTATCCTATTTTGGCAATATTTTTATTAAAGCATATGTTGAATTCAGAAATTATTTAAAATCCTCATCGCAAAACTTCCTGACTGCTTTCACAACTTCCCCAATTCTCCTCTTGCACCCTCTTTTCTTTATTGCAGGTCTGTAAGTTTTCTTTCTGTTATCCCAACGCCTTCCACGTTTCCTTCCTTCCACAGGACACAGACTTACCAGCACCTCAGAGGCAATTTAATGACAATACCTGATTCAATGAAATCTAATCATGCTTAATAGGTTGATATAGGTGTAGCTTAAGAGACAATTAATATAACTTTAATATAAGAAATTTCATGGTTTTAAGAATAGACTAGTTTAAGAGAAAGCTGTAACTGTGTAAGCTGCTTGTGAGAGCAGCTGCAAAACTTAACCATAACAATGCAAAAGTAACAGCCTTGAAGATAAAGAAGTAAGAATTTGTGTGTCATCATACCTTCCTCCTTATTGCTCCAACAAGTGCTAAATCAACATTTGCATTTGCTGAAATTGTAGATGTATTCTGGACCCTGCCTTGAAGGGTACCTTAGAGCCTGCACTAAGACCTGGACTCTCCCTGCACTTCTTTTCCTTCCTCTCTTTGCAATCAGTTACTGAATAAGAAAATCTACAAAACTACTAAAACCAAAGCAAGGCAATTTTCTCTTTGCTTAAGTTACAGAAATCAGTAACATTTTGCTTTTTGGCTGCTTACAAAATGGATTATCGATGTCCTGGAAGACCAAAGGTCTCTTCCATTCCCATGGAATTGAAAAATGCTTGATGTACCTGTGTCAGCCTTTTTCTTCATGCCTTTAATCATCAGACATAGCTGGTACTGAGGCAAAAAACAGAAGCAGCATTGCCAACTAAATAGCAGTCCACTGTTTCAAGTTTAGATTTTGTATAGGTTGGATGTGATGTCTTGTTTAGCCTGGCTCTTGTTTTCAATCATTTGGTTTCATTCATCCACAAGTAATACATGGATACAAATTAATCTGTAGGGATTTTTATAGAGCAGCTGTATCTTATGCACCTTTTCTCAGGGACCATAAACCAAAGTCACTTACCCTGAAACATACAGTGTTCTGAAATTCTAATTCCTGATGTAGAAGTGAAGAAGTCTAAGCTCTCACAGAGGATAGCCAACTTGCGTTACTGCCTGCTGTAATTTTTTTCAGATGTTCCTCCTTTGGCTTTTTATTCTGCAACTGGAGTACCAGCCTTGACTGTATTTCCCCAGAATTTAGCCCAGTGAGTCAGCAGAGAGGTTTTTCTACAGGTCACTATGAATGTCTTGTATCTTTCAAGATTTTGCAAAGGATAAAAGCCATGATACTGGTGCATGAATAAAGCTGCATGTGGAGCACATTTAGCTGCTACCGTGGGACCTAAGGATGCAAACAAACAACTGTGGCTAAAGGAAGCCCTTGACTTTGTTTGGAACATCTTTTTCCTGGACTTTGCAGTAAATGGAGATGGATCAAATCTTTAGAACTGCGTAAACCAGGGGCCACTAATGCAAAAGTGCACAAAACCCTTCAAAGCTGGGTGGCCTGTGCTTCTTTTTCCTGAAAGATGATGGGACTCTTCAGATTGGTCTGGACACCAACAAAGCAAATCTTTTCAACGTGCCAGTAGTACAAAAAGCTGTCAGGAAAAAAATCATTCCAAGTAAAAGAATTCTCTCTTAAAAAAAAAAAAATTAAAAAAAAATTAAAACCCAAGACAAAATGCTCAAAACAACATGCTTTGAACTGGACCAAGTATTGCATTCTAGTCAAAGTAACTTTGCTTTTAGGCCTCTGTAGGTGTTAAGATTAAACTTCAGCTCTTTTATTTTTATTCTTAACATCGAAATGTTTCACTAAGAAAATGTGTCTAGGAAATAGTTAATATGTTTTTTCTGTCAGAAAAACACCACAGTACAGTCAAGACAAACCTTCCAGGTCTCATTTCCATGTCTGGATGAAAAATGGCTTAACTAAGACTTGTTGCCTTACTCCAGTTTGGATAAAGCATTGTTATTGATAATAGAAAACGTTTTTAATTCCCAGAAGTCTTTTTCATCTCAGAGGTTGATGGATAGTGAGAAAGAAAGATTCTGGGGTGAGGACCTCTGTCTCAGTCCAGTACCATACCCTTGCCGTATGCAGGATGTACAAACAGTGCCAGTGGGACATGGACCTGTTTTGGCATTGCTGCTCTCTGCTACCTCACATTCTAGGAGTCCTGAAGGACTCTCTGCTAGGCAAAATATTATTGCTGCCTAGTTTGGATATTGAAAGATTTTTTTTTTCTTTTATGAGTAAAACTATGGGCAAAAATGGGTAGAAAGAAGCTGAACTATCTTATGCAACTCTGCTGGCAGAAGGATGTTTGCAGCTTGCGATGTAGAGTCTTTCTCTGGTGCCCTTGGTGCTGGCATCTAGAAAGGTTTTTATGACTCCTGGGAAGGTGGTTGAGGGAGGACCTCTTCCACTGGTATTCCTAGGGTCCATTAACCTTTAAGCCTCACAAGGATTTGTGGTGCCCACACATCCCTCCTCTAGGGAATTCCCCAACTGATTGAAGTTGGGCCAAGAGAGTGAGTCAGTACTGCAGTAGATGAGGCCGGTCGCATTCGGTGCTGCAAGCAGCCTGCCAGACGGTGAGGAGATGCTTAATAGACATGCGAGGCGTTAGGGATGTTTCAGACTCCCTCACTGCAGGGGAAGTGACAGCTATGGAAACAGGCTGCTTTTAGCAGCAGGCAAGAGAATCCTGACTTGAATTCTATCTTTTTTTTTTAATTCCTGGGGAAGGCAAGCAGGCAAGTTCTGTGTAAGCTTATTGAAATTGCTTGAGAATGGGTTGCAGGGGAAATGAAGCTTTTAGTGAAACCGTATCAAGCAGCTATACTAAGAAATGGGAGAAATGGTTTAAATGCTAAAAGTCTTGTTTTTACTTAAATGAAAAAATTGATTTTTTTGTTTTTGAAACAGCAGCTCATGTCAAAATTTGGTAAGTTGAAAAAAAATCGAAGTACGTTAATAATTTAAAATGAAATGAAACCTGTTTTATTCTGATGCAAAATGGATTATTCTGAGGGGTTTTCTTGGTTAGTTTGATTGAAAAAAATAATTTTCTTTGGACTGAACCAGATCTCTCTTTCTTTCTCTCACTTACTTTTTGTGGATTGACCACTGAAAGTAAATTTTATTCAGCCAGCTTTCCAAAATGATCATGTGGCTGTCCCTGCTCTGGCAATGCAATAAATGAAATCCCTACAGACTTTTTTGTCTTGAACTCACTAGCACTATTAAAGTTGTTCCCGCTGTGTTCTAGGAATAGACAGGGGCCCAACATGCAACCTCATGGTAGGGTTGCAGTAGATGGGTACTGAACTACACCTTGACAGCAGGAACGTTCAACTGTTAACTCTGTGCTCCTTTCCTGAGCAGGGCTTCCTAATCCAGACACTGTCCCTTTCCACTGTCATATTGGAGGAACTTGCATGAAGCAACATGTCATAAGAGTCAAAAACCTTTATGATTGACAGCTGTCTGTGATGGCAGCAAGGTTAGAAATTGCTAGTGATGAGTAAAAAAATTGTGATTTGCAAGCGATTTATTCTAAGCAATGCCTAAAAGTCTTGGGTCAGTCGTTAGAGGCAGCAACGACATTTTTCAGTATCATTATCTAAACCACCATCAGGATGGAAATGATAGGCCACTTGATGACCAAAGAGCTATCAACCTAATTATACCATGATGAATTCCTTTCAAATCTGTAGAGCATTTAATGCATTCTTAAATGAAGCCATCCATAATTAGAAGCCTTCCAAAACACACACGAGCATCAGAGTCCAAGAGAAGCTGATTGTTAATGAGGTTCCTTCGCTTACTAGACAGATTGGAAGAGGCAAGGAAGCAAAGCCAGAGGCAGAAGCTGGCATCACTGTGCAGGTTCAATGAAACTTTGCTGTTTGCCAGATCAAACTTCAGTTATGCAGCTTTTTGTTGTCCAAGACCTGTGACAGAGTTCTGACCATTAGGGAAGTGACTTCTGCTTTTCCCATAATTCCAGTAACTGATGAGGTGAAAATTGCTCCAACTTCACTGGTGTTTCTGGAAATTGTGGAATAAGATTTTCATCAGCAAGCTGCTAAATTCATGCTGAACTGAACAAAACTAGAAGTGTTTTGTAAAGTGTACGTGCACATACACATAGTCCATATACATTCTAATACGATGTTTCCAGCAAATATCCAACTTGCTCTGTACATACAGGGACGCGATGACAGTGACATCACAACACCCAGTATAGTCTATATGGGAGGGGAAAGTAAGAACTATAGGTGGGTATACATAGAGAAGACATGTAAAGGGGAACGTGCTGTTAGAGAGTAAGAAGCTATATGTGGGCCCATGGATACTAGATATATTGCACCATTTTGGTTTCTTCTTATTTTGCTTCCCCCCAGTGTCCTGGTTCTGGCCAGACCAGAGTCAACTTCCCCAAGTAACCAGCCCAAGTGAGCTGAGTTAGCCCAGGTGAGCTGAGTTAGTCCAGTCTGTTTCCATACCACCTGATCTCACTCCCCCTAAAAGGGACTAGTCAGAGAGGGGCACCCCTGTGTGCCTCCAGGGCAGTCAGAGTGTGGCTGGAGTGTATCCTTGTGTTGTGTAGTCTTCTCTATCATTGTTGGGTCAATAAGGTACTCTATGTTATCGTTGGGTGTAAGTGAAGCATGCTGTGGGCTATTATTATTCCTCTTTTGCAGTGATTTTGTCAGTAGCTGTCTTTAGCCCAACCCACAGAGCCTCTGTCTGTTTCTCCTCGAGGACTGAGCCACCTGTGGTGCTCAGCCGCTGCTTGGGGCTGAACCACCACACCCAACCACCTCTCCTTTTATTTTTCTCAAAATAAACTCTAATCCCTGCCACTCATTCTGACCACTCAAGAGTCAAAATACTCTGCATTTTTTTTGGTAGATTTTTACATTCTCTGCTTAGTTCCATGACTAGCATGGCACAGAACTCACAGTAAATGAAGCTTAGACCTTGGGATGTTGAGAAATATCTGCTAAAATATATATTTTTCTCTCGAAAAGTGTTATGAGTTTCAAGCTAGATAGATGAACGTGCCACAAAGCAAGAAGAAAAATGTTGTGTGCCCTGGTTTTGTTCCTGGAATCTACTTTTGCTGCAGTGAATAGATGCTTGGAGCACAACATTTGAGGAGCACACCTGAAATGAGTCTTTGAATCTCAAGTATTGTTTTGTTCCTGGAATCTACTTTTGCTGCAGTGAATAGATGCTTGGAGCACAACATTTGAGGAGCACACCTGAAATGAGTCTTTGAATCTCAAGTATTGTTCTCAAATAGACTTGGGGGGAAAGGATTGTTGCAAATGGGTGATTTAGATTGCTTAAGGGATCATAGTCAAAAGTTTTAAGAAAAATGGCTTTAATGTGATGCTGTGAAGAGCAACACGAAAAACTTGATGGCAAGGTTCACTGCAGTACTGTATGGCACAGTCATCTGAAGAGCGATTTAAAATTACTAAGGCACAAATCAGAGTTACCATAATACTGCAAGGTTATGTGTGATATCAGTTACTTATCTGCCCTAGTAAAAGGTCATTCTGCCTCAAGGAGCAATCTTGAGAGGAATCCCAGCTCAAGGGGAAATCACTGCCATGCAGCCAAGCTGCTTGGCCAGGAGAGCTCAAAGAAGGCTCACTTAGGCTGTCATATTTATAGAATAAAGTGATGGGCTTGTAGTCAAATCACACGGAAATGGGGAAGATATGCATGAGGTTCCTTGTACCCACAACTTTCTTTGTTCCTTGATAAATGGGTCTTGGAAAACCCACCTGCTACTCATGTGTTAATTGCATTATTGGTCATCTAAGCTCATATGCACTGATGCTCACTGCATCACTTTGCTCCTTAGTAGGTTTTCAGAGAACAGAATGAAACCTATGGAGTTCTTGGCCTATTATGGCTTAGTTATTTGTCTCCTTTGGAGCTGGTACTAAACTACAGCTAGTTTGGTTAAGGAGTTGAGTGAATATATCACAAGGACAGGATTTTAAAAACATATTCCTAATGCATCTATATTATTATGAGTTCTGAGATGTCTAAATGAATGAAAGTCACAGGCAATTGGACTTTAGTATAAAATCAGTCAAGCTATTTACTTGAATTTTTCCTTCTGGAAAAGGTTCTCAGTAACTTAGCATTTCTAATTTTTCTCTTAAATGAATTGCCTTAAATGAATGAAAACTACATGTTAAGACAATTCATTGAAGATAAATAACAGGAAGCACTTCTTGCTTCCAATACATTGCAGCAAACTGAAATTCATGGCATGTCTGTTCCAGCAGCACAGATAACTGAGTAAAGCTGTTCCTACACAGGGAGATACCTTCTGCAGTTTCACTTTGAGGAGCTGTGATGGGAGTTGCAGACAGTTATTTTAAAATTTTTATTATTTAAGTGTTCCTTCTTGCCTGAATGGTAGAAGATAATAACCATGTTGCAGTGATGCAGCACTAACTCCTGGTACCAGCCCTGGTGATCTCATGACTATGTCACAGCAGGCAGCCATCAGCTCCTAGAACCAGCCCTAGTGACAGGACAAGGATAAACAGTCTTAAATTGTGTCAGGGGAAGTTTAGGTTGGATATTAGGAAAAAATGTATTTACTGGAAGGGTTCTAGATATTGGAATAGGCTGCCGAAGGAGGTGGTTGAGTCACTGTCCCTGGAGGTGTTTAAAAGATTAGATGTACTTGGTGACATGGTCTAGTGTAGGACCTAGTAGGGCTGGCTGGATAGATGGTCAGACTCGATGATCCTGAAGGTCTTTTCCAACTGTAAGTATTCTATTGTCATGATATACATCTGTCCTCTGTTCCTCTACCATTCAGCTGGAGAGCATAGCAACTTTCTACAAAGATATTGACCTAAAGATAAAGAAGCAGACATAGCCCTATTCTGTACCCTGCCATAGTACTGCAGGTAGCTGGTAGCTCTCTGTAACCGTGAAAAAAGGGGATTTACACCCACCATCCCTGTAGCCTGACATGGTCCTAAAAGGCATCTCAAAGCTCTCTGTAGCCATGGACCACAGGAGCTCTACACCTCCAGCATCTGTATAAAACATATCTCAAAATAAAGTTTGATATTCCTATTTTTCTGCTGATGAAAAGGCTGAAAGGAATGTCTGGAAGGAAAAGTGTGGAAGTGAGTGAAGACTGTGACTTTGGGTTTGCCTAGTTTGGAGAAAAGGAGGCTGAGGGGCGACCTCATAGGTCTCTGTAGCTCCCTGAGGAGGAAAAGTGGAGAGGGAGGTGCTGAGCTCCTCTCCCTGGGATCCAGTGATAGGATGCATAAGAATGGTACAAAGCTGCACCAGGATTGGTTCAGAGTGGACATTAGGAAGCATTTCTTTACCAGAGTGTGGTCACACAGTGGCACAGGCTTCCTAGAGAAATGGTTGATGCCCCCAGCCTGTCAGTGTTCAAGAGGCATTTAGACAATACCCCTCAACAACATGCTTTGACTTTTGGTCAGCCTGGAAGTGGTCAGGCAGTTGGACTTGATGGTCATTTTAGGTCCTGTCTGACTGAAACAGTCTATAAACTGGAAAGCCTAGCACATTGTCTCTTATGCTCCAAAAATAAGAAATTAAATGAAGTTGTACTGGGTCTAAGTATGTATATGGGGGTCAACCATGCTCAAATATACGTAATTTTTCATTCAGATAAGAGTGAAGATCAAAGCCTAATTGGAACATGTCCTGTTCAAAACTGTAAAACCTACTCACCCTTTTTTTCCTTCCTTCCTTCCCTAATGTCATCTATAAACTCAGTTATGTGTGGTCTTTGGAAGCCTGCTTTACAATTTAAAATTTTCTATTAAAATAAACAGCTTCTAATAAAAGGCTTTTATATTTCAAAAGCCTTTCTGCTTTCATGGTTTCTGTAACATCTAGCCTGTCAGATTTAACTCCATCTGTGTTCAAGGCTAGAGGTGCTGTTGAAATTAGCATATTCATAATATTTTTCTCTGTGTTTACACTATCATCTTGAATTATTACTGAAGGGGTATGATAACGTCTGATAAAATACTTAGGTTGTGCTTTGTTATGTATGCACAATCAAAGCACTAATGAAAGCTCAGTGTTTGGAGAGGATTTAAGTTATTTCAACCCTGTCTAAAACATCCATAAATGGCATACTGTAGATGGGGAATTTACTATAAAATTAACAAAACCCCAGCTCAAAAGTGCACAGACACTATTCATAGCTGGTCATGTCATAATGACATCTTAGTTGTTTGCCAGCTGACACCGTGCTGTAGGTTGACATTTAGAGAGGTTCCTGGTCATTTTACAGTATTAGTGAGATCAAATTTTCTGGAATTACAATAGACAATTGCACAAACACAAAGTCTGGTAGATACACTCCAACAAAGCTCGTGAGGCCCCATCTGGAGTGCTGTGTCCAGACCTGGGGGCCCCAGTACAAGAAAGATGTAGAACTGTTGGAGAGGGTTCAGAGGAGGCCACAAAGATGATTAGAGGGCTGGAGCACCTGCCCTACAAGGAGAGGCTGAGGGAACTGGGCTTGTTCAGCCTGGAGAAGAGAAGGCTGCGGGGGGACCTCACTGCAGCCTTCCAGTACCTGAAGGGAGCATACAAACAGGAGGGGAATCAACTTTTTAAAAGGGCAGACAATAGCAGGACAAGGGGGAATGGACTAAAGCTAAAGGAGAGAAAGTTGAGATTAGATATTAGGGGGAAGATCTTTACAGAGAGAGTGGTGAGGGACTGGAACAGGCTGCCCAGAGAGGTGGTGGATGCCCCATCCCTGGAGGTGTTCAAGGCCAGGTTGGATGGGGCCCTGGGCAACCCTGTGTAGCTCCAGGCCTGGAGGTTGGTGGCCCTGCCTGTGGCAGGGGGTTGGAACTCTGTGATCCTTGGGGTCCCTTCCAACCCAGATCAGTCTATGATTCTATGAAAGCTAAAGCTGCAATCTATCTTTACCAATGGTAACTTTATAGCACACACTCGCATACTTAGCTCAGTTCACATTGATCTGCAGGGCTCTTTCACTGCAGAGCTATGCCAACAGCCCAATTAAGAGTAGAATTTAATATGAGAGAAACTTTATGAATCAGAACTTATTTAAAATTATTCCACTTTAATTTTCAGCTTCCTCTTTTTTTTTTTTTTTTTTTTTTTGTGAGGGAGAATAATTTGGAAGCTTTTCCAACAGCAAGGAACATAATTTTGCAACTGATTTTCTATCCATTGATAAAAATGCTTTTCATAAGATCCAGCAATGTGCTGCTTTTGGAAGCGTCACTTGAAACAATGAATCACTGCCTTTTTAAAGATATAAGAGGAGTTAAGAGTGGATGTTCTTAACATTAAAATACTTATTGCAGACATAAGAAATGTCAGAGCAAGTGCTCTAATCAGGAGAAATGATGAGCTTTAGGGGTTTTGTGCATGCAAAAAGTCAAGGATAGTATATTATTTTGTGCAGCCGTCTGTGGCATGGCTCTAGGGAACAAACGGACTGAAGTAATCCCTAGGGTAACTTAACTCCCTCCCTGAGGCATAAATTCACTGCAATATTTTTATTCCTTACTGTTAGCAGATATTTTTCAAAAGAGGGTAGACCTCCATGATCAAGGAACCCTTCCTCTATCATTTTCGAGCTCTACAATACATACAGTTTGTACTATAAGAGAAACAAGAAGCTTAACACATGTGGTCTAGATGGAATCTTAACTCCACAGACCCTGAGGCAGGGCAGGCAACCGGGCAGGACATCAATTTAATTTCTGTTAATGCAGCAACATTTGTTTTGTGTGTGTTTTCCCAAGGTCTTAGTTTTTTTCTCAGTAAGAAACAGATTCTCTACCCTTCTTGTATGGATGGGAGCTTATTATGTAGTGTTTATCCTACTCAATAGCAAAAGTCTTCCAACCTGTGAGTGGTATGGGGCTCTCTTAGCTCAGCAGCAATAGCAACTGAAGTTTTGTACCACTACCTGAGCACCTAATTCTGCCCTTCCTAAAAATGCAAGGTAACTGAGATGGCTGGAAAGAGAAAGGATGTTTGGGACTTGGAGGAAAGGAAGATTTAGGAAAGATATATTTGCATCCAGAAGAGGAAGACTGAAGCATGCAAAATGGAAGGGGTTTAGGAACCAAGTTGAATGACAAAGCATCTTTGGGGAAATAAAGTTTGGGAACCCTTGAAAAAAGAAGAATGTCAATTAAAGTTAGGGAGAAATTAATTGAATGAGTGTGTGAGGAAGAGAGAGAGATCAAGATTTACTTGAGTACCTGAAGCGCAGCCCAGATCAATTACTTGCTGCTGTCAGCATCGTCAGTGCGATGTAAGAAAGATTGAATGCGTGCTATAAAATGCACCATTTAACAAAGTTCAAGCTATTAAGTAATTAGAATATAATATGTGAACATGCTGAATATGCTTATTTAAATGTAAACGGTTATTCACTGTTTATTTTTAGTACAGAAAAATTATCCAGCTTGTTTAGTTGTCCTTGCTGTTTCATATACTGCTGATCTACAGCATGCCTCTAAGCCAGCATTCAGAAGCAGCCGCTCTTTTATCGATGGCATCCAGGGACTCTTCTTGAAAGGTGCAAAGTGCACGAGCTGCAAAGGAAACAAATGCAAGGTAGGTAATAAATATTCTTTGCTCCAATGGGCCGAGGGAATAGCAACATTACATTTCCACTTATAGAGAGATCACTAATATGGCCATCTGTCAGTGATGTTAAGGGACAAAGCCTGAATGCCTGATCAGCTGGTGTTACTCACTCAGTGGGAAAGATTAGCCACAGGAGTAAATTGTTTTATTTGTAATATGGGGGGATAGTTCATTCAAATGAGAAAAAAATGGAAGTTATGCTGGTTGAGTGCTGACACTTAGCAGAACAAGCTCTCTTGGGTCAGCAACTGGCTTATCAGGTGGCTTTAGGTAGATAATTTCACCTTGCTACCTGAGATTATGGCAAAACACTTCTCATCCAAAGATATTAAAGTAATAACCACTGTAAATTCACAAATGAGAACACTATTTTGCTCCCAATTATGATTTCCAAAACAGTTATGAAATGTAAAGCATAGTTTGTCTGCAGAGTCTTTCTGATGCTAACACATGTTGATCCAGTAGCTGGCAACATTAAGCTGAACTTTGATCTTGATATGCTATAGTCCGACTGGTTTTGTAAATCCCAACACTTCCAAACTGGAGTTTACCAGCATCTATCAATCCTGGAAGGAGGCAAAGAAAATGCTGATGTGCATGAAAAAAACTACAGAGTTACACCTGGTGCTCAAACAAATAAATAATTAAATCTGGGTGCAGATTTTTGGGAGGGTCATGTTTAAAACCGTAAAGCGAGGTGCCAACTTTAATTCTAAGGCCTTTATTTAAATGTCTCTGATGTTATTAGTCTTTTGAGACTGGAAGCTACACACCAAGTTCCAGATACTGAAAAATACATGAGTACCACTTCTCAGTAAAACCTCCTGAAGCATGTGACCCGTAAGATCTTTTAGTCTTGTTTTTGAACAGGATGATCTGTAGTTGGCTTGAGTTTAAGATCAGAAGGAAACAGCTGATTGTGAAAATACTATTCCAGCGAGAACCATAACATTTCTCAGATGCTATCTGTAAGTCAGTAGAGGCCAAGGACCATTCCTAGAATAGGATTGAAGTTGATTCTAGGAATTATCTGATTTAACTCTGTATTTGAAAGAGGTCCAGTTAGAGCAAGGTGCTCGGGGTCTCTGCCCATTTGAGAGATGAACATCTCCAAGAATGGGGTTTTACAGCCTCTCTGGGCTCCTCTTCAAGTATTTAATTGCTCTCAGTGTAGAATAGTTATTCATATGTAATTTACATTTCCTGTCAATTCCCAGCTTTCTTCTAATCGTATGAACTTCTCAAAGGAAATTTGGATGTATTCCCCTATTATGAGGGATAAAGGAGTGCAACAATATGGATGTGGAAAAATTTTGCTCCTTGGACTCAGGGCCAGAGAACAGGTTAATAGACATACAACCTCAAGGTCTTCACTCCCATCAATAATTTGAGTGTAATAGCCCTTAATTGGAGGGCTCAGATCCTGTCAATGGATCGGTACCAGAAGGGACAAGTCCATGTGCATAGGTATGCAGAAGACATACTGAAAAATTAGTAACTCACTTTTGAGCATAAAGAACTAAAACCTCATTGATCTATCATTGTATCTTTATTTTTTATATATTTTTTAAAATCAACATGGCCAGAAACAGTGTTAAAACATCAATAAAGTGCAGTATGAGCCACGCAACTGTAGTCAGACACGTGATTAAACAATCTGTGGCCCTTAGAATATTTTCAGTCCCTTTTATGTAAATTAGGTCTGTGTGAGAGTACTTAAAAATACTGAGGAAGATAAATAGTTTTACTGACAGAGGAACCCTGCTTTTGCCACTGTGTTCCTCTACAGTGATGTCAGGAATATGTAGATGGGGAGGACTGAAGGACATGCAGCGTGGGACCAGCTCTTAGATAAAGACTAGCACAAAATCTATACACAGATTCAGTGGTGCCTCAGGCCTAATGATTTTTCTCTGTGTAAGAGCAGTTACATCTTCAGGGATCAGAAATTTTTAGGTGCAAATTGTCATTTTCTTGCATTGTCACCAATATTCTGCACATACAACCTAGGATATTACTGATACAAAACTCAGGGTCTCGCAAACAAAAAGAGGTGATAGAGTGGGTGAGGATGCTGGGAAACTGGTGGAGGATAGTCATTGTCTTAGGTAGCATTAAAAATAAAGATTTAAATTTTTTTTTTTTAGAACAGGAATTTACTGACTCACTGTGCCACACAGCTGAGCACATTTCTCACCCCGATGAGCACTGAATATGCAATAAATAAATATGCCATTATGAGACACCTGCCACATACCTCACTCACAAAAGTAATGTGAAAGAAGCTTAGAAGTGAGATGCATATGTAACAGTTTGAGGAAATGCATTTTGTCCTGCAGTCTCTCTGAGCTAGGGCACCTACCTTGTCCTGTACAGGTTCTCAGGTGGTGGGGAGTAGATTATTATTATAGATGATCCATCAAAACCGATCAAGGATCATCTATAGCCTCGTTGGAATGTATCTGGGGTTCCTTGTAGGATTTCACGCTTGGTGTCTCAGGTGCTTTGGCCACCGCTGTCAGCTGATATAGGTTTTGAGCAGAAATGCTGTAATTACATGAAGTGTATTGAGTAGAAGGCAGCTGTGGCACTTGTGTTATATAAATCCTGCTGCATAGAGAGAAACCTTCAGGTAAAAAAGCGGGTGGAGAAGAGCCAGATAAAAAATTATGCTTGCTGTTCTGTAAATAATATTTCTTAATAAAAGATGACATTCTGGAATGATTCTGTGGGGCAAATTCTTTGTCAGTGGAGGATGACAAGAGACTGATTATATGCTCTGCAGCACTAAGAAAGATATCTCATCCCTCTCTGTTTTGGTTAAAAGTACAGACTTTGCTTTGTTTCTGTATTTGTAAACATATACATAGGGTACACTTTGTAAGAACTGTGTGGAAAAAGCCTGGATTTATCCAGAGATCATTACTTCCCCTTAAAGTTTCTTAAGGACATGTGGATTCTGTTGTTTCCCTGTGCTAGGCTTTGGCTGAGCTGTAAGTAAACCCTGTAGCTGTGGTCCCACCAGCAGTCTGCAGGTCTTCCCCTTTGGCTTTGTTCTGGGAATGCCTTTTTTGCCATGTCCATCCCCTTTTAGGACTCAAAGACCAAGTCACCATTAACTTGCACCATCTGATTTTATGTACATCTCTGGGAAGTGGGTATGAAGCGCAGCTGTTTCAGTACCTTTTGCTGGTCAGCTTTGGGTGGACAGGATGTAATCAGACCTAATGGGAAATAGGAATTAAGGGAGCTGGGTGAGAGGCAGAAGTAATCTTATCTCATTGTCTCTGCAAAACGAATTACAAACCCATGCTTTTTCCTTTTATAAAAATGCTGAAAATGTCATCAGAGCACCGCAATTGTATTGCATCCTGTCTGAAAGGAAAATCCAGTGTTTGATTCATAATCACTTTCAGTCACACTGAGGTGGGAGATTTTTTTTTGAGTCTTCAAGATTTTGAAATGGAAAGATCAGAGCGAGTCGTGTACCAAGCTCCTTGGAAAATTTAACCTCTAAATAGCATCACAGAATTACAGAATATTAGGAGTTGGAAGGGACCTCGGAAGATCATCTAGTCCAACCCCCTGCCAGAGCAGCATCACCCAGACTAAATCACACAGGAACGCATCCAGGCAGGTTTGAATCTCTCCAGAGAAAGAGACTCCCCAGCCACTCTGGGCTGCCTGTCCCAGGGCCCTGTCACCCTCACTATGAAAAGATTCCTCCTTATGTTCATAGGGAACTTCTGCTCCAGCTTGCACCCACTGCCCCTTGTCCTGTCACTGGCCATCACTGAGAAGAGCCTCTCACCGTCCTTCTGACTCTCACCCTTTACAGATTTATAAACTAATAAAGTCACCCCTCAGTCTCCTCCAAGCTAAAGAGGCCCAGCTCCCTCAGCCTTTCCTCACAAAGAAGGTGTTCCACTCCCTTCATCATCCTGGTAGCCCTGTGGTGGACTGTTTCAAGGAGTTCTATGTCCTTCTTGAACTGAGGGGCCCAGAAATGGACATGATATTCCATGTGTGGTCTCACCAGGCCAGAGTAGAGGGGAAAAATCAGTTTGATGAAGTTGTCTCATAGCAGCTCCTAGAAACCTCATGAAATGTCAGCAGCCATTTGTGCTTCATACAGAAACAAAAAAGTCCACAGGGATACAGACCAACAGCAGTGTTGATGATCGAACAATGATTTGTTCTGAATGGCAGGCAAAACTATGCCTTATAGTATGATCTATTACGTAATGCTACCTTTATAAAGAAGATCAAGGCTTTGCTGTGGGAGGTGTTTCCCAGCCATATAGGAAATTTGTATTTACATATAATCTATGGCCAAAGAATATTTGTTGAGTGTTCAGCAAACATATGACATAGGTATTGAACCGCACAGTTCCTACGCTAATGAGATGCTTTTCAGTAAGTTGGGCAAAGAAAGGGAAAGAGAAGCTGGAAAAGGTGGACATCAATCATCTTCAATGTGGGGATTACCAGAAGGTGTATGTAGGTTGAAGAGCATGAATATGTGCATAGACTGTGAGAGTGAATAGGAAGAGAAGCTGGGCTTTGGAGGAGAAAAACAATTATGGGATGCTGTCCTTGACAGTAGAAAGTGTGTGTTTCAGTCACTGCTGGTGAGAAGGACACAATGGAGTGGAACTTGGCAAGGAAACAAACCCACAAAATGCTCTGCAAGGAGCAGTAGAGCACTGTAAGCTCAGTCTCCTTCTCTTTTAAAACTATTTCGATGTGTTTGAGATTTTTTCCTGTTTGTTTGCTTTTTATTTTTACGATATGTCGGCATTCAAAGCTTAAATGTACAGCGTGGCAAAGCTGTAGCTCAATCCCAAAGGAAATATCAGGCAATGACTGCTCTATGGGCTGTGTATATATCAGCAAGCAGGAAAACACGGCTCAGACAGCTTTTTTAATGTCAGCAGAGCCCCTTTATACAATTTACAGACTTTCACCCACAGTAATTGCTCACAGTCGGCTTCTAACATACTGCAGCCTTTGTTTTAAACCAGACCATCTTTCTGAATTGCTTTTTTTCCTGCAAACTTGTCCACAGATACTTCATTACTTGTGTATTTTGTTCCAACTGTTTAGTGAACTGGTGATTTAAAATTGCAAAAGGCCGGTTTGGACTAGACTTTTTCAGTCAGAAAAAAAGTCTGGAATAATGTGAAGTACATTTAAGAAAGACATGCTTCTTCCAGGATGGAAAGACCTTTAAGATGCTGGGATCTTCTGACGCACAGAATTATAAATGTGGGCTGAACATGAAATATGGCAATTAAGAAATTTTCTAAGCCTTCTAAATAGGAGAATAATTTTTAAGGTTTTAAAGATTTTCAAATGTTTTAAATTCAGCATGACTTGTTCAACTTTGCTGATTCTGGATGCTTCTTCTCAGTGTCCTTATACCTCCTTTTCTGTGACACGGTCCTAACACCAATAAATAAATCATCCATAACTGCCTTTTTTACCCCAGTGGCCCAAGTTTGCTACATCCATATTGAGGTCTGGTACTGTCAAAACTGTTACCTACTGATACAATACATATTACTGACAGGTTTTCTAGACACTGTGACCTTCCAAGTCTCTACTCTCCAGAAGGTCCCTTTTAATTACCCGTGAAGTTTGTTCACTTCTCACACACATTTCCCTTGGATGGTAAAGAAGGCTAGGTGACATCGCCACCCATCCATCCCTCTCAGTGCTGTGACTTTTGTCAGCTTTGTACATCTTGTCTCTTCCAGTAATTTCCTAGATCATGTCCAGCAGCTTCCTGTGTGAATCTGCCATGCAGGGACAGAGAGGACAGAGAGGGTACCTGCTTACTTGTAACAGTTGAGGTCTGACCTCATTCTTCATTATCTTGAAAGTTTAAGGTTAGTATTAGTTTGTCTTGCTTAGTTAATAATGTGTAAATCAAATAAATTGAAGGATATGATTTCTTTCTCTTGAATTTCTTCATTTCTGGAAGTGTAATTGAAACTCTTGTAGGCGTATCTGATCTCCCACATGTGTGGAGTGAATAAATGTGTAGTTTGACTAAGCTGTAATGGAAATGTCTTGCCAAAATATCCCACACAGGGTTGGGAGGGAAGACCTTGAATGCTGCCTTTCGTAGGGTAGAGAAGATTCTCCAATGCATGGAAATATATTGGAAGAGTTATATTTGAAGAGTTATATTCAGAAGATGGAAATTGTTGTGGTTCTCATCTGTTCAAGAGCATTCCTCATGGGTACAAGTGAGGACATACCACGGCAGAGGCTCAGGAAGACTTCCAGGCAGGTGGAAGAAAACTGGTCCTACACTTTCAAGTACAATGAATAATTTATTTAAATGAAAACAGGGACGTAATAATTTAATCCATATGTCAATTTCTTTTTTCCTTTCTTACCGATCATGGAAGTTGTATGAAGTGTTTTAGAGAGACAATTGCTGCAATCTGACTTCCTTGCATATACTTTCTATCTCAATTCAACCCTTTAAATTTTTTCCCCTACTTCTTTCTGTAACTCTTCATTTCATAGAGAAAAATTACTTGGCTTGTTCTGATTCAGAGTTACTGCTCATTAACAACAGATGTCAACATTGGACTTCTAGGATATAGGCTTTCAGCTACATACTGATGTGAAAGGAAGAGAAGGCCAAGAAAAGCTAGAGAAGATGAGACCCAGCCCTTAAAATCTGGCAATGATTTCAAAAACCTTTTGTTTTCTACTCCCATCATGGAAAGAGTAGGAAAAAGGACAAACCATTCACAAGCATAGTAAAACAAGGCATTAGTTAGACATGCATGGATTATTACTGAAGTGACTATTTTCAATTTTTATGTGGAAAACCAAAATATTTTCTTCTGCCTAGTGTAGTAGAAAAAATTAAATGTAAGTGGGGATATTGCCAGAAAGTTTATTGCATATTAACTAATTTTATTTTTGGATTACTGTGCAACTATGCAAAACCCAATTCTTCAGTCAGTAAACAAGTTGGGTTCTTTAAAATATTTTGATGATGATAATCTTCCTGGTGCTGGGTGTCAGTTCTGCTGCTGATCAAATCAAATGGATAAATTATTAAGCAGCAGTGATGGATAATATTTCAGGGGTAATTGCTTTAGCAGTAATAAAAATGAGTATATAAAGTGCACATGTGGATACCTTTATAATGGCAACTGCTGCTTGTGGGAGCTCTCTCAGCAGTTATGCCATGCTGTACCAGCACAATTGCTAAAATAATAGCACTATAACAGCCATGGAGGACAATAAGAGTATCTGGATGAAATGAATGTGGATGTTCTTGTCTGTTTTTATATGGCAACCATCTCCTTCAGGAAAATAATATCACTCTTGAGAATCTTGTCATTATCCTTGAAAGAGTCCAAATCCTTTATCCTTGAAAATGTCCAAGTGGGACTGGAGATTAAGCCTGGGAAATATTATCCATGAATACCAGAGCAGTGTTCTGTTGCACCATAGAAAAACAGATATCTCCATCCTGCTCTTGTTTAAAGGGTGTGAACAGCTGGGCCTACATTTCCATCCAACACCTTTGTTCTGCACATATATGTCTCTACAGTCTCGTCATTGCCATCAGTAGAGTCCTAAACAATGTGCTTTGAGGCAGTATTGGTGCTTGACGTCATCTCTTGCCCGAGGAATAGATTTGGGCAATGAGTTCTTGATTTGGGGATGTTTTGGCTTTTTCCCAACTGGCAGATCTTTTAATGAGAAGGTGTGGATTCTTTGCCAACAAGACATCTTCCTCTTGTTTTAGAGGTTTTCTTGGGTTCTTTGTGTCACCAGTTCTCTGCCAATGCATGTGCTTTGATCTGTAGTCTCCCACCTGTTTTGTACCTGTGGCTCACAATTTTGTTTTCTGGGGATGTAGTATTTGTGCAACTAGATTTGCAGGGAGCCTGAGAGATGCCTGACAGCAAGCTGCAGGTCAGAGAGGCTTACTTGCTGGCCTCTGTGTGTGCCATAAAACTGGCTAAATCTTATAACTGGCTTTGCAATTGGAAGGAGTCTTGTGATAGCTCAGATTTCTGTGAGCCCACCATAGCATTCTGTGGCCTTTTCTTCCCTAAAGATGACTTTTATTTGTCCCAAAAGATTGGGATCCATCAACTTCAGTTACCATCCAAAGCTGCCCGGTGGTGTCAGGTAACATGTTTTCGTTCAGTAAACTGAGTGAAGGTGACCATTTACCTTGAAGAAGCTGACAAGCAGGAACTCGTTAAACTGCAGAAACTCCATTTGTGTCACTCATATGTCAACAATGATAGATTTACTGGGCACAGACCTCCAAGCACTTTGTTGCTGAGGACTTGGCTGAGCCCTAATGCTGTATCATGTTAGCTGTCCTTGCTAACGTGAACACGTTTGCAACTTAAGTGTTTCCATACCAGCATTGTCTCTTTCCTCCTAGGGACTGGTCATACCTTTGAATACTGCTGTATCAACACCTGATTATGGTTTAACTGCATCCATATTTAGTCAGGCACTGACAAAACCTATGCTGGCATTAGGAAAAATAAAGCATAATAAGAAGTAGAAGACATACAGTAGCTACCTCAGTCATCCCCAAAAGCTAAGAAAGAAAACATACCATTAATTTCATGAGGGGTTTTTTTCAGTCTGCATGAAAGAATAAAGGGAGAGGAAGATCTTATATTTCTGCTCTGGAACTATTTATGGATCCTTACAGTTCCTGGTCCCTGCATCCAGAAGGCCCAGAAGCATTGTGGGATGCTGGGAGAATCTTCCATGCACACCAAATACAGTTTCCCCTTTGCTTTTCACAAGCAAAGGCCCATGGGATATAAACCAGGAAGGGACTACAGTCCACCTTGGCCAAGGCCCTGTCAGGATGAAGGGAATGGGTTTGGAGTTGTGGGACTGACAGCCTCTCCATTATCAGCTGCAGACATGCTAGAAGCACAGAGGTGGAAGAGAAGGCAGTATCTTCTTCAGGATTAGTTAGTGGTATAGAGAGGGTAGCTGTTTAGCACACAACCTTCTCTTCAAATATCCTCAAAATTTTTGTCTGGGTTTCTTTTGTTTGTTTTGGGAACTTTTGTTTCTAAACTGTACAGGTTAGTTCCTACATATTCCTGCTTCTGTTTTTAGAGTGGATCTTGTTTAGCCCATAGACAGACTGCTGCTGCTGCTGCTGCAGGACTTGGGGGACTTGCTTTGCACTTTCCTTTTTAGGTTTTTAAAGAATTCTAACCAGGATATTATTGATTTATCTTGTATATTAGATGGTCCAAGAGCAAAAGGTGCTGAGAAGAAGAGGAGGATAGGTATTGTCTCAAATATGCTTAAGGGAATCTTGCCAGAAAAAGGGAAAGAACACGTGTTCAATTGTGTTTGTTTTCATCACAGGTGGCCCTTGCAGCTGAACAGGGAGAGCTTTTATTTTGGTTTGTATACACTTCAAAAACATGAATGCTCATATTTCTGTCACTGAGTGACTAGGGAGTTCTGAGTTTCACTGAAAAAGAAAAAAGCCATGTTAAACTGCTAGAGGGTGAGTCCAAAAGAGCATCTAGAAGAGGTGAACCTACAATAAGAGAGGTGAACCTACAATAAGAATGAAAGAGCTTGCATGCAAAACTTGCTGCGGATTTTGTCACTCATGCTGCTCATCATGGATATGTGTCCTCTTGTACATTCTGTGATATTAAGCATGGAAAATACATGGTAACCATGCAGGCATGGTTTGTGTTCATCGTATCCCCAGTTTACATTGACGTTTGTATGGATTAGCGAGTCCTTTCTCCGTGGCTAGCTTGTCTATTAAGCTATTAGGGCTTGTCTATTAAGGAAATGAGTTTCCAGTATACTTGGGTTCACAGCTATCAGCTTGGTGACCCTTAGTTTTATATAGTATTCTTCTGTTGTCCTTAAGTGAATAAGCTGTTAAAGGTCCGGATTTGTGGATAATAAAGATTATCCCCTCACTATCTCAGACAAATATCTCATTGATAGTGAGGAACTCTACAAGGATCTAACACATGGAGTGAATGGTAAAGAGGGTGGTAGAGGAGCATCAATGTGCAATAGTTCATCTAGGGAAAATAATGTAAACCATGCCTCCTCAATACTTACAGTCAGTTCAGAAGAGTCACCTTGGCATCAGTGTTAGCAGGTGTCTGAAACCTCCAGCTTAACATGCCGTGACAGCCAACAAGCCTACAGGAGAAGAGACACAATCAAGAAGGGTACTGAGGAGTATGCAAAGGATGTCCCTTTGCTGCTATATAAACCTTTGAGGCACCCACACCACAAGGACTTTGGGTCTCCACATTTAAGAAGAATGTCATGGAGTTGTGAAAAAAAAGGGAGAAGAGCAATGAGGAACCAAATTTATAAAATATAGAGGGCAGTGAAAAAATTGAATGCAGAGCTCTTATTAATGAAAACATGAACAGCAGAGTATTCTTTGAAACTTGTGGGACATCAATTTAGAACAAATTAATAGCAGTCATGGGGTTTTTTTTAAAGAGTGAGTAGTGACATTTAGAACTGTGTTTCCATTAGAGCGAAGATGTCCGTAATCTGCCACTGACTAAAAAACCCCAAACAAACAAAGAAAACAAACAAACCAAACACCAAACCTAAGAGAAAAAGGATTACAAACTCAGTAAAAAAAAAGAAAGCTTTCAGTCACCTCTAATGAGTCAGAAGCTGTGGGACATGGACATGTTCTACCTTTTCAGAGTAGAACATGTTGTGCAGCCAAACAGCAGTTGTTTTGCACAATGAATCTAATATAATAAACAGTGCTTGGTGATTCCTGAGCACCAAACTTAACCCTCTGTGCTGTCAAACTGTTAGTATGATACCTAGCATACCTTTAGCATGGTCCAACTGGCAACTTCCAAGCTTCTACTGTTGGAAGTTAGCAGGAATCATGGAACATTTTCAATGGGCACTTTGGATACAGCCAACCAAACTAGAGCAAGTGGTAGGAGAGTCTTAACAGTGTGACAAGGACCACAGCTCCACTTGGCCTCAAGGTGACTCAAAGAACAAGTGCTCTAAATATAACCTGAGTATTGAAGACCTACGGCTCAAATATTCCTGCTGACAATGGGCTATGTGTATTACAGACTTAAGAAGAAGTCTCATAATGGATATGTACCCAAATGTACCTGCTCCCTAAAAACTGCCATACAGTATGTGGGGCAAATCAGGGTACAGAGGCTGATGAATCAGCTGTTCATTTCAGGTAAAGCCATTTATTTTTGAACTCTGCCCTTGGTTTTAGTTTTGAAGGACTTGGGAACAAATTCTGTTTCTGTCCAAAGCCACGTTTGCCAATTGGGTAACCTCAGCCATGCATATTACTTGCATAGCTAATTTTTACATTGACACCTTGCCAAGCCAACTGTCCCATTTTTCTTGTATATTTACGCAAGAGGGTAGTTTTTCACAGCTCTGGTTCAATGAGCTTGTAGAGTAATCTGTTACCAGGCTCATGGATTTTCATTGCACCTGTGCTTCTGGGAAGTGCCCAAAGATTTCTGTGTGGAGTCCTGTATCGTCATCTCCAATTCTTCCTGCAGCCATGAATGAACATCTGCTTCCAAGTCTGTGTGACTTACGGAGCATGACTACACCATTTGTGCAGAATGACAATTTTAGTGAGGAAACCACTTTGATGGGTCAGCAGGGGGATGGCAAAATTTGAATAAAGCCATAAAAGCCTATCTGAGACAGAGGTGCTGTAAGAAATTCTGGAAGTGTTTCAACCAAGGAAATAAAAAGATTTTGAGGGTTTGAATTTGTCTCTTGACAGTAGTTTGGAAAATGGATGTGCATCCAATAATCAAGGAACCATTCAATGTGAAATCTGGTGTACAGGAGATGGGTGCTGAAGTCCTTTGTTTATCTCCCCTACAATGACTTACATGAATCAGTTAACAGAGATTATATTGTGCTGGGTGGAACCTATAACAGTTTTCAGATGTCAAGCTAAATCTCAACCTACCAGAGGAACTATAGTACCAAATGTACATGAGAAGGTAACAAGTAGTTAATCAGAGCAGAGCTTTCACTATTTAGTAGCTTTCACTTTTGGATAACACAAGAAATGTCACAAAGGATTTTAGTCTTGGAGCTGTCCCACACTTAAAGCTGCTGCACCAAATCAGTCCTGAGGACTATTTGGTTTGGTTTCCAGTCCCTGTCAAGGGGCAGCATCAAATGCTGCAGAGTGATACCAAACTATTTTTCTCTTTCCAGTAGTCAGATGTGGAGTAATCTCTACCACTGTCCAACAAACACCAATAAGCTTAATTCCTTTCCAAAATGTTCAACATCACCACTCATGATTTAAGATAGTGTTGCTGTGAAGATTATCAGGTCTTCTTTTATCTGTGTTAAAGTCTTGCCTCCAAGAAATATTCTTTCCTTCAGACACCACCATGTTGTTTATTTCTGGAAAGCAGCTTTAGCAGAAGAGCACCTCGGGATCCTGGTGGACACCAAGTTGACCATGAGCCAGCAGTGTGCATTTGTAGCAAAGAAGACTAACAGTATCCTGGGCTGCACTAGGCAAAGTATTGAGAACTGGTTGGGAGAGGTGATCCATCAGTAGTGGCAAGGCCACACCTGGAATGCTGTGTTCAGTCCTGGGTTCCTCAGCACAAGAAAGATATAGACATAATGAAGAGAGTTAGTGAAGAGCCACAGAGATAATGAAGGCACTGGAGCATCTCTCCTATGAGGAAAGGTCCAGAGATCTGGAACTGTTTGGCCTGGAGGAGTAAAGGCTCAGGGTGGTCTCATGACTATATAGAAACAGCTGAGGGGGGGTCTTTTTCAGTGGTGCCCAGTGACAGGGTGAGAGGCAGTGGGCACTCACTGAAACACAGGAGGTACTCTGAATGTCAGGACATACTTTTTTACTGTGAGGGTGACTGAGCACTGGAACAGACTGCACAGACAGGTTGTGGACATATTGAGAACTCATCTAGACATGGTCCTGGGCAACTGTCTCTAGGTGTCCTAGAGCAGGAGGTTTGGACCCTCCCTTCCAACCTCAACCAGTCTATGATTCTGCTAGCTTACAAGTAACATTGCAATCACCTGTAACAGTGTAGGCAGGTAAGCACAAGGATTTGTACCCAAGCTAGAGCATGTTACAGGCACACTGAACCTGACATCTCTTAACAACTGCTGTGGGAGCAGATATGGCCACAACATGAGATCTACGGGTCTCTCATTGACTAGGTCCAATACCAACATACTTGCACTTTTATGTTGCCTGTGTCACTCCCCCATTAATAATAGCTACCAGGACTCCTAAACATTTTACTCTGACCATTAAGAACTGTAGAATACCTGAGGCTGTGTTAGTTTATTTGTTTTCTGTAATAGACTAAACACAATGCTGAGTTTCTCCTGTCATGCTGGCCGTTATATCAGTAACATTATTGCTTAAAAATATGAATATAGAAATGGTTTCTGAAATCCTTCCATGTCTCAGGCATGCTACTCCCATGGGGAAGTGTAGTAATACACATATACATCCATATTTTCTGTCAGTGCAGATATACCCTCCTGATTTAAGGTCATATTTTTCTAGTATGAGAAATGATACCATTGCTGTAAGGGTGGGGATATATATTTCTGTGAATTTATGATGGCGGTCCTGCTGGGAAGACCTGAATAAGCTTGGAAAGTACCTAAACACATGAAATCAATTCCATATAAGTAGTTAGATCTTTTACATAGTTAACCTACACAATTTCACAACAAGCTTTTGGGTCAGCCTCTCCTACTGGTTTAATTCAATAGATCTCAGGATCAGCAGAGCTGGACTATGCTCTGGTTATCCCTGTGGGAGCCTGACAAATTGAATTATGCTAGATGCCGCAGACTGATCCTTCTGCAACACAAGTATCTGCACTGAAAGATTGTCTGCTGATGGCAAGCAGATTGGATCAATCCAGGCTGAAATTTTGGGTTAGGACACAGGCATGGATCTCCAAGCAGTTGTATCGCTGTATCTTAATTAGCTACTGCTCCCCATTACAGCATAAAATGGATTATTAGCTACCATAATACAATAGTTTTTTCCTCATAACTGCATCAGACAGTGTGTTGGTTTTTGTATTAACTCATACAAACTTTACAGTGAAATTTTACTGTTGCATGAAGGTAAAAGTAAAAAGGACCAAAAAGCTGCACATCTGCCTGGCCAGTCTGACCTGCTAGAGTCCCACCAGACGTTTTTATGAAGTATTTACCAGATTTTCTTTAGACCATTTTGAAAAAAACCCAGGATATCATAGAAATAGGAGGTCTTCTTAGGAATATACTTTCTTGATGTAAGTATGTACAGGAATGGAAGCATCTTTTCTGAACTTCTTGGTCCATCTGGGTGAAGTTTCGCCATTGCTTCACAATGAGTAAGAGTGGGACTTATAACAGTGAGATGTTGTGGAGAGTGAAGTTATATGTAGTCTCAAAAAAGTAATCAGAGGAATTAATGGTGAAAAAAAGGTCCATAAAAAGGCTACTAAGTTTGTTTAGCAGTAACAGCTAGCTCTGAAATGCCCTAAACTGCAACTTGCTGGAAACTTCAGGGCTGTGATGGGTGATTTATTTTATACTTGTTTTCTGATCCCCCCTCTCAGACACTCTTGCTACAAGCTCTGAATAGAGACTAAGCTAAACAGGAGTTTGGTTTGGCGTGGTCCAGCCATGCCTAAGGAGTCTTTGTGGTTACACACACCTCCAATCTTGCTTGCTTTCCCCATGTATTATTGCTGCGATTCCTGGGACTAGGGCTGACTTCAACATCCTCCACGTCAAGCAGAAGCTATGCTGCAAAGGGAGAAGTTGGGTGAGGGTGCCTCAGTAAGGCAACTACGTAAGAAATTACAGCGGGGAGGAAAATTAAAAATAACTACGGCTATTTTAAGGATGCATATTCCACAAGGGTACAATGCTATTGTGATGGGCAAATAAAAATGAGAGGAGCAGGCGGTAGGGGATGATATAAGCAGCGGTGTTTTCTCCTTTTAAAGACAGAATGCGTTGTATCTGAAGGTCAAATGCAGGGTACTGTTATTAAGTATTAAGGATAAATTTGTTTTGGAGAAACACCAGATGCTTACAAAGTATCAGCGGAGGGAATGTACAGAAGATGAAGAGAACATTACTAGCAATGACAATAAAGGAACAGAAGTAGGATATAAAAATACAAATAAAAACCGCTTTTTGCACAGAGTATGGCATTTTACAAATACAGAATCAACCTATCTGTGAGTCAACTGTTAGCAAAAGATGCTTTGTGCTAACATCCTACAGACTTAAAGTAATGAAGCAACGATTAGAAAGAGTATTAGAGAAATGCTAACCTTGCAATAAATATTTAAGCTAAGATTTTTCTTCCTCCAAGCTGTATTACCTTTGAAATGTGAATACCCTCCAAGTTTAAGGCGCGTGTTATCAACAAAAGACATTATTTTTCTGCTTGCATGTTTAAAATGTAAAGTGCCATCCCTAGCACTGCCAAATACTTCACTTTTCTACTACCTTTCACAGAAAACACAGTTAAGTAGCAATATTGAAGGTGAAACTGCCTCTGCATTTGAAGTGAGATACATTCTTCCCAGGCTGTTAACAGAGACCCCCCTGCCCTTTCAGAAAGCTGAAGTCAAGAAGACCTTTAGCTGAATATGCTGCTGCTTTCATAATAATGCTTGAATTGCAGCTAAAGCATTTGCCCATTTATTTCCTCTCCGATTGCCTTGCTCGTAGGCATTAATGCACTGGTTGAGATTTTTTCATCTTGACCAGTACCAAAATAGTGCATAAACTGGAAAACTTTTCCTAGCTGAAAGCTAAAAAGGATTTTCAGGTATCTTTGAGTAGCATTGCATCAATATTTTGGTATCTAGCAATAACACTATACATATTTGTTTCATTTGAGCTGTATTTGAGCTACAATTACCTGAAAGGAGGTTGTAGAGAGATGGGAGATTGTATCTTCAGCCAAGTGACAGGTGATAGGACAAGGGGAAATGGCACAGAGCTGTGCCAGGGAAGGTTCAGATTAGACTTTCACTGAAAGAGTTGTCGGGGCCTTAAACAGGCTGCCCAGGGAGGGAGTTCAGTCACTATCCCTGGATATGTTTAAAAGATGGGTAGATGAGGTAGTTAGGGATATGGTTTAGCTTAGGATGGAAACTGTTTGACTTCATGATCTTAAAGGTCTTTTTCAACCTTGTGATTCTGTGATTCTGTATTAATGTGACGCTTTCTCCTGCTCTGGATGGTCTCATGCAACCAAAGTGCAGGGGCTCACAGGGAGCCCTCTCGGACAGTGAATGTATTTAAGCATTTGCTAACTTCAGTTATGCTTTGAAGCCAGCTGCACTGGTAACTGAAATGCTGATACACATCTGCTCGCATGTGTTGCTTGCCGATAATTCAAATACACAAGAGTAGCTATCCCCCTGTGCTTTTTTCTCCCACCCATAGGTAGTCACTTGGCTGCTCTGTGGTTCCATTTCCTTGCCTTTGTCAAGGCATTTTTAAGTCTCTGAAGTTCTGAAGTCCTTGAATTCTCTGACAGCACATTCTAGCATATGGTAGGATGCTCTTGATTCCTGACAAATGGAAAAGCCCGCATAGAAAACAAGAGCTGAAAGGAGATAAGTTATAGGAGGGATAAAAAGCTGCATCTTCAAAATTAGTTCATCTGACCTCTACAGAGTAGAGTAGAATTTGACTATTTTAGTTGGGAGGGACATAATGCATACATCTAGTCCCACTGTCTGATCACTTTAGGGCTGACCATAAATTGTAGTGGCAGGCTTGGAGCATCCACATTTTCTCTAGGAAAACTATTCCAGTGTGTGACTACCCTCTCAGTAAAGAAATGCTTCCTAAAGTCCAGTCTGAAGCTCCCTGGTGCAGCTTTGAACCATTCCCACGTGTTCTATCACTGGATCCCAGAGAAAAAATGGTCAGCGCTTTTTTCTCCACTTTGTCTCCTCAGGAAGCTGACAAACAAAAACTGACCATCAGCACTGGAATATCAGCATTTTGGAAAAAGTGGAGAATCTTTAGCACTTCTGGAATTAGGGCAGTTGTCGAGGAGGAAAAGACTTCCACTTTTTTCTTTGATACAAAGCATTTAATCAATTTTTTTACCCATTTTTTAACCAGAGCTGTAATGAAAGTTGTCTCCTTTTTGGAATTTATGGCTAAAAAAACCCCAGCTGAGTCTGTAGTCAGCAGTCTCTGCTTCACTTTGTTTTTTCTCTCTCTCTGCCTGCTTGAGGTGGGCAAGATGGATCTATGTGCATTGTGTTCTCAGCTCTTCATGTCTGTTGATGCAGATCTTCATTGTACATCTTATTGGAAAGAATATTGAGAACATTTACTACAATTTAGTGTCTGTTCCTTCCATGGGGAGGACTCTGTGCAGTGTGATATTTGGGCTTGGAAATTAATTTCTCGTGGCATCTATTCTGACAGTTGCTCTGGACAGCAGTTTGCATGAAAATCCCTTAGTTTGGAACATGATTAAATGATTCTAAATTCTTGTCCCTGTGAAATCTCTCCTGTGCAGCAGAGCTTTACCCATCTATTAGGTATTCCACTACCCTTGAGAAGTAGAACCTTCCACTTTGGATTGCTGTTCTGAATGGAAGAATTCTGGTGCATGTTTTGTTCAGGACGAGAGAACAACTTGATTACAAGAGTGAAAGGAAGAGCTTCAGTAAAGGCAGCTCTCCATGTCAGCAAAAGGTTAATCAGTTTTTAATTCCTTCCAGGAAATTCACAAAAGACAGAACACCCTCCTGGTCTTTGCAGAACTCCCTGACTGAGCTCACATGGAGAAGCTGAGCTTCCCTTTGCTGATCTGCAGATACAACAATGTCAATTTGCCTGCTCAGTGAGCTATCAAGGGCTCCTTTCTTTGGAGGGCACTTCTGCAGAAAAAGGCATATCCTTCCTGTTGCTTAATGAAGCAATGCTAGCGTATTTAAATGGACCCATTAGGAAAGAAACCATGTGAAAGCTGTTTGTCATCAAAACAGAATTCCTAGCTTTTATGTTAAACAAACAAAAAACAGAATAAATTGAGATAGCTAGTCAACAAACTGGATAGATCCAACCTCCTTCTTCTAGCAGCTTGAAAATTCACCACAGGACCAATGCTATGAAGAATCTACTGTAATGAGGAACCAATTCCTGAATTTGAACTGCCAGTGCAATCCTAGTCACAAACCAAAATAAAAATAAATTCCAAAGAGATGCAGATTTCTTATTGTTTTTAAACTCCTCCATGCATCTTCATTAATTTTATCTTCATTAATTTTATCTTCCCTGTATCTTCAGATTATTTTTCCTTGCCCTGGATGGGTATGGTGAAGGTTTTACTTTTGATGAGGAAGAGACATACTGCTAGTGTTTACAATTTCCTCCTTATTCAGGGATGTCTGCAACAGAAGTGTTACCACAACATGTATCCAGAGTTGCACTGGGGTCTGCAGGTCAGATCCAACGGCCTGTAAAAATGAATAAAAGCAACAAAATGAAGCACTGTTGCCTGGCTGAACCAAACCTCTTTTTTAGTCACAATCTATGGCTCTTACTGCCTAGGAGTCACAGCAAGCTGCTGAACCCAGCTTGTTAATCACTGCTGCCCACAGAACAATCACAGGGCACCAAGATGTCCTTCATATAATGACAGTACAGCACAGAGTGGATGGGTGCTAGGAAAGAGCACTGGGAAGGAAAAGATATTAATTCAGCAGAGGTGGTGTGTGGGATCCTTGGTTCCTCTGGCTATAGTGGTATCTTCAGTAGCTCACAGTAGATATCAAGAACGTGGAATCTAGAGATAATTATGCTTTTATTCACTGAATTCATCTTTACTGAGAAGTGCAATGCACCAATCAGCCATCACTGTGAGGTGGAAATAGAGGCATCCTACTTGTAATGTGTAAAGTAAGTCACCGTGGTCTCCTGTATAAACATGAGAAATATCTGTTACCTACTGGTATCTCTTTGTAACCATAGCTCTCACCATGCTCCTTAGGCAAAGATCTATTGCTGTCTCTGCTTACCTGTTTGCAAAGCACTGGGAAACAAAAATCTTCCTCTTTGCAGTGTGCTAATGGCTCACAAACTCTCAAATCACTGCAGTTCCTTAACGAAGAATGGCAGGATCCAGCAATAAAGGAAAACAAGTTTATAGACAAAATGTAATTAGAACTGGCAAAGCTGCTCTTTGCTATTCAGGAACATACTTGACTGTTTTCCTGTTGTTTACTTATAGTCTTTATTTGTCTGAAAGAATGCATCTGAAAAAGGAAGAGGCACAGTATTTTATACAGAAAAAAAAGCAGGGGGACCCTCATGAACACATGGAAACAAAAGGAATTGGAATTGCTGTTGAATTCTAGCTGGACATCTGGGTTGGGCATCTGGCTTCAACTTTATTTTGCTGATGGGTGCTCACAAGACGGAGTCCCAGATATATCCAAGCTCCTTGTTGGTACTTTCCACATCACCCAGACATGGTGGGAGCCTATACTCCAGGGTATGATGTGTCTCCATGTCCCTAAGAGCTTTGTCTTGCAGTTGGGCAGGAACGTGTCTGAAAGGTGGAAGTGTGCATCAATCTTCCAGCCACGGAGCCACGAAGAGCCAACCTGAGCAATGTGCTAATGCCAGTGACTACCTGTGAGGTTGGGTGCAGACAGACCAGTGGATCTTGCCAATAGAATGCATTTGACTCTGGGAAACAGAGCTAGAATGTAAGAAAAAGAGGGGACTGCAGTGCAATATGCTCAGATCCCTTCCAAATTATGTAAAGTTTGCCCTTGCAATTGTGAGATCCATATTTTCCCTTCCACCACAGCTACCACCTTTTCTTTTTTCCTGTCAGCGACTAATTTTCTCCATTCTATTTCAAGAGTAACAGTAAAACTCCTTTTCACTGGTTTGCCCATTTGTCTCTTCCTCCTCCAGCATCTTTGCCACATTACTGCATCTGTCATTCTCAGATTTAAATTACCTGCCTGTTGTGAAGGGTGCTGCACAGGTTAAGGCCTGACTTCACCTTAGCTCGTTTGCTTTTCTGGCTTTTGGCTCATCAAACTTTTTGACTAATACTTATGTATTTTTTTTTTCCTGCCTCCCTTCTCCCCTCTCTCCTTTCACTTCTGTCTAACCCCTTCCTATCATCCCCATCTTCCTGGAATGAAGGTTATTTTAGTCTGAATGCCAGCTGAAATTCATTCCCTTCGCCTACCACTCCAACGCTGATCTCCATACATCTGCTGTCTTATGTGCTTTTTTAATCTCATGTTCATATTCTGTTGGTTTCTAAAACTGGGAACACTTTTCATTTGCAAATGGCTTCAGTTCTCTCTGTCTTTATTTGAATCACCAGCTTGCCTTCTATAATTTGCCATAACTTTCTGATGGAGATATGGCTACAGAACACTTCCACTGACTCACCAGATGAAACCTCTGAATTTTAAGTTCTTTGAGGAAAAGAATGATTGTGTTCTAATTCTGCAAAGTGCCACATATAGTGCAACACACACGTTGGAGAAAAATACTCTCAGAAAAAGAGACAGGAGAGGTTTGAGTGGAAATAGCGCAGTGGATGTTTAAGTCCACCTGGGAAATCAAAGGCTCTTTAGCTTGTCTTCAGTAGGGTCGAATGAGTAGCGGGGAACTGTAAAAATAAGTATTTTGGGGGAATGAACCTGCTGAGCAATAAGCACCATGATTTTGAGACATTAATCATGTCATATATAAGCTGCGGCCTCTTTTGATATTACAGGTGAAACACATATGGTGGGTGTAATCCATCTTTTGGTTTTTTGACTAGATAATTAGATGCATTGCAATTTAAGACTCAGGACACTATGCAAAGTTGATGGCGTGAAAAACACTGGCTGACAGATCACACACACTTGCCAGCAGACCGACTTGATAGTGGAAGTAAGGGTGGAGGTGCTGAATATTTGGGCAATACCTGCTGGTAAAATTTTCAGATGTAGTAAAGTTTGAATCGCAACCAGACAAGGTCCCAGAAGTAAATATGGGATCCAGATTTTCCAGGTTATTCCATCTCAGTATTCCACACTGCTTAATGGGGCAAATGACACTGTGATGGGAAGGGGTGTAGATTGCAGCCAGAAAGAAAATCAAAATAGCTATTAGGTACCCTGGTGAGAGTAGAAAGGAGGAACACTTTACTGATACGGAATTTTAAAGTAGGAAGAAGCCATCCGATATACATGAGTGCTCTGGAAAGATGAGTATTGAATTTCTTTCCAAAGAATCTTTACAAAATATTGAATTGCAGAAGTTATTTGGAATAGTGACCTGTTAAACAAAATTAAGTGCTCTACAATCAAGGGAAGATTGCTGCAGAGCAGGAAGTGACCTACTTAAAGCTTTGTTTCTGAAAGTCAGAAGTTCTTCAGCTGATGAATATTGCAGCATTAAATAATGTTCATACTGCAACATTTAATGCTCTTATATGTCTGTGGTAAGTTTGGAGACTGCTAGTTTGCAAGTACACTTTGGGGGAAAAAAGCCAACATAAAAATAGTATAAACTGAGTTGTTTAGTAGTCAGGAATGTAACTTAAATTGCCTTATACTTTGATTAAACAACTTTTTGTAAGGTTAATTTGAGTGGGATTCCCTGAGATTTTGAATTTAGCCATTGAGGGCTGAAGTAGCCCCTCAGGCTGTGTTACAGTCCATGCAGAGGAATAGATACAACCTGTGACATCTGCAGTGGCTTACTTAGTTCACCCCAGCTAGGTGTCTGAAATGAATGACCCTCTGGAGCTGCTAAACTCACCTCACCTCCTCCACAGACAGTAGTTCTGGCCCAAGCAACTAAACTCAGATATGGAAAATGGTTTTATGTTTACGGGATACATCCATTAAGACTGTAGATCTCAGAGTTTTTCAGAACTGTAATATTCTTTTATTTTACAGCACTTTAAGCCACGCTTTCTCAGTACTGATAAAATCTATGTGGTGTAATTGTCAGTCCAGCCTATATTTCTCCATGGAGTATTTTACATCTCAAATGGTTTGTCCCTTACCAACTTCTCCTCTCCAGATCTTGTGCCCGATCTGTGCACCTCTGCAGATTGTCCCCCAAACACCTTTAACAGCCAGTCTGGAGCATTTGTCAATGCAGAAATCACTGGGCATCTCTCTCCTGACAGATTTCTTGTCTGTCTTGGTTTTGGCTAGGATAGAGTAAATTTCTTTCTAGCAGCTGATGGAATGCTGTGTTTGGGAGTCAAGATGAGAGCATTGCTGATGACACCCTGATGTTTCTAGTTGTTGCCAATCAATCACGGACTTTTCAGTTGTTCATACCTTCCTGCAAAGGAGAGGAGAGGGGACACAGCCAGGACAGGTGACCCGAAATGGCCAAAGGGGGTATTCCTTGCCAATTAAATAATGCTCAGCATAAAGGGGGGCTGGTGGGGGAAGGAGCAGGCAACTCCAGGACATGCAGTTTGGGGATGGTCTGGTTTCAGGACAGCTCTGAGCTGTACAGCCCGAGTTGTGTGGTTCAGTGAGAAACTGCATTGTGTATCACTAGTTTCATATATTTTGCTATGAAGTCCTGTTAATTTTATTGTATCTATCTTTCTGCTATCCCAGTAAACTATCCTTATCCCAACCTGTGAGGTTTTGGTTCCTTGTGTTTTCTTTTCCCTCCTTTTCCACCTCCTTCTATTCGCCCCACTCCCCTCCTTAAAGAACAAGTGGCTGCATGGTGCCTGGCTCTCAGCTGGGGCAAAACCACAATATTGTCCTAACTGGCCAGCCTTGGTTCTGCTGGAACAGCCCTAGCTGGGTTTTGCAAGCGTGCAAAGGCTGCACAGGCAAAGCCAAAGGAGATGGGAAAGGAACAATTTCTGCCTGTGCATCTGGGGAGAGTGTCCCTGCATGGACACAGCCTGTCCCCTTTGCTTCACTGTAAATGCAACGCTCTTCATGCAGCTTTGTGAGAAACAAACTTTTCAGGTTGACAGCAAAGTGGGAAAAAGAGGAGGAAAGGGAGAAAAATGAGCTCAAAGGAATGATAAAACTTTGCCATCCTTGATATGTCCTGTCCAGCTATCTGAGAAATGCTACACTGTGATCATCGGACAGCAATCTCTACCCCAATCAAACCACTCAGTCCACAATGGTACAGTTATTTGTTTAGTTATCTGTTGTAGTGGTCAGCTTCTGTACTTCTGTTCTGTGAATCTAAGTGTTGTTGGAGTCCTTGATAAACACAACTCCTGCCTTTCCTCCTGACTTAGAGGTCTCACACTTTGCATATGTGACTGAAGAGATCCTTGATGGGAACAGGAGAGTTTTTACATCTGCAATCTGGACTCTTGCAATCTCACTTGGGATCACACCTACCAACCTGATGTCCTCTTCAATGCCAATGCTGTTTTCTGAGCAATGTGAAGCTCCCTCAGTTTCAGGAAAAAAGCACAACTTAATGGAAAATCTAAATGAATGACATCATTTCACATGTTAATACAGCTCAGGGTTTGCTCCGTTGAATGAAATACACTGAAGAAGAGTCAAATCAATTTAGGACACACCAAACATGCATTTCTCAAAATCTGTTTCCTGAGACTAAGGCTGGCTGAAAAACTTAAAGTTTATATGACTCACACCAGTTATCTTTGGTAACTCAGTCAGAATGTGTTTACATATAATAACTTGTGAACATTAGGAAGATGAAAAGCAGGCTGCTCTACCTCAAAGCTGAGAGATTAAACACTCCTTTTTGGTGCCTCATCACTTTAAAGATGTAGCAAAAAGTCTGTGATTTCTTTAAGGTATCAGAAACATTAGAGTTTACCATCTTCATTATGATTCATCACCTTCCCTTAGCACATTTGAAACAATGTTTCTTGTGATGAAATAAAAGTAACTGGCAACATCCTGGACATTTTGCAGAAGCTTGGTGTGATGGTAAAATTTTCAAGGCAAGGTCTGCCTCATGCATATTTCTTGACTGTGTATTGGGATGTTAGCCCACCTATAGCTGGCATCCTGAAGGTGGCCCTCTTGCACACTTAAATTTAGGTCTTTATTAAGTATTTGTCTACATGTGTGCTAGGTGTCAAAACTCCCATAATAGTCAGTAGAAATGAGATGCCTGAGGAGACAAATCTGTTTTTGCACCTCCTACAGTGTCTAATTGCTTTCGGTTACATCTGGATCAAGGAGCTGTTAATGACCTGTGAAACCATTGGAATAGAAGTTTAATTTGAAAAGGTAATGTCCAAGGGCTGCTTGATGACCTAGTTGAACAACTGGAAGTTAGGGGTGAGCTTAGGTATCATTTGTAATGAGTAGATATTCCCATTTGTCAGCAAACTGATGATCACTGAGGCTTCCTTGTAAGAGATTTGATATACCTTAGGATATGAGACTTCCAGATGAGAGAGGTAGATATGACACAGGACATATATGAGACCTGTCTGGCCTTTCAAAGGCCTCTGAAGTTTAGGTGAGACACTATCACATCTTGGATAACTTGAGATGTTATGCACTGGCAGCTGATTCAATCTCTTGCTCATTTCCACTACAAACCAACTATTCTTGTTACAGTTTCATTTTCATTCCCTGGTGTGGAAAGGTATGGTTCTGAGTCTGAATCGTCTGAATCTGAAACCTACACAGCCTACTACGCTCCTGAGTTACTTTTTGCACCATGAATCCCCATGAAATCCCTCCTGAATCATCCTAATTTGGCACGTGTGCTGTGGGGAGGTGGAACCATGTGAAGCAGAGGACAGGTTCTGCTGATGATGACTGAGAAGAGGGAATGCAAGTGGGAGGGCTAGATCCTCAGTGGAAGACATGAAGAATGAAAACTGGAGCAGGAAAGGCATGAACAGAGCTGTTCTGATTGGAGTGGTTCTGAATCTGCTGAACAAACAAGATTAAGAAGAAATGTAAAGACTAGCTGAAGTAAGTGAGGTCTTTGTATTTGGCCTAAGCCTCTAGTCCCACCAAAATATATAAAGGTAACAAGTGAGGGGGCAGTTAAAAGGTCAATAGGAAGGGAGAGAAACTTCAACCAAAACTATGTGAATGTTGTCAGACACACATGAAAGGTTAATATTTTTAAGGTACTATTGGTACCCAGATCATTTGGAAGAACTATGCACATGCATTCTTAGAGAAGTCAAGTGGATATTGAGTACTTCTCTTCTTTGTCATGTATAACAATGACACCATTGTAAATACCACCGCCCAGAATTCAGAACCTCACCACTTGAATGCATCTGCTTACAAGAAGAGGATGGAAGACATGGATTGCTTCACTTCTTGGACTACTGAGAAACACTTGCATATTTGAGGTTGGAGGGTGGTGTAAAATCTTCCAGGGAAAAGGTTTAGATGTGCTAGGTTTATATACAATTGAAAGGAGGAGGGAAGGGAACTCATAACCAAGAAAAAGAAATATGGTTCCCTGTAGTGTGCAATTAAACCCAAAAATGCCATAGATTAAAAAAGTGGATACACTGTTATATGGATAATAAGAATACTTCTCAAATGTTGTTAAAATCTAGGAAGCAATTTCAAACCTCATGCTCCAGGATTAGTGATATATAATGATCACTACATCAGAAGAATCTCATTTAGGTGTGCTGAAGGACTCTTTACCCATCTTACGTCTTTTAGGTGTGCTGAAGCACTCCTTTTCAGCCCTTGGCAATGGCTGACGTCTGAGGTGATATTTAGGATTTTGTGTGCCTTATCTTGATGCAGTATAGCAGTTTCTGTTTCCCTAGGTCAGGTGTGAGCCAAGGTCATTTTTACATCCTTCTTCAAGGTTGTCTAGATACAGTGGCATTCTCCTGCATGGTGAGAGTGTTTTGACTGCAGATTAGGTGTGTAGGGGAAATGGTAGATGCTCTGTCAAATAGGCAGTGGATGGGGACTGCATAAAACACCATGGAAGTGAGGAGCACCGAGAACTGCATTGATGAGGAAGGGATTATTTGTCCAAGCAGATTCTTTAATTCATCTTGTAATTTTTTCACATTCCACTCACCTTGTCATTTTCTTTGGCAATAAAAGATATTTTCCCTATTTTACATGCAGCCATCACAGTTTTAACCAAAAAAGTGCAGACTGATTAAATCCTTCTGAAGTGACTTTCTCTGCATATGAGATACAACTTCATCAATTCTCATTGTATCTGTGTTGTATCTATATTCCACATAGTTTATGCATTTATTTTGCGCTGAGATCTTTCACTGCACGCTACTGAATTAATTTCTTTCCCTGGATAGTAATAAGGGAAGTACCTAAGGAAGACATTTTTTACAATAAAGGTAGGAAGGCACTGGCACAGTTTGCCCAGAGAAGTTGTGGATGCCCCATTCTTGGAAGAATTCAAGGCCAGGTTGGATGAAGCTTTGAGCAAACTGCCCTAGTGAAAGCTGTCCCTGCCCACAGCAGGTGGGTTGGACCAGGTGTTCTTTAAAGGTCTCTTCCACCCCAAACCATTCTGTGATTCTATGAAAATGAAAGTCCTGTGCTGTTGTGTGGTACCAGATGTGCTTCAGCAGGACAGCATGCTTTCCTTTCTGCTGAGTCTGGTGTGGGTGGTAGCTGTGGCAATGGCAGTGATGGAGCCATAGGTCTAGACAAGCCATCAATGGCAATGGTGTGGCAAACAACTGAAACTGCCACAGTCCTCATTTATCGGGGTCAATGTAATAGTATGTCCTATTAAAAAAGGCAGGCTGGGATATATTGGAGCGAAACAAACGTCTTCTTTTAATGATGGGTGTCTTAAGCTGCAACTTCACAGGATCTTATAATTATTTAAAATATTTAATGATTTGGGCTCTGCTTAAATACGGTTTTGGTGAGGTGCTTGATATTTGCTGATCTGTGGCACTACTGGGATGGGCAGCACAGTATGTTGCTGTTATGAGATTAGGGGAAAAGTTTACTGTGCCCCTTTCTTTGCCTATTTCCCCACAGTGTCAGGAAAGGGGTTGAAAAAGAGCAGGAATACAGTCTAGCAGTTTGAAGGACTCAATTGTTATAAAAAACTTTCTTGCAAATGTATTTCAATTTGTAAGATGCTCTATAACATGGAAAATTAGGGAACAAGCAGTTATTCTTCCCATGCTGCAGGCCTTTGGGGAAAAATACTGTGCTCTAATGACCTACAACTCACAATCCTGAGCAAAGTTAATAAGAAAAAAGAAAAAGGTGTTGTTTGGCAGCAGAATAAAAAATATGCAAATATTTGTGTTCCATTGACAGGTTTAGTCAAAAGCCCAGGGGGAAAGCTTTCAAATGGCACAGGGTTACAGGAAATAAAACCAGACACATATTCCATATGGAACACAAACTTAGACTCAGCTATAGAGAATGAGAGACCCAGCCTCCCTCTGCCTGTATCCCCCAAAAAATGGTTAGTGCAGATGCATGTGAAGCAGTTTATAGATAGCTTGTGAAGTATAGATGGAATGGGAAAGGAGAGTGAGTGCTGCTTCATGCTGTCTTTAGCACTGGCAGGATCTTGCATCTATTTGGGAGACCTTTTGTCCTAAGAGGAATGGCAGAGGGAGTAGGCGGGGAGTGAACTGTGTGGCAGAGCATGAAACATTATGCTTCGTGGAAGTGGGGACCTCTCAAACCACAATTACAGAGGTGTAAGCATTAGGTACCCACTGCCTTTAGAAACTAGGAAATGGCAGCTTTGTAGAAAATCCCCTCAGCCAACCATTTCAGGGAAGTCAAGAAGGTGACATTAAGGAGCCACAGAAGGTCATGTGTGCCCCCATAGAATCATAGGAACACTTAGGTTGGAAGAGACCTAAAGATCACCGAGTCCAACCACAGCCTAACCCTGCCTAGACCTCATACTGCTCCCATCATCCATCACAGCTGGCTGGTACCTCTCAGCTTCCCATTGCCTCCTCTGCTTGTGTCACAGTGACAGCACAGTGGCAGTGAAGCTTTGCTGTAGAAGTTCCTTTTCAGTAAAATGGGAACTATTTATATTTGCTGCAACTTCTCTGAGGCAAACAGTGTCTTTTGCTATATGAATATACTACTCTTTGCATAATGGAGCTTAATCCAAGTTCCTCTAAGACATCTCTGTTGAATAACAATGATTAATAAAATTGAGTAAATACTATTTAGAAAAGATAAAATGAGTGCAGTGATTTACTTTTTTCTTCACAGCAAATGAAGTGCAGAAATAATTGGAACCGAATAGCAGCACCTATTTAAAAGTGATGAAAGAAACCTTTTACACACTACATTAATAAACTTTATTTTTCTTACCGAAAGCTCTTTCTAAGGCTTGTATTTCAGCTAAATAAAGGAAATGACTCTCAATGTAAATTATTCGTGGCTTTTTTTCCCTTAATGCATACCGCTGTTCTGAATGCCCATCCTGCAAATGAATGCTCACCACAGAGCCATACATAGGGTTGCTCATAAATATGTGCAACACAACTCTTACATCCATCTTCTCACAAGCTGTCTTCTCACAGAGGGAATGATGGATAGTGAATTAATGAGACAATGCTTGTGTAACTTGGTTGGAGTAAGAGAAGATGTGCGAGTCAGACCCTGTTTATATGACTATATAGTCACTGTGAAGTAGGATTCATCTCTGGTCCCTTGGCACCCTCAGCACCCAGTGGTACTTCCACAGCATGATTCCACTTCTTTTGGGCAACTCACCTTTCCTTGGGTGCTGTCCTTCGCAGTGGATTAAGACAACAAGTCTAGTAATTAAAGTAGCTGAGATGCAATTTCTCAAAATTGGCATTAAGGGAATTATTCTGTCTTTGTATAGCATAGGCACAACAATTAACCTTACACTAAATAGTTTAGGTACTCCTGTGGTAGCACAAGAGTTTGACATCTATTGATTCAGCTTGCTGGGTGCCCTCGCTGTTTACGTGCAGCTATGCCATTACCTGTCCTTGATCAGCCTGCATTAAAACAAACATGTGCCTGTGTAAGCTGTGTTCACACAGCTTGCTGTGGCATGGCCATGTCCTCTGTGCTGCGGAGTGATGAGAAAACCTTAGCAGCTCCAAAATCACCCTTGCAGCATGCTTTTCAGCTGCAAACACTGTTCCATTTCTTTACATAAGGTTGACAGATGAATTACCTGCCCCTTTTCTGTCATCATCTGCAATACAACCCCCTCCCCAGTATAATAAGGACAGGAGTTCCCTCTGTTTGTGTTCTCTCTCCCTTATATATGAATTTTGACCTTTGTGTTCCCTTGCACAACTAGTAAAAAAGTCAAGTACAGGAGCAACTTTTGCAGGCTTGGCAACTTCATGGGTGAACACAGCCTGTGAAAACGGCAGAAGGTGTGCTGAACCGTTCAGAGACACCTGCTGTCCTGACTGCTAAAAACAGCCCTTACAAGCCAAAGACTATTACGGTTCTTGAGTAGGAAAAATGCTCCAGACTTCGCCTCCTGCTGCCCAGCCACATCTGCTCTCTTCAAAACCCTGGTACCAAAAGCAGAGTCGATGTGACACAGAGGGCACTGGAGTTCAGGAGATGGGACAGCAACATGTTAGTGAGATGACACCTTCACCTTACTTTTGCTGTTCAGATTACAAAATTTGTAGATGCAGGGACTGTTTCTAATGATGTGTTTGCATGGTGGTTAGGAAAATGGGGTCTTGTGACTGAGTTTAGCGCATCATGACAATTAGAGATGACTATTGGGGATCACAGAATCATTAAGGTTAGAAAAGACCTCCAAGAACATTTAGTCCAACCATCTCATTGCCACCTCTGTCACTAACTAAACCATGTCCTTAAGTACATCATCCAACCTTTCCTTGAATACCCCAGGGGATGGTCACTCCACCACCTCCCTAGGCAATCTGTTCAAAGCCCAGCTGCTCTTTCTGAGAAGAAATTTCTGCTTATTTCTAACCTGAACCTCCCCTTACAGCCATTCCCTCTTGTCCTGTTGCTATTTATCTATGAGAAGAGGCTGACCCACAGCTCACCACAACCTCCTTTCAGGTAGTTGTAGAGAGCAAGAGGGTCTCCCCTGGGCCTCCTCTTCTTCAGGGTAAACAGCCCCAGTACCCTCAGCCGCTCCTCATCAGACTTGTGTTCCAGACCCTTCCCCAGCTTTGTTGCCCTTCTCTGGACATGCTCCAGGGACTTGATATCTTTCTTGTAATGAGGGGCCCAGGCCTGAACCCAGTATTCAAGCTGCAGCCTTACCAGAGCTGAGCACAGGAGGATGATCACCTCCCTGGTCCTGCTGGTCACACTATTCCAGACACAAACCAGGATGCCACTGGCCTTCTTGGCCACCTGGGCGTACTGCTGGTTCATGGTCAGCTGAGTGTCAGCTGAACTTCTCTGGGCAGATGAATTTTGATACTGGATGTAATATCTGAATATGGAATAATGGAAGCAAGAGAAAAGGACTTTGTGGAAAAAGAGGGGAAAAGATACAGAGCTTCATCAGAAAGAGTGATGAAGATCATGGAGTGGCAAAGGAAAACATCCTTGCTCAGAGTCAGGAAGATGCCCTGAATTTCCGTTTGATTCTGAAAACTGCTGAAATCTATTACACTCTCATTGCTTTCATCTCAGACATCTACTAAGGCTAGAATTGGACAGGATCATGCGTATGAAGTAGATTTCAAGGCTAATCTCCTGTCTTGCATTTTCTATATTTGTGTCTCATGGAACTGCAAAGCCCATAAAAGAGGGCTTGATTTTCCGATTACATGAGTCAACCTCTCATTTTCATCACCTGCCCTAGTGATCACATCTGAGCTTACACATTTTGCTTAGCAATGAGGTATACCTCAAATTCAGAAGGATGTTTTAAAAGACATAACTAGAGTTTCTGATATCTTTACTTTTAAGATGTTTAGATCAAAATCTCTGTAAACAGTTCAGCATCCTTAATAGCACAACTGCAAATGTGAGGAAAATCAGGGTAACCTTAAACAAAAGATAAGCCATATCTAAGAACAGTTCCTTGTCTTTCTTAGCAGATATTTTTGTTTCAAATTGTGAGTTTATGGGCATTAAGAAGACTCATGACAAAGAGACCCCCTCGTCTTGGTTCATGAGTGGACATAGTGCAGGTCTGGTGAGCAGCCAATGGTGAACTGGTAGCCAGAGGGTATGTGTGCAACCAATTTTGTATTAGCAGAAAAGAAACCCACATTAACAAAGAGGGTTACAGTGGCTTCTGAGTGTGCCATGAGCCATTACTCACTTGCAGAACACGGATGATGCCATTCCCAAGGGTACTGACTTGTTATGCTGGAAGAAAGGAGCTCCACCAAGAAAGAGATGGGTTTGAAAGACAACCTACCTACCTGGAAATTCCCACTTTAGCCAAGTGTGGCCAGCTGCAGGCATCAAATGGTTCTTGAAACTGCACCCACAATGGTCATTTAATGAACATTTTTTATGCCTTCCTGGATGCACAATTTGAATCAAAATACAGCAATGAATACTGGTGGCACATTAACATTGCACTATATGGAAGCAGTAATGCAGCCTCATACTAGAGGTGTCTGAGCTGGATATGATTATCCATAGTCCTATTCTTTGGGTATCCGTTCTTATCTGTGCAGATACCTGTGCAGAATGCAAGGTGGATTGGAACCATAACACTTAACAGTCATTCCAGAAAACGGCTGCTGCAGGTGTGCTGAAGTGGAGAATTCTGGCCTGCTCTTGTTTCTGATGGTTCTACAAGGGCACATAATCTATTTTTGGCTCTAATCTTCTGGGAGTGCTCACAATGGCAGGAGATCGAAAATCATGAGGTATAGAAGGACCCTGCTCAAGGAGTTTCCTTTTGAGAAGTGGTGAAGACAGGACTGAGATACTGAAATGAAATCCCACATTCCACCTAGGTGTCAAGCAATGTTTTATCCTTTGGCATGCATTGTAATCGCAAGCATGTTGCCTTACAACACCTTTAGCTCTGGATGCGTTTCCGCACGTCTCGTTTTAAATCTGATTAACAGAACTAATAAGGTCACCGGGGAATTGGATGATCTATTTTCTAGAAATTTTTTTCAGTTGAGGAAAATAAGTCTATTCTGAAATGAGAAGGAGGAAAAAAATACAACAAAAGGTCCCAAATTCCTCACTTCAAAATTAAAATTTTGTAAAGGTAAATTTCCAGTCTTTATGATTGTACTCTTTTGATACCACTGAAATATTTAATTACAATTAATTGTTTGGATTTTAAAATAAAATTTTATGACTGTTATTTGTTATGGGTTATGGCATCACAAAAAGTTAAAAAGAGGCAATTTGGAAAAGGAAGTTCAGATACTCTCAATTCATATTATATCTTCACTTTGTTTCCACATAAAGGATTTTTCTTTGCTGATAATGAAATACTATATTTGGAAAGAAAAATTACTGCGCTGAAAAATATCTGACTGGCTCCAAAAACCACATATGTTTTCTTAGAATAGTTAAAGTTACGTACTTCTTCAGCACTATTAATAAATGTAATAATAACTGTGCTTGTGATGGAGTGTTTGCAGACGGAAACACAAAAAGCCTTGGATCCAGACGCCTGTAAATAAGAGGAAATGAAGCTGGGTGAGGCTGAGATCCAACTCTAGCTGCGATCCTCAAGGCTGGAGGAGGTTCCACTCATTCTGCCCTTCTGGCACCTGCTGATGTTCACAGACCATTTATTTTAGTATGGCTTGTGAACAACATCACCATTTCCAGCCCACTGCCATTTGCAAACCATAGCATCAGGTATTCACTTTCATCTACATATGCAGTTTAAACTGCCTCCTTTAGTTAGGTCAGTGCTGTGAAATTCCAATTCAGGACTCCAGTCAGAAGATGGGGATCATAAAAAATATTGTTTTCCTCCTGCTCCTTCTGTGATGTTTGGGTCAATCACTGTGTTCCCACTTTGGCTTTTGGCTAGCAGCCTTCATTAGTTTACTGTTCAAGATGCTCTCTTCACACAGCTTCATTATCTGTGAAGGTAACTTTAGTCCTGAGATGGACAAATCCTAATTTCACAAGAACAAAAATCTACTTTCATTAGCTTAATTCCCCAAAATGTAGAATCAGAATATGCCACAGAATATTTCTTCTTTGTCATGTGACTGTAAATGCTCAATAAAGATAATACAAATATAGATATATTAATTAAAAGTAGTTTATAGTTCTCAATTCCATGTTATACATGAAACTCTAAGGAAAAAATCAGCCTTATTTTCCTCTGAATATGGTTCATTTTTCCCCTTCTCTGACAAGTCAGAACATAAAACCTTTGCTACTGTAGAAAGGTACGTAAAAGGGAGGTATCTGCATCATCTAACCTTAGTTCCCAGGGGCTGTCATGGATGATGAGAGAAGCCTTAGTCTGTGATGATTGAGAAGGCAATTGTTACAGAAAAAATGCCTGTTGTGGATGAACTCCTGAATTACAGCATTAGTTTGAATGATGCTTTGTTATGTCACAATCTCAAAACAATCACCTCAAGGCCCAAACAAAATGGTATCAAGCCTGGATTTCAGTTTTTTCCTCAAGTCTCTAGACTTAGACTTCTTTAGGTGTTTTACTCAATGTTGTACAACCTTCTGTAATAAATTGCTAGCTCTCAGTAATATCAGTACAAATCATGGCAAACAAGTTTTAAAACCAGCAAACTATGATGAACAGTAATCATCAATGTAGTGCCAGACAAATGGGAATGTTTCTCATCAGGATCAACACTCTAGCATAAGTACTAATGATCTCCAAATACCTATAAAATTCTAGTAGGTAAAAATTGAGGGTGACTTAGACATTGTCAGGCAGTTGTAACTACTAGGGTGAAAAGTTTTATACAGTACCCTAGAACGCTTGCTTAAGCTGTGTCAATTTGGGCAATGTGTTTTAATACACTGAGATAAAATTTCTTTGAAACAATGCAATGTAGCTGCATGTAGTGGGAATACAGGAGACTGGAGCCTAAGATCAACAGCTTGAAATTAAAGTTGGAGAGCTTCCAATTAGAAATCAACACCGTGTCTTGTGAAATGAGATGGATTGACCACTGGAATGAGTTACCAAAGCAAGTCGAAGTTTCTTCATCTCAAATGTGAACACCGTTGTAGAATACACATTTCAGACCAACAGAAGTCCTCGGTGATAGATGCAACGTAAATTGGATTACCTATTGGTCTGTTCTGTGGGTTTGAATTATGAACCTTTAAAGTTTTTCCTTACATGAAGGGCTTTGTAGTTGAGCCACTGGGATGAACTGTTGAAATCTGTGATATGCTTATCTATTGTCTGATTTTGGAATTTTTGTTCTTTTTTTAAAATTAAAGTATACACACTGAATGAAACATTAAACCAAAACACTTTATTATTATTGTAGTTAATATTATTATTACTTTACATCTATATGAGGGGTAGATAAGGAAGCTGGATACAGAGTGGTTTGTTTTCCATTAAGATGTTTATGACTAATGTAAGAATGATTCAAGTATTCACTTTACTGAGATTCTTCATGGGAGCCATCTAAGTTTAATGAATTGTTAAAGATACAAAGAACAACACAATGCAAATTACCCTTGAGCTGTCTAGTTCCTCAATAATGAGGAGGATTCAGATCCATAATAAGGTACATAAATTTAGGTGTCTGCATGTCTAAACTGTTACAGTCACCAGAGTATTAGACAGCGATTGTCAAACTTAACTCTTAAAGCCAAGTGATTCCAGAGAGGGATTCTGCTCCTCTTGAAGTTAATATCTACCTTCAGTCATATGGATTGCATCTTGTATGCCATTAACCTTTCAAAGTGCACTATATCTAAACCAGGCACTGATTTACAGGAAGATCTTTAACCCTCCTACCAAGAGCAGCCAGCACAGTGCCTATGCCTAGGGATGGCTGCACTTGTTGTATGAGTTGAGTAGCAGAGACTTAAAAAGCTGTGAGGAGCATTTTACCCAGTGTGAGGTTGATCCCTTCCTTTCTGTTCTCTTCATGGCACTACTGCACTCTCTGCTGAAGACACAGATACAAGTTGCTGCATATACCCAGCAAGGGGAGAGTGAATACATTTTCAATATGAGACAAGATCCACCTACTGTTATGGAAGCAACCCATCTATTGTTATTGTCTCCCTTCTGTAAGGACGTCCCTGGATTTGGAAGAGCAGTCCAGCTCCCTGTCTTTTTATTTAGCTGTTTTCTTCTCAGAAAGCGATTTCAGTTCTAAAGCTGCAGGCACTTCTACTAGTTACCTAATGTATCTTCTAGGTACTAATTAATAGTCAATTAATGATAGATATAATGATAAAAATAACAACATCAAAAATGAGTACATGTAAAGTATCTAAGAAGAAAGTAACTTTAATATACAACCTATCGATCAGATAAACAGTGAAATTAATTTAGGAAAGGATGTAAAGAAGGATGAGTATCTCTAACCACTAGGCAGGAAAAAAGAGGTAGATTGCTAAAACTGCAACTTCAGAGAGTGAAATGTGGTGAGGAATAATTTAGGGAGTTGTTTTCATCATGTTAGCTGCTCATCGACACCTTCTTTTGAATATTCACATAGGCATGGATTTCCTTCTGGTCTGCTATGGCACTATAGATGGAACCACCACAAGGTGGGGAAGGTAAAACTCCTTTCCCAGTGGCATTCACAGAGCTGAAAATTAGGAGAATTTATTATGGTAAATTTGCTTAATCTCCTGAACATCACAGGCCATAAACCTTCATCTTTGACCAGTGGGAGGCAGAGTGCTAGACTAAATGAATTAGTCTTTGCTTTTGTGGTATTTCTTAGCTGGTTCAAAAGCAGTTACAATCCCTTAATTACAGCTATCTGCAGTTGACTTTAGGTAGTTTTTCTGCCCTTCTTCCTGCAGAGAGGTTAATTGTTCCATTTTAGCATAGCTTTTTCATGTTTTTCTCATTCTTGCTGTATCTACTCTAACTGATCTAAAGCAAATTAGTGTACTCTTTTAAAAAGGTCTGGCTTCTGTTTTAACTACTCTGATGGCTTCAAAAGTGTCATTCCTTATTATCATGTTCCCAGCAATTCGGGGCCAGAAAGAAAATACAAAGTCCAGGCAGCTTAACTGCAGATACGGTTTTTACATTTAGAAGTCCAAATTCAGTATTAATTCAATAAATTATTCATAATCTAAGAAAAGACAGATACTTAAAGGATACTTTGAAAAAACCTGTATATTGCACGCGCATTTGATAAACTTCAGTCAAACTATTCTATGAACTTGCTGCGTCTTTCTTACCTGTTTAGATACTAGCATCTTTTAAACAGGAACTGTTGCCACAAGTGAATAAAGCACAGCACATAATGACACATCAATTTTGGTATGAAATTTCCATAATCTGGCAAACAACAAAAAACCCCCACAACAATTCAAAAATTCAGAAATTTAAGTCTCTCAAAAGTTCTTGTTTCAAAACTTCTTGTGGTTTGAGTTTTGGATGGTGATATGAAGAAAGATTATCCTGGGATATAAAGATTTATGACCTGCAGAAGGCAACGAGACCTCAGAATTCATCGGTGAACTATCACGGATAAGAAAGAACTGCTAGAACTGATTTCCATGGGATAATAATTCTGTGATAATGTAAGCTGTAGGGTCATTTCTAAGAGTGATGGCTGGAGGGCAGCTAATCCTTCTGTTTTACGTAGCTGTACCAACCACATCACATGGTGTTTTTCATGTCTCCATGGAGCACATTTCTGACTTTAATCCACTCTTGTTCCAGTTCAGGTCTTTAAAATATGCTTTGTTTGTTGTAGTGTTTCCACCAAGGAAGCAGGATAGATTTCTTTGCCATGATCTTGGAAGTTATTCATTGTAATTGTTCTACATAGAAAAATGTTGCCTGGGAAAATGATTCATGAATCAAAAAGATTGGCAATGTTAATGGATTTTCAGGAGGTAGACTGTGGGCACAGCAACGTGTTATGCTGATCTGATCTCTGTCTCCTATCAGTATATGTTATCAACCAAGTCAGCAATGAAGGGAATTGCACTGCTTCTCTGTGTATACAGTAAGAATTAATCAAGGAGAACTACCACTCGTTATAGGTAGCCAGCATTCTGAAGAATGCAAACCTGTTTCATCTAGGGTGACAAATGAGATGGGTGGCTATTCCTCCTTGCCTATGTTCCTTGTCAATTTATTAACTTGCAATTCAGTCCCCAGAGGCCCTAGTCAAATTAGAAGCCCTGTTGTTAAAGATAACAAACTTATGTGTTTGGGTATAAACTTATTCTGCCTTACCCTCTCTACAAACTAAACATGCAAGGCAAGAAAAAGGAGAGGGAAAGATTGGAGAAGTTAGAGGATTTTCTCATGGAAGGAAATTTAACCTTTGCTTCCCTCATAAAACAGAAGAAGTTATGACCAAACCCATAGAAACCCATTCTCCCTCAGATCTACTGTCTTACAGTTGGAAAGGGCAGCCAAGCTAGAGTGCTGCAAGAAGGGGAAGAAACACCTCATATATAAAAAAGTGTATTTTTACAAATGAGGTTTATGGTTATGCTTCACTGAGCACCCATGTCACAGAAATAGGAGCTTCTGCATGATTTCTTCCCTCTAGACCTTTCTCTCCAACTTTTGAAAACTCCAATTCATAAGTTGCATGACTGAAGTTAATGTCAGCTTGTTATGGTAAACAGCTTCAACTGTCTGGACAAGACAACTCAAGTGACAGGAACAACAGAATGGCAAGAAACACCCACATACTCCCACATGTACAGAACTGCAATCTGAAGATGTTGTTCTAAAATCTACAACGTCTGCCTTGGTGAGGAATGTGTTTGAAGAAAGTCCCAGTCAAAACCAGCACAAGAACAAAAGAAAAAAAAAAAACAACAAAAAAGCAAACCAAAAAAACCCACCAAACCAATTGGAGGAAACAGGAGGGAAGAAACTTATGCAAAGGCACTTAGCACTTCCCACAAGCAGACTGATGCCTAGACAGTCTCTGAGCAACACCTCCTAGTGGAAGACAAACTAGTTTCAATTGCTGAGCATGACATCATGTGGCATGGATTATCCCTTTGGCTGGTTCGGATCAGCTGCCCTGGCTGTGTCCCCACTCAAACTCTTGTCCATTCCCAGCCTGCTCGCTGGGGGAACAGAATGGGAAAAAGAAAAGGCCTTGGTGCTGTGCAAACATGGTTCAGCCATAGCTAAGATGTCTGTGTTAGTCAGAGATCCAAAGTGGGCTGCTATGAAGAAACTTAGCTCCATCCCAACCAGACCTAGTACACACCCTTACAATTCTTCCACATAAAACTAGATATAAAATTAATGAGCCTTATCCCTCCCATCTCTCACTTGCCTTGTTTTATGCTAATGTATGCTAAATGGCATCTATAAAGTTAGCCTGAATTTAGAGAGATGAAAATGAGAAGACATCGAACTGGAGCCACTGTTACTTTTGGTTGTTGTGCTCTGGAGTAAACCACCTTAAAAACATTAAGAGAAGCATCTTCCAGCTATTACGTATTCCAGTATCCTGGTTTTACAGGGGGCAGATTTAATTTTCCCTTTAGTAGCTGGTGTAGTGCTGTGTATTGGATTTGGGATGAGGATAATGTTGGTAACACACCAATGTTTAAAGTTGTGACAGAGCAGTTGAGGACTTTCCAGCTTTCCATGCTGCCCTGCTAAGCGAGAAAGCAGTGAGCACCCAAGAAGCTAAGAGGGGATACAGACAGGATAGGTGATCCAAACTGGCCAAAGGGATATTATATTCCATACCATATGACATCATGCAGCTGAGGGTCAGGGGATCTTGTGCAGCAGCATCTTGGGTCTTTGAGTGGCAGCTCAGGGATGATGGCATTTGTCTTCACAAGTGACTGTTACATGTGATGGATCCCTGCTTTCCTGCAGGTGGCTGAATAGCTGCCTGCCCATGGGAAGTGGGTAATGAATTCCCTGTTTTACATTTCTTGCACTGAGAGCATGGTGAGCTTCGGAGTCTTGCACAGCAGGCAAAAGTCTTGTGCAGCATCACTTTCAGGTAGAGACAAATTTGGCTGTTCATAATCTGTTTTGTGTATTATATTATTAGTAGTAGTATTATTAATTGTAATTTTTGTATATGTGTGTGTCCTCTTAAACTATTAAACTGCTTTTATGTCTCACTACAAGTTTTCTCACTTTTACTCTTCCATTTCTGTCCCATTGGGGGAAAGTGAGTGAGTGGCTGCATGGTGCTTAGTTGTTGGCCAGGGCTAAATGATAACATTCAGGCTCCCTGAAACCAGCTATCCCTTGATCTTTTCTGGACCTGTCCATGGTGTGTGTGGGAGGATAGATCAGAAACCAGAGAACTTGTACTGGAAGACACAGCGTAGGGTGAGGTGGTACCTTAGTCAGGATCTTACAAGCTGACATGACATGTGGATTCTTCCTAATGTTCAGATTAAGCTCTGCGTTCTCTGAATGGCAACTCCTCAGCGTGGTGTGCTATGTCTTTGGATTAGCAAGGGTAGTATCCATTATGCAAGGCAGCCTCAGCTCTGCTCCTTTTATGCCAACTCAATGAGACCATTTTTTTGAAACATACTTTCTCTTCAAATTAGGTGGAGTGCTCCAAATTAAATATATGAAATGATGCTTTAATTGCTCAAATACCCCTGGCCTCACCTGATTTACCTTCTGCAAATAATGTGAAACACTTTGAGGCCCAAGTCTGTTCCTCTTACATACCCTCTAAACCTGCAGTTAATTGGTGGCTGTGTCATAATTGCTCCTGAATTAAAATACCTTCTAAAAACAATTTCAGTTCCAATGTCACCTGTTCCAATATGGTTACACACCACCGGCAATAAGCATAGAGATGTAATTATTTTCTAATGGCTTTTGCAATAATGGAATCAAATGACTTTAGGCATATGCTTAACTTCATTATCTTTTCTGTCTAATTTTACATGATGATTCTATTTGTTAAACAAAAGCTGAATATATGCAGATGGCGGTTTCAATTTTCCTCGTGTTTCCTTTACTCATCTGTTTGATGTAGTAGACCTTTTCTCTGCATTATGGGCCTAGAATGCAATTTGAGAAGTATAAATGAAAACTAGTAACACCACTATTTTCAGCTGCCACTGATGAAATTTTGTGCCTCCTTTTTGGAGGAATATTAAGTTTGAAACTACAACACAGTTGCTATGACTCTGAAGAACACAGTGGCAGTAAGGTTTGCAAATGTTAAGAAATTCAAAGAATAAGGAAAATTAATACTTGGTCTTATGGAATCATAGAATCATAGAGTGTGTTATGCTGGAAGGCTATCTAGTTCAACCCCCTTTGCAATAAGCAGGGACATCTTAAAACCAGAGGGAAAATGGGACTTTCACTTGTTTTTATTTGTATACAGGCCATGTGAGTATAAACAGAGGACTATAAATATCTGAAGGTTGCAAGTATAAAGGAGGAAGAAGGTCTAAAGCTATGGAAGAATAACTCTGTTGGTGCTGTGAATCCATGCTAGGAGTCGTTTTCCTTTGCACATCTCCTGCTGTGGTGAACAGTTAGGTGCCAGTCAACATGGAGGTTTGCTGTGGAAATAAGCTTGAAATGGATTTTGAAGAGATTTCTGAGAAACAAGTTGGCTCACAGGTCGAGGCTGGCTGTTTCTTCAGCAATATTTAGCTTAAGGCACACCAGGATATGCGATAAATGCTCTGCATTTCACATGCATGTTAAGGCTGGATGAGGTCAGAGTGTGGGGCAGGAAAAAAATGAAGGATGTATTAGAAAGGTCATTCCCTTTCTCTCATTACAGTTCTGGATCTTTTTCTTCCAAGAATCTGGGAAAAAAATCACAACACCATTGATAACATAGAAAAAAAAATTAAAATTCTAGCCCAGCTTAATTTCAGAAACAATATGTCTTAAATAGTAGGAATAATACAGAATAATATGTTTTATGATACATTATCAAATTAATATTCAGGTTTACATTAAAATACAAGACAAAACACTTTTGGAGAACATATCTATGTTGGGATTTCTTCAACAGTCGTCATTATTTTATGTGCTTATTATCAAACATTTTCTTGAAGCATCATGAGAAGGAGAAACTAGGTATTAGTGCAGATGGCATATTCTTCTAGAACATGTTTAGACTTAGGAAGATGGTTCCATCATATCACATCTTCTAATATAAAATTGTTCTGAAAACACAATTTGGACTACATTTTCCTTATTTGTTTTCATAGCTCAATAATGGTAAGGATATGAACTTTTAAAAGTGAAGTGTTTGCTTTTTAAAATGGAAGCAAAAATCTGAATATGACTATGTACAATTTGAGAAGAATTGCTCAGAGTGTAATTAAGTCGATTAATCTCTTACACTGATTGAAAGCAAAGGGAAGCATAAAAACATAAGAGAGATAATGGTATGATTATCTTTAAAGGAAAGAGTCATTGCTCTTTTAAAGTGCAGAATCTAGTCAGCCTACCAGGGAAATATGATTGTGCATTGTCTCAAAACAAATGTTTTGAATTACAGTATGTGTGAGCGTGCTGCAGAGCTGTGGGCTTTTGTTCCTAAGGTCATATTTTAAATTTATAGACGTCCCAGAAGGACTGAGATGTCAGAGTCTTAGTGACTGCCTTGTGAGAAGACTTTCATTCTGCTGCAAGGTAGTCTGTTTGTTTCACAGAGTCACAGAATTCACCATTGTCTTCCATAAGAGCATTTGTTGCATCTTGTAGATCCAAATGCAGGACCTACTGGTTCTCTGATAGGTTGTTTCTCCCTTGACATTAGGTATAATGATTTCTCCCTTGGCATTAGGTATATGATGGTTTATGGTAGCTAATATCAGGGAGATACTATGGTATGGGTGGTTCTTTCAGTTTTGTGATGCATTTCAGTATGGTGAAGGGCACTGTTGAGGGCCAAGGTGGTTGTCACATGTATTCCCTCATAACTCAGAGTATCCTGCATAACTTTTGCACTTCTTCTCCTTCTTCCCTGGAAGTTTATACCCTTTTGTGGCTCCAAGTAGGGTCAGAAGAACAGCAGCTATGAGGTTCTAACTCTCCTTGTAGGACACTTGCTGGTGAGTGGGCACATAAGAGGTTCAGCACTCAACTGCCATAAGGGTTTTATCGATTGATGTTCTGATGCATATGTTTCACCAAGCAAGGTTTGACTGCTGGGACATAGCAGAGTGTCCTTAACAAACAGACTAGAATCAGAATGTCTCCATTTTTGTCTTTTTCAGGTCCCATGATGCCTGTTCTCCTGTCTCAGTATCAAATTGCATTGTAAAATACATTTATCACAGCACCACCTACATCTTCATCCTCTCCTTCAAAGTTTAGTATGCAATTCTCCATCAGGACAAGGCCTTCTATTTTATGGGTGAGTGCACCAGAAAGTAGGCAATTATGTGGAAGAATTACAAGATGCTGGCACAAGTTGCCAGATTATTTAAATTTCTTTTGATGTTTAACACTTGAGTGTTCTCTGGGGAGTCTCTTCAGTGTCCTGCTACCTGGTGGTCAAGCTTCAATATTTTTGGATCTCTAGGAAAAAGGTGGTGCCCATCATAAAGACCAATACACCCAAGGACCTGTGAACATAGCTGTTACATGCTAAGAGAAGTTTCAGACCCAGCAGGGTGACATCCAGAGTTACTCAATATTTCCATCTACCTTAAGCAGCTCTACAAAATAGGTGGTACTGAGCGTCATGGAGGTTTAGTGGCTTCTGATGCAGAACTTAAAAATGCTGCTGAGAAGTTATAATTCTTTAAAGGAATATTATCCAGTTATGATATGCTACAGCCCTTGTTAATTCTGATGTGAAGGGATAGTCAGTGGTGAAAACGGATAACATCCTAAGTATTTCCCCATCCCTGTAAGTGTTCAAGGCCAGGTTGGATGGGGCCCTGGGCAACCTTGTGTACATCCAGGCCTGAGGTTGGTGGCCCTGCCTGTGGCAGTGGGGTTGGAGTTCTATGATCCTTGGGGTCCCTTCCAACCCTTGCCATTCTATGATTCTATGATTTACAATCTGCATTTAATTTTTAAATGGATAAATAATATTTGGAATATTTGACTGGTGTTATTTCATAGGTATAATTTCTCATATGATGCCTTTCTGCTCTAGAAAGCCCGTGATTTCTATCCTCAGTTTAGCACAACCGAAATTTAGCCTTCAAGAATGGATTCATTACTGTAGCAGTTTTGAAGGAAGGAAAAAAACCCAAGCCAAAACCAACCAAAAATCCCCCTCTCTATTGAATTACAGATGTATTACTTCCTGGCTTTGGATGCGGATTGCAAATATGGATTTCATGTCAGCTGTACAGACATTGTCAGCACTATGTTTTGAACTTGTCTGCTTGCTCATCACATTTTAATTAATGAGGGCGTGAGCTGAAACAGGTGCTGGTAACAGAATAGACAGCAGCTGGCAAACAATTTTTAGATCTACAATTAACTCATTTATACTATTGTTCCAGAACACAAAGTTCATATAATTTTACCAAGGAGGTTATTATCAGACTGAGCTGTAGAGGCACATTCATTTTTCTGTTTCTAGCTTGTTTTTGCTTTTTTTTTAAATGATGTTTTCTCAGGCTTGGTTCTCATGGTCGAGCTGATTGAAAAGTTTAGGCTATTTTAATTTTTTTTCCAGCAGTAGGCATTTAATATTACTAAAACAATCTAATCAAGGAACTAAATGGCCTTTGAATAGAGAAAACTAAATTGACTTCATTATCATCTCTGTTTCCAGAGAGTCAGTGGCATAAATTGCTCTGGAACTAGAGCTCAGCAGAGCCCTTCTCCAAATCTGTATCTGTATAGGTTGCCACAGGATGGAATTTGTACATGTTCAGTAAAACCTGAAGTACCTCAAGAATGCAGTCAAACTTCAAACTTTCATTCAGGTGTCCTGGGATCTTTAAAGATTGTAACTGACTTCACATGCCCTTGCTGCTGCTCTTTCTGAGACTTTTCAGATATAGCTGGGGTTTTTTTGGTAAAAAGTAATCTCTTAAAATGTGAAGTTTTGGCATTACCTGGAATGTCTACTGTTTTTGGTGGCTTAAATCTGTATGTATAAAATTAGCAAGCAAAAATACCATTGAACCATGAAACAACAAAGGTTGCTATTTGACATCTCTGCCTATTATTGTGTCACAGCAAAATCTGTAGAGTAACTGAAGAGGGAAGCAACGGGCTGAGGGAGAGCAAAATTCAAGTTGTTCTGATCAAGTCATTCATCAGGTTAGTTAATTGATTATTTTGAGGGAATATTTCATGTTATAGGTATAATGACTGCTCAATTTTGGAAGCATTGTGGAGGAAATAGTGAATATCAGTCTGATGACAAGGTAGGAACAGGAAGAGTGGTAACAGAGGAGAATGCTAGATCTGCAAATTGATCTTTGGGACATATGGAGTTGAGGTAAATTCCAGGAAAATCTTCTTCAACATTTTAAGATCCTACTTGTTTATAACTCAGTGACAAATACAGAAATCTACACTACAGCTGACTAGGGACTGGAGAGTTTTTAGGTATTTTTAAAATAAAACTATAACTCTGTGTGTGTCTCTGTAACCAGCAATATTGACTTTATTCTGCTTTAGCAGGTTAAATAATGAGAATCTGCCTCTGGGACCTAAACTGCCCTGGCTATCACACTGTTCTCAATACAAGTCTGTGGAGCACTTACCATAAGAACTGAGTTTTATGGTCAGGAATAAGTGTATCACACCAAGCACAGGATCAAGCCTGTCTACATTAGTATGGAAAATGGAGACTGAGTTACTTAAACTCTAGGCCCCAGCAGCAGAAGTCAACCCCTGATGGTCACCTCACTGTGGGTGGGAATTGTGCTTTGCACCTCCTCAATGAAAGGAAGTAACAGCATACAGAGAAGGACAGAGATCAGATACAGCAGGCCCCTCCTTGAATAACCACGTAGGTCTTCAGGATATCCTCCTGGCAGCATTAAGGTCTACAGAAGGAAAGATGTCTAATTCTAGTGATTTGGGGTTTCTTCAGTGCAAACCAACAACTGTTATTTAGCAAATGGGGTTTCCAAAATTGACACCCTGAAGTTTTGACTTTCCAAAGTAGCCATTGCTCAGGGACTGGCTGGGCCTTGGTCTGCTTGTGGCAGGTGGTGAGTGACTGCTTTTGCAACTTTCTTTAGGATTTTTCCTTCCCTTCCCCCACCTGCCCCATCCCAACTGTCTTTATCTCAATCCACGAAGTCTTTTTCATTTTCTTTTCCCAATTCTCTCCCTCATCCTGTTGTAAGGGGGAGTGAGTGACTGGCTGTATGGGTGCCTAGCTGCTGGCCAAAGGTAATCCACAGCAAGTTCATACGTTGTATCATTCTCTATCCTATACAGTTTAGCATTAGAATTAATCTGTGTACTCCGAGGCTACTCTGACCTCAAGCATGGTCAGATGGAACTAAGCTGTGCACTCCAAGTCTACATCTGACCTTAGGCATGGGAAATTACTCTAAGTATAGTTTGTCCTGCCTTCAGAGCAGCTTAAACCATCAGCCAAATCAGCACTGATGACATCATTGACAGTTGTTTCCAGGTAATGCTGTGGATGGTTGGTGTGCTTCCCCAGCCTCATTAATCCTGGAGAGGAAAACATCCACACTGGGATCCTTCAGGATGGTCAGCATGCTTGCCCAAAGAGTGGAATATCTGGACATTGGTATCAATGATTTCCTCAAGACAACTGTGGGGATAAAGAGTTTTCTGATACCTGAGGCATTATTTTTTGCCCTCAGGTAGTTTCTTTATTGCCTTGCCTGAGTAACAGTCATGTTACAGCCCCAGTGGTGTATAAAGTGCAGCTGAGATCCACTCGAGAACAAATCAGCGTCAGGATACAGGCTAAGGTGTCAACCTCCAAATGACTACACTAGTAAATGCTTAGCACAGCTCCTGATGTGCTTTTGGTGTGTGCCAGTTAGCACAGCCCAGGACAGCGGTCTGGCACTGTTTAAGGATCACATTTCTCTGAAATCATTCCCACTGGCAAATTAAATTTTGACACTTTATTTCAGGGGAAAGAGAGTTTAGATATATGAGCATCTGTCAAACCATGTCATTTGGCTTCAGAGAAATGTCCTTAATCATTTTACATGGTAGCATGGGCATAGCTTGGAGGATCAATGGCAAAGAAAAGGCTTGTTAGCTGTAATTATTTAGCCTGGAGAAAAGGAGGTTGAGGGGAGACCTTATCACTCCCTAATACTTCCTGAAAGGAGGTGGTAACCAGGTGGGGGTTGATCTCTTCTCCCAAGTAACTAGCAATAGGACAAGAGGAATTGGCCTCAAATTTTTCAGGGGAGGTTTAGATTGGGTATTAGGAAAAATTTCTTCACTGAAAGAGTTGTTAATCACTGGAACATACTGCCTGGGGAAGCAGTTGAGTCCCTGTCCCTGGAGGTATTTAAACGCTGTGTAGAGTGGTGCTTAGGGACATGGTTTAGTGGTTGGACTTGGCAGTGCTAGGTTAATGGTTGGTCTTGATGATCTTAAAGCTTTTTTTCAACCTAAATGATTCAATGATTCTATGATCACTTGAAAGTAAAGGTTAGACCTGTGAGTTCTTGCATGAATACCACCACATAAAGGAGCACAACATTTAGGCATTAAGAACTTACATGCTGAAAGACCCAAAAGGCCAAATGAATATTAGCTGTTGTACAGAATATTATTCTGTGCACACAATATGCCCGGAATAATTAACAGAGTAATGGATTTATGTTACAATAATAAATTTACATTAGCCATTATAATTTTGATGTATGCAATTAAAGCTGTAAAACTAGTGCATTACTTTATTAAAAACACCTGAATGATATAGCTCAAAGAAGGGTCAAGGACCAGTTCTGTCAGGTAGTTAGGAGCGTAAAGAAAGACATAGGCATTGACTGGTATTTCTAGTATGCTTCAGAAATCTTCCCATGCACCAGTCAGCAACTTGAGGTTCTCATCAATTTTAAAATGCTGCTCCTAAATCTACAGTAATATCCTCTGACATTAAAACATTTCCAAATCAACTAGCCTTTATTACTGGCAGTCAGAGGTTTAAGTGAGGAAAGATTTTAATGAACCACCTGTGTAAGATTGTAGACATCTATGAAAACTGAAGGGTTTCCAAATACTAAATGATTTTAAATACCTTAGAATATTCCCTTGGAGTTCTGAGCTGTTAGTTTGACAAAATTACAGTTATAGTTGCCTTTAACAACTGAAATTAGAAGTTAAATACAAAATTGACATTAGGTAGCATGGTCTCAGAGAACAGGTTGTATAATATATATATAACCTTATCTTTTTTGATTAGGATTATATTTATGGTTTATGGAAAAATAGAATGGAAATAAATTTCCTTTACTGGAAGAGCTCTGGATTTATTATTGTTTTGATGGAAAATTCTTTAATTAACTAGTCAGATATTAAATGGTTTAAAAACTGTCTCCATGGAAGATCTCAAATAGGTGCTGTTCATTAACTATTACCTGTATGGCTTCTTAGATAATTGTTTGACTACATTTCATATTTTTATCAATATAGAAAATACTACAGAATGGTTTATGGCAAGGCTTACTGATGATATGAAGACTGACAGAGCAGCAAATGTTGAGGGCAATTTATTAGTACCAGATGGTTTGGATGGCTTATTTTCAAGATTGGAGAATTCAGCTTTTCCCATGGAAAATCTACATTTGATAACTGAATAAGTTTCCAGAGGTGTCTGACTGTATTGACTAGATCTTCATTGTCTACAGTAGAAACTTAGACATGTAACACTTTCTTGCAGATAAAAAACCCATAATACAACAGGAAAAGAAGATGATGGGCTTTGGTCATGACTTGTGAGACTTGATTAGGACTCAAAGAAGATTTTGGGGGCCATTGTGTTCAACCTGCAAAAAATGAGATGTCAGGCCTAAGAAAATGAACTTTCCCATGGGTAAAACATTGATAAAACTGTTATCAAGTCATTTCGCCTTGTGGGAAACCTGTATTAAGATGTGGAAATAGTATTAGAGAGAATTAAGGGGAGGATCCTTGAGTGTTGGAAACCCTTACAGTGTAACCTCCATGGAGCTTATCTAATTCACTTCATTTAAAAAGAAGGCTAAGATGTGAATTAATCTCTATGTGCAGCTATTTATACGTGGGTGACAGCTGTGAGGTTTTCAAATTTATGGACAAGAGCTTAACAGGAGCCATGGGCTGCAAACTGAAGGTAAATAAAGTTAACCTTGTCATAGTTTTATGCCAGACGGCAGCTAAGTTACACACAGCTGCTTCCTTGCCACCCCACCCCACTCTCCCCTCAGCAGGATGGAGGAGGGAATCAGAAGAGTAAAAGTGGGTTGACATAACAGAAGTTTAATATGTAAAGCAAAAGCTGCACACACAAGCAAAGCAAAATACAGAATTAATTCCCCACTTCCCATGGGCAGGCAGGTGTTCAGCCATCCCCAGGAAAGCAGGGCTCCATCACGTGTGATGATTACTTGGGAAGACAAATGCCAACACTCCAAATATCCCTTTCTTCCTTCTTCTTCCCCTGGCTTTATATGCTGAGGATGACAACATATGGCTGTCTTTATGACAACCGTGACAACATATGGTCACCTTTATTTGCTGAGCAGGGCTGGCACTCATCAAGGCTGTCTCCCCAACATCCCCCTCAGCAGTGGGCTGGGGGTGGACAAGATCTTGGGAGGGGACACAACCAAGACAGCTGACCCCCAGTGATCAAAGAGGTATTTCAAGCTATGTGACATTTGCTCAGCAATAAGAAGCTGAGAGACAGGGGAGGAAGTAGGAGACATTCAGATTTTTTTTACAGTGTTTGTCTCCTGGAACAATTGCTATACATACTGAAGCCCTGCGTCCTGGGAAGTGACTGGACATCACCTGCTGATGGGAAGTAGAGAGAAATCTTTGCTTTTCCTTTGCTTCCATGTAGGACCTTTCCTTTTGCTGTATTAAACTGCCTTTAGCTTGACTTATTTGGGGGTTGGTTTTCCCATCTTATTTTTCTCCCCTCCCTGTCCTGCTGAGGAGGGGAGTGATGGAGAGGTTTGGCAGACACCTGGTGTCTGGTCATGGTTAAACCACCACAGTCCTTTATGAAACCCAATGTAGGGACTGAAGAATTCAAGATGAGGACAGTAACTGGAAGAGGTAACAGAAAAAATATGGACTAAATATAGCTGGGGAATGGAATCATTGTGGAGAATTTGTTGTTCTAATTGTGGTGAAGGGATGACGAGTGGTAAATTGTCCACTTCGCTGTTGTGATAATGTTATTTTCTGTGAGTAATACTTTTCTGTTCTTGAGGTGATTGATGTCTGTGAAGAATCACAGGATCACAGAATGTTAGGGGTTGGAAGGGACCTCAAAAGATCATCTAGTCCAACCCCCCTGCCAGAGCAGCATCACCCAGACTAAATCACACAGGAATGCATCCAGGTGGGTTTGAATGTCTCCATAGAATGAGACTCCACACCCTCTCTGGGCAGTCTGTCCCAGTGCTCTGTCACCCTCACACTGAAAAAGTTCCTCCTTACATTCACATGGAACTTCCTCTGCTCCAGCTTGCACCCATTGCCCCTTGTCCTATTGCTGGCCATCCCTGAGAAGAGCCTGGCTCCGTTCTTCTGACTCTCAGCCTTTACATATTTATAAAGTTTGATAAGATCACCCCTCAGTCTCCTCTTCTCCAAGCTAAAGGGGCCCAGCTCCCTCAGCAGTGTCCTCATAAGGAAGGTGTTCCACTCCCTTGATCAACTTGGTGGTCCTGCACTGGGCTCTTCCAAGGAGTTCTATGTCCTTCACACACTTTGGTGTGAAGTGGGGTTGATTTTTAATTGCATCAAAGTCCTGTTGTTCCATTACTCTACTCCAATTCTTCCAGCACACATCTATTTTCACTTTATCCAGGCTCTTGTTCCAACACACCTGCTTCTCCCAGCAGTATTTCAAGCTTTCCTAGCAATATAAACCAATGCCTACTTGTGTCAGTGGCAGTGGGGGTTGCCTTGTTTTGGGTAATATTGTAGCACACAGAATGCAGTCTTCTTTCCTTTTGTTAGCTGCTGCATTCCTACGTTAGTATAGATATAGCTCTCTTTCAGAAACATTTCCCTCTGGATCCCATACATCCCCTTGGCAAAATGAGAACTATACTGGACAAAGTACTATAAAATAGACTCTTGGGAGCATTGTGCAGTGCCTTGGAGCCCTAGTAGGTCTCTCAAATCTCTGTTTTCTGTAATTCATTTCTTTTAGTACTAATAAAGTGAAATGTCTCCCATAGAGCTTTCATCCCAACATCTGGTGGTATTGCAGGGAAGCAGCGTGGGGTGAGTGAGCTCCTGACTGGCTGCAGTCTGCTTGTTGGTATCTATGTCCTCTCCAGCTCAGGCTGAAGCAAAGTTGTTTCTCTTGGAAGAAAATAGACCATGGAGGTGAACGGATGCTTGAAACTGGCTCAAAAAGGTTGGATCATTATCAGTAACCAGCTGATAAGAGGATCTGGTAGACTGTTCTTTTTGTGTTCGTGGTAACAGTTGTGAATGGTAATTCCCTTATTAAGAAGCTTTGACAGCTAGAGGTAATGAAGGACTTATGCAGTGCTGGAAATCAGTCAGTGATACAAGGACAACAGAGGAAGAGTACTAATTGAGTGGTGGGTGAGAAGGAAATGGAAGAAGAAAGAGATTCTATTTATTTCCTTTGCTCTTGTCTCTCTCTCCCCACGTCCATTTCCTTTATCCGGAATGAAAGAGAAGATGCTGCACAAATGTGTTTCTCTAACGAGATCAAAATTTAAGTGCCAAGATGTGCCTCTGTGTTGGATATACCCCTGTACTGGATCTGTTGTGTTAGATCTGCTGGCTAGCAGGGATGATGGCTTTCCCAAAAAGGTTTTCTGCTACTGATCCGCCCCCCCCCCAAAAAAAAAAAAGAACTGCAGGGAGACAGACAGATTGTTGTGGGGTTTTTTCTTTTCTTTTTTTTCCTTCAGTTTTTTGTTTGGGTAAACAGTTAAAACTCCATAAATTAAGGGTCACTTTTCTGCAAGAAATTTCATGTTAAAGCCACCTCTTTATAACTTCTTGTCCTGCTTTTAAGTGGGCTGCTTCTCTCTTCTCCACAGCAGCACCTACAAGCCAACTCCTTTTGATTCATTTGACTTTCTACTCTGCATAGTTTGTCTGTCAGATTACTCTGACAGCTTCTTATTTACTACCAGTTCCTCTGCTTTTGGACTGTGTCATTTCAGCTTCCAATGTCAATCAAATGTCCTTCACAACTATGTCATTGTAATGAAACCTGTCAGCAAAGTTCTCCCACCTCAGGTTGTGGTCTACCTCGTAATGGCCAAAACAAGTGAGTTCACTGCCTTCTGCTCTCTGGCACAGGGATGTGGTTAGTTTAATGGGAGATACTTCTACCCTATGTGTCATGTAGATACTGCATGGTAACTGCTGCTGCTACCCTGAAGCAGATGGTCAACATAAGTCAGAGTAATTGCAAGGCTGGAAGTGCCTACTTGACTATGAGGGGAAGCAGTTTGAGATGAAGGGTTCAGCTCAAAGACATTTAGGTATAGTCATCAAGAGCCTTTTAATGAAAATTAAGGTGTTCCACACTGCAGGGGCTATCTTGACTCATCCTCTGGTCCTGAACTCAAAGCTATAGTCTGATGTGTGTACTTTGCTAAGCTCTCAAGTCACACCTGTGACAGTTTTGGTAATGTTAGCAAAGGACCTGAGTTAGCTACCATGTCCCTTGTTCCATTTGTCTCTCTTTTTCTCATCCTTTTCCCCTCATCCTTCTTAAGTTTGTTTAAATTAATAGTCTGATATCTGATGCTTTTACCCAATTTTTCTAACGTATGTCACTACAATCAAAGCCCTCTGCGCATGAAGAAAAGCAAAGGTGAGCCCAAGCTGGGTCTTGCCTATGTCCCATTTGACTTCCTTCAGTCTCTGTGTGTGTCCTGGTTGAGAGCTTAGGCTGGTATTGTTCCATCTAGGCACAACTCACAACAGTTCATTTGGAAGTCCTGAAAAGATCTGAAAGCAATGTAGAATATATGTGCTGTAATGTAGCTACAGTATTTTAATTGCGGGCATCTGCCATCAAACTAATGCAGATATTCGTTGAAATGTTTACTTCATTACCCACTCACAAGATCTTAATTAAGCTGACTGGAGAGTTGAACAAAGGAGGATGAAAAGGCATCAATTATGTGTATTACTGCACTGAATAGGGCTCTGAAGCTGAGACCCGAACTTCCGTCAAAAGGGGCTGTTCAGGACCGCTTATCTCAGGCTGGTGATTGCAACCCATCATTTTGCAAACTCCGGGGTAGGGCTGCATTCTTCTTGCTGCAATAACAGCCTTTCATTTTGATAATTGTGGGCTGTTTATGCCGTGTGAATGTCAACGGGGGAGATGTTGCATGATCTGACAACATTTAACCGTTGTGAATGACAGCAAAAATATCATTCAGATCCAGCAATCAAGCTTGTGGAGCACCAAATTCAAAGTCAGGTGTTGTGTAGAGATTAAGCTTTCCTTCAAAAGCCTGTGGAAGTTAAAATTTATGATGATGTGGAGCAATTTCTTAATAAAAATATGCAGCAGCACTGTAAAGCAAATACTTCTGAAAAAAACTTTGGACATGCCTGAGGTATAACACTTCCATGAAACATTATTCTTCCCAAATCTCAATAAAAACTATAGTTGCATTCAGGTAAATGTATCTAGAATAAAATCTTCTTTGAATATCAGCCCAGCCAGCATCGTATTATGTATTATGTATTGAGGCTTGCAAAATCAACTAATTTTATTAAAGAAACAGTACTAATATCTTTATGTTATTTAAAAGGTAAGTTCCAGAATCTATTTTTTTTAATGTAATTTGGGAACAAAATAATTTGGAAAACAAGCAGTCTTTGCAGAGAGTCAGTAGTACAGAAAGACTTAACGAAACCTCAGGGGAACTAAAGGGCACTAAGAAAAATCAAAATCATTAAATCAGTCTGATTTCTTTGGGATTTCACTCAGTAAAAGCAGCATGACAACATCAAATCATCATGCCCTAGACTGGCATTTTCAGAATGACAAAATGTTTATTGCTTCATTTCAAAATGACTAATTCAGAATTTTCACTTGTATGACATGAAAGTCAAACTCAAACAAAATATTTTGAGTACCTTGTAAGTCTGTTTGTATTTCCCTTCACTGACTGTCTCATTACTTACCCATCCTTGGCAGTGGTTTCAAATAAAGCTAATTTTCAGTCTTGAAATCTAAAATTAATCTGCTGCTCTTGGTGGATGGAGAGAATTGCTTGATAGAGTGGAATTAACTGTTTGTGGTCCATTTTAGGGACTGGGGCTACCTCAGAGTTAAGACCACATGACTGTAGCCATAAAGTGGAATTATTTTCTCCAGATGTCCGGTAATGAAGAAGTCAGATTAAGACATTTCAAAACCCCTTGAATTTAACCACTCCTGAGGCCTCTCCTGGACATCTACAAACTGAAATTTAGGGTGAAGAGTACAGGTGTAGAGTGAAGGTACAGTTTATAGTCTAATTTCAAAAATTGACAGAATACATCAGATGTATAGAATGATTATCCAATTACCGTTGAGAATTACGTTTTCTAACAACAGACACATATTAACGTTAGGCAGCCTGTGTAACAAGTTAGTTCATGCATTTTTTGATGGGAATTTGGGGTAGTTGTTTTAATGTTGTTATCAAACTTAAGATGAAAAGAAATCATAGAATCATATAATCATAAAATAGTTTGGGCTGGAAAGGACCTCAAAGCCCATCCAGTTCCACCCCCCTGCCATGGGCCGGGACACCCTCCACTAGCGCAGGGTGCCCAAAGCCCCATCCAACCTGGCCTTGAACCCTGACAGGGATCCAGGGGCAGCCACAGCTTCTCTGGGCAACCTGTGCCAGGGCCTCAACCACCCTCAAAGGGAAGAAATTCTCCCTTATATCTAACCTAATTCTACCCTCTTTTAGTTCAAACCCATTAACCCTTGTCCTATCACCCTATGCCCTGGTAACCAGTGCCTCCCCAGACTTCCAGATTTTTGTGGGTGAAGGCCAATCGTGTGCTGGGCTGCATCACAAGAAGTGTGGCCAGCAGATCAAGAGAGGTGAATCTACCCTTCTGCTCTGCCCTCACCTGCAGTGTTGTGTCCAGCTCTGGAGCCCTCAACACAAGAAGGATATGGACCTGTTGGAGTGCGTCCAGAGGAGAACCAGAAACATTGTCAAGGGCATGGAGCATCTCGCCTATGAAGACAGGCTGAGAGAGTTGGCCTTGTTCAGCTTGGAGAAAAGGCAGCTCTTGGGTGGGGCCTCATAGCAGACTTCCAGTACCTGAAAGGTGCCTACAGGAAAGCTGGAGAAGAACTGTTCATGAAGACATGGCACAATAGGATGAGGGGTGATGGTTTTAAACTCAAAAAGTGGAGATTTAGGTTGGATATTAGGAAAAAGTTCTTCACTATGAAGTTGGTGGGTCACTGGCACAGGTTGCCCAGAGATGTAGTGGAAGCCCCTTTCCTGGAGATATTCAAGGTCAGGCTTGCTGGGGCTCTGAGCGATCTGATCTAGTGAAGATGTCCCTGCTTACTGCAGGGGGGTTGGTCTAGATGATCTCTAAAGGTCCTTTCCAACCTTACACATTCTATGATTCTATGATTCCCGTGGCCTCTTTAGCTACCAGAAGTCTGCAAACTTTAAACTTTACTGTAAACCACTTTATAAAGTTGTTGGCTGTACAAAGCATTCACTCTGAGGTGCATCATTTCCTTTATCTCTGACACTAATACTTATTTTGAATTTTAAAATCAGACTATCATCATATTAATTAAAAAAAAAAAAAGATTTTTTTTCTGTCTCTGCTGGGTTTTTTTCTGCTCACAGATGGTATCCTGACATTTCTAATATATTCTGCATCTGTACGATAGCTTCCCAGAACATATTGATAAGAAACTCAGAAAAACAATTTAATCAGAGACCAAAAATCCGATGTCAGCTTGAAAAAAGTTTATCCAGTTTTTTTGCTAAAAGGAAAGAAACAAACAAACAAAATCCTTTTGAGAGGTGAAAAGAGAGAGACTTCTCCTCCTCTTGCTATACAAGTGAAAGCTCTGAGGTAAATCAGGTTCTATCCTAGGTTGTTTCTTTTCTCCTCACACTAGCAAATGAGAATCCTTTTGGTGCCTGGTATTTCTTTTCTCTCCTGCAGCATCTTGATATCAGAATCAGTTCTAGCGAGTGGGATCACATCTGTCCTTTATTATATACCACTCTGTTTTCTCTCTGACCCCACAAACTTCAAGATTATTTAGGCACTTTTTTGTTTTGATTGGGGATTATAAGAACAGTGTGTATCTAACACTGGAGCTCATTGTCTAGGTTAGTTTTTACTCATAGAGATATTTAAAAAATATTTGATTTCTTTGATTGGCATTCATCCCTCTGAATTCATCCCATCTGCTCCAAGCTGGCCATCGTTGCTCCCTCTACAGGCATCAGGAGAGCAAGGTACCTCCAGAGGATAATTCTAATTCTCTGTTGGAGATACCTTTGGGGAGGAATGTAAAGCTGTTTTCACCTGCCAGTCTTTCAGTACTAGCTGTGCCGGGAATTTGGAAAACTAATCCAGGTTAGATTACTACCAGTTGGATGAAGAAACACAAAGAAGTTTTATGCATCTTGAATGCAGTAAGTTGCTACATAAGAAGGAAAGGAAAGGAAAGGAAAGGAAAGGAAAGGAAAGGAAAGGAAAGGAAAGGAAAGGAAAGGAAAGGAAAGGAAAGGAAAGGAAAGGAAAGGAAAGGAAAGGAAAGGAAAGGAAAGGAAAGGAAAGGAAAGGAAAGGAAAGGAAAGGAAAGGAAAGGAAAGGAAAGGAAAGGAAAGGAAAGGAAAAGGAAAGGAAAGGAAAGGAAAGGAAAGGAAAGGAAAGGAAAGGATTTTCTTACTATTTACAGAAAGATCAAGAATTCTGAAATTTCAAAATGCTTATGTACTGAATGAATGCACACGATTGGCCTTCACCCACAAATTTCATAACCATCTGAGGGACTGGTTTCAGGCTCAATAAAGCACAACCATGCATTCCTTTTGAAAGTGCGGCAACAGTTAACACCGTTTATATTTTTAGTTTGGATTTCAGCACAGAAATGGGCCTGATACCTTTAGTAGGTGAAGCAGTTTTCAGCAGTACTGGGTGCTCTTCCATATGGAAAAATTAGATTTCAGCTAGTTGAGGTGATGGTCTCTTAACATTGCACAGAAACATGGCACATGTTGACCACAGCCAACCTTCACAGGGCCTAACAAGCTTTAAGACCATGAAGTTTTATTGACCTTGTCCCAGAAGCAATGCCAAAATCATTCTATTGATACCAAAAACTGGAGATGAAAAGCCTTGAGGATGAGACTTGTGAGAAATCTATTCAGTGTAGAGAGAGAGTAGGAATGAGGTTCAACTTCCAGATTTTTTGGCAGCACCAAGCAGCAACATTCATGTGAAACATGGCATACCGCCAAAAGGCAGCACATTTTTATTCCTTCTACTTTATTCCTTATCCTAAGAGATGTTATTCAATACTTAGGAGTGATGACAAAGCATAGAGACTGCACATGAATAGTAATTATCTACTAGCTGGATCATTATAGGCAAATTTAGTGCTAAGTAAAGAGCTGTGCAGCACACTACAAAGGAAGGAAAACGGCAGGAACCATCGCTGTCTGCAAAGCTACCCACAAGATCTTAACAGCAGGCAGCAACAGATTTGTTTTTTATGGGAGTGCTGCACACAAGTTTTTGTAGTCAGTTATTTCTTCCAAGGCATTAATGTGATTGTACTTAGTCATTGATACTTTCCAGAAACTTTAGTCAATGCTTCCAATATTTTCTGCAAAGCCACATTGATTCTGATGTAACTTTATTTCAAAAATTAAGTGGGAGGAAAAGCTTCAAAAGGCTGCAAGTTAACATTTTCAGAGGTTTTGGAAATTGAACTTTTGGAGTTTGTTTTCAAAAAGACCTTTTTGGTTACAAAATGACTCTTGTTTTCCTGTCAATAAAGGTTGAAGGAGGTTCAGTCAGAATGATCAGAAGGGTTTCTGTAAATGTGAAAGTCTGTTTTCTCCACCAGTTCTCAACAATGCCTATTGCTACTCCACTGGCACTGCATTTCTCTAACAAGCACACACACAAATATGCACACACACAATTTCACCCTTGCAGAGAAATAAGTTCCAAATGAAACATTAGTTGAAAGAGGAGTTTTAAGGAAGGGAGATAGCGCAGTTGAGAAAGCACCAGTTAGAACCTGGAAGAGGGAATACCCATGGTCCTAGGTGCTGTCAACTTACATACTTACATGGACTTGACTGCTCTGTACAGAACTGCATAGCTGTGATGTGACTGATAAACTTGCGCACTACACACTCCTTTTCCAACTAAGAGGTGATTTTAAGGTATAATACGTGGAAATTAGGAAAGTGAACTGGCTAAGGGAACAAGTGAAGGGATGAAAGGGATCCCACTATCAGAATGGAAATGCATCAGTCTGACATTTGACATTCTCCCCTATCCCTCCTTAGACATGAAAAGCTTGTGTTGAGCATGAGACTAAGGATTTGGCCCTCACTTTAAGGTCTTCTGCAAAACAGCCCACCTCCAGCTTTGCCTTTCAGCCAAGACAATGCCATGACATAGGACTGATTTTAGGACATTGTGAAGGGCCATCCACTAAATGCTTTAAGATACCTGGGAGAACACCTAATGACATACTCTGTACATACAAGAGTGGACCACACATGACCTAGCTCCTTGCTCTGCATCCATTATTACACAGTCCAAGCCAAGCTCTGTGACGGGATTCTTATGGCTTGAAAGACAACATTTAACCTGATACAGCCAGGGGCCAATGGTGCCGTAATAGAAGGAAAGACTGAGTGAGGGAAAGGCTGTAAAATGGAATGAAAAATCGCAGCCTGGCCATGGGGCTAATATTGCAAATTTATTTAGGTAAAGCATGACTGTATGGATGTCAGCATACTTAGACTGAGCAGAAGTGCTGCTGGAGAGTCCTTACTGGTGGCTGGGTAAACCCTGTGGGGAAATGATAATTTACTTTGCTTTTACTTGTACTCTTATACAGTATGCATTTGCTTGTAGTTACTGCTGGGGGCCAGACACTGCTAGAAAGGGACATTTCAATCTTGCCTGGAACAGGCATTCTGGTGTTCATTCTGCACTTTGCAGATTTTTGCAGCAAGATCACGCATCTAGGAGTTTCTGAAGGCTTACTGGGGCCTTCTTCATCTTTTGTGTTTCCAATTCATCTCTGAGATGGTTGCTTCAAGATATGAAATGGTACAATTTCAAATCCTTCCAAGGAAAAAGCTATTAAGGAAATGTGTCTAGTGAACAAGCTATTTGGTAATAAATTTTGACTGCTTTTCAACTGTTCTCAGCCCTTTAAAGCCCAAAATGCTTTGGAAACAACAGAACTGTGTTTACAATCACAGATTATGCAATTAATAGCTGGTGACATTCAGGGAATAGCAGTGTGTCTAGTTTCCAAAGATAAATATTTATAATGTAAACATTTAATGGCTTAAGCATCTTATTTAACTGCCCTTCCCTTCCACTGCCTTGTCTAAATATTGCACAGAATTCTGCTGGCACTAATTTCTGAAGTAATACATTTATATCACTGTTGTGTAACGTGCTAGCTAGATAATTTCAGCTGAGGTAAACAATCCCAATGTTTAATAGGAAAATGTCATTCACTGTTGTGGTGGTAAAGAAAGGAGTAGGTAAACTCATTTATTCTGTGGTCCAGGGCGGGCTGTGAAAAGCAGGCACAATGTTTACTACCCCAGGTAGAGAGGGGTGAATGCTTTGTACTTGTTGACTACAAAGAAATTCATCTTTCCTAGAAACATGATTTTTCTGAAATTCACATGCAGGTGATGACAGACTCCTCAGTGTTTGATTGCTGAGGTGGGTGTATCTGAAAGACGTTTGATTTTTATCAGGGCCAAGCAAATGCTTTTATTATCTTCAGTCCAATTTATCAATTAAATATATACAGAAGTCTTTAAGTATGGTGAAGGAGATGGGCTGCAGTCTAATGCTGTCTTGATATTTTTTCCAGACTCCTTTATGGCTTTTCTCATTGCAATTTTACTACTCATGTTACTCACACACCTCTAGTGTGGCTAAGCAATGAGGCTGACTTGTGCATGATGCTGAGTTATCATCTTGCTTCTATTCACAGAATCACAGAATCACAGAATCACAGAATCACAGAATCACAGAATCACAGAATCACAGTGAGGGTATCTTTTCCACTGAGAGACCCCAAACCTCTTCATAGTTAGGGCATTTAGAGTCTCTTCAGTTAGCCAGAAAGGTTAATCCTGCGAATGATCAAGCCATCAAGTGTGTTGGTGTTTAAAAAGGCACACTGAAGTCTGAAAGCATTGGTTACTTTTCATTTACTAGGTCAGACCTAAGAAAGGACTAAGGTACACCTATTTATGTGTTTTACATTATGCTGATCCTGGATTTAAAGCCTGAACGTGTCTAGGAAGTAACCAGGACAGTGCAGACAAGTCTTGCTCTTGCTTTATTCTTCATCCCACAATGGCACAGCTCAGGGGGTCTGTACGTGTTCACAGCCTGCAGTCTGGCTGATGGGACAACCCATAGAAATTCTTCACTCACTGACCAGACAATTATGAAGTGGATAAAGGTGTTACACCAGGCACAATTTAAAAGCAAAGCAGGTATTTAGAAAAGCTCCAAGGGATTTGGTTCTGGTATGGTGGATTTCTAGTACTACTGTGTACAGGCAGCATCATCATTCACATTTTAGAAATATGTATGTTCATGTTTGTTTCTGTGCATGTAACAGACACACACATACATTTTAAATACTAATCTGTGTAAAGAGAGCCAGTCTGAGAGACTGAGATAAAGGCACCAAGTTTTAGAGTTCCATTTTCCAGCAAAGTAGTGCATTACGAAGCCAAGAGAAAATGAAAAAGGGTCATTAAGTATGGGAATGCATTTAAAGGTCTTTGATCCAAAGAAAAATAGACAGGCTAAACAGTTCAAGGAAGGAATTGTGCAAGCATTAAAGATGAATAAAAATTAATGGTACAGGGAATAGAGACTGTATTTCTCTAGCTGGACAGATGATGCTTCCAGAAGAAATCTAAGAAATATGACATGAGAGAGCTGACAGAGGACCAAGGAGAGAGCAGAGAGGAAGAGTTAAGAGGCAAGGCAGATAGGAAAGTGTCCTGTAGGAACTTAATGGAGTTCAACCAGGCAGCAGTGTGGTATGGTTGATATTGCTTCATTCTTTCTTTAAAAAATGCTGTAACTGGATGTTGCATTCCAAGACATCCCTTAATGTCTTAATTCAGTGATAATGAATAAGAAAAAACACAGAATCACAGAGCGTTAGGAGTTGGAAGGGACCTCAAAAGATCATCTAGTCCAACCCCCCTGCCAGTGCAGGATCACCCAGACTAAATCACATGCAGTAACAGGGGAAAGAAGCCAGAGTACAGAGTATAGTTTGCTAAAATGAAATCTTTGGCTCACATTAGTGGAATATTTGGTTGTTGCTTGCAGGTTTCTGGTGCTGGCTAAGAGAAGTGGTAGAAGGACAAATATAACAGGGACAGTACGGCACCAAGCACAAGCAAGTGCCTTAACAAGAGACCAGCTACCAGGGGTACTGCTGCTGCTGTCCATGGGCACTCTTAGCTGCTCTCATTGGAGCAAAACATGCTTGTTTGCACCAGAGTTTTACACTGAGTTTAAAACTGGGTTGTAATTTGTATGACAGGCAGAGATTTTGAGGTGATGGAGAAAATTGTATAGCCACCCATTAGCGCCTAGATACTGTAATTAGTTCACAGATGTGAGTGACTTTATGGAATGACAATATTCATCCTGATGATATATTTAGGAATGTGCCTGAGTGTTTCCTGGGAAGGGCTTTTGTTATCAGCCCTCTTCTGTCCAGTCAAGGACAGATCATTTTCTTAAGGTTATACAATAACTCGCTGGGGTGCCTTTCTCTTATGTCTTCTTTTACCATGGCAATAGAGAGAATAATGGGAGAAGGAAAAAGTCCCAGCATTCTGGTTCAAGAGGGAAAAGAAACAGAAACAATATTGCTCTGTATTTACAGAACTGCTCCAAGATCCTGATCCTGAATGGATGTACACTGACATTATTTTCTAATTGAAAGCAAACTTAAAAGGAATTCAGGCACAAAAAAGGAACGTCCTTGTAGATGCCATCCTCTGAGATGCCCGAAGTTACAGAACTAGTTATAGTTCTAGTAATAGATATTGCAACAGCTAAAATACATTGTAATTGTCAGTAATACTAAGTAAATGATCTACTCACAAGTTTTATCATCATAAATGGAAAATTACCTAATGTGTAATTAATCCAAGGTAGATCTAGCAGTAGAAGTCAATGAAATAAAGAAAAAAAGAGCATTTTCACTGGTTCCATTTGTCTTTTTGTTTACACCCTAAAAATTTTCCACAGATTTTTCACAGAATTGTAGGGGTTGAAAGGGACCTCCAGAGATCATCAAGTCCAACCCGCCTGCCCAAGCAGGTTCCCTAGGACAGGTCACACAGGGAGGCCTCCAGAGAAGGAGACTCCACAACTTCCCTGGGCAGCCTGTCCCAGGGCTCTGTCAGCCTCACCGTGAAGAAGTTCTGCATATTCCTGCAGAACTTCCTGTGCTCCAACTTGTGGCATAAATTACTTATTAAAAGATTTTTAGTATAGCCATCATAGAAGAAAGGCCAGATAATATATCTTGGTAAATCTCTAATGCCTCAATAGAGGCCATATATTTTTCCAAATCCAACTTCTAAAAAATGTCCCTTTAATGAAGTTCGCACATCCAACCTACCATACCAAACATGCTTCTTAGATCTTCTTGAACTGAGACGCACATGTACGTACTGACTTCAGTGATGCTTCTGACACTAAACGGCAGATGAGGGTCTGGTTGTGTTAGCTGCTGTGCCAGTACAGAGCAGTAAGGACCTGACAACTTAGATGATGTTATATGTATTTGTACAGCATTTCCCCTCTGCTGAGATGTAAATGTACAGTTACATTGACAGGTTACAGGTCTTAATGTGGTGTTAGTTAGATCGTGTGTTAAAATAGTGCTGCAGCCATATGAATAAATCAGGCAACACTGGGGCAGTAAAACTGCTCTACTTTTAATCATGAAGCTAGTCTTTGAAATGGCTTTTTTCTTGGTTCAGCTAGAACTCTTCCAGGCAATTTCTGTGTGTGATTTGAATGTCTGCAGGGGCAAAACACTTTAATTCAGGCGTCTTGTTTTGGAGATTAAGAGCGTTTAAGAGTTGGACACAAGAAACACATACATTTTATCTCAAATCCAGGAGAGAATCCCTGGTAATGTTAAGTTTGCTAGTGCAAATGTAACCAAGGTCTTCTTATTTTTATTCCTTGGTGTCTTCTCTGTACAATGATGCGAAATTGTCTCTTAACTATCAGATTGATCTTTCCTTGGTCAGGGATCTCTTTCCTTGGAAATAAACAGCACCTCACATAGTAATCCTCTCATCTTTTTTGAGTTATAGACAACACAGAAATATAAATAATTAACAGAAATAGTAATTGCAAAGGGCCATCTGTCCTTTTGCAACTGTTTTATATGCTACAGAATGTTAATACTGAAATACATTCATCAACTTTAATAGACATCTGGAGCATAATCATCCAGCAACCACTTGTATAAAAGTTGCTGCATGAAATAATTATCAGTGAAATATGGTAAATAAAAAACTGCCTTTGAAAGCATTGAAACAGATACCAGATTCTTCAAGCTCCAAGAATTAACAAGGAGAGAAGTACACTACTGCCAGATTTTGCTGCCGTATAGCATTTGGTGTCTTTTTTTTTCCAGACAACTTAATTAGCCTGTGTATAAAACCCACTGGCATGAGCAAAGGCTTCAAATGTTGGGGAATTTGATCTTGATCTGTCTGGTATAGTTTCTTCTTCCCATTCCCCTCTCTTTTTTTATGTAGTTTGCAAATTTCAGAACATGATTTACATGCAAAATGTCTTTCTGGCTTGTTGCTAAGCAGACCCAAAGATGCTGACTCCATCCTTTCCTCTCAGTACTGCTTATCATCATGAGGTTTGCAAATAACATGTGGGACACAGCAATTATCAAAGAGAACAAAGACTGTCACAAAGATGAAGGGTGCATGAGTTGCAGGGAGATAGCAGACCTGCTTTTAGACTAATGGTGGTGTTAACTATTGAGCAGAATTTGCCTACCTTCAGTCTAGAAGTAGAAAACACAGCCATGCCCAGACCGTATTTCTGCACAGCGGTATTGCCAGGAATGTTGGTATAGGATTGATCATCCTGCAATGTATATTTAAGCACTGGCACAAAAGGGCAGCTCAGAAGCTGCTGAATCCAATGTGTCATGTCCCTGTGTATTTCAAAGATCTGGCTCAGGTTTGTAAAACCTTGAAAAGCAAATAAACTCATTTTCATCCCTTTATCATGCAGAAGTTATTGTGTTATTTTCTCTGGCATCCAGTCATTGAGTAATTTGCACATTTAGCACAGTTCCACTTGTGATCAATAGATGAAATAGAAAACACTGTTAGAAATCAGGTATAGATGACAGTCCTTCGTCAGGTATCAGATGTCCTGCTGTAGACTTGATTTGATAAGTCCAGTGGCTGGGTCTTGCTAACAGTTTTTGCAGTAAAGCAGAGACCTGTCAATCTTTTTCCATAAATTAGTCCATGAGAAAACTGTTTTATCACTTTGAATCCCAAACTCTCTCTTCCTAGAGCAAGAAAAGACAGCTAGTATATTGGCCAAATAGGACAGACCAACACACGCATAATTTTGCTACCCTGAAATTCCCAATACCCTAGATTTGTTACAGTCCCAAGTCCCCATGTCCTTGTCCTTTTTTCTTTTTTTTTACCTACAACATTGAATCATTAGAGTCCTTGAATGGCAGCAACACAAACTTTCTTATTTAAATTCCAGGTTTTATTAACTTTCCAGATCCAGTTTCTCACACTTACAGTTGCAAGTTACTTTAGTATTTAACCCCCATTGATTAAACCCTAATTATTTTTGAAAGTATCTGCTGAACTGCACACTCATCAGTGACTGAGAATGGGGATTAAATGAGCTGGAGGAGAACAAAACAAAATGGATTCTCTTGCTAGCATAGCAAAGATCACCTCTTGCAAGGACTGACTGATTAATGACAAGAATGTGATATTTATTGGCCTCTTGCTAGCCAATGACACTTGCTGTTTTAGTAAGTTTGCTGTCTACCACTAAGCACCAAATGATGCAGCATCTCTTCTCAATATGAAAATTCTCATAATAATTTGTGGTTAGTGTGAACAAAGCCCTCAGACTGTGGAAGAACAACTGGTAGCTGATGTTTTAAGTTCTCAGATATTTCTTCTGTAGGTCAATAACAGATATTTTTGAAGATTCCGTTTGTTGGTAAAAGAAGAAAGGGGTAGAGGACATCCTAGGTTATCTATTCACTTCCCCATTTTAAATGCCAATCATTAAATTAATTTAAATATCAATTAAAACCATCAAAACACCTCTGGAATTAATGAAAGATTGTTTAATTGCAGAATTTCTGCCTTTGCATGTTTTTTTGAGAGTTGCTAGCTGCTTTGAAAAAATTCAACAAGCTTGTATCTTAGACTAGGTGAATTCTGTCAAAAGTGTAACAAGGATTAAGCAAGCCTGCTATCTTCAACAAAACAAAACCCTTCAACTGTAGTGAAGAACGGCGCCCACTGAGCCATAGTGATGTCTTTGACATCTTAGTTATCAGATTCATGCACATCTCAGAGGAGAGTAAGTGTGTTATAAAAATAGCCTTAACTTCTGGAACAGCAAGGAGGTGAGTGAAAGCAAGAGATTTGTTTTCTTCTTCATTATGAACCAATTATTAGGTAAAAGTCATTTATATGGGGAGGAGGAAAGCAACTGCAACATGGACTATCTTCTGAGTGAGGCTGCTGCAGATACTTGTATAATCTGCAGGAATATGGGATCTGGGGATCGGTTAAATAAACAATTCTGCACTGAATAATGAAACTTACTTATTCTGATTAACGCTGAAGCAGTGTAGGCTCAATTCTGAGAGTAGTTTACTCAGAGTTACTATTCTCAGGACTCGTGTATGCTTTCAACCATGTGCTGCTCTTTACTGATGTTGACAATTCTTCAGAGTGATCATTCTTGAGTGTGATGACCCAGGCTTGGATTTCTTCTGATCTTCTTCTGTTTCTTTCCCTGACTTGGACTGCAAGCCAGAAGAGCAGGATGAGGGTAGAGAGAAATTAACTTCAGGTTCCAGAAGCTGAACCAAGGTTTTGGTTTGAGAAGATGAATGTAAAGGACTATATGCATTTTGTCGTGTTCAGAAAGAAGCAGCCACTTTTACTGAAGTACATTTTCCATGTGCATCCCCTCCTAAGTATTTATCTTCTCCCTTTCTTAGGCTTTTTGTTAATATACACTGACTAAAACAGAGGAGAAAGTATTTTCCTAACTGTACTAACTTGACTAACTGCAAGAAGAAAGGTATGAAATATCTTGCCTTTTTTTCTTGTCACTTTTTCTCCTAGAATATAAAATCTGTAATAAAAATATTAGAAGGATTTAAAGCAGATTCTGAAATAATTGGGATTTAAAAGGTTGTGTGCACATGCATAATCCTCTTTAAAATCAAGGTGAGAATTTGGCTGTATCCTGACAAGCTTAGGGACATCTAGAAAGCCCCAAAATATCAATGAGATTTAAAAGTGGAGGGGTGTGTGTGAGGGGGCGGGAAGGAGAGACAGATGGATGTATTAACAAAAAATGAGGGGAAAAAAAAGTTAATTAGATTGATAATTAAATGCTCTCCAGGATGAAATGATTAAACATTTACAGGAAATTTTCTAAAGATATTCTCCTTCAGAACTCAGTGAGCCAACCTGGATTTGATTTTTCCCAGCGATATGAAGTGCCAGTTCCTTAATAAAAGTCCTCGTGTCTTCAGCAGGTACGATGCTTGCCCAAGGGCAGAACTTAGCAGTGTGACAGTCATGACAGATTTCCAGCCCATTCTCCTGCTCTTCTTCCCAGAGGATCTGTCTAGTTACTACTGCAACCGCATCCTCTGGATGCAGTTACACACTGTGCAATTGCTGGGTGTACAGCGTGCTTTCACCATGAGGCCTACTGGGAGCATCAGTGGTACCCACACATGAGATCTACAAGTGTTAATCTCTCAAGACAGCGAATGAGTTCTTACAACGCTGGTACCAACCATGCAGCTTTGCCCTGCATCAGTGCACTCTGTAAAATGGATGCAATGCCAGGCAGAGGTCATCGGTGAGCCTGGCTTGTAAAATACTGAGATAGCTAAGTGAGTGACCCTTTTAAGTGTGAGTTACAAGCACTGAAAACACATTTCAATGTCGGTACAATTCTATTCAAGAGATATGAGTCATCAATGAGATGCTAGTGCCTTGTCACCTGCATATAAAGAAAGAATTTGCTCTTCAGAGCCCTCCAAGACTTAGCAAACCTTTTTCAGAGATTTTTGTAGAATATTCTTAAGAAAGTTTTTTGAAGTGTCAGTAAAGCCTCTACCATCCCAGAGATAATGGGATAGGTAAGTCAGACGTTTGTGCATTACAAACATCTCCCCGAAACAGTTTCAACTACAGTTCCTTACATGCACTTAGGATATGTGTAGGAGAGCTGCTATTTTTTGCTGCTGTAATAGTAGCTGAGTCAGGGATCTGAGAACTGAACGGTACAAGCTATTACTTTTTGGAACTGAGACTGGTTTTGACTTTGTCCTATCTGGATTAGGGGACAAAATGGATCCTGTGACACGGACTCATCAGAGCATTACCTCTACAAAGCTGTTTTCTATATGTTGCACTCTAGAGTTTGGATACTTTGACTTTATGGAAAACAGAAGTTAATAACTTCTGCTTGCAGAAATAACATACATTGAAGACAATGAGCTGAAAGTGCTATTTTATAAAAATATATTATATTTGAGGCATACCCTTGCTATTCAATTAAAATAACCACAGTGACAGGAGTATTTGTAACTTGAGTCACAGGGAATCTTAATATATCACAAAGGTACCAGATGTGAAGTTATACAAAAGATTTCAGAGTCACCTTTTAAATGAAAAGAAAAAAAGTGTGCTGATTTCATTATGTTGCATAAAGTTTTCCAAATGTCCACTTCCTAAAACAACAGCAATAATAAAAAAATTATAATAGTAAATTAAAAACCAGAAAGTTGTTTTAATTAAAACTGCCAAAATTTTTTTATTTGAAATTATGTTCATTTTCAGATTTCATTAGATGGAAGAAATGACTGAAATTCAAATAATCATAGAATGATTAGAGAGCTGGAGCACCTCCCCTACCAAGAGAGGCTGAGGGAACTGCCTGGAGAAGAGAAGGCTGTGGGGGGACCTCACTGCAGCCTTCCAGTCCCTGAAGGGAGCAGAGAAACAGGAGGGGAATCAACTTTTTAAAAGGGTAGATGATGGCAGGAGAAGGGGGAATGGATTGAAGCTAAAGGAGAGAAAGTTCAATTAGTTATTAGGGGGAAGATCTTTACAGAGAGAGTGGTGAGGTGCTGGAACAGGCTGCCCAGGATGCCCCATCCCTGGAGGTGTTCAAGGCCAGGTTGGATGGAGCCCTGGGCAACCTTGTGTGGCTCCAGGCCTGGAGATTGGTGGCCCTGCCTATGGCAGTGGGGTTGGAGCTCTGTGATCTTTGTGGTCCCTTCCAACCCAGACCACTCTATGATTCTATGATAATCCAAAATATATTTGTTTCTGAATTTCACTTTTCAGTTCAACAATAGCTACCTGAAGGGTTTTATTTCAGCTCAAATAAAATGTTTGCTTGAGCTTCAACTTTCCAGATGTATCAACAAACCACATAAGTCCTCTACACTGATTTACCCCAGTACCATTTCCAACACCTGCGGATTTGAAATACAATTGGTATTTTTCATTCCATATGAAAACCAGCATGTGACTCATTCTCAGCCCTGATTGCCAGGATATCATTACCGCTGTCATTTTCAGTCATCACTATTTAGTTGCAGTAAATTGTAGGCATCTGTACGTTCTTACATGCCTTTGACGACACAAGCACCTTCGGACCGGATGGTGCTGAAGCACTGAACCCAAGTCACCTACAGCATTCCAGAGTCGCCTCGTGTCTCATGTTGCCATTGAGTGTATGCTCACAGTGTCAAATGGGAAACAGGCAACAAAAAGGAAAGAAGACAGGCAATTAAAGAGCTGGAAGGAATGCCTAAGGATTTTGCCATCCTTTTGAATAAGGATGTATTTTTATCCTGATTTAAGAAAATTGATTATATCAGTTAAAACATACTGTCATAAAATCTATGTGTCACCAAAAAGAATCAGAAAAGGGTACTGTAGTTGTCTTTGCTTAGGTACAATCAATAGATACTTATTAATATCTTCTCATAAACTTCATCCAACCTGAAAGCCAGCCCATATAAGAATCACAGGTGGACCTTGAAATGACAGCAAGATGAGGAGAAGAATGGATTAAACGTGTACTTCATCAATTCCCACTGCTCTGATTTTTGCCAGAGAGCTAGATTAATTTCACAGCACCTTCTTTATTGTTTGAATTCTTATCAGATGAATATGGTACTGGAATTTTAATGACAAATGTATACTACATTTTTTTAGTCAAGAGCAGTAACTGGAGAGAGTAAAGCTAAACAATCAATGAAGTTCAAAACCTGGAGCTCTGATTCTACAATACATGCTTGCCTAAGTGGAACTGATGCCCTTGGGAGATCAGTCAGTAAAATCTTTTATAGCTTTTGTTGCCTCTCTGATCAGGCTATAAGACAGGAGTTGCAGAGATTTCGATTAGATATGTACAGAAGTTGCAAAAATCAGCTTGCAAAGAGTATCAGCATGAGTATTTTCTCATTACATCCTTGGCAAAGTAACAGATTCTAACAGTATCCATGCACATGTGTAATTGGAATCACAGAGTTTTTGTTACTGCTCTGGAGCTCCTCATGGGTGGAATTTTGTCGTGAACGGGCATCACATTGTTGCTCATTTTTAATAGTTTTGGGAATATTCACATACCCCTTCAGGCTACGATCTTGCTCTGTGCCAAGCAGCAGAGACGTTATCCCAGGGGCAAGGTGAAATGGAGATTTTGGCTGATTTCACTTGATTGTTGCCTGAAAAGAACTTGCATGCTTCCTGAAGTACAGGCTGATGCTCGAAAGTGTTACTGTTGTGTTTTTAAGGGTAGGAAGAGAGAGACGAGACTGTCTGGTTTTGCAGTTGAAGGTCAAAACAGTCTCTAAGAATTCTTAATTATCCTTACATATATATACAACACACCCAAATGTAAGATGCAATGTACCTCAGCACCCTTAAAAACATAACTCAAAGAGCAAACTGAAATGACTGTTTTTTTTCTTTTTTCACTTAAACCAAAAAGCGAGAAGAGCAACTTCTTTATTCAGCTCACCTGTGAGGTATTTGAGGATACTTTTCTAGAGTGGTGGAGAATGGGTGGTACTTGTTTGAACTTGGTTCAATCTCCTCACAAAGCTGCTGAATCACACACAGATTGTGCCACACAGCTGACAACAGGCAGCACCATTGGTCTCCATGGCTGGTGTTGTTTCACATTGGAGGCCTGGGTGGACCCTGAACTCCACATAGACTCCAGATCCATTCAGCAACTTAAAGACTGTCCAGGCAATGCTGGTGAAAATTGGGAGGGAACAGGCCTCCAGCAACTGGCTGTTGTGACATGGTTAGGCAAGAAGCTAAGTCATTTGCACAAATATTTGGGGGGAGAGGAGAAGAATTGGTTCACAGGATTTGTCTGTGGCAAGGTAACACTGTGAGAAACAGGGTCAGCAAGGGCAGAATGAAAAGTAATGGGTCAAAGTGAGACCTGAGGGGGAGCAGAGGCAGCACTTCTCCAAGGACAGGTCTGGAGTCAAGCTTGGCCTGTCTTTCTGCTGGGTGTTGTCCTTCAGGAAAGAACAACGTAATTCTGGCCAGTGTCAGTTTGCAATGACAGAAAACTAGCAAAGGCTTCTGGTTCTCATTTTTTCACATTTGTGACTGACTATTAAAGAAGGGTTGTTGTGAATGAATCCTACTGTGCAAATCATGGCTCCTCACATACAGGCCTTACACCCCACACTTTGCAGGCTTTGCCCTTTCCTTGAAGCCCATCTCCAGTGGGATAAAAGGAGTTCACAATTAGACATTTCTGAGGTCAAGGTGCTATAACAAACTGCTAGTGCTGTTAGCTGAGCACTTAGAAAAGGCAGCACATGTAACCCATCCACTTTGCTTTGGCTCTTTGGTAAAGTACAAGTCAAGCTCCTTTTACCACCTGATCATTTCAAAGAACATTTTGTAATACAGATACCATGCAGCTGAATGCAGCCTCTTCTATCTAGGGCAGCCTGATCTTGAAGGGATTTAATGTTCAGATGGAGGGAACACGACCTTCCATTTTTAAGCTTCCATTTCAACACTATTTATAATTAACTGCATGCATAGGGCTTTGTGCACTTTGAAAGGCTGAGGTTACGCTTGTGCTGCAGAGCCTGGGGAGACAAGCTTGTTGACCATCAAGCTGCTTTGCAAGGCAGAACTGCAAAAGAATTTTAGCTGGTGTCTATGAGCTGTAACTACTGTAACACTTTGATGTGTGCAACGTGATGATCAATGTGATGACTTGAATGATTGATGATATTTTGAATTTTTGAAATGGGCCATCAGATTCAGTGTGCTTGTGATTCTCATTTGCTTTTACCTTGACACCCAGAGATGGTAAGCAAGTGCCCGAGTAGGGTGCCACCAAATCAGAATCCCCAACAAGTTTCTAAAGCTAGACTCCTTACTTTTAGAAATTATAAATAGGCAAGGAAAGCTGGAGCCCAGTGAAGCATCAGTCCCAATACTGGCTGATTCAGACATACTCACTTTGGCAGTCTCCTCTGGATTCATAGATAAATTTCCCTGCATTTTTAAATGACATATTTCCCTGAGGATCAGCTTTAATTTCTGGAAAACAAAACAGTGGCATTGCAGTTTTCCATGCTAGGAGTGTTTCAGGTACAAGGATCTGGCTGCTCATCAGTCTCTGCCTCCTGAGTTGGGGTGGGGGGGGATATAACTCCAGCAATAGTTGCAATTGAACGATTCAATTACAGTAGCAGTGATTTTCCAACCTGATTACTTATGTCAGGTGATAATCTGTGAGCTCTCATGCATGTCACTTGGAAGCAGTCCTTCTTACAGGACTTACATGGAATATGGTTGCCTTAGTTCAGTATTTTTTAAAACCACAAAGTCATTCTTTAAATGTAGGTTGAATGTGTATGCATTATCAATGTTTGGCCTCAAAAGATGGCTCAAGTGAGGTTAGTAACTGAGTCCCCACTGAAATCAGCAGGCAACAAATTCTGGTTGGTTGTTAGAGCAGATGGAAGAACTCTAAAGTAAGTGAGACTTGTCAAAAATACTTCAAAAAATATTTTTCACAAAATCTGGTGAAATTTCATTAAAAACAGATAAAAAAATCGAGAAAATGTTGAATGTCTAGTTTTGGCATTTTCAGAATGACTTTCATAAACTTGTACATTTTACTTCAGCTGTATTTTTCCAAAGATTTGAACAATGTTATGAAGAAAATCTTTCTGTTCGCTTCAACTGAACATTTGGGGTGAATTTCATCTAGTCAAATCTGGTTGCTATACAAAATACAGTGCAATCTGGTGGATAAAACATTGGCTGAGGAAGCACAAGTATTCAAGACTCTCTTCTTGTATTGATTGGTGTCAGCCTCCAAAATGCTTTAATATGGGGGGAGTCTGATTTTGAGGAAGCCAAACCTGGGAGCTGTACTGCTTGAATTTGGGTGTGTACACACAGACAAGGGGATTCCTTGCTGCACAGAGCAGAGCTCCCACAGGAGACTCCAGCTAAGGGATGCTCGGCAAGTGGACACTTCGCTAGAGCCCACAGGAGCTGCAGGAAGCATTCAGTAGATCCTTCTCTTCGTTCCTCAGCAGAGGAAAATATTCTCCATCTCCTTTCTGGGGAGGAGCCATTTCAAGGCTTTCCAGCACTGCAGGCAGGAATGAGATCAACTGCCTTAGGATGATATCCAAGGATGACAAACTTGGCTATTGCTGTGACAGCAGACTTGGTTCAGGAAGAGAGGGAGGGTTTACTGCAAGTTTGGGGACAGGATGAGGGTACAGATCTGAAAGGCATCAGTGAAATCCCAGCCCGCTCAGGGGGTCTTATGTTTGCTGTAAATGTTCAGTGGGGTCTGAGACGATTTAACTGGAGTGGACAGCCTTCCCTTGCTGCCTGCAGCAGCCGCTACTGCTGGTTTTGGCAGCTGCCAAGGGAGGTGGCAATGCATCATTCGTACTGCAGGTTAGAGCAGCCAGTTCTTCCAAACGGCTGCTCCCTGCTGCTCAGTATTGGTCTATCGATCTTGGGCTCCAGGACTCCTTCGTATTGTCCTACTGCCTTTTATGCAGCTTAGCAGGAGGCACGATGCTCACTCCCAGGAGGTCACAGGTGAGGAGTGTTGTGGGTGAGCAGAACCTACTCCTGGGTGGAAATAGCCAGGAAATTTAACAGCTTCAGAAGCTACAGATACCTGTGTCTATTCATGTCCCAGCATAACCATTCTTCAACCTGACCTAGAACTTATGCATGGGGTAAGGAAGCTGCTGATGTGGGTGAAGAAGCACCAAAGGGCTGGTATTAATGACTCCACCAGTGTTTCATGGGTCTGGGGACATTTCCTCAGCTGCACTATCACCTCTGGCTGTGGTCCCTGTTCTGGCACTGGAGTTTCATTTAATGCCATTGGCACTTCTGTCTGTTTTGTTGCATAAATTCCAGTTCTCAGTTGCTGGTTTCTGCCAACATGGTTGGATATTTGTGTACTGAAATCACTGTGTGCAGTATATAATCTATATGCTACACAAACAATATAAGACCTTTTTTGAGTGGCCAACTCTGGTTGTATATTTGAAAAATGCAACAGAGAGGATCATAGAACTGGCCAAGTGTAGGATTCAGTGCAATTTAATATCCGGCACAACAGAAGTTCATTCAATCTAAAGGGAAGTTGGAGAGGGAATGAGAGCTGGTGCCAGCGGGTAACTCCACCTCTTCCCTCCCATTGAACCATGTGCTGTCCAGCAATGCCAAGAAACTGCACATCCAGGCAATGCAGAACTTAACAGACATATTCTGGGGAGATGAAAGCAAAATAATAATAATTTTTTAAAAGTATTGAAATCAGCATCATCTGAAATCAGCATCACAAGTAAATGGAAACAACCTCATGGGATTCCTTGGGGATTCAGAGACTGGAGAATACCTGGAGCTCTTCTGCAGAAAAGAAAGAATTTCAGTTTATAAAACAAATATTTTCTCTTGGAGTTCAAACTGCTGTCAGGATTCAACTATGTCATTTCTTTCTTTGGAAAGCCGGTGCTTAACCCACTGACTCTCACAGAAAGACCCCTTGCTAGGAAGGTTTACCAGTTCCAGTTCTTCCCTTGTGTTAGTACTGGGCATTAGCATTGCTAATGCAACAGGTTCCTGTATCCCCGATATCTGGAACTGGGTCCCCTGAGAATTATGGATGAGAATTTCCTTCTGCCACAGTCTTTGAGTGCCCAATGAGCTTGGAGCATATTTAGTGACCCAGTTCCTCAGGGATTTGGGCATGAGAAGAAGGTTGCCTCAGGACGTCCTTGCAAAAAAGCAAGGTAAAGTTGAGTTTTGTTTCTTCCTGAATATCCTATGGACTGCACTGAGAGCAGGTTGGAGGAAGGGGTGCAGACAGGCTGTATAACAGCCACCAGGAACTGTGGGCTTCAACTGTGGTGAAGGAACATCGGAGGCTTGCTGCAACTGGTGTTTTCCATGACACTGGAGCAGGCAAGGATTGCAGCAGAGCTGTGATGGATGTGCAGCTTTGTGAAGGCAGGCTCCTCTACCAGGACCTGAGGCTCCAGCAGAAATTTTTCCCCACAAGCCTAAGTGTTGACTGAAGCTCCTGGCTGGGACACGTAATATGACATGCAGAAGACATTAGCACCATTTTCCTTTAGATGCCCCAGTTCTTCTCTGTGCCCTATGCTGCACATAGGACACCACAGTGTGGTTCCCTGCCCCGCAAGTCTCTATGAGCCACTGGGAGAAGAAACAGTAAGCTGCCACCCACAACAGTGTCCATCAAACTAGGCTGTTGTGCAGGTAGAATTTAAGAGGTCCCTTTAATTTTTTAAGGTGTCAGGAAAGAAGAGATTTTAGAAGGTTCAGTTTCATTGCTCCTTTTCTGAAAAGGAGCAATGAAACTGGTTCCTGGCTGTTTACTTGGACACTCAGCATGACATGCCAAGCTGAAGGTGTCCGAAAACTTAACATGCTGCTGATGTCAAGAGCAGCCTTGATATACTTGTGCTACATTGAACCAAAGAACCCTGGCAGGGGTGGGATAAACCGTCCATGCTGGGTGTTTGATGTGGTAGAGAGCAGGAACCGAAAGAGAATCTCAAAAAGGAGGATATTGACACAGTGACAGGAACATTTCTCAAACTGTAGATCTCCATCTCCGAGGCTGGCATTAAAATGGGACACCAAGCATTAAGAAAGATTGTTCACATGAATCCTAATGGTGCTCAGGGAACAGGGCAGCAGCTCCGCTCCCCTGAGCCAGGGAGCAAGAAGCGGTCACAGCTAACATCTATGAGCACAAACTGAGAACCAAGAAACAAACTTCAAACTTGAACCAGGATGTAGCTCTGGGGAGAGGAAGGGGAAGGTATAAACCTGCTGCCAGGGGTCCTGACAAACATGGGGCTCACAGTACGGTTCAGAGCAGATAACAGGGAAACCAAGGTGGGGTTGTTTGGATCATGGGCTGGAATTGAGGCACAGGATAACATGGAGCAGACTGAGCTTTCTGCTCTGTGAACAGCCAGGGCACAGACTGTGTGCAGAAATCATCAGAGATATTTTAGTTCTGACTGTCCAGTCCTGGGGATAGGTAGGTTTAACTGAAAAGTCATCTGATAGTGATGAATTTGCAAGTTGTCTTGGGAAGCCATTTCGGTAACTTTCCCTGGTAATACAAATAAATGTTCTTAACCATTACTGTGGGTTTTTTGGGTGGGGTTCTTGGGGTTTTTTTAGTTGGTTTAGTTTTGGGGTATTTCTTTGCCTTTCCTTTCCTTTCCTTTCCTTTCCTTGCCTTGCCTTTCCTTGCCTTTCCTTGCCTTTCCTTGCCTTTCCTTGCCTTTCCTTGCCTTTCCTTGCCTTTCCTTGCCTTTCCTTGCCTTGCCTTGCCTTGCCTTGCCTTGCCTTGCCTTGCCTTGCCTTGCCTTGCCTTGCCTTGCCTTGCCTTTACCTCTCTTTTTTCTTTTTTTCTTTCTCTTTGTTACATTAATGCTCTGGAGATCCAAGCATGGAATAAGGTTTATCTGCAATTCTTCCACCCAGGTACCAGAGTCTATATGTCTAGAGACTGTAAAATAGGAGAGAAGAGCCAGCAGGTGGAAAGCTATGTTATGGAGCTACTCTGGGTACCACTGAATAACCAAAGAGCGTGCCAGGAGAGCCATAAAAATAAATATAGTGAAAAGAAGCACAATGAAAAAAGAGTTCAAGGGGAAAAAAAAAATCAATAGCTGTCACAGGAAAAGGGGAAAAAATAAAATTGGAATGGTTAGAAGACAGAAAAGAATCAAAGAAACAATAGCTGGTTTTAATCTGAGTTCTGCACAGCACAGAGTTGGCAACACCTGTGTGTTGCACCATTGACAGCTTTGCAAAAGGAACAACAAGGGCAGCTCGTATGTTCTTCTCTTCCTCTAATGAAGAGAGAAATGCTGCTTGCTGGAGACAACAGAGGAGCTTCAATTTATCATGGGTCAGTTTATTTTGCTGCTCACTTTCAGTTTTACTTCTAAAACTTTTCCAGAATAAAGTTTTTCTTGCTTTCTCTAAGGCTTTCCCTACTTTGCGTTTTCCAATGTATTTCTGAAATTATGATTTTTTTTTTTAAATTAAACCCTTTTGGTTTTATTTTTAGCCTTTACATCCTCCCTTATTTCTTAGCAATAGCTCGAAAATAATACATTAGGAATTGAGATATAGAAGGGGAGGAGGGAGAGCTTCCCTGTTCTGAATCTGCTGACTTAATTCTGTACAAACTGTAGCTAAGGGGAAAGATATTTCTGAGCTCCCTTAGAAAATGTAATTATAGATTTAATTCTCTGGTACATGTTTTGCATGGTGCTACAGAACTTGGGCAGCTTCATTCTGAGGACACTTTCTATCATTTTTGAATAGCTGTGGCAATTGGGGGTTCCCTGTAGATGAGGAAAAAATAGGTAATTTTTTCTCCCATATGAAAATAATCAAAGGGGAACTGACTGGTCAGTCTTGCCTTTTACCTGGGAAATTGCTGATGAAAATCTCCAAGGAAGCCACTTCCATGCACATAAAGGACACAAAGGTGACTGGAAACAGCTAGGTTGGATCTACCAATATTAAATCTTGATATATCAACCTGACTGCTTTCTGTTAGAAGATGGGCTCTAAGGATGAGGAAAGAGATGTAGATGGTTTTTACCTTGACTTTAGATAGTCCTTTCACACAGTCTTCCACATTGTCCTTGTAGTCAAACAGAGGGAGTATGGACTGAATGGTTGAACAGAAAAGTTGCAGATAAACTGGCTGGATTTAGAAAATTACAACAACCTAGGGAAATAATTGATAACCTGGAGGACAGGTTTGCTATTCAAAGACTTGCTAGGAAGAAGCTTTGCAAGAAAGGACCTGTGGGTTCAGGAAGGAACAAATTGAACAAACATCAGCAGAGTGCTATTGCAGTGATGGCATTGATTTGAGTATGGAGCACACAACTCACAGGGAGATGCTGAAGGAGTTGGTTTTATTCAACCAGGATACAGAAGGTTAAGGGGAGACTCACTTGAAGTCTTCCAAGTCCCAATGAGTGGCTGACAGGGGAAACAAGAGTCTTCCCAGAAACATGCAGTGAAAAGAGACAGCAGGTACAAATTACAAGAGATATTTTAATTACAAAATAGAAAAAAAGTTATTTATAGTGAGAGTGGTTAAACTCTGAAATAGCTTGACAAGATTTGAGATTTTCAAAAAGCTGAATAACCTTGAACAACCTGAGCTTACTCTGAAGAAGGAGATTGGATTAGACCTCCAGATATCCCTTCCAATCCACTAATTTTTCCTATGATTCTATTGTGTGAAGCACAAGACTTTAATGGCATGTTGACTGTAAAATCAAATTCTGCCAACATTGCCTAACACAGCCACTAGAGAAAAGTGGGAAAATGAACTATTCTCAGTTACCATTTGTTATATATATATGGTCAATTCAGTTCTGGATAACAAATCATACAAATGTTGGCTGGAAGAAACCTCTGGAGGGATTTAATCCAACATCCAGCCTTAAGCAGAGCTACTGCTGACAGCAAATCATGGAAACCATAGCCCTGTTTAGCTGAGTTTTGAAAACATCTGACACTGGAGATTCAACAGACTCTGTTGGCAAGCTATTTCAGGACTGCACCACCCTTCTAGTGAAAATGGTTTTCCTAATATCCAACCTGAACCTCCCAAGCTGCACTTAATTGGTATTTCTGAATGTTTTCCTACCTGCCAGTTTTACGAAGCTTAATTTGGCTCTATCAACTTCAAACCCCTTCTTCAAGTAGTCTGCAATTGGATTCCTCTTTGGATTCATTCTTCCAAATTAAACAAACTCAATGCTTCCATCCTCTTCTTGAATGTTGTGTGCTTGAAGTCCCTGAAAAATTTGTTAGTGCTCTGCAAGTGATTTTCAATATACCCTTTGAGCAAGGGGACCCAAAGCATATCACAACATTGCAGGTGTGACTTCCCTATAAGCAAGCAGGAGAAGGTTACAACTTCTAATATGCTGGCCATGCTCCTTCTACTGCAGCCAAGTATGTAGTTTGAAAGTCCCATGTGCAGAATTCTGTGTTGTTTCATTTGTGAACATCATGAGATATCTGTTGGTCCCAGACTCAAGTTTATCAGGTTCCTTGTGACTTGAAGTTTTGCTGAACATTTGGCATAGTTCCATCCACCCCATCTTCACCTGCAAATCTGCTGAACATGCGTTCTGTCTGATCATCCAGGCCATTGATAAAGATGTGAAATAATAATGTCCTGGAATCAACCTCTATTGTACTCTACTGTTCCTGGTTGCCAGCTGGATGCTGAACTATTCATTACTGCCCTTTGAGCCTGGTAATCCAACTAATATTCAGTCCATTTAAGCCCATTCATCCAGACAGTATTTTTCTCAATCACAGAAAATGCTTTGCAATCAGATGTCAAAAGCTTTACTCAAGATATTTTACAACTACTGCTTTTCCCTAGAGCACTTATTCAGGGTGATGAGATTCAGCTAGAAGCAGGAGTCAGATAGGGCTTAGACAACAAAGAAGGAATTACTGATATCAGCTGTCATGAAAAAATGATGGATGTTTTCAAAGGGCAGTTAAGGTCTCGCTACACAATCACATACAGCGTAGTCCCAGCCAGTGTGACACAAGTTACCTTGTCTTGGGAAGTTGGCTATGCATATGACCCTCCCCACTAGCCAGACCAAGTCTGGGGCTCATGGGATCAGGATGGGGGAAGAGGAACTGCATCTCTGTCCACATTTGGCCACAAAGATGCCACTCTGAAAAATCAGGGCCAAGAATGGACTGTGGGAGCTCATTTGGGTTTTAGCATTTAGCTCTACAAAAATTAGTTTGGAAAGGTTGTTTTGGCTGTATTTGAAGAGAGACAGAGAGGGAAACCCCCCTCTGAGGAGTCAACTGATCACAAATCTGTTTTGGCATTTCTTACAAGCACACCTCAAACCCTTTTGACTATCTCCCCAGGGCCAGAGCTGAAGGTGTCCATCTCCCAGACCTGCTCATCCACCTAGTTATGAAGAAGATGGATCTGCTTCCTTTGGGTGTACAGAACTGAAACATGCTGAAGTTGAATGATGCTCATTAGAAAAAAAGAAAAAAGAAAAAAAAAGAACCCAACCAAACCAACCCCCATCAAATCAATGTAATATCCTGAAAGGATGCATCACTAATCCTTCTCCTGCGCTTGTATATAGAAAGTACAGCAAGGTCACTGCTTCTCAGCCCTCTTAATTAAAAAGCAGACCTCATGATAGGCAATTGTCCCTCAGGCCCAAGGATTTGCTTATCTCTTTGAAGCTCAGTAGCCAATACAGCCTTGATCCAGAGTCGGATGAGAAGAATTGAAGAGCAAGCCTCCCCACCTCTGATAAGCCTTGTAATATGCCTCACACACATAAAAAGACATCTGCAAGATGATTTTTAACATTGTACAGGAAGCACCAATAGCATGGGGCATCTTAATAGCACTGAAGCATACAATCATAAGTTGCCTGAGCTCCAAGTGAGCTCAGGGCTTCCCGTCACCTTTTCAATTTGTTAATGCTTGCAGAAATAATAACTGAGCAGCAGGTAGAGTCGGCTGAGCCCAGGAACTAATAAACTTATCTAAACAAGCAGAGGATACAGCAGGTCTCTATGTATTTTGCTGCCAGCTGCAGCATGCTTCAGCTATATGAACCATAATACATTCCGCAGGGATCAATGAAATTCTGTTAGCACATCAGTAACATACACGAGGATCCAGTGCTTATAAATAGTTCCCATGGTACTACAACTCCTTGCCTGGCCTGCCAAAAGATACATCTCAGTACCGCGGAAGAAATTGGATCACCATAAAGAAGTCTGGGAAAAGCAAGTGAAAACTTTTGACAGGCCCTGATTCTGACATAACTGCCATCCCACAGTCAATACCGATTCTCTTTGGGACCCTAATGACATCATCTTTTCATTTGTCTTTGTGTACACAGAGTGTTAATGGAGACATTCCTACCTGTATTTATTTCTGTAATAATGGATATTCAGATGTATTATGTCCATGCATAGCAAAGTTATGAGGGTAGGTTGCTACCTCTCTCTGCATGTGGTGAAGAGAACTGTTTAATGGGGTTATACAGCAGGGAAAGAGCAAAGCAAATGTGATAAAATGATACGGGGATTGGGCCAATTAATCCACAGCTTTCACTAATGTGATTTGCATGGGCAAGGAATAGATGGCTGCCCTGTAATATTTTCTCGAGGCTATTAAGATCCTTTATAAGCTCCTTTTCTATGTAAAACAAAGAGAACAACCACACATTTTCAAGGAGAAAGCTGAACGCCTAAGTCTGCTCTGAAACAAACTTCTTTCTGTGAACCAAATGTAAAATGGCTGCCAGCTGCTGTAGTTATAGTGTGAGAGATTTATGGCTTCAGCCTACAAGCAATGAATGGAAGAAACAGCTGCATTTAAAGACCATTTTATCAGTATAAACACAGAGACACACACACAAAAAGGAAGACTTATTATATGCAAGGAATAAACCTCAAGAGGAAAGACCACTGGGAGCTCAAGTAGGAAACTGTGAGAACAAGTGGCCTCTTTCAACTACAATCAAAATTTTAATACCCCAATTCAAAGTCAGAAATGTAGTTTAAGGTGATGTAGCTCACACACTTTGAGGGAGAGCTTGCATGGCCACTTGGCAAATGGCCTAAACAACAGCTCCTGTTCATCTGAGACTGTGAGAGCTGCATGGATAAAGCATATAAAACTGGAAAGACATGTTAAGTAGGAAGATGCTATCAGCCATATTAAACAGTAACTGATGAATTTCAAAGGGACTTTTGAAAAGAAGAGTCATCCTAAAAAGAAGGAAAGAAGCAGCAGAGGGATGCTTGTGATGGGGGTGAGAGGTCTTGGAGCAAGAAAAGCAACAATGTGAACCTGGTTTGAGGCTGCTGAAGGTTGTCCCACGTCATCACAACCCTGCCCAGACTGGGCCAAGCTTCGCCACCTGGGATGCTGCAGGGATCTGGTAGCCTGCCAGAGAGGGTTTAGAAAGGTGTAGGTGTTCACATTTGTGAGTGTGTAGTATTGTGATCATCTGTCCTAGTACTCATCCTGACCCCGAACCTAAAGATCACTATTTCTCAGTTAATTATGTGCTGGCAAAAATTAATAAAGTGCTCATTTTCTGCTTAAGCTTAAGCTACCTAATCAGTTTTTCTCTTGCAATACCCAGTGATACCATGTGTGGCTGCTATCATCTCAGAGTACCTTTGTACAAGCCTAAGTCATGTATTTCCCATCAAGTTTTAGTTCGTGTGTAGAGAGATAATTAACACTCAGAGTTCATATTTCTAGAGCTAAATTGGCCTCCTGCAGAGAATACTATTTGCCTATAGCATGTGCTTCCCAAACAAGTTTGTTATGCTTTCCACAAAGTCTTCCTTCTGCAATCTGTGCTCCCTCCTCCCAAAATTAAACTGCTAGGAACTGTCCTGAAGCCACAAGGACTCCCAGCAGGATGATCTCTCAGGAAAAAAATATGAGAGCAGCCAAACCTCTTGTCACCACTATCTCACAAAAGACTTCATATGTTTCCTCCTCCTGAGACATATTATTTCAACTCATAATAGATCTAGCACTGTGGAAGGTTCTCACACTTTCTGCATGGAACTTTAACCCATCAGGGTCCTTTTCCATGGGACATAATTGCTCTTTGGGAGAGGGGTTTTTGCCTTGCTTTTTCAGAAATTACTTTTGATGACCTTGGCAAGCCAAGGCATTAAAAGCAATGTACTCTTGCAATAAATACTGCATTGTAATTTTAGCAAAGGACTAGCACTGATTTACACACATAATCAAATGCCATGAATAGACCTGCATTGGATGAAGAAATATGGCCAACTGAAGCTCTTCTTTTATTTGCTTTCTTACTATGAATATGTCTCTGTATATCCAGACTACAAGCAATTGCTAGGTTCCTGCATCAGTGTCACTCAGAAATGTTTAGGACAATCTGTCTCCTCTGTTCAAACATTTACAGGTATGATCTTTTCCTGATTAGCCTTCTGGCATACTCCTAATTAAAACTGGGAACGTTAACAAAGCTGAGTTGAGAATTATGATTGATTATACTTTTCCCCAGCAAATACATTTAGGAAAGCCTTTAGCATCATTTCCCACAGCACTCTCCTAGAGAATCTGGTTTTGGCAGGCATACACTTCTCTGGCTCTGTGGCTGGGCCCAAAGAGTTGTGGTGAATGGAGTTAAATCCATTTAGCTGCCTGTCACAAGTGGTGTTCCCCAGGGCTCAGTGCTGGGGCCAGTTCTCTTTAGTATCTTTGTCAATGATCTGGATGAGGGGATCAAGTGCACCCTCTGCAGACAGTACCGAGTAGTGTGGAAGTGTTATTCTCTGGAGCATAGGAAGGCTTTTTACAGAGGAATCTGGACAAGCTGGATCAATGGGCCAAGGCCAAGTGTATGGGTTCCACAAGGCTCAGAGATGGATCCTGCACTTGGGTCACAGCAATCTCAGGTAATGCTGCAGGCTTGAGGAAGAGAGGCTGGAAAGATACCTGGCCAAAAAGGATCTGGGGGTGTTGGTCGACAGCCAGCTGAACATGAGCCTGCAGTGTGCCCAGGTGGCCAAGAAAGCCAACAGCATCCTGGCCTGTATCAGGAATAGTGTAACCAGCAGGGTCAGGGAAGCGACTGTGCCCCTGTACTCAGCACTGGGGAGGCTGCACCTCAGTGCTGTGTATAATTCTGGACCTCTCGCTACAAGAAAGACATTGAGGTGGTGGAATGTGTACAGCAAAGAGTAATAAAGCTGGTGAAGGGCTTGGAGCCTGTTATGAGGAGCAGCTGAGGGAACTGGGGTTGTTTAGCCTGGAGAAAAGGAGGCTGAGGGGAGACCTTCTCACTCTCTACAGCTACCTGAGAGGAGGTTGTAAGCAAGTGGGTGTTGGTCTGTTCTGAGTAACACGGTTTAGATTAGATGTTAGGAAAAAATTCTTCACCAAAAGTATTGTCAAGAACTGGAACAGGCTGCCCAGAGGACTGATTTGGTCACCATCCCTGGAGGTATTTAAGAGCTGTGTACATGGTTTAATAGTTAGACTTGGAGGTGTTGGGATCTTCAAGGCCTTTTCCAACTTAAATGACTCTATGACTCTATGAAATTATCCTATAATTTTATCTTCTTCTTACAAATTCCAGTTTTCTAACTTTAGTCTGTAACTGTCACAGTCCTGTAGCATTCTATCTTGCCCCTATTTTCAACATTTTTCTGCTAAACATGGCAATTCTAGGTGGTAGCTATGATATATAAAGTTGAAGATAAGAAAATAAAGCAGTTCAACTCCAAAACTGTAGTTAACAATTTTGGATGCTTGGACGGTTTTCCCTTATAAAACATGTTCTGTGTAAAGATATCTGAGGTAACTGGAAACTGGCTTGGATACTTCTTGAAGTCTGACTGTAGAAAAGACTGGGATATCCTTGTCTGTTACAGTGGCTTATTTAAAGCTAGCTTGGGTTATCTATATCACATAATCAGCATAGACATCCTTAGAGTCAGTGAAGGCTCATAAACCAGGCAGAGTATGTTATTTTTTGTTGCTTTCCACTTGAGTAAAGGAATTAGGTTATGGAAGTCTATTTTTCCATTTTTATATATATCTATATATCTCAAGGTGAAACAGCCAGGTAGAGGCTACAAGTTTAGTAATATCCTTGTTTATGGTCTGTGTTACTTACTGTTGAGAAATCTTAGTTTTTCAGCCAGATCCTTTGAAACATACACACTCTCATCTGTCTTCTCATCATCTCTGCTAGTTGAGATGTGCAGCATGGAGGAGCACTTCAGTGCAAATGTGTTTTTGTTCAGGGTGACATCTCCAGGGCGCGTGGTTCTCTTGCTCTGTTAGAGATGCACAGTAACAGATGACGGCCTCTGCTGGTCTAATAGCATCATTAAAATTAATAGCACATGCAACTTGCTGAACCGAACAAGACTATTCAAAAGCCAGCTTCAGGTCTCTAAGTCAAAAATACTTTAACCCTCTCTCCTTGGGACGGAGTGGAGATTTCCCCAACTGCCTGCAAGCCTATAGAGCAAAAACAATTCTTAGGACTCCTCTGTTTGACGAAGTGTTTGTCTTAATGGTTTTAAACATTGTTGAATATATAAAATATCTGAACTTAAACAGAAATTATCCTGAAGATGAAAGTTCCCATTAAAATGAAAGCAAACTCCTGCTGCAGTGAAAACAACCCTTCCCCACCTCCCCTTCCCCTCCCCCTGCCCCTAATAATGGGAATATTTTCTGTTTTAGAAAACCTGGAACATATCTTTCAATCATAAATATACCTTCCTTTACAACACACTCATATTCTGGTCCTAAAAAAACTCCTCTATCCTTCTCTCAGATCTTGAGAATAGTACAGGACATTCATTCCTGTTCATGTATCTAGACTCTTTGCTACATCATGAAGCAGCAAGGGCAGTAGATTTCTTTTCACTTCCAAAGCTGCCATGACTGCAGTTTAACCTACTGATCAGGTTTACAGAGTATTTCTACATGACAGCACTTTGCTAATATAATTGATTTAGGCTGCTTGGATAGGTTACAAAAACGTTTCATGCAGACCTTATTCAGAAAAGCAACAGCTTTTGCGATCAGTGGCTCAAATGGGGCAACACTGACTGAATGTTTTATTCTGAAATTGTCTGTGGATCATCAGCTGGTGAGCAGTCAGACACGAGTCCTTTTCCATATCTCTTTTTTTGGGTTTTTTTTAATAACTCACATCTTGAAGTTCGTGATGAGTGTGCTCATTTTCCCCTGATGAGTATAGTAAAAAGAAAATAAATACTCCCTGTAGTTACAGCTATGAGTTCCAGTCTCAGCTCTCAGCCATCTTTTCTAAGCGATTTCAAAGGACTTTGAATGAGAATCACATGACATATTAAAGGTTATGGAAAGTCTGTTGAAGAAGCAGAAGCAAAGTGCTAGTGCATGAGGTAACCTGTGAAACAACACATCTATTTTATGACACTGCTGTCTTCCTTTCTCAGCCAGTGCCAACCACTGTGCAAAATGAGCTGGCTTGCTTCAAGCACAAGTACCTTTTGCAATTACCTTCTTTTTTTCCCTGTGCCATGGGGTCACTGCTAACATAAAATATAGCATATCTACTTGCAGTCAATAAAACATCAGATGGGATGGTTTAATCATAGCTAATTTTTAGCCCTCATTTATTTTTTCTTTGGGTCTCCTCAGCTTCTGTCTGCTGTAGGTCAATGGTGCCAGTGAATTACTCTTTTTTACGACTTTGGTAAAATTCCTACTGACCCTTCAGTACCTGGGCAGCCTGCATTGTGTCTGTGCACCCAGCTGGAGTCAGCATGTGCTCACATGATGCGCCTCCTGCCTACCTTCTCCACTCCTATACCCACTGCTTTGCACAGTGCCAGCCTATGACAGGGTTAACTAAAGGTGGAGACGGCTGGGATGTGCTGAAATGGCACAGATGTTCATCTGCTTTATCAAACTCCAGACAGCATAATTAGAAATAGGCAAAGTGGATTAGGCAAAATGAAGGCTGGCTGAGTTGAATGTGAAGATTTTATTGAAAAACACAGCATAATGAAGAACCATGTCAAGTTTCAAGTGCAACCTCTAAGCCTCGTGCCCTCAGGCATTCCTGACACTCTAAAGGAAACCCATAGGAAAGTCAAGGTGCAGTGACTGGTAGTGGGTTTGAACTGCTCCAGCTCCTCTTCATTGGGAAGCATTGTTACTTGCATTGTCTTCTTCAGCCCCAATCTGATCCATTAGATCATGCGACCATCTCTGAAACAAATTATATTGACATATACACAAGACTTAGACGTAAAGTCAAATCATGTTGTGTCCACAAAGGAATGCAAGCTCCTTAAAAACATATAGATATCTTCTGGCAGTGCGTTAACAGAGGCATGAAGAGGGCAGTACAAAGTGGAGTTAATTTCAGGCTGATAGGTAGGGTTGTGTTAGATAATAGCAACTTGACACAGCCCTTGGGTTTTTTCCCATGCTACCAACAAGAGCTGAAGCCCATTCTCGAGCTCTGGATAATCACCAGTCTCTGCTACCAGCACATGTAGTAAGGAAGGGCATCAAGCTCAGAGAATGGACTTTTTTGTTTATCTCTAGCCAGGAAAAAAATCCAGGGAAGCTCAGACCTGAAATAATTAATTCCAGGTGTGAAATATTCCAATAGAAACAAGCAGGAATGACTGCAGTTGTTTTTATATTCATATATCTACTGCTCTGAATCCTCACAGATATTGAGGTTTGAGTGGTTTGGGAAATTTTTGAATGATCATATTTCATTAAGTTTCAGTGAAAGTGAGTGTTGTATCTGTTCAGTAAAAAGGGAAGCACCTACAATAGTCTTAACCCCAACTTTTGGGACCGGTTCTCTTTAACATCTTTATCAATGACATCGATGATGGGATTGAGTGCACCCTCAGCAAGTTTGCAGATGACACCAAGCTGAGTGGTGTGGTCGACACCCTAGAAGGAAAGGTAGCCATCCAGAGGGATCTTGCCACGCTGGAAAGATGGGCCTGGGTGAACCTAATGAGGTTCAACACTGCCAAGTGTAAAGTGTTGCACTTGGGCTGGAAGAATCCCAGACATAGATACAGACTGGGAGAAGAGCTTCTTGAGAGTAGCCCTGCTGAGAAGGACCTGGGTGTCACCGTGGATGAGAAACTTAACATGAGCCAGCAGTGTGCTCTTGCAGCTCGCAAGGCCAATGGTATCCTGGGCCCATCAGAAGAGGGGTGGCCAGCAGGGACAGGGAGGTGATTGTCCCTCTCTACTCTGCCCTCGTGAGGCCCCACCTGGAGTACTGTGTCCAGATCTGGGGCCCCCAATACAAGAAAGATGTGGAACTGTTGGAGAGGGTTCAGAGGAGCCACGAAGGTGATTAGAGGGCTGGAACACTTGCCCTACAAAGAGAGGCTGAGGGAGCTGGGCTTGTTCAGCCTGGAGAAGAGAAGGCTGCGGGGGGACCTCATTGCAGCCTTCCAGTACCTGAAATGAAATTATAAACAGGAGTGGAATCAACTTTTTAAAAGGGCAGATAATGGCAGGACAAGGGGGGATGGTTTAAAGCTGAAGGAGGGAAGGTTTAGATTGGATATTAGGGGGAAGTTTTTTACGGAAAGAGTGGTGAGGTGCTGGAACAGGCTGCCCAGAGAAGTAGTGGATACCCCATCCCTGGGGGTGTTCAAGGCCAGGTTGGATGTGGCCCTGGGCAACCTTGTGTAGATGCAGGCCTGAGGTTGGTGGCCCTGCCTGTGGCAGGGAGATTGGAGCTCTATGATCCTTGGGGTCCCTTCCAACCCTTGCCATTCTATGATTCTATGATCTGTTTTGGTATTAGGGGTAAACTATGGTAAAAATATTTTACGTTTCACATCTACTTCAAATGTTTTCAAATTACATTTTGAAATCTTCTGTGGCATAAAAATAGATACATGGATTATAAAAAATTTAAACACAATGTCTGTATGGGTCTTATATAGAAAAGTTCCTTGTGGAAGCTGATTTACTTTGTTTCCTATTTTTATTTATTTTTCTATTCATTTACTTTACAGTAAATTTTACTGGATGAAATTAAGATTTTGAAAGAGAAAAAAAAGGATGAGATCAGGTGGAATCTAATCTTATTTTTGATTGTTAACACCAATATAGATTTCACACTGGGTGTCAGTAGAGCCAAATGGTGCATCAGTGTTGCTTCCACCGTTGGACACTGTGGATTTGTAAGACAGGTACGACTTAACAAATACACAGAAGCAGAGGATCTTACAACAGAGAAAACTAGACCATAAGGACATTGAGTGCAACTCATTTTTAATGTGCATCTAATATTATTCTCATCCATCCATGGGTCTAATTCAGTTTTAATAGAAACACCCGTAACTCCTTCTGAATTCAATGTTTAAGAGAAAAGATAAGAGGTCATAAAAGCCAGACTACAAGGTTATGAAATATAGTGATGCACCATTAAACTCCAATTAAAAGATGCTAAAAGTGACATTTGCAATGATTCAAAAATGAATAGAAATGGGGCTGAAATTCATGTTTTTCTAAGTTTTTTTTTTCATTAGCTATGGTGGAGGAATTAATGTTTAAAGAGACACTCATTTGAAGTTACAAAAAATAGATTGTCTGGGGTTATCTTTCTGAATGAGAGGGAAGAAGCCCCCCTTTAAAGCAGCAAGTTGAAAAAATGGACTGCTACACAAACTGCAAGACTTTTAGTCTAGTTTGTTATCCAGTATAGCAGCTCACAAGCCATAGAGTCCCCATGTTTAAAATGCAAATCGTGCTGATATTATTTAATCTAATACTTTGGATACCTGAGGGCTTTTCTGTATCCCAGTGCCTCCCACTCTTTGACTATGCACAGTGCTCAGGCAGGACAGCAAAAATCCTCTCACTAACACCAACAAAAAGTCAAATATAAAATCTGGCTTCTATTTCTCCATGTTATCTTTCTGTGACTCTGTTTCTCAGGTATTTCTGGCCACCTACCCCCATCACTTCCAAACTGTGGACCATGTCCTTCAAGTAATTTTCACTGGGTCCTAACAGTCATAAATTACCACAGCTCCACATGTTTGTTAAACTTTTACATTCTGATAAACCTAAATCAAATGACATCAAAGTGTTCATATTTAATTGCAATTTAATAATGTTAGACATATTGTTTCTGCTTAAATTTAGTTTTGTAGCTTTCAACTTCATGCCCCAGCCCTCGAATAATACCTCTCACTTCCTCTGCTGTTAGGCTATACCTGCAAGAATCTCTCAGTTTGTTGACTCTCAGTTTGCACCTTATTGCTGACCCTACATAGAATCAGAGAATCTCCTGAGCTGGAAGGGACCCATAAGGATCATCAAGTCCAACTCCTGACTTCATACAGGGCTGACCAATTCAGACCACAGTACTGAGTGCACTGTCCAGACGCTTCTTGACCTCAGCCAAGCTTGGTGCTTTGACCACATCGCTGGGGAGCCTGTTCCAGTGCCTGACCCCCCTCTCAGTAAAGAACCTCTTCCTAATATCCAACCTAAACCTCCCCTGTCAGAGTTTCATACCATTCCCTCAGGTTCTATCCCTGTTTGCCAAAGGGAGGAGATCAGCACCTGCCCTTTGTCTACCACTCCTTCAACACACAGAAGTTAGCTGAATGACATCAGCACCAGATGCAGCTGAGCGAAGTGATTTTGTCCTCAAGCGTATTATAAACTCTTCCTCCATGCAAACAGCAAAGCAGGGACTCTTGCCAACACCTGGGTGGGAAGGGATGGTGGAGATCAATTAATGCTCCAGCTTTTCAGGACAAGTATGACTGTTCCCAGAGGCAGATCTGGGGCACTCGCTATCCTTCACACCCACTTCAGTCAGATCAGTGCTGAGTCCTACTCATTGTTGCCTGTTTCAGATGACTAGGGCTTTGCTGACCAATGATTTGTCTGTGATTTCCAGTCTTCATCATCTAAGACCTGTTTTTTTCAACTGAATATTTTCTAGGCATACAGGAGGATTCTTTGATTATTGATTTTATTATAGTGAGAAATAATTTATCAGCCCTACCATATGGCTGCACTGAATTTGTACAAATACTGCTTTGTTTCACAAGTTTGGGAGTAGTTAGACCTTGGTACAGGAAAGCTCAGCCACTGCCAACAATGATAACTTCAAGACGTATCTAATTCTGCAGTAATAGCTTGTGGCTGGAGTTTGGCCATAATCGGATATTTTGCTGAAAGTGAGAGAGACATGGAGCACTACATCATGCTCAGAATTTCACCAGGTTTCTTATAACTGCTGGTTAGCCACAGTGATACTGCTGACACACCTGTCACAGGACATTTTTAGAATCCAAGGAATGTGTGCATTGTATCAAGTATGTTTTATGCTCCATTACCAGCATAGTTGCAGAGAAGGGGTTGTGTTAGACCTAAGTACCAGTGGTGGTTTAACCTTGGTTGGATGCAAGGTGTCCACCAAGATGCTCCATCACTCCCCTCTTCAGCAGGACAGGGAGAAGAGAAAAAAAGTAATGGGTCAAGAAAAAGGCAGTTTAATAAAGCAAAAGCAAGAAGCCATGTGTAGAAGCAAAGGGGGGAAAAAAAGCTAAATATTTATTCTCTACTTCTCATCAGCCAGAGATGTTCAGCCACTTCCTAGGAAGCAGAGTTTCAGTGTATTGCTCCAGAAAACAAAAAGTCATTAATAAAAAATTCTCCCCTTCCTTCACTCTCTCAGCTTTCACAGCTGAGCAGACATCTCATGGTGTGGGCTATCCCTTTGGTCAGTGGGGATTAGCTTTCCTGGCTGTGCCTCTTCCCAAAACCTTCCCAGCCCCAGCCCACTGCTGAGCACGGTGTCGGAGAGGCAGCCTTGAAGTGTGTCAGCCCTGCTCAGCAGCAGCCAAACCCTGGTGTGTTAACAGCACCTTTCTGGGTACCAATACACAACACAGCCTGGTGAGGGTGTGTGGGAAAGTCAACTCCAGCTTAGCCAGGACCAATACAGCACCTAATGTCATTTGTGTATTTCTGCTGGCTGACAGGCAAACTTGGGAAGAGAAGGATCAGAGATAAATGCACAAGTATGTTGGGCAGGAGGATAACCCTCCATTTGAAAGGAAATTGTGGAGGAAAGACTAAAGAGGTCTTCTCTAGGGATATTATACAATGTTTTAGAATGGAAAAATAGATATGAAGGGGATGATGTGGAGAACGCCAAAGAAACAAGAAGGCTTACATCATCAAAGAAGGCAAAGAAGTAAAAGAAGTAAAGAAAATACCTACAACTGTTAGTCCATTAAAAAGAGTAGGACTGCTGCACATCCAGCATTGGGTGAAGTCAGGATGTTTGAAGTGTAGTTTGAGAACATCTGATTGTCCATGATGCATTGCAAAAATAAAAAAGAAATCACCAAACCTATTTTAGTCATAAATTATTGTAGTGGGGAACTCTGAATCTGCCTCCAGTAGAGCCTTCCAAGGTCAGACCAGTACCATTACATGTGCTGATTGAGCAGAGGAAGGATTGTCATGTGGTCAAAACAGAGATATGGTGCTTATAATGGTTGTTTGTTTTTAACATAGACTTCCTGAGGTGGCCACAATGCAGCTGCACCTTCATGAGGTGTCTAGCACCATCTGAGAAGTCTGGCCTGGCCTGAGGTTGACATTTCAAAACACACAGGACTGCTGTAGGTTCAATATCACATCTGCCAGGTCCATCTGAGTATCTTTGAATACCTCTCTGCATCTCAAAGAGCACTAGATTCCTTTGCATATATGACTGAATTGAGCTCGGATGTACCACTCCACTCCAGATTTCTGAAACCATCTAGGATTTGAAAGACTTTCTTTTCTGGTTTTTAACTAACGAGATTCTGAGTGTGCTTGATGGGCTCTTTGGGCAGGGTTCAGTCTGAAGTTCAGACCACACAATACAAAGGGCTGCATGTAAATATCCACATGGAAATCCAGTGCCTAGGCAGAGACATAATCAGCTTAGCCACCAGAACCTAGAGGGTTACTCAGCAGATCAGGTACCAGGTGCCTTCTTTTGGGACATCTGGATCACTCTGCACGCCACTGACTGTATTGATTTGATATCCATTGACTGTAACAGGAGCTGAAGACAGCTGCATAGGTGCCTTTAAACACCAATCTCAATTTAGTCATCTTAATCAGTTACAGTGACTGCACTGTTGTGAGTGTGATCCGGTTGCATAAACAGAGATGACATCTGGGACAGCCTGAAGTACCCAAGACATCCATGTGGATGAGGCTAGCAGTTAAGATGTGGGATGGCAGGGAGAGAAGATGTAGCGTGTCCAGGGGCATCTCAGACCACACTGCATATCTAGGTAAGAGCAGCTTGACCTCAGATATGGAAGAACTAGTTTTGACCACCTCTGGGTTTTCTGTACGTGGTACAAAGATGCTTAACAATACAGGCTTGCCTCAGTTACCTAAGCTTAGACATGTGACGTGACTGTGTATCCCAGACACTGGCACAGGCCTGGCAGGTAGGACACAGGGCTTACAGAAAACCTACATTTTCTGAAGCAGCACTTCAACATCAGGTGGGTTGCTCCACAGTGCCAAAAATAAGTCACTTTAAGCTGCATGCATTTACAAAACTGAATTGTGTCCAATGTCTATCTGCCTCAGAGGATGCTGTGAATGATCGTCCATTATTACTAAGGGCTATGTGAATTCTTGTCATAGAAACAAGAGTTTTTATAGCTGTGTTATCAAAATAGTTTATTTTTAAAGTTAAATATTAATTAAAGGATATGTCTTATTTGCTCTTCCAAATCCCATCAAGTCTTGTCATTGGTGATCGAAGGTTGGAGAGATATATCTAGATTTTGTATCTTTGTTTTTAGCTGAGTTGTTTCCTCTAGAGAATTTTTCTGCTCTGCTATTTCTTATTAGAAGAATTGTGGTTTTCTATACAGCATCCCAACAGAAAAAGGCTTTTTTTTTCCTGAATGGCAAATGCAGTACTTTTGATAGGTGAACAGATGTTGGTGGGACAGTTTTGAACATACACATGAAAATGTTGCACTTGGAGATGAAGTCTGATAGGTCTAAAAGGAAAATCTTAGGTTTTTAATAAATTATGAAAAATCACTTAGATGGACAAGGAACCTTGCAAGATGCTGTGAGGACAAATACTGCTGCAAAGCTGGAAGGAAGCCAGGAGAACACAGTAAGACAGGAAGACAGAAGAGAAACTAAATGAGGGAGATAAAAAAAGAAGACATGAGACAAGATCACAGAATCACAGAATCACAGAATCTTAGGGGTTGGAAGGGACCTCAAGAGATCTTCGGGTCCAACCCCCCTGCCAAAGCAGGCTCCCTATCTCATATTACATAGATAGGCGTCCAGACGAGACTTGAATATCTCCAGAGAAGGAGACTCCACCACCTCCCTGGGCAGCCTATTCCACTGCTCTGTCACCCTCACTGTGAAAAAGTTCTTCCGCATGTTGGTGCGGAACTTCCTGTGCTCCAGCTTACAGCCATTGCCCCTAGTCCTGTCCCCACTGACCACTGAAAAGGGGCTGGCCAATTCCCCCTGCCACCCATGTCTAAGATACTTGTAAACACTAATTAGGTCCCCCCTAAGTCTTCTTTTTTCCAGGCTGAACAGACCCAGCTCACTCAACCTTTCCTCATAGGGGAGATGTTCCAGACCCCTAATCATCTTTGTCGCCCTTCTCTGGACTCTCTCCAGAAGGTCCCTGTCTTTTCTATACCAGGGAGCCCAGAACTGGACACAGTATTCCAGGTGGGGCCTGACCAATGCAGAGTAGAGGGGGAGGATCACCTCCTTCGACCTGCTGGACACACTCTTCCTGATGCATCCCAGGATCCCATTGGCTCTCTTGGCCACCAGGGCACACTGCTGGCTCATGGATGATTGAAACACAGAAAAATAGGCAAAGTACAAATACAGACCTGAGGAAAGATGTAGAAACTGCAGAAGACATATAAGGATGGGAAGGAAAAGAACAAACCCCAAATCTGGTGTGCTATAGCACCAGCTGGTTCAGTGAGATGTTGAAAGAGAGGGTGGATTCACAAAATGCTACTTTTGATAGTAAAACTGGCTTCACAAATACACTCCTTCTCCGTCTGTTCCCACACGTATCACACATCCCCACCTCCTTGGGCACACTTCCTGGAGATCTTAATTCTGTTTTCTTTTCCATTTTAAGGGGTTATACTTATACACAACCTGTACTGCTGCAACCCTGGTTACAGAAGAAGCCTGGTTACGAAGACTGTGGCAGCGTGGGAACCTTGGAAAACAAATCACTGCCTGTACAGAAGGCTAGGGACAAAGCTAGCTGCCATAACTTTGCCATCATAGCAAACACATCCAAAACACATCCTGACCCAGCTAAACTTTGATTGCCCCATTCTGTTTCTCTTTATACAAAGGTGTTTCATCTGGAAAAATCTTGGGATCCCACTCTAATTTCCCGTTAATTGATGCTCTCCACAGTAGCCCTCATTGCAATGTCAGCAGACATGGTGGTTCCAGAGAACTAAAGACATAGAATTTTAATTTGTAGTGTTTTGGGGTTTTTTCTCCCATCTCTACCAGATAAATTGGACATGGGGAAAACAGGGATACATCTTGAACACCAGCTGTTGGAAGGGATGTTGATTTCAGGAACTGTGTGTTCTTCTCAGACACAGCCAAAGTTACATTAAAACAGGTGAACATTAAATAGTGAGAAATATTTCAGGAATGTGAGACTTTAAAAACGGATGACACGTTGTGCTCTAAGTGCTGAAATCTCCATGCTGTAGCCACCACCCAGTAGCCCCAGGCCCTGATGGGAGTACTTTGCAAAGGCTGTTCTCCAGAGGCTGATGCCCAACGTTATCAGTGTTAACAGGTAATTGCAGCCCCTACTATATAGCCTGCAGCTCAGAAACCACTGGTAGGTGACATACATCTATTGCCACACAATTCCTAAAAGGAAATGAAGGCAGAAGCATTGGGGATTACACCTTGAGGAGGAGATGAGGAGATGAGTAAATGATACAGTAAATAAGCTGTTGCCAGGGTTGATTGCATTTTGATAGTGCCTGTCGTCCTGAACCAGAATGAATATGAGGATGTTCCTAACTTTAAGAGTTCAAGGAGCATCTAAATGATGGTTTAGTTTTAGGTAGAGTTGCAAGGAGCAGGGAGTTGGACCTGGTGATCCTTATGGGTCCTTTCCAACTTGAGATATTCTGTGATTCAGTGTAATGTTACTAATGATGCCAATGCTAAGAGTGTACTGACAGGCTCTCTCCCCTGTGACAGCAAAAATTATGGTGTCTTTGAGTCTTTCTCCTGCCAAGGCTTTTACAGGGTTTGGTCTTTGCAAAATGCCCTGTCAAAGAGCAATCTAGGATAATCAATGAAACATGAGAAGGGTTAATGCTGCACTGAGCCCCAGTGTATGCATTACACAGAAACAGATGGCATCTAGAAGTATCTGTCAAGTCGTTTTGACCCAGATCAGTGTGATTCCTCACAAAGAGAATATGCTGAAAGTATTACTTCCTTCTATTGACTACACTTAATCACAGCATTAGAGCTAGTTTCTGAGACCAGTGCTGCACCAGCCCTGGGAGTTGATACTGCAGAAGCAGATGAAGCTTCTTCAGAGCACTATGCAGCCCAAAGCTTCCAGTCACAGAAGTACAGTCAGAAAACAAGTGAAACGTAACAGGAAGGGGAACAAAGACATAAATGTCTGGTTACACTTGGGAAAGTAGAAGAGTTTAAAACAAGTGATGAGGGTGGATGTCAGGTGATGGAAAATCAAGGAAGGTTTATTTGTGCTGCCAACACACCATATGGTTGCACACTTGCAGCAGCGGACAATTTTGTGGTTGTCCTGTACTGTCCTCTTGAGTGCAAACACCTGCTTTATCCATAAAAGGAATAAAAAAAAACAGTCCAGGAGGGTTGAAAACTAGAATTGAGGTAAGCACTCACAAAAGGGGACAACTGCTACTACTTCAAGGGTCTGGTCTTTTTTGTTGTTTGTGTTTTTTGTGGATTTTTTTGTTTGTTTGTTTGGGGATGGTGTGTGTTTGGGTTTTGTTTCTTTTTCTTTCCTTTAAGTAACAGCTGTGAATTTGAGGACAAAGTGGCATTTATGAAATTTCTGGAGTATTTTCTCGAACCAGTGCTTTGAAATATTTGGCACGACTCTGCCAACAGTCATAGCAGAATATGGATCTTTGGGCACCCATGAAGATGTCTTTGGTCTTGCACATGACTAGTGTCCTGTGGTAGTTACTCAAAGCAGATTATCATTGCTCATCTTCCAGAAATTGGAGTAAGGATCTGTCCACCCTGAGAAGTACTGATGGCAAATGAACACATCTGTAAAACTCCTGCTTTTTTTTTTCCTTTGGATCTGCATGTCTGGGCTCTGGTGGAGGAGGGGGCTGCAGGGATGGCTGCTGCAAGAAGCAGCCAGAACCTCTCTCTGGGCCCCAAAGAGCAAACACCAGCTGGCTCAAGGCGAGAGTCATTGCTGACCAAGGCCGAGCCCATCAGCGATGGTCACAGCACCTCTGGGAATCACATTTAGGAGAAAAAACCCACAAGCAGCCACTTTTTGCCCCCAGAGAAGGGAGTGAGAAGATGTAAGAAACTGTGCAGGCACCAAGGCTAGTGAAAGAATCACCTCAGGTGCTGGAGAGAAAGATGCCCTTGCAGCCTATGGAAAAACCCATGGTGGAGTGAATGTCCCCCCACTGCTCATGGAAAAGGCCCAGATCCCACCTGCAGCCTGTGGAGAGGCCTCATGCTGGAGCTGGGGGAGACATGCAGAAGATGCTGTGACTCCTGTTGGAGTGAAGGGTAGGGGAAAGTGCTTTAAGATCTGGCCACGCTTCTTATTAACTGAATCTGGTGTCACTGGGTGTGCAGGGCAGAGTCACAGATTAGATATTTTTCTTTCCTTTATTCTGTGCTGCGTCTGTTCTGCCCATGACACTGATTGTGGAATGATCTCTCCCTTTCCTTATCTCCACTCCTGAGCATCTCATATATTTCTCCCCTGTCCAGTTAAAAAGGGGTTTGACAGACTGACTTTGGTGGGCGTCTGGGCTCCAGCCAGCGTCAAACCACCACAGGGTCATACCATATTCTTGCCAAAACAAAACTCTCAGCTACACTCTCACAGATTATATACACACATGAGGATTGACATGGCAAAATTACCTACAGAACCTTGACAAGGAATGGGAAGACATGTTTTTTCTGTGCCTTGTGGCTAAGCAGATGTGCTCCTGTATTGACTTCTTGTCCTGGATACAGTGAGTCCAAGGCAGAGTTAACCATGTTTAAAACAAATCATAGAATCATCAAATGGTCTGGGTTGGAAGGGACCCCAGCAGGGCCAAAAGCAAAAGCAGCAAACCATATATATATAGTTGTAGTTATAGTTATAGTTATAGTTGTAAAGCATAACACTGATATACTAAATAATTTAATCTGAAAACTGCTGGGATGATGGTTGAGTCTAAAACTTTTCTCAGTTTCCATCAAGAGCTTAGTTTTGTTTGTTTTTCTTATGAAATGGTCAACCAGGTCCTAAGTTTTTCTTCATCTGTCCTTCATTAAGTCTGTGTGCCAGAGCAATGTGACTTTTTAAAGTAGCTGTTGTAGCATATGCAAATTTGTTACAAGGGCCGACTTTGCATAAGAACCTGGGTGAGAAAAGGGTCTATTCAGGGACAAGTCATGGGCATCAAAATAAAGTGAGGTTTAATTCGGCAGCAAATTGGAAAGTTCATGCATTTTTCTCATTAAAATGCCGTAATGCATTGAATGGGATCTCTTATGGAGTATACTGTTACTGTACATTAATTATAAGTGCTTTATGGGAGCCGTAAGTGCAGCTTTGTTCCTATTACCTTGGTGCCTGATGCCTTGCTACCACCACCGGTCTGTTATAAACAGGCAGTCAATAGTTTACTGTTGAGCTTTTAAGCACTTTCTAGTCTAAGTGTGGTGGTGAAAAGTGGTTGTAGGGTAAACTAAAGTGCTGCAGTAGATAAAAATCTTTGCCCCTCCCAAACTCTGCTGACCTGAAATTTGTGAATTCACTGGCTTTTAGAAATCCCTGAGTCAGACCTTCTGCTGTTGTGAATCACTGTAGTTTGACATAAAGCGATGGAGCTCCAGCACCTAACAGGCAAAGTCCAGGTTTGTTAACTTTAACAGCCAGTGTATTTGAACAGAAATATCAGATGTGATAAATAAATAAACGTATATATATATATATATAAACCTCTACAGTGAGCTGAGGAGATTTCTAGTTCTTATTTCTCTCTACCAGCTACAAAGAAAGATGACTAAGGGACTAGCTCAAAAGGAGGCATCTACAATATTAAATGTAAGAAGTTAGATTAATCCCTTCTATTGTATCAGAGTATTTTATTTCTCTTTAAACATTCATAATTTGAAAGGCTCAGGAATTTATTAAACATTCAAAATTTGGGAGGCTCAACAAATAACTCTACTTAAATTTGATCTTCACAGTATGAAAGACTATCGTCACTAGTTTAGGTTTAGAGGAAAGCCTTTACTGCATTTAAAATAAATATGTAAATATTGCATGTTGGTTATCTTGTTCTTTATAAAGAGCTGCCACAGTGATGACAGATAAATATTTAGATTTATTCTTATGTTTTAGCCTTTTACCTAGAAGAAAAACTTATTTGTGTATTCTTTAGCAATAAGGACTTTGTCAGTGTATTCTTGAGCAGTGGAAAGCAAGGCAAAGCTTTATACACTGAGATTTCCCCCCTTTTATTGAGTTCTGAATGTATTTTATTTGGATGGATTTTGACTTATGTAGTACCTTCTAAAGCACATAAAACTCTCTGGATTAAAAGAACCATAATGACCTGTGTACTATTAAAATACCTTGTATTTTTTCACTTGGACTCTGATTTGTGTAATCATGAATGCTGCAGTCCTTATGATAAAAGTCCAGGCAATTAATCCAAATAATAGGACTGTTTATACATTTTCATGGTGATTTTCATAAGGATTACATTTGATCTCCACCGATGCAAGTGCAAAACACCCACTCCATTTCATGAATTTGAGTAAGAAGACACTGCAATAGTGGGCATATGAACCAGTACTTGGGAACAGTTTAGTGGACAAGAGCTGTACAACTAAAAGTTAATTTATTATTTATACTCAAATCACAGTTTGGAAAATTTTATTCTCTTCCTAGTTTTGTTCTACTTTTTTCTATAACCATAATAAAGTCCATTAACTGCCTTTAATATATCATTGTATGGAACTATTTCACAGTAGTTCATAGTTTCTTCCTTACTTCTGGGAACATTTTCAACTTTAAATGAAAAAATTATAGAGCAAAAATCCAGAAATATATATTTGTATATGCAGACATTCAAGAAAACCCACCCTAAACAGATTTTTGCAATGAGATGCAGTAACAAGCACGGAAATAATAAATTAAAAGAAGTTTAAGGTGCCTTAAATCTCTTCCCATGTGTGTATGTGAAGGGTGGGATCCAGTTCCACTACTTGTCACTTAGGTTCTTGAAATTCATTTCACTTCCAGACAGAAATTGTCTCTACCTCATTTTTTCAACCATCTTTCCCTGTAGTCAAGTTTTAAAATTAGATTCTGCTTAATTTAATCTTTTTTTTAATAAAGTTTTTTCACATATTTATTCACAAGCTGTCTGTTTTGAGGAGACAGTTGATCATTTTCCTCCTAAACCTCTGCTGCAGTGCAAGGCTGGCAGATGGGAACCTTAGTGCTTCTCAAGTCCCCTGGATAAGTTTGGAAAGCTGGAGTGATTATCAACCTCCATTAGCGCCATCAATATTGTCTTTCTTCTGTGTATTGTTCAAGTCATTAAACCGCTTCCCCAGAAAGAAGTGAACTTGAGAGTTGGCAAGTTTGGGAACCAGTAAAACTGATTTCTTATCAGGATTTTTCTTAATGATATTTATTATCTTCCTGTTCAAAGATCACAGTCAACTTTCAGCACCTTGCATAAATCTTTGTACAAATATTTAAAAAAGAAAATATAGTTATAGAAAGATTAAAATACTTGACAGTAACAAGTCCCAACGGTGAGACTGAAGAAAAAAAAAGGGTGGGAAGAGTGATTAGAGAACTGAATAATGCTAGAACAAGTAAGTTTTACAGAATAAATACCTCATAGTAGGTGGTTCCTACATGACCTCCCCTTGAATCTTGGAAAAGCCTCTACTTTTTCTATATCTCCAGCTGTAAAATGGAGATCATTATTACCTTATTACCTTGGTAATAATGATGTCCTGTATTCCAGTACATTTGTATTTTGGATAATGTTGCATGAATGAATGAATGCAACTGCTAGCATGGAGCTTTTTGGTGAAATGATGCACTTTTTTTAGAAATTATCAAATTTACTGAAAAAATGTTCACAAGAAATGGATCTGTTTTGATACTGACAGGTCTGTAAATGCTTTCTAGAGCCCAGTGATCCAAGGTCATACTTGGGCTGTAGTTTTGACACTTTCTTTGGATTTTTACCACTGGACTGTTCATTTCTCTGTTTTTTCTTGGAAAATGTCAAAAATTCCCAAATCTTTAAGATGTTGGGGACTAAAAAAACCTGAATTTGACTGGCTTTTACCTATTATAAATGTGCCAGCATATCCATGTTTGCATGCATTTGGGTTAATAGTTGTCAAACAGTGACTGTCCAGAAAGATGGTTTCAGTGCCAGGTCCTGATAATGTCAATAATCTCTTACTAGAATGGACTGAACTCCACTTGCAAGGAGTATTTATGAAATTAAAATGATTCTATATAACAAGCAAATTGCTATATAATAGTGAATAAATAAGATAAATCTTTCAAGTAGCAGGGGGTTTTTATGTGCATTTTTTGGATAATTTAGTTCACTTGGATGTCCTGAATTTAGTCTTAATTACAGCATATCTATACTTAGAGAAAAGTTTAGCAGTGTCATATATTTCTCTTTTTAAAATTTATATATGTAAATGCAAATTCTAAAAATTAATTTCCCAGAAATTTTCTTCTGCCACACAACTAATGGAACCTGAAGTGTGATCCAGCTTACCCAAAGCAGAGACCTACATTTCATCATAGAATCACAGAATCTCATGAGATGGAAGGGATCCATAAGGATCACCAGGTCCAACTCCTGGCTCCACACAGCCCCAGCCAAGTCAGAGCATGGGACTGAGCACATCATCCAGGTGCTGCTTGAACTCAGCCCAGCTCAGTGCTGTGACCACTTCACTGGGGAGCCTGTTCCAGTGCCTGACTCCCCTCTCAGTACATAAACTCTTCCTGACATCTAACCTAAACCTCCCCTGTCACAGCTTCATACCATTCCCTTGCGTTCTATCCCTGATCACCAAAGAGAGGAGATTGGTGCCTGATCCCTAATCAGTTGAGATTTCACCTCTGCTTAGATACCCACAGAAAGAAAGTAAAGTAAAAAGTAAAGAAAGAAAGTAAAATAAAGGCAAACTGAATTAATTGTAATTACTGGGTAACAGTGACCTTGAAGTCCTTGGTTAAAAAGCTTACACAATTTTTCTCCAGAGTTGTATGTACCTTCTTATAAACAGTCTCCCATGTAAGAGGGGTTTTTTCTCATTGTGTATTTGTTTTTACTCTAGGTAGTAATAGCAAATCAGTGTTTTTCAGACTGCAAGGTACATCTCATTAATAATTTTTCCAAAGGAAATGCCACAAGCAGCTCTAGCTACCTCCAAAAGCAGCTACCCCTGTGAGCATTACCAGCCAACATTAGTCACGGTCAACAGCACTCATGTGGTTTGCAGAACACAGTTACATTTGGAAGAAAGAAATCTGCATTTCTAATAATTGTTTATATGGAACAGCAGCGAAAAGTGTTCACAAATAGGACAGATTACAGTGAAAAATGCCACATTATGCTTCATCCTCCTTCCCTGGAAAAGGATGAAGCTGTGATAACTTATTTCCTGCCTGTCAAACTGTCTTGAGTTGAAATAGTTCATGTTTTCATGGAATGGACCATGTTGAATGAGGACAGCTGCACTTCATGAGTGGACATGGATAAAATTACTCACGTGGAAACCTTCCAGGTTACTAAGAACCATGGACTACTTTCATCCACTAAGACTGACTTTTTCTGGGCCTTGGATAAAAATTGAGACAATTCAACCATCCCAGATTAATGGACTGATTGAAACAGCTTGCACACCCCGAGTGACAGATGTGGGGAAAAAACCCAACAAAACAAGCAACAACCAGCAGTCAGCTGGAAAGGTTTTGGGTTGTTTTTTATGTAGATGTTGATAATGAAAATTGTGCTGAAATTTTAACTTCGCAGTCTCCATCGAAAAATACTAAGTCCACTGAGATACCTGTATGTCATATAGAATATATATGGCTGAAATCCTTACTCCAATTGTTTTAAGTCCTTAAAGCTAATTAGATATAGCTTACAGGGGGTTGATAATAATAATATAATGATCATATTTCAGCAATCATATGTCATAATTCATTGATATGCTGCTCATATTTTATACATTTCCATGACAGAGAAAGAGGGTTTATTCAAATAAAATGGGTTTATTAGAATATCTTTTACCTTTATTAGTTACCTAAAATCATGTTATATTCATTTTTTTCTTACAGTGAAAACTGTTCTTTCCAAAGACTGTTTGCCCTGGCATTTCTTTGCTGGATGGCAAATGAACATGAGATCTTTACCTACAGAGATTTCTTTGCCTTATGGAGTTGAAGATAAGATGTTGTGTTCTCTGGCAAACAGGAAAGCAAAGCTGGAATTCAAGCTGAGGGGAAAGCTGTTTGTGTCTGCAGTTGTGGCTATTATAGAATGCCTCCTGTTTTAGGAATGACTGATTCCATCTGTCCTGCCAAGTGTTTGAGGGAGTTGTGTGGGGAAAGGTAGGGAAGAGAAGGGAAGGGAAGGGAAGGGAAGGGAAGGGAAGGGAAGGGAAGGGAAGGGAAGGGAAGGGAAGGGAAGGGAAGGGAAGGGAAGGGAAGGGAAGGGAAGGGAAGGGAAGGGAAGGGAAGGGAAGGGAAGGGAAGGGAAGGGAAGGGAAGGGAAGGGAAGGGAAGGGAAGGGAAGGGAAGGGAAGGGAAGGGAAGGGAAGGGAAGGGAAGGGAAGGGAAGGGAAGGGAAGGGAAAGGAGGAATTAAAACTGCTTTTCACTACAGGATGTTTGAATTCCATAATTACCAACTGATTGATTTTTGTTGTACCCATTTCAGCATCATTTTGTTTACCTCCTTCTTCTCAGTCTTCAGTGACAGTTGTCATTAATGTTTCCCTGCTTTAGAGTATCTTGATCAAGTCAGAAGCCTGCTACAAGCAGTTAACTTTTCCAGTGTCACAGCACACAGAATCTGGTAGATGTTCTTGTCTATTGAAACCTGATTTTGTGTCAAATGCAATACAAATTGCCTTCTGAACAGAGACATGAAACAGCCACACAAACAATGCTTCATCAGTTTGAACTTATTTCTGACCATTTCTCACAGGAAAAAAGATACCACCCATGACAGTGGTTTTCAACCTTTTGCAATCTGAGGAGTCTTAAAACAAGCCCTATGTGACGGTGGACCCTTGTTTAGTAACTCAAGGTAGTGACAATAGGTTTGGCACTGTTTGTGGGTTATTATTAAGTCATATAGTTAGCAACAGATGATTTTATAACTCCTGATCTTAAAGAGATCAGCTGAATCCATGAACACACACACTTATATGAAATTGGGAACTGTGGTGTTTCCTTCCCTTTTTTAAAGTGCACACAATGTTTTCTGATCCTAGACTCATTTTGCTGAAAATCTCTGCTGTTTATTTAGCTGGACACCAGGTCCAAATTTCCTGGATGAAATCAACGATTTAGATTTCAGTTAACTTTGCACTCAGTCAATCAGCAGAAGTAATATAGCTTCTCTACAACCCACATTAATCTGTCTCAGACTACAGGGTACTCTGTCATCTCATAGCTCTGCAGCATGTCCAGCCTTTTTGAGTAGAGATTTGGGGAAAGAAAACCTTTTATGACTGTTTTCAGGAGTGCCTTTTAGTGGCTTCTAAGCTGTGCGCTGCAGCAGGGATGCTGTTGCTCTGCAGTTTCCAGAGAGGCAAATATATCAGCGTGAAAATGAGCTGGACCAGTTGCTCCCCTGTGGATATGTTCTTCAGCTGAAATGAGTATCTTGTTATTGGAAGAAAGCTCTGAATGGTTTCTGGAAGGTGGAGGGCAATGCTTTTAGCCTGGTATCTTTCTCATTCTGCTGAGTGGGGTAGTACTATTTTGCCTGACAACTGGGCAGCTATCAGAAAAAGTGGAGGGAAAAGACAAGCTCTGAATTAAATGTACTTCTGGAGTGGGTTTAAATTTGTTCCGCTGTTGGTAGAGGGAAATTTTTAAGTAGGGCCAGATGCCAAATTGGAAAGGAGTAAAAGCTAAGAGTGAGTCTGCTACAAGCTCAGAAAGAACCTATTTAACTCGTACATTATGTTCTCTTGCGTTCAAACCTGTCCTTTGCTGTATTTCTTGAACAGCTGTACCTCAGGTTCAGTGTTCCAGCAGGCAGGTCCTCTCTTCCTCCTTTAAATCTTCCAAGTGAGCTCCTGAATTAATCTGCCTATCATTTGCATTTAAAGAGCCTCAGGGCCAGATAGTTAAAGGTGTTTAAGAACCTGGAAATTCAGAGAGAAAAAAGTACCTTTAAAAACCTGGTTTCCGTGGCATCTAAATAGCAGGTTCTTCTGCTTTCCTACTCAGGTCATACTTTGCTATGTGTCTGTAGATTGCAATTTCAAACATAACATTTTAGCCTTTTAAATTTCAATAGGAAAGAGCAGTTGCATCAGAGTAGGAAAACACACACCAGGCATGGAAAGAATTTGATTTAAGGAGGAAATTCAGGGTTTATTTGGAATTTGTTCCTCTGTTCTTAGTTTACCTTTGAAGTGGTTGTGTTAGTTGTTGTAGCTAGGATTAACCCAAATCCCAGTCATTTATCTTGCCTCTATTTTTCCATTCAGACAATCAAAATAGGGCAAAAATTATTTGGAGGATGTTGTAATTATCTGCATTAATAAATAGCACATAAATACTCCATTTTGCTCTGTAAGTATTCCTTTCCTTATATCAAAATCTAAACAAAGGTGTCAGCTACCAGTGGGGAAAACTATTACCATTTCAAGAGAGGAAAATGGAAATCCTAAGATCCAGTCCATCTCACTTGGATTCCTTGCTTGCACATAAATATGAAGCGCTCAGTAAAGCAACCTTCTAATGCAGGGCACTGTGATCAATGCAGTGAGACATGTGGCTTGAAAGGCCTCCCATTCTGAAAGTCTGCTGAAAAGTGAAACAGGAGATATTTTAGATATATATGAAAGAAAATGTCTGTCAGACAAAGTTGTACTTTTCTGTACTCTATAGCTGCTTAGTTCTGGCACCACAGCTGTGACTGAGAGCAGCCGTGAGGAGAAGGACTTGGGGCCTTGGTGGATGAGAAGCTCAACATGACCCATCAAGGTGCACTTGCAGCCCAGAAAGCCAACTGCATCAAAAGCAGCATGACAATCAGGTCAAGGGAGGGGATTCTGCTCCTCTGCTCCACTCCTGTCAGACCTTACCTGTGGTGCTGCATCCAGCTCTGGGTCCCCAGGACAAGACAGACATGGACCTGTTGGATCAAATTCAGAGGTGGCCACAAAGATGATCCGAGGGCTGGAGCACCACTGCTATGGAGACAGGCTGAGAGAGTTGTGCTTGTTCAGCCTGGAGAAGAGAAGGCTCTGGCAAGACCTTACAGCACCTTCCAGTACCTGAAAGGGCGACAGGAAAGTGGGAGAGGGACTGGTTACAAGGACAGGGAGTGATAGGTCAAGAGAGAATGGTTTCAAGTTGAAAGAGGGGAGATTTAGATTCGATATGAGGAAGAAATTCTTCTCTCTGAAGTTGATCAGGTCCTGACACAGGTTGCCAAGAGAATCTGTGGCTGTCCCTGGATCCCTGGCAGGGTTCAAAGCCAGACTGGATGGGGTTTTGGGCACCCTGGGCTAGTGAAGGGTGCCCCTGCTCATGGCAGGGTGTTGGAACTATGTGGCCTTTGAGGTCCCTTCCAACCCAAAACAGACTGTGATTTTATGATTCACTATCTCTCTCTTGTTTACTAAATAACATATGTACATGTCATTGAATCCTTCATTTCTCTATTGGTCCAGATACCACGGTAATTGCATTGATGTGGGCAGGAACAGCAGATTAACTAAGAAGGACCTTTGGCTCTAAACTGGACATTTTTCTTCATCACTGTTGAGACATTCTTAAAAAGATCCAAGGACAGATTCTTAATTCCTGTAGATGGTAGAACTATGCATTGCTCTAATAATCATGGCTAGTAGAAAAAAAGAGATCAAGGAATATGAAAACACATTCTTCAGCTCACAAATTTCAGCAGGTTAGAATACCTTAAAAGATGCTTATCTCTAGGATACTGTATATTTTTTTACATTCCTCTCATTCCTTTATGTTCCAGGAAGAACCTTGTGTATTGTTTTTTCTGTTTCTGTGGAATCTGTTACTTATTTTGCTACCCTTCTGTAACTCCTCCATTCTTTTGGAGATGGGGGAATCAGGGCATAATATAATATGCTGTCTGTGGATGCACTGTTGGTTTACACAGTTGTGTAATAATGCTTGCTATTTTTTTCTGTTCCTAACATCTTGCTTGCCCTATAAAGCACTGATCTAATATTTGCATTGAACTGGCACTTTTGATTCTGTATTCTCTTTTTCATTCTGAATTCTCTTTTCTTGGTGGGAATTGCTGTTTCAGAGCTCATCAGGGGTTACCTGCCTGAATGGCCAGTCTTCAGTTTGGTCCCAGCTAGAGGTGTTTGATTCTGTACTTTTGACCTGTTTATGTGAACAGAACAATTTGTTGAACAGTGCCCTCCATAAATATATCATTACTTTTAGGAACCCTGTGCACCAACAAGAGGAAATGACCAAAGACAATGGCACAGTTTCCAACCAAGAAGCAATCTCAAAGCAGACTCTTGCCATTTCCACACACTTTTTTTTGAGCCTATGCATATCAATATGCATGCATCCTTGCAAGTGTTCTGTTTTCTCAGAAAGGAGGAAAAAAATATACCCCATTGGAAATTTAGAGTCCTAAGGATTCATGGGTAACATTACCATTGGGTCTGAGAAAGCAGAGGGCAAGGTGTTGCAGATCAGGTTGTCCTTGGAAAGATTGTGATCATATGAAGCATGTCCCTAATGAAATGCAATGGAGATGCTCACCATGGATAAGATTAATAGATTTTAGAGGGTCTCAGTGGATCTCTTCATCTCCTGCATCTGCTATGCCACGGCATCTCCCTTCACATGTGACTGTATGGATAATTTGCAATCGGAGGGCCACAAGGATGATTAGAGGGCTGGAGCACCTGCCCCACAAAGAGAGGCCGAGGGAGCTGGGCTTGTTCAGCCTGGAGAAGAGAAGGCTGCGGGGGGACCTCATTGCAGCCTTCCAGTACCTGAAAGGAGATTATAAACAGGAGGAGAATAAACTTTTTAAAAGGGCAGAGAATGGCAGGACAAGGGGGAATGGTTTAAAGCTAAAGGAGGGAAGGTTTAGATTGGATATTAGGGGGAAGTTCTTTACAGAAAGAGTGGTGAGGGGCTGGAACAGGCTGCCCAGAGAGGTGGTGGGTGCCCCATCCCTGGAAGTGTTCAAGGCCAGGTTGGATGGGGCCCTGGGAAACCTTGTGTAGATCCAGGCCTGAGGTTGGTGGCCCTGCCTGTGGCAGGGAGGTTGGAACATTATGATCCTCGGAGTCCCTTCCAACCCTTGCCATTCTATGATTCTATGATATGTCATAGCATTGAAATTATGAGGCTTTGGGCAACCTATCTTGTGGAGTGTGTCCCTGCCCATGGCAGGGTGTTGGAATTAGATGGGCTTTGAGGTCCCTTCCAACCCAAACTAGTCTGTGATTCTTAAGGTGAGAGCAGTAGTCAGAGCCATTGCTGTGATCCTATGTTACAGCCTACTGAGGTTTCCCTTTTCCTTTCTTGAAAAGAGGTATCAGGGATTCCCTGGTGGGAAAAGAAAAGAGGATTCAACAACCATCTTGGAAACAACAACTCTCAGAATGCCTGAGCTGAAAATCAGACGCCTGTAAAATGTGAATATGTGATGCAAAGAAATATTCTTGAAGAAAACAGGAATGTGCTAGCAATGTCAGAAGTGAAAGCATCCTTGACATTGAAAGAATGCCAGGTAATGGGAAAACCCAGGAGCCAGCTAGAAGTCAGAATGAATTAATTACTTTTTTATTTTTATTGTTAATGATTTTTTTCCTGATCCTGCTGCCTCTCATAACCCTCAAAACCATACGAATTGCAGTATCTTTGGAGGCTACAAGGTTAAAATTGTAACAGAATTCATTAATAACTTGCTTCTGTTCCAGTGCAAGGGACAAACTTTGCTCTCAGCTGTGATGGTATAAATCAGGGTCATCTTCCTCTGAGTCAGGGAAAAAGCAGCGCAGTACCATCTGAGCGGGTGAGATCAGTATCAAGCCCAAGGTATTTTACCTGACAAATGGTATATTGTTTAATGTACAATTCTCTGGGGTCTCCGAAACTGCTCTGCTCATTATTACATGGATCAGTTTCCTAAGTCTTTCTGCAGCTCCCTTTTATCATTTCAAGCTATGTTCCTAAATTCTCACACCTCCCGGATCCTGTATGTTGTGTGCAGAATATGATTAATTTTTTACAATATTGTCTGGCTGAAAACCAGGCTTTTTCCTTAGCCTTGTTTCTTCTTCCATGGATTCTCCTTTTGCACTGCTGTTTTATTCTCTTAGCAACATAGCAATATACAATCAGACAGAAATATGTGTTCTTTAAACTGGATAGAAAAGCCTGGGACAAACTACTTAAGTCTCAAACAGAATAAGCTTTAACTTTTTATATTTTCACTGCTGTAAAGTAAATGCAGTGTCACAAAGGAGCTGACAAGAATACACAGAGGTCAGGGTTTTACAGGAAAAAAAGTGCCAGCACTGTATTTTAGCACTAAGACAAAATAAGTCTGAGTTAACTATTCACATCTTGTCTCTAACCTGCTATTTTAAGCTGTACAGGATATATAAGCTAAATAAGGAAATGCAGTGGAGAATGTACAGTAAAGAAGAATGCAGTTCTATGACAGGGAGGTGGATTAGATAAACCTAATATACCACTTTCAACTCTAAATTCTATGATTATAGAAAATAGTGTGTCTGAGCACAGCTGGGGTCTATTGATTTCTATCTCCAGTGACTTAAAACAGCAGAGGAAATTTTCCTTCAGCCCCAAGAATTCTCTTCTTCTGTATCCCACTTTCTACTACAAAAATGTAGGTATCTGTGTATGTATTGGCCATCTTTCAAAAAAAACCCCAAACAGTTTATTATATTCACTGCAAATTTTTTTGTTTTATTTTATTTTTAGTATTTTTGTTTGATAAACAGTGCACCTGGTCTCTGCAGCACTCAACTCACAAGGTTGTGACCTGACAAGAAAGATTGAAATAAAATATATATGAGTCTGGATTCACAGTGGTTGGACAGAGGACAAAGTAACTGGCTTGGATCCATGTTCCAGCAGAGGAAGAGGAAGCCCAATGTATCTTCTGCATTGCCAAGGGAGAAATTTCACCAGAACGGCCTATGTTGACCATTAGCAATGGGGCAGTAGGTTAGAACTAGAGGGTCAAGTAATTTTTCAGTCCATACACTTGTGAAAGGGCTTAAAAATGTCAGAGAACCCACTTGTACTCACAGAGGAAAGAACAGTCTATGCAGAAGCAGCCCAAACAGTAGATGGTATGAAATAAATAAAATAAGGGATAGGTGAAGTTTTGAGTTGACTGCACACAACATAGAGGGTAAAACAGCAGTGCTAGCTGACAAATGTCTGTGGGGCCAAATGGAGACTACACATAAAAATTATTCTAGTCAACTAGAAAGATAAATAAGATGCACATGGACCTAGATTCTACTAATTAAATGACTACCACTTCAATGTCTATATATTTTCAGGAAGCAGACATCCTGAAGTAGAGAGGATAGGTCAGAGCAATCATGCTTTAAGATTGTCTACTTGGGAAACTCTCAGTGAAGTGAAAAGTCTAGAGGTAACTATGTATATACCTGACTAAATTGACATTAAACAAATCTCAGTGCCTAGTTTTAGCTGCCCTTTATGCAGGATCATTGGAAAAACAGTTTTGTAGCTCACATGAGTATAAGGTAATCAGCACAGAACTGAATGCTTTCTGCAGTAGGATAGGAGAGGTAAGGTGAGGAGAGGAGCTCACAGTAAAGTGCAAAACTCCAATAAAAAACAGCATTGCAGAAAAATATTTAGCATCTGCCTCCATATACAGGACAGATGCTGTATATTTGTAGTGGAACACTTAAGTAATAATTATGGTTTCTTCCTAAAGAATGTACAGTTCTTCCTGCCAAAATTAACTGGGAAGACACTAAAGAAGCTATAGCTAATTGCATAAATACCTGGAAATGTTTCTATTCTGCTCCTGTGCAGTTTTGGAGCACTACCAAACTATCTAAGCAGGATGCCAGTCTTATTATTGGAATTCAGATTCAAAATAAATGGACATTGAGGAAATCTAATAGTCTGATGGGAATGATTTGCCTGCTTTCAGCCAGAAACCCAAACCTTTATACTGCAGATGTTCACTAGCACAGCAGACAACACAAAACATTGATGTAATAAATACTTGCTTGCTAGTTAGTATGTGGAGTCCAGCAGTTGTGACAATGACAAGTATGTTGATGAGAGGACCAAGACATGGACAATGCTGTGGGTGCATTTTCCTTGGTCCGATTTGTCAATGAATTCCCTGAGAAGAAATCAGGTTTTCTCTGAATTTACTCATACAATCAGTCATCAGGTCTAGGCTGAAGGTATCTTTCACCTGTATTATCTTAATCACTAAAGCATTTTTTCTGGCAGAGCGATTTTTAAAATTGTGCTTATTTTTCCTCATGAAATCTTGCAAGACAAAGAGAAAGATTTTGTTCTGGTTCTATGCTCCATTTCAATAATTCTTTGGAATTTATTTCCTCAGCAGACAGGAGCTGTTATGTTCATTGGACTACAGTTTTGGTTTCTCATTTTCCAATAGTTGCTGCCGTTAACGTTAAACTTTGACTGCATAATATGTTAATAGCTGAATCAAGGTTACTTCACTGACTCAGATTCCACAGAAAAGCTGTGTCTGCTCAGGAAGTGGTAAAAGACCTGCACAAATCCGAATTTGCCTTTCCCCAAGTAGATCGGTGTGGGTGTTGGGTGAGCTCTGCAGTGGGACAGTGCTCAGCTGCCTGCCTCACTACAGACTGTGATGCATGTGTGTATTCATAAACCTCATCTCTGTTTGCAGACCGAGCAGTGCCAGGGTGATTCTCTGGCCCCAAGGCCAGCTAGCATGAAACAGCCCTTCTATGAGCTATTAAACGTCTCAGGCTCCAAAGCAGGATGGTCGCATCCAAATTTCTTGCTGTGAGCAGTTCCTTGCTCATACTGACTCCCAGCCATGCCCAGCATTAGTTTGGGACAGTGCTCACTGAGGGGAGCCAATGGTATCCTGGGCTCCATCAGAAGAGGGGTGGCCAGCAGGGACAGGGAGGTGATTGTCCCTCTCTACTCTGCCCTCGTGAGGCCCCACCTGGAGTACTGTGTCCAGATCTGGGGCCCCCAATACGAGAAAGATGTGGAACTGCTAGAGAGGGTTCAGAGGAGGGCCACAAGGATGATTAGAGGGCTGGAGCACCTGCCCCACAAAGAGAGGCCGAGGGAGCTGGGCTTGTTCAGCCTGGAGAAGAGAAGGCTGTGGGGGGACCTCATTGCAGCCTTCCAGTACCTGAAGGGACCATACAAACAGGAGGGGAATCAACTTTTTAAAAGGGCAGATAATGGCAGGACAAGGGGGAAAAAGAAGGGTTTAAAGCTGAAGGAGGGAAGGTTTAGATTGGATAATAGGGGGAAGTTTTTTACGGAAAGAGTGGTGGGGTGCTGGAACAGGCTGCCCAGAGAGGTGGTGGGTGCCCCATCCCTGTAAGTGTTCAAGGCCAGGTTGGATGGGGCCCTGGGCAACCTTGTGTAGCTCCAGGCCTGAGGTTGGTGGCCCTGCCTGTGGCAGGGGGTTGGAGCTTTATGATCCTTGGGGTCCCTTCCAACCCTTACCATTCTATGATTCTATGAATCTGTCATCTGTGACCTTTCAGGAGCGTGTTGATGTCCTAGGCCAACACAACAAGAAGCCAACCCTACACGCAGCAAGGCATGGTGGGGTAGGTAGGATGTTGGGGGTCAGTTGGATCTGCAGACTGTGTGCTACTCACTGGAGGTCTCCTGCAAGCACCTCCAGCTCTTTGGAGAAGTGCATTTGCAGTAGAAGAGGGCTGGGTCAAGAGGTGCAGAAATGCAACTGAGCTCACCAGGCAAGACAGGTCTGCTGATTTGTGAAAGACAAGGGCAGTTAACTCCTGCTGAGCTTACAACCAGGCTGGCAACATGCTGGAAAGGTACAGCGAGCTATGAAATAATCAGTAGTCATTTTTTTCTGCTGTTAGTGGAGACTGAATTAGGATAAAATTTCTAGCTAATTGGATCAGCCTCTTAAAATCACTAATAAGGGAAACACAGTGCCCAGCTTCTTATTGGATTATACATTAGGCACAATGACTGTCATGCAGCAAGTAAATTCCCATTTTTATCATAAAACAGGCAGTGAGGGCTCTCATTCTTTTCTCTTCAGGGAACTTTTTCAATACCAGCTTTGTAAACTTAATTCAGAGCCAAAGAATGGTTTAAAAATCTATCAATGGTAAAGGAAGAATTTTCAAAGAGAAATTCCCTGCAAGTAGAGTGTCATTGTTGTGCTACATTTTCTTTTGAAATGCCAGCAAGAAACAATTAAGGAGCAGCACTTGTAATGTATAATTGATGGTTTGCAGGTATCTAGAAACTTAGAGCAATTAGGCCCAGGGTGCAACATTACTTATTCATCACCATCTGGAACTTATAACTTTATAAGTCCTGCTATAGTTTATGTTTGTCTGGCAGAAATGGCAAGTTTAGCATTTAAGTGCTGCATTATGCTGCAGAAGGTAAATATTTAATAGTGTCCCGACATAATGCAGCTGAGTGGGATAAGATGAACATGTTGTGTGGTCAGGGCATAGCAGCAAAACACAAGGAACAGAATGCCCTTCTGAGAGCAAGAGGACAGTGAATACTTCCAAATAAATCTGCAGCAATTCTATTGCATCAATAGAAAGCTGTGGCATTGATCTTTGGGTCACAGTATGCATTATCTAGCAATTGCTGTGATTTATCGTTAGATATGATTCAGATGGGTGAAAGAACTGTTTCTATGAATAACAGAGAACCTCTCGCTTTCTTCTTTGATGTTAAAGTAGAGTTAGTCTAAAGATGGATAGGAAATTGTGGAGAAAATGTTTTCTTTTTTAAAAAATGTCAGTTCATCAAGAATCAACCTGTTCTAGTTCTTTGTTTTGACAAATTTTATTTTACAGCAGCCTTCCAGTAACTAAAGGGGCTACAGGAAAGCAGGAGAGGGACGGTTTATCAGGGAGAGTAGTGACAGGAAAAGGGGTAATGGCCTTAAGCTGAAGGAAGTAAGATTAAGATGAGATATTAGGATGAAATCTTCCCTGTGAGGGTGGTGAGGCCGTGGCACAGGGTGCCCAGAGAAGCTGTGACTGCCTGTGGATCCCTGGCAGGGTTCAAGGCCAGGTTGGATGGGGCGTTGGGCACCCTGGGCTAGTGGAGAGTGTCCCTGCCCATGGCAGGGCGTGGAACTAGATGGACTTTGAGGCCTCTCCCAACCCAAACCAGTCTGTAATCCTGTGACAAATTTCCCTTTGGAAAAAAAACCCAAACCAAACCCCAACAGCAAAAAACAAAGAAAAACAAAATCAAGCCACAAATCCAGAAAAAAAGTTAATTTTAAGTCTTCAACATTTTCTCAAGGGTGAAGTTCCTCCTTGGGAAAAGTACTAATTTTTCTTCTTTGTGTTACTGCCACTTAAATCTGAAAAGAAAAACTGGGTGAAATGTTCTTTTTGGATGTATTTCAATATTCTCAAGGTCCTGAGTTCAAAGTCATGTTCAAGATATTGGCTTGATTCATGACTGGAAACTTTCTTATGATGTTGAAATTCTTTTGGTTCTGGAAGAGAAGTTTCTACTCTGCTCTGATTTGACAATCCTCCCTGATTCAGCTGAGATGATTGGCAGTGGATTGATCTGCTCCATCTCCAACCTGCACATAGAGAGGAATCTTGCAGTTAACAATTACCATTTAAAGAAGCTTGATAAAATTCACTGTTTTGTCTGCCTGTCACACAGATCTTGACATGGTCAGTCAAACAGCTGTAAATATTTTGCATGTATTCAAGGGGTGATAATTTTATGGCTGATCGACACTGCCCAATAGCACAAAATGACTAGTGCTAAGGGAAAGGTCCAGTTTTAACCTTCACACTAAACAGCCCATGTATGGGCTGGAGCACCTCTCCTCTGAAGACAGGCTGAGAGAGTTGGACTTGTTCAGCCTGGAGAAGAGAAGGTGACCTAATTGCAGTCTACCAATACTTAAAGGGGTCCTACAGGAAAGTGGGAGAGGGGCTGTTCACCAGGGAGTGCAGTGACAGGACAAAGGGCAATGGCTATAAGCTTAAAGAGGGCAGGGTTAGGTTAGATGTTAGGAAGAAATTCTTTACTCTGAGGGTGGTGAGGCCCTGGCACAGGGTGCCCATAGAGGCTGTAGAAGCCCCATCCCTGGAGGCATATAAGGCCAGGTTAGATGTGGGCTTGGATCAACCTGGTCTTATGATGGTGTCCCTGCCCATGGCAGAGAGTTGGAACTAGATGATCTTTGAGGTCCCTTCCAACTCAAAGCATTCTATGATTCTCTGATACCTGGAAACCTGAAGTTCTTTGGGATGCAGGTGCTTAGAACAAGCTTCCTAGACAGGAAAAGGACCCACTGGTGCAAAACAATCCAGTCTTGGTGGCTGACTGCAACACAGGAAGGGTGTGACATGCAAGTGCAATGCAAAGTCTTTCCTAGAGACACAATTGCAATGAATGACACAGTACAGTAGGTTATACTGACCCATGGAGTAGTTTAGAAAGGCTCTGTGATTTAGAAAGGTCCTTACTGGCCAACAAGTGTGGCATTGCCCATACTGGATTAGTATTGTCTTATCTACAATATAAAATAAAAAAGAAATGGGTGTTCACTTTCCTATCTTAATTTGCTATTTCTGCTTGGCTTAACATCTTGTATGTATTCTTATTCATATATTACATTGATTTACTTGACTTGTTTCAAATGGCCTTATATAAATCTACAGTTGTACAAACTGGGCCTTCTGCAACCAGGTTAATACACCAGCGCTTTCATTCATTCAAATAGTTCTGACTCTTGATGCAGTCTACACAGAAATAGAGCATGATATTGTCAATGAGAGCTTCAAACAGTTGTCTGGTTTTGTTATGGCTCCAGTTCCCAGAATCCAGTGATGACAAAAATGTTTTTGCTTTCATGCTTATATAGAAAACAAAACAAAAAATCTGACCTATAAATGCTAAGGACCTTAAAATGTAGAAAACCAACACTTTTATTTTGATTGATATTGCTAGAATCTCATAATTTATTTGGGATCCCAAGTCATGTATAATTATTTGATGATAACAATAATTAGACTCTTCTGTGTTTGACATTTTGTCAATTTTCATATTAGAAAGCTAGCTGAAGCCCTGAGCAAATGGGAATCTTGTCTTTGTTTTCTCATGTACTGTTGTAGAAGAGACTAAAAGTATGCATTATTAGTATAACTGCACAGATTGTTATTCTCTCCAAAGTGCCTTAAGCATCATTTATTAACATCACCGAAACATTTAACAGTACCTTTTAAAAACAATTTGCAGGCAAGGAAAGTCAGTTTTACTTCAGGTATAATTTTCACCAGGTAGATGCTCATGTTCAGTGCAGGACTGTTTTTTCATTGGTACCTTATGTTTTCTAACATTTTGTATATGATGACTGAGCACAGAGACATACATCATGTGAAGCTACAGAGTAGCAGTGTTTATCACAGCAGGCTCAGGAGTTGATTAAGGTCTCTCCAGCCCTGATGCTAGATAGCAGATGCCAAAGTCTCTATTATCTTTTATAATCCCTTTTTTCTTTTGCTTTTTTGTTCTGTCTGTGGCTGCAATGTTTGTGCAGGAGCACAAACCCCTGTGGAGCGGGAAAAGCACACCAGATCACTTCCCTGCTCAAACACACTGGCTCCCTCTCCAGACAGAGACTAGGCAGCCAGAGGAATCTACTTTAAAGGTAACCATCCTTCAGGCAAGAGCAATTCGAGCTTTCCTTCCTTCAGTCCAGGTTGGAAGAGGCAAGGTCATGAAGGAGTGCGCCGGGACCCAACACTATATTGCAGCTATGCTGCATAGGGCACTGTGGGTGTGCCTGAATCCAATGGGATCATTTCTTTTCGGAGGAAGACCTAGTGCTCCAGAAATCAAAGCATGAACATGAAGACCTAAATTGCCAAAGGGGATTCATCCTGCTCCTGTCCTCACTCAGGATTCCTATGTGATCAGGTGCATCTGAGGGGGAGATACCCATTTCTGGTAACTTCCCACACTATTGAAAATCTGCAGGGGAAATCTCTCTGAGACCACCCTAGCCACAGCAGAGGAGGACAAACAGCTCAGTATTCCTGTTTTCCCATGTGGCTGCCTGCCAGCCATGACAGATCAAAGCATTTGAGACTGGGAACCGCAACATGGGACGATGACTACAAAGGAAATAAGATGTGAGGCAATTGCAGCTGCCAAGGATGGCTGATGGCTCTAACAGAACTCGATTTTGCTTCAAGATAGGACAAGACTATGGTAACCAACAGCTTTTACTATAGCCTTAGAATATGCAGTATGGACACTCTCATGTCCCAGTATAGCCCTGTCCATAGATGGTGGACAAAAAAGAGACCAAAACAGAACAAAACAAGCAAATATAATTTGCAAACTTCTTCCAAGTTTATTATTTATGCAAAAGAGCTTGAATGGAAGCATTCAGACAAAAGGGGTTTTTTCCATGGTGATTATTTGTCTGTGTCACAGACAAATGTAGGAACAATTTCCGTCCTATTCATGAACTAAATTTCTACAGCAGGAATGGAAACCAAGCAAAGCCCTGTGTGCTTGTGCCAGAGGCCTGCACTTCTGAGCAGCAACTACAACCTCTTCCAAAATAATGAAAAAGATCCTTCCTTCAGAAGGGGCAGGTTCCAGAGTCTTTCCTGCCCACTCCTTCTCTGCTGCAGGGCTTGTGGTAGCTGAAGTTACACAGCTGCTGTACTGACTACACTAAATGTAGGGAAAGTCGAGTGCTGGTTGAGAACAGGCAAGCAAAAATACTCTGAAGAAACTTGGCAGGGACATTTGATTAATTTTTTTTGTTAGCATTTACTGTCAAGAGGTGCTGAGGTCATCATCTGCCCATCTGCTCCACTGGGTGTTCCCTGGTTATTTTTGATTGGATTCCCTTTCCTCAGGATCTAGAGATCTGTGATCTCCTATAAAGTTTAGCTGTTGCATCAATTTTCATTGTGCATTTGTTACACAACTTTTTCTTTCCTTTTTATTTCCGCCAGCCTTGATTTATTTGTGAAGGTCGCAGAGGACTGGCTGCGATAAGAGCCCCAAAGCCTTCACTTTACTTCTAAATTGTTCTTGTTAATTCAGAGCTGATTGAAGATTGATACAGCCCTGGAGATCAAAGTCTCCTATCCCCCATGACAGCTCAAGCTTCTCCTCAGGGCACTTTTGGCTTGACCTAGAGGTAGTACAGGTTCCAAATCCATTAAGTCCTTCACCCTTTTCAGATGAAATTCATTCCTTTAAGTTTTGGTAATGGTTTGTGCTGTGAATGTCTGTTCTCCTGAAATTAAACTGTCATCTAACTCCTTCTGGTTACTTGGCTGAACTCAAATCATAGCTGAGAGCGTTCTGGAAGCCAGTTCTATTATTTTTCATAATCATCCAGTTGCTGAACTACCCTTTGAATCTTCAGGCACAGTCACTGTCAAATTTACCACCTACAAGAAAAGTGGCATTGCCTTTCAGTTCATCTGTGTGCAAGGAATATTACTTGTTTAAAGCTACTCAGTGACTGGAATACTTAAAAATCTATAAACAAGGATTTAGATGAATAATACCTTTGAAAAAGAAAGACCAGGCCACCTCAGATAAATCTCTTTTTCACATGTACAAATCACAAAGTTCACAGTAGTAGAGCAACAATATGGCCACAACAAGCCTTATGTTAGTCTGCAGTTTATCTCAGAAACATCACTTCCCCTTCAGTACTTCTGATAGTTAAAGGCTGGGTGTTCTTTTTATTAAAATGCATTTATTTCATGTGCCCACTGATACACACACAAATACATCATTTAATGTGTATAATATATATAGACTAGGCAGACAAGGAAATCTATTTATGTGAATTTAAGTTCTGCTACATTTGTATAGAATCACAGAATAATAGAATCATAGGCTGGTTTGGATTGGAAAGGACCTCAAAGATCACGCTATCATGGGCAGGGACACCCTCACTAGACCAGGGTGCCGAAAGCCCCGTCCAACCTGGCCTTGAAAATTTCCAGAGATGGGGCTTCCACACTTGGCCTTGTTGAACTTCATGCAGTTCACATGGGCCCATCTCTTCAGCCTGTCACAGTGCCTCTGGGTGGCATCCCTTCCCTCCAACATGTTGACCTCACCACACAGCTTGGTGTTGTTGGCGAACTTGCTGAGGGTGCACTTGATCCCACTGTCCATGTGACCGACAAAGATGCTGAACAGTGCCAGTCCCAGCACTGACCCCTGAGGAATGTCACTCGTCACAGACCTCCACATGGTCATTGAGCCATTGACCACAAATCTTTGAGTGTGACCATCCAGCTATTTCCTTATCCACCAAGTGGTCCATTCTTTCTAATGTGTTATCTAAACCTACCTTCTTTCAGCCTGAAGCCATTACCCTGGTGAGCACAAGTTACTTGTGCAATTTTCTTATGCTTTCATTTTGAAACAAGAACTCTATTGTTATTATTTAGACCCAGATCTATTTAAATTTTTTTTAAATATATTTATTTATGGAGAAAGATGTCATTTTACACTCTGAATTCAATTTCTTCCCAGAAATTAGTTCTCTAAGATCTGTAAAGTATTTTTTGTGCAGTTGGTTTTCAATAATTTTTTGACATTGAAAGAAGCAAGTTTTCCATGGTTTTGCTGGACTCCAGGGACAGCGAGGTTACTTGACCCTTGTGAAAAAGATGCTACGGACTTTTCCATATATGCAAGGATCTATCATCCTGCTGTGGCTGTGAGGACCATGGGCATGGTTCACAAGGTCTGCATTTGATGGACAATGCTGTCTTGGATGACACATGAGCAGCACATATGATTACAAGATACCGAAGGCATGGGATGCAGGAATGGGAATTTACCAGAAACTTACTACTGATAAGGTAGAGACAAGTAGCCAGATGAATGATGCAAATGATCCCATGGGTACTTTCCTCTCTTTTTGATCTATGACTAATAGTGATATGGTCATTTGATAAATACTTGATAATCAATACTTGATTTACTTATATTTGAGCCCACCTTTGTTGCAACTCTTCTTCAAACAGTGTTGCCAAACATCCTTATGGCCAGAAAGGATCTTCTGTCCTCACATTTGTTAAAACAAAATCTGTGCCAGCAAGTTATAGACATGAACATCAAAGAAAAAAATGTATTTTATATTCTTACAGTCATAGAAGAGGTACTTCTTTTTCTTATTTCATAAGTTGTCTCAGAGCTGTGAAGAAAAGGTCTTTGTCATTTTTGCTCTTAAATTTTGGAACAGAAATGAGTAAGAAATCATTGGGCTGAGTCTGGGGTGGTGCAGGAGACACAATACCTAATTATTCTCCAAACAGATGACCAAACCTGGGGGCAAAGCAGCCAGAAACAAAACCCAGTGCACATGAATATTTTTGTTCCCACCTTGCCTTTGCAAACACAAAGCTTTTCTCTTAACCCTCAGCAGTTTTATCTACATCTCTGACACACAAGTTTATAATGAAGGCTGTGAGGCGGTCCCAGCAGAATGAAGTGCTGTAAGCACATGCTTAATTATAGGAATGTATTTGGGTCTGTCCCTATTCAGCAGTGTTAGGTATCTGCTCATGTTCAGCTATCTTGAGTCCTTATTAACAAATGTACAGATTTATACTAAGCCTGACATTTTTTTTATGCAGGTGCATGCCCTTGGCTTTCTGTAACCCTATCCAATCTAGACTGACTGAGCTTCTTGTGTGACTGAACTTCTTGTACATTCCTTATCTGAATTAGCATTGCTTCAGGTTTGATTAAAGTATGTGGATTCACTACTGTTCATTCCAAGTTCATGGATGTGTTTTTATGATTTCTTTTCTGGAAATACAGTATAGTTTCCTTTAAAAAAAAAGAAGGAAAAAAGATTGCAAAGTACCCTGATGATATTTATGTATTGGTTATATGCTTATAGATGTGTGGCTTCAGTGTATGAACAATATTAAGATATTTTCAAAGTTTAAATAAAAAATATGTCAGAATTATCCAGTAGCAACAGTTAGTTTCCTGCCCAGAGAGTATTTTCCTCTTTTATCTAGCTATGAGGATACTACTGCAAAAAGTTCTGTGCAAGGTCTGGAGACTACCATTGTGCTTTTCAGTCTGTTTGCACTGGCATCTAAGAATGCTGAAAGGTAAATTTTGTTTTTTATGGATAACTAGTGCCCAAGCTGCCTGAGACAACATATTGGAACCTGTCTATTAGAGATGTATTTGCATTCCTGCGTACATCTAAATATGAACATTAGCAGTCTGACACCTCTTTCGTTGCAAACCTATTTCACACTCAGTAGGATTTGAAAATTGAAATGAGAACAGCTTAGGTAAATAGTTTACTGTTGGACTCTGCTCAGTGGCAGGTAGGCATCCAGACATGCTGGTGACAGGTATTCCAAGATGAGATCTCATTCCTTCACCTGGAAGTTTTCTCAGGCAATGGAAATTGTTTCTTCCCCAGACTTAAGCTAATTTCCATCTCTCCAGAAAACATAGGAGGCTCCTGTATCATGAGGCCATAGGTAGGCAGGAATGCCTCACCAGATGGTATGAGACTAAGTTCTGTGTCTTAACCATACCAAACATTTCAAAATAATTACTGAGACAGTAATTCCAAATACAAGCCTGGAGAAGCATAATGTTCTTTTTTGACTGCTTTTCTTAGCTACCTTTATTAAATATAGACTGTTGTAACAGATGTAGACATTCAGATTGACATTTAATTTATCCTCTAAATTAAAAAAAAGGATGATAGAGTTTAGTCCCAGTTAAAAATGCCAGCACTCTGTCACTAAGCCTTACTTCTATCAAAGTCACATTAGTATTCAGCTGTTTACAATTAGCTGAGCTTCCCATGCAAGCTACCTCAATAAATAGTTTAATAGCAATGAAAAGAACATGTGGCAAGGAGCGCCTACCCTTCTTGGGGAAGAATAATTAATTATGTTGAGATATTAAGCTACAAACAGATTACTTGAACATTATATTTCTCTTGATTTTAACTAATGAGCTGTAAAATCTAATCGATGTGCCTCCAAGGGAGCACTACTCTTGGGCTAGAGCTAATACCACTTGGTCCACCTACCTGGAAGATTTCCGACTGATATGACATTGTGCTGTTACCTGGCTATGCTTAATCAGAGATGTCAAATCTATGCATACATAGCCTACAGAGCATTGAGGATGTATATAAATAAAAGCCTCGCAATAAGGATGTCCTGGTCATGCTGAACACAGAATAGCTGTGTGAAATTAGATCGTGCTTTTATTTCACCGTCTGTTATTGGATTAATATTTTGTTTCATTAAAATAACACAAACACGTCAAACTCAGGCAAACAACAAATCAGCTCATTTTAGAGAAAGCAGAAAGGTGTATAAGTTGGAGGGGAAAAAATAAAGAGTGTTCTCTTAACTGGTATGCGTGCTCTTGATATTTACATCCTGACAGATACCACTAGTGCGCAGACACTCTTGTCAGCTTATTTCTCATGGACTATTATGGAAACTACTAATCAGAAACAGTATGCTTACCTATTTGATGCGGTTTCACAAATCACACGATCATTCTGCTTAACATGGCATGACGGATGACAAGGAGCATGTTATGGGTTGTATCTGCTAAAGGATATCTTTTGCATGGCACTCACCAGTCCTACGCAGCATTCATTTTATTTAATTATCTGCCCACATCTAACGGTTGTGGATTTATATTAAAAGCACCACTCTTTCCATCACTGGGAGTATAATACATTATCTGGGCTACTACAGATATTCAGTATCTTAAGTTAAAGCTTTGGAGCCAGAAGCCGTGGTTGTATATACTATTATGAGGACAAATTTAACTTTCATCTGGGATTCCTAGTCAAAAGACATATCAAAAAAGCAAAAGATAAGGAAGTTCATGTGAATCATGACATAACATTGCTTAGAAAACATGGTCTTACTGCTGGGAACTTCTGGGAATCTATGGAATGACAAGGATGCTAGGAGGACATTAGACATTTTCATACTTTAATCAATAGCATAGGAGCACAGGAGGTTCCATGTGAACATAAGGAAAAACTTTTTTCCTGTGAGGGTGACAGACCACTGGGACTGGCTGCCCAGAGAGGCTGTGGAGTCTCCTTCTCTAGAGACATTCAAACCCGCCTGGATGCATTCCTGTGTGACCTATTCTAGGTAATCCTCCTGGCTGTGGGGTTGGATCAGATGATCTTTTGAGGTCCCTTCCAACTCCTAACATTCTGTGATCCTGTGATTCTGTGAATAGGAAACTGCCTGTTTTAATGATGATGGTCATGTGTTCACTAAATAAACTGTCCTTTGATTTCCTACAAGCATTATCCCAGGAAAGTGAGTGGTCTGTGTTAAACCCTCAAGCGCTCAGACTCCAAAAAACAGTATGAGGGGCAGATTTATGTGCTTATTGGGGATCAAAATTTGGCCTAGTCACTGAAATGGAGCGTATGTAAATGGAAGTAGATGACATTTTCACTGCATTTCACACCTGTTTTCAAACTGCTGTCCTCTTATTTATTTATTGGTCAGGAAATTCTGTTTGTCAGGAACAAGAAGCCCAGTAGTGGCTGAGAGAACAGAAAAGGAACATGCCACATGAATAATTATTCTCTGGTGTTACAAAGACCTGTAAAAGGCTTCAAGGGTTGAGAATGAAATGAGGAAATCAAAGGGAAAAAAATTACGGTGAAGGGAGAATTGATATTAAAGCTACTGCTCTCCCCATGCATATTAAATGTGCACAATGAAGACAGATTGCTCATAGCAGGGTTCTGGTAGTAGAATATTACCGTGTAATATGTCCAAATGAAAACATGCAACTCAGAGCAGTAGTTTTATACTAAAGTTTCTCTTGGCCTAGTTTTCCTCCTCCCCCATGAACACTTTATTTTTCTTACCACCATTCTGGAAGACACAGAGGAGGTCAGGTTCCAGAAAAACTCTTCTCTCCTTGCAAGTATCCTTAATAAACTGAAAATAATGACATTTGTGGCAGTACAAATGCACCAAGGGTAGAGCACATATTAATTAAGACAGGTTCACAGAGCAGCGTTTTTTTGCTGAAGCTGGCCATTTTTGTATACTTTCATCCCTTATAACTGCCTGTTTTCCCAGGAGACATCTTATCAGGCATACATTGTTCTGGCATCCCAGAACATGACAGACTGTCATTAGATAAAGGAGAAGGTTAATAAAATAGAAATCCAGGTTACAAGCAATGTTTTAGCCAGAGGCATCCCATGGGTTGTGGTGAAACAAACAGCAGACTAGTCAAATGCAGCAAATTACAGTCAGCAGTAAAGTGCCAGATATCCAGCTCTTATTCTATAATTTGCACATGCCAGCAGAATCTCAAATAATTCTTTTTGTTGAGATATTTGGACTGAGTTTCCCTTGGTCTGCAGATTTCCATTTCAATAAGCTGATAGTCCCCTGTGGGTTAGGGTCCCGCAAAAGTAATTATGAGAAGATAAAAAAAGCAAGGAAGGTTTTTCCCCTCTTTCTTTTGTTTGTTTTCTTAAAGTGTTTCTGGATATGCCTGGTAGAGCTGTGGACGTCAAGTGGCGTCACAGCAGGTGGGCCTATGGCAGAGCAGAATTACTTCTCTGGTTCACCTCTGACTGAACAATTTTCTATGTTACTGGTTTGCAAGGAGATCAGAGAATCACAGAATCATAGATTCTCGGGTCCAGCCCCCCTGCCAAAGCAGGTTCCTTAGATGTTGACAACTGAAAATATTTCTACAAAGGAAGCATCTTTTTCTTCCAGACACTGTTGAGACATACCGACATTGCCCCCTTGCTTTTGAGTGAGATGGAAATTAGGCATTCAAATAAATCAATGTAATGAGGAAAGGACACAGCTTAGTTGTTGGTTTGTAAGGTTTTGGTTGGAGATTAGAAGCATTGTTTTGTATTCAAAGATGCCAAGAGAAAGATGAGGCTCTATGTCCAAAGGTAGGCCAGTAACAAGCAGTGTCACCCAGGGGTCTATCTTGGGACTGGTGCTCTTTAACATCTTTATCAATGACATTGGTGATGGACCCACAGCAAGTTTGCTGAGGACGCCATGCTGAGTGGTGCTGTTGACACAATAGAAGGAAAGGAAGCCACCCAGATGGATCTTGACAGGCTGGAAAGGTGGGCCTGGGTGAACCTGGATTCCAGAAGGTTGGAACTCTATGATCCTTGGGGTCCCTTCCAACCCAGACCATTCTATGATTCTAGAATTCTATGACTCTATGATTCTATGATTCTATGATAAGAGAAATTATTGCAGCTGTCATCTCTGTAACCTAAGTGATGTACTAGGTTTTCTGATTTTTGTAGCCTTCAAAATATATTTGAAGAAGAAAGTAGTGATTGCTTAGATATCATAAGACCATTTACTCCTGTTTTGAGAAAGGAAGAGGGGTAATATTGTCAGGAGCATTTACGGGGAATTAGGTCTAAGCTGAAGTATCCTAAGGAGAAAACATGGAAAATTTATTGCAGAGGTGGAGGAAGATCTTTTGAGTAGATTATAAATGTGTTTAGTGTCAGTGTTGATTTACAGTTACTGAGGATTTGGCCTTGTATTTCTATAACGTGAAGGAGATTTCATGTTTCTCCACTCAGTTTGCTTGTGGGACTTGACGTTGCAGTCCTTGTCATACAGGCACTGTGGCAGCCGCTACGTGTGGCTGTTAATAGACCCCTTTAGTAATCAAAAAACCTCTCTGCCCTTCTGATGTATAGGAAACAGCCTCTACCACAGTTTCCTGGAAGGCTAACTGCTCTGTGGTCGTAAGAGATTGGTGCTTCTGTGGACGGGATTTTGGAAAAGCTGATACAGTTTAATTTTGTTCCCTTCAATCTCCCTGGCAAAACTTGCAGAGAGTCTTTTAAAAGCAGGGTTAGGATCACGTGGGGCTTTTCTGAAACTTCTGCTTTATTTCTGAGGTCAGAAGAAAAGGAAAAACCTGCCAAAGGAGATGCTGGAAAGAACTAATTTACCTACAAGGCATATTTTTATTCTATTTCTTGAAATAAGGAGGATAGGTGCAAATCTAGTATATGACTGGGAAGAGAAGACAGGAGGTGAATGGCTACAAGAAGGGGAGAAACTGAAATGACAAGGAGGCAAAAAGGTTTAAAAAATTGAAGTTGTATCTGTCAGGAGATTTTTCCAGTCTCCCCAAGACAGCACAGCAAAAAAAAAATAAAAAAAATACTCTGCTGTCACTGTCATGTAGGTTTGATATAAATGTCCCATACAGAAAAACATGCAACACCTCTCTTCCAGGAGACTAAGTCTGAAGATGCTACCAAACCTAACACCTGTATTCATGCTTTAACTCATCCTTTCTCAAATTTTACACTTTTATGCATAGTTGTACCACAGTTAAACATGGAGTATTTGGTATCTACACTTTTCAAATATATGGACTTCCCTCCCTCACCTTGTAGTGTTGCTAATGAATTATTTTAACCCTGACCTTGTCAGTTTTTCACATCACCTACAATTTCTTGCATCCTTGAGACTGCTTTACACCTCACTTCTAAACTCATGCCAGTCTCTAGATGTTTATTAGCCCATGCTGCCCACTGATACCACCTTGGTATTTCCTGGTTGCTTGGATGAACCAAGGAAGGAGGAAGATGAGTGTGAAAGATCTCCAGGATGGTGGCTCTGATGCTTGTGTGAGTCTCCTATCTAAAGACAGGGAAGTACTCTGTACTACAGGACAGTTTTGTGGAGGGAAGAATTAACATTACTCTTTTGCTGACTGCTGTACAAAAGAAACAGGAGTTCAAATGGAAGAAATATCTAAAAGGCAGCACACTAAACCCTCTCTCCAAGTCTACCTTTTATAAAACTATCAAGTTCCTCTGTACACTGAAGTTTTAATGGCAATGTATTCAGCAGAGTCTTTTAGGCATGTATTAGCCTTCCGGGTATACTCGTGGCTCTTGATAAAGCCCCTTTATCTCTAAGCAGGAATTAAGTAAACCTTAAAGTGTTTCTCTTAATCAGAAGTTCAGCATATTCTGGAAGGTTTGTGTAAAGACTTTGTTGTCTTGTCACAGTTTACCTTATTCCCCCTATCACTTCCTGGCGTTGCTTCTTTTCAGAAGACAGAAAGAAATGCTGTGTTATTTTGCTACTGCAAAATCCTTTTGATTCGATATGCTGGTAGAAACTGGATATAAACAGTGATAATCTTTCACAAAGGCAGTGAGGACCCATCTTTATGGAATTTTCTGCTCTCAGTGGAAGTGTTAATTGACTTTTAGTTGTTGCTGCTGCATTATCAGCAGGCTGCAAGAAGAGAAAAAGTACCGTCACACAGGTTTGCTGCAGGGAACAGTATGCTGCAGGATGAGGATGATGCCCAGTAATTTTTCCTTTATTTCCCTTTTTTCAGTGATTGTGTATTAGACATGGATGGCTCCTGGGTGAGGTAAGCATTTTCACTGCAAAGGTTTCAGTTAAAGCCTTTAGTTGAGACGTACAATATTGGCCTGTGACATAGGCAGGCAGAAATCTTTACAGAACATAGGTGTGGCAGCTTAGTATGCATGCTTACTCTTCCTTAGCTCCTATTTTGAAGTACAAGATGGCATATAGATAGCTACAGCAGCGATCACAATGGACATTTGGACCACAGCTTGCATTTAGAATCAGAGAATCACAGAATCTCCTGAGCTGGAAGGATCATCAGATCCAACTCCTGGCTCCAAACAGGGCCAGCCAAGTCAGAGGATGGGACTGAGGACATCGTCTGGACACTTCTTAAACTCAGTCAAGCTTGGTGTAGTGACCACTTCCCTGGGGAGCCTGTTCCAGTGCCCGACCCCCCTCTCACTACAGAACCTCTTCCTGACATCCAACCTAAACCTCCCCTGGTACAGCTTCATGCCATTCCCTTGGGTTCTATCCCCAGTCGCCAAAGAGAGGAGATGGGCACCTGTCCCTTCGATCCCCTCATCAGGAAGCCATAGACTGAAATTAGGTCTTTACTCAGCCTCCTCTTCTCCAGGCTGAGACTTCAGTCTCTCCTCATAAGACTTCTCCTCCATCCTTATTGCCTTCCTCTGGACACTCTCCAGTATTTTTAAGTCCCTCTTGTGCTGTAGCACCCAAAACTACACCAAATACTTGAGGTGAGGCCATACCAGTACAGTTTAGAGCAGGACAGTCCCCTCCCTGGACCAGCTGGCCATGCTGTGCTTGATGCACCTCAGGATACGGTTGGCCCTCCTGGCTGCCTGGGCTCATGGGTGACTTGCATGTTTCACTTTGCCTGCATTATGATTAAATACTTAAATTGAAGCAGCTGTCTCTTAAATTAAGAACACCAAGGGAACTTTGAATCAGATACACCTTAGAAGAAAAAAGCCCACCCATATAGTTACTGAATGCTACATATGTGGGAACATGGTTTCTCTGGAAGAAACAGAAGCTTTTCTGTTAGCTGATCTTAAAGGACTTAAGCAGTGATTTGATCGCAGTCTCTAATGTGGTTCTAGATGTTTCTTCTCAATGGAAGAATGTTTAAGAGGATGCAACACCAAGAACTGAAGCTAGATAATAGAAATAACAGTACTTACATTAGCAGGAACAACCATTGTAACAACTTCAAAAGCACAGCATGCTCTTTATGGCTGTAAAATCTTTCACAAACTGAAAGCTTTGGAAACTAAACTACAGGTGTTAGTATCATCTAAATAAATTACTTTGCACAGAAAAGTCCTATGTTAATTGGAAAAGGCTTAGAAATATTTTAAATTCATACTAACCACTTCTGCATGATTCCTCAAATACTGAATGACTTTCACATAGATTTCATCCTCTTGACTTAAGAATGTGGTTTGCTGAGCAGGTGTATTTGCCAAGTATTAAACAGATGTCTTTCACAGACACTGTGTTTTAACCCAAATGCGGTAGTTTCAAAACCTGAGGCCAACGTTACGACTTTAACTCTTTTCTATCTATCTCTTGTGCTAGAAGCTTCCTTTAATTGACTCCAACCCTTTTTCAACTCCGGTTTACTAAAAATACTTTCAATATTTCAGATTAATAGGACATATTTACTGGCATACTAAATTATATTCCCATAAATGAAAGACTTTTAAAGTACTGAAATGTCTCCTAACATTATTCTGGAAAATCAGATCTTAAAAATAATTTGATCTAGAAAGACACAGTGCAACTAAATGTCTTGCTCGCATTGCTTGGTAGATTAGTTTTTACATTATCTGGAAGCTTGAACATTAGAAGTTATTTACTCCAAGTTATGTGTTGCTGCAATGTAGAATCATAGAATCAACTGGGTTGGAAGAAAGCGTTAAGATCATTGAGTCCAACCATAGTCCAACCCTGCCTAGTCCACCTCTAGACCATGTCCTCCAGCACAACATCTACATGCCTTTTAAATCCCTCCGGGGATGGTGATTCCAGCACCTCCCTGGGCTTCCTATTCCAATGCCTGACAACCTTTTCAGTAAATAAATTCTTCCTGATATCTAACCAAAATCTCCCCTAGTGCAATTTAAAGCCATTTCCTCTCATCCTATCACTATGTGGTGCTACGTTAATATATTCAAACTAGTTCTAAGCAAATTCACTTGCAAAGCAATAAGGTCACATCAGCTAACTAGGATGCTTTAGCACAGGAGAGAACTGAGCACCACATGTCGTTTAATTCCTCTGACACACAGTCTAGTCCATGGACAGGTTTTTAGACTGCTCAGAAAGCATATCATTTAAATAACATATTATCCAGCAGTGTTATACAACCTGCTCAGCCTTAGATCATCCAGTTATGTTCTACAATCATAACTGTCAGAAGTTCAATAACCACGAGTACAGCGTAATGTAAAATTTGGGCTTTGTACAGAGAGCTAACAAAACCTTGATGGAGACCACCTGTCATTGTATTTCCTTCTGGGGAAAAATTGAGTAAACTTTCTAAAGAAGAAAATATTGAAATGCAAATTAGTAAAAAGTGGAATAAATGAGAACTTTATCAAAACAGTAATTTTGTTCAAACTGTTGCTCAGATCCACAAATTTTTCCAGACAGTTTTCTATGAGGAAATCTCACTTGAATTAAATGGCTTTTGCTGTAGTGTAATTCAAGGGGGAAAAAAAAAAGCTTACACATTTATAAGTATTTTCTCACAAAGATCCCATAAAATGAAAAATCTTTTAAAACAATGCTATTAAGACAGAATAAGAGGATACTTCAGATTAGATGCTACTCAGTTCCAAGATTCTTTTTTATCTGTAAATCCAGCCTGCAGGCTTAAAATTGTTGCAGAAAATAATTCATAATGGAATAGCTTTCTATGTGAATCTTATCACGGGGTACACTACTCCATATTCCTAAATTATTTTGGCAAGAGGCCTTTTAAAAGCCTCAGCATTGGCATGACAGTGATAAAAATGAATGATTTACAAAATCATATTAACATTCATAAAGAGGAAATGAGGAAAGTTCTTGATTAAAAAGCTGTTTTTAATTAACTGGTGTCTAAATATTAGCTTAAAGCATGCTGATACATTTGTGAACATTATCAGAGTACTAATGTAGATAAAAATTACATTTAGGTTGGAAATCAAATTCTGAGACCTAGGGCTTAACTGGGTTGCCTAAATAGATGCATCTCACATCATTTGAGATTTCCTGGAATTTTTTATCTGGCAGAATGGCATACTGTCTCCATATGGATGTCCTGAGTACTCCAGGAAATCTCAGGTAGTTCTCTCTTTAGACAAATCAGTTACTTTCCTAAATGCAGTAGCTTGACTTAGCTGAGAAAATACAGGCATATAGTGTTACTTCCCCACATTACACAAGGCATTGCTGCTACTTGTAGCTGATGCTCCAAAAGGATATGGTTTTCCTGTAAGCACCATGCATACGATACATCCCTGAGCAGATGTCTCATGTACCATAGGAGGTCCCCAATGGTGAGAGATGGCTACAGGAGAGCATATGCGTGTAGGCCTTTCAGTATCTGAAAGGTGCCTATAAGAAAGCTGGGGAAGAACTGTTCAAGAGGACATGGAGCAGTAGGACATGAGGTAATGGTTTTAAACTGGAAAAGGGGAGATTTAGGTTGGATATTAGGAAAAAGTTCTTCGATATGAGTGTGGTAGATCACTGGCACGGGTTGCCCAGAGATGTAGTGGAGGCCTCATCCCTGGAGATATTCAAGGTCAGGCTTGATGGGGTTCTGAGCAACCTGATCTAGTGAAGATGTCCCTGCTTATTGCAGAGGGAGTTGGACTAGATGACCTCTAAAGATCCCTCAAAACCTAATGTGTTCTATGATTCTATTGCAGTTAGCAAGAAATCTGGGACACTAACAACCAGTTGTGATCCTTGGAACAAACTGGTACTGTCAGCTTCAGAACTTGAGAAAACTGGAAGCATGAGCATTGATTCAGAAAAAAAGAATTGATATTTAAGTAGGAGGTTTATATATAACAGTTTTGACTGCTAATGGCAATTTTCTATAATAATTAGATAATTTTGATTATAAATGTTAATATAATTATAACTGAAGTAATGATAACTCCTTTACTAGTTTGTTAAGGGTTTAAATTAGCCTAACAATAAATTCTTCACAACAACAACAAAAAAAGAAATATCTTCTCCCTTTTTCCATAACAAGATTTGAAATGTAACAAGCAGGCAAGGCAAGAAAAGACATTTTTTCCTGCATGGAAAAAATGTTTGCTCTGAAGTTCCAGAATGGACGAGAGTCAGAGTTACTGGGTACTTCTGGGTGAAAACAAAAGGAACAAACATATTTCTAGATCTGTTTTTATTTTTTTCTTGTGTGCCAATTAACTGAAATGTGTCTGTTAAAATAGTGTGGGGCCTACAGTGTGACGAGGCATTGGTTGCTCTCAAACTTTATGGGATACATAAAGCAAAAGGAACTTTAATAAGGAGAGTTGCTCTTTTAGATTTGATTCTGACTGATAAGAAAGATGAGAGATTATTTGAGTGACCACAACCATGAAGTGACAGAATAATTATTTTCAAAAAATAATCAAAAGCAGAAACACAAGTGCAGTGAACTTTGGAGAGAAGGTTTTCATACCTAGTGAGTGGAAGAAGTCAGGGTATCTTGGAAGGATCTACAAAAGCCTTAAAATGATAGCTTGCATGCAAGCTATCAGTTAAAAGGTCATCAAAGGCAAGACAGATAACTATCTTGAGTAAGAGGAAGCAGACAAAGAGACCAATGTGGAATCAGGGAAGTGATAGTGCCTCAGTACAGTGGTGAGGCCACATCTCAAGTACTGTGTTCAGTTTTGGGCCCCTCACTGCAAGAAGGACATTGAGGTGCAGGAGTGTGTACCGAGAAGGGTGACGAAGCTGGTAAAGAGTTTGGAACCCAAATCTGATGATGAATGGCTGAAGGAACTGGGGTGATTTAGCCTGGAGAAAAGGAGGCTGATGGGAGACCTTACCACTCTCTACAACTACCTGAAAGGCGGTTGTAGTGAGGTGGGTGTTGGTCTCTTCTCTAAAGTAACTAGCAATAGGACAACAGGAAATGGTCTAAAGTTGCATCAGGGGAGGTTTAGATTGGGTGGTAGGAAAAATTTCTTCACTGAAAGAGTGTTCAGGCATTGGAACAGGCTGCCCGGAGAGACAGTGGACTCACCATTCCTGGAGGTGTTCAGAAAACTTGTAGACATGGCACTCCAAGACATGGTTTATGTGACATGGTGGTGTTGAACTGACAGTTGGACATTATGATCACAGAAGACTCTTCTAATCTTAGAGATTCTATGGTTCTATGATTCTATGAAATAGAACTCCATGGCCACTTGAGAACCTCAGTTTATCTGAGATGTCCCAAAGGGCTGGCAGACACGACACAGTGCCAGGAGGAGCTGCATCAGCTACAGGCCAAGTGAAATAGCCCTCTTGTCTCAGAGACACTGGATGTATGTATTCAGGCAGTCATGGTGGGCCACAAAACACATGAATGTAGATGCTTATATATAGGTATCAATACATGAGACAGGCTACAGGCTTCTATTGTAGTCAGTGGGGATCCCAATTCCCAGTTCAGTTACTCACATGTAGGTATTTAGCAGTATTCAAGAGGACCAATGGTTATCAATGTCTAACACAGGACATGCAGAAGGCCTGTGCCCTTCTGAAGTGGCAGCTGGAGACCTAATGCAGTAATTATAGTGTCTAAAGTGACACTAGACCTATAGTTAATACAGCCTATGGAGCCTAGGTGGCCATTCGGCTTTCCTTGGGCAAAATTCAGCTACAGAAGCAAACATGTCAAGCCCTCTAAGACACCCTCAATTACCCTACTCATAGGCTGTTTTGTTAGAGCACCAGTTTTACAGAAGTCCTGTTCACATCTGCTTTGAAAATGACTTTGATATTTTAAGGTGGCCAGGCACCTATGTCTAATACATACAGACATATTATATTTTGGGTGTGCTAATTTCAGACTGATACAACCCTAACAGAACAGTTCAGTTCAGCAAATTCAGTTCTTGCACCTGGGGAGGAGCAATTACATGTATCAGTACAGGCTGGGGGTTGACCTGCTGGAGAAGAGCTCTGTGGAGAAGGACCTGGGGGGCCTCGTTGACGATAGGTTGGCTATGAGTCAGCAATGTGCCCTGGTGGCTAAGAGAGCCAATGGGATCCTGGGGTGCATCAGGAGGAGTGTGGCCAGCAGATCAAAGGAGGTGATCCTCCCCCTCTACTCTGCCCTGGTCAGGCCCCACCTGGAGTACTGTGTCCAATTCTGGGCTCCCTGGTATAAAAAAGACAGGGATCTCCTTGAGAGAGTCCAGAGAAGGGCTGCGAAGATGATTAAGGGCCTGGAACATCTATCCTATGAGGAAAGGCTGAGAGAGCTGGGGCTGTTCAGCCTGGAGAAAAGAAGACTGAGGGGGGACCTAATCAACGTTTATAAATATCTTAAGTATGGGGTGCAGGGGGAATCAGCCAGCCCCTTTTCTTTGGTCAGTGGAGACAGGACAAGGGGCAATGGCTGCAAGTTGGAGCATAGGAAGTTCCGCACCAACATGTGGAGGAACTTTTCCCCAGTGAGAGTAACAGAGCCCTGGGACAGGCTGCCCAGGGAGGTGGTGGAGTCTCCTTCTCTGGAGAGATTCAAGACTCGTCTGGACGCCTATCTGTGCAGTATGAGCTAAGTAAGGAGCCTGCTTAGGCAGGGGGGTTGGACCTGATGATCTCTTGAGGTCCCTTCCAACCCCTACAACTCTGTGATTCTGTGATTCTGTGAAATACTGCATTCTTCTCCAAGTTAACCTGTGATATCCATATAACCTCTAAGCACCAGTCATGAGAGTTGCAGTCCTACGTGCCCACTCTGTCAAAGTCTCTGAATAGTAATAAGAACCTCTGCTCTGATAATTTATGTGAAGTACAATGAATTTTATCAGAAAATACAGAAAGACCTGAAAACCAGACGTAAAGCACATGGAAAGCCAAAGCAAGGAAAATTTGCAGAAAGAACCTACATCTCCTGAGGCTCTTCTAGTCCTGGACATTTTTATACCCCTATGATAACTAACAAGCTATTCCAGCTGATACATATCTCCAACTTTCACTGCATGTGATTGAAACAACTTTCTTACTTCCCCGTAAATCTCATGGCAAAATGCCAATTCAGACTGGACAACAGATGTGTTTCCATGGGCAAGGATGCAAGTGTAAGAATTGAGAGGTTTGTTTCCCTGATGATAAGAGTAATGCCACATTCCTGCTCAGTGCAGAAGAAATAAATGAACCAGGAGCTCCCTGGGGGTGTTGTTAGATGACGTATATCCTTAGCATATCTTAAAAGAGACATTCCTTTAGTCAAACATGACTGATGTTTTGTAACATAGACTGAACACAATTATGACCTGGACTATACAGGCATATGTTATTAATTAGAGATGATGTTACTAAACCAAAATGATGATATAAAACTGGGAGGAGTGGTCGGCACACCAGAAGGCTGTGCTGCCATTCAGTGTGACCTGACAGACTAGAGAATTGGGTGAAGAGGAACCATATGAAATTCAATATGAGCAAGTGTAGGATCCTGCACCTATGGATGGATAAACCCAAACTCCAGTACAAGTTAGGGATTGACCTACTGGGAAACAGCACTGTGGAGAAAGACCTTAAGAGTCCTGGTAGAAAACAAACTCTCACTGAGACAGCAGTGTGCCACTGTGGTCAAAGGGTACATTAAGACTGTGGGCAGCAGGTCAAGGGAGGTTCTCCTTCCCCTCTATTCTGCCCTGGTGAGGCCAAATCTGGAGCAGTGTGCCCAGTTCTGGGCTCCCAAGTCCATGAAAGAGAGGGAACTACTGGAGAGAGTCCTGTGGAGGGCTACAAGATTGATGAGAGGACTGGAGCATCTCTCTTTTGAAGAAAGGTTGAGAGAGCTGGACCTGTTTAGCCTGGACAAGAGAGGGGATCTTACCAGTGCTTACGAATTTCAAAAGGGTGCATGTCAAGAGGAAGGGGATGGACTCTTCTCAGTGCTTCCCAGTAGCAGGACAAGGGACAATGGGCACAAACTAGAACACAAGAATTTCCATCTAAACATGAGGAAAAACTTCACTCTGAGGGTGATTGATCATTGGGACAGGCTACCCAGAGGGGTTCTAGAGTCCCCTTCTCCAGAGCTACTCACAACCTGTGTGGACACAATCCTGTGCAACCTGCTCTGGGTGATCCTGCTTTAGCAGGGGAGCTGAACTAGATGATCTCCAGAGGTCCCTTCAAATCCAAGCCATTCTATGAATCTGTGATTCTGTGAAAATTACTCTAATTGTTGTCCTCTTTTATTCTGTCACATGAATGCTGTCATTTAGCATCCTCACCATAAGCAATTGACTGCACCAGAGCTAGACTCTCTCAACGTGAGCCCTTGAGGTATAGAGGTCTATAGTTTGCTGTGTTGTATAAACACAGATTCTCTTTCTTCAGAAGAGGTAACCAGATAGTTATTTCCTTTATTCCACAAAGCAGTTAAGCATAAACTGAAGGTTCAATGGAATCAAATTAAACATGCCTCTAAGTGCTCTATTGAACTGCATCACATTTTAATTTTTCAGGCTCTGTTGATGTCTCATGGTGCACTAGCCTTTTGATCCGTGACAAAGGCACTTTTACATAGAACATTATATAAAAGAATGCACACACAAAAATGCCTAGGCAAGATTATAGGAATAGAGTATGCTTCCTGAATATATTCCCAGGCTTAAATATTTCCTGAAATTTATGTGGTCTCTATGTATTTAGAAACTCCATTGTAGTCTTACCCAGTTTTCATTTGAGTATGTGTACAAGTTGTGGTACTGACAACATCCATTGATCAAACTCTCCATAGCTAATTGTGCTTGTTCAAAAAAAATTGCTTTCATCTTTGATTTGAACCTGCCACACTATAGCTCTACCAAGTGAGCCCCAGTTCTTCTTATGCTGGAGGAGAAAGTAAGCAACAATACCTTATTCACACTCTATTTTTGTCATTCATTAGTTTTCATTTCCTTCAGGAGTAATCTTTTCCAGTTTGAAAAGACAAAGTTGACTTAGTCCTACATATCTTAGTTGCTTTTAGTAGGAAAGTCAGTCCACACTAGGAATCATCCATTTCTGCCTTCTCTGTATTTTTCTGGCTTTACTATATCCTTTCTGAGGCACTATGCACAAAAGATGCATTGTACCTCAGAAAAGATGTCCTCTGCTTTAGGAAAATCAAGTAAAGTGAAAATAAATATTAGACTGTTACTATCAGTGGTTGGCATATAACGCTACTAAAGGATTCTTTTAGGATTTCCTTTTAAAAATCTGTTAACCGAAAAAGGTTGCTATAGCATCCTACCAAGTGCTTGCCCATCCTAATATCTGAGGTACATGAAGTTCACCCACTGCTACTAAACCATATCCTTCACATTATGTACATAATAATACCTGCATTTCAGCTGTTGATTTGAGACCTGACTCTGCACATCCATTACACAAGCCTGCCATTCAAGCATTGACCCTGTTCCCAAGCATAATGCTATCTGATTTACTCTGGCTTATCAGAGACATTCCAGTGCATCTCACAGATAGTACAGATATTACAAATGTCGTAGGTATTACAAAATGCCATGCACACTGGGGCATCTCAAAAGCACTGGGCATTCATGTTTGGGCAACTGAGCCTTCAGGAGTTTTCTCCTGAAAATGTACCCAGACATTAAAGACATTAAAGTTGGCTAAAAAATGTGATGCAGTCTTGTATTGTGAACAAGTATTTTTTCCCTTCTCTCCATGTTTATTTTACAGCACCAAAATAAAGCCAAAAAATAATTATCCAAATTTCTCCTGGAAACACATTTTGAACATCATTAAAATGCTAAAAATATGGATACTGCTTCACAGTAGATTTCCTGAGGAGCACAATATTAACTGGGATTTATTATTAGGATATTGAATGGCTATCCTGCCAAGAGAGAAGGAATTGCATCCTAAGGAAAAAAAAAAAGACTGAAAAGCATGTCTGGTCATAAGAGTAGTTGATTGAATCTGGCCTCCCATTGCAGTTACAGAGATAAAATAGTATATTTGGAATGTATTAATGAAGCAAAGTGGTTTTCACCAGAGTCATGGCATTGGTGAGACTCATACTGGAATGTAATACTAAATACTAATATTAAAATGAGCTTTGAAGCAACAATAAACTCCCAGACAAAACACAGCATAGTTTTTTTCCAGGCTGAAAATTAATATTTTATAGTAAAATTTGTTTCTCTGATGAAAAAAAGGCTGTAATTGCATCTAATTTACATGCTGGGAGAAGACACCATGGAGTTCAGATTTTCTGGTAGTCCAGATCCAGGGACCCGTGGTTTCCATGAAGTTTGGAAGCTAGGATTTTTTTACAAAGAAGTCAGAGCACAGGTGATGGAAGAGGATTGACATATAGTTTAATCTCACTCTGATATCAAGCTGGGATGGTACCAGAATGCCATATAGACAGAGCTTAAACATCAACTTCATTGCAGAATACATAACCTCTGCTGGGAGGAAACAGCAGATATAAGAGAGCTTTCTAATCTCAAATTCCAATTAGAAATGTACTACACACTTTTTGTGCTAGGCATGATTAATCACTCGAAGAAACTACCAGCAGAACTGATGAAATCACCGTTTCTTGATGCCTTCAAGTCAAGACTGGATGCCATCCTACAATTCATGTGATGATTTTATAGTCAAGGGCAATACTTGTTGGGGTTAATATTGTAGGTAATAGAGTAAATTTTAGCCTTTTTTTCATACAGTGTCGATCAAACTAGTGGTCCTTTCTGGCTTAGAACTCCGAAGTTGATTAAGACTCTTCTAATGGACAACAGTGCTCTGGTCTCCATGTGCTCATCTACATATTCTTATCTTGCCATTTCCCTGGATTGTTAGTGACACAGTTCCTGTATGATATTCTAGCTACTTAAATCTTCACTCTCAAATAAAATAACTACTGAATCTTGTTGGAAATTAGTAGATGAATAGGATCAAAGATCCTAAACACTTCATTGTTTTTGGGCCTGTTGTGGTTCAACCCCAGATAGTGACTAAGCACCACACAGCTGTTCACTTGCTCCCCACTGTCAGGATAGGGGAGAGAATCAGAACAGAAAGAGTGAGAAAACTCATGTGTTGAGATAAAGACAGTTTAATATGTAAGGCATGCAAGCAAAGCAAAACAAGGAATTCAATCCCCACTTCCTGCAGGGCAAGTGTTCAGCCATCCCCAAGAAAGCAGGACTCAATCACATGTAACAGTTACTTGGGAAGACAAACGTCATCACTCTGAAAGTTCTCCTTTCCTTCTTACCCCACCTTTATGTGCTGACCATGACATGATACAGTATGGAATATCCCTCTGGTCAGTTGGGGGTCCCAGCCCAAAACAGCACAGGGTCCAAACACCTTTCAATAATCATTAAACATGCAAAAGTGAGATAAAATACTTAATAGCAATCAGTAAGTCATTTTAAGTAGCCTTTGTTTTGTAATAGCTAGTTCCTCATGAGAGCGGACTGAGAAGGTGTTTGAGTCACTAAATCTAATTTGATATGTTTTTTAGTTGAATTGTTCCTTTCATAAACTGATCAAACTCCATTTTAAGAAGTCAAATTCTGTTGTTCTACCTCTTAGTTCACCTGTTCCAAAATCGGTTGCCCATATACTTACCATGTGATTTTAAGCCCTGAAAGTCTGTAAATAACTGTTTATCCTTTACCCACCTTTTAGCCTCTTTATTGCTTACATTTTTCTGGAGTGTAGATGCCCATATATTTAGGCCATGTTACATCTAGAGTTTATTTTCATAAAACAAACTCCTACTTTGTCCATTTAAACACTAATTCTCCGTTAATAACTTTGCTGTATTAGTCTTTCTGCTTTCTTCTTTCAGGTAGAATTATTCTTTCTTAATTGTGGATGACAATGATGCTCTAACTGAGGTCTCTTGAGGGCTGTAGATGTTAGCAGGATCTCTCTAAATCTCCTGAAAACAGACAGGCTTTGCATTAGCCTTTTTTGCAGCTCTATCATATTAGTGGCTTGCAGTCATCCAGTGACTGCATAGGACACCCAGATCCTTTTACTTCTCATTATTTGTGACTGATACATTTCTACCTAAAGGTAGAAATTCTTGTTATTGGTCCCTAAGGGCACAAACCTGTACTCTGTGCTATTGAATTTTATTCCTTTTTGAGTACTCCAGCTCTCACAATCATGCACTTCTCCCAACAGCGTATCTTGCTCCCCTTGTTGTGAGCAGTGCTGCATTGCTTGTTTGTATCAACACTTTTCAGTTGTGGGGGTTTCTTGGTCTGAACTCATTAATGTTCAGTGCTCTGCATTATTGGTTCTGAATCCTCATTGAAGGGAATGAGTCAATAGAAGTATCACCTGAAAGAATCCACACATAATAATCTCTACTGTAATTATTGACTGACAGTGTTTGAACAATAAATATACAAGGATTTTTGTCTGGTCCCTAAGAGAGACAAGAAAGGAGAACAACAGGCTGCCATTCCTATTCTAGCGCAGACAGGAAATGTGTCCCAGGACAGTGAGGAACAGTGCTCTGTCCCTACGGTTACAGCAGGGTACGCAGAGGCTCGCCAAGTATTAGCACATCCTTTAGGATGGAATGCCAGCAATCTTATCTTAACAAGAATAAAATGAGCCTTCTGAAAAGAAATTTAAATCTCCTCAAAATGAAATGTCCACAAAAGGCTCCATCAGAAGAGGGGTGGCCAGCAGGGACAGGGAGGTGATTGTCCTTCTCTACTCTGCCCTCCTGAAGGCCCCAGCTGTAGTCCTGTGTCCAGATCTGGGGCCCCCAATACAAGAAAGGTGTATAAGTGTTGGAGAGGGTTTAAAGGGGGGCCACGAAGATGATTAGGGGGCTGGAGCACTTGCCCTACAAAGAGAGGCTGAGGGAGCTGGGCATGTTCAGCCTGGAGAAGAGAAGGCTGTGGGGGGACCTCATTGCAGACTTACAGTACCTGAAGGGAGCAGAGAAACAGGAGGGGAATCAACTTTTTAAAAGGGTAGATAATGTTAGGATAAGGGGGAATGGATTGAAGCTAAAGGATGGAAGGGTGAGATTAGATATTAGGGGAAAGTTCTTTACAGAAAGAGTGGTGAGTTGTTTGAACCAGCTGCCCAGATTGGTGGGGGATGTCCCATCCCTAGGGGTGTTCAAGGCTGGGTTGGATGGAACCCTGGGCAACCTTGTGTAGCTCCAGGTGGCCCTGACTATGGCAGGGGGGTTGGAACTCTACAATCATTGGGGTCCCTTCCAACCCAGACCGTTCTACGATTCTATGAAAAAAGGCCTGCAAAAGGATGTAATTTGCTCATAAATATACACAGAGATTTGCAGATTACCTTCAAGCTCCACCTGTGGGTAGTTCAGCATGCTGACTACGTGTCTACTGGGAGGGACTAGAGGAGTCACAAATACAGGAAATATGCACAGTTATTTTCAGATTACATTTCCTCTTCATAATCTCTTAATGTATGTAGATTTTATGTATCATTTTGCAATTTATTTGCATAATTATTAAAATGTTGGGCGAATATTGTAAACACATGACAGTCCATATAAAATGTCAATATAGCTGCATCTTTGCTGGATATAGTTACTACTAATTAATTTGTCCTGGGTAGTTAATATAAAGCATAGAAGCACTCACTGAAAACAATGATTGCATAATCACCTTTGTAACACAAAGGCAATGTTCTCATGATGTCTATCTGCAGCTAAATGCTGCCTACTTTATATATCAGACTATATGGACAGTGCATTTCTCAATTTCTTTGGAGACTATAGAACTTAAATATGAAGACTTGTTACTGGTTTCATTAAATGCACTGAAATATTTTATTTCAATGACTGGCTCTTTGTATGTGGTAAATTATTAATAGTTATTTGGCATCTAATTATTTCCAAATATTTTTATTGCTATGTATTAAATTAGGGGAGACTAGAAAGTAGAAAGCACAATTTGAAATCGACTGCCAACTTTTAAATGAGATTGTTTCTCCTGAGACTGTAGTGATTGGAACTTACATTAGTAGCTCATCGAAGCACATATATTTCTTCTGACATATGTCATAGTTGGATATTTTTATTGATGCCAAAATGCTTTTCTCTTTTAAAGTTTCACTATGGAAGACACCTCTCCAGAAACTGTTTATATTTTAATTATGCATTTTGCAGCATTCCAAATATATACATATATATATATATATATACTCTTGTGCTTAATGGGTATAACACCAGCTGGTAATATTCTGTCATTTTTGTTCCACTGTTATTTGTTTTGCAAAAATAGATCTGTATTATGTGTGGTTTTCTTTTCACTTACATAAAGTTTAATTATTTAGCAGAATAATGAATAATACTTTCTTTCAATATTTCTGTTACTATACGAAACTGTACTTTTATTGTAAGGCTTGCTTATTTCTCCACAGAATAAAGCTGCAAATATTTGACCTTGACTCATAGATTTTGGTGGAATAAATGCAAACAACTGCCCGATGAAGAAAATCTGCATTATATCTAAAAAGGCTGAGGTCCAAATCTGCAAAGGCCATAAAATACCACATTAACATTTTGATTTCTGTTTTCAAGAAAAAAATATAAAATAAAACTCTATATGTTGCAACATCCTTATTTGTGTTGATATGACCCCTAAAGGATTATAAATTAGAAAAATCAAGAGATGACCTTAGATTCTAAAACTATAACCTTGAGAAGAACTTTACCCAGTACTTCTGCATCAAAACTAAGACTGGATTTTGAACATATACATTCTTTCTTTACATCTAGATATTCTTTGTTTCAATCTGAAGTGAACTGGCACTCCCTGTGGGGAAAGGACCTGGGTGCAAGCCAGCTCAAACAGCAAGTGTTAGGAGTGTGTTAGCACAGTACTGTATCCTCCTTCATTGACAGCAGTAGAGATTAGTTGTAAATTAATACTGCTGTAAAAATGTTTGCTCAGTTTCTGGTTTGAAGTTGTTTTATACCAGCCTATCTTGGAGCAAAGAAGGAGCTCCTAACTCCCCAGAAAATCTTGTGGGTTTGTGTCTTTAGAGGATAACTTTGATTCATATAGGATGGCTTGAAAATGAGATACAAATCAACATGACTAAAAGTGTTGGATTCAATTTACCTAACCCCAGATGTCTATTCTGTACTTACATGCTTTGAGGTATTCTTACAGACTCTCAACAACTCTTTTCTTATAGACAGTGATAACAAAAGACATTTCTAGGTTGCAAACAATTTCATCCAAAAATAGTAATCCAAAATAGGTTAGATGAATTCTACAGTGGTCAAATTTTCTTCATTGACTATAAATGGAAGAAGGAGAACATTCCTCTAGAAGTACTTAGTGGTGGTCAAATTCCAAAACCGAGCCCTTCCTAGCTGCCCAGCCAACTTGGTCTCTAGGATCCAAGGACAGCATTGACAAGAACTCTTATGTTAATAAAAGTTTATGCTTTTAGTGTCCATAAAGGCACCTAGTTTAGTCACTTAAATGTAAGTGTCCTAGTCTTGAACTCAGTTGAGTTGGAGGGTTTTGAAGCAGTTGGCTAGAAACGGTGACCTAATACTGTTTGAGGTATGCTGGAGTATCCCAGAAATGTGTACATGACTATCAGGGAAGATGAAAATGTCCCATCAGATCTCCATCAAATAGAATAGACCGTAACTTCTCAAATGACAGTGGATACTTCAGTTTAAGTCCCTCTTCGAGTGTCAGAATCTCACCCACTCAAGGCTGGTGAGATCAACCACTCAGTGACTGCTTTTATGTAAGAAGACATATAAAAAGACAGAAACTTTCTAATCTTGGGAAAGAAGGTGTGAAAGTCCAAAATGCAGAATACAAGAGAATTGCCAGTCTGTTGCAGAGTCACCTCAGATGATTCATTCCGGAGGAGACATTTAGGTAATTTCAGCTGGGGTAGCATTGCTGGGAGAAGTTTCCATGGAGGAACAGTGTTCCAGTTTAAGGACAACAATCCAGGAAAGAACACTTTGATAATAAAGGCCTGGACAAGCAAAAGCACAGTAATATCAGCCTTATCAACTTGCAAGTCACGGTTCAAGCCCCAGCAGTCATAAGATTTAAGAGACAATATTATAGTTTTTTGGCCTTATATATGGGTGTTGTTTGTTTTTAATGTCTTTGCTGGACCTAGGTTGTTCATCCTTTATTTCTCACCTGTAAGATTAGAAAAGTCTATCTTGAATGAAACAACATCTAATGGCATGCCTCCAGCAAGTGACACTTTGGGAAAAAAGCACCCAAAAGTTCCCTTTAAAAACATCAAAACTTCAAGATTAACTTGTTCCAAAATTTAATTTCTATTGCAGTTACTTCAGTGGCTGTTCCCACCTGGTCAAGTCAAGCACAGGCATGACTTTTTCCAAGGTGTCGTCTCCCATTTTGCACACATCCAATTTGGCTAAAAAGCTGACTTTTTCCAGTGTCAAGCCAGGACAGCCTGCACTGCTGTCATCCATGTTCCTCTCTGGACAGGGAATCAATAGCTGCTGCTGGCAGCCCTGCCTACACTCTTCCTATGGGGCTTCCACAGCCTTTACCCTAGCGCAACCTGCATTCATTTCTGCTGGGGAAGTGTAGTCTGATAGAAAACTTTCCATTCAGATGAGCAGATTTCATGGATTCATCTACTTATTAATAGACTACGTTCAGCAGAATTTAAGATGCAAATTTATTCTTGGCCTATTTTCCTTTTTGCACTTTCAGTCTCTGTTTTCTCCCCTGTGCTTTTTCCCTAGCTGTTTACGTTTCCTCATCTCCCCTGGTCCATATCAGTAACAGTGAGAATTGTAATTTTTTAATTTCTCACAATTCACTAGACTATCTTCTAAGTGAGGGAAGGTGACAATGGGGCTGGGAGTTTGTGGTCTTTCCTCCTACCAAGGGTGCTACCAGATCTCTTCCACTAGGGCCAAGAACTGAAAACATGTTTGTTTTGCCTGAATTTGGTCATCTTTTTGGGTATGGTGAGGGATACAGGAATGTACTTCAGTATAGTGAGGGAATGGCATGGACTTCTGCTCTCCTCCAAGAGTAGCAGAGATGCACCCTGCCAGCCTCAGCTCTTCCCTGAAGTCTCGTGCAAGAGCCCAACATACTCGTCCATGCCAGGGGTTCTGAGGGCTGATGGGGGTGTCAGGCTCCTGCTCTATATGACCCTCTGCTGCTGGAGTCCTGCAGACATGGTGGCTGATCACTGCTTTATTGTGGCAGGGTACAAGAGGCTCCTCCTGCCCTGTCCCATCAGCTGCTTGGGGAGACAGACAAGCTGAGCTGAGCTCTGCCTTCCTCTCTTGGCAGGGTAGGTGGTGCTGAACTGACCAGGATGGACCCACAGGTCTGAGTCCAAGTCAGTGTAGTTGTTTTTGGTGATTCATGGATCAGAAGGCGGGAGGAAGTCATTATGGACACTCAGCTTACCTGCCAAGGAGCACTGACTGCAGCACTTCTCACTCTCCTCATTCACTGTTAAATGAGATGGAACATATATATTTTTATGAAATAATAAAACACTCAATCTCAGTTAACAAACTAATTACTGTTGGGAAGCGATGGAAAGCTGCTGATGCTGCAAGGCCTGGATGGGGCCCTGGCAGCGAAACTCCAGGGTGCTCTACTCACTCAAGGATGTGCAAGTCCTGGTCTCCCGGAGGATACCCCATCACCCGTCCTCCTCAGGCAAGAAGCAGGACTGAGCCCTGTGGTATGGTCAGGAGGAGAGATTTGATTTATTGCCCAGACAACTTTTGCTAAATTAAAACCACCCAGCAACACTGAAACTGGACTGTGGTCTGGAATACTACAATAACATTCTCTTCTCAGGAAGAGGGGACTTCATGATCACCCTTTTCCTAAAGATCATTTTTGCCTATCTATTTTTTTCCTTCCTGTGACTCAGACACCTTGTTCCTGCTTTCAGCAAGTAATATACATCCTTAGCCAACAAAGGCAATAGGATCTGATTGAGCAAGTATGTTATCATAATTCAGAATTGCAGTGTTTTCCTTTGTTTCCCTTTTTGGTCAGTTGTGTGCTGCTACTGATTTTATTTAACATGTTGACTCTTGTAAAGGCTTTTGAGACATACAAACCTCTTGCTCCAAAATGGTCTCAAAATACCTAGAGAGGTGTGTGATCTTCACTATCATGATATGGCATTGGTATTATATAAAGTTTGATTGCTTCTATTTTTTCAGGGAGTTGCCAATGTCAGATCTACTTGTGTGGATTCCTCCTTGAGATGTAATTTTACATCTGTTCCTGAAATCTTTCTTTTAGTGGATGAGAAGCTTAACATGAGCCAGCAGTGTGCTCTTGCAGCTCGCAAGGCCAATGGTATCATGGGCTCCATCAGAAGAGGGGTGGCCAGCAGGGACAGGGAGGTGATTGTCCCTCTCTACTCTGCCCTCGTGAGGCCCCACCTGGAGTACTGTGTCCAGATCTGGGGCCCCCAATACAAGAAAGATGTAGAGCTGTTGGAGAGGGTTCAGAGGAGGGCCACAAAGATGATTAGAGGGCTGGAGCACCTGCCCTACAAGGAGAGGCTGAGGGAGCTGGGCTTGTTCAGCCTGGAGAAGAGAAGGCTGCGGGGGGACCTCATTGCAGCCTTCTGGTCCCTGAAGGGAGCAGAGAAACAGGAGTGGAATCAACTTTTTAAAAGGGCAGAGAATGGCAGGACAAGGGGGAATGGTTTAAAGCTGAAGGAGGGAAGGTTTAGATTGAATATTTTGGGGAAGTTTTTTACGGAAAGAGTGGTGAGGTGCTGGAACAGGCTGCCCAGAGAGGTGGTGGGTGCCCCATCCCTGGAAGTGTTCAAGGCCAGGTTGGATGGGGCCCTGGGCAACCTTGTGTAGATCCAGGCCTGAGATTGGTGTCCCTGCCTGTGGCAGGGGGGTTGGAGCTTTATGATCCTTGTGGTCCCTTCCAACCCTTGCCATTCTATGATTCTATGAATGTTTTCTGATGCTCCAAGGTTGTCCAGCTGCTTACATGACACACAGACAGCCAGGTTCAGCCTATTACAAGACTTATCCCCTCCATTTAGCCAGCTGAAGATCACAACTTGTCTGACTAAATGTAGTTTCCATGGTGGTAGCACCACTGTGATGTAGAAACTGCCACACTGGCATGCAGCTAAAACGATTTTCAAAAAGTTTTTTCATACTTCCAATCTATTTCCTGCAGACTAATAAAAAACAGTGGATGCAGATGAAGAAGAAGACAATATATAACTAGTATTTGCTGAAATTCTGCAAGTTAAGGTAATTGCCTGCCACTACTATGGATATCAGGGGTATGGGTTCACTGTTGTAAGATCCGAGGGTCAACCAAAGATACTCCTCAAAGGTGCTTTTTCTAACACCCAGAGCTCTTGAAGAATGCAAATGTTTCCTAATAACCAGAGCATTTTAGCTTCAATGTTCTTTCCTGGCCAAATAATGAGGTCAAAGAAGCTTTGTCCTTAGTGGACGGATTTTTTATGCCTCATTTATGCTTCGAGATGGATCAAAGTAAAATTGAACATAAATGTTGTAACTGCCCTTCTTTCACTTCTTAGTAATCACTCTTTAGCACTTTTGAGGGCTTGAGGTGAATTTTCCAAGTAGTTGGGAAAAAGATTTAATTGCTTACTCTTTATTAAATACATGTCAAATCATGTATTTGCTGTTAACTAGAAATATTTACATGTGTATGCACTCATATAAATAAATAGCACTTTTAAAAATCTCCCACCCTTCCAGGTTTTTAAATCAGCCACAGAAGAGCAATACAGCTAGAGGGGCTTCTGTTTTTTTATTTCTTGCCTTTTTATTTTTCATTGTATTCTCTTAAAATGGCTTGGAAAAGATTGTATTGAAAAGCAATCTCTATGAGGTCTCAAAATTTTCCTTGTACCCATCAAACCTGAGGACCATTGTTTTCTTCTACATTCTAGTTAAAAAAGGGATACAAAGGAAAAGTGAAACAGCTCAACTGCTAACTTTTGAAATTGTCTCCAGTTTTTAAAACCTTTAACCATATTTTCTATTTTAAATAAAAATCCTATTTTTTCTCACTGCAACTTTGCTATTTAAACACAATTAGAGAAATATTTTTCAGACTTATACCAAGAATACTGCTCCAATGTGGGGCCTCTCCACAGGCTGCAGGTGGGGTCTGTGCCTTTTCCATGGGCTGCGGGGGGTCACCTGCTCCGCCATGGGTTTCTCCAGGGGCTGCAGGGGCATCTTTCTGCTCAGCACCTGGGGCACCTCCTCCCCGCCCTCCCCTGGCCTTGGTGTCTGCACAGTTTCTTAAATCTTCTCACTCCCTTCTCTGGGGCAATAAGTTTTTCCTCCTAAATGTGATTCCCAGAGGTGCTGTGAGCGTGGCTGATGTGCTCAGCCTTGGTCAGCAACTCCGGCCCTGTTCCAGCTGGTGTTTGGTCTGTGGGGCCTGCAGAGAGCTTCTGGCTGCTCCTTGCTGCAGCCACCCCTGCAGCCCCCTCCTCCACCAGAACCCAGCCACACAAAACTACAACAATGATACGTGGCAAAATCCAAACAACTAAAGAAAAAGCAAATTTTTATTCCTAACTGAGCATTTTAACTTAAGCAAAGTGTGAACAGCCAAAAGATAAATTTAAGTACCATTAACAATTGACAAAGAAATTAGTTTTCTGTGTAATAGCTAGAGGTCTTCTTCACAAAGTGGGAAGACCCATAAGAGATGGAGATCCCCTTGTCTCAGGGGAGCAGAATGATGCCCCTGTCTCTGGAAGGGAGTTTCCTAAGCAAGCTACTCTGAGCTGAGGCGTGGAAGAGGTAAAAGAGAGTGAAACTGCATCTGGCTCTCAGGTACTTTTGGGGACTTTCTTCTCACAAAGAACTGATTCAAGGGGGAAAGCGCTATACCTCTATCTCAGACTCTGTCTCTGGTTTGTTTCTTTTGAGCGAAACTTTTCAATAGTTTCAAATGAAATTTGATAATAGGTCAGGACAGTAAAACCAGTATCCTTTTACTGTAAATTGTTTAAACAAAGTATTGCTTGGCCTGCTCTGTCACTTTTTTTGTTTATTGTCTCTTATTTTCTTCCTTTCTCCTGACAATTTGGAAAAACCCACTTTTCTATCATTCTGATATATTTGTTTCCTCAGGTGGTGAACACCGAAGTTTAAAAACTCACCATGGTGAATAAACAGCTGACATAACCTGACTATAAAGTTGTGTCATAAAGACTATAAAGTTGTGTGTATAAAGCTGTTAGCATTAACGGCAGAACTGAAGTATGATGTGGGAGCTTTGTACACAGACAAACACAGAAAACAGACATGCTTTTGTAAAAAGAGTGGAAAGATTTTCATTAATTTGTCACCTTAACTGAAAGCATTATGAAAGCATTGACACAAGGGATTTGGAGTCCTGAGACTAAGAAAATAAGAAATGGACTCTACAGTGTACCATGGGCTCCAAATCCACAAGGATCATAATGTTTTTAAGATTTAATACCTAAGAACCAATCTGTAAAATTGAAGAGGTAATTTACAGGAAAAATAAGGTTTTATATGAAAAAAAACCCCAAACCCCAACCCAACAAAACCACATCCACAACAGTGTTTCATTAATTGAGCGTGCAGGTCACACACTGGAAGAAAATAAATAGGTCCTGTCATACCTGAAATAGAAAAAGGGAGGAGATGATGGTGGGATAGAGGAGACAAAGTGATACAGAAGACATGACATAAAAGCCAAAGTCAGATAAAGTGAAAGACCAAAATAAGAAAGGACAGTGACACAAAGTCATAGCACAATCTTAAAAGCCAGTGTCAGGACACAGGATCATGGATGTTTTCAAGCTGTCTGCAATTTCCTTCAATAAATTGGCTTTAAAGATTTGATAGCATTTCCCACAGGAAGGTCTAGAGCTCTATTAAGATGTATTGTGTTGGCTAGCCACAGGTTCCAAGTCTCGCTGTAATGTCGTTTTCAGTTAAGAGTAAAGGATTTCTTCTATTAGAAATTATCGTTAAGAAGAAGATGCCTGTCAGTTGACCTTTCTCAGCAAAAATATCACTAGTAAAATCATTCTGAAAATCTGACATAAGCCTCAAATATATAATTTGAATCTTCATATTGGGGCCAAAACCATCTTCAACTATATGTGCATAATTCTCATGTACTTCAGTTGAAGATATGCTCAAATCCAAGGGCAGTTTGTCCTCTACTCCTCAAAATGATTGTATGCAAAAGTTTAGGGGTTTAAAGATCATAGAATTAAAGGTATTTTCGTTGGAAATTACTCCTGAAAGTTTTTTGTTCAACTTATTACTTAGGGAAGGAGTATTGCCAACATTGGGCCAGATCACACATTGGCTTCATCTAAGCAATTCTTGAAAACCTGCTAGATAGATTCTTGAAAACCTTCAAGAATTAAGACCACATAAACTCTCTGGACAAAGTTTGCCAGTGTTGCACTGCCCTACAAGTAAAGTCTTCTCTTTTTTCCCCTTGTGATTAGTAATGGCTGTGGGAAAATGAGATGTGGAATCTCTGGCCCTAAGTAGCTGATATGCTTGGTTCCTGACTCAACAAAACAAATTACTGTTGACTTGACCTTAAACAGATGCTTCTGAATATTGAAGTGGACAAAAATTACCTAATAGAATTTCAAGTATGCATTTTGACATCCAGGTCAGTTAAGTAGTTGTTTGACACTTACTGTAGTTAAGAAGCAGCTTAAAATTTAACTAATAATTTACATAGTGTAGCTGAGTAATTTTCCTTTGCTAGTAATATAAATGGGTTTATTTTGGAAACCACAAGTTTTAACTGAGCTGGGCTGTTGACGCTGTGAACATCAACAGAAGTATAAGACACAATCCTTAAAAATCTTCTCTGTAAAGCGTTTGAAATACTTGACTTGTAGTTTTAGTGTAGACCTCAAAGGCATAACTCTCATTAGACAAAAGATCTTAATTTAGGTGTTGACATGCAGCTGTTTATAAGTGCACCAGTAACGGGATTTAGCTGCCTGAGCATAGGTGCTTTGTGCCACTTGTCATGCCCTCAGTTGTCCAAGGCATCTGCAGAGGGCTGTGTCTTACAAAGGCCATAGGAAAGACTTGAGCCTTCTTGGAAAGGCTGCTAGATAGGATTCAAATAGCAGCAGACACCTCTGCTGACATCTGAATCAAAGCCCCTCTATTTTTTTCCATAAACTGGAAGGATTCAGAGTGATAGAGTGATTCAGCTCAGTCTAAAGCAAAGGTCAGATGATAGGTAAGTGGCTATAGGTACAACAGCTGTCTTAACTCCATCTGTAGTTGATGAAGATTTTAGAGATCAAATTGAGTTGTAGGCACATCGTGCATTTGAAATGCCCAAGGAATGCTGGAGATGTCTTCATGGGGCTGGAAAACATGGCAAAGGATTTATAAGATACATGTCTGAGGGCGCCTAATAGAAGCAGAAGCCTGCTGATTTTGGCAAGGTGTAGGAAGTAAGGAGGAAGATGTGGGTGTTAGACAGACGTGCTGAAATCCTGTCAGCAGCCAGCTCTTGTCACTGTCTCTGTATCATAGAAACAGTTGACAGCACATATTGACACTTTCCAGTGTAAAAATTGTCTCAGTGTCAGTGTTTCCCAACAGTTTAAAGTGTTGACACCCTAAATGATGGATCTCAAAGAGAGAGAGAGAAAAAAAGAGAATGCTGTGAAGGAAGGGGGAGAAAAAAAATCTATAAGGGAAGGAGAAATTGTGCGCACCATCTTTGGCACGTAATGGATGGTGGAGGAGAGGGATGGGGCTGTGAAAGCAATTCCCCAAGCCCGGAGGGAAGAGCAGGATGGGTGATGTGTGAGGACTCCGAGGAAAACACATACAGCAGATGGCAGAGATAGAGGCTGGAGGAGAGGGGTCTGCAGTGGCTATACTTCAAATAATAAGCAGCACTAAGTCCTGTTCACTGGCCTCAAAGCCAGCTGACATATTTTTGACACAACCTTTCTGTTAAATGATTTTTGCTTCCAAACAAGAAAAAAGTACTATTGGGAATGTTTCTGTGTCCAGGAATCACTGAGGCAATGCTAGTTGACTGGTGACAACACCAAGAGAGACTATTTTAATGGCAGCTGTGTGCCAGGGCTCAGATCTTTGTCCTGTCCCTATTTGATTTAGTAATTAACGTTCATAGCATCCATCCCCAACAGATTTTCCCAGTGGACTCTAGATGCAGCCCTGTTTTGAGTGCTAAGCAAGACTAACTACAAAGATATGAGCCACTCTGTGCTGGTTTCCCTTGAGGTTGCAGAACAATCCTTGTCCCACTTTATTTCCTAGCACAACAGTTTTCCTAAAATGGGCAGGAAGAGAAGAAAGAGAACTGTGGCATGCTAATAAAGAGGAAATTTAGGGGTATCAGGTCCATGGGAAAATAATGGAAAACAGCACAAGGGTCAATGACACCTTGATTTTGGAGGGTGTGTGGAAAGGCAGAGGTAGGAAATGCCTCCCTAACATCATGGGAATATGGAGACACAGGCACCTTTGTCTAAAGCATCTGAGTGTGAACCTTGTATCACACGTCACATTCACACTTGTTCATACTTGAACCACAGCGTCAATTCTTGGCTGAAGCACTGGCCAATTTTCAGATCTTTGCAGGACTCTGAAGAGCCCTGAAAAGAGTGAAAGTCCAAATTGATGCATCTGAAAATGGAAACTACTTGTAACCTTCAAAGAGACGATACAATATTATCTCTTAGAATGCTTGAATTTCATACAAAGACTCCAAAAAGTTGACTGTCCCAGACCCTCCTTTATTATTTTCCATAAAAGTGATCTCTGCATCAGACTTTGGTGGACAAATTTTATTTTAAATTTTGGTGTTTTAAAATGTACTGGGTTTTGATTCAGAACAAAACCTTCAGACTCTTACAAGCCAGATTCCATGACATTGCCTCAGACCTTCTATCCAAGAAGATCTGTGTTTTTAAGAGAGTCTCATTTCAAGATCTGGGTCAACCTATGAGTAAGTTAGCCCTGAATATTCCATCTGCAACAGTCCTGGAGAAATGAATTCTTGAGAAGCCAAACAAGCGTTCATTAAAACTTTGCCAGATTCCTGGAGCAACATTGTCTGAACTGGACAGTACCTAGTGTGCTTTGGATGGGATAGAGTTTATTTTCTTCAGAGTGGTTGGTATGGCACTGTATTTTGGATTTGTGCTGAAAGTAGTGTTGATGATGCAGGGATGGTTTCCTTAAGGTTTAGCAGTGCTTGCACAGAGCCAAGACCTTCTCTCCTCCTCACACCCTGCCACCCCACCTGCGAATTTGATGAGGGGGGGGAACAAGATGTTGGGAGGTGACACAAGTAGGACAGCTGACCCCAGATGACCAGAGGGATATTGCATACCATATGATGTCATGCTCAGCATATAAAGGCGGGATAAGAAGAATAAAGGAGGAGACTGCCTTCCCAAGTCATGTTATGCATGATGGAGCCCTGCTTTCCTGGGGCTGTTTCCTGGGCCTGTTCATAGGAAGTGGGTAATAAATCTCTTGCTCTGCTTTGTGGGTATGGCTTTTCTTTACCTATTAAACTGTCTTTATTTCAGCCCACGAGTTTTCTTAGTTTAATTCTTCTGATTCTATCCTACATCCCACCACAGGGAGAGTGAGTGGGCTGGGGTTAAACCATGCCACCTACAAAGGTTTTGATTGTTATCAGATGACAAATGAAGCTAGAACAGCTGAATATTCCTTAGAAGCTCTGCTCCGAATTAGTAAATCCACTCATGTGTCCTTCCCAGGTCCATTCCTTCACTCCTGACATTTCTTGCACAGAAACAGCAAAGTACCACCTTCCCACCACCTTCTTTTATTTGTCTCTGGCTTCCTAAATTCTTTTTCCTCTGATAATTTTCTGGATTTTTTTTTGGACCCCTACAACCCTGTTACCTGAATTCTGCAGTTGTCTAGGAAGAACCCATAGTGAAATCTCAATGCCTCTAAACACATTCAAGGATATATGAATTTTCCAAGCGCAGAAGTCATATGTGAGGTTCTAGGTAAAGGACCGGGTTCTTGTTCCTCTGCTGGATGGTGTAGTTGTCTTGCTTAGAAGTAAGAACAACAACATGAGGGAATCTTCTATAAGCAAGGATGTTAACTCATACAAGATCTCAACAATTATAAATGTATCCCAAATATATCAATAGTGTACTATTTCTTAAAATAGACTAATTTGCTGTTCCTTTTGCAGTTTTGGTTAGTGGTACCTACTGCAGACAAAGCTGGGATTAGCTAAATATGACAGGAACACGGATCAAGGAGATTGTAAAGCTTCAGACCAGGGAAGTGTGTAGCCTGATGAAGAGTGGAGATAGCATGTGGGCAGAATGATCCAGGGAGTTCAGGGAAACAGTTGGACACTTTCGCTCTGCAAGAAACTCAGCTGGGACACGTAGGGGATTTACAGCCTTTCATCTGATAGACTAGTACCTTGTTTTTTCCTGAAGAAGACAGATTCCGTATTTAAGCAGCAACTCAGGAGATGACTGGGTTATTGGCATATCATTTGTGAAAAGAAAGCTAAATTTTCCCTCCTTCCTTTAAGTGATCTAGGTACATAAAATAGATGCATAGATTTTGTGTAGTCTGACTTTTTCTTAACCTAATTTGAAAGCTTCTTCCTGTTTTCCAGACCTGAAGAGAGTCTTAAGCATGTGAAAGTTTCTCCATTTTACATCAGTTAACTGAATAAAAAATAGTTTCCCTTTACCATTTTCTCCTCTCTAATTCTCACTAATGGATAATGTCTGCAATAATGATTTTTAAAGAAATGCATTTTATCATTTGTCTAGTTCAGACTTGGTATATCCACATAATCTGCCATAATTTCCTCTCGAGCTGTACTTTAGTTCTTGGTACCCTTGTTGTCCTCTTACATACCATTTTCTGTTAGATTGCAAACCTACAGTAAAACCAGTTTTCCCAGTCTCAGCCAAAGGTCTGCTGGTTATCACCTAATAACTCTATTTTTGAGAGACAGAGTCCAAGCAAGGAGCATTGCCAAAAGGAGAAAGCGGATGGCACCCTGACCACTGCTCCTAAAAAGCATGTAGAATGGATGTCTAGACTAATGAACAGGTGCTTGGATTTAGTTCAGTAAACTAAAGAGAAATCTTTCCATTTCAGAAGATCAACATGTTTTGGAAAAAAAACCAAACATAAACCAAACCCAAACAGATCCAAATGAAGTGATTTGGTACCTCATATTTTCCAGAACTCACAATTTGATGGAAAAGTCAATATTGTATCTGAATCAGAATATCAAAAGGTAGAGGGGGAGGATTTATCCATAATAAAATTTCCAAGTCTACAGTGCTGAAGTTCACTTTTGTCCCCTAAACTGTTTTCTTATGAAGATCAATAACACTTGCCCTTTGGCAATATTGTCCAGGCCTCTATGTATCCTCCAAGATTTGCTCCATTTCTCTAGCAAAATAAAGTCCTACAAACATTTTGTGTTTACATGAACACTTAATGCTGTAGTAAGCACCCTGCAGTTGTACAAAGTGTAGCCTGAGCAATAAATCCGCATCCCATCTTTTACGACAAACAGTTGATATTGCATTCCCTGTGTGCCCAACATTCCTGGCATCAAAGACAACTCGAGCCCCCACACTCCCATTTTGCTTTGCTGACTTCAGAGGGCATTCAAGGAGGTCTTGGAAAAATGTTCCAATTTCACTAGTTGCCTTCTTGTTATTTGTAACACATTCTTATTAGCTTTTTTTTTTTTTTACTACATAAGAACCTTGAAGAGTAGCTAAGTAGATCAGATCACTAATTCCTGTGAGCTAGACATTGCATTATTTTCTCCTGTATTTTCTAATTTGAGCTCTTTGTGGCCTACATAAAATTTTTGCCTGCATTTTTTTATAGTCAAGAAGGTCAGGCATAACTGTAGCCAATAAACAAAGAAGCAAATAATAATGCAACAATAATAATTAGAAAGATTAATGCCAGAGCCAGTGCTCCCAGGAAAATTAATTTTCCTGAAAACATTAATTATTCCTTTTCCTGTGTCCAATACAAGTTGAGAAGCGTTATGCTAAACGACCTTGAAGGTTACAGAGGTTGATGCAGCTCTCAGTTACGTTTTTGGATCTCATAGACTTGGAGCAGCTCACATGTGCCCTGAAGTGTTCTTCAGTTGAGGCTGTTACTGTTGCAGTTCCCAAGATCTCTTCACAGCCCTTTAGATGTTGATAGACTCCTCTGCTCTCCATGGACTCATTCCTCTCCAAAGGATGGATTTCTCTCCTCGAAGATGGCAGACTACCGCATAGCTGCCTGTATTTGAACAACTCTCCTTGGATCCTCTTAATGGACACAAGGTGGGTGCATTTATCATGCTGTTCATCTGACCTGCTTTAAGAGGAAATCTCCCCTCCTTGCAAAGAGGGCAGCTTCAGACATGGGTAGATGACATTCAGCCGGGTGATTTCGCCACAACATGAGTCAGGCCATGCTGCCAGTGGATTAATTCTGCAAAGACAGCAGAGATACAGCCAGTACACGGATCTGATCTGGGCAGTCTGCACAGTGCAGCGTCATGTGTGAACCTCTAGGTGCAGAGGCCAGTTTTGAACACCTCCTTGCTGTTCTGAGGGTTGGACTCTTACTATGTGCAAGCATTTGAAGCAGGGGAACTTGATAAATATTAGTCAGTCCGCCACAAACTGTGCAAAGGATGTGTAAAGTTCTCCCTAAAGAACCACAGTGTTAGCTCATTGTGTGCATTGTGATACCTCAGGAGAAGGGAGTGATAAAGAGGAAGGGGAGAAAGAACAGGAGGGCTCCATGGCTTTGTTAGCAAGACAAACCCAAATCTCACCAAAATGATCTGTAATGAAGAGGAGCAAAAGAAGTAAACAGCCATCAAATGTCGTTGAAGCCCACCAAAAGATTATCATGATGGGTAGGTGTGTGGGTGATAATGAGCTCTCATAATGGAAAAATTAACCATTCCTTGGAAAAGCTAAGAATATGTATATATTATGAATATATACATGTCTTGTATAAAAGCTCTGCCACTGACCCTTTATGCCGCGCACATTAGGAGGAATGATCCCTTGTCCTGCCCAGCTCTGCAGTAAAGAATACCTGCTTCATTGTCACCAAGACTATTGAGTTGTGATTTCAGCTTTTCATGGCATGACATTCTCAGGCCTATCAGCTTTTGTGATTTTATGACGAACTACCCAGTGCTGGCTGTTTTCCTTCTGTTTTCCTGAAGGTCCTGGTCTCCAATGTCTTGCCGTATGAGTGACTGAACCTTCATTTCAAGAGAAAGCAGTTTTCTGACGTGGAGAAATATTTGAAAGTTCCACAGAGCTCTCGTTAAGTCACAACCAAGAAGATAAACAAACATACAAAGAAACCCTAATACTATTTCAAATAATAAATAATAGTTATTTTTAGGGGCAGCTAGACCATGATTCTGTCTCTTCCTCAGCAGTCTTGGTTTTGACAGTGATATGTTGCTCTTTTGATCTTTTCTTTCTCTAGCAATTACAGGAGGAGAGGAAAGAAAAAGCCACTCTTCCTTCTGCAGCTGACCACAACTCCTGATATAGCATTCCTCTTCCAAGGTTAAATTCAGCAACTCTTCTCTCCTCGATTTTCCTCACCCAGAGCCAAGGGCATATGGCTTCCCAGAGATGGACCTGGACGGGACGCACCTTCCTGCCCTGCTTCTCTCCTTGGTTTTTCCCTCTGCCCTGCGGTAATGTGCCGGTCCCAAGAGATGTCTCTGGCAGTTGCAGGAGGTTTGGTGCCCTGCAGTGTGCGGGGGCAGGATGGAAACAAAACGCCCATCTGCTTCCTGAAGCTTTGGTCACTTAAGAGATGGTGAGCATCGGTCCCTCCTGGCTAATCTTGAAAGTAAAACTTGGGAGCTGGAATAGGTGGGGAATGCTACTTCTGCCAATGTTCAGTTCTGAATGTGTGAGCAGCTACCAGGACATATGGTACTTACTTCCTGCAATTCATAAAATCTTACATGAATCTACAACCACTGATTCTTTTAACCCTTTCCATCAAGGGAAATTAAGGAGAAGATCACTAAGCAGCTGCTCTGCTCAATCTCTATTCAAATGTTGATTGTAACTAAGTAAGTTTGTCATGTAAAAATGCTTTGAGCATGGAAGTAGCTGCTGCCAGTGTTTTCCTGGCAGCATCTGAGCTTCACCCTGCCTACGCTGGGGATTTCAGACCTCTGTCATGGCAGTCTGAACAAAGCTAGCACCAGGTGGCAGAAGAACTTTTAAACCTTCTTTTTTAAAAAACCCTTTAATATTATTACAGTTTTCCTTCCTTCTCTCCCTCCCTACCCCCCTCCTTTCTTGAATTTAATATAACTCACAAGGCAGAAATCTCTTCCAAGCATCAGCCTGACAGTTTATAATTTCACACAGGTATCACGTCTCTTTCTTCTGCCATGTCTCAAATTTAAAGAACTTTAAAACTGATGGAAAGGACTGTGGCTTTACTCCATGTGAAGCCTTTTGAAATATTAATTTGAAAGGGACAAAAACCCCTCTCAATTAGAAACAGTGTCATGCCCTTTGGGTATGATCCCTAATTAAAGTTTGCTCTGATGACATTATTCTGCATATTTTGTGACCGGATCAGATGCTAATAGGTTTGGGATAGGGTGGAGCTTCTGATGAACAGGGCAGAACTGAAATTATCTCTTTCCTGCATTTGCAATTTAAATAAATCTTGGCAGAGTTAATTGCTTGTGGTGCGAAATCATTGTTTCTAAGCTAAAACTGGATTCATCAAGGCTGATTCCCTTCTCAGTTGCACACTTTATTAAAAAATTAAGTAAATAAATTGCAGAACTCCTTTTTCTACCAACAAATTGCGAAAAAATGGCCTTTTAAATATTTTTTAAGTTTTTACCTTTGGAAACTTTGAAGCTTTTCTTCACACTTTGTAGTGTTGTCTCACCTGTTAGGTAGTATCTTGCAAGGAGCTTGGATGGTTCCCATCTCAGCCTTTCTAACTGATCATTTAGAAGAGAAAAAAATAGAGGCTAATGAACCAAATGGCCCATTTAATGACTAGCCTAGGTCAGGAGCTTCAATAAACAGTTTAATCTCATTGTTAAAAGAAATAGTGTTACTGTTGTGATATGAATAATTGATAGGTGCTTTAGTGCACATCAGAGAACCCTAACTGGAAGAACATTAATGGAAAGAGAACCACGTTGTGAGTGTTAGGAGCCAAAAATAATTGCAAAGATAAATGACATGCAGCATTTTACAGGAGTAACTGTGCCCCAACAAATAATTCCTATTTTCTTAATATATGTACTGATTTTAAAAATGTTTTCCAATGTCTGTAGTCATGGCCCTTACTTCTGTGATTCTATGGACTATTAATGCAAGTAATTTCTCCTCTGAGGCTGTAGTCATTTGGAACAGCCCTTCTCTGTCTCTGCCTCATTGACTTATACTTCCTCATCAAACATCTACTGAGAACAAGTATCTATTTTCTCTTGTCTAAAACAGCCGATGGTTTCTTTCTTCTCAACAATGATTTCTCTACATATTTAATTAATTAAATTGTTGACCTTTCGAGCTATGGTTCTTCTTTAGGATGCCATATAGCATGAAGCTTTGTAATAGGCTTGCAGTTGGAAAAAGCAGATGAATGGTAAAAAAGTTTTAATTTACATTTCTGCAGAAATCCAGCTGCATTTCTGGGAACAATTGCACACTTTTCCACCCTGTAGAAAACAGCAAAGAAGAGAAGACAAAATGGACATATTTTCTGGGCACTGTGCATGTTTCATCTCACCAGATGTAGACACCAACATTTCTGACAGAGGCAGTCACCTTGGTTTCCTTCTGTATTAATGCAGTTTTAGAGGAATATTCATGTCATTCTAAAGTAAAACAAGTAAGATTAATTATTCCTAAAAGTGCTTTTTCTTTTTCTTCAATTTACTATAAGAAAAGACCATGTTGACTTACTCCATTTTGTATATCAAATCTGTAGACCTCTAGCCTTAAGTGTCCTACCCATAGTACCTTTTTGTGAAACAATTGCTCAGTCTAGTGCACTGTCTTACTTTTCAGAAAAAAAAAATCATTATGGGAAAAAGAAAAAAAAAAGGAAGGGAAAAGAACATCTGTTCTAAGGAGCTATTAAAATGAAAGCTGAGAAGCATCTGGGAGGCTCACAGATTGGACACACTGAACTTAGTATAAGGACAGTGACATGTTCGCTGTAAAAGATTTGTTTGCATAGCACAGCAAGAGTAATGTCTGCCCAAGTCCTACATGGGATGTATTCTGGACTGTGAATTTTGGGTCCTGGGTTTCATTTCTGAGAGATAACAAAGAAAAGAAGATGAAACAAGATTTCATAACAAGAGGCTAGAAGCTCAAGTGGCCTGATTCATATTTTTAATACAAAGCATGCACGCCGTTGTGAAACTCCTGAATAATTACATGTTTTCATCTAACTAACAACAAAAGCTTAATGCTGGGGTGAAAAATAGGATGAAAAATCTCACCAGTAAAACTATGGCCAAAATAACAAATGCATTTAAAGTCAAATCTGCATTCCATCCTGCTCAGTGGAAAAAACCCCTCAAAGACTTTAGTAGGTCCCTGGTCTTCTCACTCTCTGCTTAATTATGTTACCTCCTGCTTAATTACGTCCTGGTAGTATTACAATGCTTAGAAATTTCTTCAGCTTCCAGTGGAGTCTGCCCATATTGAATTCTGCTTTTCTATATCTTCTTCCTACACAATTCTGAATCAGGGCATAAAAGCTGCAGCCACAGTTTCTCCTGGAGGATTTGACAGAACACTGCAAGAGAGCACTTGATTTTGTCTTTATTGCACCACACATGAGTGCCTCCATCTCGTTAATGTAGGAAATGTGTTATCCGAGGGAGAGGAGCTTGGAAGCTTGGAACGTCCACGGTGTGTTTTAGAGCCTCTGCTTTTTCATTTTATCTATTAGATGGCATGGCAAATTAAATGTCTCATCGTGATGAAATAGCAGCTTTTTCAAATGTGTCCATTTGGCAGGAAAACTGTGTATTTTTGTCAGTGCGCTAGCCTCAGTCCCACAAGGGGAGTAACTGGCTTCCAAGCTGTAATAAAGGAAATGACAACCTGAGTTAGTTGTTGCTGGGCTCTTCTTTTTGTGCTGAAAGCATTTATTTGTTTGCTTTCACAGGGGATCCTTCCCTGAAAACTTTTTCATCTAGAAGACTACTTCATTCACAGAAACGTTAGCTGCAGAAAGCAGCAGGAGCATCTGTGTTGCTTCCTGCCCGTTCTGCAACAACTGCTCATCTGCATCTGTGCTTTCCTCTCCTCGTAGCCTTATTCTTCTCACAGACTCTCTCACAGCTGAGCATACTGCAACAGCTAATCAATGATTTTCTAACACTGTTACTAATTGCTAATGCCCGTGCCAATACTTCAGTACCTTATAAACTCTTGAACCTGATACTTGCAAAATCCCACAGTGAACTTCTAAGTCCACATCCATTGATCCATTTCCTTCCTCTGATACCACATTTTTCACTTCTATATGTTAGGTTTCTGTTAAACCAGGAGTTCCTTACAAGGCCCATTAGTGAAAGCTGAGCTTGTGGAAATCTGTATGAGTATGCTGGAAATGGTGGGTATGGAGAAAAGTCATGATCATGAACCCTAGGGCTGCCAAACCCAGTGATGTAGTGAGACACAACCACAAATATTTCAGGCTGATAAAGTTTATACAGTCCTTGCGTGGCTGCTATGACAGACTCTGCACCACAGCCTATCTCTAGTCTAAGAACGACTTTATCTCTGTCAGTGTCATGATAAGTTCTTCTCCTAGTCAGGGAGATCTTTTTCCTAAGGGTTCTAAGCTGAAGAACTGAAATACAAGTCACTACTTTGTCTTTTATGCTCTCTTCTCCACTCTAAATATTGTACTTTTCAACAGCACCTGTTATATATTGGCTGGACAAGAGCAACAGCCTGTGCTCTGAGCCCCTTCTTGATCAGGATCATGCAGCAGTAGGCATCACCACAGGTTTAATAAACCTGCTTTCAACTAGCTGCTCTGTTCTGCAGGGACTTGTATATCAAATTCTACATCTTGCTCTTTATCACTGAAATAATTAGCGCATGCCTGTCCCGTGGATGTAAAGAAACTTGAACCCGTTCTGCAGTTAACTCTGGAGATAGAGACTCTATGTGTTGACTGAACACTTAATATTCAACAGCTTTGGTTTCTCTGCACCTTGTTTCAGATCATGACACTAATCAGCCCTTAATGAGAGGGAAGAAAAGGTATTTGAAAGATTGCAAAGGAATCTTAGTAGAGTTTTTCAACCCTGCTTCTCTGACAGAGAGGCTTCAGCACCCTGGAAGTTCTCAAGGATCAGTTTAGCACTGTGGTAATAATAAAGCCCCAGTACCCTTCTTAGCTCTGACTGGCTTCAGGGAGAGATGCAGGTGATGGCATTCAGAAAAGCAAACTAGATCTGTTCTGTAACAACAGCACAGGCTCACATTTCCTCCCTCCTCAGGAGAGAGGAGTAATGCATTCAGGCTTTTGGTGATCGGCTCTTTCACAGGAAGATGGAAATCTCGAATTGGAAAGACAGGAATGGGCTTGAACAAGATGTCACATAGCAAGGCACTGTGAAAAGACTGGAAGAGGAGGTCAAGGTGAGGTGTAAGCTTTGGTAAAGCTTTGGTTAACTTCTCTAATGCACCCCTTTCTTTCTCCAAGTGTATTCTTCCCTCTCTAAAGTGCATCAGGTTATCTGATAGAAAAACAGAACCAAGAATGAATTACAGCCTTATCCATAATACCCTTGCACTGTGTCAAATTCATCTACACATGGAAAGACTGTCTTATCTCATATAATATTTAAATATAAGACGCTAACAAAGGTGTGTTTTTTCAGATTTTATGAAAAAGGGGCCCAGAAAATCTTCACAGAACAATGGAGAGTTTTTATTGCTCCTTGTTTCATTTTTTATGATTTCCTGGGTAGATCACTCCTGGCCTTACACTTACAAATTTCAAAACAGTCTAGCATTATATTTTCAAAATAGCACAATTTTACACTTTTGTTTTCAATGCCAGTGTGTCTCATGATATAGAAAGGAGCAAAGAATTTCAGGGGAGAAGCAGAATAGGCTAAAGGTAAGATTAGGTGAGGCACAGAGAAAGGTAAGGATACAGCTAGTAAGAATATACAGGCTGACTACTTAGTACCTACTTTATGCACTATAAAGTGCTGAATTCTGTTTTCTGGCTTATCCGTTTAGAATCAGGCTATAATTTAGAGCAGGGGTTGCAGTGATCCTGTTTTATTTAAGAAATACACATTGCATTTCCATACTAATACCCAGAGTCATTAGACCTCGTTTCACTTCCATGAACTCGTCAAAGTAACTTCTCTTGTTTGCTTTTCCTTAGATAACATCCAGTTTAATTTGATATGTATCTAATAAATATTGTCTATAAATTTTTGCTGAATCTCATCCTGCAAAACATTTGCTAAGATTTTAATTTAGATGAATTTGGTTCAACAGAATTGATATTTATCAGCTTGCATGAAGATGATACTTCATTTTGTCCATAGGCAAGGAGAGAAGGTCCATCAGTTGGCAACATTTATACTAGATGTGAGAAAACACTTTAAGACATGTTTTGGAATATGATATTTTACTAAGAACAGGGTAGTCTCTGGCTATTCAAACCAGAACATCTCTGTTTTCTATTACTCAGATTAGATGCAGTCTTTATTATATCAGTCCTGTAACACTTACACAAAACATCAAAGGACATAAATCTTCAGGGGGCTACAGAAATTTGGTGAATGGAGTTAAGCATTCAAAATGCTTTCACCAAATGAAATGAAAGACCTTGCTTGTCTGTCCTTTAAGAAGGCAATAAAGTGATTGGGGGCACTGATGCATGTAAAGTTTTTACCAGTTTATAATGCACTTCCTTATTTATTGTGATGCCAACTTTTTAATTTTGGAAGAACTATCATCTTTTATGATACTATTGACCATGATTTTTTTAAAACTTGGCTTTATAAATCCCGCTGAAGTTTTCATAGAAATCTATTTAGAAATTTTAATGACATATAAAGCTTCGGTGGTGAAAGAAGCATTCAGTGCATTTAATATTGAACACAAGGATGGAATCATTAATCCATTCGCTTGAACTGTCTTTTTGTGAAAGGGGGAATAAAGTTATTTCTTTATCATGAAAATATTAACATACAGAATGAAACACAGTTATAGTCATGTACGACGATTCCAGCTACCCTCTTCTTCCTCCCAATGCCATTATCTTTCAACTTATCTTGACTCACAGGCTCTTTGCCATGGAGCTGTCTGCATTTCAGAGTTAAATAACTTATAACAATTTAAAAATATTCCAAACTTGTGTTATGAAAGTGGGAATGCTAAAACTCCAATTGTATATATCCATCCTTTCCTAGAGACATCTGTACTGGGCACTGAGTTTACTGAAATGTTGGTCCAACTGTGTAGTAAACACTCTACTTGTTCTGACTTCATCCTGTTAAGGTTCCTAATTGCTGAACAACTATTTTTACTAGTAAAAAGAGAAAAATAACTTATGTTATGAAATTGATTGAAACCTGTAAAAAGTATTTGAGTTATTTAGTTAAAAAGTGGAAAATTTTGGATGAGATTAAAAATAACATTTTAAGAAGATGAGTTTGAGGGTTTTCTTGGAATTTTTTTTAATGAGAATGCATTAGGTCAAGCAATGGCTCCCTTGATCACCACTTTTGTCATTCCAAGAGCCAAACATATGCTCTCTTTCTGTAGAATTTCCACTCCAAGATGAAGACCAGAAAATAAATCTGCATCAGCCATAAAATAAGCTTATTCCCCATGAGAGAGATTCTGATCCTATACTTCTGCTGAGTAGTACATTGTCTTCTATTCAACACCACTGAATCCTCACTGCCACAGTGTTATTCATCACAAGAATGTGGTCCTGCAGAGACACTTTATAAGCATACATAGATGTTAACCAAACAAATGTAATTTTTTTCTCCCAGAGACTTTTTTTTTTTTTTTAAATGCACTTAACCGATCTGGAGTCACAAGTTCCACTGCCCTTTGATGGCCAGTTCATGGAGGCTGGTTCTCTCTGCAAATCTCTACAGCAGATTTTTAGAAGTCTAAGTATAGTTCAGGAATTAGCAGATCCAGTGTAAAGTATTTTATAATGGTTGAAAAAATTTAAGTTTGCCAGGTCATTAATAGTATTGTGTTTTCTTTGTCTCCTACAGATGAAGTAACGCATACTTTGGAATTAAATGGAGACCACAAGGGAAAGGAGTGGAGGAACCCTGTGTCAGAGAGCATTTTGGCAGAGTAAGGTAGGAGGATGAGTGAGGTCTGTCTGGTACAGAGGAGATATGGCAGAAAAGAGGGACTGAGCAAAATCACTGAACAGGTTGTGGGAAATCTTGCTCTTTCTCCATGAAACTTTCCTCTTCTTTCCCCATCCTATTTGTACTCCCAACTGTCTGTAGTACAGCATCTGAGAGTACTTTCTGTGTAACAACTTCTCCTCCCCTTCTGGTGAGTAAATCTCGTTTAGTGTATAAAGTAACAGATTTTCTCTTTTTCTCCTCTGTGTTGCAGACTTCCTTCAGCTTTCTCTATCTCCAGGCATGAGTATGAAAGTGGAAAGGGGGAAGACGAAAGAAGGTGCCAGGCTAGGCTAGGGCAGGGATTGTTTAAAAAACTGGGAAAATGAGAAGGGCTTGATACCATTGCTGCTGGTAGGGGATAGGTGAGAAACAAGAACAGCTGTAGCTAGAGGAGGGCACTAAAAAAATTTCCCCCTAGCTTTGGAAAAGGGATGAAGGGCACCATGACATGGTCTGACATCTTAGTCCCTGTCAATCTGCCACCAGAGGTCCTAAAACACACAGGGTTTTTTTAACCAGAAGCCCAGACCACCTATGAAGTTCATGAGACTAACTAACCCCTTGGCATTTTTAAGTAGCTGCACCTTTTATCTGCATTTTCCATAAATTCCCTTTTTCCATCTATCAAAGTGTTGCTCAAAGAAAGGGAAGCCTTTTTGATTTCTGGTGATGGTGAAATCTTGTAGCTCAGGAGTCACTAAGCAAGACTTCTTGTGGTAAAATATTCATAGTCCAACTAAATGAGTAATTTTTTTCTTGAGCATTCTTCCAGCACAAATCATTGTGAGCTCTAATTAATAAGTAAACAGCACATTCCTCCTATTTCTCCCAGGCCTTCTGGTAGAAGGAACTTAGCAGAAGGTATTTTTTAAAGCCTAATACTTATGTTGCCAAGTTAACTATATTTAAGCATTAAAATATTGATTGAAGTGAGATTTGAGTTAAAGAGCAAGTATATAATGGTACGTTAAAGGAAAGACAGGTTTAATGAGCACATTTCAAATACAACATTCCACTGTGAAAGCATTACGAAGTATTTAAATTATGAGACTGGAACAAGAATTACAAGTTTATTTTCTCACTTTCTTCCCATATCCCAAGGCAATACAGATGTCACATCTTTGCTCTTTCCCCGTTCCCTAAAAATTGCATCAACATTAAAAGGCAAATGTCTACTTAATATTTATACAAAGAAAGACATTGACGGGTAACATCTCATCTAAAATGCTTTCTCGTTAGAGAAATTGCATTAGAAACATAATGCCTTGCAAGCTTATCTAGGCCAGAAGTCTAATCAAATTAACACCACTTCAGTGCTAATGAGGACTGGTAGTCATTCACCTTAATTAGCCATTCTGAATAAATATTTTTAGCACCATGCCATTTAGGTAGCTCAGATCTATGATCCCTTCCAACTTCCCATGACCTTAGCTATGAAGTTACAGAAGCAGGAGTATCAGCAGAGGAAGAAGGTTTTGATGCTCCCCTTGTGCTCCTAACAAAAATGAGGTCATGTCCTTGGTGAATGTGTTCCCAATATAAAATGCACATGATCACAGTAATATGTTACTATATTTGAAACACCGAATGGGATTTGCAGATTGGGGTCTACACCATCCCAGAGGGGCTTTTCTTACAGCTGTTGGGAGCTGCAAACCTGAATGTACCACAGCAACAAGAGAGATGGCTTGGGAGTGTGCACAGGAGCAGGGAAAGCCTGCCAGTCTCTTACTGATTTTGGCTTTACCTTCAGAAAGGGGAATTTTACTGTACATGATAATGCCATTAATGCACACCCTGTATAAAAATAAATGTTGCACACACGTGTGTGGACATTTTTTCACATTAAGAGTGCTCAAGGTGACTCCAGACCATGGATTTTAGAAGAATGTTTGAAAATTCATCCTATTTTAGTCTTACTGACAGCTTGCTTTTGCTTGATTATATCAATTAAGTATGGATTTTTTTCCTCTAACTTTCTAACTGACAAGATAGACTCTCAGATCTTTTCAAATAAAGGACATAACATGCAGGTTCATCACATTCAATTACGGGTGCACTTCAGTTTACTTAACACCTGTAAATTCCAATTTAGCAGCAGATTTCAGTCCCTATAATTAAGATGAAATGAGATCACAGAATCACAAGGTTTTAAAAGACCTTTGAGATCTTTGAGTCCAGTTGTACCTGTCCTCGATTAAGCCACATCCCTAAGTACCTCATCTACATGTCTTTTAAATACATCCAGGGATGGTGACTCAACCCCCTCCCTGGGCAGCCTGTTCCAGTTCCCGATGACCCTTTTCATAAAGAACTTTTTCCTAATGTCAAATCTGAAACTGCTCTGACAAAGCTTGAGCCCATTCCCCCTCATACAATCACCTGTCACTTGGGCGAAGAGAGCCCCTCTCTACAACTCCTGAACTGAGATGCTCAGTATTTGCTGGGATTCAAATAAATCCCTTAATCAGCTTTAATAAGAACCATAAAGGCATTACAGGAATAGGCTTGGAACAGTCTGGGAAAGGTTTTTTTCACTTCCATGTTTTTTTCCTTGATCAGCTCACAAGTTTGGAGACAGGAAGGAGACAGATTTGGGTTCTTCCTATTTACATGTTCCAGAGGAAACCCTTTCAAGCTGCTGTCACTTAAAATAGATGTTCTGCTGAATGTGGCATTTTTTAATGATTTCTTTTTTACATGAGGATTTTGCATTAATATCAATTAATATAATAAACACATTCCTCTTTTTTGTTGTTTTTTAATTGGAATAGTCATTCTAGAGGGAAGATCAGTATTTGTAAATGAAATTATGATTCTATAAATCCTTTGATCAATGTCCTATACATACCTTTCTGTGCAGATGCAGTAATTATCCTTAAGTTCAAACATATGGATAAGATTTCCTAAGCTAAAAGAAAAATATGATTAGTGATTTAGATTGAGAAAAATAAATAAACCTCCTTTATAAATTTGCTTTAGCAGTAAAGCAAATTATGGTTTTCCTTACCACAGACAAATCTTCCCATGGCAGTCTTTGGCAGCAATGGCAAGATATATGGATTCAGATTGTAGGTCCAACACGAATTTAGATACTAAAAATATACTCTTACAGAAAAATGAATAGCTGAGGAACAGGATAGAGTTCGTAGAGACACTGCCATTTTTGTGCAGAATCTCAGACTTTTTGACAACAACAATATCTTTATTTCCCCCCCCCAGCTATCAAGCAGTAGATCAAATGGAGGGAACTCTCCTGTCTGACCGGTTTTCAAATTAATGAGAGAAAGAAATCAGAGCTTCGTGGCATTTTCACTGGGTGCTGGTAAGTGTTCAAGTAATCCTTACTCTGATGCTGACTCATTCTTGCCTCTTGAGCCCACCACCGCTGCCCTCTCATAATTACTTAATTCCCTTAGCCAGCTCCATGTCTAAAGTTTGCAGTTACCTGACTTTCAGAGCTTCTCATAGATGGTCCTGGAAAGAAGTCCTTGTAAGTGATCGTGTTTTGTGCTTCTTAAAATTGTGGTCTTCAGCCATCATTTTTTATATTTATCTTTGTTTTTTATTTCCCACACATCTGGGAATTGTCATACAGAAACCCATGTGTCAACACATAATCATATAATGCTTTGGGTTGGAAAGTATGTCAAAGATTATCTAGTTCCATCCCCTCCTGCCATGGGCACAGACACCCTCTACTAGATAAGGTTGCCCAAAGCCCCATCCAACCTATTCTTGAACACTTCCAGGGATGGTTCATCCATAACCTCTCTGGGAAACTCGTGCCGGGGTTTCACCACCCTCTCAGTAAAGAATTTCTTCCTAAAGTCTAACCTAACCCTGCCTTCTTTCAGCTTGAAGCCCTTGCCCCTTCACCATCTCGTGCAATTGAGAAGAATGTACTGAAGAAATCTGTGATCACCCTGTTTGCTCTGTTACCCTTCTTGCTGAGTTTCCCTCCACTACGTATGAGTACAAAAAGGTAGAAGATTCTAGATAAAATGTGTATCCTTATCCACAGGTGTATTTCTATTTCTTTGCTAACACAGAGTATGGTTCCTTTATTTTTGCAATGCTACAGTTTTGAAGAGGAAGCTTAATGCGTTTTTGTACTTCCTATAAGGAGCTGAGAATCAGCCAATGACTAGTTGAAATGAATCTATACTTGTTACACAGTTATAGTTTAAGAATAAAAGTGAGACAGAATTTGCAGAGAGGGAGGAAAAATAATTTCTTAGACAATTTTACTGCCAGCTGGAAAAACACATAGGATTTTGGATTCACTGGGTCTGGGTCTTTGGTTCTAAAGCTGAACCAGATTGCTTCAAGCTAAGCAGAGTTTGGAAACCGCTCTGAGTTTAAGTTAATTATGTTAGCTGATTAGACAATTTCAAAGAAAAAGGCAGTTGGTATCTGAGCAGAGCAGGGTACTTAATCAGAATAGAACTAATAACATTTGTAGCCCCTGTGGTTTGTAGAGATTAGAACGACAGGTAATTATAGCACAAAAGCTCGTGACTAGCTGGAATGAGATTTGAAGAAAATTACAGTGTGTCAGATCCCTGTGTCTCTACTGATACAATCATTTTTGACATCCAATACAGTTATGATTGTGTTTCTAGGCATAATTGTGAAGATTATTTTTAAGTCTTTCATGAACGGGACTGAGAAATTATATACAGAGTGGTTGTTTCTGAGAAAAGATCTAGGGGTTACATGGTGTTTCTTCACTACATTGGTTGCCTTGCCCAGTTTCATGATGGTGTGCAGCAGTGGGTTGGATTCACCCGTATAGTTTTCCTGAGTACCAGTGATGCAATAGATGAGCTATTTCTCATCTTGGGATTCACTGCTGGTTCACCTCAGGTATTCAAGGCCTTATTTCATTGTTAACAGTTTGGATCACATTGCTTTTTTTACAAACCAGCTCTGTAGGAAATGTCTTCATAGGCATCTCAAGTAGCATCGAAGTGCCTTTGATAGATAAATAAGCAGTAATTCCCGCTGCAAAATTCATATCACAGCCACTTTAAAACTAATATTTCATGTTATTTAATGAATTCTGGTGTTTTCATATACATATGGATAGCATAGTCAGAAATACAGGCAAAATCTGCACTTTACAGGTTTTCCTTTAACTAGTGAAATAAGCTTAATTTCCTACGTTTTTGTGCTTCATGGCTAGAATTTCTACTGTTTAATGACACAGGCATGTACAGAGTCTTTTCCACCGTCCAACGTCTTTGCATCTGAACTGCACGAAAAATTAAGCTTGTGCTGTAATTTTCTCTATGAAGTGTGACTGACAGAGGCTTGCTATTAGCGCTGTCTATTTTCGTGAAGATTCCAACGATTGATGTACCTGAGACTTTTACTCCTCTCAAATTTGCATGAAGCTGGTCCTGAAGATCAATTAAGTTTCAAAAGATTGGGACAAGTAGACACATACACACTGACAGCATGACTGTCTTAACTCCTTCTTCTAGGAAAGCAAGCAAACAATCAAACCATGAGGTTTTTTATCTCAACTGCAGAAAAAGTGCCTCCAGCTACAGGGAAGAGTAGGACGACAGTTACCACTGCGAGCAACTGCAGGAAGACTTGCTCCAATTCCTACTGACAGCATGTGACAGATTATAAAACTATAATGTCAATAACCAGAAATGCTTGTGTGGATTGGCTTTAGAACTTGATGGGTGTGACAGAATTTATTCAGTGTCCCTGAATGTGAAGAGGTGTAGAGGCAGAAGCCATGATGCTCTGGAAGTCTGTAGAGTAGCTAGGTGGTTTAACACCTACAGAAAGGCTGAGCCCTAGAAACGACATGAGAAACCATGTTCAAGAGTCTGTGTAATTCAGGAATTCAGAAGATCATCGGTGCTCCCAGCTGTAAAGTACTGGTCTTGAGATGAAGATACAAAGAGAAAGGATTGTCACCAACTCCCTGTGAAGAACTAGGCAACCGACTTCACCCTGAGAGTCCTGATATAACAGCTCCAGGGGGTATCGTCTGTAAGGACTAAGCATCATCTGGTGGAGCACTACTGAAAACAACATTGAGAACCTTCTAGTTACATTCTTAAGTCCATCCACTTTTGCAGATGTAGAAAACTGAATACAACCAAACGCTAGGTGTTTTTTACATTGCTGTATCATGAAGGCATCCCACTCAGGGCATTTCACTGTGCTCTGCCACACATGCTGGGGGCAAACACACACAGACACACACACACTCCCTTTGCTTACCCTGAGAGTTTGCAGATGAAGCAGAAGGTGGCAAATACTTAGTGAACAGATAATTGGAGAAACTAGAAATAAAACAACACTGGTCTGCAGGTAGAAACAAAGTAAATAGAAGATATGGGGAGGCTAGATGTGTTGAGTTTTATAGGTCTTATGATGAGAGAAAGTAAGGAGATCAATGCAGCTATGTGAATATTTACAGATGATTCCTCCTGAGGGAGACTGTCATGACCCAGGATATGAGAAATCCCAAAGGTGTTTTGTTTTCAAATGTATGACACAGATTTGTTTCGCTACCCATCAGAGAACAGTCAGGTGGAGATATTCGGCTGTTTGTTGATATTTGAAAAGAATATCATTACAAGCTCCAGGGAATGTAAGTGACAGATATTCAGATTTATGTATTTATGTGGATACAAAAATACAGAAATGGCCATGTGATTTTGAAATCCTACAGGAGAACAAGCACAAAGAGCCAAAGAACACCAACAAATGTAGAAAAAGCACCAGAAGTGCATTGCCTTACAATGTTTAAATTCTTTTTAGCACTCTGCATGCCACTCGATATGTTTGTGCAGTGTTATCAACCACCTCTGTATGCATTAAATGTTTCAGTGCTCCATTACAGGGCTTGGTGAAATTTTATCGAAGAGTGGCAATGATATGTGGAATGAAGGAGAATGTAGTAATTATTTATAATCTCACTTCAGCATCAAATTACCCTATTTTACTATCTCTTCAGTGCCAGAGAGCGCTTGTCTTTGGTTGCACGTGCAACACCAACAGGACTGCAGTCAGTCCCTGTGTTGCAGTGTTGTGCTGCACTTGGATACTCATGTCCCAGCCTGTAGAAAGCCTATAATATACATCCTTAAATGTCTCTCTCCTCAAATTGCTCAGGTATTGAGATTGTTGAAGTAGAGAAACAATTCACTTTGGATAGAATGAGGTCACTTCTGTTAAGATGGGTGCACACAGTCTGTGCCCAAATTTTCAAGAAAAACTTGGGCAATTCCTGGACTTGTAAAGTCTGGAGATCTGCAGGTTTTTCCTCAGCTCAAGCAGCTCCCTGACCCTTTAGTGTAACAAGGGAGCTAGACCAAACACTACAGAAAGGGAAAGTTACTGCAGGGATCCCACACACTTACTTCAACTTTGAATTTGGCAAAGACATTTTGCATGCAATTGTTTCTACTCTAGCACTTTGTGAAAAGGGAAAGTGTTATATACTTCAAAGATTTGTACTTTCACTGAGCATCATTATCTGAATTCTTTGTGCAGCCATCTAGAAAATTCAGGCAAAGGTTGTGAATTCTTCCACTGAGCAGCAAAAGCTATGCTGTGTTGGGAAAAGGAGCCATCAGCATATTATTTAGAATGGATGTTCGAAACAGCAGTTGCATCAAATAATTTTCCAGTAGTCCCTGAGCTGAAAAATATTTTGTCACGAGCCGCTCACTGAGTAACAAATAATATATGAAAATCAGTCTGTGTAACTCATGCAGAAGAAAGGGACCTAGTTCATTAAGTGTTTTGCTGGCAATGACTTGTTCACCCCTTGTCCTTCCTTACGCTATTCACTCAATAAATATGCAGTCCTGCTGTAATGCAGGGAGTTTTGAACATGGGGTATGTAAAGGAGTGAGGTGGTCACCTGAGGAAGTAGTTCTGCTGTCTCCATGCCTCTTTTTTGAGGCCCCATCTCCGCAGAGACAACCCATGGGGAGTTGTGTAGGTAGAATCATAGAATGTGTAAGGTTGGAATGGAACTTCAGAGGTCATCTAGACCAACCCCCTTCAGTAAGCAGGGTCATCTTCACTAGATCAGGTCGCTCAGAGCCCCATTTAGCCTGACCTTGAATATCTCCAGGGATGGGGCCTCCACCACCTGTCTGGGCAACCTGTTCCAGTGATCCACCCTCAGATTGAAGAACTTTTTCCTAATATCCAACCTAAATCTCCCCTTTTCAAGTTTAAAACCATCACCCCTCATCCTATCACTCTATGCACTTGGGAACAGTTCTTCCCCACCTTTCAGGTACTGGAAGGCTGCTACAAGGCCCCCCTGAAGCCTTTTCTTCTCCAGGCTGAACAAGCCCAACTCTCTCAGCCTGTCTTCCTAAGAGAGCTGCTCCAGCCCTTTGATCATTTTTGTATTACTCCTGTGGACGCACTCCAACAGGTCCATGTACTTCTTGTGTTGAAGGCTCCAAAACTGGACCCAGCACTCCAGGTAAGGTCTCCCCAGAGCAGAGCAGAGGGGCAGAATCACCTCTCTCTATCTACTGGCCACACTTCTGGTGATGTAACCCAGGACACAGTTGGCCTTCGGGTTGCAAATGCACATTGGTGGCTCATGTCCAGCTTCTCATCCACAAGTACTCCCAAGTCCTTTTCCTCAGGACTGCTTTCAAGCACATCATCTCACCTGTATGGATAACAGGGATTGTCCTGACCCAGGGTCAGGACCCTGCATTTGGCTTCGTTGAACCTCATGAGGCTCACCTGGGCTCACTTCTCCAGCCTGTCCAGGTCCCTCTGGATGACATCCTGTCCCTCAGGCACGTTAAGTAGCTCAAACCTGAGTTGTCCTAAGTGGGCAGTGCTGCATAATCAAAGAATGGAAACCTGCGTTGAGCCTTGAATTCTTCCAACAAACAATCTTCCCTGAGTCCCCATCAAGCCGCTATTCAGCTGCCTGGCAGTAAGAAAAAGGGAAGCCGTAAGGGTCTCCATTTGGCCTGAATAAGCCCAGACAATGCACAGATAAACAAAAGACAGGGCATGCAGAAGTGAGCCTCACCCATGAATAAATTAAGATAAAGGAGAACACTGCTGATGAGAAACAAACATGGAAGGTGGTGTTACCCGCTCGGGGCAGAGTCCTGCCAGCTGTCAAGTAGATCAGGGAATAAAACCCCTTGTTTTTGGGCTGGGAAGGGGGAGTTACTTCCCCAACTCTGCAGCTGGCAGGGAGGAGACCCTTCCCCCTGGGCGAGATGCTGGCTGAGAGAACGTACAGAGAGCCCTCATCTCGGGAGGGGTAAGTGAATATTTGCTACGCTTGAAGTTTGCGTCTGCGGGTGATTGACTAACATGCGGGTAGCATTTAGTGCGGTTGTGAGTTGTGACGGTGTGTTCATAGGTCTGCTGAGGTCGTCATGGGGCATCTTGTGATTGGCCCACGGGCGGTAACAGTGAGGAGGAGTTTTGTGACTGGTGCGGGTTGTAACCCGGCATTTCGTGACTCTGGTGCAGTTGCAGTAGTGTATTTCACGAATCCCTTGCGGTTGGATAGTGTAGTGTTACTTCTAAGTGGTGGTAGTGCGTTTCTGCATTGTACCCATAAAACCTGCAGGAGCAACGTGGGTCACAGAGGATCACAGAGGGTTCGGGGTTGGAAGGGACATCAAAACATCACCTAGCTCAACCCCCCTACCAGAGCAGGATCACCCAGACAAACTAAATCACACAGGATCACATCCAGGTGGTGTTTGAATGTCTCCAGAGAAGGAGACTCCCCAGCCTCTCTGGGCAGCCTGTCTCAGGGCTGTTCCAGAATCTGCACGTGGTGTTAAAATAAATTATTATTTTCAAACCCTGCAGCAGAACGTCTTTCTGTCACAGGCTGCTGGGGCTCAGGGCCACAAAAAGAAAAGCTGGTACTCGTGGGGAGATGTCCTCCCAGGAAATTTGAGGGGGATGATGCAGACAAGGGCTGCCCCCTGGCTGGGGCTGCTCTGTCCTGCTGGCCATAGAATCATAGAATCACGGAATCACTTTGGTTGGAAGAGATCTTTAAGATCATCGAGTCCAACCACAGCCTAACCCTGACTAGCCCGCCTCTAGGCCACATCCTTAAGGACTTCATCCATATGCCTGTTAAATACCTCCAGGGATGGTGACTCCACCACCTGCCTGGGCAGCCTGTTCCAATGCCTGACAACCCTTTCAGTAAAGAAATTCTTCCAGATACCTGACCTAAATCTCCCCTGGTGCAATTTGAAACTGTTTCCTCTTGTCCTATGGCTTGTCACCTGAGAGAAGACACTGACCCCCACCTCTCTACACCCTCCTTGCAGGTAGTTGTGGAGAACGATGTCTCCCCTCGGCCTCCTTCTCTCAAGACTAAAAAGCCCCAGCGCTCTCAGCCATTTCTCAGTCCCACGTTAGTGAGATGGGCTCCTGGCAGAAAGAACAACAGGGAATGGATTTTCTCTTTTTGCTAGCAGCTGAAAACTATTTGCAGCAAACAGCCTTTACAGAAGGAGGAATGCAAAAGTCATTCCATCCAAATCATCTACCTGTATTAGCACCTATAGGCACAGCAATTTAAAATCCTCCTCTCTCAGATGCTAGCCCAGCACAGTCCCTGCTTCAGACTGGCTTAAACGTTTCTGAAATGGGTTAGCTATAAAATAATTGTATTTCATGGTACAGGGTAAAGTTTTGATTAAACTCCTTTGGGACTGTAGCATCCCAGAAGTCTTGCCGGTAATTCTGCAGTATGAGATAATGGTCACATTTTGAATTCCCTCCCCTGCTAAATTGTCTTTATGCATGTGTGCGAAAGGAGTTGGAGGGAGAGAATATGCTGTGGATTTGTGACTGGTTTGACAGGGCCTGGTCAGCTGTGATGAGGTAGCTGAAATAGCAGTTATCACTACAGGTAATGCTAATATTCGCTTGGGGGGGAAATAAAAATAAGAATATACAAATGGAGAATTTCTGCAGTAGCTGAAATCAAATGGTTGAGGACAAATGAGGGGTAAACAACTGAATTTAAATGCAAATGACTGAACTTATTTGGGCCTCGAGTCTGATAGCTGAAGTAATAGCTATCTTCATATGCTGAGAAATATAAAAGTAGCTTGAAAGACAAGATATTTAAAAAAAATCAATCAACAAACCCAACACAAACCCACCAGTTTGATCCTTTTGGAGGGGAAAATACACACCATAATTAATTACTTCTTCATGAGCCAGATATCCTGTATTTCAGTCTGTAGTTTCTCTCTGGGACCAGCATCTCCAGCTATTTCACCACTGATAGACAGGTTTGTGATAAGCTCTGAGCAGACCAACACCCACACCACTGTAAATTAGCCTTGCAGCCCAACCTTCATCTCATGACTGATGTGACATTCAGTATGAGATCTGATAGGAATATCGTCCTTCTCCCACTCTTTGGGGAAGAGGTTTTCAGGGAAGCCTGGAGGTGTGTCCCATCACTATGATGAGTTTGGAGCCTTGGTGTGTAAGACTGATCTTGGTGTTATTCTAATGCTTTTAATCAGTATGTTCACACTTGCTTTTCTAAGCAAGACTGGCAATATGATGCCTATAATTCACTAAAAAGACCTGGAAATGGAAGGGGGTCAGTGTCTTCTCTCAGGTGACAAGCCATAGGACAAGAGGAAACAGTTTCAAATTGCACCAGGGGAGATTTAGGTCAGGTATCGGGAAGAATTTCTTTACTGAAAGGGTTGTCAGGTATTGGAACAGGCTGCCCAGGAATCTCCGTGAATTAACAAGGTGCATGAGGCAGACAAGCCTAATGGCTTAACAAGTAGATTTTACATATTCCAGTAACTTGAGCAATTCTAGGGCATGGGTACAGCCCTCACAGCTCAACTGTAGCACGGAATTGTCAGAGCAGCCCCTTGACAGTGTTTTGGCTGAACAAACCAAACTTATTTCAGACAATTCCTAGATAAGTCCTGAGACTTGTGACAGGCCAGGGTTCCTTTTGGAAAGCCCAGCTGGGTGTTGATTTGGCTACTGAGAAAGTATGGATGGATGTAGCCAGAACATATCAACTGGCCTTAAGACAAGAGAATGTCCCCCAGTGTTTGGTTAGATTAGAGGTATAGCTGTGGCCCACTTCTCTAGATCACCAAGTAATGTTTTGCCTTTTACATCAATACTTTTAGCCCTTGGAGTAATCCTTATGTAAGTCATAGACATCAGCTGTGACACAAAACCCACAAGGTATCATGAAGTTTCTGTGGGGCCACCATAAATTTATACTAGAGACGTCTCTAGGCTACTGAGTCATGCTTCAGTGGACATACTAGGTGTCAACTTTTGGATGAACTGGATCACCTTCTAAACTGCACTGACCAGATTACACCTGTTTATACTGACTAGATAGCCATTGACTGATGGGAGTTGCATGTTTTGCACATGGACTTTTCCATGTAGACACAATGTAGACACGATTGTGTCTTTACCTGAAGCTGAATACTACCTTCTGTGGCTGAAAATATACTTCAACCAGGGCATAGAATTGCACTGTGCCTTGAGAGAATTCAGAACGCTTTATAGGACTATCCAGCCCTCTTCTAGAATGCAATTAGGTACGAATGCACAGTCCTCACTTCTGAATGAAATTGGATTGGGGCATGGAGCTATGAAAAGGTATGTTTGCTTTTTGGGAGTGGAAAGTTTTCACTCTTTTTATGGGGATTATTTGCTACTGATGATGGGCACAGGATTGGTCCTAATTCATTCTGGGAATTGAAGCACCTTAAGTGGTTTTGGAAACAATGAATTTTCTACTTCCATCTTGCCAACCTCACGTGCAGAACACTGTATTTCAAGCCAAACATCCCTGCTCTCATTTCAAAATCTCAACCTAAATTTGTATGGGATATTTTCATTAAAATGCCAACTGATTGAATTAATATATAAGCACCTTTATCTTAATGACTGTTGATATTAATTGACTTCATTGTTAGGTATCACCTAAGGAAAAGCCACAGTCATAATTTATTTAGAGGTGCAATCAGTCTTCCTGTTCTTGGATGATAGTAAGTCAATGTATCCATGTCATCTCACACATTCACTGTTACAATTACACAGGTTGCTAGTAAAATTTTAATTTTTGAATTGATAATTGAAAGGAAAAAGTTTATTAGTAGCCTCAGGGGTAGCAAGGGTGTAAAGATTGTAAGGAGAAAGAAGATATTCACTGAATTAATGTCAGGATATACTTATTTGCCTATGTGCTTCCTTGGTTAACAGATGTCTCCAAGTTGGGACTCTTCAGCCTTGAGAAAAAAAGACTAAGGGGGGACCTAATTAAAGTCTATAATTTTCTGAAGCAGGGGATGCAGGGGGAATCAGCCAGCCCCTTTTTAGTGGTCTGTGGAGACAGGACAAGGGGCAATGGCTGCAAGTTGGAGCACAGGAAGTTCCACACCAACATGTGGAAAAGCTTTTTCACAGTGAGGGCGACAGAATAGGCTGCCCAGGGAGGTGGTGGAGTCTCCTTCTCTGGAGATACTCAAGACCCATCTGGACGCCTATCTGAGTGATATGTCCTAGGGAGCTGCTTTGGCAGGGGGGTTGGACCCGATGATCTCTCGAGGTCCCTTCCAACCCCTACAATTCTATGATTCTATGATTCTATGATGTCAAAATGCCAGTTTTTCTGACCTCCAGGAACAGAAGTTCACTTGGTCAAAAACCCCAATCTTAATTTAAAATATAGATTTACTGCACATAGATTTTATCTCTGAGTATAAGAAATTATATGCTGAATTTTGTAAGTGTATCCTTGTGCTGTACAAGAACTAGAAGTCGCAGAAAGACATTCAAAGGAACTGAACTGAAATGGGACAGGTTTGAGATTTGCTTCTGGTTTGGCAGTGTGTATCTGTACACCTTCTCATGAATACCATCATTTTCCCATTTCTCTATTTCATTCTATCCTTGACCATCATATTCAACTGGTAAGTTAATTTGGGATTCATCTCACCTGTCTTGCTGCCTATAATGTTGACATTTATATCTGAGCTAACCCCTCAGGCTTCCTCTCTAATCAATGGAGAAAGATGGGTTCTTTTAGTCTGCATTTCATTTGAGCTATTTTAGACATCAGCTAAGGCTGATGATATAAATTCTCTCCTAAATATGCTTATTTCTCTCAGTTGACTGTGAAGGAATCCTGGGGCGACTGTTTGTGTGTGGAAGTGTCTACATTTAATAGAATAAAATTAATGCCTCTGGAGCCAATGCTGTGCAGTACCATCATGTAGCAAAAGAAAAAGGACTGTCCCTGGCAAAGGACAAGCCAGGAGTAGTATGAGGGACAGTTTAATTTCATTTACAGCATGTGCAAGGGACAGGAAGAGGGAGAAACATATTCATTTTTTGGAGGACTACTTTAAAAAATGGAGGCGTGGAAACAGATGACATCAGAGGTAATGATTTCAGAAATGTTGAATCAGACCATACAACTGCACTGAGCAACATGAGCTCAGTAACAACCCAAGGTCTAGACACAAGAAGCATTCTTACTGCCTTGGCAGAAATCTTCCCAATTTAAGTTCTATTGTAAATCAACACTGTTTGTTCCTGTGTGAGAATATTTGTGTTCAAACATGTTTGGTTGGGATAGCACCCTCTATGCAGCTTTTACAGTGAAATTGTGCTTCTTTCTGTTCTTTGTAACTTTTAAAAGTCAGTCATTGATGTACAGTTAATGGAGGCAGGCAAGGTTTCAGAGTCTTCTATCACTGCTCTGTAAAGTGTAACTGAGGAGGGATCAACCTCAGCAAGGCATTGGATGTGCATCACATCAGTCCTTGCCTAGAAGCTAAGGAAGAAGATTCCTCTAAGCACGAGCATCTGAAATCTGCTGGAAACCACGCCCACTTGACATTGGTTTTCAGCTGAGCTGCTTCTGTGTTGCCATAGGCCTTAGTCCCATTGGTCTCATTTCTGTGGCAGTGCTTTTAAAGATGCTGTGCATGAGGAAAAAAACATAAGTCTGAGTGGTATCACTTTAGATCAGCCATATTTTTCATGTATTGAGGCATACTGACTTCCTAAAAATCTATGCACTGCAGCACATGAAATGAACTAGACCACAAGATGCTGTAGGCAATACAGCTCTTCCTAGGTTTCTGCTTTCCACCCCCATATCCCTTGCTTCCTCAACTACAATTTAGAAGTTAGATTGATAGCCCAGCTAGCTGGAGGATTTGATTCTAGACACATAAAAGGGTTTAGGTGGCTGTATCCCTGGGCTGCGTGTTCCACCTGTGCTACACAGGCAGTCAAAACTAGCTGAAAAACTGGGGAAGGGGCATGTGTTCTGTCTTCCTGAAGTTATTCCTTCTCTTTCCCCAGGATAATTAAGTGAAGCTACATGTATTAAGACAATGCTGGTAATCTAAAATTAAGCAGATTAAAGATTAATGCACTCTAAACAGGGGGAGACAGAAAAGAACTTCTCCTTCTGTGCCCCTAGATCTGAATGAGAAAGCTGGGTGCATCTCCGCTATTAGTAGAGCAGAAATTATACCACCCTTCTGTTTAAACCCAGATTTTCACAAAAAAGAAGGAATCTGAAGTCACAGATAAGATAAGAGACACAACCTGTCCAGTTCCTTTCCCTTTCAAACAGTCCTTTTCCATAGTCTAAAAACTTAATTCTTTTAGATATGTGAGAGGTTGTTTTCTACTCACAGAGAGAAAGGTACTCCGATGATGTTTTTTATAGCAAAAGTGAGATGTTCCTATTGTATTGGGGAAAGAACAGGACAAGTTCTTTAAAAAAGTGTGGGGTGAAAACCATCCCATTCTAAATAATGGAGACAAATGCAATTCATTAAAACATAAGGTCTGGGAGACTCCAGGGGTCTATTACTAATTTTGACATTAGCTGGCAATAAACAACAACATTTTCACTGCTCTAGTTTTCTCATTTTAAAATGAGGATTATGAAACTTTCTGCATGGAGACTGCTTAATTAATTGACATTTGTAGAGCAATTTCAGATCCTTGGAGGAAAAGGGTTGGAAGAGAGCTAAGCCTTACAGCAACAAATAGCTTGAAAAAATCAAGCTGGTTTCCAAATAACTCTATGGGATGGGAACTCTGATGGGAAAAGAAGACCATAGTGAAGTAGTGTGATCATCATCACATCTTTCTCTCCCTCTTTTCCCTGCTACCATAGTAAAATAGACAAAAGATGCAAATAAAGCTGGAGAGTCTTGGGCAAGAGAGAGAAATAAAAAGTTCTTTTTACAGGGTCAGTGGAAAGGAAAAGAAGGAAAAGTCAATGAATGTAGGCAGAAAAGGAAATAAACAGGCTGTGAACTGAATTTAACATAGCCTTGCAGTGTGCCTGTGCTCTGTACTTCCCCAAGCAACTAATATATGTATATAGGTACCAGCCAAACTATAGATTTCTAAGCACAGGGAAAAGGACAAGGGGATGGCTGCTAAAATTGATTCACTGTTTCTTCAGGTCATGTGCCTTTCTATTTTATCACAAAGGGAAGCTTCTGAAAAGAGATAGGTAAAAGCAAGTTGAACTTTTTTTCCCCATCTGTGAATCCTTGGTTCACTCTTTCCACGTAACAGGTATGTTCCAGCTGGTTTAGGTAACACGAAGAGGATGGAGACCTGGTGAAGATGGAGATTGTGTCATCTTGTAGATTCTTGTTTGCTCAGCTTTATGACACAGAACCTCTTCTGTCTTTGGCTAAGCTGCCACATCACAGGTGCTTCTTTACCAAATGAGCTGTGACACCAGATGCAGCTGATCAGCATGATAAGAAATTTGCTAAATGGCTGATCTGATGGATAATCAAGGAGGTTGCAGAAATGTGCTGGAGAGCAGGTGGGAGATGGCTTTTTTCCCAACATGAAGTGGAATCAAAATCTCAGAAACTCTCTTGCTATTCATGAATGGCCAGTGGCATCCCTGAGCAGTAAAGAGCAGCACTCTGCTGCCCACAGGGCAATACCTGGGAAGCTATGTCCAGTTGTAGCTCTGTCCTTCTGAAGAGACCTTGAGGAAATCTGCACTGCCAATGGACCAGATGTTTTTCCTGGAGCTGCCAGATGTACGCCAGGCAGCACTGTGACTGGCAGAAGTTCAGAACATTGAATTTAGACACCCTTCCATCTTCAAAATTTGCTTTTCTGCTATAGGGAGGCCAGCTGTAATGGATTTTCTCCTTAAAAAAGTCTCTAGCCTTGTTGTGGGCAAAAATAGGCAGAACTGGACTAGCAGAAAATTCAAAATCAACTGGGAAGGTGTGAACCAAGGTTTCCTCCTGCCGCAGGAACAACTGTTGATGCTCAGTGCTGCAGAGTAATCCTTTTCCTCCCACTCTCTAGGAAGGCAGGATCAGGAACAGTGAACAAGCTTTGCATCTCTGCCAGGGATGAAGAAACCAAGGGGAGTAATAAATCTGTATCCCTTCAGCATTGCAGCTTCTTGTCTTTGTTCATCAAATATGAAGTCTATTGGCAGTAGTATCAGACAAGATGCTGCTTATAGAATCATTAAGATTGGAAAAGATCTCCAAAATCATCTAGTCCAGCCATACCCCTACCACCTATATTACTTACTAAACCATGTTCCAAAGTACCTCATCCAACCTTTCCTTACACATTCCAAGGGATGGTGACTCCACCACCTCCCTGAGCAACCTGTTCCAATGCCCAACCACTCTTTCTGAGAAGAAATTTCTCCTAATTTCTAACCTGAACCTCCCCTGGCACAACTTGTAGCTAATCCCTCTTGTTATTTGCCTTTTGAAGTTAAACAGAATCTCAGGGGATGCAGGACATATTCTTTGCCACTCTCAGCTTCAGTGGTCCAGTTGTTTTAAGGGTTAATAATTACAGTAGCCCTTTCTTGGCTTCATGACAGTGCAGACTATTGTGATACTCTGCTCATAGCTTGCAGCACTTTCTTCTCCTCCTCCCGCTGTGAAACCCAGATCCCTTTCTCACACAGGCTTTTCACTTCAGCCTACCTTGACCCCAGTCTCTCAGACTCTCTTTGTACTCCTATATTCCAGCTTCTCTCTCTCCATTGCCATCTCCTTGCTCAGGTTTTATTCTCCCTGCGAAACTCCATCCATCTCTCCTGACAGAACATCACAGCATAGACTTGTTCATGCTTCTATTGTTCTGTTATCTTTCCATTTCTTTCTGCATTATTTGCATCAGAAGTTCCTAGCAGGAAGGACTAGCTCTTAATCTGTGTTGCTACTCAGGGTTGTATCCTCATTCATCTCTTCATCCCCTTTTCTTGGAAGTCATTCATTCCTCAGTGAGATGCCTGTGCAAGGAAGTATTGGAGCCTGTTGTAACAACAACTGTCTTATGTATACATGGGTACTTTCAGGCTCAGATTCCAGTGTTGGGGCCCAAATTTATTTTTGTTTAAATTGCCTTCATCTAGTTTAAATGCAGCACATTCACAGTGTTCTTAATCTCAAAAGCATTTGTAGCATTTATGCAAAGCCTGGCTGTTATGACAATATATTTCAGAAACAGTCCTGCTAATATCAACAGAGTTAAAAATTAACAAAACTATATCAGGGACTTCATGTGCAAAAATACCTTGCCACAACTTTGCAGTTGGATATTTAAATTTCTCTGGAAACCTCAGTCTAATACTTGGCAACAGTCAGAAAAGCAAATAAAATGTTAGGATGCATTAGAGAAGGAATGAAGAAAGAATCAGAACATATCATTATGCCACTGTATAAATCTATGACTTGTCTACATCCTGAATACAAATGAGCCCATCTTGAAAAGGAGCTGTTTAGACCTTGAAACGGTAGAAAGACGTGGCATGAGGATGTGTAGAAACACCAAAAAACATTATGCAAGGAGAATGAAAAAGAGTGAAGACGTGTCAGCTTGGAGGTGTGGTTGAAATGATTGTAATGTTTTTAAACTAAAAGAGAGTAGAGTTAGACTAGATATGGGAAATAAATTATTTACTGTGAGGGTGGTCAGGCACTGGCAAAGGTTGCCCAGAGAGATGGCAGATGCCCCAACTCTGGGAGTGTTTAAGGTCAGGTTGGATGGGCTCTGAGCAACCTGATATAGTTGATGTTGCTGCTGATTGCAGGGAGACTGGGCTAAATGGATGTTCTATGATTCCTATGGCCTCCTTTTAGCAACCATGAAGGCAAATTTTATACATAGAAGCAAAAAAAAACATGTCCTCTCCCATTTATTATATAAAATTTACAGTTGCAACCAAGTGAATGTGTTTTTCGTGGAACTGTGACTAAAGTATATTGTATTTCAATATCTTTTCCTGCTAGAAGGAAAGAAGTCCAGAATACTTTCAGAATTTTGAATGGCTAGTAGATATGTCTCTTACAGCTGCATCTTTCTATATATCCATCCATAGATGGACTAACCTTCTGTTTTTCTCCTCCATCCCCCAGCCCATACCATATAGGCTAAAAGGATTCATTAGGGAGGGCTCAGCCAAGATGGTGCATTCACACCCACTATATCTATAGGCAGAGGAGCTGGGAGGAAGATAAAGATTAAATCCTTCATGCATGTATATAACAAGACAAGACTGCATTCTGGTGGAACATATTTTTTTCCAAGACTAAAGCTATTCCAGAGCATCCGTTCTGTCCTCAGGACTGTTGATGTCTGATTTCCACCAAACCACTGAGACCAGCTTCTGTCTCATGAGGTTTGTTCACTCATTCATCCTCCACCAGGGAGAAGCTTGTATAAGCAGTGTCATGTGGTGTTGGAAAGAAATTGTCTTGGGGTTTTCTACAGGTATGGAGGACTTCTTTTAGGTGACCTCACATGACATCTGAGATGAACTCAGGCATCTATGACGTCATATGTATTCAGAGGAGCAATGAACAATTCAGACCATCTACTCAGCAGAGCTGTCAAACTCAGGCACCTGCATCAAGTGAATAAAGATCTTTTGGACCATTTCAAAGCCTTCCTTTATCCCTTGATTCTCCACAGAAACTGAGCACACCCTTTAGGAGGACTAGTTGTCAAAGCAGTGAAAATGTATGCAAAACATCTGAATGAGGTAGGTGAACTAGATGCCACATCCTGTCTCTGACATTCATTTTAGGTCCTGTATCTATCTTAAGGCTTTGTGCTGCTGCTTGTTTCTAGACATTTCACATCTTTAAGATGCAATATGCAGGTGGTAATGGGAAAATCCCTCACCTCTGACTTTAATCAGGAAATAGAAAAGCTTAGAGCCAAGGGGAAAGGGAGATGAGTGGGAGATCTGACATAGATGTAGTAAAGGCAGTGGGTGGTGTTTGATTTTCTTTTCTTAGAGTCTTTTTTTTTTTAAAGATAAGACAGCAGCTAAGCTGCTAAAATTAAATTCTGAGGGGGACTCTGATTTTCAGGATCTTCATTAGTGCATTGCTTTGGATCTAAAACAGGCTGTGGATGTGGGTGTTTCTTTCCTATTTTAAGTTTAGCAAATTCCTCAGGGCCTTCCCTGTTCTGCTCTAAAAAATATCTGATCATTTCTTAGCTGTAAAAAACTCATTGGAATTTACCAACTTCAGAGCTTTGCAGCCCCCCAGGAAGTTTTGCTGTCTTCCTACAGATTTTGGTCAGGGGCCACCTCGTATTAAAGGGCTTGTTTGTCTATTTTGGACATAATCATCCTGGTGATAGCAAATGACAGTAGGAGACTTGTGATTTCTTCTATCCACTGACAGCAGAGTCAGGAAGGGTCTGGTAACTCTGGATAGCATGTGTCTTAGTCAGCGTCTTGAACTACAACACCCTAGCAGCTGTGATAAGGATATCAGGTCTGACAATGGACCTAATCAAGGTCATGTCAATATAAAGAGGAGCTCTGGGCTGGTACTTGGATGGGAAAATGAGCATTAGCTCATACCTCTGCTCTTTCGGTAGTGCTGAACAGCTCACGCCTTCCCAACAGAGAGAAGATGGGATGCTCCTAGGGAGAAGGCTGATCGTGTTGTCTGCTTTCCATGTAACATCTATCTCTGGATTACTTTAGTTGGCTGCAGAAAAAAGGTTGTGATAATGCACAGTGTGTAGTGAAGGGGAAAAGACACTGGTCAGCCTGTTTGCTTTCCGTGATGAAAGTAAGTACTGAAGTCACTTCTAGACAAACAATGTGGTGCTCTGACAATGGCCATAGCTTGGTTCCCGTTCTTTGAGGACCTGCCTCATCACCAAAACATAACTGAAAAAGGACTGGAGTGTAGGCAAGTCAGTGCATAGATGATCAGATGCTTTCTGGTTTCTCTCTTCAAAAGTGGATGTATTTTATTATTAAGCCAGCAAACCACTATGGGCTCATAGAATTCTTTTGCTGGAGCACATTGCTTCAATCCTGCAGTTTACAGGCTGGTAGCAGGACCATCTATTGTGTGGACAGAGATACTGTTCATGTCCACTAAGCCTACATGCTGAGCACCTTCCTGAATGGAGAGGGGCAGCTATCTGTACCATTCTGTGGTCTGTTTAAAAGTGTAAATCACTTGATTAGATGCCATCTTTTATTTCTGTGATGAAAAGCAATGGCCCACAGAACAGAATAATGGCCTTAACCCTTTCACCTTGCAAATATATCCATATTTGAATAATGGGAGTGAAATGTTTTAAATTTTTTATATTCAATAACTAAAAATTTAAATAAACCCTCACAGACCTGCAGTGGAATTGGGCCTCGTGATCTGAGTGAAGCATTTTGAGGGGCTAGATGCACCACAGGATCTGCACCTCCCCTGACATTAGCCCTTGGACTCTCCTGAGAAGAACAATCAGGACCTTTTACAAAGTGCTCTAGTACCTGAAGGCTGCAGGATGCGTGTGCAAGTGAAGCTGCTTGGTTTCTGGTTCTGCAGTCCCTGCCTCCTACCTGGTTTCAGTGCAGCTATTTACTGCATCGCTAGGCACAGAGAACACCTTGCTACAGAAACAATTACCATGTGAATGCAAACACAGCCGCAGCTACAGGAACACAGAAACTCTGCCCTTAAAGGGGGAAACACTGTTTTTCTCATGTATCTTTGGCCTCCTTCCAGCTGCCACTGTCAATTCCGGCTCTTCTGGTGCCGCTGCTGTCAGTGACATGATGACATGACCACTACCTGCATTGTAGACTATTTGCCCGTCTTCCTTGGTACCCTACGGTGAAGGGGAGATGCCTTTTCTGGGTCTGCCCTTGCCATCCTCATGGATGAAGGGAGGGTTAACATGCCTGCTCCACGCACCCCTTCATTGTGTTACTATTTATCCTCTTTCCCTTTCTTTTTATGTCTTGACCCTGACCCACTTTTAGGATGGCTGGTAGATAGGTCCCTTTGAGGAAACCTTTCCAGACTGACATGCTTTGCGAGCAGAGCCCTTCTAATTACATTTCTCACAGGATAACCATCCTGGAGGAGTTGCATAATCCTCCCTTGCACTGTCCTGCTGATGAGCTGCAAATTGACACTATGTAAAAATAGTTGAAGCTTGCCCTCCTTTTTTCTTTTGAGACTGTTTTAGAGAGCTTCTCCTTTCCATCACTTAGAGATAGATTCTGTTATTTGCATGTGGTGTGACTGCCTTGAAATTCTGCTTTAATTCATCTCTTTCCCTCTGCATGCCTGTAGTATTATCCTCAGGCTTTGCTGGTTTCTAGCCTATAGAAAAGTCTGTGTGGCTGAGAGAAAAGGAGTCTTCATTTGTGTAAGGTTCCTTCATTCAAAATCAGCTCCTAATTACTGCAGCTTTATCTTTTTAGTAAAAACCTGAGAGCTTTGTAGTGAACCAAGCCAGGAAAGGAGGATTTGGCTTATTCACAGCCCTAAATGTACCTTAAAGCCTGTTCAGAATTGCGATGGGAGTCAAAGAATAAGAATTGATTTCCTTTCTTGTATCAGAGCCTAAACAAGGGTCCGGGATGCTCAGTGGACTAGAGGAAGAAAAAATTAAATTTCAGATTTAACTCAGCAGAGGTAAAATTTTGAGGAAGTGTTGAAGGACCAGAGAGAATATTGGACTGGTACTTAGCATGATGAAAACCTTTTCTCTGGTCCAAACTTCTTGGAGTAAGTGTTTAGAATGAATGTTGAAAATATTCTGCAAACTGCATAGTTTTTGGCAGGAAATCTGATTGGCCCTGACTGATAATAATGCAAATGTGACTCACAGCATAACTTCATATCACAGATCCCATTCATGCAATGGGAAGTTGCTGAAGTTGCAGAATGCTGAAGTTTCATTCTTTTTGCACGCTCACGCTTTTTAGAATGACAAAGACCATAAAAGTGTCAGGATAAATAGATATCTAAGTAATTATATCTGTGACCAAGATCAAAAATGCATTTGTGAAAGATTCTGTACAAGCCCAGAGGATGAGAGGGTCTATGCCCTCCCATGAAATCAACCTCCAAGTAAATGGGTAATATAAAGCAATAAGTGGAGAATAGGTGAATTGTAACTCTTGTTTCTTACAGATTTTGAATTTTTGGAGACAAACCATTGACTCAGATGAACAGTTGAGGTGTCTAACAAATTCCCTTGCATCAGCTGAGTCACAGTAATTTATTCCTCTGCTCATTGCAGAAGATGCTAAATCGGCAGATCTGCCATTGGCTAGCTGTATGCGTGGGGACAGTTAACACACCTCAGCAAAACAGTCTGCTGATGCCACCTGAGCACAATGGTGAGATCATGGCTGGTGAGGAAGTGGTCAGAAGTGAATGAACAAAAACTGATCAGATGAAACTTGTTAAAGAATGAGAACCTGCATCTGGTTTCTTAGAAGACCTAATGTGACATTGAAATCAGGTGAATGATATACAAATGGAAAGACTCTTTACTTACCTTTACTTCATGAGATAGCTGGGTGGTCCATGGTACAGTCAGGCTTGTGTTGTTCTGGGAGACATTCTCACTATACCAAATGAAGAAGAATGGTTTTGTTTGTATCATATCTTCCTAGGAGAAAGGAGCCTAGGTGCCTAGGAGGTTTCTCCTAGGAGAAACCATGATCCTCACTTGCAATGTGAGACTTGTGGTTTTGTTTCTTCCTTTCTTTATTTTTCTTTCTTCTTATTTGCCATTTCTCTCCCCTTTATTTCTTTTCTTGACAATTGCCAACATGTTTTCTAGAAAACCATGTCCCAAAAGCAAGAGTGAGATGTGACTTACACAATCAGGTACAGATTGGATACTTCTCAAAGGGAATCAGATCTAACGTGTTGGTCAGTGTAGTACTGAAATAATCCCTAAACCGTGAGACTGTATTTACACCATTGAAGATAGTATGGTGTGATTGTTGTCTGCAAAGGACTGGGATGGAAATAAGGTATTGCATCCTCTTGTCTTTCTTCTGTTTCTTATTTTACTTTCAGAAAAACAGGATGACTCTGACCTCAAGTAAACATGAAGGCTCTTAACTATTACATGGGTAATATAATTACTATGACCCATTGCATGTGTAATGTCATGTCAAGTAAAGGGGAGAAATAGTTTAAGATCCATAGTTATGGTTTCACATTTAAACAGTCTTTCTTGATTTTTTTCTCTGTCTCTGTTTTCAGTAAAGGATAAGAAATTTTTTATGGTAATTATTTATTGATGGATTAAAACATAGAATAATCAGAACTCCAAGCCATTTATTTGGTCAACATTAATGTAGCAAAGATGGAAACTAGTATTTTGGATGGAAATTTCAATTGTGCAGATCTTCAGATCCCTTCAACTGCAGTTGCTTCTGTGCTTCTGTTGAATATGAGGGAATATAAAAATACAGACATATTTGGGTTAACACTCAGTTGCATGAGTAGCTATCTGTGTCTTATACACTGCTGAAATACTGCGTATGTGGATAAAGGTGCACTGCCCATGCAGAAATAACAGGCATGTCTTCTCCTATTTGTCCTTAACCTTCCTGAAGGTTGTATTTTATCTTTAAATTTTCATGAATCTTTCAGAGGGAAGTATTTCTTCTCTAATCAACCAAATGATTCTTCAAGTTGTCTCTTCAATGTTGAGAATAGTAAATGAGGGGTTTATTTCTGTACTAAATAAAAATTTTGAGTGCTGTGTCTCCAGGCTCCTTAGAGCAGTAGCCATAGGTGTGTTACAAGAATGCACACATGCCCACCCTCCTCTGTCTGTTGTGATGATCTGAAGGATAAGGGAGGTTTATTGATGGGAAAGCAGTTTGGAGAAAGAGATAGGAACAAGATCGATCTGATATGAATGGTACTACAGGAACTTTAGCAAAGGAGCAGAAGCAGAAAGAATACAAAAATAAAAAGAGAGAGTGAACTTCTTAAAGATCATATTTCACAGTTCTTTATTGCCGTCTGCTCCCTGTTCTATATGTATTGGGGAAGGAAAAATAGAAAAACTGCAAGTACAGCGATAAATACTTCTCTGTGGTGCAAATGACTTCATAAAAACCAACTTTCACTTGTGTTTTATCATGCTTTCACCAGGCACCCATGGTGTACTATTTATAGCTATGTAATTCACAGTAGCCTGTCAATTATCCTATAGGGCATTTCCTGACTGTTGGTTGGAAGGCGATGGAATATCCCAGCTGAATGGCAGCATTTGCTGTAACATTATGGCACACTTGCAAATGCGATTTCATTGCAGGCTGCCTACGGCTGGGATGGAAATGTTAAAATAAGAGGGTACCGACAGCTTTTCTGCCTTCCTACTTTGTGCCAAAACACAGCTAAAATGAGTGGAGGTAAAAAATCTCAGCTCCCTCTAAAGCAGCATTTGCTTCAGTCACATTTTTGATTTTCTTTTTGCTGGGAATACTAAAATATGAGGCATAACCTGGATATAATAATGAAGAGATAGGAAGGTTTTCAGCTTTCAGAGCATAGATGGCTCTGGTCTGTCCGGTTCACAACATAAATACATGATGGTATGTATTCTTCTGCCCCTCTCAGTGTACACATGTCTTTTTTAAGATGTATCTTTTTAAAATCTGCCAATGTAAGGATTAATGAGCTATCCATGACATTAATGCATCATAGATTTAGACCTGAAAAGTGGAGAGGATCTTTTCTTTACCTTGTTTAATGTCTCTCATGGACCATCATCTTCTACTAACTTTTTCCCAAATTAAGCTCCAAATCTTAGTTTGAATCTACTTTTTTGCTACAGAGAACCTTCAAGGAAGCCCTCCAGTCTTCATTTGGAAAAACAGAGTTCAGGAATCCACCCTCAGCTAAAAGCACTGTCCCTGGCTGAATGCTCATTGCTACATGTTGATACCTGATTTCCTATCCACTCTTCACCTGGCATCGTATCAGCTGGCTTTCTCTTTGTGGAAGCACGTACTCTGTATATTGATTCCCATCTACCTGATCATCTGCATTTCACTATCCCTTATAAAATGTGAAAACCTAAACTACATTGTAGCATTCTGGTTTTGTTTTTATCAATGACATATGAACAATTAACTTCTTCCTAGGCTTCATATATGCTCCGTGTTCACCCATCTGGAGCACATAAATGCTCTTGAGGCTCCACAGACCCTAGTCTGTACACCTATACGGCAGCTCCTGTTCCTGGAGATAGCTTGCAACATTAAAAGAAAACCCCAAACAATCAACTTTCTAACAAATATTAACAAAAATTCTTCATTTTGCAAGTTGTGCGATGGTGATTTACGAATTTGTCTATTCTTACTGAGTTTAACAGCAGCGTATTTATACTCACTCAGTGAATGTGTCACACCAATCTCATAAAAAAGACAACTAATCTCTTCTTTTAATGATTCCACATTAACAGCTACCTTTTGAGATTGGGTAGCTGTCTAATCTATTTAAACTGGAATGTATCAATATTGTATAGTTCTAATATTTTCATCAGATTATGCTGTGCTGTCAAATGCCTTGCAGAAATCTAAGCACATTATCTCTCTACTGACTCCTTTATCAGCTGAACTTGTAGTGTCCTGAAGGATGTAATCAGGCTTATGTGACATGATTTATTTTTCAAGAGAGGCTGTTGAGAGGCAGTACTTATATCCCTGTGCCTTACCTCTCTCCAAGATAAATGAATGCTCAGTCAGGTTTCCGATTAATTTATTGGGGTTATAGAAGGGGTTTTCTTACTTGGGTTATCCCTGCTCACTTTCTGGATATTAGGATGTTAATGTTATTCCATCCTTCCAGATGGTGCCAGTACCAGGTATACTGAAAACGCCCCAAGCCAAATTTCTTTACTTCTGGTGCAATCTATTTGGGTTTCCGGAAAAATTCTTTCTTATAGTTATGGTGTAATATCCTGCTGAGTTACTTATGGACTGGAACGTACTTTATCATGCTAAAGTGATAAGTGTAGATCATGCTGCTTCTTTCAAAACACAGAATAGAATAAGTTTTTGAACACATCTGGCTTTTCCACATCATTGAATATTTTACTGCTTCCTTCCTTCTGTTAGTGCTTCTTTTCTCCTTAATATACTTGAGTATTTTTTTCCCTGCAAGCCATTATTTTTAGCCAAAGATTGGGGGTTATCTTTTTCAATTTTCTTCATTTAGGAAACAGTACAAATTAAGTATTGCCCCTTTCTATTATATATGCATATATGTCAAATAGACAGATAGAGAGCTTGTAATATGAGTACTTCTATTTCTGTTTCTATTTCCATCTAATTCACTTGCAGTAATAAATCAAACTGTTCCCTTTACAGCACTCTAAAACCAGCATTGAATAAAGGTATTTTTCAGAATTGTGGTATCTATTCTTTTTGGCTACCAGAAAACCTCTGTAAGTTGTTTTCTCCTGACTTTCATTCACATTTTCTTCCTGGACATACAGATCCCAGCTGATAGGCAGTGTGCAGGCTGTGGTAACAATATTCTATATTTTCTAGTCATATGGTTTGAGGGAGGCACACTGTTGTGTTACCAGTTTCTCTCTGTTAAGCACCTTTTGTCTAGCTGGAATGTTGATTTGTCCATGCCACTGGTCTACTGTAACTTGGGAGAAAATGAATTTGTACCATCTCTTACCAAATGTGATGCTTCTGCTTGGACCAAGAATTAGGGTGCTGGTACGGATTCTGCTGAAATATTTGCCTAACAGTCTTTGATACTTTTGTTCAATTCACTTCCAATTAGGGTCTGACTATTCAAAATATTACATTTTAAATCGACGCTGCCTCTGTGCCTGTTCCAGTCAATTGTCAGCTAACCACCAGCTCTTCCTGCCTGACATTCAGTCCCTTTCAATTGGCCTTCTCCCTTTAGGAGCACATGATCCAGTATTTCACAGAATTAATACATTGCCATGTCTTGCAATTCATACTTTTGTCCCCAGTACTGCATCGTTGGGTTTCAAACTGAGGAAAACTCCAAAACTATCATCTGAATTTCCCCTTCTCTCTGACAAGATCCCAGAATTCTTCTGTAATTCCAGAGTTTGTCGCAATACCATGATTCCATCTTACATTAGCTCTTCCCTTGCAATGTGAAACCTCTCAGCATCAAAGAGCCTCCTCCATGTCAGTCATAAAAGATTTCAGTGTTCATGTCCCCAGGCACGACCTTGCAGTACCCTGCCTGGCACTGCCCTACAGTTGGAACATAGAATGTTTTGGGTTGGAAAGAACCTCAAAGCCCATCTAGTCCCACCTCCCCTGCCATGGGCAAGGACACCCTCCTGTAGACCTGGTTGCCCAGAACATGATCTGTTAACCACCACTCTCAGCCCAACATATTTCACTTGGTTGTCTACCCATCCAGACCATAATGCCTGAAGACAGGAATATTGTGGGATGTAGTGCTGAAAACCTTGCAAACTTAAGGCAAATGACATTCAGTGTTCCTCTTTTTTCCACAAACCCAGTAATTTTACCTTTGGTAAATCTACACTGATGGTTCCAAATCACTTTCTCATCCACTGTGCACCCAGAAATATGTTTGAAGAAGGTTTGCTCCATGATTTGCCCAGGAACTGAATTCCTGCCCAAGAGCTTCCTGGGTACTGGCTGTACAACCTATATTTCACCTGGGCCTTCGGCTGTTCCTTTCCTTAATCTGACATGCTTTTCTCAGCAACACTTCTTTTTCCCCTCCATCTTAAAATTTAATGACCTGGTTAAGTCAAATAAAAGCTTGCTCAGAATATTTTAGATTAGACATTTGGGAATGACTTCTTCCCACCTTTAGGACACACAGCTGTAGATCTCAAAGGAGTATATTGAATGTTGGCTTCTATGAGGCTGTGCTGCTCCAAACCTAAATGTGTGAAAAAGCTACTGGAATTTCAGATAAATCTGTTATCCAAGAAGTAAACGTAAAATGAAGAAATAAACAGAAAGAAGACTTGAATTCCCTTTAAACAGGATAAAACTGCAGGAGATCTATGTCCAAGGTGCAGTAAACATGTGGCACTTGACCAAATCAGTACCTTCTTGTTGAAATCTTCTTTTTAAGATAAATTAGGTACTTCAAATTTTTTTCTTTGTCTGCCTGTTTTCATTTTTTATATATTTCCATTTTTCACAACAAAACTTTTACCTGTAAAGCCTTAGTTGATTTTATTAATTATTACTTTTTAAAGTTTTATTTTAGCTTAACTAAAATAAATAAACATGCCAGAGCAGGCACATTTTATTAGTTTTCTTTATGTTCACTCCTTGAGCATGTTACAATTGCATCCCAAATTCTCTGTCTTTTTGTAGTCATTAGTCTTTCAGGATTGCCTCAACACCTGGTTGTATACAGCAGCCAGAGCACCAAATACCTTACAGATGGGGAACAGTAGATACTACAGCTTCTTTAAGTTAAAGACTGTGTTTCCATATCCAAACTTTGAAGGCAGATATTTGCCTTCTTTGGGTTTCTGTGCTGAGATTTCAGTGTTTAGTAAAAGGATATTTGATAATCATAGAATGGTGTGGGTTGGATGGGACCTTAGAGATCATCAAGTCCCAACCCTCCTGCCACGGGCAAGGGACACCTCTCACTAGACCAGGCTGCTCAAGGCAACATGGCCTTGAACACCTCCAGGGAGGGGGCAGCCATCACTTCCCTGGGCAGCCTGTGTTAATAGTGAAGAATTTCTTCCTACTATCCAATATAAATCTACCCCCTTCCAATTTAAAACCTTTCCTCCTCATCCTATCATTACATGTCCTTCTAGAAAGTACCTTCCCAACTTCCTTGTAGCCCCTTCAGGCACTGGAAGGCCACTATAAGGTCTCTTCTGAGTCTTCTCTTCTCCAGGCTGAAAAAGCCCAACTCTCTCAGTCTGTCTTCATAGGAGAGGTGCTGCAGCCCTCCAATCATCTTTGTGGCTTCCTCTGGACCCATTCCAACAGGTCTACATCCTTCTTATTTTGGGCAGTCCAGAACTGGACACAGTACTGCAGGTGGGGTCTCACGAGAGCTGAGTAGAGGGTACCTCCCTCAACCTGCTGGCCATGCTCCTTTTAATGCAGACCAGGATGCAGTTGGCCTTCTGAGCTGCAAACACACATTATTGGCTCATGTAGAGCTTCTCATCTACCATCACCCTCAAGTCCTTCTCTGGAGGGCTGCTCTCTGTCACTTCCTCTCCCAGTCTATATTGATGATGAGGTTTGCTTTGATATAGGTGCAGGACCTTGCGCTTGTCCTTGTTGAACCTCATGAAATTCACATGGGCCCACTTCTCCAGCTTGTTCAGGTTCTGATTCCAAAAGCTTCTTTCCAGTGAGAGATGTTTTTATTTTTTAAAATACATGACCTTTAGTAGTGACTTTCTAGAAGTGGACTCTGTAAAGCTCTTTCTGTCGATAAGAGACACTCTAGCCTTTTAAAGAGTGAAAAGTTTAATACAAATTTTAATTGATGAGGAAAAGATTTTACTCACAAAATGCAGGATGCACCAGTCCAGTCACCTGAAAAGTAGAAAATAATTTGTAAAGTGTAGTTAATAAAAAATTCTCTTGGTTCTTAATGTGCTGAATGTTTGATGTTGCTGGTAAACGGGAGATCTGGTAGTTGCAGGGAGGAGTTCCCTTGTGTCTATATCCACTAAATTAAAAACTGTATATAAGGATATGCTGAATATTTAAGATTTAATTAAGACTACAGTTAAATATTGGGTTTGGATTTTCATGCATTCACTCTGTGATGTCTGAGCTGCAGTCAGAGATGTTGAATATTTTTTGTCCTCTGTCCACCTCTTTTCTGATTCAGCTGAAATGTGCAGACCTGGTGTCACTCTTTCTTCCTTTGAGTTTCATAAATATAGCTAGAGGTGCCCCTTTTACTCTGAGGATGCCTGTCCTATGAATTTAAATGACAAACACTACAGGCAGATTGTCCAAAGACGCATTCACCTTGGACCACTCCTGTCCCACAGAGGAGTAGGCATCTGCTGTGGTTGAAATTGGATGGAAGTGATCCAGAACTTCAGGTTTCCCAAACCAGAGACACAGACAATTAGCAATAGCAATTCCACTAATTTTGTTGCATCACTGTGTATGCAGGCAATTTCATGAGAGGAACATCATGTTGGGACCTTTCTGGCTTTGCAGTGCTCCAAAATTTGTTTTGATGGTGTGGTGGCTATCCAACTCCTCAATATTATCCTGTATTCTGTATTTAGAGAGGCTGCCTTCACATTCCTTCGTGCCAAAGTAAGACTACTTTTATTTGGAGGACAAGTCAAGCTGATCTGAATTGCTGTGATAGGAAAAATCTATCTATGCAAAATCTGCAGGGGAACAGATTTTTCCCAGTTAATGAAGATACAAATTATTTGAAACACAGAGCAGTGGAACCCTTGGCGCAACCGGTGTGGAAGTTTCCTTGTAAAATGCATTGTATGGTCATGCAAGGAGACACAGTCTGTGTTCTGAGGGATACAGGGTATAGAAGACACATTTACGCATGTGAAGAAGAGGTGAGAGACTGAAAGAGCAACTGGAAAGAGGAGATGCAAACTATGGGAAAAGTGCTCTTTGAGTTGAGGAGTACGTGATGTTTGTCCTTCACTCATGCTTTAACTGAGGAAGGGTATATATCTGTGAGGGGTCAACTAAGTCAAGGGAAGGAGCCCATGAAACGGCATTGACTATAAGATGAAATGTAGATAAAAGAGCTTTTTGTTTGATGTTATGCAAGCAATTGAGTGGCAAGATGAGGGCTCGGCACATACGTGCTTTGGAGAAGTTTGTGCACTGAAGCTATTTGTGAGGAGACAGTAAGATCTAATTTGTTTGAACTCTACCATCTGTGGTGTAATTGCCTTATTGCCACTGGGATTTATATGAGTAAATGAATGCTAGAAAGGGGAAGAATACTAATAGTAGGGGTTTATTTTATATAGGACTATCTCTGTTCATCTGTGTAAACCATATCAAAATAAGTCAATTAAAACCTATTTTAATATAGGATTATCTCTTTTCAGCTGTGAAAATTATGTTTTTTTTTAAAATAGGTCAATTACAACAAAAGTTCTACTAAGGAGCAAAAGCGCACTATCATAAAAAGAATCTGATTGCTCTCTAATTACAAAGAATAAAAAAAATTACCAATGTCAGTTCTAAGATGCTCTTCAACAGAAGAGCAAAAATAAAATTGGAAGCTGACATCTTTCTTTTACAAATAGTTCCTTTAAAAGCTGCCGGTTTGACAAGCTTCCAAACTGACATCTTCTATTTATACATAAAGCCATTGCAATTTTTTTTCCCCAGCTGATATTTGGTAACAAGGCACTTAGCAGATGGTATGCCAAGTTGGATCACTTCTTTGTGATATGGAAGTGTGTTTTTAAAAGCCCTTTCCCATTAAATACTATGTGTCTTGTTCTAGAATGGCTACCACTGTGGTCACAGACACTGATTCATCTTCACAAACCGTGCCAACTAATCAGTCAGGCAGCTGTTGATGATAGGCAAAGTGAATTTCATGTTACAGGCAGCATTTGACCATTTTCACATAGATAGAGACCCTTGGGATATGCATGTATATGGTCAGGTTAGTACTGCTTTGAAGACAGACTTCTATCCTGACATGCTTCACCTACACATAATGCCTAACAGTGTTGTCACAAAGCTGGCCTTCAGTAAAGCAGCAGAGAATGTTGAAATGAGAGGTCTCCTTTTCATAACAATCTTGTTGCTGTGATTAGGTCTGGTAAAACTAGATCAAAGGTGTTGAAAGTAAAAACTTCATTAAATCCAACTGTGTAGCAGCCAGTGTCCTACTTCTTCAGCTTCAGTCCACTTTCTGCATTTGATCTGGCAGCTACAATGATGTGCATCCTGTCATCATGGGGTACACTGAGTAACTTGGTGGTAATGTTGGAGTTGGCTAAGACAACATGTCTGCAGGACATTGTGATGCAGTGGGAAATGATGGAGGGTTTTGTGTCCTTGTGCTAAAAAGATACAGACTGAACTGTTCAGTCTAGAGAAAAGAAGACTAAGGGGAGACCTAATTGGTGTTCACAATTATCTTAAGCATGTGATGCAGGGCAAGTTAGCTAGCCCCTTTTCAGTGGCTAGCGGAGACAGGATAAGGGGCAATGGCTGCAAGTTGGAGCACAGGAAGTTCCGCACCAACATGTGGAAGAGCTTTTTCACAGTGAGGGTGACAGAGCCCTGGGACAGGCTGCCCAGGGAGGTGGTGGAGTCTCCTTCTCTGGAGATATTCAAGACTCGTCTGGACACCTATCTGTGCAATATGAGCTAGGGAGCTGCTTTGCAGGTGGGGTTGGACCCAATGATCTCTTGAGGTCCCTTCCAACCCCTACAATTCTGTGATGCTGTGAAATTTCCCTAGCAATGTTTCCCAGGAATGCTTATATACTGAATAATTGCTAATCTGCTGTCACTACATTAAAAATATTATGATAATCATTGACTTGAATAATCTGTTCTGATAGAGCATTTCACAGGTTTTGTTATGGTTTTATATCAGACTCACAATGAGATATGGGATGTTCTATATCTGTGGATGAAATACACAATAAAAAGGCAGAGACATACAAAGACCAGACACTTGTAGCGATCACAAGATAACAGCTCTTCTTTGATTTGCTTCTGCTGCTGAAATAAACACTTCTGTGTTTATTTCACAGGGGAATAACTATATGGTGTTTGCCCAGTAACTGTGGTAATTAAATGGGGCTTGATCCATTTGCTTTCATGTAGGTAGGTAGCACTGGTGGAGTCTTTAGACGTTCACAAAGGACTAAGAGAGCCCACAGGAATCAAACACTTCCCTGGACCAGCCATGGGAGACGAGTAATACCCATGAGTAGCTCAAATGGCTTTAAATCCTTCCTTATGTCTGTGATGTCAGTGCAGTTTCTCAAATATAGTTTCTTAATATACTCATATTACTGAGAACAAATCAGGGTGTTTTTTTTAGAGAGCTCCACTCCTACAACGTTCAAGCAGTACCATATTTGATGACGATTTTAAAACCAAATCCACTGCCATCATGTCAAAAGTTTAAATTGATGTCCTAACTGCATCAAGTCCCTCCAATTCAACCTGACTGGCAGTCATTAACATTCAGTCCCTACTGCTGCAGGCATTATCAGGATCCATTTATTAAAATCGGTCTTAATCAAAGTCTTCCTGGAAAATGGACAATTGTCTCTGATGACTAATAACCTGGCTGCAAACAATTTCATGGGAGATTTTGCTAAGTATTATTATTTAGGAAATGAAATTTTTCATAGTCCTTCACTGAATGCTCATCCACGCAGGCTGCCCTTTTAAAAAAAGGGGGAAGAAAAGGTCTAATAGCTTCATTACATTGTGCTTGAAACAAAATTCTGTTTCTGAAGTTTTTATGTGGGCACAACTTCCATGATGGAGGACGGTTAATCCAGAAGGCTGACTGTGCCCTGTAAAAACATAAAGGATTTTAAAAACAGGGGAAAAAACATTATCAGAAAACTGAAAGCTCTCACTGATACTTGCCATATGTCTTTCAGCTGATAAATACAATTAGGTATGGAAATAGTTTGGTGTATTTTTCAGCCCATATGTTCAAGCATATAGGGCTAGTGTCCTAACAACTGAGCTTTCTCATTTTCTGCTTTCTACTAAATCATGTGTTTAGGAAAAAAAATTCTCCATATTTTCACTTCTGGTGCAAAGAACTTGATGCAAATCATTTCAGAACAACATAACATTTTCAGAACATTTTCCTATAATGAATGTTGACCCATTTGAGTAGGAATGTCTTAAACCAATTAAAGTAACTACTCTTAGCCTGACTGAATTTTTAACAGACTTCAGAACCAGCCTCAGTGTGACACAGAATTGCCTGGTTCTTTCTGGACATCTCGACTGTGTCTTCCTACTGCACGAGATCAATACCCAGAGAGGTTGTGGTGTCTCCTTCTCTGGAGACATTCAAACTCCACCTGGATGCATTCCTGTGCAATTTAGTCTGGGTGATCCTGCTCTGGCAGGGGGGATGGGCTTGGGACCTCTTTTGAGGTCCCTTCCAACTCCTAACATTCCCTGATTCTGTGTGATTCTGTGACCAAGAGCTCAAAGTAGTCTTAGTCCCTATATTCTCTCAAATTTCTGTGCTGTTTATTACTGAATTATTGGATAATATTTTCTTTTTCCTTTTTCCTTTTATCTCCATTTGGGAAAAAGAAATATTCTCTTGGTCCCAAGACAAGGTTCATGTCTGTTGAACAGAATGAATACTGCCTCCCCATCCTTTGGGGGTACTGGTGGATGAAAAGTTGGATGTGAGCTGAAAAGCTCACAGCCCACAAAACCAACCATGTCCTGGGATGCATCAAAACCAGTATGACCAGCAGGTCAAGGGAAGGGATTCTGCCTCTCTGTTCTGCTCTGGTGACCTCAATACAAGATAGACTGCTGGGTTTAGTCCAGCGGAGACCAGGAAGATGATCAGAGGGCTGAAGCACCTCTCTTATGAAGAGAGGCTGAGACAGTTGGGCTTGTTCAGCCTGGAGAAGAGAAGGCTCCAAGGGGAGACTTTATTGTGGCATTCTAATACTTTAAGGGGGCTTATAAGAAAGATGGGGACAAACATTATAACAGGGCCTGTTGCGATAGGATAAGGGGTAATGTTTTTAAACTAGAAGAGAGTAGATTTAGACTAGATATGAGACATAAATTATTTACTGTGAGGGTGGTGAGCCACTGGAACAGGTTGCTGAGGAAGGTGATAGATGCCCCATGCCTGGAAACATTCATGGTTAGGTTGGATGGGCCTCGAGCAACCTGATATAACTGAAGATGTCCCTTCGCATCACAGGGGGGTTGGACTAGATAACCTTTAAAGGTCTCCCAAACCAAACTAGTGTATGATTCTATGATCCTGATCAAGTCCTCTGTTGTCACAATTCCTATTTCTCTTCCAGTTCCACTGCCGGATGAGTTTTGTGTGTTATCCATGTGCTCCAGCCACATTTGGCAGTGTCAATAGTGACTTCATGTCTACTAGCAGATGAAGACTAGGTAAAGATGAAGGCCAGATTAAGGAAGGTTCAGCACAATTCAGATTAAAACCATGGCACTAAATTCAGCTGCTATGTACAATAGTGATGAACTTCTTCATTTCCACCTTCACAAATACTAGGAGGGATTGAATATTGGCTATAAAAATAATAAGAAATTCAACATATGAGGAGGTGCCAGCATAACTTTAAATCTAGAAAGAACAAAATAAAAATAGAAAAATTTAAATCTAGATATCTACCTTTTGACAGAATCTTAGCAATTTTGATGAATTAGTTTTTTGTACTGACAAACTGGTACAAAACCTATTTGAGGGACAGGACTTGCTGTCCGAATGTTTCCACTAAAACTCTTAGTCTGTGAATCTGCTTGAAGTTACTCAACTGAGACATTCTCTTCTTTAGAATTGTGAAGCATCATTTCCCTTAAAATTTTCCAGGAATGGCATGTCAGTCTAGGCAGAATGCCCTTAGGGGCATTCTGAACAATACATTTCAAAAGATGTGTCATTATAGCTGTATTTTTACAATTCTTACAGAAATATTTATTTCTCGGGGAACCTTTCTTTTTGAAAACATGATTGATGCTTTGAGATGCTTTGGATATAGTTTTTTCTCTTTCAAGTTAAAAAAAAGTACCAAAAAAATTCACTCTTTCATTTTCATTAAGTACCTCACTATCAGTTGAATACAGAGGTCCAGCTCTTGATTATATGCTATGGAGTGGATTTCAGGAGACAAAGAAAATTTTTGACAACAGTGAATGTGTATGGCTGAGTGCTAAAAGCCACGGTTGGTTATTGTGTTATAAATTTATGTGGAAAATGGTGAATATGCTACCTGAGATGACTAACCCTCATGAAAGGTGACATCTTTGTTACAGAGACATAATTTATTATTTCTTTATTGTTGGGTCAGGAAGCTTCTTTTATGGCTGATATGGTAACTGGGATTCTGGAAAACCTGATTTAATTTCTCAGCTCTCCCAAGCTGTGACAACTCAGGCAAATCATTTAGGTGGGGATTTACCCCTGCCTCACTTTAGCTTCCACCTGAGGTGTCTATTCCGGCAGACTAGATATTCTGTGTCATCTCTGCAGTCAACAGTGACAGGCGGAGACGATTCCGAAGGTGGCTGAGCCCAAGTAAGGTATGATTTGATTTTGAGATGTACCTACCTCTCCCTGCTGCCTACAGAGGGACCTCCACCTCTCTCTGGCTGAGCACAGCAAATCTAGGCCTTCATATCTTCATTTTCCACTTGCAGAAAGAAACCACTTCCACTCTTTCATGTGTTCTGTAAGCACAGGCTGTTCTCCATGATTTTTGTAAGTCAACATTTCTATCTTTGAACTTGGCTAGAAAATAACATTATGAAAATACTTGAAAACAAGAAAAAGGAATGCTTATGTGTGTAACATTAACCTTTAAGTCATGCCATTAGAATTCTTAGGAGAAGTCTCAAAAATATTTAATTGGAAATATTTTTTTCTGTCCCCATTTGCTGCCTGAGGCAAAGGTAACACTCTCCATTATACAAATGTCTGAAAAGCTAACCCATTGCATTTATTTACAAGTCCACGTTAAACTGATTGCCCTTCCTCTGTGCAGCTCGGGAATTATACACATCATCTGATCCTAATGGTAGATCGGTACACTGCCAGCAATGACATCGTTTACTTCAATGTTTCTATTAATGATAAATTTAGCCAGCTAAAAGGATGAGGCATGTGCCCTCAGGTTGATGCTAAATTGAAATTACCACTTAGTCTGCAATGAATTGCCTACATTTTGATTAATAGGCTAAATTCCAGAGCTGACCTTTTCAAAATTACCGAATTACTAAAACCTGAGACAGACAACAGAGTTCCTCTTACAAGGAGAAGTGTATTATGCAAACATGTAGGGTCACTTAGAGGAGAATCCGGTTCTTGGTAACTCATAACCTATACACACAGGTGTTAGCCAAGGTGTCATGTCAATCCATATCTATGGTTTATAGCTGCAGGATAATGCTTCTCCACTGCCCCAGCACTTCCCATACTGCAGACACATGGGAGGTGTGGAGGTGTAGCAAGTGGTTCTGCGGTAGCTAAATTAGCACCCCCTCCCATTACTATAGAACCCCACCCTGAGCTCTGAACTTTTAGACTCAGAATGCAGTAACACCCACATGAGCTGAAGTATCTCTGAATAATGCTGTGCTGCAGATAATATCTTCAGTCAGGTTCGGGGGCTCTGCCTGTTGCAGAGACTGGAGCAGGTGGAGACATACAGGAGATGCTGTAACCCATGCTGAAGCAAGCCCCTGCCAGCACTTGCAGCCCATGGAGAGAGACAGACACAGAAATGTGTGAGAGACAGACCCATGCGGGAGCAGGTTTGCTGCGTGTGCTTGTGATTCCATGGGGGACCAGGCTGGAGCACTCTGGGCCTGAGAGACTGAGAGACATTCCATGATTTATGACTGCACCCATAGCAGTGACCCACACTGGGGCAGCTGGGGAAGAGCTGAAGCCCTATGGGAAAGGATTAATGTTGGAGAAGTTTGTGAAGGACTGTCTCCTCTGGGTGGGACCCCATGGTGCAGCAGGGGAAGGGTGTGAGGAATGCCGCCACCCCTCTGCTAAGAAGGAAAACAACTCTTGAGGAACTGACCAAAACCCCCATTCCCCAGTCCCTGCCCCTCCCTGTGCCACAGTGACGGAAAAGAAGGGAGCGAAATCATGACTAAAGTTCAGTCTGTTGAGAAGGGAGGGGTGGGGGAAGGTGCTTTAAGATCTGGTCACACTTCTCATTACCTGACTCTGGTGTCACTGGGGGTGCAGGGCAGTGTCATAAATTAGAGTTTTCTTTCCTTTATTCTGTGCTGAGTCTGTTCTGGCCATGATGCTGATTGCAGAATGATCTCTCCCTGTCCTTATCTCGACCCCTGAGCCTCTCAATATATATTTTCTCCACTGTCCAGCTGAAAAGGGGAATGATAGAGCAGCTTTGGTGGTCTTTTGGTTTCCAGCTGGGGCCAAATCACCACAAAGACCGAATTCAGAGGGGAAGAACACCCAGAAAACTGATTAAAGCACTAATAAAGCATTTTATACCTATTGTGTAAAATTCACTGAATCACAGCACCACTGAGGTTGGAAAACACCTCTGGAAGTCATATAGTCCATCCCCCTGCTCAGAGCATGGTCAGCTTGAAACATCGCTTTGGGCTGTGTCCAGTGAGGTTTTTAGTATCTCCAGGCTCCACAGGCTCTCTAGGTAACCTGTCCCAGTGTTCGATTACCCTCAGAGTAAAAGTTTTCCTTACATTTCACTGGAAAATGGGGGACAATTTTAACATAAAAGAAGAGGTAAACACATCTTCCTGTGCTTGTGCATTCGTGAGGAAATGGGGCTTTCAGGACCTGAATATTTTCTTATACAACAAATGAATATGAATGAGAGAGACAGAAGGAATGGTCAGTGAATAATTAGATCATGAGCCACCGTCATTAACCAGTGAGGCCAATATGCACTGCAGAACTGGGGTAAAAAAAGCTAGCTTCTGCTCTGGCACTGGCGTGCTCTGGAATTAAGGTGCTTTAAATTGCAAAACAACATAGTATGATGGATTCTTTTCTAAAAATAAATATCCATATCCCACATAGCATCTTGCACTAGTCCAGTTTTGGCCGCAAATGAAGTCTAGAGATAAATAAATATTGGATGACAATTTGCAATTGGCTAAGTCTTAGGAAAGCTGCAGTGTGTTCATGATGAAACTGAAAATGCAGATAAAGGTAAATGATTGTAATTCTGACATTGTAGACTGAAAAAAAAAAAGGGACTTGATTCCTAAAGAGGGATGAAAGACCCTGGAAAAGGACAATTGTATTGGCCTTGGCATAGAGAAGGGGATTGTATGGAAGGAACCCAGGGACAGGGCTCAATTTTAATCTTTTACTTTATAAAAAATAGAGGAATTTTGTTAAAGAAATAAAAAATTCATGCTATAAGGTGAAGTAAAAAAAAAATGGCTGTAATAAAGTAGGAAAATCTTGGTCCACAGCTGATGATTCAAATACTCGAGGCTTTGTAATGTGAAAGTTTTAGATAAAGTGCATTAAAATTATCTGAGAAGGTTTTATGGGTAACAAAGTGAAGTTGTGTTTCAGTGCAGTGCCTGGTTACAGAATAGAAACTCTAAAGGAAAAAGGGAAAAAAGATCAGCTAGAAAAAGTAGCATGTGAAGGAGGGAGGCTGGTGAGGAAGGAGAGCTGCAGTGTCATGCAACACAGCCAGGTGCAGCACCTTGGATGCTGTGGGATGGACCAGGAGCCTGAGAGAGTTTGGATGTCAGCTTGATCTGCCTTTGCAGTTTCTTCATAAAAAAAGAAGGTGGGAGGAATGTGCTATGGTATTGTATGCAAAGGAAAGGGTAGCTGATTATTTTGTGTTCTCATTTTTATTTCCTTGTCTTCATTTTCTCTCTTCCCTCAGGAAGATATTGTTCTTTTAAGTAATTTGAGAGTCAGAGGGAAGGCAATACTGCTCACTGAATGTGCAGAGACTTGAATTTTTCCATGTTTCTAAGTGCAGGCTCAGGCTGCTGTTTATTATCAGCCCTTAGAAACTAAACCCAGCTCTGGCTGCTGCCCTCAGTGCCGAGCAGAGTGGCTACACTCCACAAAACAGATTATTTCTCATGAATCATTCTTCCAAATTTGCATGTCAATCAGGGATAGAGCCAGAGGACAAAGTTTGTCACTAAAAGCTTTTTTTTTTTCTTCTCATTGCTGAAACACTTGAAGTGAGACTGACCAAAAGAGCTCATGAAATTGTGTTTAATCCAACATAAAAATGTTCTAAAAAGAAAGTTTTCCCCAAAATTGAAATGTTTCATTTCAACAATTTCACAATTAACTCCATAGCAAAGTGCAAACTCCCTAAAGCTGCTACTCCATGAATTAAAGCAAGCAACAAAACCCAAAAGTTTTGCTTTACACAACTTGATTCCAAACCTCTGTTTCGGTGTGCAAAGCAGGATTCAATCAATCATTTCCATTTTACTGCACTCAGCTGACATCACTGGATGCATCCCTGCCAAACAATACCAGATTACATTTTCATCAGCAATTCACTATGATTCACTGGGCCCTGCCTTTAGACGTTGCCTGTTGTTCCTTAGACTTCTTTTAGAAAAGTTATGTCCATTGTAGAAAAGATTATTCTACTTTTGGCTGAATAAGGACTCACCAGAAAGAGTTAGGATTTGCCACAGCTTGTGCAGCCATGATTCTGGCTCTGCTAACTAACTCATGGTGAGAATCCAGGGAAGTGCTTCTGAGTGTAGTCTGCAATGAGGATGGAAATAGGTTGTGGGGGACTGGGACCATCCTATCTGTTTTTCAGATTCATCTGTCCAGCTTTGGGTTTGTAAAAGCTAAAATCAGCTGAGAATTCACATGATTTATGTGAATTCTGTAGCTTCTGTCCAAAGTGCTGCAGCCCCATCACTAAGTAAACGATTCACCTCAGCATCTCTGCAAATCCCACCATCCCACTTCAACCCTTCCCCTCCCCCCACACCTCCTAGGCTCATTTCAGTATCTAGCATGGATGCAGCTCCAGATGCAACGTGTCGGCTTCCTCAGACACCTCCAGCCCTGCAGCCTTTTCCCCGTGTTTTATCTCACTACTCTCCCTTGCAGACATCTCATGACATCACTCTGCTGATGAAATCTCCCTACCCTCCTTGGCAATTGCATGAGACCTAACAGCAGTCCTGTGCAATATGTAATCCTGCCCTAGCAGGGTGGTTGGACTAGATCATTTCCAGAGGTTCCTTCCAACTCCTATGAACCTAAATATTTGAATCTCTGAATCTCCCTCCATCACGTCACTGCTCTTACACAGGATTGGGTTATGTCTACATTAACAGTCAGTGTAGACCAGCAGAAACATATTTATAGAGTGAAGCATTTGGTGCTGAGGATGCAGCAACCTCCACATTTACATTTCAGAATGTTTTGCTTTGCTGTAGGTCCAACCTGATCCCAGAGACAGCATGTGGTTGGATTATGTTGGTGGTATCTGGGCATTGCATTTCCATGTTCACTTTCAGGCAGAGAAAAAGCCCCATTTGAGTGCTCTCATATCCCTTTGCAGAGCACAATAACCAAGACACTAGTGTAGATGCCTCCACTGAAGCCATCCCAGAACTCCTTCCTCAGAGAGTACTCAAGACTAAACCCAAGTCTTGTACCTCTATGCCAACACTGCAGTACTTGGGATATTGTTTAACTAGAAGGAAGCAAATTTAACAGTTTATTCCTCAGTCAACTGAGACCTGAACATGCTGAACTGAAGCTGTGTTTGCTACTGAAAGCTCTGTAGTTGTCTTAAAGCTCTTAGGAGCTGCAGCTTCTTGGAAAATGTTCTTGATGCATGCACCCCAAACAAGGCTGTCCCCCATTCAGGTGGTATTTGTCACGGGGACAGTTGTGCAGGAAATCGCGGTGAGGAAAAAAAGTCTATCTCCATCAGGAGATAGGTTGGAAAATCTCCTTTCAAGGGCAAATAGTTAGGCAGACTCATGCCATTTGGTTTTATGTAAGAATTATTCTCCAGTCTTTCTTCTTACTACAAATCAGAGCTCTTTGGGGGTAGAAAAGGGAATTTAGTAAGCAGTTTGTCTGGTTCCTGCCACAATTGCAAGAACTTTGTTATAAAAAAATACCCTGTTCCTTACATATTTTTGTATCACATGCAAATTTTACTCCGGAATACAGCCCTGTGCTGACTGAGAAATAGATACCCCTGGTTGTGTTGCAAGCTGGTGTGGCATCTTTTTTCTCTGACATGAGATCACAGAATCACAGAATCACAGAATCATAGGGGTTGGAAGGGACCTCGAGAGATCATCGGGTCCAACCCCCCTGCCAAAGCAGCTCCCTAGCTCATACTGCACAGATAGACGTCCAGACGAGTCTTGAATATCTCCAGAGAAGGAGACTCCACCACCTCACCGGGCAGCCTATTCCAGGGCTCTGTCACCCTTACTGTGAAAAAGTTCCTCCACATGTTGGTGCAGAACTTCCTGTGCTCCAACTTGCAGCCATTGCCCCTTGTCCTGTCTCAATTGACCAAAGAAAAGGGGTAGGCCAATTCCCCCTGCACCCCACACTTAAGATATTGATAAATATTGATTAGGTCCCCCCTCAGTCTTCTTTTCTCCAGACTGAACAGCCCCAGCTCTCCTAGCCTTTCCTCATAGGATAGATGTTCCAGGCATGCAGTAGATGCTGCACTAAAGGAAAGGGGCAAACCTTATGTTGCTCAATGCCGCTCATCAGTTAAGTCAGTGAAATGCAAGGTGCATGGGATAGTGGCCATGAAGCAGGAGTTGGTAGATGGCACTCCTCACCCTTGCAACATCCTTGTTAACTGATGGCCTTCTCAGAACCCACCAGCAGAACACAGTAACAGCACCAAAGAATTTCAACAGGTCTTTATCATTAATGCTGCAGGGGGTGGTGGGGGTTGGGGGGTGCTTCAACATATGATTTAGATCATCCCAAAAAGTCAAGGAACTCGTCCTTCAGAAGCACCTGTTTTGCACCACTGGCTTCTGAAGAAGAGCAAACATCCTTTTTAAAATAGATGCCCCACATTCAAAGGGGTAATGTTAGGACAGGTTCTCCCCACCCCCAGAGGCAATGGCGATTTATGCACTGTACAAAACCAAAAGAATCATCTAATACTTATCTTTGTCGATAATTTGTCAAGCCCCTTTTTTTTTTAGTGTTTGTTTTTTTGATGAGGCTCATTAGAGGCTAGTTGAAGGCTGCCAGCTCCTTCCGCACAGACTGCTGAGCAGGCATTCAGCTGTGCTGGAGAGGCTCTGTTTCAGCCAGCATGCTATGCATGCACTGAGGCCGGATGTTTACTTCCTTTCATGATGACTTTGCTTTGTCTAGTTGATTGTGGACTTGATTTTTACAAGTACTATAAAAAACCACTACCAACATTCTTGATCTCAGCTGGATTCTTGCAGCTGTGGGGAGGGGAAGAGGCAGGGAAGCAAAAACTCCCATGTTTTCAAGAGCAAAAAACTCCTACTCCACAATTTGTGCTGATTGCTGTCTGATACTTAAAGAAGGAGTTAATTAAGGTTCAAGCTCCATTTGTTTCCTTTCACTGTAGAGCACAGCTATTTTTACTTCGTTGTCTACCTGTTTAGTGTCCCATTTGTGCTTGCATTAAAGACACACCTTGTTGCCTTCCCCAGGAGGAGGCCTGGGGGAAAAATATTGGTTTACCTTTAAGGTTAAAATGCCAAATGCTCTGAGGGTAAAGGGTATATGGATCCCAGCTACCCACTTTCATTTTTAGGGGAAATAGGTGCATCCACATATACCTGGTGCACGACTGTTCCACTACAGAGGGAAAGCTTACACACACGTAACATTGAACTTACCACAGTGGTTTCCTGGAAAGCAGAAGGATGCAAAAATTTTGGCACTAGTTCTGTGTTACGGTGCACAGGGTGTTTCTCTGGTGAGAAACCTTTTCTCTCCAACCTCCTATCACCCCTCCTTTCTCTCCTACACTTTCTCCACCAAGTTTTGCACCAATTTCTAACTTCCATCTCATTCTACAACCCTTTTTCTGTTTCTGTCCATCCTTCCTTCTTCCAGACCTTCACCTGCCCTTCTGTCCCACCCCTTACTTTGCATATATTTTGCATCTTGCCCCCAGTTGCCATTCCCCCATTGTGTGTTGGAGCAAAGCTGTCTTCTCCTCTTTCCCTCACTGTCAGGCTGCCAGCTGCAGGAAGCACACAAAGCTCAGAAGAAGCACTTTCATCTTCTCACTCCTGGAGTTTGTCTTGTGAAAAACCCCTGAAGGAGAAGTAACCACTGGTGAAAGTCATGCTTTGCTGCAAGATCCTCTGTACAGAGTAGGTTCAACCAGCACATAGAGACAAAACCTACAGTAGGTTCAATCACACACTGCAACCAAAAAAATAACAACCCCACCCAGCATTAAAACTCAAGAAAAGAAGATCATGAAGTTTAAATCATGGCTGATGTTAGTTTGTCATGTGAAGCGTAGAAGTGATGCTCACAGTATTACAAAGGATTCCTCTCCCCAAAATCACACACACTCCAAATTTTGAATTTGCAATGGAAGAATTCTCTGTGCAACTGCTGCCACATTTGGCTTGGTTTCATTTTTGGATAGGCAAAATCCTATATTATTCTTTCCTTCATTTGGAAACAATTGAATTATTTTTACAGAACCTTCTTCAGAAAAATCAGCTTGAGGGGTAGGCTTGTGCAGGAATGGGGAAATGTTGTCAGGAACCAGCAATTCTGGAAATAATTTTAAACACTGGAAAGACAAGTCCTTTTTTTAGCAGCCTTAATGGTGGCCATGGCTCCTTGCATGCCTTGCCACAAGGCACAATGAAACCCTTATCTCCCTGAAAGCATCTGACTCCTCCCATCTAAACAACCTTTTCTACAAATTAAATGTCTCTTGCTCATGTATGAAAAAGAGAAAAGCCTGGCTTAAAGAAGAAGATGGGCCAAAACCTTCTAAACCCCTTTGGAGTAAAATAGGTCTCATAACTGGTCCCATCTAGCTTAAGGGAACAAAGAAACACTGGCTTCTCTGATATTTGGATTTCATTATATGGCAGCAGGTGGAGTCCTCTGAAATTATATTTTCCAAGAAATATAATAAAGTAAAACTGAAACATACATAGAAACCATGGAAAATATAAATATTAAGGCATTGAAAATGCCAATACATTAAATTTTCAATTTAATCAAAGTCATGGGTCATTTAATGCAATATGAAGAAAAAATATTGGGAAATGAAATCACAGCAGTTTCCCCTACTGCAGTTTGTCTAAAAGACTCAGATTATATTTACTCTCTGTAGAATTCAACTTGTTTTAAACAAGGAGACCCAGTCAATCCAAAGCACATGAGATTCTTGGGTTGCTGTTAAAAATAAGATGAATTTAAAAAAAACCCCAGCAGTTAATAGAGATGTATGCATGTGTTTATAGCAGTCTGTGGAGTCACGGAAGTGCATGGCTCTCAGAAAATACCTTTCTTTGGCATGACCTGAATCTAAACCTCATTATAGTCAATATATTTCTGCTGATTTTGGTAGCTGTAGTACTGGCTATAAATGAATTAAGCCCAGACCATTATAATAGTAAATATTTGACCCAGAAGTTAAGGCACTCATGAAATGTTTGGGCTCAGAAATGCGTTCCACTCTTCTGAGTCCACCCCTCTTTAGACCTTGTTGACAGTTCTTCTGTGCAAAGCTGCTTAGAAATTTGAAATTATATTTTGATACTGTGGAAAGAAATAAAAACTTTCTGTAAGACCTAACTACAAGTCATGAAAAAAAAGAAAATAAAGTTTATGGCTCGTATGAGTTTAAACTTCGCTAAACTGCAACACAACACATTTCTTAGAATCATAGAAAGCATTGGATTGGAAGGGACCTTTAGAGGTCATCTAGTCCAACCCCGCTACAGTAAGCAGGGACATCTTCACTAGATCAAGTTGCTCAGAGCCCCATCAAACATGACCTTGAATATCTCCAGGGATGGGGCCTCCACCACCTCTCTGGGCAATCTGTTCCAGTGATCTACCACACTCATAGTGAAGAACTTTTTCCTAATATCCAACCTAAATCTCCCCTTTTCTAGTTTAAAGCCATCACCCCTTGTCCTGCTGCTCCCTGCCCTTGTGAACAGCTCTTCTCCAGCTTTCTTATAGGCACCTTTCAGGTATTGGAAAGCCCCCATAAGGTCCCCCTGGAGCCTTCTCCAGACTTAACAAACCCAACAATCTCAATCTTTTTTCCTAGGAGAGGTCCTGGAGACTTTGGATCATTCTTGTGGCCCTCCTCTGGACACGTTCCAACAGGTCCATGTCCCCTATGTGTTGAGGGCTCCAGAGCTGGACCCAGTACTCCAGGTGAGGTCTCACCTGAGCAGAGCAGAGGGGCAGAATCCCCTCTCTCGATCTGCTGTCCACACTTCTGCCCATGCAGCCCAGGATGCAGTTCACCTTCTGGGCTGCAGATAGATGCACACTGGTGGCTCATGTCCAGCTTCTCATCCACGAGTCCCCCCAAGTCCTTTTCCTCGGGGCTGCTTTCCAGCACATCATCTCCTAACCTATATGGATAATAGGGATTGTCCTGACCCAGGTGCAGAACCTATTTGAATTTTAAGTGAGAAGGATGTACAAAAGAGTCCTCCTGCCCCATGTGAAATTATTTATAATCTTAGTTGGAAAGTAAAATAAATCATGCTTTTTGTTGGTTTGCTCCCAATAATAGCGTTCAAACATCTTATGTTGACTCCCAGGGTTATTTCATGTCTGACAGGGACAAGCCATACTTAACATACTGCACAGAAGCTCTAAGCAGGACTAACACCCTCTAAAAGCTTTCACTCTGGGTGCCAGAAAACTTACTGTGGGCTTTGTTTGTTTACTACCTAAATGGAAAAGCCTCAGTTCTGTTTACTGCACCTAATGCCAAAACCAAAATGCATTTGATCCTGCCAGCTATCAGGGTAACTATTATGACTTTGAAACTGTCACATCAGAAATCACCCATCCACACTGCTGATCCTTTACAGTGAAGAAGAAAAAAATATACTTGGAAAAGTTTTCTTTCTCTCATTTTCAACTTAAATAGAAGCTTGCTATTGCTGAACAATCATTGAAACATATATATAAAAATAATTATTTTCCATGTTTTCCTCTCCAATCCTGGCTGCACACTGTAAATGGCAAGCACACCTATAGTACTAGACAGTGGTGGAAATGATGGCTCTGTCCTCCATCCTATAATATAAAACCTGCTTTCATCCTTAGAAAATCCTTCAATTAAAATCCCAATCACATTTTTTCTTAGGTGCCTGCATATTATTAACTAGATAGACCCAAGGGGAGAAACGTGGCTTCCTACTAAAAAAACAAGTAATGGTTCATCTCTGCCCTATATATGAATCACACAGAAAAAAAAATGCTTTAAAAGAAACTAGTCCTCCTTAGAATGAGGAAATTCAGAGCTTGCAAAGATGCCAGACTGTATTTCCCATTCCACAGGATGAAGTAATCACTCTCTCCTTGCATATTGTGAAAAGATCACTGTATACAGCTAAATAATTACAGCGTGTTTATTTTCAGGCTGTTTAAGGGAAAAATTAGGCCATGTAAGAATGACATGCAACAGAAGTGCTCGTTGTTCTTCACTGTTTTTTGAGCATTTGTGTCTGATTTGTCACTGTGTTTATATTTAGATGCTTTGTGGATGAAGACCCACTGATGGAGTTAAGTTTCACTTATATGAAAAGTCAGGCAAGGTATTAAATTTGTTCTGTTAGCCCATTTAAAGCCAGGGCTTTAACATTGCTACGTTGTCTTGCCACACTGAGGCATAGGTTAGGGTCAAAATCTGCCAGTATTGCTGATTTTGAGTTGTGACCAGAAATGGAAGATTGCCTTAAATTTATGATGGTTAAAAAAAAAAAAAAAAGAGAGAGGAAAAAAAAGTTGCTTTGATATGTCCTATTTTCTCAGGCATTCACTTTTCCAAACTTTTTCATGCATCAGTAAGAACTAGAAACAGACTTTCTCATGCATTAAAAAAGAGAAGCTGAGTTTCCCGTGTTCCACGAGCTGGGACTGGAAGAGGGACAACAGAATAAATTCTGGGAATTGGCAGTGCTCTGTATTAGAAATAATTGGTGACAGTTGGAATAGCATCACGTTCATTTGACTGCATAACTTTGATATTGAAAGTATCGTGCTACATACACTTCCTCTGAAAACTAAACCTTATGTAATTGGAAAACAATAATCTAATATAATAATAGAGTTTTATCACAGCCATTGGCCTGCATCTCCAGTGGAGATAAATACTTATTATTAGTTCAATCTCTCACAAGATCTTGCAGTATTAAGAAATTCCCTTGGGTCTTCATTGCACACACCTCTTATAGTAAATATTAAATTGTGACATTTAACAGCTTTTATTTCTGTGGATGCCCACTGTCTTCTGTAGCTGTTTGTCTTACAAAATGTAACAGATTTTTTATGCAATGGGGAAAATGATGGTTAATGAATGGTAGAAAAGCATCATTTATCCTATTAAAGACGAGTCTGTTTCCAGTTTCACTGTGTTTTAGACCTTGTTGATGCAGAAACAGCATGATAAATATTTTATGAACAGGATCCAGCAAACACACAGCAGTAGGATGCTGCAGTGATTAAAGGAAGTGTTTAAACTTAAGACAGATCCTGAGTCCAGCTACTGTGAAGCGATGCTTACTCACACTGGAACAGGATGTCCAGAAGCTCTGGATAGCCCTGGCATGTAAACCCTGACCCTTCTTCCACCTCACCCCCTGACAAGGTCTTTCAGATGCCCTTCTGTTTATCTTTGCAGCTAAGTTAGTCAGAGGAGCTACACCGCCAGCAGCTGGAGAAACACCCCAGCACCCCCCTGCCTGGCTCAGCTTCAGATCCCCAACCTGCCACCAGCCAGCAACAGTAGACTTGCCAAAGAGCACTGTGCAAATCACCCTGACAGGAGAATCCCCTACAGCTCCAGCTGCTTCCAAATCCTCCCAGTTAGAGCAGAAATTTAACTTCTCCCTATCCCACTTCCTTCAAGATTTGCCCACCAGGTCCAGCAAAGTCTTCATGACACCTGGCATGGGGAAAGGCTGGCTGCCTTCTCCTTGCCCAGAGGAATGCTCCTGCCCATCACCCTTCAGAAAATCACCGCTAACGCAGCAAAAAGCTTCTAGCCCAGATTCCTACACTAAACAGACCTCCTTGAGTACTGCAATCCTGTCATCTAGCAGCAAAGCCACCTCTCCATCCTGGCATCGCTGACTGACAAAATGGAATAGGGATAGGTAAGCCACGCTGTATGTTTAATGCAATTTTGCAATAGCAAATCCCTTCCCCTCCAAAGATGTGGGAACAAACTTGTGGGGACTAGTAAGCAAGAGGATATTTGCTGTGGAAAACACTTCAATATCAGGATGCATTGATATCACAGAAACTCAACGAACCATAACTTGACAGCTCAAACAACAGGTTCACTCTTAGCTGCTGAAATATTTGGTGTGAGAAGCACAGGACCAGTGGGTGATGATGGTACGTTCCTGTCCTCTACTTGTATTACTGCCCAAGTGCCTGCTCTGTGAATGGAGCTCGGTGGGTTAAAAAGAAAGTCCACCTGCAGATTGAGAAGTTACTCCTAACACACTTGTGCTTTATGCAGGAGTGAAGGCAAGCTGCAAGCCAGAGGAAATAAAATTTGGTTTTTTTCTTGACTCAGTCAGTGCGAGAGGTCCCGGAGCCACCCAGAGGTTAGAGACGGATCTGCCCGTTTAAACTGGTCACCTCAGTCTCAGGCTGGGCCGGAGTGGTTAATTTCACGCTCTGCAGTGCCTGCCCCGCTGCAGGCTCTCTCCTCCTCCTTGCGCTCTCCTGACCTGCTCAGCACTTTCCCCTGAGCATGTTCAGCCGCTCCTAAGGAAAAGTGCAATCTCATTTTGCTTTTCCCTCCGGTTTGACAGTTTATTCGATGTTCAGCAGTGAGAAAAAGGCCAAGAGGCAACCTTCTTCCTTGCTACTCTCTCGTACCCTTTTAGAGGAGCACAGCACAATAATGCATGCCAAATACCGTCAGCCAAACAGCCAGGCTCTGAAACAGAACCTGGGTATTGCCATTTCACTCCTCTGTGTCTGTGTGGATGCATATATGTGTAGCTCACAAACGTTCCCAGGGAAATCTCAGTCATTGTGGCTGCATATAACAGTAAATTGCTAAAAAAGCCACTTCTGCTGAAATACCTTTCTGCTCTCTCCCCTACCTGTGCCGGCTCTGAAGCCAAGATTGCAGGGGCACTGACTGATGGGCAAGGATAGGAAAATGTAAACAATTCTGTGAGTGGGGTTTTGATATTGCTGCTGAGTGCTGGAAGCCCTACTGACTGGTCTGATGCTCTCTGATGGTGTTTTTTCACCTCACAGACCATTCTCATGTTTTCTTTTTTTTTTTTTTTCAGTGATCATATGACATTTATATGGCTCAATTTTCTGCAACAGCACCTTAATTTGTTCAGTTTAAGCATTAACTTCTAGAGAGGGTTGAATTATTTGCAGATGAAATAACATATAAATTGCATTAGTTTTTCAGAATACAATGTGGGTCTCAAGTGGTGCTTTTGTTCTAACAGAAAAGTAGAGAAGTCAAGTGCTCATTAAAAAGCTGAGTAGCCAGTGATAAAACTTAGCAAAATCTTAGGAAAAACATTGCTAATGGTTTCTTAATTGTTTTCTGTAGCACATAGAGTATGAATCATAGAACCCTTTACATTGGAGAAGAGCTTTTACGATCAAGTCCAACCATTAACCCAATACTGCCAAGTCCAACCACTAAACCATGTTCCTGAGCACCATCTACAAGTACACCCCTATGTCAGATCCCTAATACAGGCAACCCTTAGGAAAGAGCCTAAATGGACACAAGGACTATTAGTGGTACAGACTATGGTCCTTTAGCACGTGTCAGAGCAAGAAATTATGGTTTAAAGTGATTCTTTAATGGAATATCATACATCAAGATATTCTTGGACCAGCAAAGGTAGAAAGACAGAGTGGAAATAGAAGCAAAATGAAAAAAATGTTGGAACAGGAGTTTTACACTTTGAGAGAAAAAAAAAAGAGACTAGAAAAATGCAAAGCAAATTGAGGATTTTGTGTTAGGGCTGCATTGCTCATACTTGGTAACTGAGAGAAAATTGTCCATTATCACCCTGTAGTCTAGGGAAAGGTTAGTTTCTCACTTCAAACAATAAAATTAATCCCTGCTTTGCACTTATTCTTTGTTTCCTTAACCGCACAATGCCATGAATTGGTACAAACCCAAACTGCCTGTATCAATTCATTCATCTGAAAGGGGCACCAGCTTCCAACTCAATTCCTCTTCATAAATTGTCCTGGTGTAGTTATCTTACAAGAAGAGCATAAATTTATGCTCAGCTAATGTTTGGTTTTTGAAATATGTTTGGAAGTGTGCTCAGTGTCAATGTTTGCTGAATTTCATCAAGAAATGAAAAGATGGATTCATTACCTCAATCATTAGGCTTATATTTTTTTAATCATTAGCTGTTCATACTGACAATACCTGTTCCCCACACAGTGGTGAGCTAACATCATTGACAGGACCATGGGGAACAAAGTGGATCTGTCTGTGGGCCCCAATCCAACATCTATGTGGGGTGAAATCAGCCAGCCTCTCCCTTCTCCTCATGTGCCTGTGCCTTGCTGTATCTGAGCAGGGATTTTGGTCTATATGACTTGGATCTTCATCAGGTTTCTCTGTTTCTGTGTTTTCTCTCAGCCTTCTGGTGTGATTCAGCAGTTTCACACAGGTTTAGAGCTTGGCTGGTGTCAGTGGCCACTAGCCAGTAAACTCATAAGATGTAAATATAAACACCCCATCCACCCATGTAGGTTGAGGGCCAGTAAAATGCCGTGGGGTGTCTCAGAACATTTTTTCCAGAAGAGGCTAGCCCATGTGATCGCTTTAGGACTACCTCTAGACCTTTTGCCATCCAGAGAGATAAAAAAACCCATAGAGGTGGGGTGAAAAGAAAATTACTTGGACCTGTTGACACTGAAAGCAGTATGAGCAGACTTTGTAACTCCCAAGTTGGAGCAGAATTTGGGTCCTGAATTTGAAAAGTTTTTACAGTACAATTAAATCTCATACTTCAACATCAGCTAAATTCAGTGATACAAAGCCTGTGACATTTACAAGCAGCTATCCCCCTACCCTTATCTAATCTTATCTCCCAAATATATTCTCATCTAAGGCACTTTCATCCTTTAAAAAATATCATTTTAAAAAATTATTATAATTTGGCTTCCATTAGGGTAAAGCTCAGCCAGGCAAACATAATGCTCAAACCACTTAAAATCTCTGAAATGGCTCTGTTTAAATACTCAGAGCCTCTTCTATAGTTCAGCCTAGTTTATATGTTTAAAGTAATTTAAACCACCTATAGGTGCAGATGACTGAAAGCAGCACACATGTGTGCTACACATGGCATTAGTTCAAATTCATCGGAAAAATTCACATACTGCTTTTTTTTTATGTCTTCTGTCTCACATCCCTTGTCAAAAGCTAGTCTCAGAGTAAAGTGGTTGGAAGAACATCAGTAGAAACATGGTTAATACCTTTTAAAATTCTTGACCCCCATAGTACATAACTTTAAAGAGATGTATCTTGGACATACATTATTAGAAATAAGATCAGTAAAAGAGCTGTGTCTCTTAAGTCTCTGCATCTGTACCAAAAAACCCCCCAAGAAAATGTAAATATCACAACTTTTAACATCTGGACAGTATTATTCAACAAGCAGTTGAATAAAACCTATAAAACAAGTCAAGTTTCACAGAATCACAGAATCATAGGGGTTGGAAGGGACCTCGAGAGATCATCGGGTCCAACCCCCCTGCCAAAGCAGCTCCCTAGCTCATACTGCACAGATAGACGTCCAGACGAGTCTTGAATATCTCCAGAGAAGGAGACTCCACCACCTCACCGGGCAGCCTATTCCAGGGCTCTGTCACCCTCACTGTGAAAAAGTTCTTCCCCATGTTGGTGCGGAACTTCCTGTGCTCCAATTTGCAGCCATTGCCCCTTGTCCTGTCTCCACTAACCACAGAAAAGGGGCTGGCTGATTCCCCCTGCACCCCATACTTAAGATATTTATAAACATTGATTAGGTCCCCCCTCAGTCTTCTTTTCTCCAGACTGAACAGCCCCAGCTCTCTCAGCCTTTCCTCATAGGATAGATGTTCCAGGCCCTTAATCATCTTCGTAGCCATTCTCTGGACTCTCTCCAGGACATCCCTGTCTTTTTTATACCAGGGAATCCAGAACTGGACACAGTATTCCAGGTGGGGCCTGACCAGGGCAGAGTAGATGGGGAGAATCACCTCCTTAGACCTGCTGGCCACACTCCTCCTGATGCACCCCAGGATCCCATTGGCTCTCTTAGCCACCAGGGCACACTGTTGACTCATAGCCAACCTATTGTCAACGAGGACCCCCAGGTCCTTCTCCACAGAGCTCTTCTCCAGCAGGTCAATCCCCAGCCTGTACTGATAGATGCAGTTGTCCCTCCCCAGGTGCAAGTATGGAATTTCTTTTTTCAACAAATACAGTGTAGAGCTCAAAATTTCTTGCCAGAACTTGTAAGGTAATTGCAGTTAGAATCGTAATCTCAGGATTTCTTTCAAACTGGTTTGCTCCTTTAAGGAAGCCTTGGCCTTCAAGTTAAAATTTGGTACAGGGAAGTTGAATCTGACCAAAATTTGATGAAAGATGACAGAAACTAAGAGCAATTCTTAAACAGAAGTGTTGGATGAGAGGTTTGCTAAGAGGCTTCAAATCCTGTAGATGAGCTGTGTGTTCATAGAATATGCTTTCTCTTTTATGTAATTTTATTATCTGACCAGCTTATGTAAACGATATAACTAATCTTAGCAGCTCATAGGAGCTTTGTTAATTTTTACTTTACACCTTCAAAATAACAAAACCCCATCAGCTATAAAATCAGAAAACAAATGTAAATATTTCAGCCAATAACCATTTCAGGGCATCCCATATCATGGTTTAAGAGACTTTAGGAGTAGAAATCAAATCCAGCAGCAGCTGCAGCTCTTGCAAGACATGTGCCTGCTTGCAATGTTCAGTCTGGGATGGGATTGACCTTCTTCCTACTTTTAATAACATATATGCTATCTGATTGTTGTTGTGCAGGTGATGGGTAAGGGAAGGAGAAGGAATGAGAAGGGGAAAGAACAACGGACAGAAAAATAGAAATGTATAGTTATTCTGTTTCTTGCTTTCCTGCTACCTGCAAAGAGCACCAGGAAAACAGCAGCAGAATATCTTTACCTTCTTGAAGATAAAATTCCAAAGCCTGTGCAGCTCTTCCCTAGCCAAGGAATGGTTCAGTCTCTGAATAAATCAGAATAAATCAAGGAATTTCCTATTCCAGGGAACATAGAATCATAGAATTGTTTTAGTTGGAAAACAGCTTTAAGATATTTAAGTCCAACTGTTAACCTAGCACTGGCAAGTCCACCACTAAATCGTGTCACTGAGCACTACATCTACACTTCTTTTAGATACCTCCAGGGATGGTGAATCAACCACTTCCCTGGGAAGCCTGTACCGGTGATTGACAACCCTTTTGGTGAACAAATCTTTCATAATATCCAGTCTAAACCTCCCCTGGCACAACTTGAGGCTGTTTCCTCTTGTCTTATCTCTTGGTTACTTGGTAGAATAGGCCAACACCCACCCAGCTACAACCTCCTTTCAAGCAGTTGTAGAGAGCAATAAGGTCTCTCCTTAGCCTCCCTTTCTCCAGGCTAAACAACCCCAGTTCACTCAGCTGCAACTCGTAAGACTTGTGCTGCCAGACCTTCACCAGCTTTGCTGCCTTTCTCTGGATGCTCTCCAGCACCTCAAGGTCCTTCTCATACTGGCACAGTACTTGAGGTATGGACTCAACAGTGCTGAATACAGGGACACAATCACTTCCTTGGTCCTGCTGGCCACACTGTTTCTGATACATATATTGCCCTTTTTTATTTCAATTTGAATTTCTTCTCTGAAACAGGGATCCAGACTTCTTTTGGAGACACTTTACTTGGAGCCGTTACATCCATGTTTACTGCCATGGGGGATTTGTGTGCATCTCTCAAGCTAAGCAGAACTCACCCACAGGAGCTCTTGAGACTGGTGGATCCTGGGGCCTGTGGCAGCATCGACAACTGAGGTGGCATCTGGGCCTTGGCACTGTTACAATTATTCATGTAGATGTGGCTATAATATCCAGCGGCCACTATCACAGTGATCAGCTTGCTGTGGCTAATAGATACCTATGACCTGTATGCACAGCACGGCACTTCCTCATTTAATGATATTGTTATCAGTCATCCCTGCTGACCCTCTGTGTACTCAGCCATTAAAACATGTCTGCCATCAGCAAGAGTTCTCCAGCACTCCTACGAGTTCACCATTCCCTATCTCCAGCTACCGCAAGCAGAAAGCTATTTTATGAACTGCAAAGTGGCAGTGGAGATTGCAGTTCCACTTATCTGCACTGCCTCAAATATGTCACTTGCTTGGCTTACCAAGTAAGCATCTCACGTGGCTTAATGAAAGTCAGCCAAACCTGCCTGCTTCATATCAATAAATAGAGCAAAGCCAGGACAAGGTCTTCTTTTTCTCTCTCACTCTCTCTCCTGGGAACTCTTGAAGAATACTTTAGGAACCACTTAAGCATAAAATAACTCAAGTCCCACAGAGACAACTTCTTGCCTCATGTGATATCTCAGTGCCAAACTGTGGTACCTTTATTCCCAGGTCGTGCTTCCAGCATGGGCAGATGGTGGAAAGGTCTCACCATGTTATTGGACATCTCTGTGTGGCAGCAGGCCAGGGCTCTGGTCTGGCTCTCCAGAGACCTCAGCAGAGTAACTCAAACAAGCCAGAGACCCAGCTAGGCTTTGGCAAGTTTGCTTTTCATTTTTCTTCTGTCGGGATGACAGGAGCAAATGAACAATTACAGTATTTTTTTGTCCCGCTGACAAATTATATGTTAGCTCAATTTAGCCTAAGCACAATTCCACAATCAAAGCCAAATCAAAGCAACCAAACAGGCTTACGTTTTCTAAAATTCATTAATCCTGTTTGTCTTTTGTGCCTCTCTAGATGATTATTATTCTGTGTCCTCAGCCGAAGAGGAGAGTATGAGCGTTTTGATTTTGCCTTTGGTTTTTGTTTTTTTTTTCTCCAAAGCAGTCTGTGTTATAAGGGTTACAAATACTTAATTAGAGAAGAAGGGAAATTCCACTGACTGACCAAATGCAATTAAGCTATCTGGCTCATTTGGAAATGGGATATGAATTTAAATAAAGCTCAGCTTTGTGGAAGCTGCCTCCCTCTGATGGACACTTCAGATTTGGATGTAAAGAAAAACAAGGAAGATAATTCCTTACTATTCACTCAGCTCTGCTCTTAATACAGATACCAGTTTAGAGCCTTTGCCAAGCTGCAGGGAAGTACGGATGTTTTTCTGAAGCTGAAGAATACCTAAAAATGTCAGAGAATGAAGGAAGAAGAAAGGTATGAATTGAGGCGTGTTTTACTCAGCACTACTGGTTCCCCAGGGAACAGGATCCAGCATAACCATCTGTACGAGTGGGGAGGTGCCAACAGCTAATCATTACGTGATACTGTGCAGAGAAATGTGTTTGAAATCCCAGATTGCTCCAGGTTTTAGATGCTTGAGGCAGAACAGAGGCCCATGAGACCTTGGGTTCTGTGAGCAGTCTATCCATGGAGCTGAGCATACACTGGATCATTTTGGTCTTTAGTTCACCAAGGAAAACTAATACCAAATTTCTGATGGTCACTGATCTTAGCCAAACCAGATACCTAAGGGCAGAAACTGGATCCATTTTGCAGAGAAGCATAACTATGGGCACCTAAAGAACCTGCAAGTCAAACAGGATTATTCCTTTAAAATGAAAGTGTCTCCCTTGGTGAAGGGAGGGCTTGGGTTTTTTTGGATGAGAATTTTGAGCTCAAGTACCTGCATCCATGTAAATACTATGAAATGATATGTGGATCATCCTAAAGTCCTTCATAGGCTGCAGATATTATTTTTAAAGAACATAAGATCTTTGAGAGTAACTGGGTATCTACCCATGCCTCACCCTGTCCTTCCTCTCAGCCCAGTTCCTCACAGATAACTAGCATCTTGCAGCTTGTTGAAAGAGTAGCTAAATCACTGGCACTGCCACCATTTTTCTAGACTCAGAAAGTCAGAGAAGATAAATGATAATGGTTTTCTCTTGTAGCACATAATGCTTTTCATCAGCAAAGCATGCAGCTAATAATCATATAAAAACAGAGGGATTTATGCAATAAAATTCTGCTTATAGACACTTTCCAAATCACTGTAGAAAAGACTATTAGGCAGGAGCCAATGAGGCATTGGCTCAGCCATTACACACCTTGTAGACACTTTCCTAAACACATAATGGCTGGATTTTTGAGGAAATTGCAGTTCCAACAGTCAAGAGAACATACATTTTAGGGGATACCTAGTTCTGCCTTTGCCCTTGGAGTTATTCATCTTAAACATGCAATACCCTTTCAGTGTCTATGCATATACATTTAAAACATGACACTTTCAGGTGCAATGTCTCCAACCTCTTTTAGTCTTCCATTTAAGGATGAAATGATCCCATCCAAGAAGGCCACATTTCACTGAGAGATAAGTGTGGTCTAGTTAAATGTAGGCACTTAGAGACAAACACTTTTGGTCTGATGAATCCCAGTAGAAGTGAAAATAAATGCTAGAACATATTGCCTGTGTTGTAAATAATCACGGATACTTTCTCCACAATAAGTATATATATTTTAAGGGTTTCTTTTTTAAATATCTATTTTTAACATCTTTATTTTGTTAACTTTTGTTGCACTGTAAGTAACATGACTGGCAGATTTTATCCATATTAGTAAATAAAATTAGACTGGAAAAGGGAATCAAGTATTGCACATGAGGGCCTGTGCTGCTAGTGTATTCCCAGGCCAAGAGCAGATCAAGATAACCAAAACTCTCTCAGATATTGCACAGGACTGGAGAAGGGAATAACATCAGCTAGGGACTGTTTCCAGTAAGCATTTCAGACTGGGAAAGGAGGTTAGAGATGGACAGAAACAGATAAGCAAATACAAGACAATTCACAGTGTTTGACCTCAGTGCTAGAAAAAGATCCTTGACTAATTTCATTTGATAGTATTAAATGTGGTTATGTCATCTCAAAGTACTTGAAGGCATTGCCAAATACTTCAGTAGGAAAAGACCAAATGACTATGACATAACATGGAAATTTGGCATTTGATCAAAATAAGTTGTGATACATGATTAAGATGCCTCACAAGGCTTTAGTCTTTATTCTTGTTTGTAGAAAGCTCTTTCGTTTTCTTTTTCTTGCATAATGCAGTGAATGACATGGAACAGGCTTGTATTCTATGAGGAAAAATCATCTATCAAATATTACTGAGGTGAAGGTATCGATAATACTTTATAGATACCTTTTGAGGCCTGATGAAAAAAGAAAGTGGGAGAGGGCTGAATGGTTTGACACAATGTCAGTCACAATTCCTTCACTTGACATCCAGTTTCAGGGAAGATGCATATTCACCTTTGTTAGTAAATACAGATTGAAAACTCTGGTAATATGAATTCCTATGGACAATAACTCTTCACTGATTGTATATCTAAGAATCATAGAATCCCAGACTCATTTGGGTTGGAAAGGACCTCAAAGATTATCTAATTCCAACCCCCTGCTCTGGGCAGGGACAGTCTCCACTAGCCCAGGGTGCTCAAAGTCCCATTCAACCTGGCCTTGAACCCTGCCAGGGATCCTGGGGCGTCAACAGCCTCTCTGATCACCCTGTGCCATGGCCTCACCACCATCACAGGGAAGAATTTCTTCCTAATATCTCATCTAAATCTAACATCCTATCTTAAAGCTGTTACCCCTTGTCCTATCACTCCATTCCTCTGTAACCAGTCCCTCTCCAGTGTTCCTGTAGCCTTGTTAAGTACTGGAAGGCTGTTGTAAGGTCTCCCTGGAGGCTGCTTTTCTTTTCTTCAGGCTAAATAAGCCAAACTCACTCAGCTTGTCTTCATAGCAGAGGTGCTCCAGCCCTCTGATCATCTTTGTGGCCTCCTCTGGATTCAATCCAAAAGGTCCACATTGGTCTTGTACTGTAGACCCCAGTTCTGGATGTAGGACTCTAGGTGGGGTCTGATAAGAGCAGAGCAGAGGAGCAGAATCACCTCCCTCATCCTGCTGGTTGCACTGTTTTTCATGCAGCCCAGGACACAGGCAGCTTTCTGGTCTACAAGCATAAATTTCTGCTTCATGTTGAGTTTCTTGTCCACCACCACCCCCAAATCCTTCTCCTAAGGGCTGCTCTCAATCCATTCTCCTCCCAGCCTGTAGTTATGCTTGGGATTCTCCTGACCCATGTGCAAGACCTTGCACTTGGCTTTGTTGAACTCCATGCAGTTCTCATGGTTCCACCACTTACACCTGTCAGGGTCCCTCTGGATGGCATCCCATCCTTCCAGCATATGAACTGTGACACACAGCTTGGTGTCATCAGCAAACATGTTAAGGGTGCACTTGATGTCATTGTCTGTGTCACCACCAAAGATGTTAAACGTGCCAGTCCCAATACCAAACCTTGAGGAGCGCCACTTGTCACTGGTTGGACATCAAACTCTTGACCACAAATCTTTAGTACAACCATCCACACAATTTGTTATCCACTGAGTGGTCAATACATCAAATCCATGTCTCCAGTTTAGCAACAAGTTTGTTGTGCAAGACAGAGTCAAATGCTTTGTGTTTCTTCTATGTTTTGGACTCATTTTTGCATAAATTTATGACAAGTGAGGCAGCTGTAAGATTTAGATTTTGAACTTTTACTAACACACCAATTTTGACAGCTATAATGACCTGATTCCCTGCCACCTCCTTGTGGTTTCAATTCAAACCTAACTGAACAGTGGGAAAAAAAATTTCACTTTTATGAATGTGGAAACAATTTTGTAATCTTCTATGTCTGTCCTGATTCGCATGAACCCTTTCATTTCAGTGAGTGCTTGCACAGCTCTGAAAGCTTATGGACAAATTATTTAGGACCAGAGCTGATCTCAGCTCACAAAGTGCTCCAGAACACTCATGAAAGTCAATGACTGTGTGATGTGGTCTCACAGGGCATTTAAAAAGCTGAAAAACTCGAGAGGCTTGACGGATACCTAGAGAAAAACACTATGCTGTGTAGCTAGATTCAATACAACACCCAAACCAAGCTCTAGGTAGCTCAGTAATCAAGGGCAGAGACTGTTCTTGCTCTGTGTTAGTGATGAAAGAAGTACTGTAGTATCCTGTAGCATCAGCAAGATTCAAAGAGCATAAAAAACAGTCAAGGGGACTTTGCTTGAATTGTTAATCAATTATGAAAATGATGATCTTACAGAAGGACCAGAGATAAAATGGATCATTTTCACAACCAAAGAAAAGAGAAAAAACTGGAATGCATATTTATCAGAAGAATCAATTCTGCTGCTGAGATCATTTTGGCAAAGAAAAAATGAAATACCATGAATTATGGAGATTGTTTATTGTATGTGACTGCTCTGAATAGGAGAAAGTACAAAGGCATGTCAAAAGAGTGGGGAAATTAGCAGCTGAATTTAGCAGCTAGGTAGGAATAAATGGCCATATGCAAGTCACCATGACAGAATAAAACAGTAAACAACTGGAAAAGGTTGACATGTGCAGAGTTAGTAAGAAGCTGAGCACTGGTTTGATGTAGTAAGAGATGGCTGCATGGGTACTTGTAAAGTATCTGTGCTCAGAAAAATTGACAGAGAGATCTCAGCAATCATGTTCTGAATAGGCCAGGAGGTGTGGGAACAGTCTAACAGAAGGTTGCAACAACCTACAAAAAAAGGGTGCTAGCACTGAGCTCATTGGGGATGGCTGAAAATGAAAGATTATAAAGGCTTGGGTTTTGTTCTTACAGTAGTTTTGATGGAAATTTCCCATACAACATTTACATTTTAGCACAAACTCTACCACCAGATGTTTGCCTCCAAGTTAAATCTTCTGTTTGTGAAATGATGTTATGCATCCTCACAGGAGTAACAGTGTGAGTGATTCAAGTCCTGCTCGCCTTTGTAGGTAGAGCTTTTGGTTAGACTTCAGCCCCATGAGGTACCATGATGTTCCCGCTTGCAGGAGCAATACTTCAAAGGAATTGTAAGACAGCTCAGGAAACAGAGACGTGAGTCCACTGACCCATTATTCACATGGGGCACTGATGGGAGAAAAATCACTGTATTTCAGGACATTCAGTTTTTCAACACTACTTTGAAAATGTGTTTGTAAATAAAAAAACATTTTGTGGGAAAATAGATTTAATCTGCAATTCTGTGTTGTGTTGGTGAAAAAAATTCAGTGTAAATTCCTTAAATATTTCTGGAAAAGTAACATGGTGTAGGGGAAGAACTGCATAAACATAGGTGTTATGTGGTAGAAGGATTGCAGAGCCTCTGCTAAAGGCCTGGTTGTACGGTTGATTGATGAGGTAGAAGATGATGGCATCAATGACAGAAAATAAAGAAAGGAGGAGAAGGAGGAAGATGAAAAGGAGGAGGAAGAAACTCAGCATGGCAGCATTTCATATGGTAGAATAGGGTTCAGAAGAATAAGCATAGAGGGAAAGAGCTGCAAGCAAACCATTGCAACTTGAACACAGTGCAAAAGCTTTATGTTTCCTCCTCTTCACTTTCCAAAGCCAACTGAACCCTTGCCTCTTAGGCACCTAATCAGAGATAAGAGGAAAACAATGACAAAGATTAATAAAAGGAAGAAACCCTATAATTTTCATTCATAGATAAGGATGACTACATCCTTCTGCACCAATAGATCTTTTAGTGAAAACATTTTCATTCAATTTAATGTTTTGGTCAGAATTTCTCAGTGTGGTGTGAAAGTAATTAAACAAAATAAAAGGATCTGCAGAGGTATCTAATTCCTTCCTCCCAGCTGTGTTATGAAATTTATGGCTGGTTACAGCCGCAGACCAAGCAAAGAAGTTTGCTAAACATCTATTCCTTTTCTGTATTAAATAAAGTGCCCTCTTTTTCCCCCTCACAGAAAAAGGTCATTGTGTCCGTCAGTGGGATTCCTTTCAGCCCAAAATCTTATTTTATACAACCATTTTTACTCATAATTGTAGCTATGGGGACTGGTCCTATTTTCACACTAGGAAAATGCAGTCGATTTCAATACAGCCAGTCGTGGTCAGGCTTCTGTAAATGAGATTAGAATTGAGCCTATGTCAAACACAGTAGAGCCAGAAAAAGATTTATTTATATCATTGAGCTCTTCGGGTGAGGATTTGTCCCATTAAAATGTATTATCTATTATACTTTGGACAGCATGGCCAAACCAAACTAACACTCAAAATTGGATGTTTGGAAGGAACAGGTTTCTGCTCTTCTCCTTCAACACAAAGTCATTTGAGAGCATTTGTGGATCTGGGGACTTTAAAGAGCTGGAGAGACAATCCTGTGAAGATTATGAAGACCTGAACCAACACCTGTGGTGAAAGGCCTGGTCTGTGTATCAGTGAAACAAGAGGATGTTGCTCTTCAGGGTGCTTTTAGTCTGAAGCTGCATGATCTTTTACAGCCATTAATGCTAGAAAATGTATTGCACACACAAACTTTCAGGGAATTGGCATTTGTGATGTGAGCAGGGCCTTATGTCCACCTCAGGCTTGTGTCATGCTGAATCGGATGGTAGTCTGATCCCTATTCAATAATGAATAAAATAATTAAATTTCTTTAGTACTAAACAGCAAGCAGATGCAGTCAAAACAACTAGCCTCACCTGCAGGAGTTCATATCCTTATTTTCCAGAAGCTTCAAACTTACTAGGAACTAAACTACTCCTGCAAATTCCCAGTACCACTCCTGGGTGTTCTTGTATGATGTTTAGAGAGCTAGAAACACGGTTTTCAATAACTGCAGCTTTGTTTGCCAACTACTTCTGCAGAGAATCCCCAGGAGCAATGTCACCATTGCCAGTCCTGTTCATAAGTTTTCTTGTTTGATCTTGAATATTTCCACTCCTCCTCTGATGGAGGTCACTGTTGGTGTGCCTCCCACCATTTACCCTGGATAGTCAGGCCTGGACATCCACAATACATGTCTAAAGCATAGGTACCTATCGATGCTACAGCTACAATATGTCTCTAAGGGTCTTTGCATTGATAGGCACCTAAATGCCTAGTGAAATCCAGGAGGGATTATTCATTTTAAAGGATCTTCAAAATCCAAATATATTGGAGAGTTTGAGAGCAAGCTTTTTTTATTCTTCAGTTAGTCTACACTGAACTTTATTGCTATCCTTTGTTTTCCCTTCCTTTCTTTCTATTTCTTGAGGTCTCAGTGGTGCTCAGAGTATCTGATCCTGCCTCTCAAAAGACACAAATATCCTGATCCTATGGCTTGCTCTGCATCTTTTGCAAGTCTCTTTTGCTTCCACTGAAGTCTTAAAATAAAACTCCTTTTCATTACACTTTGGCATTCATTATTGGGTATGATACTAGGATAGTAGCAGTATTTATAAAACTATATAAAGAACACAAAAAGCTGATGTGATGAATGAATATAAAAAAGCAGGAGCACAATACTCCTTAAACTAGCCTTTTAAACTTAGATATTGCATTCTAAAGATGCCAGCAGTTCAGATAAAAAGGAGCAACATCAAGAAATGTGAATCACAACCTCGTTTGAAGGGTTGTAATTATCTCTTTTTCTTCTTGCAGATTCACTAAATAACTGTTGAAAGAAATACTAGTGACATTGGGAGTGCAGGGGTGCAGAGCCCATGCGACCACAGCATCATAGCCATCCTGCTACCCAACTGCAGGGTCACGAGGTTACATCATTATACGTTACTCTGAAAGAGAGATTTTGGTGTGAAATCAGGCATTCTTTTGTGAATCTGGGAATGGTTTAAGAGGTCACTGACTTACAAGCTCTCCTCTACCTATGATAGCTGCGAAATGATAACTTATCATTACTGCACTCCTAAATCCATGCCAATGTAAAGTGAAACAGGCTTTATACAGAAAAGCCTGTCAGGCTTTTCAGTCCACATCTTGCTCAAGTCAATTAAAACCCATTTTTCAGCTCAGGGTAGGAAACAGCTCTTGAGGCTGAAGAGGTGAGTGGTACTAGTCACCTCATTTACTGTTCATACAGATCCATCTGAGATGTATAACTTGGGAATTAACAATTACTGGTGTCAACTACCCCTTACAGAGCAGTTTCATGGCAGCCAGCTGTTGCATAAGCAAATATTCATTATGCATATTTACTATAGCTTCAAGAAGATCCGTGCAGTATTTTAGGCTGTATATAGTGACTTCAGGTGTGAGCTAGAAAATCAGGAAGTCAAGAATTAGGCTTATATTCAATAAAATATAATAATTGGAGTATATTGTACTATTAGTAGATATGAAAAGCAGTCATATGGCATTTATAAAATGAGTAATTACAGGGATAGCGGGTTGTTATTTTACATTAAAAATTTCAGGTGTACACAAACAGGTAGTCAAAGTAGTTGAAAGAAACCTTAGTTAATTTACCCGAGTTCAGAGACTGCTTTGCAAAGGTTTCAGGGGATCTGGAAGTAGGAACCTCAGCCTGATCACATGTTCAGTGCCTGGAATGGCATCTCAGCACAGAAGCTTTCTATTAGCATTGTATATACGTGATATATAGTGTATTACCTGGTATAACATAATTCTCAAATCCCAGAACCTTGCATCCCTGGACCTCTAGGTGGGAACTGGGGAAGTAAATCCCCCCCCCCACTGTAAGAGCAGAGCAAGTCTGAGACCGCCTCATGAGACTGAATGTCTACAAGTCTATGGGGCCGGACGACATGCATCCCAGGGTCCTGAAGGAGCTGGCTGATGTGGTTGCTGAGCCGCTCTCCATCATATTTGAAAAGTCATGGCTGTCATGAGAGGTCCCTGGGGACTGGAAAAAAGGTCATGTCACTCCCATTTATAAGAAAGGCAGCAAGGAAGACCCAGGGAATTACAGGCCGGTGAGCCTCACCTCTGTGACTGGGAAGATCATGGAACAGATCCTCCTGGATGACATGCTGGAGCACACGAGGGAAGAGCACGTGATCCGGGACAGCCAGCACGGCTTCACCAAGGGAAGGTCGTGCCTTACCAATCTGGTGACTTTCTATGATGGAGTGACAGCATCAGTAGATAAAGGGAAGGCGACCGATGTCATCTACCTGGACTTGTGCAAGGCCTTTGACACAGTCCCCCACCACATCCTTATCTCTAAACTGGAGAGATGTGGATTTGATGGGTGGCCCATCCAGTGGATAAGAAACTGGTTAACAGAACGTAGCCAAAGGGTGGTGGTCAATGGGTCTATGTCCAGGTGGAGGCCAGTGACAAGCGGTGTCCCCCAGGGGTCTGTCTTGGGACTGGTTGTCTTTAACATCTTTATCAATGACATTGATGATGGGATTGAGTGCACCCTCAGCAAGTTTGCAGATGACACCAAGCTGAGTGGTGTGGTTGACACCCTAGAAGGAAAGGAAGCCATCCAGAGGGACCTTGACAGGCTGGAAAAATGGGCCCGGGTGAACCTAATGAGGTTCAACACTGCCAAGTGTAAGGTCTTGCACTTGTGCTGGAAGAATCCCAGACATAGATACAGACTGGGAGAAGAGCTCCTTGAGAGTAGCCCTGCTGAGAAGGACCTGGGTGTCACAGTGGATGAGAAACTTAACATGAGCCAGCAGTGTGCTCTTGCAGCTTGCAAGACCAATGGTATCCTGGGCTCCATCAGAAGAGGGGTGACCAGCAGGGACAGGGAGGTGATTGTCCCTCTCTTCTCTGCCCTCGTGAGGCCCCACCTGGAGTACTGTGTCCAGATCTGGGGTCCCCAATATAAGAAAGATGTAGAACTGTTGGAGAGGGTTCAGAGGAGGGCCACAAGGATGATTAGAGGGCTGGAGCACCTGCCCTACAAGGAGAGGCTGAGGGAGCTGGGCTTGTTCAGCCTGGAGAAGAGAAGGCTGCGGGGGGACCTCATTGCAGACTGCCAGTACCTGAAGGGAGCAGAGAAACAGGAGGGGATTCAACTTTTTAAAAGGGCAGATAATGGCAGGACAAGGGGGAATGGTTTAAAGCTGAAGGAGGGAAGGTTTAGATTGGATATTAGGGGGAAGTTTTTTATGGAAAGAGTGGTGAAGTGCTGGAACAGGCTGCCCAGAGAGGTGGTGGATGCCCCATCCCTGGAAGTGTTCAAGGCCAGGTTGGATGGGGCCCTGGGCAACCTTGTGTAGCTCCAGGCCTGAGGTTGGTGGCCCTGCCTGTGGCAGGGGGGTTGGAGCTTTATGATCCTTGGGGTCCCTTCCAACCCTTGCCATTCTATGATTCTATGATAACATCACCTGTATGACTTTCAAATGTTCTTTGTAATAAATTATTTCAATCTGTATAAAGGAAATAACTGGCATTGGCATTCTAAAAATAGTAAAGAAATGTATCTCAAACAAGTTGGCTTTCTGATCAGCATGGGAAAAGCCCCGACTCATTACTAATTTCTTTAAATTCTTACTTCCCAGGCTTTCTCATCCTCTTTCTTTCCTACTAAGCAGTAGATTCTTACTGACGTTTTATCTGGCAGTTTTCATATTGCTATTTCTGATTGCCGCTAATATACTGAAGTATACTAAATGATTAATCTTTAAATGATAGGCTTGATACATTGCAGATGCATCAGGAAGCCGACATAAGTTGTCCTGTAACATATAGTTAAGTGAGTTTCAAGAGCACAAAGCTAGTCATCTGATCTCCTTCAGTGGGAAAGAGGTTCAAAAATACCTTATGTGGAAGCCTGCAAGCAGGCTGGTTGATCTGAAATTGAAACCACGTGGTCCTCCTTGGGCTGAATAGGCATCTTACATTCATTGCCCAGGAGATGAACAATGTAGAGCTCTATTAATCATAATAAGGATTGCAATAAATCATAACAAGGATTCTATTCCAGCCGAGGAATGAAGCAAACTCCAAACCCAGGGCTGAACATAGAGACAAGTTAATTCATCAGTGAATTGTCAACAAAGAATGTGCCTTAATCTTAATTACTGGTAGACCACCATGTCAGAGCCCTGAAACATGTGTGAATATTAATACAAAGAGCAAACAAGGTGTCAGCATGGAGTGATGTGCTAATTTCACATCCTGGGTAGAATCAGGAATGCTTCTTAGATTCACAGGCACCTTTAAATCTTAAGCACCCTCTGTTTTATGCATTATGCTTCCCCAGATGTAACATATCAGCCAGTGGCAAAGTCATTCCATGCTGGAAGCTTATGGATCCCAGGCTGCAAAGGAAATTATATTTTCTAATTTGTCTTTGAGTGCGAGGGGTGGGGAAACACATGGGGCTTCTTGCACCCAGAGAAGATAATCTGTATCCCTGGTATGGTATTAGAGCAAATAGAGTTGGCACAAATTATTATTTTTATATATAATGTAGAACTGATAATTAAGAGAGTGTGGGTAGCACAGGTGATGATATCTGTACAGTAACATCTGCTGGCAGGTAAGGACTATCTCCTCCTGCTTCTTAAGACTCATTGCCTTTTGCAGCAAACACTGGAGGACATGTTTATGGGTTCAATAGCTGCAAAACAAGCAGTTCCCAGCACAGACTGAGACATACAGAGAAATACCGTCTTTCTATTCTCATTTAGGCAGGCAAGATAAACGTATTGAAAAGTCACATACATATGTAGGCTTACATTCTACTATTGCTATCCAAGATCTGTGTTCTCTCTGTCAGTAAAATGATGCTGGCAAAAAGAAGCCTAAAGTCCTCTGTAGCTTTGTCTGTACAAGACACAGACACTTTTATTTAGCCCCCAATTACTTAATGTAGTGCATGAAGGTCACTCACATACGATAATCTGGAGGCATTTAGTTATCAGCAAATCTGATTGGATTTCACCACAGTTTTTCTTCAAGTGAGGGAGTCACTTGGTGTGTGACTGCTGAATAAAGTTTTGTAATTTGCATTTTTATCCCAAGAGGAAAATCCATGAACTTGTGAGCGTCAAGTGCCTAAACTGGTCACAGGCACCAGCTAGCACTAGTTTCTGATCATATTTAGCTTTTTTTTTTCCTTAAGAAAGAAGTAATCAGTCAAAGCATTCTGCGCTTTCTTGCCATGAGCCTCATCTCTAACTAAGTGTGTCTTCAGCAGCGTATTGTCAATGTCAGTTACTGCTTTGTCTAAGTGCCATACCAGAAACTTCTCTATCAATACGGATTTTCAGCTTCAAACACATTCAAGAGATCTGTGTTCTTTTATCAATTTTGGCCATCTTACACTCCCCCCTTTTGGATATTACAGCCTGGAAGTTTGTGCAAAGTAATTATTGCTCTTTTTCTAACTTGGCCATTTCTATTTGTATGTCCTACCATTCTCCTTTCAAACTTTTTTCCTCCTTACTGCATTTTTTTCATTGTTCTGATGACTGTGAGCTGTTCCTTTTTAAGGTGACCTACAAAGGATTTTATTCTTTTTTTAATTGGACTTACACTTTGTTTCTTTCTGGTGTACAAAGATATTCTTTCTTTTTGTTTGTTTATTCATAGCAATTATTTTTTTCTTTGCTATTTCAGGAATGTCAGTGCTGGCCTTTTCTGATTTTTCTGGATGCTACTTTGAATCTTCCCAAGGACAGTTATTATTAGCTCTTACATTGCAGCTGACTGGGTATGGGTGTTGAAAGTTTAATCTGTTATCTCCATAAAATATAATTACTTGTACCCACCAACCTTGAAATGAACCCATATTTATATAAAAAACCCTAACTATTCTCAGTGAAAGTAAAATTTACTAGCTAACTCGTATCTTCCTGGAATGTTCTCCAAAACTGCTAGCTTCATGAGATATATATCACATTGACTAAATCTCAGTAAGTCTTTCTTATCTGTATACATGTGCCTAACATTAATAAAGTAAAATCTTGCAACCTCCCTCTCCCTATTCCATAAAGAGACATGTCATATCATCTAATTTCTTTCAAAACTTCTCAGGGAACATTTCACTTATGCTGTGTGACTGTCTAGCTTGCAGTTTCTTATCCTAATATTAGCATTAAAACTGGTCAGGTGAATCATACCTTAAAAGTCCGTTTTTCTTCTTTGAGTTTAAAGAAGACTGCTAGTCCTTAAAGCAATATGCTTTGCTAGGTGAGATGAATCCCATGTCATGTCTCCATCCCTGATTTTCCCTTCCCCGGTATGTTCCTCCTTACTCCCCCATGGTGAGTCTATATGATTTAATTCTGGTAATATGACATGCAATATGCAGGATAGATATTGGCCTCTATGCTGTCAGAAATACCAGCCAACTTGCACATCACCTTGAAGATTTTATGAACAGATTGTCTTTAACATACATGGACCGCATGGAAACTATGACATTGGGACTCTATAAAATATGTGGCCAAGTAATGACTTCTGACAGCTCTATGGGAATGCAGCCTGAGCTGAATGCACCCTTGTGTGCACAGTGTAGTGTCTAAAAGGAAAACATCACAGTTCCTCATGTCTCTGATGCTTGCATTTTTCATTGTATATGTTTATTTTGGCCTTTACATTACTTAGTTCTTCTCACTCCCCAGGTTTATTTCTTGCCCCAATGGATTCTCTTTCCTCTCCTTTCACAGTCTGCTTTATTATACTGAATATGCCAAGATCACCTAGTCCTCGCTTAACAGAGAGACACTCTTCCTTCAATCTTCCTTGTAGACCTTTGCAATTTCTCTTCCTTGATGGTACATGGCCAGGACAGTATTCTAGATAAAGCCTTACAGGGACTTTCTGCAGTGCCATTAATAAGAAATCCCTCTCAGCTGATACTAATGCTTAACTGTTAGGCAGGAAAGTGGACTTCACTGAGGAGTAAATATGTAGGACTGTTCCACTCAATGAAATGTCCCTCAAACTTTGCTACTATTGCCTTGTTGGCATTTGCTGGAATAAACAACAATCCTGTGTTAAAATAAAGGGATTTGTGACTTGAATACTAGTGAAGTAGCTGTAGAATTGTGTCCTCACCTGCTGTGGCCAACAAGCTCAATGACAGAGATAAATGTAATTTGGCAGCATTACTGGATCCATATTTTAAGCAAAAATTGAAACCTGGTTTCTACAAAGTGCTGACATTGCTATCTGGAAGGATGAACCGTTAAATGTAGGATCCATCCTCCCTTACCTGCTTTGCTGAGTGCTCTGCAAGTTGGTATTTTACATACCAGTGGAAGGAGCTACTGATGTGGCAAAGAAAATCTTCTGAGTGCAAAAATGCCCTAAAACCAATCAAGGTCAAAAACTCTGCAAGGGACACTGAGCCTAGGGCAAAATTGTTTTGGGCTACAGTCTGACATAAGACGTAGGCTGGTCAATGCACAGCTCCAGTCGAATACAAATCTAGTTCAGTTGACTAAAAAATGTGTCTGGTGCTATCAGGGATGCCCTAAGATACTATATCTGGTCTACAGTTGCTGACCAAATTGCCTGTGGGTTTTCTATACATCCAGTGTAATATCTCTCAGCCCTGAGTTAATGCCTTAGATGTTCTAACATATCTCTTATGCCACCAGGCACTTATGTTCTGGGAAATGAGTTGATTCCTTAATGCACCAGGCCCCTAAATGTAACCCTTTAGTTTTAGTTGTCTTTGCCTCAAACTGAATCCCACCACTGGACTGTGTAAGCCAAATCCCACCTTGTGTTTGTCCCCCACTATACATGCTTGCAAAGGGAGACTGTGGGTTGATCTGAAGGTATGGAAGCTGGACAGGAGACGAAGCGCACTGAGCAGGTCCATTGGAGGACATGGACGTATTCCTTGAGACCAAGACTTTATCATTCATTATTTCTTGCTTACTTGGTCGTAACTGGAAGGAAAATGACATTTGTTTCTCTATGGGGCAGTAAATTATATTTATGAACAAGACTCTGGCTACTTTAATCCTGTGCAGTTTTGTGTATCTGTGCTGCTTTGGTGGCTTTTGTAAGCTGCAGTTACAGCTTTCTGCAAGCCCCATATTTTGTAAACATTGGTCAATTCAAGGCCAAATTTGAGGCTGAGCCAATCAGAGCTGGTCATAGCGCCTCTGTGAATCACATATAGGAGAAAACAAGACTGCTGGCAGGCGCACTTTGCCACTAGGGCGGGAGTGAGAAGATGTAACAAGCTGCACAGACACCAAGGCCAGGCCTGCAGGAGGGGGGCGTGAAGAATGTGGAAAGAGAGTTTCCCCTGCAGCTCGTGGTGAAGACCATGGTGAAATGGGTGTCCCCCCGAAGCCCATGGATGAGGACGGGTAGCAGAGACACCTATACCCTGTGAAGAGATTGATCCATGCCTCAGCAGGTTTGCCGGGGGACTTGTGACTTTGTGGGGGACCAGGCCAGGGGATCTGGACCTGAATGTCAGCACACTATGGAGGGGAGTCCTGCTGAGAGGCCTGTGGTGAGGAGATAGCTCCCCAATAGAGAGGACTCATGCTGCAGAAGTTCGTGGATATGACTCTCGCGTGGGTGGGACCCCACAGCGCCGCACGGGGAAGTAAGTGTGTGTGTGGAATGTGTCGTCCACCACCCCAGCTGAGGTAGAAGACGACTCGGAAGACAACAATTCCCCATTCCTTGCCCCTCCCTGTGCTGCGATGGGAGGGAAGAAGGGAGCAGATCTATGATTAAGGTCAAGAGTGTGAAGAGGTGAGGGGTGGGGGGAAGGAGAAGCGTTGAGATCTGGGGAAGAGAAACAGCTTGTGAGGAATCACCCGAACCCCACTGCCCATTCCCTGCCCCTCCCTGGGTCATGTTGAGGGGGGAAGAAGGGAGTAAAATCGCGATGAGTTTTAAGTGTGCTAAGAAGGGAGGGGTGGGGGCAAGGTGCTTTAAGACCTGGCTGCTTCTTATCTCGTTTCAGTTCACTGGGTGTATTAGTTGTAGTAGTAATAAATCACTTTCCTTTATTCTGTGCTGAGTCTGTTTTGCCCATTGCACTAATTGGAGAGTGATCCCTCTCTCCTTATCTCAAGTCCTAAGCCTCTCAATATATATATTTTCTCCCCTTTTCAGCTGAAGGGGGGGAGTGAGCGAGCAGCTTGGTGGGTATTTGGCTTCTAACCAGGGCCAAAACCACCATATCCTGTCTATTCCAAGAACAGCTTGATTACAATGTAATTAATTTTGTAATACAATTTATTTATGTGTTGCCTTAGAGATTCATCCATTCATCAGGAGCAATTCCAGATTTATCCCACATTCCCAGAAAATCCTGCCTGACCTCAACTAAGCGGTTGATTGCTAAGTCATGACCATTTGTTGATGTTATCACCTTCAGTCAGGTTTCTGACTGATCAGAAATATTTTTAATAGAAAATTAGGTACATACAATCTGATGAAGAAATTCCTAGACTCATAGATCAAGACGTAGGCCCTGTTTCATATAGTTTTATCCCTATACCCATAATTTTCACGGAGGAGTTGACAGCATTTCACATGAGCTAGCCATCCAATTGCTAATTCAAACACCAATGTGGGTACCAAATTATTTGTAAATAGCTGACAGAAAGTTAAATACCACCTCTAGGAAAGCCTAGAAGAAAAGGTCTGGGGATTATCTAATGAAGGATCTTGACTAAAGCTTTGAATCAGAGGGGATTGGAGCTGTGGGGCTAATGCAGTGATGATTCTTCAGCATTTCCCCAAGCCACTGTCCCTTCGTACTGCCTGCTAGGTGATTCTTCAGAATTATGTATTACCTTCAGCTACATTCAATTTGCTCCCATACAACTAGTGTGACAACAACAAAAATGTGTGCTCTTAAAAGCATAGCCATTATGGTATCTTCTTTTATTGTCTGGTAGTTGCAGTGTGTTCTATTGCATTACATGAAAAATAGAGTCTGTCTCTCCCGTGATTAGATAGAGAGGAAAGATGGGTGCTGTATTTTGTCAGAATTTACAGCAACTGATAGGGGTAAATGACTAAAATATTCTAGTTAGTGTTTACTTTGCATCTTCCTTTGCTGACTATGGAGATCGCTTCATATTCTTTCCTTTTATATAACAGACTTAGCAAAAAGCATAGTTTTCTTTTTTCCTGATCTTAATCATTTTTAGTGAATGCTGGAATTTATGACAGTGAAGCCTCATCCTGCAGTGGATGGCTGCTTTCTGAGCAGGCTGGGGGGAGGATTTTTCTTTCACTCCCAGAAATGGGTCATTTAAATAAAAAGGCTATAACTGATGACTAGTGTTGACCCTTGAAATTCTCTAAAGTCATCACTGTTGGACAACTGTTCCCTCTGCTGCTTTATGTGTGTGTGGAACTGGAGAAGTTGTGTGATGGATAAATCTAAAGTGGTGAGGCCCTGGCACAAGGTGCCCAGAGAAGCTGTGGCTGCCCCTGGATCCCTGGCAGGGTTCAAGGCCAGGTTGCATGGGGCTTTGGGCACCCTAGGCTAGTGGAGGGTGTTCCTGCCCATGGCAGGAAGCTTTAAGGTCCTTTCCAACCCAAACCAGCCTGTGATTCTGTGGTTTTATGAAAACTGCCATAGGGAAAAAAGTGAGTTGTACATTCTTTGTATCTATTACTAGCTCTACTAAAAAAGCAGCCAAAAGGAAGAATAACATGGCCTACATTTCTAAAGGTGGCTATTAGTTTTGGGTCTGATTCTCAAAGCAGCTGAGTATCCAAAAAATGCAACTAAGTTCCCTTGAAACCACTTCTGAAATCTCACAGTCGAGTCATGTGTCTTGCTTAGGTCATGATACCTTTATTCGCAAGCCAGAAAACCAGAGACAAAGAAACTACTTTGGAAATGTAGAAACCTTGGTGCATTTGGGAGAGAAAAGATTCCATTCATGCAAAGCAAAGAAAAATTAAACACTTTAATAAATGAGCCATGAACCATCTCTCATGCTCAGTTAAGACATCACTACATCTCTAGCCTGACTGATGTCTCAGTTCAAACTTAGCATTTCAGTCATTCTGAAAATGAACACCATCATCCTTGTCAATCAAGCTTATCAGTTAGGCATGATATTCACCCAGATGGATTTCTTTCCATCACATTTAGCTGTTTCTAAATCTTGCAGACACTTCTTGAAAAAAGATCTGGATTTTCTAATCCATCCATCCAGTTAAATTGTATCCAGGCTCTGAGCACCTGATGTCTCAAACCTTGATAAACAGTCTGGTCTTTTTGGTGTCTAGCCAGAATTTGGGTGCAAATTAACTCTCATACCATGTGGTTTTGATCATATGCTTTATTTCTGTGTATTTATTTCATTATGCTGTATCTTCTGTTGCACCAAATATAACACAGTTCTCTTTTTCATGGTTTTACTTAGATGTCTATATCTTAACTCATTGTTAAGAGAGTTAAGCGAGAGATCTGCTTTCAAGCCTCTGTCTCTTCAAACATAATCCAGATTTACAGCTTTATGCTTTGTCCTTGTGTTTTGGGTTTTTGGTAGCAGGGGGGAGCTGCAGAGGTGAGAGCTGCTAAAAGCTTTCCCCATGTCCAAGACAGCCAACTCCAGCTGGCTCCAAGCCGGACCTGCTGTTGCAAGGCTGATCAGCAATGGTGGCATTGCCTCTGTGATAACATATTTAAGAAGGAAAGGGAAAAAATAAAAGAAGAGCAGTAGTTTTTGAGGTCAGAGAGAAGAGTGAGAAGACATGAGAAAATCTTCAAGGTCAGTGAAGGAGGGAAGGAGGTATTCCAGGCACCAGAGCAGAGATTCTCCTCCAGTCTATGGAGAAGACCATGGTGAGGCAGGCTGTCCCCCTGTAGCCCATGGAGGATGATGGAGAGTAGAGATTCCACGTGCAGCCTGTGGAGAACTCCACACCAGAGCAGGTGGAGGCTCTCAAAGTATGTTGTGATCTGGTGGGAAGCCCACACTGAAGCAAGCTCCTGGCAGGACCTGCAGCCCATGGAGAGAGGAGTTGACACTGGAGTAGTTTTGCTGGTAGGACTTGTGACCCCGTGAGGGACCCAGGCTGGAGGAATCTGTTCCTGAAGGTCTGCACCCCATGGAAGACATCCACAATGGGGCAGTTTATCAAAAACTGCAGCCCATGAGAAAGACTCAGGTTGGAGAAGTTCATGGAGGACTGTCTGCCATGGGAGGAACCTCACACTGCAGCAAGGACAGAGTGGGAGGAGTCCTCTCCTGAGGAGAAAGATGCAGCTGAGACAACACATGATGAACAGACCAGAACACCCATTCCCCATCCCCCTGTACTGCTGGGGGAGGAGGGAGAGGAATCAGGAGTGAAGTTAAGGCCAGGAAAAAAGGAGGGGTGGGGGAAGGTGTTTTTTTTATTTAGGTCTATTTCTCATTACTCTGTTTTCTTTGGTAATGAAGGACATGAATTTCTTCTAAGTTGAGTCTTTTTTGCTCTTGATGGTAACTGATGAACAGTCTGTCCCTGTCCTTATCTGGACCCACAAGCCTTTCTTGTATTTTCTCTCCCCTGCCCAGCTGAGGAGGGCAGTGACAGAGCAGCTTTGGTGGGCACCTGGCCTCCAGCCTGGGTTGACCCACCACACCTTTGTTTTGTCCTGGATGCTTGGGGTTAGTTCCCCAAAGCAGCCTTCAGTTTAATATTAATATTAATCTGAATATGAAAAAAAATCTAGAATACCAATTTGCAACAAGTCAACAAGTTTACTGATTAATACTGGGAGGGTTATGACCAACCAGTAACATGATATTACCAAATTCTGGTCTGGTATATGCCACAGTGATTGTAAATTAGAGACTGGTTCAGAGATGATGGGCAGAAGTACTTTTTCACCTTGTTTCTGGCATTGAGTTTAGTGGAGTGATCCAATCTTCATCTGTCTAAGCCAAAAACAAAAGTAAAAAGTATTAGTGTGACAGGTACGCAGGCTCTGGGTCTGGTACTCAACAAACAGCAATATTCTGTAATTCTTAGCTGGTCCACTGTGGTAAAAGACAATGAATAAAGTTTAGTTGATCCCTTAAAATAATTGTGTTTACTCCATAACACTATACAGACCTTATGCTAACAGGCAAAGAAGCTAAATTAAAATAGCCAGACAGCATCATCTGTCAGTGATTTTCAAGGTCATGTCTTCTTTCTCCACGGATTATTCTTGACTCTCTTCTTTTCTGTGGTGTCTATAAAACCTTGATAACATTCAGATTAGTTGGGTGCTGCAAAGCACTACCTGTGACATCCTCAGTTTCTTTATGACTACCTTTCTTGCTTACCTATGCTTAAGGAGTTTTGAAGAAGGAAGCATTTTTTCTTTTATATTTGCACAGTAGCTGTAAGAGCTACAGTAAGATTTTCTTTTTAAAAAAAAAGAAAAAGATCGTTACTATGTTTAAACCCAATTGCTCAAACCATTTTTAAAAGCTAACAGCTTTCTAAAAACTGCTTTGAAGCAGCTCAATTCTAGCCAAATATCAGAGTAATCCTGTGAGAACCACCCCCATCTTTATTGAAGATGATGACCTTCAAACAAAGGTAAATCTGAAAACATTTGGAGTCATCTTTCTCTATAAGGCTCCAAGACACACATTTTAAATGGGATCAGTGTTTACCTCTCATCTTTACCGAACTGATAATTTACTTTATTCCAGCTTGGTTACTCTAGAAAATGAAACTAATGCCTTCTAATAACGGTTGGCATGGAGCGCTGTGCTACTTGGACATGTTTACATGAATTTTACATAAATGAATAAGTAAAGTAATGGTGGCTGTCAGTGCAGTATTTATCATTACTTGCGGGAATGTGAGAGCATAGCTTAAAGGACATACCTTACTAGCAATGACAATCTGCACAGGTTGCTGTAGCAAGTGTAATCTTGGGTCGTTTTACCTTCAGCTGCAACCTCATGGCCAGCTCTAATAGCTGTAATTCAGCTGTCAGTAAAACAGAGATGTGTCGGTAAAGAATGTCTGCAGCCTCACTGCTCGTCAGCGTTGTGTAACTGTGATCCTGCACCAGAACCATGGAATGGTTCAGAGGAAACTGAGTGAGGATGCTTTCCCTTTGTTGGACCCCTCCTGGAGGGTGGTTCAGGAAGACACTGGCGTCCCAGAGGATCCCTGTCACATCTGCCAGAGCCAGGTGCGTGTTTCAGATGTTCTGATGCATCGCTAAAGGTATTAAAGACTGATGTGTGAGCAGTTGTGTTGAGTCCCTGGCTCATACATCAACATGCCAGTAGACACCTGCAATTAGATGTGAATCTGGACTGGAATACCATTCTAGATGTCTAGACTGTGGTAACAAATGCTGACAGACAGCAGAGAGAGGGATATTCCCCAAAAGTGAATCAGTTCCTTTTAGGACACAGGGAAATAACTCATCTCTGGACACATACCTTGAAGATCTTTTCATCTAGCTGACCATCTAGTCTAAATTAATGACATAACAATTAGACATAGAGTTTGTGGAAATAACTCCTGACCCCCTAAAAAAGGAAATAACAAGGAAATGGAGCTCATGTTTTTTGTCTAATAAAATATGACTGCTGGCAGAAAATGGATGGAAGTAAGGGTCATCAGTACTGAAAGCACATGACACCATCAGATGAGCTACAGCAATAGCTGCTAAGGGTCAGGAGGAGCCAGTCTGAATAGGCTGGAGGCTGTGTTTTAGGAACATGACTGCATGTACTGAAGCCCAACAAAATATGCCTGTATTCAGTTTGTACTGTTTAATTTCCCAGGTACTTGCAGATGTTCATGAACTGGGACTGAGCTTGAGAAGGAATCCTTACATCACTTAAGTCATTCCTGACAGATTGCAGAGGTGAAAAATCAGCCTTAAAGAGTTTATTTCTGAATCTGCATGCCCAGAATTTGAGGCTGAGCATGATACCAACCCACCGGGGGATGAACCCAGCAAGACATGACAGGTGTTGATACTTGAACCAGGCCCAACCTCCAGAAAGGCAGGAAAAGTCACTTCAGAGGAAAAAGATCTTGCTAAGTAGGGCAAACTATCTAAAGGTTTTGGGTTGTTCATTTTCAGCTTCTTCACTTAGTGATTCATAACTAGAATAAAGAGAGGTACCCCCTCATCCAGACCCCAGTGTATATGCTTTCAGGACAGAATGCATTTTACTAACCTTCTGCTATTGGCCAGATAGACTAAGATCGTTGTCTCAATTTCTACTGAGGTCAGCTTACCTCTGGGGATGTGTTTATCAGACTTGTTTTGGCATCTGCCTTTGGATGGGATGAGCTTATTTCAGGAGATGTCCATCTCTCCTTGCTGACCATGAGTATTTCAGACCAGATATCTATTGTGTGCTATCTATTGTAAGTCAAAGTGGATGAACTATAACCTCCACATAAAAAGTATTAACAGTACCTGAAAAAGAGTTTAACAAGTATGCATCTCCACTTTAAAGTATATAGCTTGAGTTAGGAAGTGGTGAGTCAACAAATAAATACTAGTCTGGTGACACAGTGAAGGGTTCAGCTACTTAGACCAGGGTACTCATTTGAGAAACCTGGTCTGCTGTGGTCTGATGGGGTCCATTTGTCAGAGAAAGTGGAAAGATTCTTTGGTCACAGGCTCTCAAAGCTGGTGAACAAGACTTTAAAGTATAGTTGCTGATATAGTTGCTCAATCCATCCCTTCCAGTTTGATGCCCATGCCAACAATAGATGCCCAGAGGTGGGAGAAGGATCAGCAGGAGAGAATCTGAATTGTAGCACAAAGAAATTTGGCCACTCCAGCCAGTAACTTGGCTTAATCAAGGGTCCAAATTAAAAGTCTCTATGCAAATGAAGGCAGCATGGTGAATAAAAAAGAGGAGATAGATATATGCACAAAACTAGATGATTTTCCAACTGAAACCATCCTATGATTTTAATAGTGATAGATAATGATAGACTCAGTAATAAGATTTCCTTTGGGATATTTCCAAACTGCAGAGCCTGGTGTAGGATCTAAGTCTTATGATGGGAAGAAGCTCCTGTGTTGAGTTATATTTTCCATTCCCTGCACCCTGTACAACAACACTCAATCTGCATTCAGGCTTATTGCTCATGCTTAAATTGGCTTAATTAGTGGAACTGATTTGAAGTCAGAGTCACAGGGTGGAGAGATCTTACGTAATAAATTTTTAAGACCTTTTTCTAATTAAACTCTGGGTTACCAAACACTGGGCAGATAGATGTGGATTCTCATGCAAAATGGAGTAGATACTCTGTTGGAGTTTGGACCAACTTGTAGCTTGGTTTTTAAACTGCTTTTACTAATATCGCAGTTAGTTAATAAAACAGTAGTGCTCTTTTTCAACAGCCTTGTCCACACAGCTTATTGTGATGTGTGAGAGAAATTTATCATACCTGTATTAACTGGAGCCATCCTGGCTGTATGTCAGTGGCACACTGGATGCTGAACTGTTCTCAGCTCGTCACTGGAGGATGTTTGCACCCCATCGGAGCTTGTCTCATCCAAGATAGTCTCTGCTTCTATAGAAGAACTGTTATGACTTGGACTTGTAAGGTTTTAGTAGGTGCTTTCCTTGATTCAACGAACTTCACAGTGTCACTTCTTATCTGTGAACAAAATTGTCACAACCATTAGGTTTTGAGCAATTAGGTTTCCAGCTTTAGTTCGCTCAAGAAATGTGCCTGGGGCAGGATCCAGGTTTGTCACAATTCACAGGGAGAAGAGGAGATGCTAAAAAGAACTGACCCATTGACAGGCTCTCTGTAATTTTCCTTGCATGCAAAGTGACCTGTTCTGAAGTATTTCAGCTGAGAGATCACATTCAACATGCAGAGCTGATGTTTGATTACGCAGTTTATCACACCCCTGAGTTTAAATCAGGAGTAACACTCCCCGGTGCTTATCCTGGCCACTGTGCTGCATATAAAACCTACCAAAGCTCCTCCTCTGTGAAGTAAATCTACATAAACATCAGCAATCAAGGTGGCAGACCCAGCTGTGCCACAGAACCTAGCTTATATATAGAATTATGGCCATAATATAGGTGCATTACATATAAAATATGTGTCATATAATATAATTACAATGTAGCTATAACATAGTTATATTATATATATGATCTTATCAATACAAGAAAGAGTATAAGCTATGAGCATATATAAAAATCATACCTTACACTCTTTCTTGCATACATAAATATTAGATCAGGTCTTGCTATGTGTGTAGTTAAAGAGTATTTTCAGCAGCCTTTCTATTGACTTACCTACATACTTTCCATACACTCTGTTCCTGGAGGGACGGCCGTTCCTGCGTTCAGGTATAATTCACACAGGGTATATAGCATGCACTGCTGCATGCAGCAGTTCTCTTCAATGGGGATTGCATTTTGGTTATGATTTTCCCTCCAGATAACATGGAAAACATCCTTTTTTGAGATTCGCTGCCTACTGCTTGTACATGGAGCAGTATGACAATGGCTGTATTTTCCTGAGTGACCCGTCCGGCAGCTGCATTCCTTCAAACACCTGGATGTTCCACATTATGCAGAGAGTTCTCTGTAAATGGCTGGGATAAATTATGAGATTCAACTGCTGGGGGAGTAACCTAATCAACATACAAGGTCACATTCAGATGCTTGAATGTTACTTCCCAATTAGAGCTATGTACCCGATGGAAGGCAAGAGATTAAATATTGATGATTTGCTTCACTGGCTAGTGATCTTTTTTCAGGGAAGGAGTTACAGTTTCTCCGCTGGTGCCTATGTACAAGATGTGTTCTTCCACTAGGTATTTTTTCCTTTCTTAAGTCAGTAAAATGAATCTCAAATAAAATTTGGAAGAAGTACCCTGTGGTGAAGACAAACTCAAAAGTGGGTTTTTTCCATTATTCACATTGTGGATTGAAATCCCAAAGATAATTGGCTACATTCTGTTTCCAATTACCCCTATTTCTACTCCACTGATATCATTAGGGACTGAATAGATGCTACAGAACAGAATTAAGTTCCCATCTATTCAAGGCAGTAGGTACTTCCATGTGGCGGGCAGGTTGTTCGACAGTTTCTGGATGTGAGGGGTAAACAAGATCTAGAGGCAGCCTCTGTGCACTGAAACAGCTGAACTTGAGCATTGTGTTCAGTGTTTGGTGCAACAATGCTGGATCACACTAGCAGTGAATAGAGCTTTTCCCCTCTTCTGCTTATAGTCATGTGGCAATGTATTTCAGTGACCAGAAGAGACTTTCAGGCTGTATCTTTCATAATGCCTGTTTCTGGGCTGTAGCTGTCACCCATCCCAAGCAGCCATACACTTGTTGTCATTGTTTTCCTATTCTTTTGTCCATTAACAATAATTCACTGCCTTCCCTCAGCATCACATGCTTGCACTGTAGAAGAACAAGGGGATAATTTGCAATGAATTGCAGACTCGTTGACCAAAGACTCCAGAGCTGTTAGAAAGTTTGCATGCTATTTGGGAACAGATTTTGACTACAAATATTGAGTAAAAAGAAAAACAAAGATGAAAAGTTTTATGTCGACTCCATCTACACCAAAAGTATATCTTAGGTAGTCATAACACAGTAACTAAACTGAAAACACTTTTTTGGCAAGCTCCCATTCTGTGCCTACACTCTTCATAGATGTGGATCACTGGATTTTCTTGCTATAACATTGTGCAATTAATTTTACTGGAAAATTCATTCATGCAGTTATTGTTTTGCATTATTCAAGAATTAATTCCCTGTAAGCAGGTTCATGTTTTTTGTATGTTTCCCCTATTATTCCTGAATTGTCTTCATTTTGTTAAGGTGACTGCAACAAACTTCTTCCTAGGTCTTTTCTCTGCCCTTTTTTCATCACTCTTTTTCTGTCATCCAGCCCTTGGCCCCAAGCACCCTCCAGTCCTCACTTGTGACAGCAAAGAATATTTTCATTTCTTGCATCACAGCCAGATGACACACACACAGCCAGGACACACAAAAAAGTGAATAGATGAGGCAGATACAAGGTCTTGTGGAGGATGGTTCCAGCTAATGGCTCTGGGCTTCTTGGCAGTAGCAGAGAGGTCCCAGGATCAGCAGGGTGGGCTAGAATTGTGAAGTCTGATTTTAGGGACTGGAAGGACTTTAGGACCATTTTTGAAGTTCCAAAGACCTGGAGTCAGTGAAGGGACCTTGGAGGTAATTTCAAAGTGCCCAGAGAGGGGAGACATGGGAAGAGACCATTTAGCAGGGTTTCAGAAGGCTGTTGGTAGAAGGAGGTACTTTCAGTCCCCTTACTTGAAGTGCCTTATAATAAATAGAGCAAGTTTGGCAAGCTTGCTTCTCCTGGGGGCTTCAGCAAATATCCTTTGTTTTTCTGGATCATAACACTCAAGTTGTATGCTGCATTGTGGTTTTGCTTAAATTATGCTATTCACATGGCTCTCATTTTCTTCACAGGTTGGTTGTTTCTCCTATACAGGCTTCATCTCAATATCTGTTTCTTAATTTTTGCATCATTACACTGTTTATTAGTTGGCTTTCCCCCAGTTAAAGTGCTTGATCAAACACATCCATGGTAGGGCAACATTTTTATTATTATTTCTTTCACTATACTGATAGCTGTTAATAAATTAATAGATTTTTAGTACAACTTTGACCTTGCAAATTGAATGTGACCTTAAACATTTTTTTTTGTCTTGGACTCGAGTTATACCAGTGTTACACAGAGGGGATTTTTGTTCTCCTTAGGTGGATACAGTTAGGTACTATGTTGTCCTACGCATGGTCTCTTTCAAGAATATAAGTGAATTTGCATGTTTACAGGTTTGTGACTTTGCTTCTGCAAATATTTTCTATTTCCCTCAAACTCTTTTTTTTTTTCCAAGCAAAATTTCTGATACAAAGTTGTTTACTCCAACATTTGTCTAAAGGAGATGAATAAAAGAAAACTCAAAAATGTAGGGCAATATTGTTAGTTGACTCCTTTGCTCAATCCAAAGGGAACAATCCAAACATTCACAATGACTTTATTTGCCTTTGGATTAAGTTCTGGCTGCAAAGTTTGGTTTTCAGGGTCATATATGAAGCAAAAGACACTGTTCAAATCACCAGCCCAAAGGAGATCCACGCTTCAGGGGAAAGCAGTCAGAGCACAATTAAAAGATGATGTCTGGATTTGTCAGGCTTATGGAGACTTTTTTATCAGAGAACTCACATCTTAATATGTCAGGGCTCATCTACCTTAAATAGTCCATGATATTCCAAATATTAGCTTCTCAGTTGATCATCTGAAATATTCTCAGTAACCATCATTAAAAAAGTAATACAGCCTTTAGGGATTAATCCAAATATTGCTGGAGTTGCTAGGAGCTTTACTTTAAATACATTGGATTGGACATACACCTGATTAATCTGCCTTTAATCTGCTTGTTTTGTAACTGATTTCATGGTCTTTTGCAGGCTGGTATTGGTTCCTTCAACCCACAATCTGCAATGGCCAGAAGCTATTGATAATGGCAGCATGACACTGACTTTGGATTACAATATCTTTGTTCTCCACAGAGCATCAGAAGTGGAGTCTCACTGATCATGACTATGCAGCTTCTTGTCAACCTGAAGTGTGGACACAGAATGAGGTTTGGTCTGCCCACAGAAGATGCTCCCTCAGTATCAACCCTTAGGAACAGCTGGAGAGCACACAGTTCAGCCTCAGTCTTTCAAGCTTCATCCCTTGAAAGGTTCAGGAAGGGCAACCTTGTGCCATTCACTGAGAGCAACACCACACCTAATGCTTGGCCCTGTTAAGGGCACAAAACCTTTGTTGTTGAAGTTCTTTTTGCAAGCACAGTGCACCAGGATCATCATGTTAGACGGACTCAAGATGCTCAGAAAGTTTGCCCTTGCTTATCACCTCATTAAAACAAGATTTAGACTGAACTTTACTTGAATGCATTAGCATACATATATTACCATTATTCGTTAATATTTTATCATGAGAACACATTAAGAGGGCTATATATGGGGACTGAGTCTCTGTTGGATGAAATTTGCCTCTATAATGCACTTACGCAGGATTCAAGCTTTTCCTCATCCCTGCCAGGATAGTTGTTAATAACATTAAAATAAAATTTAAAAAATAAAACCTCAGCAAAGACAGAGGTGCAGTGGCACATGGTTCCTTGCCATGGAAACAAAAATTAAATTTACAGTTCAGCAAGGTTTAATTAGAAAAAGAAGAAAAGAGGAAAAAAGAAAGATAAAGTAATTTAGGTTTAATACTTTCCACTAAAGTAAAAATTCCAAATTGAAAAAGTTACAAGATAATTGATCATTTGTTTAAAATTTTCAGTCTTGTTTAGGATTAAAACATTTGGCAAAATAGTTTCCAAATGTATAAATGTCAGTATTTCCTCAGGCTGGAACCTCATGCTTGCTATTCAATTGCAGACTTGACAAATGCTGTGTAGAAATGTTTGCAAAGACTGTACTCCACCACAGAAGTAAAGGTCTTGCATTGTGCTCAGTGAATACCTGCTACAGACCTTCAATTCCTCAGCATTTCTTGCTTATTTCTTCTGGAACAACCAGTGTCCATGGCCCATGGACTCAACCTATACTCTGGTGTAGGTATCTCCCATGAGCCTACTTTATTCTGTGAACCAGTGATGGTATTAATTTTGATCATTAAAATCAAACCTTGGCATGTGGTTTTCTGGTAGCATTCTAATTATGATAATTAAATATGCATAAACTATGCTTTTCTTGGTTTTTCAGAGACACCTTTCAGTGAGATAGAAATGATACACTGCTGAGCTTGAGAAACTCATATCAGGGCCACGAAGATGATTAGGGGCCTGGAACATCTCCCCTATGAGGATAGACTGAGTAAGTTGGGAAACTTCAGCCTTGAGAAGAGAAGACTAAGGGGAGACCTAATTAAAGTCTATAATTATCTGAAGCAGGGGATGCAGGGGGAATCAGCCAGCCCCTTTTCAGTGGTCTGTGGGGATAGGACAAGGGGCAATGGCTGCAAGTTGGAGCATAGGAAGTTCCGCACAGAGCCCTGGGACAGGCTGCCCAGGGAGGTGGTAGAGTCTCCTTCTCTGGAGATATTCAAGACCCGTCTGGACGCCTATCTGAGTGATATGTCCTAGGGAGCCTGCTTTGGCAGGGGGGTTGGACCTGATGATCTCTCAAGGTCCCTTCCAACCCCTACAATTCTATGATTCTATGATATCAACTTTAACCTGAGAGGTGTGAAGGGTTTATATGCTTGGGTATCTTTGTTATCAAAGCTATTAAGTTCTGCAGTTGCTGCGGCATGGTTTATGGGCTCTATAGGAGACTCCTAAGAAGGAAGGAACCTATAGAGATGATTATCTTTGGATAAAGCTTCCTCCCCTGAAGGAAACTTGTATTTTCCTTAGCGATTTTTAAGCCATGTAAGCTCTTCAAGAGAATGCAATTTTCAGTAAAGGATTAGTTTCTTCACTAAAATGAATTCCTGCTATAGTCTGTATTAATACTGATGCAATTTGATTATAGGTTAACTTTAACAAAGCCATATATTCCGAAGAAAAAAATTGTTTCCAGTCAAAAATGTTGGCCAGCTCTGGTACTAGGTGCAGAACTCTTATATTCCTTTTAATTTCTGGATGGCTTTCATTTTAAAGTGTTCATCCTTTCTACCATTCAAAAACACTGAATCTAGGAAGAGTAGCTGTGGCATCCAAGAATATTGAAACACCTAACTGCTTTTCTATTAGAAAAACCCCACACCTCAATTTAATTCCTTTTCATTTTAACAGAACCTTATTAAGCTAATTTTTTAGAAAATGTAAAGACAAAATACATTTCACATTCTTCCTGCCTTTCTCCAATGCTTATATCAAGCACCAATGTTCTCTTTCCTCAGATTTCTTTTGGTCTGCCTACTCTTCACCTGCCATTACAAGACAAACTCATGTGACATAACAACCCCGTTCAGCGCTACAGGCTTAGGAAAGAGTGGCTGGACAGCTGTCAGGCAGAGAAGAACCTGGGGGTGCTGGTTGACTGCAGGCTGAACATGAGCCAGCAGTGTGCCCAGGTGGCCAAGAAGGCCAATGGCATCCTGGCTTGTATCAAAAATAGTGCAGCCAGTAGGTCTAGGAAAGTGATTGTGCCCTGTACTTGGCACTGATGAGGCTGCACCATGAGTCCTGTGTCCAGTTCTGGGCTCCTTATCATAAGAAGGACATTGAGGTCCTCAAGCAAGTCCAGAGAAGGGCAACCAGACTGGGAAAGGGGCTGGAAGGCAAATCATATGAGGAGTAGCTGAGGGAGCTGATTAGAAGTTGGGAAAAAATTCTTCACTGAAAGAGTTGTCAGGGCATGGAACAGGCTGCCCAGGGAGGGGGTTGAGTCACTGACCCTGAATGTATTTTTAAAAGGAGTAGATGAGGTACTTAGAGATATGGTTTAGCATAGGACAGGTACAGTTGGACTTGATGATCTTAAAGATCTTTACCAACTTTGTGATTCTATGATTCTGTGATTGTGATTACACTCACCACCAATGTATGAAAACATATCATAGTTTACGTTTTTTGGCTAAAACACCCACATAACTTTGTATCTGATGGTTTCTGATGTGTATTGATCTGTGAGACTTGGTGTTAATGTGATTCTCATGCCAAAAAAAATTTAGAAGAAAGCAGAGATTGGTGTCCTAAATCTAAATTGCTATCCTGGGCCCCATGACAATTGCTTTCTTCCACAACCTCCTCCTCCTCCAGCTGTGTTTTTGCATTATATATTAGGCTTTTATTTAATGCACATAATCTTTAATGTCACTGGAAAGTTAAGGAGGAAGGAAAGGGAGTGTGTGTCAGTGTTGGATGGCAGCCAAAGTTTCTTTGGCAGGTCTGAGTTAAGAACGCAAGAGCAAAGTTTTCAGAATCCTCTTTTGAAGATACATGTTTAGCAGGAGAAAAAAAATCAGATTGCCTCAGCATATTCAAAAACACCAACAATTTTAGAAGTGATATCCTGACTCCAATGAAATTCCTGGCAAAACTCCAGCTTGTTTCAATGAGGCAAAGGTATTTGTTGTAAACCCTCTGATCTTGGAGGATTTTTGCTGATGGAAGTAATTGCAGATGATATGTTAATTTGGACAAAGAACAATCAATTAAATGACGAAGGACTGCATAATGTTCAGCAAACTGCTGAAGAAAAAACCCACAAACCTTATCCTGGAAAAGACCAAATACCAAGTCAGGCAAGGTTTGCTGTACAGTGCAAAATTAGCCTTACCCAACCTTTCCTCTTTAAAAATCAGACCTGTTCTCTGAGCTTGACGTAGAGGCTGCGATTCAGCTCCAGCCTCAGACATCTACGTGTTGGCACCCACATCGAGGTGGATTCATGAAAGTGTTTAAATTGCCATTATACTCAGTGGGAACCCAGTCAATACTGTCAAGCAACCTGCAGAGCAGTTTGACTCATGCTACGCTCAATGCCATGATGCTTTTTCCAGTCACAGGCAGGAAAATCTTTGTGGAGAGAAATTTATCTCAGTGATTTTGAGACAAGATGGACCATGTACCCCCATAGGCCATTTGCCTCTCCACTGACCACAGAGGGAGCCCAGAAAAACAGATTGAGATTAGACTGCTGAATTGTTGTGCTATCTCGTAACAGAAGAGCTTTTGCAAATGTTTGTGGCAGGCTAACATGTCAATCAAATTGATTCCTAATCATTAGAGATGTGCTACTTGACTTCAGGAGCTTTTTGGCAGATAGGCAGATAGGGATGGTGCTGGGATAATTGCCTGGCATAAAATTTCTGCCTGGGGGAAAAAAAAATCAGAAAACCACTGGCATTGAAGCTTTGAGAACTATAAATACTTGAGATTTCTGTGGATGAAATTGCATGAATGGATCCCTCCAGCTTTGAGCACCACGATCATGTCACATTATACCTTCTGCATGGAAATATGTTTTGGAGGATTTTCATCCCTTGACATGGGATGTTTTATTTTTTTTTTACATCTGATTCCTACCTAAGAATGACTGCTTGATGAACCTCAGAAAGAAAATAGCTGAAAATAGAAGGAATACTCTCTTAAAAATAGGAAAGCTATTAAAAATAGGACACCACAGCTTGAAAAAAAAGAAAGGAATGTTGTAAGTAATGGCTACTTTTAAAAAGACAATTCTATGAGTCCAACATACACAAAAACTTCTAATCCCAAGATCTGGGAATGATAAGGATGTAGTGTAGAAAGGTTATGCACTTAGAATTGGAGATAAGGAAAAATTGGAAATTAAATCATGTTTACCTTGTCACTGAAAAACAGGACAGATTTTTATGTCTCTGTCCTGAATTCAGCTTCCCAGGCCCTGACAGTGAAGAGGTGTACCACAAGCTGGGAAGGGACACAGCCAGAGCAGCTGACCCAAGCTAGCCAAAGAGATACTCCATACCATATGTCATCCTGCTCTGTATATAAGCTGGGGTTAGTTGACTGGGGAGCACCATGGCTCCGGAACTAGCTGGGCATTGGTCAATGGGTAGTGAGCAATTGTGATGTGCATCACTTCTTTTGTGTATTCCATTATTATTATTGCTATTATTATTATCCTTTTCTATCCCATTAAAGTCTTTTATCTCACAGAATCACTATGTTGGAAAAGACCTTGGAGATCATCATGTCCTACCATATCATCCTCTACAAAACCATATCCCTGAGCACCTCATCTACCCGGGTATTAAACATACCCAGGGTGGTGACTTAACTCCCTCCCTGGGTAGCCTGTCCCAGTGCCCCATAACCCTTTTGGTGAGGAATTTTTTTCCTAATGTCTAAACTGAACCTGCCCTGGCACAGCTTGAGCCCATTTCCCCTCATCCTGTCACCTGTCACTTGGGCGAAGAGGCCAACACCCACCTCTCTACAAACTCCTTTCAGGTAATAGTAGGTGGTGATAAGGACTCCCCTCAGCCTCCTCTTCTCCAGGATAAACAACCTCTGTTCTCTCAGCCACTCCTTGTAAGGCTTGCTCTCCAGGCCCTTCACCAGCCTCATTGCCCTTCTCTGGACATGTTCCAGGACCTCAGTGTCTTTCTTGTAGTGAGGAGCCCAGAACTGGACACAGCACTCAAGGTGTGGCCTCACCAATGCCGAGTACAGGGGCACAATAATTTTCTTAGATCTGCTGGACACACTATTTCTGACACAAGCCATGATGCCATTTGCCTTCTTGGCCACCTGGGCACTCTGCTGGCTCATATTCATTTGGCAGTCAACCAACACCCCCAGGTTCTTCTCTGCCAGGCAGCTTTCTAGCCACTTCCCCAAACCTGTAACACTGGACAGGGTTATGTCCCAAGTGCAACACTCTGCACTTGGTATTGTTGAACCTCAGTCCATCGATCCAACCTGACCAGATCCCTTTGAAGAGCCTCCCTACCCTCAGACAGATGGACACTTCCTCCCAGCTTAGTGTTGTCCGCAAACTTACTGAGGGAACCTTCAATCTAGTTCACTGATAAAGATATTGAACAAGACTGGACCCAGGACTGAGCCCTGGTGAACACCACTTGTGACTAGTCTCCAGCTGGATTTAGCTCTATTTACCACCACTCTTTGGGCCTGGCCATCCAGCCAGTTTTTAACCCAGCAGAAGCTGTGCCTGGCCAGGCCAGTGGTAGCCAGTGAGTTTTACTTTTTTTTGATTCTTTCTCCTATCCCCCCAAGGGAGGTGTTAGCAAAGGTCTGTGTGGTTGTTCTAACTGTCTGATGGGTTAAACCAGGGCTGATTGTAAGTGTTATCTGATATCCAACAAGAACTGTGCATACTTGTTGGAGTTAGGCAGCACCACAAAGCCCTTAGTGCCAAACTTTTCCCTTCTGGAACTACACCTAAGCAATTTGGAGGTGGTCAAGGTAAACCAGAAGTATTGGAAACTAGAAATGATGGAAGCAAGCATGCCAAGATTGCCATCTTTGCAAGTGGGAAAAAACATGAAACTCTAAAGTAACTGTAAAGCTGCTAAATTAGTAGCTATAGCCTCCATACCATGGTTGCACATTATACACCAGTAATTCAGTCCCTCAGTATTGCCTCTGCTTCTAACAGCCATCAAAATCCAATAGTAAGGTTTAGGTTCTTTGGGTGAAGGCTCACATGGAGCCTCCATGCTTGGATTATGAAAAGTAACTAAACCAGGAAACTTAGGCTGCAGGTAAAGCATAAATAAAAATGGTCAAACTGGAGCCTTGCAAAAGCTAGATAACAGATTGTGAATGAGGTAGGAGTTGCTATATAGAAGCTGTAGTGCATTTTACAAATTAAATTGAACTAGATAGTCAAAATGCTGTTACAGAGCCTCAGGATTGGAAGATTTTGATCAGCTCTCTATCCTGGGAGCTAAGTCTGTGAACTTCATTAATTGGCTGCAAAAGGCTATGGTCTCTGCTTTTCATGGGTGTCTTTTTATTGCAACGTAAGAAATAATTAGTTAGGCTAACAGGAACATAACTGGTTCTCATGGGTCTCTTGATAGAGGAGTCTCTTGATAGAAGAGTTATCAGTTTCCTAAAACAATACATCTTTGAGATATTTAGAAACTGCCTCTGTAGTTTCTTCTAGGAAGCGCGTATCTCTTGAGGTGTTAGCAGACTGCAAAAAGTGACTTTTCACTGGACCCACTGTTTAATAAGTACATTCAAAAGATATTATTGTTCCTTTGGCATTGGAAACACTACAAACCACTATGGCAGAATGAACATCACTTCCAGCTTGCATTGGGTTTGTTTTGTCAGTCTTAGAATCTTTCATCTTCATACAGAAGTAAATTAATGCAAATTAACACTGGGGTTCTTTACAATCTATTTTAAAATGTCATTACTGGGTGCACACTCTGGGCTATAATGCCCCATAAGATGAATGCTATTACTGAGTTATTCTGTTATTTTTTTCTAGGCACAGCCAAAGAATTCTTAGCATTCACTGAGAGTCTGGGATTCTGTGGTGGCAGCTTGTCCCTTGTTCTTCATGCATGTAGCAAGCCCTGCTCCAGTGCAAAGATCGAAATAGCCCTCCTGTCTAGCCAACTACCAGGGCTCTTCCCACCAACACCCATTCTTCTGTACTAGTTACCTGAGCTGGTCCATCCCATGTACCCTGATGCAGACCTGCCTTACCTTTCTTTGAGCCTTCAGCAGTGTAAGACTAGAAATACCCACAAAACTGTAAATTCAACACTGAAATTTGCTTAAGAGATAATGTCAGTGCAATACAGTGCTGTGACAGGATAATGGTCTCCTGACACAATAAAACTGCCAAAAAGAAGCCTAGCAGTTTATAGATAATAAATGTCAAGACAGAGGTAGATGTTTATTTTCAGAGCCTCACAAGCCTATTATCCTGTCAGACCCTCCTGTTTCAATTTCTTTATTTCCATTATACTAAATGAATAAAGAACAGTAAGGAATGTGATATCCTGCAGGCCAATCACAAGCCAGTTCAGCCCGACGGCTCCAGCGAGGCATTAATCCACATCAACATATGTCTTTATTGAGGAGCTGCATTGCTATGGATAGCTGACACGTAAGCTTCAGACAAACAGAAATCCCTCTGTCTCTTCCAGGAAGTGTTCACCTGACAACCATGATGTTCTCATTGCTGTTAGACCATCTTCACTTTAGTGGAGGGGCCCATGTGTGGAGGAAACAACGAGAAAACATTTGGCCCTGCATTCCGCTACTGTCATCTGTAACAGCTTGGCAGACATGAGCATCAAACAGGTCTTTATAGGATGTAGATGAGGGTTGTGAGCAGTCAGACAGGTATGTATTTATGTAGGTACAACGGCCATGAGTTTCTAGAAGGGGTTAACAGGTATCTTCATTTATGCCCACATGATGTGGATTGAGTAAATTCATTATCATCTCATATCACATATGAGTATTTTGCATCATTTACTCATCTTTTGTTGTTGTTGTTATTGTTATTTAACAATAATTATATGTTTTATGGAATGGAGTGGTAAGAATAATAAGGCCCAAAAGAAGTCTTTTATGTTGCTGACCAGAGAAGGGAAAAAAGAGCAGTTTGTGTTTTTTGTTTGCTGCTGCATATAACAAAGAAAATTCAGAGCTGCTTTAGTGGGTAAGGTATCATGAACAGGTCATGCTGGCATGGCTCTGGAGAACAAATCTACAGGGAAGCAGTCAGGAGTGTCTGAAATGGGTTGAAAAGGGTGTTTCCAAAGAAAAATACACTGAAAAGTAAATACCATCATGCAAGAATGCTGTGGTGACATTTGGTCTCACAAACATTTATTTTGTGTGCAGCTTTCCATTCACCAACTAAGTGAAATCAAAAGATCCCCAGAAAAAGCAGCCTAACAAAGGAAACTCTTGGCAGCTTTCCTATGCAGAGAATGCCAAGGGCACAGTCTTGACCTTCAGACTTCCCGCTGGTCCCTTTCTTCTCCTTCTCTGGTTTTCCTGAGGCTGCTCCACCTTCTCTTGGGGGAATGGCATTGCATTAACTTTTTTTTTCTCCTTCTTTCTTTATGACCAAAAGGAAAACACCAAGATAAAAACTCTCCACAGAGGAGTGTTCATCTGGAGATGAGCCTTAATTTATCCCTGGACAGCAGCCTGGAGAATAGCCTAGAAATGCCTGAACATCCAATGGTCCATATGTGAAGAAGGCAATTCTAGGGGAAAGATAGATCTGGGCACCAAGGCAAAGCACCAGCCTGTCATGATGAGGCTGTTTCAGGATTATCTCATAGTAGATAGATGCAGTCATTTGTATCTGCATGGACTGTAATTGTCTTTGTCCACAGAGTCATGTTAATACCAGTACAGAAATGTGGCAGACTTGCTGAAGCATTCCACAATTTCTGTCCAGAGGGAAGCTTTCATGACCTCCTTAACCAGGTTTTTCATCCCCATTACTGATGTCTTTGGTGGACCACCTGGATGGATGATGGTAGCTGACAATGGACAATGGACAAGCTGACAATGGAAGTGACCCTCATAATCTATAAGAGTATGTTCATTTTACCTGACTCCAGACATCTGAAAGTTATGTATCTGGTCTGAACAGACAGTCATGTCTAAAGCCTATTTCATCCTCATCTAACAAAAAAGTTCTAAGTCTAAAATTAGTCTCTTGGTGAAGATATCTTTTTTAATGAATATTAAGGAACCTACCTAACTAGATAAGACTAGACACTGATGCCTCAGAAAGCCGTAATCAAAACTCAATAGCCTTGGTGACTATTAAGCAGGTATCCTTTATTGCAGTGCTGGGCACACAGGGGATCGCTCCTCCAAATGTGTGTGCTGGGGATTGTGGGTTCAAGTCTCATCTGGGTCGCCAAACTGATGCCTCGGAAAGCCGGACTCAAAACTCAATAGCCTTGGTGACCATTAAGCAGGTATCCTTTACTGCAGCGCTGGGCACACAACACGTACCTTCTAAAAAGCTACTTCTAAGTGAGTTGTAACCTGTCCTGTAAACTAATTTAATTGATTTAAATGACTTCAAATTGCATATTATTTCAATACTGCAGTACAATAGATACTGTGTAAACTGAACTCACAGGGAAAATGGATAAATAACAAAATGCTGAAAATCAATTGTACGAGGTGAAATGATGGGATTTTCAATTATCTTTTTATTTCAATAATGTGTCCCTAATATTTAATTTTAAATTCAGACATTTCTGCTTATGTACTAAGAATAAACTAAAACTGAGATACATGGTTAGTATCCTTTATATAAATAATTAAAATTAAAACAATTTGAAGCACTTCAGGGTTCTTACCAAAGTAATAAAAATGTGAAACCATTTAACCTGTGAAAAGTACTGACCAAGTAGCAGCAAGTGAAATTAGTTAAAGAGCTAAAGTAATGTTAATGCCAAAAATCTGTCTCTGTTCAGAGTATTTTCTTCTTATACTAATGATACGGTCAACTTGTTTAGGTGCAAGCATGTTCAATGTGAAGAAATCAACTGGGAATCAAAGAAGTGGGAAAGTTCTTTATTCCCATCTGGGAGGATGAGATCTGCTACTGTAATGCTATGGCATAATCTTGTGGAGTTCTGAAGCAATCTGTTCAATTTATTTGTACAGATGATAGTTTAACTTCATCCTAGATGCAAAACAAGTTTTTAAAAGCTCTCCAACCCTGCTTCTGCATCTAGAACATTTAAGATAATTTTATTTAACTAAGAAGAATTATTTTGAAAAACCTTGGTTTCTGTACTTTAATTAAATTCCTGTATCCATATGAAAGCTATTTGGCACTTTACTGTGCAGGGGGAGGGGAAGTTAATTGCATCTTTAGAAAATAAGAAATTTGTTATTCAAAATCTTCTAGCAAAACAGAAATGAAAAAATAAAGAACCTAAATGAGGTTATTCTGGGTTATTCTGTGTATTTTCTTATGTAAATGCATATAGATATTATCCAATATTTGCAAAAGTGTGTCCCAGATTCTACCGACCAAGAAGATATATATTAAAAATGCTTTTTTCTTCCTCTCCTTCTTATAGGGTAAAAAAACACCTTCCAGTTTTTTATTTCATTAATTCCTGAGGAGGGTGATATTGGAGAAATAGGATCTGATCCACAGCTCATAAGCCTTGCTTATGAGCTTACTCCTCCATTAGGAGGAACTTCAAGACAGGGACTACTAGAAGCAGGCTCACAGACTACTCACAGTAGACCCATAAAACCCTTCAGTGTTGGAGACTAGACGACTTCTTGGGCACTCGGTGCTAGCGCCTACTGGTTCTCTGTGTTAGAAGGTTTTGATATCATATCCAACAACCTGACTGCTGAAGTTAATTACATGTTTTCCTAGTTACCAAAGACATACAAAATACATTAGTTCTTCCTTCTTTTATATCCATTTTCCAAATACTTGGAAAAAAAACCCCATATTGCACCCACTTTGCATATGCATACTGCAAGGAATATTCTTCTTAAAGGGAGTGATAGTGTCTCAAGAGAGAAGTAAATTGGTAGAGCACAAAGAACTGAGAAGTTTGCAGAAAGAAGATGTAGGGTAAGGAGGAAATTGCATAAATACTTGGGAGAGAGGAGTGCAGTGTCCTATCCTTGGAGTATCATGTCGTATTCAATAAGTTGGTCCTAATATGCACAGCACTTCATGGTCTTGGCATGTCATTCCTGAAAGAACCTAGTTTTCTCCTTTTGTCAAGATAGAGCCCTTTGCAGCAAGGAGAGGGCAATCAGGTCATCTTCTATTAGAGCCCTGTGCAATTAACTTACGGAAATTCCACTTCATACTGCCTCGCCATGGGACAGTATGTCACTGGAATCAGCTCAGCAAAGGTAAAAGAGGTAAAATGGGTTTCATAGTGACTGACATTTCAGCTGGGCAACTTGATTTCACAGGAGACAGAACCAGAAATATTTAAACAGAGAGAAATTTGCTTTTGAAAAGTTTTGTTTATCTTTTATTGCAATTTAATTAAAAGCCATTGATATCAAATGATGAGTTTTCTGCCGCAGTAAGTTACTCAGGCGATCATTTTCATGCTGATGATGACAGAATCTTGAAGTCAAACCCAATAATTAAATTCAGCAAAGAACATCAGAGGAAAAATATTGACTGAAGCATCATTTCATGGTTTGTTGAGGTACAATATCTCATCCCTTGCAGGGGAACCTGCTTGTAGTGAAGTCAATCTGCTGCACATTGTGGCTGTTTCTTGGGTAAGTGGTGTGGCAGACGTGAGCACCGATTCCTGAAATTTCTTATCATACAGACATGAATTTGCAAGGGAGAGAGGAAGAGGGCACTATTGCAATGATAGAGATTTCTACATCTTGAGGGAAGTACAGTGTCAGTGATGACTTTTGGGGTGGGACAAGAGTGACAGTCACACTACATAAACATCCAACTCACCTTGTCTCCTTATAGTTTCTAATGGATAAACAATGGAAATAGACCTTCCACAGAGGAAATACATGTGACCTTTTGGGCCAATAAGTAGAAATAAAAGCTCAGAGTACACTGGCTGTCATGAAACAGCACTCAGGTAGGATCTTTCAAACAGCATCTAATCCTTGAGTTGTGTCCTCAGAATTAAATTTCAGGCCTGGGCCATATTTTACCTAGCCAAATCAATTATATATCTCATTCATCTCTTTATAACTTACAACAACACTGGGGATAAACCATATCAGGCCTTAAAGTGTAAGCAGAAGGACTGTGTGACTTGTCTCAGAGACACTCCCATAGAATGTTGCTTATTTTAGAAATTGCCTGGTTTTGCTGAAAAGTGTTCATATGGTGATGCAGTAAACAAACAAACAAACAAACAAACAAACCTTTTATTTAAAAATAACCTATTGATCCAGACATTCTTAACCTGTCTCATGGTGATTAACAGTGTGCATTTAGTTGAATCACATGCATTTCTCCCATTTTCTTCTGGTTTCTTTTCCATTCTCCAGTCTTTTGAGCCCTGACCTGCTTTGGTCCCGTTTGTTATTGTAATACACATACTCCTTGTTTAATCATCAGCACAACTCAAAATATTTGGTAATACCTAAACAGAGTCTCAGGAAATCTGTCACAGTACATCCATTTGGAAAATGAAGTAGTAGTAATTACTCTCAGGCAATCCTTTTCTAATGAGTTTTTCACCCACCTTACTTTAGCTTGATCAGGACTGTCCCTCTGCAGTTTATTTGTGAGAAAATAATGTGAACCAGTGTCGGGAGACATCCTAAAGCCCGCTGTAGAAGGAATTCATGTGTTTTTTCCCCAAGGAAACCACATTACTGATCATTTCTCTCTGTGCGCATTTGGGTAGTTATTGCTCCATTATGCCTGGTTGGCTGGCAGGTCAGTAGCCTTTCACCTTCTATTCCTCTTCTTCTTTTTAAAAAATGTTCACTTTATTTGCTGTTTCCCATCTTATGTGACTTCATCTGACTTCTAGGAGTCCTCCAACAGCTGACAATAATACCAAGATATCTTTCCATGAATGAATCGAGAATCCAATTTAAATTCATCCAATTGATCTCTAAAACTGCTTCTATTTTTAATCTACTTTGATTTTTATTCCTTTGTTTCTGGCAATCATTTTTTTCAGCCACCTGATTTGATTACAGTTGACCCTCTTGCTAAAAATGGAAACAACAATGGTATCAAATATTTAAACCTTCTTAAGACTTCTAACAAGTAAGGATGAAAAGCAGTTTCTTAAAATACCTTGCTGAAGGATCCAGAGGATCCAGCCTAAGAATTTTTTAATGAGTATGGCATATAGCAGTGTCCGTTCCTTCATGGGATGACCTAAACCATCAGAGATTTCCCTTCTCCTGGCCAGGAATAGTACCAGACTCCACCAACAGAGGATGTGGGCTGAGTAGGACTCTGTCCTCATATGCAGCAGCTCCTAAAAACTTGAGGTCTTTGGTAGAGGCTAGGATCCATCAAAGGCAGAAGCTGGTTAATGTAGACAGCCATAGAGAGCTACTAAATACACACGCAGAAGGGAGAAGAAGGAGCAAGGTATAGTGGGAAGAAGCATTGGTATAGTGGGGTGTGTTGGGACTGAAGTGACTTATTTTCCATGGATAGGTGCAGTTCTCTTCAGGTCATAATTGCCTATCAGTCTTGTCTCTGTTCTAGCTCTCTCGACTCATTCTCATATTTCAAAACTACCAGGCTCATATGGGACTGGAGTGCTTTTCCTGCAGTTGCTACCTCTCTCCTTTCCTTTGCATCTCTCATCTCCCATAGAACTTGTCTGAAATGACACCCTTGTTTTGACACAGCTACATGACACAATCATGAAAAACTAGAGAGGCAATGAATCAAAACACAGGAAAATTTGCAGGCTGCAGCAACTCTCATGCCCCAAAAATTTTTAGAAAATGCATTTTCCAAAACAGCACAATCCAAGGGATGGTACAAAGGGTGGTGATGTCTGTCAAGAATTACAACTGATGAACAAGATCTCCTGGGAAAGCCAGTGTAACATCAATAGCACAATGTGGGGGAAGGGAGGAAACATAGATACAAAATTAATAAATAAATACATTTAAAAGTAATAGGGTATATAATGAATTAATACTAGTCACCAAATTTTTACAGAAACTATGTCTCATGAAACAAACGGAATTTAAATATTTTATGAATTTCCCAGGCTGACTAATTAAGGTAACAGCAAAGATACGATGTATTTAAACTTCTGCATGGTGTTTGACTTTTTGCTGCATAACTCTTTGACTAAAAAATTAGTTCCCCATAATGTCGATAAGGCACATGTTAAGGAGATTAAGAACAGGCTAATTCACAAACCTGCAAATGGGTTTGTCAATGGGTAACCATGATGAAGAGAAGTTGCTCTTAGCAGGGTTCTGCATGGACTGTTGCTAGGTCTGTTGTTACCCCGTATTTCTGAAAGGCAGTTTGTAATCACAATCAGTAATATTTGCAGATAACACAAAGGCTGTCAGCATGTTAAGTAATGCAGAGAATGGAGCAACAGTGCACAGCAATACACATTACTCAGCAAGTTGATCCCAGACAAGTTTATGTAGCCAAAGAGGAGGAGGAGTAGAGAGGAGGATTCTCAGGGCTTAGCATGTGCATCAGTCAACAGAAGCAGTGGTGTGTCAGGAAAGGGACTGCAACCTCTGCAGAGAGCAGGATAGCCAACAGGGCAGGCAGGTGAAGGACATGGGTTTTTTTCCTTTCACTTCCATCCTAATGCATCCACCCTAATGCTTCAACCTGGAGAAGAGAACGCTCAAGGGAGATATATGGCAGCCTTCCAGAAGGGGACCTACGGGAGAGCTGGAGAGGGACTTTTTGTAAGGGCACGTAGTGATAGGACGAGGGGCAATGGTTTTAAACTAGAGCAGGATAGGTTTAGATTAGACATTAGGAAGAAGTTCTTCACCAGTGGTGAGGCACTGGCACAGGCTGCCCAGAGAGATAATGGAGGCCCCATGCCTGGAGACATTCAAGGTCAGGCTTGATGGGGCTGTGAGCATTCCAATCTAGTTAAAGATGTCCCTGCTCACTGCAGGGGGGGTGTGGACTAGATGATCTCTAAAGGTCCCTTCCAACCTAACACACCCTATGATTCTATCACATTTCTGATATATCTTCTCATCAGGAGAGATCCAATTTGCCTGGGTAGAGACTATAAGCAACACCTCTATTTTTGACCCCTACTGGAGCAATCCTACAGGAAGTACCCAAGCTCCCAGGCAAGAAGTGATGACAGAAGCCTTGAAGGCCTTGAAGCAAAGATCCACTTTATCTAATTTAGGTGATTAAATTTAGGCAAGCAAGATCTCTTTTTGGAGGCCCCCAGAATGCCCTGCCTATCCCCACAGATCACGTAGGGAATTTAAGCTCTTCTTTCAGGAGGAACTTGACACTGAGTCAGATAAACTGCATCACATTCCCTATGAAGCCACTTGACCTATATAAATCTGCATTGTCTCTACTGATAGGGGAATCAGTCATGCTCACTCACAGGTATTGGCTAAGCAACCTGCCTTCTATTTAGTCCATTAAATTAGTCCACTGCCAGAAAAATCTCATACCACACATGAGAATCACCTTTACTCCCTTTAGTGTATATACTGTGTCAAGACTTAAGAGCATCCAGTGTTTCCATTAAGGCCAGGATATGTCCTGAATTAAAAAGATATCTTGCCAAGAATTTGGGGCACAAAAATTGAATTTCCAGCTGGTGCAAATGGGGACAAAATCACTGAGTTCTTGGTTTTATTCTAATGCTATGCTTTTCTTTTTTCTTTGCCTATCTCTCAGTTCCAGTAATTCATAATCTGCTCTTCTATTTTTCTATTTTATAGCCATCCCACTGGAGTAATGTGAAACATAATCAATCAGTATTTGTAAAGCACTCTGAGGCTATCAGGTGGAAGGAAGTGTATAAATGCAAATCGTTACAATTGCTCTTACACTGCTGCCAAGGGACCTGCAACAAGAATCAGGACCCCATATATTCAGATATACACAGGCTCAGTCTGGTGAAAGGAGTCAGAAGATAAAACCTGAGGAAGCATGTGAAGATAGAAGTTTAATAAAACATAGCAAAAGATTGTTCAAGGATTATTTACAAGTTTTAGACTGTTTTTTTTCTTCTACCACAGAGTTTTGCCCCTCTTTGTTGTCTATGATACTTATACTTGGTGTATAATTACTCTGGGTTGCCTGTGTTGGTGTAAGTTGTTCACAATGTAGTGACATAGTCTTTCTGGGCTATTCAAATAGTCAAATAGATCGTGCATCAGAGTTATCTAATACATGGTGCAATCCATGTGACTGTTATTAGGCACCCACTTAGTGATAAGTAGATCTCATATGATGAGAAAAATTATATCCAAGTGCTGACTATACGTTGTCTGGGGTAGACCCAGACAACTGTCTCAGATGTAGGGATTTATAATTGATTAGGCAAATCCCATCCTCTGTCAGTAAATTGAACAGTGCCAGGGAACATTCCCAATGCATTCCCAATGGAATGCAATCATATCTATTCTTCAGTGTTTAGAATGGTATTACCTGGAATGATTTTGACTCAAAACAACCAGCACTTTCCCAATGCAATCCTGAGTGTGGGTCAGGATCTAGCACCAGCACATTCTGAGCTGTCGGTTTGGATGCAGCTACTCTGTTCCAGAAACAGATACTTCAATGCTATAGACACAGCCAGGCTGTGCCAGCTGGCCTCAGGGCTAGAAAATTGGCCTGGCACTGCTTAGTTTTACTTATCCACAGCTCAACACCCATCTCAAATGTGGCTGGGAATGCTCAGTGGATAGACCCAGTAGTCCAAATTGACAGGAGACTTACAGCCGCACCAGATCTAAGCCATATGAGCACCATCCCACTGGAACAGCGTGGCAGAGGCAGGAATGGGACCAGACCCAGTCCAGACAGTATTCAAATGCCTCACATTCCTTCAGACTCTCAGCCTCAAACTCTTGGTATTGTGTAGGTTTGGTTTGTGTTTTGGTTGGGGTTTTTTGTCTCTCATTTTGTTTTGTTTTAAATTCTGCATTTCTCTTTAAAAGACAGAAAATCTGGACTGATAGATCTTTCATGGACTGATACATTTTTCAGGGACTCATGATCACATACATTTGCTCTTCATGTTCCGCTGGTCCCCTATTACAAATATCTTAAGGCAATGCAGCTTTTAGGAATAACAATATACTTTATTTTTTGGCTCTTTTCCTAGGTACTGAATTCCTTAGTTTTCATCCTCCTTTCTTCCTCTTGTTGAAACCACCATACCCTTCATATCATTAAACAGCCAATAACACCAGCAGGAGAGGTTTACTGCATCTCTCTTGATTTCATGTCGGTCTAAAGAAATAAAGTCCTGAAGCTGACTGTATTTGCTCCTTCCCATCAGTTTCTGTATCAGCTTCTCTTACTGTACTCAGCCCTGTCCTCACAGGACCCACTGCAAAGGCCATCTCAGGCCACCTCCGAAAAGGCAGGCGAAGGCTGACAAAATTAGCAGAGGTAGCCTGCAATAAAGGAGAAGCAAGAAGGACGTTTTATGAAGGTGATCTCTTCTGTGAGACCTAAAGTATTGCCTTTCTATTCTGAACCCACCTTTGTAAACAGAAAACAGCACTGCCATGCTGCACCACCCTCCGATACGGGCTAAATATCAGTGCTATCCTCCATTCTCAATGAGGAGGTGAAATAATGTAAGGCAGGTATCCAAGATGTTGTCAGGCCCAGGATAAACACCATCTATTTTCTTGCTGGGATTCCCGTGACTTTTCCAGCTTCCTTTGGACATGTGACATTAACACCACATTGCAGCAGCTTCGCCAGCCAGCTTGAAAACACCCAGAGTAGATATGGTCTCTGACTAAAGCCTTAAGGAGGACATGGAGAGCAGGTATAATTTACAGTTCCACAGATCTCCACCTAGAGATGTGCTGTAGCAACCACCTTTGTTTTCAAAGTACTTTTCCAAATAGGCAGGGGCATGAAAATAAAGACATATGGCAATGGAAGAAATGAATATTCATTGTTAGTCTTTTATGATAGTAGGAAGCACAGTAACAAGAGCTGAAAAGATGGGGTTTGATTTATTTTTTTTTTGCAGAAGGGATAAGGAAGAATGCATGTGGGAGTGCATTTGTTTGAATTTCTCACTCATCTGAGGTAGCTTCCTCAGTCATTTTCATTTTCTCCAGCTGAATCAATATTTTCTCTCTCACAAAAGAAAACAAAACCACAACTTAACCTCCCCACCCACACAAAACATATTACTTAACTGCCTGCTGTTCCCAGCTATCTTTGCAAGCTGTCTTCTTTCAGTGTTTTAATTTTTCAGTCCTCTCAAGAAATATAATGCATTCACATTACGCAGTTCATGATGCTCTTCACTTGTCACAGATCTCGCAGCTCCTTGTTAACACTGGAGGCTTTTATCAGGTAACAGTGTGAATTAGATGTAGTTGCTTAGAAAATGGTAAGGATATTCTTACAACCAAAAAAAACCCCAACCCAAATGTCCTAAAGAGGAGCAAAGCTGGCTTATTTCTTTCTAAGAAATTTCTAAGAAAGCTTCCAACTTTTGGTTAAAAAATGAAATTTAAAAAGATTTGGAGTATTAAACAGAAAAAAACCCACCCAAAAACTATTCTAAACCTGTTCCCAAAAACTCAATCCACATGTCCAAAGGAAGCTGGAAAAAAAATGACATTTTTTGCCTTTCAAAACTAAAAGAACTTGCTTGTTGCAGGAAAAGGAAAACAATCCCATCATTGTAGACTAAAACAGTGGAGTTATGCCCAATATTGTTTTTCAAGATCTGTTTTCCATATGTGAAGGCATTGACCAATGATTTTCAACAAATGTTAGCCCTTTGAAAACCCCAGTTTGTCAATCTTTTTTATATGAGTAGTGGTTTAGCAACTTCACCAACTGCCCTGGTAGCTGCTTGATGAGAAACCACCTAACTGGGGTTAAAACTTTTATAGTAAAGCAGAACATTTAAAAATCAATAAATACATAAAGGATCTGATACTTGCATCGTTATAGGTAAGAGTTTCTAACTCTTTAGCCTCTGATCCTTTTGTTATTGCTACTACAGCCTTCTGTGTCTTCACCAGTAGCCTGGCTGTCCACACTTCTTATCAGTCTCAAGTGTTTCTGTTTAAAATTTCCATAGTCTGTGGGTGAAGGTTTCTGACCCCACAGGGCCTGACATCCTCCCCAAGAGGCATGGGGCACTTCAGTGTTTCATACCCTCCATTTCTGCAGCTGGTAGGGTTTTCTCAAATATTTTCAAAACCACCACATAGCACAGAAACAAACTGGCAAATTCAACCACAGTAACCACAGTTTGTGGGTTAGTTTGGGTTTTTTTTCCCACTGAGCTCTTACATCCTTTCTCCAGTTCCCACATCCCCCAGAACTATACAAAGACCCCTTCTGTCTCCCCCTTTCCACCCTGGCCCTCCCTGCCTGACACCCTGCCCTCCCCTGCTGACACTGCAGTTTGGGGAAGTTGAGAACTTAACTCAAATTGCTGATAAGGGATTTTTTTTTTTTTCTTAAAATTTTGTATTTCTAATGCTAAACTCTATATCACACTATAGTTTTTCTTTCCCAAATTGACACAGAAAATTGTACGATCAAGAACTGCTAGTTGGGCTGAAGTCTGTTTTATTTACTGTTCTATACACAGCCTCTGTGGCTATTCTAAACTATTCCTCTGGCTTTTCATTCATCCATGTCTTTTTGTACCATTAATTTTTACTATATCCACCCAGCTATTAAACTATAACAACTTAAAATCACTCTGTCGATAGGACTGGTTTTAGCTTTACTAGCTTGTACGGCAGTCTGGCTCACAGGCACCCAACTTAACCTTCATCATTACACCCATGCCAACCCCTTCATTCCATTGATAATTCCTATTTAAAGTATCTAACAGACCTCAGGTGTCTTGGTAACCCTCCCAGCTCAACGCACTCTCCCACTGCAGCCCCATCAGAGTGGCACAGAAGGGCCCGTTCCCTCATTCCCTCCCCACTGTAGGATATCTCTGCAAGTAAATCGCTATTGCTTTGACTTTCTGCTATGTAATGTTTTTCCAAAACCTTGTCTACCTTGCCCTGTGCTATAATCCCAGGAGGGTTTTGTGCACAATTATTTGTTCCCAAAGTTGTCTCCTTTCTGTTGAGGTGGTTTTTTTTCCCAGATATTGCTGCTTTTTTTTTTGTTTTTTCCAAGGTGAATCTTCTTTCAAATATTTCTGAGTGTTTCAAATCTCTCTGTGGTTTGTTATTTCTCTGGGCTCCAGACTCTGAACCATCACTCAGTTCCCCCAGCTAACATCCCTGACATGTCAGTTATTCCCCTTTAAATAGGATTCATTGGATGACACCAGGGAGGATATAAATATCAGCATTTCCCAACGCTGCTCTCGGAAAAGGTGCTGATGCTCTGCTTGTTTCTGAGATGTACTTCAAACTGACTTTTTAGATCCTCCGTGGATTTTGCCATTTGAGTTGACCACCATAATGCAGCGGTCACTTTGTCATCCGTGTTACCCATGGGGACACTAATGTGGGACCATTAATGTGTACTCCAATGCACAGGGGAGGCTGACTACCAGCACCCTTTGACAATGTCACTTTATTTTCCTGCCGAGGAAGGAACCTAGGTGCTCAGTCACACTTTTCATTGCACATTATTTATTTGCCCTCTCTTTGCATGGTCTGTGCTTCAGCAATACCATGTCTGAATGCTTCACTGCAGCATCCTATTCGAGTTGTCCAAGACTAGAAGCTGCAGGGAAAAAAAACAAACATCCTTTGCAATATATTATTTAGGCACTAGAGGGACCCGCTTCTCATAGGGTGCTTCTGCTGTGCTGCTGGACCCTTCCTGTGGTCAGCAGAAAGGTCTGGCCACCTCCCCCAGCCATCAGCAGCTCTGTGGAGGGCTTACTGAGCCAGCCCACGGCAATCCAGAGCAGTGATTTCAGCTTTCCCTCTACCAGACCAGCTACCAACACCACATAAGCCACAGAGGCAATGAGTGCCAAGGGCCCAAAGGCTTCAGGCAGAGCTCCTACAGCCTGTGCTGAAGCCCACAGTGCTAAGGTACATCTGCCAGTCGCACCCATAGGTTAGGTACAGTGACATACTCTGCCAAAGGCTGTTACAAGCCTTGCATGTGTATATAAATGCAGTTCTGACTTCTCACTCAAGGTCTTGCTTACGTGTACAGAGGCTCAGTAAAGCCTTTGCATTTAGACTTTATTCACTGGGAGCACTCAACCACTGGCATAAGTGCATCATAAAATAGACAAAGAGCTGTAATTTGTACCGATGTGGCTTAGCATTTCCTGGGGTTCTTGAGGCAGATTTCCATCATGGGCAATGCTTTAAGCTAAACAAATAGAAGGCTGATAGGGTCTTTTCTACATAATTACCCACCTTCAACCTCTCCTTGTTGCCTGTAAGAGCTCCAGCCCACATTTGCAAGTGCCTCCAGATCAGCAGTATCTAGGCCACTAAATAAAAACAGCCTGAATTTGACAGGCGTGATGTGCTTGCACATACCTATAAATTAAGCAGTTTTACCCAAGCAGATGTGAATCTTAGTCACTGATTTGAGTCAGGTAGGTTTCCAGTCCAATGTCCCCAGCCTCTCTGTTGCATCCTCTAGAAGAATTTCACATTTTGGCACTCATGCAGAACCTCAGGCTCCCAATCTCAATCACTGTCTCTGCGACCCCAAAGCCCTCCAAATCCCTCAAGGATGGGCTCCTTCTCTGTATGTCTTGGTCATTCACACAGAAGTGTCTGCTCAAGGGTGCCAGTATGAAAGGGATTGCTGTGATTTTCTCCAAAACACTGGTAATTACTTCAAGCTGAGCATAACCCACTGTTTCTCTAGTTCTGGATCAGGCAGAGTCTGCTGAGAGTCTTTAGCTCCTCAGTTTCTACTCTTTCTGTTTCTGTAAGAGTTTGTTGTGGAAGAACCTTGTGCTCTCAAGTTTCACAGTGTCCTTGGTCTCATCCCAAAATAGATCAATTTCTGTTTGACAAAACTAGCTAAAATACAGCAAGAACTGGGGGGAGAGGGGTGAGCACACACAACAGGGACACACACGTGGACAGGACACAACATGAAGCGGAAAACCTGCATTTTCCAGGTTTGATTTTCTACTGAATCTCTTAAACTTACGAGTTAAGTATAAAGCTCCTGCAAAGCAAGCCTGCCTTTGCTCCTGCCTTGCCTGCAAGGGGCTGCCAGGTCTGCTGGGGCTGGATGTCCCAAGTGGTCCTGGCTGAAGGTCCTGGAGGAGCAGAGCTTGCTGCCTGGAGAGTTGGTGGGGCAGCGCTCCTGCTGCAAACGCGTGCGTCTCTCTGCTGCTGTCCCTTGGTCCGGGGAGCTGCAGAATTTTCCTTCTCTTATGTAATGGTCTGCTGGTGTCTTTGCTTGGAAACCCTCTTTTTCAGCTGGAGGGTGTCAGGAACCTCGTTCTACCTCTCTTCGGTCACTGCTCAGGGAGCTGCTGGCCGAGGGGGGAGAGGTGCCAGGCTTTCGGGCAGAGCAGGAGGCAGCTCCCTTCCGCTCCCTCCCCCTGCCCCAAGCCCTTCTCGGAGTCACTCACCCCTCGCACGAGCACGGGGCAGCTCCGGCCGGTGACCTCGGGCTGCAAAGGGGCGGGGGGTGAAGGGGAGAGGTGGTATTTAGGAATGGGCGCTTTGCCCAGAGCGGTGCGTGTTGTCGCCCCCTCAAGAGCCACAGCGCGGCTGGGGCAGGGATGGGTGCGGCGTGGGGGGGGGGGGGGGGAGGATGGATGCAGCAGCCGTGGGACTGGGGGGGACGGGGAGCGGAGCGCGGCGGTTGCTGCTGTGGGAAAGCGCTTCGCAAAGTCTCTGGGAGAAGCTATCCCTCCTCCGGCAGCCGATGGGGAGCGGAGGAGCCGGGCGCGGGGGAAGGGGAGGTGGGCAGCGAGGCAGGGGCACGGTAGGGTCGGGGAACGTTAAAATGCAGCATCATCCTCCCGCCCCGGCAAATTTCGTGTGCCTGTGAGCGTGTGTGTGTGTCGAAGGGATGGAGGGAGTAAAGCGAGCAGCGGTGTTTTGCAAAGGGGGGAGTGTGTGTGTGGGGGGGGGGAGGAGGGGGATAGGTGGGAGGGCGCTACCGGCGCTCGTTGCACCGCCCCGGAGCAGCGGTGCCCACCGCGGGGCTGCGCGGAGCGGCGGCGGGCGCGGAACGGGCACTGCAGAGCCGGCAGCGCTCCCGGTGCAACGCTTGAGCCTCGCTGGAGGAAGGGGGGCAACCGGGCGGAGGAGGGGTGGGGGGGGATGCTAGTTGGCTGGGGGTAGAGGGAGGAGAGAGGGGAGGGGGGAGAAAAAAGGAGAGGGAAAATAAAAAGAAGCGAGGACCCCCCCATCCCCATCCTTCCTCCTCTGCCCGGTCCCTTCCACCCCCGACACACACACACGCTCACACACACACACCCCCCATTGATCAATATTTGGCTGTCTTGCTGCAACTTGCTGCAGTCTTTTAAAGGAGTAGTAGAGAGAGAGGGAGAGAGAAAGGGAAACTGACAGGAAGGGGTAAGGAGCTACACATGTCACATGTGCTTTCTAAGACGGCCAGGAGCATCTGCAGGCTGGATCTGGTGGAGGATGCTGCGGCAGGTGATACACAGAGGGCTCCAGTCGTTTTTCTACAAGCTGGGCTTATTCGTGAGCAGGCATCCGGTGTTTTTCCTCACTGTGCCCGCAGTCCTGACCATCATCTTCGGCTTCAGCCTGCTCAACCGCTTCCAGCCTGACACTGACCTGGAGAGCCTGGTAGCCCCCAGCCACAGCCTGGCCAAGATCGAGAGGAGCTTAGCCAGCAGCCTTTTCTCCCTCGATCAATCTAAAAGCCAGCTGTATTCGGACTTGCACACCCCGGGGAGGTATGGCAGGGTGATTCTCCTCTCCAAACCCGGAGGCAATATTTTGCATCAGGCTGATGTGATCCTGCAGATCCACCGAGCCGTGCTGGAAATGAAGGTGAACTACAAAGGCTATAATTATACTTTTTCCCATCTGTGTGTGTTGAGAAATCAGGATAAGAAATGCGTGCTGGATGATATTATTTCAGTGCTAGAGGATCTGAGGCAGGCTGCCCTCTCCAATAAGACAACAGCCAGGGTGCAAGTGAGCTATCCCAACACTAAATTAAAGGTATGCTCTTACTGCATGCTTTTGCCAATTAAAGAGGCAGCACTTCATTTCTTGTCCTAAACAGCAAAGAGAAATATAATCATATCTCTCTCTCTATCTGTATGTGTGTGATCTGGGCTTTCCTCGGGAAGCAGCTGGAACCGGTGCCTTGCTATTGTTCTGTACGAGGAGGGAGGGTGGGGGGACTGTACGCTAACGCACCCGGAGAAGCCGGTAGTGGAGAACAACCTCGGGACCGGGAGACCTTGCAATGCCTTGAAGGGTTAATACATCGGGGGAAAGGGACGGGAGGTTTTGGGGTGGGGTGCTGGTGGTGGGGGGGGTGGTGTGTGTTGAGACCTGGACTTTCACCATCACCTTTCCCAGCCCCACTGCCGTGGTGGGGTAATTTATCTTTATTAAGGCTTTCCTCAAATGCACGGTGCGCTCCTGTATGTCCCTGCCTCTGCGAGCAGGAGCAGTGAGAGGTTTCAGGTGTCCTGCCTTCTTTTTCTTTACCTGCATGCAAAGAAGGGGAAGGGAGGTGGATTCTTTTTCTCGGTGTGAAAATAATTAACTCAGCTGCTGATGGATGGGCTGGAGTTTTGGGATGGATCCCATCATCTAGAGGCTTCCAGCAAAGGCGAAACAAGGTAAAAGGTGAAAGAAGTTTCAGTCTAAAAAAAAACCCAAATCCAAACCCACCAAACAATTCGGTACAAATGAAGCTGGGAATATTACCCTGGCACACAAGCATCCACCCGCTTTCCCTCTCATCTAGAGGAATCCAGCTCACTGGGGCTAACCTGCTGTGAGCAAATAAGGTGGAAAGTTTGCAGGTGGCTGCTGCAAGAAGTTTCCGCAAATTCCAGTCTACCTGCATGCTCCCCCAGGAATTGCACCAGGGGCAGGACTTAACAGAGTGCAACAAACTCCCAGAGTGCACTAATTACTCAGGGCTCGGGTCATAGGGAGGAGGATATGATCCACCTTGTAAACCAGAGGCTCTTTGGGGTTGCCTGTCCCCCTTTTTTCAGAGAGCCCCTCAGGGATGAGCGAAGTAGTGCTCTTGAAAGTGCCATCCAGACACTGAAGTTACAATTTGTTTCTTACTGTTCATGTACCAAGAAAAAAGTAAAGCCAGTCCCTGCCAAAAACCGAAGAGGAGACACAGATTGATTTTACTGGTCTTTTGTCTTCAGTGAAAGGACCAATTGGGACAGGTGGGATTTGGACCCATTGTTCTAGATGGTGCAGCGTTTGCTCCGTGCAGGGTTGTAGTTGTTTGAATTGAGTGTGGCAATGAAAAGGTGTCCTTGCTGTTGCTGGAAAGCCCTGAGTACAAGGAGTGCTCAGGAACACAAAATTATTCTGGATTAAATAACCCTGAACTAATTTAATCTTTTATTTTGCTGGGCAGACAATCCTGCTATTGCAGAATTAAAGGGCTTTTTCTTCTGTTTTGCTTATTTTTAAAATCAAGATTTAAACTAGTTCAGTGGAGAGCATTGATAATCTGGACTAACATAATTATAAACCAGGTTTATACAGAAATAGTCGTTGTGCTCTCTCTCAATCCAGATTAATTTTCCTGTGTAGAGAAACCTTGGCTGAGGCTGTCAAAACTAGGATAGGGTCACTTGCAATGCTTTTTTTTTTTTTTATTAGGAGAGTGCCTCCAACTTCTCCTTATTTAAAGATTATATCAAAATTAAAAATAACCTGGTCTGGATTAGAGATTTTTTGGAAGAGATGATCTGTAGGTAATTCACAGAGAAAGATTTTCCCAAAGCATAGATGTCTGACTCTGAGCACTTATGAATACCAGCCCAGCACCTCCAATTCCCTAAGCAGTTGTTATGTATCATCTTTTGGATGAAGGAATAAATGCTCTTAAGTACCTAGGTTTAAAGTTGGACCGAGCAGGCAGCTTCCTACCCACTTCTGTGAAGTGAGGTAAAGCCACCAAAATCTGTGACTGCGCTTTAGAGAAGAGCTAATCATTACAAGCCATTTCTGCGGATAGGAAAAGTCCCTAGTGCTTCTGAGAAGCAGAAACACACTTGAACACAATTTTTCTGCGATGGTAAAAGCTCTGTTGTGGGACCATGGTCAGCCCTGAACTTGGACTGGCCTTCAACTATGGTGTGTGCTCAGAAACTCACTTTCTCTGGTCTCTTTGGCTCCAGCCTGGGAATAAATTACTATTTTGTATAGATGAATTCATGAGTTGAGACCCCCTCTCTGCCTTCTCTTTTGTCCCATCCACCAAGGTACAAGGCTAGGATGCTGTGGGCAAACATCTCTTGCTCTCTTTCAAGCCATGGCCAAAACACTGGTTTAATCTAGGCTCCCAGGCCACGAGCTGACCTCCCTCTTTCTCTGCACTTCTGAGCAAAGACTGTAGATACCTAGGCCTGTGCTGCTTGTTTTGGGGTGTCTAGATGTGTTTAATCAGTAATACTTTGCTGCACTCACTAAGGAAGATCAGTCTCTGGATGCTCAGCGAAGGGAACAATCCCTGTGACTGTATCTATGACGTGTTTTATTTCTTTTTACTTGAGTCATGACATGAAGGAGCAGTTGTGGCTAAACCTCATGGGAATGCAAACAAGAGGGTGAAATCTGTCTTCCCTTATTCATGTGCACCACCATTCATCACACTCACCAGTCCATGACCTTGAGTACTTTCTCAGCAAACCTTTCCTGCACCACAGGGACCCACTAGGATCTTCTAGGTTGCCTCACCTTCTCAAAGGACACCTTGTTTGGTTAATAGTGGTAGTTTTTGCTTTGTCTTGTTCCTATAATAATGGCCTGAAATTGAACAAAAATCTTCTAAGAACAATATGGTGGGTTTACAAACCATGAAGGTGTCCCAGATGTGTTTAGCCTGCAGCTGACATGGGTCAAGTGTCAGCCTGTGCTGATTTGGGAACCACAATGACAATGTTGAGCTGTTCCAACTGGTCTCCTGCTCCAGCTGGGAGTGTCAAAAACTTCCTGTGTGTTTTTCTTTCCCCTGAGTCTTGTAAGCAGCTCTCACTTTGTCCTTCTTCTTGTTGGAATCCCAATCGGTTTGATTCACCTTGGTGAGCACTTGCCCAGGTCTTTCACAGGAACTCTGTGAGAGCCATAAGCACAGGTTTCAGTGAATTGCTCTGGCTTTGACACAGCTGTTACTGGGCTGCACAATCCAATGAAGCTGCTTGGCTTTTCCTAAGAAAATCTGGCTGTGAAGGGTAATGATTGTTTAATCATTACTTGAATACATCTATCTTCACTGCCCCTCTCTAAGTCGGGAAGTCTTGGTCACTCTACTCACTAGAGGACAATCAGAGAGATGGCACTTACATCCAGACTGCAGCTCGGTTTCAAATGCCCGGTGAGGGTTTAAAATCCACTCTGTCTACACAGTGGTCATTGTGGGCTAGTTTAGTCTTCCAAAAAGGCAAGGTGAGCCAGGCTGTGTGAAAATGCCCGTTCCCCATTGCTTTGGGAGCATTCTCTATCCCACTCAGCTATTCCTATGCTATGCTGCAGTCTGCAGCCCAGCTAGAAGAGTGACTTGCCCAAGGTCATGCACATAGACAGTGTCAGAGCAGGAAAACAAAGCTGGATGTATGAAATCTTGATGAAGACTTTTGAGATACATCCTGGAGCAAGATTGCTCATGCTTTCCCCAGCCCTGGGGAAAAAAAAAACCCATCCTGTGCTTGGGTTTGGATTGTGCTCTAACTCCATAGACTGGGCAAGTCTTAACTAAGCATTGACCCTTAGGCATCAAACTGTTAAATTACAAGTTTTAACAAATCCCAAATCATTTTTGGCAATTAAGACTTCCAGGACAATGCCTGGCATGGCTTGGGAGTTGGCATGGGAAAAGTCCATTCTTGGTTGGTGTATCTACTACATCCTGGGGATAACAGTGTGTATCTGTTTGGATATGTTGTTCCTCTGCCCCCAGGGCCAGAGCATGGTGTGAGGCACATTATATTTATTGGTATAGACAGAATTATTAATTACATGGGGATGATTTCTTGTGTGCTACCAGGTATGAGGAAGGAGATTGGTTTATGACCTTAATATGCCAATAACCCCAGCAAATTTGCTGTCCTTATCAGGATAAAAGGAAAAAAGGGGAAAAAAAGCACTACAAAGAAAGCTAATGATTTTTGATCAGTCCTTACCCAGAGGAAAAAAAACAAAGTGTGAAAGCATTTCTTCAGGTATTTCAACGTTACTGTTTCTTTTCATGTTTATTTGTTAGTTTGTCTGAGAAAACATAATGACTTAGAACTTATCTCTCTGAGATCAGAACATGAATATGACAACTGCTGCTTAAAAAGAGCCTTTGTAAGCAGATCGGGTTTTGTAATACCGCCTTCAATTAATTATCAGTCATTTATGAACAGTAAGCTAAACAGCAGCCAATAAAACAGACGTCTCTGTTACTGCATTTGTGATAAGCACATCAGCTGGATATTGAATCCTTTATTGCTTGAGTAGAAAAGTTCCTTGCATTCAGTTAGCATCTTGAAACCTGTAATTGCAGACTTGCTACTGGCTGGATTCTCAATTTCTCTCACACTGACAGCTGTATTTTTAAATAAGCCTTGCTCCGTTCACATTCATGGAGCCTTTCTCACTGCTTTAAGATTAATTCCTCCTCATGTGACCCTGAGGCACTGACCACCTTTGTGGGATGGAGAGGCAATAAAATCAGAGCACACCTAGATCAGGACAGTCATCTGCATGCCAATAATATTCACAAAACATTTGGTCCTTTACTAAAGTTGGTTTAAGTGTAGGGTTACTCAGACTCCAAGGACCAGATGCTTCCTCAGAGGCAGTGTGGCTCTGTACCCACTTGTGATACCACCTGTCCCAGTACAAGCATGCGGCTGGCAAAAATCACTCAGTCAAAGCAAAATAATAAAACATGAGCAGGGAGAGGATCAGAAGAGCTTTTGTCTCAGCCTCTTGGGTCAAGACAGGATTGGGCAGGCTGAGTTCAGAGTAGATGTTTAGTAACATGAAAAAAAGTTGATACTTATGAAGGCAAGTAAGTGGTTTCTTATGGGTCACAGGTTGGAAAAAAAAAAGAAGAAAACAGACTGTCTTGTTCTTCCAACTGTGTTTTCACACTGTCTGACAGGACTAGGAAGGGCTTCTCATTCACCTCACCTTGAGGGGCTGTTGGAGCTGTTGTCTGCAGTGGGTTAGCTGTATCCTTACTGGGAGATGTCCCTGCAGCTATCAGCTCTTGAGGACATGATTGGACAACCTGCCTGCTCCTTGTGGGCAAGAAATGAAGCATTTCCTTTAGTTTCTAGGAAAATTCTCCACTTCTTCCTCTGCTTAGTACATTAGGAACAGTCTCTTAGCTCCCCTACACCTGGTTTTAAGGGAACTCTCTTGCCTAAAAGGAATGCCAGACTATGATCTCTGACTGCACCAAGGACATAAAACCAGGGTATCCCATACCAGGACAGGCTATCCCAATATAAACAGCAGAATGACAGCAGAAACCTCTCAGAGCAAGGGTGGGGTTTGAAGATGCTTTTTTTGCATTGCCATTCTTGAGTTATGAACTTTGAGTTTCTTAGTCCCTGGGGTAAATTCCACCTTCACCCCACCAGAGATGTAGACAGCAGGTTGGTTGGGTGTGGAGCTCGTTCCTTCTCATCAAGCAGCTGAGAGAATTGTCGACATCAAAGGCAGCAAAAGAAATATTCTCCACTGACCTCTCAGCTGACCTTACTCAGCTGCTTCATGCCTTTCCCTCCCAGCTATTCCACTCTCCAGTTTTGTCAGCACTTGCTGGGAGACATGGCCTTTTACACAGTGCCAGGCCTTCTGGAGACCAGGCCGTGACGTGAATAATAATAAGGAAGGAATTGGAAGGTTGGTTGGTTAGAAAGCGAAGGAAGATGCAATTGCAAGCCCCTTCAGTTAATAAAGACTGCTCATCACTGTGGCTCTGGGATGGAGGACAACCATTTCCCAAAGGTAGATAGTCTGGTAGCACTTTGCCCTTTTCCTACAATAGCTACTCCTCTGTGGAGAGAAAAATAATAACAAATAAATTCCTTCACTAAATATTCAGTTAACTCTTGGCAGTGTTTTACACTGACATAACATCTCATCTCAGCCATGCCTATGCCTTTCTGCTTTGTGTTCTGAGCCCCTTTTCTGTACCGCCTGTGTGAGCTCTGAACTTCCCCATCTGAATTTACAACAGCTGTAACAAGAATTAAACCAAATTCAGATACCACCATGCTAGCAAGGTGAGACAATGCAGACACTGAGCGTTCGTAAAGAAGATGTGTCATCTTCCCAGCCAGAGAGAAATGCTTTAATGAAGAGATCCTTAAACCAACGTTAACTGATTAAATATATCTTCTGTGGTACAAAGGGGAGAAACTTTGTAAGGAGAAAATTATATTAATAAATATGTCCCAAAAAGTTCTTAAATTATTTAAGATCCTTTATGTCTATGTGGGCGTGAGCATTACATGCAAATCTTTCTTAGTCAGTAAAGAAGATGTAGGTATGGTTGTGCTAGCCATTTTGAATAGAGTAATCTAAGAAGAAAACCTGTACTAAACCTTTTCAGCCATTAAGAGATAGAAGAGCCCTATATAGAGCTCAGCACAGTTGTTATTAGAGAAGTCATGGTGAAAAAAGCCTGCTGACTGGTTTTCCGAGAGGAGTGAACTGAGTTATTAAAATCATGATCTTGCATTTCTACAGAAAGCCTTTAACTTATGTGGACCCCACATCCATTGCACACTCCTAGTGCAAGCAGCGAGGCACACTGTGCATGGATAGGGCCTGAGATGAAAAGCAGCTTTAAATATAGATAAAACAAAGTCTTCAACAACATAGGAAAGCAGGTGTTGCGTGTGATGAAAAAGAGAGAGGAAGACAACAGGAGGCAGAAAGGGCAAGTTGTAAAGTCTTATACCTCTGTTGCTTAGTATTTTAGTCCTGTTCTCTGTTTTCCTACCTACTGAGGTGCAAGATGCTCAAGTGGCTTACATAGACAGTAAAGGAAGTTCTTGGTATTGGGCCTGTGAAGGATCCTATGAAGAGAGAGGGCAGTGACAGAGCTCCTGAGCATCTCAGAGATGATGGCATGCTGTGGCACATGTCATTACCCCAGCTTCGGGTTCACTGGGTGTGAATTATCTTCACTTTCACACTTTTTTCACTTTAGGCCAGTTGGAAGCAGGAGTTTTGGGTGAAGCATTTGGAGATCTTTGATGACACTAGTAAGCGTGATCTGGTGGCAGCGGGAGAATTTCCAGCTAAAAAGAATTGCTGTGGAGCCAGCTTGAGGGCAAACAGGGAATAATTTGTTGGTGCACAGCTCTGGTATGGCTAAGAGATTTTTCTGCAGCTTTATTTTATCCTGAACCCCACTCACACGTTGGTGGGTAATTCCTGCATGATGCCAATTCTGCATGCCCAGCAGCATCTGCAAGACCTCAGAGAGGTCAGATTTTCTCCCTTGTTCTGCATTTTGGAGCCAAGTGTGCCCTCCCCCAGTCCGCTCTTGCTAGCAAAATGGTCCCACAGCTGCTGAGGGGACCGCAGGATGTGAGGACAGCCACTACCTGGCTAATATTGAAGACAAGTTTCGGTCTGATAATGGTCTATAAATAAGATGGAAAAAGTCAGTCAGCATCAAAGGTGTGTGATGATGCTTCAATACATACAATGGCAAATGTTTCAGTGTCTCCCAGGATAATAATTCTTTTAAAATACCAATCACACAAGCTCTAAAACCTGCTTGTCTGCTCTGAGGGCATGAGAAGGCAAAGGGCAGTCTCACCTATGTGTCCCATGCCTTTGAAGGCAGTGCCACATTGCAAGTGCAGTGCAGCCCACTTACCTCGGGCTTGCAATTTGGGGTTAAAGATCTAGCTCCTAATATATGACACGATTAATTTCTTGTGCAGTTGGTGGGAAACCTGGGAGATGCCATTGAACACTTTCACAGGGAAGTCAAAAACACCTGATGTGTGTCATCTCACAATACATAGGGAACAGAAACATTACCCATAGGACCGGTTTAGAGGGCACCTAAAGACTGTGCCCAAGTTAGGGACCTAAGCAAGACAGAAAAGATGCCCTTCTGTAAAGCAGGCTCTCGCTTTTCTTACACCTTGCATGCTTGTTTCCACCAGTGTTACACAAGTGTTGTCAGTCTGATGAGGAGGTGTTATTCTTACCACATTTATGGTGTGTTTTTGCACGTGTATCAACAACTTCATAAAGGGTGCTATGACTCAGAAGTGGCCACGGAGTGTTGTTTTGCTGCTTCTATGCTGACTAATTTACATATGTAAAACACACATTCCCTGTGTGCTGCATGTCAGGCAGACCCACAACATTGCAGCTGAAACTGTTTCTATCAGAAGTTACAGTACTCTTGAAATCGAAAGTGTCTCTGAAACAGTGTCTGACTTGTCCTTAATTTTGTCTGGGAGGAAGAAAAGAGAAGGGCAGATTCTCACAATTTCATTTTGATGTGTCCCCAGCAAAATGCTTCTATTTTTTTGTGTTGACATAGTTCTTTCAAAGTGTTCTTTCAAAATTCTTTCAAAAATACTTTGCTCGCACATTATACTGTAAATTAGAAAATAAACTAGAACAAAAAAGCCCACCTACTTTCAAAGGGAATGTTTTCCCACCTTCAATCTTTGGGGCAGGAGATTCACCGAATTGTGAGGGTTTGAAGGGACCTCCAGAGATCATCGAGTTCAACCTCCCTGCCAAAGCAGGGTCCCTAGGATAGGTCGCACAGGGAGGCGTCCAGATGGGTCTTGAATATCTCCAGAGAAGGAGACTCCACACCCTCCTGGACAGCCTGTTCCAGTGCTCTGTCACCTGAGGTCGCTCTTCTTTGAAAATCACAGAGAAATTAAATCACCACACCTGCTCTGCTTGGTCGAGGACACAGCCCAGTCCCCATGGATGTGATTGTGCATTCCAAGAGGGTGCTTTGGGAGACACCCAGGTGTTGTATTGATGGGCCAAGTGATCCTCGCTTTTAGTTTCCAGAGCAGGTTTAGTTTGTAAGACAATTTGCAGTTCATTAAGAAGAAAGATGCAGTTAGTGGTACTTCATTATGAAACACAATCTCTTGTTTGACGGGGACTGTGACTTAAATATAAATCGCCCTTTTCCTAACCATTTTTCAGGATGGTTTCTTTGAGTAGATTTTGATTCATTAACTAAATAGATTAACATACTCAGTGCTGAGCAGATGCATCATGGAAATATTCATGTGCATTTTTCTCCTTAAAATCCACACTTCAGTTCTTGTTCTTCATTTCATGTTCTTGACTGCTGTCCTACCGAGCAAGGCTTTATTCACAGGTAAGTATAAAATAGCCTCCAGTAGAGACCACAGTACATAAACTTTTGGGTCCAGGTGACAAACTCACTTCTCTTCAGGAGTGGCTGGCAGATGTGGTAACGAATGATCTATCAGTTGTTGGGTTTTTTGTTAACTAACATTAATTTTCCTCTCCATAACTGACTTTGCATCTACACATAAAAAGACACTGGTCACCCAGTTGATGCATAACAGATTTATCACTGTAAATTGCATATTAAATTGGGATAACAGCGCACATGAACATTTCTGAGTATTTACAAATGTCTCTCCAATCCCTTATTTCCCTAGGCTTCAAGATTAGTGCAAGTATTAGACTTTAGGTATATACTCAAAAATAAATTCCACAAGCTTGACAATCTCAAGAGCTCCCTGCTTTCATTATTTCATATTTTTCATTTCTGAGAATTTAATTTTCAGGGAAAAGCTTTATTTTTTGTCCTAAAAGAAGAACACTTGTGTCCTTAGAACTTTTCCCATTGTCTTACATCTAGAGTAAGATTTTGGAAGTGGGAGAAAGAGGAGGACATCCTTGAACGGGGAAAAGTATTATATAAATGGCAAATACTGTAAACGCATATATTCGGTGATCTTTTCATCAGAATATTCACCTCAAAGAGAAAGCTAAAGCAGTTCATTTGTCACTATTTAACAGATCTGGACACTGCTCCTTTAGAATGATTCTCCTAATTTTTTAAAAGAAAAACCCAATTACTCTTTGAAGTAGCAAAAATGCCAAGGAAAAATAAAGATCAAATAGGACATTTTTTCACTTCCTTTAGAGTAGCCAAATAAAAGTGGACCAGGATAGAGAGCAGCCCAGAATGAAACTCAAAGAAACTCAAGTGCATCCTGAAATGATAGAATCACTTTGAAGTGGGTCTTTCCTGCAGCCTCTTCAATGAGGATGCAGTGGACAGAAAGGACATTTCAGATGCTGCTTTGTGAAGGAGCAGTTTGGGATGTCAGGTGGTGATTTTGGTGCAGGACCACATGTTCAAGAATTCATCTTCTACTGCAACTCAGATCTTCCTCTCCTTTACATCAATTTTCCCATCATAAAGGAGTGCCATGGTGCAGCTAGAAAAATTCAGTTAAAGAGCTGTTGGAGTTTTATTAGCAATCTCATGCCTCTTCCATCTAACATCAAGAGGTCAAAGACATAAAAAGTTTATAAGGTCAGTCTAGCCCATTCTCTGGCTTGTGTAGGATTATGAGGAAATCCTAATAGAAAAATTAATTCAGATTGACTTGGATGGGAGATCAGTCATGTGGGTTGGAAACTGGCTGAAAGGTTGTAAACGAAGAATCATGATAAATGATAATGTAACAAGTTTATGGAAGGTATCTTGCGGGGTATCTGGAGAATTTGTGTTAGGTCTAGTCTCATCTAACATCTCTATTAATTATCGGGAAGTGGAATTGAATTGCACAGGAAAGAAATTCACAGATAATATTAAACAAGGAGGAGCTGTCAGCAGCTGCTGAGTCAGAGAATTTCCACGGACAGAGCAGGAGTGGTTAGAAATCCAAATAGAAAACAAAACAATTTTCTGAAAGTTTTTGGTTGCATTCTGGTCTCCAAAGGGCAAACAGGGGGCCCTCCCTTGAAACAGATTCCTGTAACCTGAGTTTTGCAAATGTCAGATTGGAGATGCAGTGCCTAAATTATAGGGCCAAGGTGAAAGGCAAAGTTGATATCACAGTTGGGACTTTGCAACCCCCACAGAAAGGGTACTTAGTTTTACTTCAGACTGACACTGCTTTGAAGGTAGGAGCATTTCACTACCCAGTGTTGTCCTTCACCCTTCACCTTCTTGCAGATCAACTTCTGCAGGACAAAGACTGCTCCGTATGTTGAGTTTGAAGGGTGCATTGGAGGCTGTAGATGATGTGTTAAATAATCAGTCTTGCTAGATTGCTGCTTGGCCTCGGTCTTGTTATCTTTCTAGAATGAAATCAGTCTTCTTCCGGAGTTTTGTGCTGACTGCATGGATTTTGGATGGGCCAACCTTGAAGTTGTTTTGCCATGTTGTGCATCATCTGATTGTTCCCCAGCACTTCAAATTTGAATAGCCTCATACAACTAATGCCACGAATTGGCTCCATTTTGTTCCCATTGAATTTTGTCATTCATTAATTATATTCTGGTTGTGCCAGGGAAAAATTCTCCTAGCAGACAGTCTGAAAACTCAGTTGGACAGGACAGATAAAATGTATTCAGCTGGATCATTTCTACTACTTTTTGTCCAACTTGAGTGCAATTGCAGACCAAGCGCATAGGAACAGGTTGGTGACGTTTGTGAAATGGATTGTGGAGTTAGGCCATTTCTTCTCCTCTTGATGAATGTCCACAGCATCAGGCCATTCGCTGCAGCAGATGGTACCTTGTCTGGTCTACAAGAGTCAGGCTGTCACCCTACCCTGCCACTGAGGGTCCATGATGTAGCTGTTTTGTAAATGCTCATAGAGAGTCACCATGGAAAAACCCGTTCCAAAGATGGGATACTTTCTTCTAATTTGAGCCCTTGTATGTTTGGCATCTGATCTGAACTGGGCCCAGTGTGCAATCAGAGGAGGGAAGGGTGAGCCTCCAGAAGATTTCACTTTCTCTAAACCACTACATTAAGGCAGGGGTGAATTCACCCTTCAGAGACATCATAGACCAGAGAAGGAAAGTTCAGATTATGCATTTACCTTTCAGCTGGTTAAAATTAGGTGAGCTGAATCTCATCATACTTGCATTTTAACTAAAAAAAAAATAATTAAAAAAATTAATAAATTTGAAATTTCCATAAGCACAGGAATATGTTAATTTTTATGACCTTTACAGCAAAGCTTTATGCCAGGTGCTGCATGACCTGGGGTATAAACTGCATTTGCCCTGACATGAGAAAAAACTTCCCAGGATAATTTCATGGGGAAAAAAATCAAGGCTTCTTCTCAAGCCCATCACAGCTTTGTCTCACACCATATCTCTGACACGGTTTTGAAAAAGTCCTTCTGGAAATTATTATTAGGTAGTTGCAAAAGAACTAAAATACATTAATCTGAATAAGGAATTAGTTTCCACTGAAGGAACTGGAATTAACCGCCATCCTCCTGCAAAATAGATTGCAGGATATTGGCAGTTTATTGCAGCAGGGAGACTGAGATTTTGCAGAGTACTCAGAAGACAAATGATGAGGTTCTATCACCTGGAAATGCTTTACCATCTCTTTGCTCTTTGGCTCTTTGGCTTACATTATCAGAATTTTTCCCAAAATATTTATTGGTTTGAAATCCAAAGGTGGCTACATACAAGATCCCACAATCTGGATCACTTTTGTTTTAAAATTAAAAGTCCATTCCTTCCTGATCTGCCCGAACCAAAACTTTCCAAATGGGTTATAGGTATATAAAAGGAAAAATCACTTTGCACTCTGGGGGACTTTGAAAAGCCTTTTCATTTTTTCCCTCACAAACATATGATATATTAAAGCAACTATAAAATATCTATTTTGAGAAAAATGTTTTGATGTCTTGCAGGGAAATGTCTCAGATGGTGGTGGTTGTTATTCTTACTATTATTATTATTTCATTACTACTTACAGTGAATATACTACATTTCTTCAGAAGTACTTAAACACTATAACTAAATATTCATCTTACTTGCTATCTGGAACTCGTTTTTAACAATAGTACTACATTAGCATATAAATCTAGGAACACATATAACCTGACTTTGAGCATTTAATGAAGGTACTTAAATTAGGGTTTGGAACATTGTAGGCTTTAGGAGGACTAAAACCCCTAAGAATGATATTCAGTCCATTTAAGATAAAAATTGCTCTCTGGAGGTGACCCATTTTTCTCTTCTCCTTGAGCAGTCAGCCTGGTAGTCCTGGCATTTCTAACCTGGAAGGTTTGGTTAAAAGGCCTGACACAGGGCCGCAGAGTCTTAATTCTGACTTTTGATGTTTTGGGTCCTGTTCTGGCTGAAGAGGCACTTCCAAATCAGAAACTCTGCTTGAAGTTAATAGCTACTGTATACTCACACGAAGGGACAAATGCTCAGCTGTGAAATACAGGCACCTTGAGGATAAAGCTATTCAGGTGTTGCAGAGCTGATACCACCACCAGACTACGGGGTTTGAGCACAGGAATTAAAGAAACCCAGAGCCAGCTGGCAGCAAAGAGGGAATCAAATCTTTTTTCATTTATATTTTTACCTTCTCATTGAGTTTTCATAAACCCAGATTAGTTCTCCAATCCAGTTCACCACATGCCACATGAACTGTGCTTCCCAGACTTGACAGGGAGGAGGTACATGCTCAGGAAGGAGAGAGGACCCCTTCTTTGGCACAGCATCTCCAGTTCATACTGTGAAATTCAGTGAAAATGAGATGGGAAGATCTTTGTAGCGTGGCTAGCTTCTCCAGCTGTGTGTTTGCAGAGCACCTTGCACAGTACCAAGTCTTGGGCCATGCCAGAACCTCACTGGTGACCAGAGGTTATGAGACCTCAGCATCTGCTGTACCTTGAGTGAGTCCTCCCAGGCCTCAGCAGTACAAAGGCTGTGTCAAGATGAATTGCTCCCAGCATGCGGATCTTGATCAGCAGCAGTCGTTAGCTGTCCCTGCAATCTCTAGGTGAAGATTGTGGGCTGATGTAAAATTTTCAGGCTGTTGTACATTGCTGTTTACCACTTGTTTATCACTGTCAATGTGCTCTGTGACATCTGAGAGGATGAGACACCCTCTCTCATGGAGTATGGCTGAAAAAATGAGGAAAAGCTGTCACTCATAATGTCAGCCAACTTCCAGTGGGAGAGCTCTCCATGGATAGAAGGCAACAGGAAGTCCAATGTGGACACGATACCACGAGCTTTACATTTTTGACTGTAATAAGAATTAACAAAAAAAAGATGTTATAGAATCTCACATGACTGCACCTTTCTCCCTATGGGCTACTGAGAACATAAGTGAAATCTGTAAGGTTTATCACGAAGGGCACACGTTACAAGGTGATCATGAGACAGAGTTGTCAGGGTCTGGAACAGGCTGCCCAGGGAGGTGGTTGAGTTACCATCCCTGGATGTGTTTAAAAAAAGGGTAGGCACTTAGGGATATGGTTTAGCTTAGGATGGGAACGGTTGGACTTGATGAAGGTCTTTTTCAACGTTATGATTGTGATTTTGTGACTTTTATGACTATAAAAGCTACCTGCTGATGTTCATATGCAGGGGTGAAAATGCTCTTTGCACACGCTGAGCTCAAAAGTGCCTTGGGTGGGAGTCAGCTATTGCATGTGTAGATCCAGAATCCCATTATCAGTTATATTTTGATGCATAAATACAGGCCTACTTAAATGCCCCATTCCCACTTCCTCTTTCTGGTCCAGTGTTATGAAAAAAAAAAAAAAAGGAAAAACATCTGAAACTAGACATTTTTTTGGCTCTGTCTAGCTAACAAATGGCCAAACTCATTAAAACTGGAGAGAATGGAGAGAAGTGGGGGATGCTTCAGGGTAGAGAAATTGCTTCAGGAGGCCAAACTTGAGATTAAAAAAAAAAAGAAAGAAAAGAAAAAAAAGGAGGGAAAACTGATTAATTATCTCCTAAAATGGAGTATTTTTCAACTGGAAGTCTACAGTGCCTTGTGGTATCTGCTTTGCACGGTATCTTATTGAGAACCACAGGAGTGGAAGTGCCTGATAGGACTTGGGTGAGAGGACAGCAGTGCCTTGTGTTCAAAGGCTGGGTTTAGTCAAACCTGCAAACTGCTTAGCTGAAAATTAACCTCAAAACCATGCTAGCCCCTAAAATCTTACCACATCATGCTTGGCTGTGTCTGATTCTCAGTTATTTCTTTTCTTCTTGCCTTTGATAAAACATTATCGCAGCATTTCAGTACTCTGGCTGCTGGTCCCCAGAGAAACCAGGAAGAGCAGAGACAAGAGAAAATTAAAGAGATGTTTGCCAACATAAAATATAATTTAAAAAGGAAAAAAAGCACCCTTTTCTCTGTCATTATTGAAACTTAAGATTGCAAGAGCTTAGATGGTTCCTGTGGATCTTTTCTACTCCTCACTTTTTATTCTCTGCTGTTTATTTTTTAACATTGCCTTTAGATGGAGTAATAAACTCAGGAAAATCCAATTCCTTTTGCTTCCTGGCAGGTTTTCTTTCTACTTCTTTTGTGTATTGGACTTCAAGTGGTGGAGAGAAAACAATTACAAAAGGTACACCGTGGGATGCACACAAAGCAAGAGGGTCTACAAACATGTCAGTGGAAATGCATGACCCCTTTTTAGGATTTTCTTTTAGGGACAATTACTAGATCCCGTTCTAATTCCCTCAAAATCCTTCAGCTTGGGCATATGAAGTGTGTGGTGAAGTTTTACAAACAGTTTTGTGTATTTTTTTTTCTGTTGACAAGGAAAGGTGACCAAAAAAAAAAAATTTTCTTGATTTTTAGTCTTTTCTGCTGTCTTTTATTAATTTGTTTTTAGCTTTAGGAATTAGGTTCTTGTTTAGCCTATGCCTCCATGGACTTCAAGAAAGCTTTAAGATTAGAAGTTCATAAGAGACAGAAAACATTCTGGTGGAATGCTGTCGTATTTACTCCCACTCAGAGAAAACAGTGGCCCTCTTTAGATAACAAAATTCTCCTGGATTTTACCAGGGCACAATATAGTTTTATTTCATTAATCTTATTTACTTTTTATTGCCAATTTCATTCAAATCCCAGTGTTTGAGAGGGTGATTTCTTTGTTAAAAAGTGAACAGTTGCATTCTTTCTCCTTATTCCCAATAGCTCATCTCACTTTTTTGTTTGTTAAAGAGATGGAAAATCCACAATAACTATGAACCTTCCAGACATGTTCTAGAAGACCCAGTCTTGATGTGTCATGCTTTAGAAATACAGAGACTGAAAACTGGGCTAGGTGGATCGTTAGCCTGCACTGAAAAAGCATTCCTTGTATTCTTATACTCCTTTTAATTTTCTCTCTTTCCTTTGAACATTTTAACTGAGGCTGAGCTATGGATGAATTCACAGAGTATACTTTGATATAAAGTATCCATGCTGTAGCTTCTTAGAGTTTGCCAAATATGAGAGATGGTAAAAGTGTTCACACATGAATACATACGTGAGTGTGTTAACTCCAAATATTGGTATTTTCAGGGAATCATAAAATTATAGAGTCATTTGGGTTGGAAGGGACCTGTAAAGGTGATCTACCTCCAGTCCCCTGCCAACGTGAAGGGACTTCCTTCGCTAGACCAGGTTGCCCAAAGCCCCATCCAAGCTGGCCTTAAACACTTCCAGTGATGGGATATCCATAAATTCTCTGAGCAGCTTGTTCCAGTGCCTCACCACCCTCATAAGGAACAACTTCTTCCTTATAACTAATTTAAATCTACCCCTTTTTAAATGTAAACCCATTACCTCTTGTCCTGTCACTCTCTGCCCTTGTAAACAGACCGTCTCCAGCTTTTCTCTAGCCCCTTTAGGTACTGGAAGCTGTTGTAAGGTCTCTCCAGAGCCATCTCTTCTTCAAACTGAACAAGCCCAACTCTCTCAGCCTGCTCCAGCCCTCTGACCATCTTCATGGCCTTCTCTGGACTCATTCCAACAACTCCATGTCTGTCTTGTACTGGAGACCCCAGAGCTGGACTCAGTACTCCAGATGGGGCCTCTCAAGAGCAGAGTAGTAGAGGGGGAGAATCCTCTCCTTGACCAGCTGGCCACACTTCTGATGCAGTCCAGGACATGGCTTTCTGGGCTGCAAATGCACATTGCTGCTTCACATTGAGCTTCTCATCCACCAACACCCCCAAGTCCTTCTCAGGGCTGCTCTCAGCCCGTTCTCCTCCCAGCCTGTAGTTGTGCTTTTGATTGTGCTGACACATGTGCAGGACCTTGCACTTGGCCTTGTTGAAAACTTCATGTAGTTTGCATGGGCCCACCTGTTAAGTCCATCAAGGTTCCTCTGGATGGCATCCCATCCCTCCAGCGTGTTGACTGCACTTCACAGCTTGATTTCATTGGCAAACTTGCTAAGGGTGCACTCAATCCCACTATCCAATGTCTGCAACAAAGATATTGAATTAAGGGCGGTCCCAGTACCAACTACTGAGGAACATCACTTGTCACTGGTGAATGCTGTCCCTTGGGGCACTGCTGTCTCTGAAGTGATTAATTTCTAAGTTTCTCCTTGGCACAAAGAAAACCCTTTTGCACAAACATTAACTGTGATAGGAAGACAAACAGCTATTTTCAATTAGACCTGGGTATTCATGGTTTAGCATCTGGCAGAGGCATAGATGTTGTTCCAATCTGTATATGTGGGGGACCACAACCTTACAATGCAATGCAGGAGCTTGGATCTCTTAAAGCCATGTGGCACCTCTTCACAAAAGTCTGTCATAAAGCAGGATATGAATATGTGAAGAACATGAATGCTGTTGTGCCTTGTGATATGAAGAATGGAGGTCCTGGGGTAGAAAACCAGTTTTTGAGGAAATTTGCACACCTTAGTACAAAGCAGGTTAACTCAATCAACCTGCTGTGCTCTGAGCTGGCAAGCAAACAGTGGAGGTAGGGGAATGCAGCCAAAATTCTCCAGTAATCAGGGCATGGTCCTATGTACAGTGAGAGGAAGCCACTGACCTGTAAACCAAGTCCCTGATTCTTTCCAAACCAGGCAGAGCTGCAGTTATTCATGCCACCCTCTCCTTCTTCCTCCACTGTTCACCCTTTCATGTCAACCTGTTACAGACTATTGAGGAGACCCCCAAAGCTGGGGATGGGGTCTGAATCCTCCTGCACTGCACAAGTCCAGGGCAGCACAATATGGCCGTGCAGAGCTTCAAACCAGATGCCAGGGAGCAGATAGATGCTAGCAGGAAAAAATAATACATGTGACACAGCCTGAAGTGTGAGTTTTGGGCTGGAAATGCTTGAAATTTCCTATTCTTCTGCTGGAGTGAAGGATCAGATTAAGGTAGCTACACCCAGCCCTGAGTTTTTGCTGCTTTGCTTGATGCTACCATGTAGTCTGGGTCCTTGTGGGAAGGTGGGAAAGAGGGAAGCTGGAGAAGGATGGGAAGATGGTGAGAACTGAAGCAGGGACTGCAGTGCAGGGCTGTGATTGTCTGCTGCCGCTGGCACTGTAGCACAGGGCACAGGAGACACAGCTCAGCTGTTTGCAGGAGGGTGTCAAAGCAATCTTGCTCCTACATGTCTTCTCCTGTCCTTTCCTGGGTGGTAAGGGTGCATTGAGTATTGCTGCTTTGTTAGCCCTCAACTGTGTTTTCTCCTTCCTGTCTCCCTCCACAGTTCCAGTTTCTTCAGGGCATCCCACTCCATAGCCTCACTTTCATTTTACAGTCACAACAACCCTTATATCTTGCATCACTGACGTCTTTCTTGCTAGATAATTCCCCCCAAAGAATGCACTTCTCACTTGCTTAGTTTGTCCACAGCCATCCCTCAGATAGTAACACATTCAGGGATGGGTTTCATGGGAAACTCTGCTGGTCTGTGGTGATTATTTTTGACACTGTTTTTCGTCTCGGAAATTTAGGGGCTAGATGCAGCCTGAGGTTTTGTTCCATGATAGCAAGTAAACCCCACTGGCAGGGACAGGCGGTGAAAAGCAGAGAGCTGAGCCCGAGGTGACTGCTTTGAGAGCTATTGATCCTGTACAGGGCAGAGCACAAACTCAAAGGACAATATAAAGTAGGGAGTGTGGCTCTCTATCTGCCCTGGTAAATTTACACAGCCAGGCTTACTGATGACTTGAGCTGTCCTGTTGACATGAGTCTCTTGTGGGAGGGAAATTGATGTCACCAACAGCAAGTTTTGCAAGTTTTGCATCCACTTCAAGGCTTCCTCTCCTGCCATCTCACCAGTCCCCAAGCCACTGGGCACCCAAAGCCATGTCTGCTCTTCACACTTGGATCCATCTCACAGGGCTGGGGTGTAACTGCTCATTCACTGACTGAATTGTCAGTGTCAAAGCTATTTCACTTCTGTGCCTGGGATCCTGCTCCTGGTGGAGGAGAGAAGAAAGAGAAGGCAGACTGGCTAACTGTGATCCAAAATTACCTACTTGTGGTCCTCTTTGTGCTGTTTGTAACTCCCTGTCTTCTACTAGCGCCCTTCATTCACCATGTGGCAAAGTTACAGTCGCAGCAACGTGGGTATTACTCAACAGCTTCAAGGAAACCACTGTGTCCTCGGGTGCATGGGTGCAGTTTAGCACAACCAGGGACAAAGTTGTGGAGGGAGTGAACTAGGGAGTGAATACATCCTTTTCCCAGAAGAACTGGGATGCGATCTGAGATGGACTGAATGGAAAACTGACCTTCCTAGAGTCACAGAATCAGTAGACTGGAAAAGACCTTTGAGATCATCGAGTCCAACTATACGAGTCCTGTACTAAACCATATCCCTGAGCACCTCATCTACTCATCTTTTAAATACATCTGGGGTCAGTGACTCCAACCCCTCCCTGGGCAGCCTGTTCCAGTGCTCAATAACCCTTTCAGTGAAGAATTTTTTCCTAATGTCTATCTGAACCTGCCCTGGTACAGCTTGAGTCCATTCCCCCTCGTCCTATCAACTGTCCCTTGGGTGAAGAGACCAACACCCACCCCTCTACACCCTACTTTCAGGTAATTGTAGGCAGTTGTAGAGAGGTGGGTGTTGGTCTTTTCCTTGAGAGGATGTAAATGTATATTCCGGGTCCACATCTTTGCTTAAAATCACTCTTGTGATCCTTGTTTACCCTGGGAGGGGGCTGAAGGTCTGTGTTTATTAATGTGCAGGACATGCCTGTGACGGGGCCAATATCAGCCAGGGATGACAAGGTAGGCCAGTTACTGTTGTGTTTGCATCTGCCACTGAGGGTGATTTAATATCCCCTAACTTTTTTGCCTGATAAAAGCTAGGATTGCCCTAAGAAATCTTGTGCCTCTGCTGCAAACAGAGGCAGCCAAATGCAGAGACAAGTCTGGTTTTCACCTGTACCTTAGGATGGGGCAGATCAGCCTTGGATGTGCCCGATTTTTCTGAATGAGATTAAACCAAACTTGCTTGACTAACTGGTGAGCTTAACCTTATCATTCTCAGAGAGCTGGAAAGAGCTGAATCACTTGCTATTGCAGCAGAGACCTACAGGATTATTTCCTGGCTACTTTCTCATGTCCACTTTCATGCATTTTATTTTTGAGTGAACAGACCACACAGTCCATTGCTTCATCCCTGTTCTCAGCCAGCCGAGGTGCTGTTTTACTGGGAATGTGTTGCCCTCAGGACTCGCTTGCCCTGGACTCTCTCTCCATCACTGAGCCATACAGAATAGTGGCACAAGAACAAGCAGTCTGGTGGGTGTGCAAGAGCACCTGCACAGCTCTGAGGGCAGGAAAACTGTTGTGCTGACATAAATCAGCATTGCATGAGACTGTATGAAAGGGGTGCTTCAGGAGTTGTTGGTAATTGGTAGCAGCACAGTAGGGATCAACTGGTGTAAGGTCTCCATGGGTAACTATATTAGGGACAGGTCCAGAGAAATCGTTTAGCTGAGAAGAAAGGAATTGCCTCCAAGGTTTTACAGTGAGATAGAGGGAGGTAGGTGCAACCAAATATGTTAAACACTAAATAATGTCTCAAGGAAAGGGGATTTTTATTCTGTATTTTACCTTGAAAACTTTAGGTGAACTAAAGCAACTGACTTTATCCTAACCTCTGTGGACTTTGGTGTAATACTCTCTATAACTTATGCTTGGTACAGTAAAAATGTCCTTATCACAGGGTGAAACAAGTGCATTGATCTCGTTCGGATGTTTATCATAGAATATATTTTGATAGATATTCTTGGTTTCCCTCTGTTGAACATTTTAAAGCTTTTAAGATAAAATAGTATTTAACTAGGAGCGCAGTTGTAGAATGTAACTTGATAATTTCCCATCACTCTGGTCGATAAGAGGTAGCAGTTAAAGAAAAATAACAATAAATAAATTTGCTGGCGACAGTTCTGCAGATGTATCTGAATGAGGGCAATCTGGCAGCACAGTACAAGGGTTCCTCTCCTCCTTGCCAGGTATCTGAAATAACTTCTAAACCTCTCACCAACCCTACCCTCCACTGAGCAGGGCACTGAGAAGGCAGGAGCTATGCCATCTCAAAAATACCTTACACCCTCTGTTTTTCCACCAAGAGTGGAGCAAACAAAAAAATGTAATGGATAATTCAGGTCTGGGCAAGCCAAACATTCCCTTGCCATTTGCACATCTTTTTAGGATATTAGTGGTCCAAGCATCCTTTACAGACTAGCCTGGGTTTATTCTGCATCCATCCAACCGTTAGTGACTTTCACTGATGAACGGACAAGGAGTTTGGATTTTCAACCACGTGCTAAGACGTGTCTGCAGAAATATAGGGGGCAAAAAACATCATTTTGGGGGAAGAGGTGGATGGTGTTGATGTCTGTCATCTCTTGCTCCTCTGAGAGTCCTTGGTTCATGTCCTTCTCCCTTCCAGAGTCTAAAGCTACCAAATAGCTTTGGGTTATATAGAAAAAGAGAAGAGATTTTTTTAAAAAATCCTAATATAATGGTATCCATCAAAGAAAAGATTTCTGCTTGGCTTCTGTTTAAGATCAAATATCACATGCCCCAGCAAGTGATCTAAATTTCATGCCATTTTAAAAGATGCTCAGATCTGGAGACAATTAGCTGTCATCAGAACAGATCATGGCCCTTTTTATCCTCTGGGAGAACAGAGACCATAAACTTTTCACTAGAAATTAAAAAAAAAAAAAACCAACAAAAAAGAGAAAGACACATAGACATAGTCTGGGAATCTGAAATTCAGGCTCCAGCCATGCTATTGACTTTATTAAGACAGTTATCATCTTATATTGTGGGTCCTTTGGAGACACATGGGTGTAAAATGGGTGCAAAATGTGTGTAAAACTAATAAGTATTATTTTTTTGAGTTTGCTTCTCTGTGTGTAAGATCAGAGAGTAGCAACGTATGTAGATAAAACATGTAAGGAATTTGTAGTTTGAAACATGAAACTACTGTTTTGAAATTAAAAATTACATCATGTAGGCATATACCAGAAAGGACATGCCAATTACAAGAGAAAGTGGTTTATTTCATTGAAGAAGTAGGCAGAATGAGGGATCTTGCTTGTACAAGTCACTGTGGCCTTATTTTATTTCCCAAATCTCAGGCTCAGCCTGGGACCTTAGCATGTCCTTCTTTCACTGTGGTGGCCCTGGAGGACAACAGAGAACTTAGGATGGTGAATAACTCCCCTGAAGTGCCCATGAGAAACCGAGAGGTAGTTAGGACCCTGGCTTGGAGGTCTTGAGGGAATGCTGAAAGTCATGTGGGCAGCTGGGTCTTCATTTCCCCACCCTTCAGTCTCCATAGGTAAAATGGAATGAAAGTCAGAATTGATGGGACAGCCTTTCCTAGCACAGCAGGACCTTTATCTCACTTGGAGCTTTTGGCAAAGCAGTATTTGAAAAGGATCCTGTTTTCCCAAATGCTGTGGTGGCAGGTTAATGTGTGTGTGCTATAAAAGCAGCAAAGACAATCCCCTTGGTTAGCTAGGATGCAATCTGCCTCTGGAAGGAAGGGGACGGACAAAACGACCTCCAAGCAATTCAGCATCTGTGATTTCCCCGATTCCCTCTGAAAGCTTGCTCTCTGTTTTGCTGACATACGAGCTGGCTGTCCTACTGTACACCGGTGTAACAAATAGCCGTTATCTCCTGTTTCGTGGGAGATACGGGCAGAACGTGATTAATTCGTGCCTGCTCTGTTGCCTTTTGTTTGAAATGTTGCCATTGTTCAGTGCACCTTCCACGGAGGAAGGCAGATGGTCATCGCAAAGTTTCCCATAACCTTGCTGTGCGCGCTGCACAGTGAATCAATGAAACCTGAATTATAGCCCGTTGTCTGAGTCCGGAGCTGTGCTGCTAAAGTATCCTGCAGTGGCTGAAAACGTTTGAATGTCAACACTGCATATATACCCAGGAAATATGGCATTTCTCCCTCAAATCTCTAAGCAGTGCCCAAGGGGATTTTTAACTGCAAGGTTGCATCTGATGTGAGCAGGGACTGCATTGCTCAAGCCTTAATTACCAGCTTGGAAATATACCTTTTGCAAGCATGTGAGTGTCAGGTGTGACTCCTCCTTAGAAAATAAGGGAAATAATTAATAAAAACCAGGATGTGAGCATGCAGTGCAAGAGATTGGGAGAGTTTTTTGGAGTCTGAACAGCACCTCTGTGCTAGTTGTCTCTGCTTAGATGACATTTGCAATGAGGCTTCAGGTGATTTGAGGAGCTCTGGCATTAGACTGCAAATCACCTTTCGTGTCAGCTCATGCCAGGATACCTCGCCAGAAGTCATTATTTCAATGGGAAATAACAACTGGGAATAGGGGGAAAATGAACTTCTGAAAAGTACTTTGTCACGTTCCCTGGGCTGTGTCAGGCAAATGCTGAAAACAGTGGGAGCTCCTGCCATGAAGGCAGGAATAGGCAGGAATTTCTCAGTGGGAGGATTACCTCCTTCTACATACCAGAGACAAGGTGAGGTGAGTAGTATATAAACCATTTTCAGCACTGTCTGTCATTTTCTGGTATTTATTTGCTTTATGAGCAGACATCCCAGAAGACATCTACGTTTCATAAAGCCTGGTACCTCACTTCATTGTTTTTTTTTTTCCTTAGGTTGGGAATCATTACAGTAAGCAGGTCTGGCAATTTCAGATAATGACCTGTGTGCAGCACAAGTATTCTAGAAATGGTTAACGTTGAATGTAATAGGTGTTAAAAGTGTCTCCCCCTAATGCTGCTGGCCTTTTACAGATGGCTGCTTGTGTGTGTGTGTGTGTGTAGGGCAGAGCATCTCCCAGAATCAGGCTGTCAGCCAGCTCATTCCCATAGTGCATCCAGGCAGAATGTTATATCATGTGAACTCATTGCTGCAGGATGGTTTATATATTAACTGACTTGATAATTTTATAGCTTTATTAAATAGAAAATAAATCTGAAAACTTTTAATCCCTGGGTTTAGTGTTTTTGATCAAAGAGATTACTTGTGCTAGGACATTTTTATCAAATCTGCTGAGTCTTCTTCCTCAGTTTGCAACTGGGTTTGATCTAAATCCATGCAAGCTTCCCTTGTCCTGAAGGGCCACGTCACAGTTATTCTAGAGAACTAGAATAACCAGTGGTGAAAAAGCAAGGACCTTGCTGAAAAAACATTTCAAAAAGTAGTCTGTTCTTGTAAATAGGTGGGGGCTGATCCTGAGTGCGCCAAGTGTATCTTTCAGTAATTGTCATGGAGTTTTTATGTCCTGACATATACTCAAGGAAGTGACATTGTATTCCAGAAATATAAAAAACAAATACTGGCTGAATAAAGGTGTAAGATAGATTTTTCTTTCTGTGTCACTCACAGACACTCATGAAACTTCAAACAGTTAAAAAATTCTGACATTTCTTATATTGTCCTAGAGACAGAGTAGCTGTTAAACTGGAGCCATCTATATTTACATCTATGAGCTGAGGAACCAGGGCTCCTTGGCTCCTTTTCTATATATTTCCAACGTTTTAAAAACATTTCCAAAGTTGTCAGAAAATCACAAATCTTCCAGAAATTGGTCTTCCTCTCAAACATTTCATACTTCAGTAACTGGAGGTTTGTTGTTGTCTGTCACAGTTAAAACATGGGAAAGCAATCCTCTCCTGGGGTGAGTAGCTTGCATGCTGCATTTCAGTCCCTGAACATCTGGGACCTCAACCAGTACCTGGGCAGTCCCTGAACTGCAGCACAGAATTGCAAATGAGTCTGCAATGAGTAAGGGCAGAGTGGTGGCAGGGAATAAGGATGTGTCCCAAAGCCCGCTGAAGTGAATGGCACGACTGCTGTTGACTGCAGTGGCCTTTGCATCGAGCTCTTGGCATGTCTGTGAAAGGATGGTAGAGTCAAACGGTATCATATCTAACACGGGATAACCACATGCTCATCTTTTTTACTTTCCCTCCCAGGATGGAAGGAGCAGTTTTATTGGTCACCAGCTCGGAGGGGTCATGGAAGTACCAAACAGCAAGGACCAGAGAGTCAAATCAGCCAGAGCCATCCAAATCACTTACTACCTCCAAACGTATGGCTCTGTCACCCAGGACCTCATTGGGGAGAAGTGGGAGAGTGAATTCTGTAAACTGATGCACAAGATGCAGCTGGATCACCAAGATCTGCAGCTCTACTCACTAGCATCCTTTAGCCTCTGGAAGGACTTCCACCAGACCAGTCTCTTGGCCAGGGGCAAGATTTTGGTGAGCCTGATGCTGATTCTCCTGACTGCTACCCTCTCGAGCTCCATGAAGGACTGCCTGCGTAGCAAACCTTTCCTGGGACTCTTGGGAGTACTCACTATCTGTATTTCCAGTGTCACTGCGGCAGGGATATTTTTCATTACTGATGGAAAATATAATTCTACTCTGTTGGGAATCCCTTTCTTCGCTATGGGTAATTATTTATCTTCATAATAATAGGATTAACAGAGCTTAATGACAGGATTGTAAATTACATCCTGGGTTATAAAGTGCAGATTTTACCTTGAGTGAAAGTCTAAGTCGTTTTCATCTTGTTAAATTGATCTGTGCCTTGCCAAAAAAAGGGGAAAAAAAAGGGAAACAAAACAAAGCAGTAGCAACAATAAAGAGCAAATGACGTTGCTGGAATCTCGGCCAGTATGAGAGAGGGGCAGTTTTATTGATCTCTGTTACAAAACGAAGGAGAAATTGTTATTGAAAACTAGTCAGCTCAGCACAGAAAATGGATGTGCGTGACTTTGATGGGATGCCAACTGAAGGAGTGAAATAGGAGGGTGCCACAGAAGGAAAGATTTTAGCAGCCTTCCCAAGGAGGGCTGCTCTTCCAACTTTGCCTGAGGAGCAGAGGGGAATGAGATGGTGTAAGAATAAGATTGATGGACTTTATCTGAGAGAGGAGATTACCGTTGTGGTGTTTGGAAGGTTGTAAGCGAAGGAGCCTGTCAGTATCGATAGTGCATAATCCCTTGGTTTGCCAAGTCCCAGATCAGCTGAAGAGATTTCCTTTGTGTTGCACCTGGGCAGGAAGAAGTTGTGGCTGGAGAACAAACATGGGTTTTGTTCCTTCTGTTCTCATTTCTGTTTTGAGCGTTTTTGTTGCATCTGTATGGATAATGAGTTTGTTGGGCAGGTAAGTTGGTACATGCCCAAATCAGCTTGCTGAGGCAGCATTGTTTGGTGCAGTTGCATCTAAGTTTACCCAGAGTTTCGCTGTAGCACAACTGAGCCCTATGGTGACTCTATGCAAAATCTCAGCAGTGGCACCCCAAACTTTCATGCTGACTTTTTGATGGTGGGAAATCTTACCTGTGGACAGAAATCTGCATCTTTACAGTTAATTTCTTAAATGCCATTCATGTTTGTAGTACTCAAGCCCAAGTCCTATGCTATGGTGACAGAAAACTGAATATGCAAAGCTGCAAGCTAGAGCCAAGAGAACTGTCTTACATTTTTCTTTAAAATCTCAACATCCAAAAAATCTTAATTTTCTTGTTTTTCCCCCTCAAGAAAAATCCTGTAGTATGTCCCCTGATAATGCATCTGTGTCACTAAGCAAGGGGACTGAGCTGCAGCCTCATCAGTCCCACACGCAGCATCTCTGGAGCAGCTGGTCGAGGTGGGAGGGAGTGGGATGGGGTGATGGTCAAGATTCCCAAAGGGAAAAGAAGGAGTGAGGCAAAAGACCCCAAGGAATTGCATGATCAGTTCTGCCTCATTAATACTGATAAACAAAGCTGTGCCAAAGCCTCTAATTCAATCATCTGCACTGTTAAATTGTGACAACAGCCCCTGGCATGGTCTGACCTGTGCCAGCTCTTCAACTCTGCCCTGTAAAAGGACTTGATGGAAAGGGAATGATGAGGGAGACAAGGGAGGAATGCCAGCAAGAGGAGTAGAGCATGTGTGGTATGGGGATGGATCCCAGCCAGCACAAGAGGTGTGGGTTTAGGAAAAAGATACGTCTGGCAGGATGGAGGGAAGGATGACAGGGAGGAAGGGGAGGCTGATGGTTGTTACCAGATTATGGCAACCTGTTTGTTGGGTGTCAGGAGGTACATATCAAAGAGCGGAGCCAAATGGCTCTGCCTTGCTCATGCAGCAAGTGGAAGTAAAGGCAAAAAAATACTGAAGTGATGAAAAGCACCTTCCTTCAGCTGTTTATTCCTCTAACAGTGTCCCTTTTCAGGCAGCTGTAGATATGGGTGTCCCGTGTTTTTTGTTTGACACATCCCAGATTTGTTCACTCCCAAGCAGCCTCAAACAGTGTCTGTAGGGGCGGACCTCGAAAGCATCAGCACCCATACAGGCCAGGGGTATCAACTGAAATGACAGCAGCATTGTGCTCAATTTATGCACACCCTGCTGCCCCAGGATGACACAAGGTTGGTAGTTTCTGAAAGCAGAGAATCTCAGTTTCCCATCTACAATGGTGGTAATCCAGGCGTTTGCTTACTGTCTGAGGAAAAGTAATGTTTGTGACTTTCTGTTGCATTTTGTGCTGTCATTCTTGTCAGAGTCACTGCCAAGAGCAAAACAAAAGGAAAAAAAAATTTTTGCAAGGCTTGCTTTTATAACATTATATTGAAAGATCTTCAGGCTGAAAAGGAAAACACTTAAGTAACCCTTCTGCAGAAATTTCAGTCAAGAGTCTCAGTCTGAATTGGAAATATCATTAGAGAGCAGCTTGCAATGCCTGGGAACTGCAGCTGCTAAATATTAAGCAGAGTTTTACAGCTTGATGAACTCAAAGACAGGAGTCATGTCTTACCAAAGTCTTACCTTGTTGCATCCTGCAAAGTGCCATGGGCCTCTAATGTCTTGAATGACTAATGACTAATGTCAGTCAATGACACCTTGCTGTGTCCGTGATTCCAGGGCTGCACAGACCTGTGGTTCTCACAGGGTCAATTTTTCTACAGCAGGTGACCTTACACCTTAGAGTAAATCCACTGAAGCCCCCAAAGAATGATAATTCTATGGGGCAATATGTATCTGTGACACCTGTCGTACAACTGTCCCTTCCTGCTAGCACAGCAAAATCAAACAATACATCAATTAGCAATGGATTGAATAGTTGGGGTTCAACAAGGCCAAGTGCGGGGTCCTGCAGTTTGGTCACAATAACCCCAGGCAACACTACAGGCTTGGGGCAGAGTAGCTGGAGAGCTCCCTGGACAAGGACTTGGGGATATTAGCATCAGAGAATGGTTTGGGTTGGAAGGGACCTCAAAGATCATCTAGTCCAACCCCCCCTGCCATGGGCAGGGACATCTTTCACTAGACAGGTTTCCCAAAGCCCCATCCAAGCTGGCCTTGAACACGGCCAGGGAAGGGGCAGACACAGCTTCCCTGGGCAACCTGTTCCAGTGTTTCATTATCCTTACAGTGAAGAATTTCTTCCTATTACGTAATCTGTCTACTTTCTTAAAGTTTAAAGCCATTACCACTTGTCTTATGACTACCCTCCCTTCAGAACAGTCTCTCATCTTTCCTGTAGGTCCCCTTCAGGTACTGGTTGACAGCTGGCTGAACATGAGCCAGCAGTGTGCCAAGGTGGACAAGAAGTCCAACAGCATCCTGGTCTGTATCAGGAATAGTGTAACCAGCAGGAGTAAGGAAGTGATATTTCCATTGTACTCAGCTCTGGTGAGGCCACATCTTGGGTACTGAGTTCAGTTTTGGGCCCCTCACTACAGGAAGGATGTTGAGATGCTGGAGCACATCCAGAGGAGGGCAATAAAGCTGGTGAAGGGTCCGAAGCACAAGTCTTGTGAGGAACGGCTTGGGGGGCTGAGGCTTTTTAGTCTTGAGAAAAGGAGGCTGAAGAGAAACCTTATCGCTCTCTACAACTACCTGCAAGGCGCTTTCAGAGGTGTCAGGGTTGGTCTCTTCCCATGCATGACAAGCTATAGGACATGAGGGAATGGCTTAAAATTGCACCAGGGGAGATTTAGGTCAGGTATCAGGAAGAATTTCCTTATGAAAGGGTTGTCAGGCATTGGAACAGGCTGTCCAGGGAGGTGGTGGAGTCATCATCCCTGGAGGTATTTAACAGGTGTGTGGATGAAGTCCTTAAGGACATGGTCTAGAGGTGGGCTAGTCAGGGTTAGGCTGTGAGTTGACTCAACCTTAAAGGTCTCTTCCAACCCAAGAGATTCTAGGGTTCTATGGAATGAAAAAAAAAAGCGTGCAAGGTGGGGTTTCTCAGAGTTAGAAATGCCAGATTTGAAAGTCACCCTTCCAAAGTCAAGTTACTCAGATTAAAAAAAAATAAAAAAGAAAAAAAAACCCGGGCAATTCCAGCCACAAAGTGCCTGCAAGTGCAATGCCACGCAGCATGCACAGGCAACCTTAATTCTGGCAGCTCCTAATTTTGGAACATTTCAACCTGACATTTGCAAAAAGTCTATTTAAAGTATATTTGTTTGGTCGAAAATATGCACTTTCTTCTGACATTCACTTTTCAAAGGATTCATTTTAATGGAAATTCTGTAATGTTCTTCTGCACTTGTCCTTTTTCCTGCAGAGATGGCAGGATGATGCCATCCAGTTGACAGGAATAACCCAGGAATTATACAAATGTTTAGATCCATAATTCCTATCCCAGTGCAGAGCTTTGTGGATTTCAGTAGGTGACAGGAGCCTATATAAAAGTGAAAGGTTTCATATTTTTCTAAATTTGGACTGAATGACCTGCACATTAATTATTTACTGTAGTCCTTCTACAAGGGAATGGTGTATCAGGGGAAGAGTGTTAACTCAGATTGGGTTTTCTCTGCTTTAGCCTTGAAGGTGAAAAACTTCAGCCTTAAGTAAGGCATGAGGACAGTGGTGGACAATCCTGCGTGTTCTTACTCCCTCTTCCCAATGCCACAGTCTTCTCAGCTGCCTCAGGAAAACAATTTTCCCCAGTACAATGGCTACCACTGCATTTTTGGAGTCAGGAGCAACTCTTCAGAAAGGTCCTGTGTAAATAGAACTCTGGCTGCCAGGATCTCCTGCAAACAGGAGCAAGTGGTGTTGATTTTTAGGGGTTCAAGAAAAGGTGTATCTTTAGTTCTAGGACTTCTTCCTTTAGTTCCTGAAGTAGAACTAGATGTTTTGTTTGTCTCTTTTTTTTTCTTTTTTTTTCTTTAAATCTTGTTTTAGTAACCACCATGTGAAATTAGAATATGGGACGGTTCTACCTTGCATTCTCTTCTGGGACAAATAAAAACTGCAGTTTCTTCTGCAAGTTTGACACCAGGAGAGCTATCACCATTGGATGTCTTTCACAAAGCAGATAGAGAGTCAAATCATTGAGTTTCAGATTTGTTCCAGATGTCAGAAATGGACCTAGTTAGGTGTTCACATCTGCCTTATGTGTTTGGATTCACAATGTAATTTCAAAGGGATGTTATGTACATGACATAACTATAGTTTCCCAAGCCTAATCATCACTAATTAATATAACCAGAAGGTTAACTACATAATTGAGATATTATTGCTCCCATGATTTGCTTTTTAATGCACAGGAACCAGGCTGATATCATCATCAGTGAGATAATGACTTAGCTGAGGATCTGACTGTATATTTTTAATGCAGGTATATTCATTATGTCATTTTACAATGTAATTATTTTTGGCCAGTCCATGAAATACTTCGTTATACAGATTGGTGGAAATCTTAGGTTATAGAGGTAACTACAGTGAAATTCTGCTTTTTGTATTATGAAATGTATGAGTTTCATAGAAGGTTGGATTCACAGTGAGTAGATGTAAAAATTGTTTCCAGCCCTTTGTTAGTCCAGGTGATGAAGACAGTAAGATCATTGAGCCTTTAAAGAATCACAGACTGGTCTGGGTTGGAAGGGACCCCAAGGATCATAGAGCTCCAACCCCCCTGCCACAGGCAGGGCCACCAACATCCAGGCCTAGATCTAGACAAGGTGGCCCAGGGCCCCATCCAACCTATCCTTGAACACACCTCCAGGGACGGAGCATCCACCCCCTCTCTGGGCAGCCTGTTCCAGCACCTCACCACTCTCTCTGTAAAGAGCTTCTCCCTAATATCTAATCTAAACCTTCCCTCCTTTAGCTTCAATCCATTCCCTCTTTTCCTGCCATTATCTAAGCTCGGTGGGTGTCCTATAACTTGTTGCAATATTATTACTACTACTACAAATAACAATACTCTTAGTGGTGGAGTAAAGACACCGGAAAATTTTCGGAAGCAATAGGCTGCCTGTTTCCAGCAGTAACCCCATGCTTGTTGTAAGAGCATAAGATAGGTGACAGGGATTGTACCTACAGTGTAGACTTTTCTGTTCAAATTCCCAGGTATTCCTTCCCCTGAGTTATTCAAACGGAAGGAGGAAGGAAGGCAAAAGCAGACAAGACTCCAGGCAGTTGTTAGCATTTCAGACAGAAGCCATCTAACCCCTTTTCAATGTCAGCTGTTAAAATAGTGGCTGGTGAACACCTTTACATAAATTTGAGATGTCACAGTATTACCATGAGTGATAGACTTGTGAGAAATTAGAGAAAGTAATCTTAGAATCATATAATCATAGAATGGCAAGGGTTGGAAGGGACCCCAAGGATCATAAAGCTCCAACCCCCCTGCCACAGGCAGGGCCACCAGCCTCAGGCCTGGATCTACACAAGGTTGCCCAGGGCCCCATCCAACCTGGCCTTGAACACTTCCAGGGATGGGGCATCCACCACCTCTCTGGGCAGCTTATTCCAGGACCTCACCACTCTTTCCGTAAAAAACCTCCCCCTAATAGTGCAGAAGAGGAAATTATTTTATTAAAACCTCAGAAGACAAATATGAATGCTAAAGTGTATCTGATCACTGGTTTACCAGTATCAAAGAATCATTAAGGTTGGAAAAGACCTCCAAGGTCATCCAGTCCAACTGTCCCCCTATCACCTATATTACTAACTAAACCATGTCCCTAAGCATCTCATCCAACCTTTCCTTGAACACCCTGAGGCACAGTGACTCCTCCATCTCCCTGGGCAGCCCATTCCAATGCCCAACCATTCTTTCTGAGAAGAAAATTCTCCTAATTTCTAACCTGAACCTCCCCTGGCACAACTTGCAGCCGTTCCCTCTTGTTCTATCACTTGTTATCTGTGAGAAGAGGCGGTTCCCCAGCTCACCACAGCCTCCTCTCAGCACATGAAGTACCACAGTGTTTCTAAACTTTGCTTTGAACAATGGGCTTTCTGATTACAACTGCAACTTGAAAATATTTCAAGAGTGACCCTGACTTTGGCTGTGTTCTGATACGGTGATAAAGCAAATCCCGTATGAATACCATGTTGTATGATCATCTCCTGTTTGTAGGAGGAACATGAGAACGACCTCTTAGAACAAAGAGACTTACTGACATAAATCCCAACTACTCCATACCTCAGAAATACAGTGAATCTGCCCTTTTAAATGTTACAGCAGTTCATGTCTCCACCCACTCAGAAGATTATTAAGGATTTGGAAATACCTTATTTAGAAAATGGCCTTTGTTGCCTTTTATAGGAGGAAATGGAAATAAAAAAATCAGAGGGCAGCAGAAAAAACCCACATGGAATGGTATAAAAATGTTTAACATTTTTTGGATGGACAGATAGCATGGATAATTCATATAAGTGGGTTAGATGTACTCTATATTTGTACAGTTGATTTCCCCATAACTTGGTATACTTCCTAAGAGGTCTACTGCCAGTTATGAAAGGTTATGTTGTTGGAGTTTTAACTCTTTCTACAGGAAAGGGAACAGTATTTCCTTGATTTTGAGTAGAGGACCAAATTCTGTCTGGGATGCTCTGCAGTTATGTCCTGGATCTGCCATGGTTAGCGAGAGGAAACTGGACTGGTGTGGTCCCTTATATCCTCAAACACGGGAAGATGAGGATGTCTCCAGAAGGGCCCTTTGGACCTCACACCTGGTAGAAAGGGATACTATAACAGCATGGGCTTGGAGAAGAGAAGGCTCTGGGGGACCTTGTAGTGGCCTTCCAATGCCTGAAAGGTGCCTATAAGAAAGCTGTGGAAGACCTGTTCACAATGGCATGTAGCAACAGGATGAAGGGCAGTGGTTTTAAACTAGAAAAGGGGAGATTTGGGTTGGATATTAGGAAAAAGGTCTTCAATAAGAGGGTGGTAGATCACTAGCACAGGTTGCCCAGAGAGGTGGTGGAGGCCCCATCCCTGGAGATATTCAAGGTCAGGCTTGATGGGACTCCAAGCAACCTGATCTAGTGAAGATGTCCCTGCTTACTGCAAGTAATTTGGACTATCCCATAGAACATATCTGGGATGAGCTGTGTTAATCTCTGGAAGGTCCTATCCATCTCTAACAATGCTGGAGTGACTGCTTAGACTTTAACACCTAAGGTTCTAAATTCTATGATACATATAAACATAAGCATATAAGGCATATATGTATAAACCGACTCGATTCCCTTACAGATTGAATTATAGCTCCAGCTCTTCTTTCCTTGTGGACACTTACCAGAAGGTCTCTTACCAACTCAAATATCCAAATTTCTTAGGGCAGTTTCTCCACCCCAGGAGGTGGGTCTGCAGGTCTGCTGGTCAATAATTCTGAGACTCACTTCAGGTTGAAGTTTTCATTCTTGGGCAATTGCCCAAACACAGACGATCACTACCAGGTCCTTCATAATGACAGAGCAAATGCAAAAGACGTTATCTAGGTTTGTTGCTTGATACCAGTCAGCTATACACTTTATACTTCCAACTCTAGTGGGAGCTCAATTCATAGAATCATAGAATGATATGGGTTCGAAGGGACCCCAAGGATCATAGAGTTCCAACTCCCCTGACACAAGCAGGGCCACCAAGGATCTGGATCTACACAAGGCTGCCCAGAATATTAACCCAATTAGCCCATTTGTCTAAAGTGAGGTTTCCTAATACAGTTGTCTTTTCTTTAGTATTTTTACTTATTATTGTCGATGTTATTGAAACACCTTCTTCAGCTCTGCATTTGTAGCTGACAGGCTGGTAGCTGTCATTTGAACTGCTTCAAATTTGCTGCAAGCATTTCTACCATCCTTTGAAAAAAAGTGGCTTGCTAAGAGAAGAGAACATGTTTTGAGCTAAAAAGTCAAAATCTAAAAGGAATGGTTTTCTTTTGCTCTTAAAAATATATGTTTAATACTCTTAATCAATACACAAATTCTGTTCAGATAGCAAAGGATGCTTCCTCTTCAGATGCCTCACACATTTGTCTGAACATTTCTTGCTTTCATTTCTCTACCCTTTCATGGCAATGCTCATTCCTCTGACTGGGTTATTTCAGGTTCTTTACGGATGCACCTTTTCTGCATTTTGATCTCATTTTGCAGGAGTTTTTTTCCTTTTACCCAGTATGTATCGATGCACATCACATTTACATTGGGCTCATTTGGGCTGGGAAGGAACTGCATCATGGCAGAATGATTTAGCTCTGCGTATATCATCCCTAATAGGGCAATGTCAAATCCAGCCTTGAATAGCACTATTGCTAGCAATTCCATAACCTGCCTCGACAGCTTGTTCCAGTGCTTAAACAGCCATACATTTATAAAGGTACTTCTTAATATTTTCACTGCTGCAGCTTATGCCTATAAGTTCCGAGTCCGTCTGGCCTGACTGTGAAGTGCAATTTTTCGCAGTACCTATGTATTTGCAAATGTTTCTAGGATATTTTATACATAGGGCTGTGCTTACTTCAGCCTGGATATAATTTTTTTTTCGCCCCAAAAATTTTACTCTAGTTCACACTCCCCTTTGAGCTCCATCCACGTGGGAAGATTGATGGTGGCTTCTGTTCTCTGCTGGAGCACTGTGACTCTGCAGGAAAGAGCAGATGTAGGATAGGCTAAACTTCAGAAAGATGTGTCCTGTGGTCTTTTGTGTGTGGTGGGAAAATGCAATTTTGCATTGCCCTTTCCTTTCTATTGGGCAGAAAATGTGGGTTCTTCTACCTGAGAGAGCGTAAGGTGAACAATCCTATGCTATGTCAAGCACACTGGTACATTTTCTGTGGGGAAATCCAAAGTTGTACCTCCTGTTTTTAAATTAAAATGAAAGACAACAAATGTGTTTACCTTCTGGAATACATTTTATGTGCAAATAGCCCCTGGAACTCACTATTGCAAGATATGGTTGTGGTTAAAAAATCAGCCTGCTCCGGAAGGAGTTGGATTTTTACACAGCTAACTAAAACATGTTCTTTATTTTGTATAAAATTACAATACTAAAACATAACTTTAAGGAAGAAATATAAAAATGAATGGCCATGTTCAAAAGCCCAGTTAAAAAATGGGCACAAAGTGATTTCACTTGCAAAGACATTTACCCATTGCTGCCCTCTTTCAGTCTGATAATTTTCCCCTGAAGAGTTAGGAAGAGGATACAGAACTCTACAGACCATTTGCCCAAATGTTCTAAATCAATATTTATCTGCTATATTCATTTTTAGTGTCCAAAACTTTGCATAGAATGAAAAGCTTAGTCTATTGCAAATATGAAATCAACTAAAAAGACTTTACTTGATATTATGTCTTTTATATGTCCTTCTCCTTTGTGCAACCACTAGCCAGTTGAGGTTTTAATAATTTGATTTTATCCTTCCATTTCCAGTCCTTTTTTTCAACTCTATTTCTTTCCATGAAGTGACTTCTCCTCTGGTGAGATAACTGCCTGTGGTAGCACACACCATGCTGAAGCCACACTGGCTCCAGGCTCGACGCTTCACAAAGAGTCATGAATAGTAGCAGCAGCCTATGCCATTCAACAAGTATCTTCCACGTCATTGGCATAACTTCATGCTACTGCCCTTCAAGACAAAGGTATACTGCGTGACAGAGGTACAGCTATGACCGTCCATGTGTTAGTCCTGCTGGATGTGGTGAAAGAGGTGGTGTTTCATCCATACTTGCCTGACTGCAAGTTGAGGATGTTATTTTGGATGCTCTAGGTGGTAGTGAGAGATGCACCAGCAATAGATGTAGGCACACAGCTGCAAGTGGTACCACTAACTGAGTAAGATGAAAACCTCAGGCTTTTGCAGCTTTGGATGGCTAAAGATGCTCTTTAATTTTTGTTCTGCAAGAGTGGGTATACTATCCTCACTGTCTTGGATGGGTTTCAGTGTGGATAATTGCATTTCTATCTTCTTCAAATTCCCCCTGCCGTGCAGGTTAGATACAGCAGTGGTGAGCACTGCCTGGCTCAAAGCACTGTGATGGTGATGCTCTGTTAAGCAGCTGCTGATTTTCACCCATAGGTGACAGTATTTCACTGGTGAGTGCAATAGCCACACCATGTGGCTCAGCAGTCTCTAAAATTATTCTGCGTTCCCTGAGACCATGTAGCTGCATCTTGACATGCTGTCATTGCATTTTCCTGCAGTAATCTGTGGGATTTCAGCAGTAGGGATTTTATTTTTTTTTTCTTGTGGTCTGTATTCCAAGTTCCAGGAAATAAAAACATTCCTTCACAGTCTGATATGGCACTTAGACCTGCCCAACCCATACATCCTAACCCATAGTCAAACGCAAATTTGCCACAGAAATTTTAGATGCTGTAGCTTTTCCTGCTGTTGCCATCCTGCATACAAAGGAAAGTAGTTTGCTAGCATAGCCACAAAACTAATTAATGCTATATAATTTTGCCAACTTTACATAAATTCTGAAACTGTGAGTATAATCTACTAGAGGGAGCACTTGCATTGCTTTGTGAAGAGGACCAAGTGGCAGATTACTGCACATCCAGTGAGACCCCACTGGGTGAAATTTTCTGTTTCTTTAAGTTTCTAGTTGATGCTGTTACTATTGCTGTTGAGAAATTATTATCCTCTGGAGAGGACACAGAGCTGCAGAAGCTGAAGACAGAGAGGTGTTCTGCATACTGAGTGCAGAGCCTTGAAACCTTTTGTCCTTCTACAGGAACTTGAAAGAGTTTAACACAAAGTTTTTGGTTAAGGCAATTTAAACCTTCTGAAACGAGTCTGGGAGCCCCGTGAACAAAAAGCATGTTTGTGTTTAGAGTAGATACAACACGAAAATAAACTCTATGAATAGCAAAACCAAAATCCTTCTAATGCACAATCTTCTCATGGGAGCAGCTGGAGAAGAAACTGCGGTGTTGGTGCTGTACAAGAGTTGAATTTATTAGGCAAAAAAAATCAGTGCAAATATCCCTCCTATTACACTTCCAGTCAAGTTCAAGACCAATTTAGGAGTGAGCACTGCTGGACTCACCTGGTCTTTGGCCCTCTGCAAAAGTACAGTTCTGTGTTGTTTGTAATCCCTTACGTGGACTTTCAATGTCTCTCCCATCACAGCCAAGAAACGCTAAGAACTTTATCATGTAGCTAACCTGCTTTTAAATGAATAACCTTGGTAGGATATTGAGGGAGAGAAGGCTTTACTAATCATAGATACAGATGTTCTACCTCTTTCTTAGGTTATTTGAAGTCAGGCTCTGAACAACTCAGATAATGAAGTAAGTCTCAAAAGATCTCTCTTACGTGGATTTTGACCTCTAAAATACTTATTCTTTCCCTGGGGGGAAAGTAATAGAATCTCTTTACAGACTATTTTGTAAAAAAGGAAGTGTAGAAATTTATTATGATTGAAATCTCTTCTGCTCTGCCACAATTTTTGAAATCAATCAGGAAGTATGAAAGTAATTGGAGGTCAAGGAGAGATAAAAACAAACCCAAATACACAAACACAGAACATGGGGCTAAAGAAAGCAATCTGTTTTCCTTAGGTATAGAGTAAAAGTAAGAAACTGTGTCTGTGGGAAACAGTCATGATTCAGCTTCCACAGCACAACATCCCCCCAGTACAGGCTGGGGGATGACCTGCTGGAGAAGAGCTCAGTGGAGAAGGACCTGGGGGTCCTGGTAGATGACAGGTTGGCTATGAGCCAGCAGTGTGCCCTGGTGGCTAAGAGAGCCAATGGGATCCTGGGGTGCATCAGGAGGAGTGTAGCCAGCAGGTCAAAGGAGGTGATCCTCCCCCTCTACTCTGCCCTGGTCAGGCCCCACCTGGAGTACTGTGTCCAGTTCTGGGCTCCTTGGTTTAAAAAGGACAGGGATCTCCTGGAGAGAGTCCAAAGAAGGGCTACGAAGATGATTAGGGGCCTGGAACATCTATCCTATGAGGAAAGGCTGAGTAAGTTGGGACTCTTCAGCCTTGAGAAGAGAAGACTAAGGGAAGACCTAATTAAAGTCTATAATTATCTGAAGCAGGGGATGCAGGGGGATTCAGCCAGCCCTTTTTCAGTGGTCTGTGGGGATAGGACAAGGGGCAATGGCTGCAAGTTGGAGCATAGGAAGTTCTGCACCAACATGCGGAAGAACTTTTCCCCAGTGAGGGTGACAGAGCCCTGGGACAGGCTGCCCAGGGAGGTGGTGGAGTCTCCTTCTCTGGAGATACTCAAGACCCATCTGGACGCCTATCTGAGTGATATGTCCTAGGGAGCTGCTTTGGCAGGGGGGTTGGACCCGATGATCTTTGGAGGTCCCTTCCAATCCCTACAAAATTCTATGAAAATCATTAAGCCTCATCCACTCAGGAGTTTTGCTCACAAATTGGGAAGGATACTTTGTCAACTCTTAAACTGCAAGAACGCTGTCAGTGCTGCAGGAGGCCTTATAAGGGTGGGTTTTTTGTCTTTTGTGACTTCTCTTACCCTACCCTGTCATGTTTGCATACCACTTCCCTTGGGCCTGATATTGTGCTGCAAAACACACATCAAACAAAATGCTCTGCGTGCAACTTCTTGGTTCAGCTACTGATAATTTTTTCCCGGAGTTTCTTCAATGTTTATTTTAAAATTTGGGGATACCTTTACTTTCATTAGTCCAGGACACAAATATCCAACTTACCATCTTTTATGGGAACGTGTTGCAAGGTTTTTAAACTCTTAGGGAAGATTGTTTGACCTGGTGTTACTATGGAAAGTGAAAGCATCAGAAAAACTGTCAAAAATTAGAATATTCTTTTTTTTAACTGCATATCAGGTTCTTCCATGACTTTTCCCTTAAAAGTGTGTGTAAATCTGTCACTGACCCACTGGTAACTTGGATAGGTAAATGGAGTGCACAGCTCATATTGGAGGTCTCCTAACAACAAAATTATTATTAAGTTGTTAGGAATTATTTTTGTTAGGATTTGTTTACCTTTACATGATAAAACAAAGATGACGTCTCTAGGATAATAAATTTTAGCCTAATACCCCTCTATTGATTTTGGTATCTTGAGTAATGGGTGAAATATCAAAGGAAGCTTTAGGTCACTGAATCCAAATTCTTGTGTCTGAAAAGTCATCATCTTAGGATGTCTTAGATATGAAGCTCCATAGACAAGTATGATTTCAGCTAACTTTAATCTCTTAAAATTTGGGCTTCAGTTCTAAAGTTGAGGGTGAGTTCTCGTCTTGTTTGGACAAGGAATCTAAGAATGACTCCACCAGGTCAGAGCAAGGTCTCATCTAATTGAATACCCTATCTCTGACAATGCCTGGTAAAAGAGAAAAGAACAGCAGGACAGGGCACATGCATAGTTCTTAGACTATTCACCTGGTTCAGGGAGCCATGGATTAGGTCTCTGCACTTCGCAGCTCTCAACAGATTTTTCTTCTAGCATTTTTGTTGCTTTGCTTTCTTTAACTTGTAACCATGTATCATCCACTAGTTCAGCTTAATTCTTTACCCAAAGAATCTCTTTGAGATTGTCCCTGCTTTGGCAGGGGGGTTGGACACGATGATCTCTCGAGGTCCCTTCCAACCCCTACAACTCTGTGATTCTGTGTGATTCTGTGATAACTGTATCACCAGTTAGTTTCACTGATGATTGTAGCTCTTCTGTTGGAAAGGTTTTCTCTAGACATCTCAATATCATTCATGATTTTATAATTGTTTCCTCCATAAGACTGCTGAGGTCCTATCTGTTTATAGATCTGTGATATGAAGCCATTCTGCATGGGGTTGACTGTGCTAGATTCCCTTTTAATGATATCTGGAACTCAAATTATCTGAAAGCTCTTTGAAAAGCCCAATGCCAATACTTGTAGGAATATCAGATTCACCAAGAAAAAAACAACTAGCTTGAAGAATTTACAGTTCAGGGTAAGAGAAATCTGACCAAAGCCATAGCTTTGAGCTCATAAATAAATTTTGGTATTCAACAAAAACATACATTTTTTTTCTCAGAGATTTTGAAAAAGAAAAGGAAATTCACAGAATAATAGACAAACTGTAATCTAGAAATATAGCCGGAACCTAGATTGTTATAGCTAACTTAAAATTTGTTTAGAAATTGCTAGGTAGCCAAAGGCATCATCCACCAGAAGGAAATTTATAAAATAAAGACCTTAGATTTTGTAGCCCCTGATTAACCTCCATAGTGAGAAAATTCAAACTGACCCTTGTTTGCATCTGGATTAGTACAAAGTTACTGAGGGTTACATGAGTTTTATCCACTCATCTAGATAGCTGGCAAGGGCAACTCAAAATTAAAAGTATTCCTTTATTATTTTATAATCTCACAAGAATTTAGGGTTTACATTTCAGAGTCCTCAGAGAAAGGAATGGAATGGAATGGAATGGAATGGAATGGAATGGAATAGAATAGAATAGAATAGAATAGAATAGAATAGAATAGAATAGAATAGAATAGAATAGATTATTCCAGTTGGAAGGGGCCATCGAGTCCAACTGCCTGATCACTTCAGGGCTGACCAAAAGTTAAAGTGTTTTGTTAAATGCATTGTCCAAGTGCCTCTTGATCAGTGACAGGCTGGGGGCATTGACCACCTGTCTAGGAAGCCTGTTCCTGTGTGTGACCACCCACTCAGTAGAGAAATGCTACCTAATGTCCAGTCTGAACCTCCTTTGGTGCAACTTTGAACCATTCCCACACATCCTGACACTGCACCTCAGAGAGAAGAACTCACAACCTCCCTTCCACTTCCTCTCCTCAGGAAGCTGTAGAGAGCCATAAGGTCACACCTCAGCTTCATTCTCTCCTAACTACACAAACCCAGATTCCTCAGCTACTCCTGTTTCCCAGCCCTTTCACCAGCTTTGTTGCCCTTCTCCGAATGTATTCAAGTTCCGTCAAGTTTTGAATTCAAATTTCAATTCAAGTTTCACCAAAAGTCAACAAAGTTAGACAGTTACTTCTCATAAATTCCTTTGAAAATAAATTGTCAAAAATGATGCTATTCATACAAATGTAGGAAAATTTTTATTCCCTGAGAAAAAGAAGTGATGGCTGCTTCTAGTTTTCATAATGTACAAGTTCTTTACTTTCCAACCTGAAACTTAATTTTATTTTATTTTTCCTCTGGGGAAAACAGGAAATAGATAAAAAGGGGAAGAAAAAAATCAAGGTGTGATAAAATGAAGAATAGAAAATATCCATGAGTTCCTTTTGCTTTTTAAATTATAAAAGTGAAGGAAAGAAAAGAACATATTTTAAAAGATAAAATATTTAAGTACAAAAGTTCCAATAACATTTTCTTCTAAAATCTTAATGTTAAATATGATGGCAACAGTTGTTTTAACACCTGAGATCAAATTTTTATCTAATAAAAAAACCTCAGTAAAAATGACTTCTTAAAATGGTGCAATAATTATTTCTATGTTACAATGGAAAACAGGTCTAGCTACATAAAGCTTTTTTTTTTTAAATTAATCTTGAATTTACACCATGCTGGTGTGGTACATTCAGATAATGGCAACTTGATTTACTCCTGCATAGCATTTTGATGCATGTGTGTATTTGTACTACATTAAATCACTGTAGCTTTTATTAAATGCAATAATGAAATATTCGTTTGTAACTGTGCACTCTTCCTTTTGGGAAGACATAAATAATCAGGCTAAAAAAAAAACTTTATTCCATGCTATTCAACACCTTTCCCCATTTTCTGGAGTGAAAAAGAAATCAATAGTAGTAAAATTCTCAGATAATGTAAGGTTTGGCAGATAAAAATAATGAAAATGTAGCCCAAGCACATCATCAGGCAGGCTCATTTTGTCAACATGTGCTTCATCACAGTTAAGTGCTAGATTATGCATCTAGAAACAAAGAATGTATTCACATTTGCAAGATGAGGGATTGCATCCCCGAAAGCAAAAACAATGAGATCACAGTAGATAATGCACAGAATATGAATTCCTGGTGTGCTGCTGTTATTAACATGGGAGGACAAAACTGCAAATCTGTGCAAGAGAAAGAATAGGAAGGTGATATCAGTTAGGTGAACAGCTTTAGGAAGATGCTAATTGGCATTTTGAGAGGGACTCACCTGGTAAAATGTACATGCAGATCATGTATGCCATATCTCTATGGCACTGTTGAGTCCTTCCTAGATTATGTTTGAAGATTAGACAGCAAAGCTGCATTTTTTTCACTGGGAGGAATAGGATGTTCATGTTTTCAACAGCAGGCAGTTACACAGGGCAGATGGAGATGACGTAAAAGATCCAGTGTCTGGCAGCTGCAGTTAAACCTCTTCATACCAGAATGAAGGCACTCATCTTTATCAGAGACCTGGATGAGGGGATCAAGTGCACCTTCAGTAAGTTTGCTGATAAAACCAAGTTGTGCAGGAATGTTGATCTTCTTGAGGGTAGGAAGGCCCTACAGAGGGATCTGGACAGGCTGGATTGATGGCACAAGGCCAACTGTATGATGCTCAACAAGGCTCAGTGCCAGGTCCTGCACTTGGGATATAACAACCCCATGTAACGTTACAGGCTTAGGGGAGCTGCCCAGCAGAAAAGGACCTGGGGATGCTGGTAGACAGCTGTCTGAACATGAGCAGTGTGCCCAGGTTTCTGTTAGGGAAGAACAGAAATTTTGTCCTCCATCTGTGTGATAAATCAACTGCTTTGATAATTCAAAAATTTTTGTCTTCTCAGCTTCATACTGCTGCTTCTATTTTATGCCCTCCTTTAGAGAATTTCAGATAGTTGTCTTTACTCACCAGACTCCCACAAATATTCCTAGAGAATAATCTTGTGTTCCTATCTCTATGTTGCATACCTTTTATTTTGTAAGACTTTGAAAATAAAAACCACTCTGTAATTTAATGGTGTTTTGTAACACTATCACATCACAACAACTTACCAAATATGCAGAATCACTTCCAAATACTTTCTTCTTACTACAGTATAAGTGCCCAAGCTCCCGTGACCCATCTGATATACGCAGAGGTTTCTAAACTGTTTTGCTTCATTTTCCCTTGAACATTTTAAGATTTTAGGCTCTTCAGACCTGTTGTGACTCATCTAGTAAAATCTTCCAGGCCTACATGTCTTTTTACTCATATAAATCCAATGCATGTTAAAAATACTGGAAAGCTATTATTGTTTATATTCTTGTTTGTACTTCCAGCTACATACTGACACCATTGCTCTTTCAGAAACCCATATGGTTTCTACTTCGTTGCTAGTGTGCAGGACCAACAGTGTGAAATGCTCATATATTTACAAAATTGTTGTCTTGCAGCACAGAGATTAATTTCAACTAGTTCCCTTATCTGGTACCTTGTTGATAGAATTAAAGAATCAAAGAACAGTTTGGACCTTAAGGATCACCTACTTCCAACCCTCCTGCCATGGGCAGGGACACCCTCCACTAGATCAGGGTACCCAAAGCCCCACCCAACCTGGCCTTGAACCCTGCCAGGGATCCAGGGGCAGCCACAGCTTCTCTGGGCAACATGTGCCAGGCCCTCACCTGACTCATAAAAATAATTTCTTCCTTATATTTAATCTAAATCTATCCTCTTTCAATTTAAGGCCATTACCCCTCATCCTGTTCCTAGGCCTTGTAACCAGTTCTTCTCCAGCTTTCCTGTAGGCCCTTTAGGTACTGAAAGGCTGCAATGAAGTCTCCCTGAAGTCTTCTCCAGTCTAAACAACCCCCTCTCAGCCTGTCTCCATAGCAGAGGTGCTCCAGCCATTGGATCATCTACTGCCCTCCTCTGGACTCAATCCAGCAGCTCTATGTCCTTCTTGTACTGTGGACTCCAGATCTGGACATAGTACTCCATCTGAGGTCTCAGAAGAGCAGAGTAGAGGGGCAAAATCACCTCCTTTTACCTGCTGGTCACTCTGGTTTTGATGCAGCTCAGGGTATGTTTGGATCTCTGGTCTGCATGTGTGCACTATTGCTCCTCAGGTCTGCTCTCAATCCATTCTCCACTCAGATAGTAGCTGTGTTTGGGATGGTTCTGACCCATGTGCAGGACCACAGCCTTGTTGAACTTCATGCAGTTCACATGGGAACACCTCTCAAGCCCATCAAGTCCCTCCTAGTTAGCATCCCTTCCCTCCAATGTGTCAACTGTGCCACACAGGTTGGTGTTATTGGCAAAGTTGCCGAGGTTGCCCTCTATACCACCATCCATGTGTCCAGCAAAGATGTTAAACAGTGCCAGTCCCAAGTGCAAACCCCTGAGGAGCATCACTTGTCACTGACTCTATTTGGACAAAGAGCCATTGACCCAGTTGGTATTTCTCTTTAATACACTTCTTTCCTTTTTCCTAGACATTAAAGCTAGTTTCCTGGTTAGAAACTGCTGTAGTTTGTCTTTTAAAGTCAGGATCGTGATTCGTTCTTCATGTCCTGTCCTTTGACTCCCCTTTTTATGTCTTTCCAATACAAATTGGCAGCAATTCAGTGAAGCAGGTCACAACCATCATTCTCTTCACATTGGTAGAGTAGATGAGAAGGCTGAGTATTTTGGATTTATAAAACATAGTGAAGGAAGAAGTCTCAGTAGGAGTTGAAATTTAAGCTGCTCTTCATCCAAACTGTGGCACTTGCTTCTTAACACACTCACTGGTTCTGTGATAACGACGATCTGGATTTCACAGCAACAACATAGAGCTCATACACAGTGTCTCATTGTAACACAGGGTAGAAATAAGGAGAAATTGGCTCTCTCACCATAGCTACCCCTTTATGGCTTTCTGTTGGTAGCTTGCATTCCTTACTGCTGGATACTGAATTTCCAGTATAATAGACTAAGGCAATACCCAAAACATTTAGGAACCTAGAGCTTTCTGGAAATCAGAAACTGCTGCTTTATGCAAATTATGCTTAGTATTACTAGCAGAAAGGAGTGATTTTCAAAGGAAATGGAAATAAAGCAATTATATTGCTTTTAGCTTTTTATCCCTATTATGGCACTTCTACTTGCTGCTGACCATCTCCTAGACACTGCCATATCATTTCCCTGTTTCCACAGATTTAACTAGTGATACATTTTTCTTCCACTGTATTTTTACTTCCTATAGTCCATGTAGTTCATCAAATGTTCTTCCATCATCCTTTCTTCCCACAACCTTATACGCCCTTGGCTCTTCAGCATCAAACAGTGTTCTTCCTTGTTTCCCTGTTTCCAGTTATAGCGTTTGATTCCTATTTGCATCAACCATATAACATGTGACCATGAGCCTCCTCTAACCGCTTTGTAAATCTCTTCTTTGGTTCCTAAAGAATTAAGGATAACAATGTTTCCTCACTATGTCTTCTTCTTAGAAGCAGCATCCTCTTAAATCGCCCTGTGCCAGCTGCAAGCTGCATGTGTTGATAATCCCCAAACAAAGTGACATTGTTGAACCATAATCCATAGTCTCCTTGTTGCCTCTTTGCATTTGCTAACTCTGTTCTTTTAATAGTCAAACACAATAATCTTCTAAGTGACAACTATGGCCTCAGCTTATCTGCATGAAGCAGCAGAGTATCCAAGTAAGGCTGGAAGGGGAATTTACTTCCAGCTCCATCCAGCAATCCTGCAATATGTGCTGCCTGCTCACCCAGGTGCTGGCATTAGTGTCTACCCACACCAGCTCCCAGCATCTGAGGAAACACAGCTTCTTGTAGGGGCTGGAGTAGTACCATGCTAGGAAGCACTGCAGGATCTGACTGACTAGAAGGTACATGGCTCTCAGCATCCAGGCAGCTTTTCCTACATCTTTGGTAATTATCTTATTGCTCTTCAGAAAATTTATTGGTAAAATGAGCCAGGCTACACTGTTCATCTACACTTTTCTTTTTGGATTTTGATGGGTCAAAATCTGCCATGGGTTGCACTACCTGTGTTGCCTAGTGGGGTCTGTTCATAGTCATTCAGACAGAGTCCAGCTTTCAGTCTTTATTTGTCTCTCAGTCCCCCATTTTATCTGGTCACAGGCAGTAAAGTGCCAGCAGTAAAGACCTCCATCAACTGGAGGGACCTCCAAAGAGTCCTGCAATATCTGAGTCAGGAGACCTGCTGGTTTGATCCTGGTATGAGCAGAAAATAGGGATCATCACAAAAAAGAAGAGCTCTCCTTGCACCAGATACTTTTGAATGCTTCACGAAGATGTGCTTGTGATTTTCTGCTAGAAAAATACAAATATTGTTGGATTTGTAGTGGGGCAAAATACTTATGTGGTATGTCAGAGAATAGACTTCTCTTATCCTCCATCAGTCCTCCTCTTTCTCAAAATTCTTCTCAATAAATCAGTATGGAGATGGCAGAAATCTTGCCCTTTTCTCCCTGGCTTCTCATTGTCATGTCTAAATTCACAGAATGAGTCTATCAAAGTCAATGGAATTGTCTCCGAAATTAATTCGCCTGGGATAGCTTGCAACAGATGTGATGTTTGCTTCTGCTTTTATCATTTCTATGCTCAAAGCATAGCCCTGTTGTGTGAGATCAATTCTGGACCCTGAATAGCCTGTAACACAACCTTACTCTGGAGATGAAGAGAAAACAGAAAGATTTTGACCAATGTCACAGAGAAGACCTGTCTTTAGAAGTTTAACATGGCTTACATGTCTTCCTTGCATGGTCTGATTTTGGACCATACCACCCCTCTGCTAAAACATGAGTGGGAGTAACCATGGAGGACACCACATGTCTGCTTGGGAAGCTGTCCAGGGCTTGCCATCACCATGTGAAAAGGGAGAAGAACAAGCCACTCAAACCAATTTATAATTTGATACATGTGACTGAAGTATTTTATATCATTACAAAACATTTATTTATGATAGACATAATTGAACTTGATTGGAGTTACTTGACTAAGGAAGGTACTGTTGCAGAGGTGGAGGTACATTGCACCACTGGGTTATAGCTACTTGCTTCATGTTTGGTCATGAGCCATCCCCAAAACTCTGTCAAGAGGGCAGAGTCAGCTTCTCTAACACTTAATATGTCAATGGTATGTCTCTGGGACTTCCATACAAGTGCAGATTACTGCTTCAGGTGAAAGAGAAGGGAAAGCAGCTTGCCCATTGGCTAGTCTGCACCCAGACATGCCCACCCAAAGAGCTACAGGAAAGCGAGCGTAACCATATCCTCTTAGGATAGCCATAATGATATTGGGAAGGTCAGAGTCTTGCTGGAAATCACCTCAGGCATACTTGGCATTGGCTGATAAAGGAGAAAAGAGGAAGACATTTTTGATCAATGAAAGGATAAACATCAGCCATGGCACCAGCAGAATTTCAACAGGCACCAGATTCACCAGAGAAGTAGTAACAACAATGTCAAACAAATTTAAATAATCTCTAGCTGATATCAGCATCCTTCTGTTCAAGTATCCAGCTGACGTCACAGCATAATTAACCTTGGCTGGGTTATAAGATCAGCAATGTCCTGAAGAAACTCGTACTGAAAGAATATGTACTGTCATATATGTGAGAAGGAAACTCATGTAACAATCTTACCAGATATGTTGCATATAGCATTTCACAGTTAATATGAGCCCTTATAGGAATGAAATATAGTAAAGGTGGGATATTAGATCTGAGCCTTTGTAAGAGTGTTTTTTGTGGGGGGTGGTTTTTGCTTTGGGGTTTTATTTTTGCATCTCAGGAGTGCATCCAGTCACACGAGGGATGAGGCTCAGGTTTCATCGTTACCCAAGTACTAGTGTACTATATAACTAACTATGGTTCTTAAAGTCCTATTGGTTTAGTGCACTCTTCCTTAATACACAGTTCAGCTGCCATGTGCTTTCACACCATAGAATCACAGAATCTCCTGAGCTGGAAGGAACCCATAGGAATCATCAGGTCCAACTCCTGGCTCCACACAGGCCCAGCCAAGTCAGAGGATGGGACTAAGGACATTGTCCAGACGCTTCTTGACCTCAGCCCAGCTTGGTGCTGTGACCACTTCCCTGGAGAGCCTGTTCCAGTGCCCGATCACCCTCTCAATAAAGAACCTCTTTCTAATATACCGCTTAAACCTTCCCTCTCTCAGCTTCATGTGGTTCCCTTGGGCTCTATTCCTGGTCACCGAAGAGGACATTGGCATCTGCCTCTTCACTCCCCTTCAACAGGAAGCCACAAACCACAATGAGGTCTCCCCACAGCCTCTTATTCTCCAGGCTGAACAAACCAAGGGACTTTTGCCTCTCCTCATAAGACTTCCTCTCGAAACCCTTCCCCATCCTTGTTGCCCTCCTCTGGACACTCTCCAATAGTTTTGTGTCCTTCTTGTACTGTGGTATCCAAAACTGCATCCTGTGCTCAAGGTGAGGTTGCACCAGTAGTGTAGAGCAGGCAATCCCTTCCCTGGACCTGCTGGCCATGCACCTCAGGATAGCTGGCCCTCCTGGCTGTCTAGGCACACTGCTGGCTCATGGGTGACTTGCTGCTGACAAGAAGATGACATAACCTCCCCAGAAAACACCAGCAGACAGATTTGCACAGCTGTTCCTGTGTTGTGTAGTTATTTTATGAAGAGACTCATTTTTTTTGTCTTAGTGGGACAGGCATACAGCAGTTGTCAGTGGAAGACTGTTGATAAGGCTTTATCCTGTTTCATCCTCCGGCGTAGCAATGTGTTTATGTAAGCAAAAGCTCCAAAATTACTACTTAAATATGGATTAAAGCCATATTTTCTCCTTTAAACATATTTTATTAAGAAGATTAAAACTTGGAAAATTACTGAACAGGTTTTTGATCAGCGAATCAAGCCTGGAATAGAACAAGAACCCATAATCACCCTTATGGTCTTCTGCCAGTAACACTTTCTTGCATGAAAATGTCCATAATATGGACAAAATGTAGGGGAAATAACTTAGATGAATGTATGCAAACCTTAGGAGAAGTGGCTGAGGGAGGTGGGGTTGTTTTGCCTGGAGAGGAGGAGGCTGAGGGGAGACCTTACCACTGCCTACAGTTACCTGAAAGGAGCTTGTAGACAGGTGGGTGTTGATGTCTTCGCCCAAGTGACAGGTGGCAGGACAAAGGGGAAATGGACTCAAGCTGTGCTGGTGAAGGTTTAGATTTCACCTTAAAAAATTCTTCACTGAAAGGGTTATCAGGCACTGGAACAGGCTGCCCAGGGAGGGGGTTGAGTCACCAACCCTGGATGTATTTAAAAGATGGGTAGATAAGGTACTTAGGGATATGGTTTAGTATAGAACAGGAACGGTTTGACTAGATGATCTCAGGGGTCTTTTCCAACCTTGTGATTCTGTGATTCTGTGATTCTGTGTCCTTGGATGGGTGAAGAGATTCAAGATGTGGCTCAAGAGAGAATGAAAGAAAAAACCCACCAGCTAAGAAATAAACACATATCCCAAATCTTTTATCTGTTCTGAAGAAGTTTTAATAACTTAAGTTTGTTTTTTGTGTTAGTTAAAATATTTTTAATATATTTCTATAAAAATGCATGTCTACTCTGACAGAAGAAAATGTGCTAAGTGACACAGCCTCAGGAGCAGCTCCTGTAATTACACAGTAGTTATGAAGAAATGGAAACATAGCTACATTGCAGTTAACTTTGTGATACTTCTCATACCCATTTTTCACATGTCAGTTCATCCAAGTGGTGGAGTTATTGATTATTTTTTTTCCCTCTATGTCTTTCATGCTAAATAAGCACAATCTGTGGCACAGAAGTACTAACAAAAGCACTTTAGCCCAAAAAATAATTATGTAGAAACAACTTTAAAATTACAGCATAATTGAATTGCTATTGCCCTCTATGAGCAGTTTCATATAATGAAGTGTACAACAATAAATGTGTAACTGGCAACTTTTGAAGTGATCAGATACTGCAATGGCAGATCTGGTAGGAAACCAAAGTCAGAAGTCTTAAAAAATATTAGGGGGGTCTTCCATCATCTGGTGTATCATGGAATGGTCTATGCTCAAAAGATGCAGTTCATAGAATCATATAATCATAGAATTGTAGGGGTTGGAAGGGACCTCAAGAGATCATCGGGTCCAACCCCCCTGCCAAAGCAGGCTCCCTAGGACATATCACTCATCCTTGTTTGTTTTAATATCATATTCAAAATTACAGATTAGTATATGGCCTCAGCTCATCTAAGTCCTTTATTGCAATTTCAGCTTTAACCTTCTGTCCTGCCCTTACACACCCATAACTCTGGTATAACTAGGAACAATCTGAAAGTAGGAATCTTTGATTTATGAATTAAAATATGAGTCTGATAATTAATGGATTACAATAGCAGCATCACTTTCTATTTTGAGTCAATTGAAATAAAGAGACTAGGGGGGATTCTTTAATAACAATAAACATGGAACTTTAATTCCTTTTTATGCTCTGTGATCACATACAAAAGATCTAATAAAAATAATTGCATTAGATGTCCTATTTTTGGAGAAATGCATAGCTAGTATTTAGGAAGACTCTTATTGCTCTGATTTATCTATTAATGAAGCAAAACCTAGTTAATTACCTAATTTGCATGATATTTTATATCCACATAGTGCTGGGATGAGCACTGGGGAGAGATTTTGCATGAATCCATTTTTAATAAGGCAATAAAGTTGACTAAGCTGATTCTGCAGATCAAATCATTGGATGTTTTTCTCCTGTTGGACTGAGAACTTGTAAATCAAGGTACAGATCAAACAAACTTGGGACCTGGGGAAGGCAAGACTTTTCCTCCTCTACTTCCTGTTACTGTACTAGACAGCAAATCAGTAATCTACTTGAGGTCCCACAATTACTGTCCCATGGCCCTGAGTGGAAGCAGTGAAGACAAGAGTATATTGCCACTTGTAGTTTCCTTACAGCAGAAAGCAGTAGGTAATCTGCTGGTTTTGCTTCCTTCAATCCATCCTTCCTCCCATTACACCTTCTGTGCTCCTGTCATGGTTTAACCTAGCAGGCAGCTGATATGGAGGAGAGAGTCAAAAAGGGGAAGAAAAGTAAAACTTGTGAGTTCAGATAAAGACATTTAATAGGTCATAAAAGGAAGATAATAATCATAATCACAAAAGGATGTATGAAGGAAGTGATGCACAGCACAATTGCTCACCACCCAAAGATGATGCTCAACTAAGTTCCTGAGTCACGCTGCCTCCCAGCCAACACCCCAGCTATATTTGTAACATGACATCATATGGTATGGAATATCCCTTTGACAAGTTTGGGTCACCTGTCCTGACTGTGTCCCCTCCCAGCTTCTTGAGCTTCCCCAGCCTTCACATTGGCAGGGCAGTATGAGAAGCTGAAAAGTCCTTGACTGCTTAGCAACAACTAAAATCATTGGTGTGTTACCAGCATTATTCTCATCCTAACCCAAACCACAGCACTGCACCAGCTGCTAGGAAGAAAATTAACTCTGTCACAGCCAATATCAGGACAGCTCCACAGTGTTTCTTCCCACTCTTTGTCCATCACTCCTTGGTCCCCTTGTGTCAGGACTTTTCAACATACCTATCCTCTCATCAGTGTGTGCTTGATGTTTCTGCACCCCTTGCATCTGCCAGTAGATACTGCATCAAGAAAAGATTCATGCAGTTTTCCCAGAGGCCTTCCCAAGCCCCGGGCAGCAGAGAGTCTGCTTTGCAATGTAAAGACGATTAGTACAAGAATGCATCTTCCCTAACATTATGCATTTAAAACCAAGATATTCACTCCAAGCCACTTAGCTGTCCAGGCTGAGCCTGTGGTGGCCAGATAGAGCACTACCTCCAGGGAGTGCTTCTTCCTATCCCAAGGTGAGAGTTGGAAATAGGTTTGAATCCCCTCTTTGATGTTCTCCTCTCTCTGTGTTGACAGGAGAAAGAGCCAAGGACAACAAATTTAGGTTGTACAAAAACTCTGCATGGCTAAAGTTAGGAGAGATTAATTTCATCCTCTTGGCCTTCTGAAAAACTCCCGCATGCTCCGTGCGAGCACAGAAATAGTGCCATTATATATGAAAACTGATGAAATGAACTAGGTCTTAATATGCAAACATCTGCCATTGCAGAAATGAGGGGATTTGGCAGGAAAGAGCTCTCCAAAGAACAGTCCGTAGTCTTCCAATCTCTGCTGCTTCAAGTAACAGCTATAATGTATGAGCCATTTAATACCAAAAAAAGGGCAGACTCTCATCACTGGAGATAAATTACTAGTTCTGGAGACTCAGCTAGAGCACAAAAGCAACAACCAGCTAAAAAAAAAATATTGTCCTAATTACACTGGGTCATATATTGAAATATGGTAATTTGAGTGCTGAGTCACCAAGAGTGCTGAGGAAAAAGTTTCTGCTGTAAAACAAAATTGGTGAAGTCTGTGTTTTCTGTTTTTAAAGCCATCGTTGGGAATAAGATAAATAAAACCACATGGGCTTTTGATCTAATCAATACAATTGTGCTAAATTGTTTTAATCCACCATTTTTAAATATATTTGGAATTTAATTAGATTATAAATCCCCATGTCTAAGATGAATTTTTAAAAAACTAACTTGATATTGAAGCCCAAAAGCAATTTGAGGTCCTTATTGCTCAGGGCAGAAAGATGGTGGCTGTCTCTTGACCCAGCAGAAAGATGCTTACATAAAAATTCATCCTGTGTATCCTAGCTATTCAAAAGTTAGCTTATTGCCTAAATTAGAGCAGAGAAGTGTCACCTCCAGTGGCAAGTGCTTGTGATAACATCCACATCATAAATATCTGACCATACTTTTCTGTTTGGATGGAGACATCCTGCGTCAGTGTCTTTACCTGGGCTGCTTCTCTGACTTTTAAGTGGCAGAACGTGGGATAAATAACCTGGTGTTTACCAGGCCATTGTTCATCTGTGAGAATAATGGGAGAGCTGTGTAGCTCTCATGCTCATGAGATTATCCTCTCTTGGCATGCCACGGAAACATGGCACGTAATTCATTAGAGATAAAGAGACATCCAAATACAGGCTTAAAAAAGTGCTTGGCTTCACTGAAAAATGAAGCCAAGAACTGTGCAAGGGAGGACAAAGACCATCTGATAACACAAAAAGAAAACAAGATGATAAAAGTCTCAACTCAATTTTAAGGGTAATCACCAACTTTCCCTGTTTTCTAAATGTATCCCTGAGCTCAGTCCAATAATTGCCTGTGGACATTTTTGAGATTGTGATCTGAATTGCCTGGTTGCCAGAAAGATAATGAAGCAGGGCTAGATCATGGGAAAAAGGAAAATGTATTTCACAGATTTCAGTATTATCCTAAATACTGTTATCATAACTTAGAAAACAGAATACAACACTGGGACCCAAAATTCCACAGCAATGTTTTCATACTCTCCTTCCTCCTTCAAACTGCAATGCTCTTGAAGAATGATACAAAAATTTCCAGTTCGAGGCTAAAATTTCCATCTTAACGTAGCACAAAATGTGTGGCAGAGCTAGCATAAATCAGTCTCAGTCCAATGAAGCTTACAATGAACTGAGCTCTGCTGTGTTACCCAAGAATTTTTCTCTGAGCATTATTTTCAGCCCTGGGCGATGCACCACTGATGCCCATTGGTTCACACAGCACAGGTTCACATATATATCATCACTGTGTATTTGAATCAGGATGGCATCACTACCAAGTATTGGTAGGCTCAATTTCTTAACCACTCCACTTCTTAACTACAACACTGGAAAATTACACAGAAAAACAGGTAGTAGAAAAACTGCTGGTTCCAGAATTTAATAAGGAATCAGCTGGTAATTTAAGAAACTTACTTTTAGGAAACAGGTACATGAGAACAAACAAGAACAGAGGTTTGCCCCTTAAATCCTCTCCTCTCCTCTCCTCTCCTCTCCTCTCCTCTCCTCTCCTCTCCTCTCCTCTCCTCTCCTCTCTTCTCCTCTCCTCTCCTCTCCTCTCCTCTCCTCTCCTCTCCTCTCCTCTCCTCTCCTCTCCTCTCCTCTCCTCTCCTCTCCTCTCCTCTCCTCTCCTCTCCTCTCCTCTCCTCTCCTCTCCTCTCCTCTCCTCTCCTCTCCTCTCCTCTCCTCTCCTCTCCTCTCCTCTCCTCTCCTCTCCTCTCCTCTCTCTTTTTTCTCACATAGTATCTTTCTCTGGCATCTTAAAATCACTGTGTAAGTCACCTCTGGGAATAATAGTCCAGGCATCCATGAACTTAAGCTCTGCTTGAGAGAAAAATAATATGATTTCTCTCTAATTACCATAAACTTAGTTTACTTAGTGCAACTAGATGTCAAAATTCTAAATTCCCTAATCAGGCTGGCATTTAGTTACTCTATCCAATGAGATGGGAAAATGATCTTAAAATAGAACTAAGTATATAAATATATGTTTGTATTTCTAAGGATAGAATTAAAGTGTCTCATTTCATTTGTGAGATCCTTGCAATTTTTTCTGCAGCTGAATCTGAGGTCTGACAAAGTAGGAACATGCTCTCTGGGCTGTTAAACCAAGAGAATTTCACAGCCTCATCAGATTAGGGTTGAAAGTCTGCTGGTACAGCGATGCTGCATGTTCTGCTCCCAAGAGGTGGGAGAGGATTATTTCAGGTTCACTAAGATGTGGGATTTTTATGAAGGGTTTGTTGCCACATTGCTTTGGTCTGTGCTAAGAGATCCTTTCTCCACAAGAAAAAGCAGCTGGCACTGGCAGTTTTCAAGTAAAATTCTTTGAAGGGCAGAATAACAAAAGAGATCATTGTGATTTTCTGATGTGACCTCCCTTCCAGGACTGACAATGGAAATTCTTGCATTTCTGAAACCAACTGCATAAAGCAAAAAAACCCAAGATAGTCCTGTTACTCACATTAATTATAATTATTTTGGTGTGAGCCCTAGATTCGTGGCTCTTTTGAAAAGCACAGAAGGAGGTTTTTCAGGACACTATGCAAAAGAGTGAAAACTTCTGAAAATGTAAGCTGCAAACTTGCTATTCACCAAGTCCAATGACTTGGGTCAGACAAGAGAAAACCAAGCAACAGAGTAGCTGGGAAGGAATATGGCCATAGGGAATAAAACACTCATGGGGGGGGGAGGTACAGGAGCAGGTAGAAGGCCTCAGGAGAAGGTGCAGTTTTTGTGAGTTTGTCAGTAATGGAGGTCCAAAGGAAACCTGGCTCTTGCAAGGGGAAAACAAAACAAAACCAAATAGAGATGGAACTTACATAAAGAGTAAAAGGGCTAGGCTAAAGGGAAAGGAAAAATGAGACTGTTTAAGGACTGCCCATAATAGTTGTACAGATACTTCATCACTAGTTACAAGTATATCTGGATCTTGTCTTCCTTTTTGTTATTAGGTTGCCATTTTCATAACAATGTTCATTGTGACATCATCTGTCCATGAAAATAATCCTGTTGAGTTTCACTGATGTCATGTTTAGTTTGGGTTGGAAGTGACCTTCAAAAATCATCTAGTCCAACCGACCCTGTCACGGGGAAGGGACACCCTCCACTAGACCAGGGCGCCCAAAGCCTACTGTATCTCTGTGAAACCTGCTCCAGTGTCTCACTGCCCTACTAATGAAGAATTTCTTCCTAATATCTAATCTAAATTTCTCCTCCTTCAGCATAAGGCTATTAACCCTTGTCCTGTCACTAACAGTCCATCTCCAGCTTTCCTATAGGCTCTTTAGGTACTGGAAGGCTGCTGTAAGGTCCCCTTGGAGCCTTCTCTTCCCCAGACTGAACAAGCCCAGTTCTCTCAGCCTGTCTCCATAGCAGAGGTGCTCCAGCCCTTGGATCATCTCCATTGCCCTCCTCTGGATTCAATCTAACAGTTCCATGTCCTTCTTGTACTGGGGACCCCAGATCAGGACACAGCACTCCAGGTGGGGCCTCACAAGAGCAGAGCAGAGGGGCAGAATCACCTCCCTTTACCTGCTGGTCATGCTGGTTTTGATGCAGCCCAGGTTATGGTTGGATCTCTGATCTGCAAGTGCACACTGCCAGGTCATGTCCAGCTTTTCATCCACAGACTGAAACACAGACAGGTCAGGCTAAGAGAAAACAAGTTTAAAATAGATTATTTTCTTTCCAATTAGACAGAGCCCCCACTATTTATAATAAACTGAAGCTAATCTTTTATTCTTCAGACTTTCCAAAAGTTTATTTGCTCTGTTTTTGAACTAGTGAATTATGTGGACAACTGTGAGCAATGAAGCTGGAGCCTAGAGGGCTAAAATATGAAAGCAAATCTCATCTAAGCTTTGTAGTAGACTTCTGTGATAATTGCATCCCGCATCATTCACTGCCACCAGGGAATATTCCATGATTTACCACTTTAATCTACTTCTTTGTTGCCCATCTTTGCCAGAAGGAAAGAAAACTATGGATTAGCTATTTGACCAAGGTGAATAGAAATACTTACGTCCTCTAACAACCTGTGGTGGGTATGGTGCGATTTATCGCTCATGGAAGAACGTATGAATGCAATGGCATAAAGTATGCTTTGACACATCTATGGTCCTGCAAGAGCCATGCTTCTGCAAAAGGCTTTCCCTAGTGCAAAACAGTACAAGCCTTTGACTAATATATAATCAAATAACAATATTAGTGAAGGTACAAACATAGATGCAGTCCAGGATATCTATATCTACTTTTATTTTTATCTTTGTATTGATGCAATGTTGCATATTTTGAGGGGCTAAGCAAAAATTTCACTTTTTCTGGACTGGAAAGTGAGATGGAAGTAATATATAATCTTAGCTGGCCCCAAAAAGGGAATTATTTTCTCCCTATTTAGTACTAGTGAGAACTTCCCTTTTTTGTATATTGTGCTAATTAATGAAAGAAAAAAAATTTAAGCAGTTTGCAAAAGCATGCTATTTTGTTTAAACTTCAAGGTGTTAGTGTTTCTCCTAAGAATAAAGCAGCCACATAAATTTATGTTGTAATTTTATAACGGATGTCTCTAGCAGATGGCACATTTTAACAAGGTTGAAAAATCCCCGTGGGCTCAAAAGAACAGGGAACATAACAAACATTTCATAAGGAAGCTAAATCCAATACATTCAAAAAGCAGAAGAAAACTTTTTTTCCAGTAGCCAACTTATATACCGAGTGTTTATATTCTCAAAGGTCTTTAAAACAAAACAAACCCCAACCACTTTAAACATACTTGAAAATCATTTTGGTCTCCTCTAGGATGTTTCTGATGAATGCTTTACCTCCACTTTCCACCACAGGCATGCTCAAAGAACTCTGTAGAGAATTACTAAATGTGGCGGTTTATTTATATTTCTTAAGGGCTGTGACAAAAAAAATATCACCCCTTCCCTAATTACCATCAGGACTGGCTCATCCTTCATGTAACTTCTTAGATGACTAGAGATCTACTTTGAATAAAATGAAGTTGAACCAGCGGAGCTCATTTATTCAGGAGTGAATCCAAAGTAATTTAAGAAATTTTAACAGATGTACTTGGGTTTAAGACAGCATAATTGAGATGGCAATTCAGAAAAGTATTTAAATACAGATGTAACTTCATCTCTGTTCATGCTTAGCTTTAAACATACATTTAAATCCAATCACTTAAGTACATGCTTAAGTATTTTCCTGAATGGGATGCTTTCCTGAATCGCAGCCTAGAGTCTAGAGTGATTTTCAGATTTTATGATGTGCAGTATATCTGGGTAATTCAGGCACTCTGAATGGGAAACTTTAAGCAGTACTGATGTTTTAGAACAACCTTGTTGTTTATTATACAGACTTGGATTGTGGTTTATTGTTTAAGGCCATTTTGACTTCTTTATCTGCTTTTTTTTAAAAAAAACACCTTTTTTTTTCCAGAGAGGTTAATATACTTCATCATTATGCTCTGAGTTCTTAGTCAGTATGTCTGGACAGCTCCATGAAAGATGGTGAGGAAAATCAGGTGGTATATGCCATATGACAATTTATGTGAAATTTCAAAGCTCTGTTGGAAGACCTTGACAAGTAAAAAAATGTTAGTTATTGAGATAGCCATTTTTGTTTCACATCCAAGCATTCACAGAGCTCTCTCTTGAAACACACACTATGTCAATTGATTTGTTCTGACTCTGAACTGCAAGATTTGTGATACTTAAAAATTTCAGATCTTGCCCACTCATCAGTCTTCATAAAGACTCTTGAGAGATTAATCTGTTTAAGATCAGTTATTACAGGCAGGAAGATTGGGAACTTAGAGGGGAAAAAAAATCTTTATTTCCTGTGTACTGTCTAGTATGATTAAGTCTTTGGATATTAGTTTAAAATAAATAAGCCATCATCATTATTATCAAATCACTTCCTAATATTTCTCGGTAGAAAGAGTTACCTATCTTAGGTACCTGGAGGGTTGTTTTTCTCTCTTCAGTGACCAGGGGGAAGAGAGGTGATGAATTTGGCGTAAGTCCCTTGTTTGAAGATAATGAAGATGACTCCCAACTACCATTTGTGTCCATAATTTTGTCTTTGCTATAGACTGATCCATTATTAAAGTAGAAGCATTTTAATTTCCAGACACTTTCTGAGACCACAAGGCAGTGGTTGAGGAAGTGGGACATAAAGTCATGCTTCATTATGGCATTTATGCAAGCCAGTTTAGGGGATTTGCATTTATTTCCTCATTTTTTCTTTCTAAAGCACAGCTATCAGAAAAAAAAATTAAAACCTTATCAGCTAAAGAGTTTCTACGTGAAAGCACATGCTTTCCCCATGAGGTAATGTTTGACAAAAATAAAAGAAAACCATTGACTGCTTTTCAGCAAACAATTATTTTTAGGTAAAAAAAGCAACACATTTAGACTGCAGGACATCTGGTGGCTTCCAGTTATATGGAAATGGTTAAAAGTTCCAGCTACTTGAAACTGGAAACAGTAAAAAAAGAAAAATACATCTCTTGAAAAACCTAAGCAAAATGTCAGCTTTCCAACAGAAAATAACTTGTTTTTTCTCACTGACTTTGATATTCTGATCAGTTCTCTTCTTCTTTATAAGCATGGATTCTTGAAATATTGTGCAGACTTATTCTGAATGAGATTTTTCTGTAGGTGTGTAGTTATTTTTGTGGAAACATATCTCCTGTGTTCACATACATCTGTTTAGATATCTTGCATAAGAAAAGAAAGTGGGCTGATATTTCTTCACGCTTCAGGCTCTTCGTGTTCTTTACGCCCTCACATTTCTGAACCGATAGCATTACTGGTGTCACTACCACAAAACTGCAGCTGAATATTCTTGGCTATTTTTGCAATTAGATTTTTGTTTAGATTAATGCCATAGGAGATAACATCTTCCCACGCGTTTGAATCTCCTCAAATAAAATATATTGCAGTCTTTGAGCTATAAGGGACCTACGCTCAATGTAGTTCCAGGCCTGACAGATGTCTCTGGGCAATATTTTAGTAAAATATATTTACTGCCAAATGGCTTTTCAAAGTTAATGGTCCATTGTTAAAAATGGTATTTCACGGTAATTTGAGTTCTTCCTGAATTTAGGACACTTCACCGTGCAAGGATGTAACCTCATCAGAAAGAAAAATGAATTGATATGATTGGCACCTTGCTTTAGTTTCCAATTTACACCTTCTTGCCCTAGAACTAGATCTTTTTTACTGGAGAAACACACAGTGAAATAAAAAGGTATTTAAATCCAAAAATTATGTTGTCAAAACCCATTTTTATTAACAGTTGTAATATATTTTACTGGCATTTTGTATGAAAGAGAAATGTTTTGCAGCTTCCTTATCCCCTCTTTTGAAAAGACCTTGGCAATTTGACCCAATAGCATAGGAAAAGGGAAAAGCAGAGGAGAGGCTGCAAAGCTTTGCCGGCTTATTGTGACAAGACATGTATAGCAGGTTGCACCATAGTGTAGATATGACATCCTTTGTCACCTCTCCTTTTCTCAAATTCCAACCCCTCTAGTAAATTTGTGACCTTTTTGATTTGAACTCATATTAAAGTACACAACCACTGTAAGATGCTGTAAATTTGTCTCCAAGTTGAACTACAGTTTTAGATCAAAGTCAATGGTTGTTGGAGATGTGAAAAATTATGTTCCTTCATTCCTCCACTTCATCTTTAGACAGTTAGGAAAGAGAAAAATAACATTGTTTGGCCTCTTCTTTTCCACAGTTAAAAATCAAGTAAAGCCTGACTTTTCTGAATTAAACTTCTCCATTTATATTCACTCTTTTTGTTCTCCTTGATGTGTGCAAGACTCTGCCAGTGTTTGCTGACCTCACAGGAAATGCTTCCTGAACATTGATTAAAAACTTGACTTCCAGACATCTTGGTTAAGATAGATGCTGGTTTTATTACAAGGATTACAATACCTTTCTCTAAAAAGTCATCTTGAGAGTTTATCATATTGCACTAAGAACTTATTCTTGCACTGGCAACTTATTCTATTTTTTTTCTAATAACATAATGCAGTAGGAAAAATTGTGCAAGCTGAAGAGCAAGATCCAGCCAGAAAAAAATAGCAGAAGACATTCGTCAGCTTTTGATGAAAAAGGTAGTCCTAATGTATTCATTTTCCCTGAGCCACAGTGGTGGAGAAAAGCAAGTAGCAGTGGGAACATTACCTATGAGCGGGCTGGCTAAAGAAACACCACTTATGAAACTTGGTATCTGCTTCCAAACAGGCTCAAATATTCCCCATAAGCCAGTGAGCCTTTGGATCATCCCAGTCTTCTGGAAACAACAAATCTAGTTCTTGTCCACAGAGTTTAATGTAGCATAACAAGATTAAAAAGTCAGACACCCTTTCCTGTATCTCCTACTTGATAACTACTGCTATCAATATTATCTGCTTTAACTACTTCTGCTCTTGGTGCTTTCTCTAGTTGTCATCATATATTCATCTTACAGATCTTTCTAAATACTAAATTTATTCATGGAGATTGCATAAATTCCTCTCAAATGCCATGACTGTCATGGAAGGCCTGATAAAGAAGTTAATACTACAGATTTTTTTTCCAAGTAGGCAGCTTTTATTTCTGTTAACGATTCCTAATCGTCAAACAATCCCAACAATTCAACAACTGTTGAAACAGTTCAGTCTGGTTCCAGTTCTGGGACTGAAGACATTCCAGGACTCCTAATGCCAGTCTGGTAGATAATGGAATAAGTGATGTTTCACCTGATGGTGACAGAACTTTATATGGGGCTTCTGCTAGAGAGTACCTGATGTTGGAGTACTGGAGAGGGGTTGTGGTGTTGTCTGGCCCCCTGTGTAGGAGAGACATAGAATTTCACTTCCAGACTATGACATCTGTATGCTAGAAATCACAAAGAATGTTTCTAGATATTGTAGGAAAATCATGGCCAACGAAGGTGGAGAAGGTGAGAAAATGTGAAAATGAACCAGAGGAAGCAAAGACCAGTTTTAGATGAGGTTTGCATCTTCTCCCCATACTTTAAAGGATAACTGACAACTTTATCTATTGCAGATACTGCAGCTTCTTTACAGAAGAGTTCACTTGTTTTCTTTAATTCTGCCAAGGATGGTATCTAAGCTTGCAAAGCAGTTTATTGTTTGCCCACGTGACAACATGCAAGAAAAACACATGAATAAAAGAAATATCTTCTCTAAGATAAGATATCGTCTCTAATATCTTCTGACTTTCCAAGTTAGAGAAAAAACGTCACTCAATACAAGAAAAATAATTGAATATGACAAAAGCCCAGAACCTCAAAAGTATTTGGATATGTTATCCCATGGATAAGACTAGGGTTAAGTTCCTGTGCACCTTCTGGTTTAGGAAAGAACAGAGGCTTTTTTTATTCATAAGACACCTCTACCAATCAGTTACAGGAAGAAAAAGCACAGAATTACTGAACTGTGTTAATTATTTATTCTGACAGGCTGAACAAGCATTTGAATTGAGATAGTTTGGGAGTCTCTGTTGACTAATAGGGGAGAAATATTCAAGACCTTAAAGGCAAGGAATGAATCAAGAGTGAGGGTTTATTAATACATGATTGAATTTAGCACTGCAAGAAGTTTATTAGTATGTTATAGCTCTTTAGTCTTCATAAACAGAAAAGGATAATTTAGAAAGGATTTAGAATTGTTAGGCAGACTCTGAATGATAAAATCATTAAGACAGTAAAAAGTTAGAGCAAAAATCCCAAAAGACAACAGATAAATTGTACATCAATCACAATTCCTATGCAAAGTGTAAACTAGACAAACAGGAAAAAATAACAGAACTAAAGGAGTTTTTTCTTTTTAATGAAGACTAAAAAGGGATTAGACAGAATAAAACATTTATTATCATATAAAACCAGAAAGACAGTAGGCAGATCTTGAGCTTGTTTTTTTTGGTTTCAGTATTATGATGCCAACTAACTCTGCTGAGCAGTGAAAGCTTTGTAAAATACAAATTACAAGGCAAAATTGAGACTCACAGAAACCAGAAGAAATAAAAGGTGGGCTTCACCTGGCATAACTTTAGCCTTGCACAGTATAACTGCCTGATCTGGTTCCCTGAGCCAGTCATCATAGGTTCCCTTTGTAATCAATGGGATGAAATATGCACTGTTGAGTCATAATTCATCTGTCCTGATTTAGAAACCCTCCTGAACTGAAATGAATTGTCCTCTAAATACATTCCTCTTTCATGGATTAAACAGCCAGCTCAGTGTTGCATGTATTCCAATGAATGCCTCTCCAGACGTTTTGTAAATGGAAGAAAGTCCAAGGAAGAAAATAACATCTATTTGATTCTAAGTGCAACCTATATATAGCAAGGAAGAAAAAAATACTGTAGCTTGGATTTCCATTCTCTTATGTATTTAGGCATCTAATAACTACTGGAATCAATTACCATATCCATACCAGTTACCAAAAATGTGACACTGTTTATTTTTTATCCTGGAAGCCAGCTGTCATCTTCTGACAACATCAACGTTTCAATTCTCCTAATCCAATTCTCCATGTCCAAATTTACTATTAGGAATGTTTCCTGGTCCTTAATAGTATACCCTAAGTTGTACCATGGAACTATTTGTTAGAATGTTACTTGGTCCAGACCAAACCTATACCAGGAACATCTCTGACAATCAGAAACTTGGCAAATATATTTGCTGTGCCCATTCTAGGGTGTCGGTTAATGTATTGATATAGAGGTTCCAAATGAAAATTACTTTATAGAACAACTTTAAAATTTGGGCTTCAGTAACCTGTAGCACACTTCAGTAGAGACAGTGGCCAAGAAAACCTCAGTGCAGGTTGGATCCTTCTCCGAGTTGTGTCGTCTCAATTTTCAATAAAATATTAAATAAGACATGGAAGCTATAAAAGAAGGTGATAATATAGTGAGGATGAATGACAGCTGGTGCTGATAAAGGGGAATATTTGCCGGGTAACATAAATATATATGAAAATATGCATGAAAATTATGTTCAATGAGCATTAAAGTCATCACTGGCAAATAACTGAAGTCAGAGCAGTCCCAAAAGAAGAGAAAATTGCTACATGGTTTATTTCTGATCACTTTATATATCAACATGAAGCAATCACAAAACACAGAGCTAAGCTTACAGCTCATCTTTTAAGTCAAAAAGAGGATAAAACGGGAGTTCTGCAATGTTATATATTGGTAGACAAACAGCGAGTGGTCCAATCTAATGACAGGTATGTCCCAACATATCTCAGTGGGAATAGGTGGAATCAGAATGTCACCAACCATAACACTAGAAAAATATCTAGATCAGTCTGAAAGACTTTCAAAGAGAATGCCAAGAGGATTAAAAGCCCGCTTGGGCTCTGGGGGAACAACAGACAAGACCTGCATGATTACCATCACACTTTCCCTAGTAGCACTGTAATTTTACATGGTGCAGGAGGGTTATTGTAAAAGATAAGATTTATCTATGAAGGAAAAATACTACAGTAGACATTATATTTGATATTCAATTTTTATATTTAATTTTGCTTAGGAATTGTATTTAAATATGTTGTGCAACAGAAGTTGATTCAGTTACTTCAACAAGGATCTCTACTGCTGCTGGAATCATGCTAAGGGACATTACTTCAGAAACATATAGAAAACTTATGCTTTTCGTGAATCACAGGTAGGAACCCACCAGGCTGTCTAGGATATCATTAGTGACATGAGATGCCCATCCAGGGACATCTGAACTAAGATAAGATTTTCTTGACTCTAATTGTATCAACAGAGGTCAAAGGTGGGATTCAGCTGCTTAAATGCAGGTATCTTGTGCTGTTTAAGAAGCCCTGGGACATATTCGGTCTGGCCTCCAACTGTTAAATGAATAAGATGTGAAGAGGCCCTGTGTTCTTCTACCCTACCTTTGTCTGTATGTCAGATGCTCAAAGGTAACAGAAATGTCAATGCATGTCTACATTTGCACAACTGGATTTCATCCCTTGTAAACAAACAGTCAAGAAGATTTCCAGGTGAACAAATTTCTTTCTTTGCTTCAGTATGTGCTGAATTCTTTTATAGATTTAACTCACTGTTGAAAGGATTTCCACTGACAATGATGAGTCATTTAATATTTATCTCCTAGGTACATACCCACACTGCCATTTGCATACCTGAAACTGGGTCTGAATCCGTCCCCTCAGTTCCACTTTCAGGACTCAGCTCCATGTTCTAATAATATGAATGCTAGTAGTTGTGTTTGGTTTTCTTGAACACTCAAGTACTGGGCACCTATGTTTAGGTATCTAAATCAATTCCTCAATGATTTTGTGTAACTTTCTATTGTCAGGTAAGATGTCTCCAAGCCATCAGGGTCTGACAAAATTTATTTTCCAAAGATCTGAGAAACTATTTGAAACAATCTTCTAAATGTTAGCAGTTATTACCTTAGAACTTGTGGAGGCCAGAGCAGGTCCCAGAGGACTGGAATAGGGCAAACATATTACTTATCTTTAAATAACAGCAAAAAAAAGAGGGATCCAGAAACTTATAGACTGAGCAACCTAACTGTGATAGTTACAAAGATAGAGAAGATTGTTGGACAATCACTTTGCCAACACTGGCAGGATAATAAAGTGATAAGAAACAGCTAACATGTATTTGTCAGGAACAGGCAACATCCAAACAATCTGATATCATGGAGTAGAAGCATAAAGTTTAATGAAAAAGCATATAAAAAATCTAGTGATTATTGTATTTATTTTCATTTTCACTTAAATAATAGAAGCCAGATCATTAATCTCTCCTTTTATGTCTTGCATATGGCAAATTCCTGTTTAATGTGTGGTACATTTCCTGGGAAAATGTCATATTGTTAATTGACCCTCTGCAGTAATTGTCATACCTTGGCAAGAATGAGATGAGGCTTATGTACCAGATTTTGTGATGGAGGTATTGCCATCATGAGAAATTATTCATGTCCTTGAGGGTTTTCCCCTTCCTGAATCATGATTCTACATCTGTGTCCATCATGGTCCATACTGCTCTGTTAATCACTTTTTGCACTGATAACATTGATGATATCAATCTGATTTCCACAACACTTACGTTGGCAGTCATAATGTAGTGATCATTAAGCTATGCTGATGTAAAAGTGATACGGATCAGGCTCTTGAGTTATGGAAACACTAAATTCAAAAGCCATTTTAGAGCAAAAACAAGCTTTTGGTAAAATGACTTAGGAAGATCCGAAGTCCTTAGAATGAAATATGAAAATTATTGACTAAGGTTTTTGAAAGCCTAAGGCTTCACCCTTAAAGCCTTTCTGCTAAAGCTGTTATAAGGTAAATATATACAGTGTTCAACAGTTTTTCCCTCCCACAGTACTGTCTGTGGTCTTTTCAGCATGGACTTCAAATCATAGTATCTAATTACTTGAAACCTGCGCTGAATTATAAGTTGGCTTTTACATCTTTCAGCAGTAAAGATGTATAAATACTAAAAAATCTTGGAGCACTCAACCTTCTCTATATCTAGATTGCCAGCACTTTCACAAGCTTTTTTAGTTTAAAATACTTCTCAGGAAAATTGGTAGAGTGACATTTATTAAGTTGAGAACAAATCAAATTTCAAACATGTGTAAAGGAACACTGACAAATGTTAAGATGTCTACACATGTATCCACACTGGAATTTTCAAAAATGCCTTTGAGACAAACAAAGAAATTATTTAGATGTCTATTAGTCAGATTAGTCATTTTAAATTGCCTTTTTAATGTCATGAGTGTATAAAATCTCTGTGTTAAGTCACATACAGTTAGAAGTCTTAAAATAAGGTTTCTAGACTCCATCAATGGTCAGTTATGTGAGGTGATTGTCACCAGAGGTCAGTACATCCTACCTATTAACTATTAATTATCAATTTTCTAAAATTAATTATTAACTATTAATTTACTTTTTTTTTTCTCTCTAAAGAGGGAGCTCATGAGTCTGTCTTTGGCTTAGTGTCTTTGAAGACTAAACAAGAAATATCAGAGCATACAATGTGCAATTTTGCAGGGAAAATATCTAAGGATGTGAACTGAGGGAATATTGGGCTGATGGTTTCCTGTTTTACTTAAGTATAGTCTCAAAAAAAGACATTAACAAGATGGATATGTAAGATGCTGGAGTATGACTGCATATGTTAAAGAATCTAAAATTCATGTGAAAATTGTTTACCGAGTCTGTTCTCTAATAGGGAAATGTCTAGGTTCATCTTGTATCAGACCAGGCTGAGCGATGACCTGCTGGAGAAGAGCTCAGTGGAGAAGAACCTGGGGGTCCTGGTAGATGACAGGTTGGCCATGAGCCAGCAATGTGCCCTGGTGGCTAAGAGAGCAATGGGATCCTGGGAGGGCATCAGGAGGAGTGTAGCCAGCAGGTCAAAGGAGGTGATCCTCCCCCTCTACTCTGCCCTGGTCAGGCCCTACCTGGAGTATTGTGTCCAGTTCTGGGCTCCATGGTTTAAAAAGGACAGGGATCTCCTGAAGAGAGTCCAGAGAAGGGCTACAAAGATAATTAGGGGCCTGGAGCATCTCCCCTATGAGGATAGGCTGAGAAAGTTGGGACTCTTCAGCCTTGAGAAGAGAAGACTAAGGGGAGACCTAATTAAAGTCTATAATTATCTGAAGCAAGGGATGCAGGGGGATTCAGCCAGCCCCTCTTCAGTGGTCTGTGGGGATAGGACAAGGGGCAATGGCAGCAAGTTGGAGCATAGGAAGTTCCGCACCAACATGCGGAAGAACTTTTCCCCAGTGAGGGTGACAGAGCCCTGGGACAGGCTGCCCAGGGAGGTGGTGGAGTCTCCTTCTCTGGAGATATTCAAGACTCGTCTGGACGCCTATCTGAGTGATATGTCCTAGGGAGCTGCTTTGGCAGGGAGGTTGGACCTGATCATCTCTCGAGGTCCCTTCCAACCCCTACAATTCTATGATTCTATGATGATCTTACAGTCCTCTAAATATTTATTTGAAGTTCTGTTATGGATTAACTGTTGCCAGAAACTGAGCACCATGCAACCACTTGTTCACTCTTCCCGGGTGGATTAGGGGAGAGAACTGGAGGAGTAAAAGTGAAAACACTCATGGGTTGAGGTAAACACAATTTAATAAATACAGCACAAGCAAAATGCCCAAGCAATGAAAGACAATGAAGTATTTTTGATAGGAAAGTCTCTTCAGGGATTTGTAAAAAGTCCGGTTCAAAGTGTGGAATTTCAGTCTGAAAAATTTGACCTAATTTTCCATCCTTTTCTCGCCAAAATGGTTACCAAAAAAATACTTTGACACAAAGTGTTCAATTCAGCTAGAATCAAAGCACTTTTTTAAACCTCTGGGAAAGAAAGGTAAAGCAAAGGAAAAAAACCTGTATTAACAAACGATAAAAAGTATCTCCTTCCTGTCAGTAGATCAATGGAAAGTGCACCTACTATTGCTTAGGTCTAAGTCCAGGGTTAATTCCCTTTTCTGCCTGAGAACAAGAGTGCCTTCTTGTTGACAATCCAGCACAGTCTCTGCATCACTTGAGACAGTCCCTATCTAAGCACCATTAGTCTGCCCTGACAATAATATTTGAATCACTGATTGAATGAGATGTCACTGGATTCAGTCCCAGATGAGTGACATAATCCCCAAACAAGACACTCATTCTTTGTTCCATCACTTTGTCTCATCTCACTTGGATTATGCATTTAAAAGGCACTTTTAGAACCAACTCCTAAGAATAAGGGAGGAAAGAAATTGGTTTTTCTATGCCCAAAAAACATTAGTTGGTTATATTTTTACTCCATAAATTCATAGTAAAACCAAACTTTATAGTACAGGACAGCAAATGGTGTGAAATAAAATGGCAACAATTGACTCAATTACCTGAAACAGTGGTTAAAAAATTTCCCACCGAGATTGTGGGAATTATTCCAAATCTGCTCTCAGATAAATTCAAACCACTCCTATAGATGCTGAATACTTACCAACAAGGGTAAAGTAATTCCTCCTCTTTAGCAGAAAATAAGGGGTGGATGGGAAAGATTATTGAGACATGATGGGATACTTCAACAGAGTGATAAACATTTTAATCATAATAAAAAGGTTTTGTAGGTAGCTCATTTTGATTAGCTGCATCTAGATAGTAGATATTCAAGTCAAATGGTGCCTGTGCAGGTTAAAATAGATCCAAGATCTTTCTTCAAAGGATAGTGTTTGAGGGCTGAATTACTGTGTGAACAAGTTTCCCAGCTAACAAACCTGAAACACTAGATAAAACAGGGCCCTTCCCTTTGGTAATTTCTATACCTTTATTTTTTACCTTGGGTTATTCACCCTAAATTTTAAGAATTTAAAATTGTTACTTCCTTTGAACAAAAATTTGTGGTTTCTATCAGAAGTTTGTCTTCTCTCTGGGGCAAGCTCAGGGCTAACTTAAAAAGCATTAAGCTTTGCATCTGCAGACAAATACATGTGTCACAAAAGAAGTGCAATCATTCACAGCAAGGCTGGGATTGGGCTTCCTGTCAAGCTGCAAGAATCACTGCAGTGGGAGTCACTAAGTGCCAGGGAACACTGAGCATCCTTCTACCAGTGAGTAGACAACAGAGGAGAAAAAAGTTACACCCAAACAAATCTGTGTGAATCAGTTAAGAAAGGTCTCTCAATTGAGTATGCTAAAAGAAAGAGATAAAGAAAAAGAGATAAAAGGGTGAATATGAGAATGAACATTTTATTCTCTGTTCTACTTGCTTCATACCTGAAAGCCCAGGAAGCAGAGAGGAGATCAGATCCATCAGAAGAGGGGTGGCCAGCAGGGACAGGGAGGTGACTGTCCCTCTCTACTCTGCCCTCGTGAGGCCCCAGCTGGAGTACTGTGTCCAGATCTGGGGCCCCCAATACAAGAAAGATGTCAAACTGTTGGAGAGGGTTCAGAGGAGGGCCACAAAGATGATTAGAGGGCTGGAGCACCTGCCGTACAAGGAGAGGCTGAGGGAGCTGGGCTGAACATGTTCAGCCTGGAGAAGACAAGGCTGTGGGGGGACCTTATTGCAGCCTTCCAGTACCTGAAGGGAGCATACAAACAGGAGGGGAATCAGCTTTTTAAAAGAGCAGATAATGGCAGGACAAGGGGGAATGGTTTAAAGCTGAAGGAGGGAAGGTTTAGATTGGATATTAGGGGGAAGTTTTTTACAGAAAGAGTGGTGAGGTCCTGGAACATGCTGCCCAGAGAGGTGGTGGATGCTCCATCCCTGGAAGTGTTCAAGGCCAGGTTGGATGGGGCCTTGGACAATCTTGTGTAGCTCCAGGCCTGAGGTTGGTGGCCCTGCCTGTGGCAGAGGGGTTGGAGCTTTATGATCCTTGTGGTCCCTTCCAACCCTTACCATTCTATGATTCTATGATTCTAAATGAGCACACCCTGCCTTCATCTGGGCTGCTGGCAAGTCTGCTTGGACACACCACCTCCCATTGTGCTGTTCCAGAAGTAATAAAATCTGCCATCATCATTCCACTAGTGCCAAAGGCAAAGAAGAGTTTTCTGCAGAACAGTTTGTGAAAAAATTAATTGAGGACAGGCTTCTTGGCAGTTTGCAACCATAACATTTGTGTGATCTGCTGATGCCACGGTTTTATTCCCTGCTAATCAGATATTGCTCTCTTTACTATGCAAGGGCATCTTTTCTAACTGTTGTTGGCATGGAGAAGGCAGACCTCCCAACAGTAATAACTCAAGTCCGTAACAACTTTCATTTTGCATCGGCACATATTTTTATATGGTCTCAGAATATTCCTCAGAAACAACCCCAGTACATAAAAGCCAACATGTAACAACCTGCCTGACCACTTCCTGGTGTGGAAATCTAGATTGACAGCTGCCTCTTTGGCTTCAGCACCAATCCCTACCTCAACAAATGAGCCGATTCTTAAGAGATAACCTTGGACTTTATTTACATACATCTGGGCTCATCCCATCTCACATTACTGAGTTGTCAAGATCTGAACTCTGTCTTCTCAAGCTCCCTCTAAGTCAATGCAAGGAGACAGATGTGTATAGATCTCCAGATAGACAAGCTCAGACTTAAAGGAGGAAGGGGATAATAACAGGCCTGCTCCTGACAAGCTGTGGGATGCCAAAGTTAAAGGGATGGGGTGCTAGCGAAGGCCCTCAGCCCCTTGCTCTGAGACACTGTAGCACACTTGAAGTCTTATGGAGACAAAAAAGGACTTCTGAGGTAATAGGAGCCAATAGAAAACAGCAGTGAAATACCTCAAAGTAATTAAGATGTGTTCCTACATAAAGGTAACACACCCGGCAGCCCAGCTGAAGTTCCTCTACCCAAATGCAGGCAGCATGAGCAATAAACAGGACAAGCTGGGAACCATAACACTGCTAGAAAGCTACAACTTAGTTGCCATTACTGAAACTTGATGGGATGAATCCCATGACTGGACTGCAGCTATTCATGGATATAGGTTGTTCAAAAGAGACATGCAAGGAAGGAGTGGTGGAGGAGTTGCTACAACAAAGCTTATGGATTAGAGACTGAGGCAACAAAGTGAACCTTGTGGTTGGTGTTTACTACAGGTCACCCGATCAAGGTGTGTCTGTCAAAGAAGCTTTCTTACTCCAGCTACAGGAGGCATCATGCTCTTAGGCTATGATCCTGCTGGGGGACTTCAACCACCCCAAATCTCCTGGAAAAAATTTAACACAAAGTAGCTGAAGGCAATCCAGGAGACTCCTGGAGTACATGGAGGATAACTTCTTAAGCCAGATAATAGACAGGACTACCAACTGGACCTAACGGTCACCAACACAAGTGAGCTAATTTGCAACATCTAGATTGGAGGCAGCCTGGACTGCAATGATCATGCACTGGGGAATTTGCAGTCCTGAGGGATATGAGTCAGGCAAAGAGTAAAGTCAGGACTCAGAATTTTAGGAAAGAAAAATCCCAGCTATTCCAGAATTATTCAATAAGACTCCCTGAGAAACTGCTCTTAGGAACAAAGGAGCAGAACAAAGCTGGCAGATTTTGAAGGATGCTTTCCACAGAGCACAGGAACTTTAAGTTCTCAGGTATAAGAAATCAGGAAAGGAAAGCAGGAGACTGGCACAGATGAGTCAAGAACTGCTGGTCAAACTAAAGGTTGAGAAGGAAATGCACAGGCAGTGGAAGCAGGGACAGCCATTCTAGGAAGAGTAGAGGGACTTTGCTTGGTTGTGTAGGGGTGAGGTCAGGAAGACCAAGGCATGGCTGGAACTGAACTTGGCAAGGGACACAAAGAATAATAAGAAGGGTTTCCACAGGTATGTCATCCAGAAAAGGAAGGTCAAAGAAGTCAGCCAACTTGATGAATATTATTCACAAACTGGTAACACTGGATGAGGAGAAAGCTGAGGTACTCAACAGCTTTTATACCTCAGTCTTTGCTGGCAAACTATCTTCCCACACCTCTCGAATGGATAGACCTCAAGGCAAGGACTGGGGGAGCAAAGTCCCTCCCATTGTAAGAGAAGGTCAGGTTTGTGACTACCTAAGGAACCTGAACATACATAAGTCTGTGGGACCTGACAAGATACATCCCAGGGTCCTGAGGGAATTGGTTGAGGTAGTTGCCAAACCATTCTCCATGACATTTGAAAAGTGAAGTCCCCAGTCAAGTGAAGTGTTCATTGACTGAAAAAATGGAAACATTGCACCCATTTTTAAAAAGGATAGAAAGGAAGACTCTGTGATCTACTGACCTGTCAGCGTCACCTCTGTCCCCTTGTCCAGGTTGTCACTGAATATGTTGAATAAGATCAGACCAAGCACTGACCCCTTGGCACACTGCCTACAGGCCTGCAGCTACTCTGTGTCACTTGTCACAACCCTAAGGGAAAAGAGGGAAGCGGAAATGAGGAGTTTGGGGGGAGGAAATCAAGCCAAATCTGACACTCCCTTGTCAGGCGGATATCCTACAGCCATTGCAGCCTGTGATAGTGCCACAGGCTGGAGCTGATCACAGCTCTTCCACAGCAGGGTCATCTTTAGCCAAAGCTGTTCTCTTTTGACACTGGAAATGTCTGCAGCAGCAAAATTAGCAATTTGTCAACTCCAACAGACTGAATATGACCTTTTTTCATTTTTTCATCCATATAATATCTCCCAAACAACTTGCTCTAAATCCCATTTTTAGTCCACCCTTTTCTCTTGTGACGTGGAGAGTCGCCCAGATCAGACATGGGAATGTAGAGTAGTATACACATTACCATGGGTGGTATGGACATGCTGGCCAGTCAGCAGGCATTATGGGACAGAATAAGTAAGTGAAAAACTTCTATCCTGTCTTGCCCTGGAAGGAGGCACTGAGGAAGTTAATAGCCCTTACTCAGCTCATGGTTCTTCTGAGACTTGGAAATTTGATGGTTCTCGCTGGAGCTAAATTTGACTGGAATTGGCCCACAGGCTCAAGCACTGTTAGGCTGGACATTGTCAGACAACCCATTTTGCTCAGGTGAGAGTCAGGATGCTTGCACAGTTCTGGGACAAGAGGAACCTCGGATGCCACTGCAAATCCTGAGAAAACAGCAGCAAGATGCAGTAAGCTGATGCTAGAGCAGAACTTTGTCTATAGTGAGAATGCAGCTACATTAAGCTTTCACCTACTCATTTAAAAGAAAAATATATTTAATCTTAACATTACATATTTAAGAACAAGATTATATCTAAAAAGAGTTTCCAAAATGCAAATTATACAGGGTGGGTTTTTTTTATGGATAAACATTTGTTTCTGTAACTTCTCCATCTCTTGGAAATCACGGAATCAGCTGGTTGGAAAAGACCTTTGAGATGATTGAGTCCAACAGTACAATTACGCTTTGGAGGACACAGGGTACCTCTCAGGAACACCAGCTAATAATGTTGTAAGAAAATTAATTTTAGTACTCCTTGCTGCTACAGTTTTAACTTTTGCCCCGGTGCTCTGGTTTGTATTTAGCAATCTTTTAAGCTTGTACAGTGCATCTGGAGCCTTATGAATGAAAACACCATTAAAACAATCATTTATCAGCTTGAGAGATATAGACTGAAACAGTACAAATTCCCAGCTCAGTCTTACAATGATAACTCATGACAACATCTGAAATCGCTTTTAGTTCTTTAGAACTGAAAGGAAACAGCAATTTGAAATGTCATATTTTGGATGAATGGGCAGCATTCTCAGCAGCAATCATCTAAATAAACTGATGCACAGGTTCCTGGAGGAGGCAAACAATCTTAAAATCTCTTTTTAAAACAAAACATAACTTTGCATTCTGTCCCACATTTAAATTGCAGTGATTTATTCCTACAATTTGTTCATTTTATATTTATTGTTATTGGCCAGAGCAAATGCAATGTACTGAGAGCACATTGCGAAGTGCTACTCACAAAGCTTTGCTGACATAAAAGTCATAAAAAGAAGCATGCCGTGAGATCAGTGATTCATTGAGAACAGTCAGCACCTTGCTTCTGGTGCAGATTATAATTTTCTTTCTTCTGAGTTTAGCAAGCAAAGCCATCTTTTTGTAACAGACTAACAGGCTGCTTCTCTCCAGACTTTTTACATCTCCCAGTTACAGCTAACAGGCAATTAAATATGTTCTGTAATCTGGGCTCAGGTTATCTCTGCCTTACATTTGTTGCAATAATGGCCAATGAAACATTTTAAAGTGTATAAAAGCACTAAACCCAGAGGGTTTGAAGGAACTGGATCTAGCAGTTTCCTCATCCCTCCTTTTTCCTTCACAGCACGGAGCTTCTTATAAGGGGCAATCTCCTGTATGTCAGACCTTTTAGAGCAGGAAGATTGCTGAATCAGTGCAGAGGAAAAGAAATGCAGAGATCGCATGCCCAGGTCCTGTTACCATGTAAAACTCTGTTATTTTTAATGGTTGGGGAAAGTAATGAATGCACACAATAGTCATGTGTGAGTGATGGGCTTAGCACAGCTGAGGTTTGGTCCTAAAGCCAGCACTAGCTATGCACTGTTATGCCAGTTACCCTGTGAAGTAACACAGCCTCTTTTCCTCCCACCAGTACAGCTTAAGAACTTTCAACCAACATAGCCATCTCTATAAATGAATGATAAACTGATTTAGTATATTGTGCTTTCTCCCACATCTACCCCCACATGGTTATAGATATAAATATGAAAGGTACCTCAACAGAACTAGGAGACTTAGCAACACTGTGATTATTGTGCATGTGCCGTGGCAGAACAGCATCACTCTTTGGCTAAACCCTTTACTAGAAAATAGAAAAGGGCCAGGACTCCGATTCTCTATACAGTATTAAATTGTTTGCATACTCCCTGGCATCATTTTACCTTGTGCATGGCACTTTCCCAAGTAATTCCCATGTGCAAATTAGGGTTTGGATGAGGCCATTCTATTTTGCAGGCTGAAGATGTAAAATACCATAGAGATGCTCAAACTGCACCAGCTGGCCTCTGTGACAGAAAATTAACCCTAGAAATATTTAATTCATTAGAATGGATGTAGATTAGGAATCTCCAATGACCTCTGTTTGGGCCGCCTATGCATAACAAAAGATTCAGCAGAGAAAGTACTCCCTCTCCAGTCCTCCTCCAACTGTCTTCTTCATTAAGGTACTCAGAAAGTACATTTTCAAACTACATCCCAAATTTTTCCCATCTGATGTTATGGCTATTCAAAATAACACTGGGAAAAGGGTGGGCAGTCAAGCTGGCTCTCTGTTCTGGGTATTCCCAGTAAAAAGGACCTCCCCCAAACCAGAAACGTTTCTCATATATTGTTTTAAGGCTACAGTGAGTAGAGTCAGCATAGCAATTAAGTGAAAGTTTAATTATAGCCCTCTGGGACAGACTGCTAAAGGTCATATTCCAGATACGTTAACGAGCTGCTAAATACTGCTAACTGGGAAAGGCTTTTTTTAAGCCCAGCACAAGCCAGCCCACTCATACTTTTAATGCCAACGCTGGGCATATGAGATGTCTGTGGGAGTTTTGCCATGAAAAGAAAGCTCATCTTGTGCTTTATTTACAATCATTTCACCAGGTTTTATGAGAAGCAGATTGAAGATGAGGCCATGCACCACAAAATTTGGGAAGAGATGTTGGTCTAATTCCAACTCTTCATGGGGTCCTGTGGTTAGTGGTTCAGGGGTGAATCACTGCTATGCAGGGATGTTTGCCTTCATTGGTAGCAGTCCTGGCCCTTGAAAAGGCTGAAGAGCAACAAGGGAAGGAATATAGGTCTTGAGGAAAAAGCACTAGTCATGTGCTGTCTTCAAAATTGGGAAAGCAACACATTTTAACAGATCCCTACTAGTTTGCACAGTCTACTTCTTCTTGGTCTAACACCCAAGATATGATTTCTCTATTCTTTAAGCATCTAAATTGCAATAGAAGTCCTGTGTTACATGAGACCAGCAGGGTCTGGTCAGTCCTGAGTACTCACTGACAAATCCTGGTGATGTTTTAAAACTACATTTCTTTTTGCCTCAATTTCCCTGCTGAAAATAAATTGGTGTCATATCCATAAAAATTTCACAAAGGTCATGATATTCATCAGTGTATGCTGTGCCCGAGGGAACTGATGCATGCACTGCCATGCCAATCCATGGCAAAATAATCTGTTTGTAATTAGCACTGTGTAAAAAGTGGTGAGGGTAAAATGGACTTGAGACCATGTAGTGAAGGATCTGTCAAATCCAGGTTTCTAAATGGTACCATTAGAAGAATAAACCCAGTAAAGTCAAGAACTTAAATGCCAGAATTAAAGGCCGGAGGAGTTGCACAGCTTTAATTCATCCATCACGTGCACACACATTTTAATGCAGAACACATAAGACTGATTCAGGTCAAAGAGTCTACCTAGTTCAGCACTCGATCTCTGACAGTAGCCAATGGCAAGTGCTTTGAAAGTGACCATTTCAACAGGTCAAGTGTAAAGTCACACTTTCCCAAAACATACCCCAGGCTCCAGCTCACTGGCTTCCATGCCCAAATGCTGTGTCTCTGAACTCAACGACCCTTTCCCTGCAGTTTTCCTCCATGAATTTGTGCAAGTCCTCTTAACTTTCTGAATGCCCTATGTAAGTGTTACAGGTTTTTTAACGTTTACTCTAGCTGAGAGACACGGAGCAGCAGGCTCCATGCTGCAGTTGTAATTTTTCAATAGAGATATAATAATGAGATGTAAGGAGAATGGGGTTTGTTCCAGCAATTTGGTTGGGTAAATTCTCATCTCTCTGGTTCATTTTGCTTTTCACTCTTTGTTTAATAAGAGGAAACTCTTAGATCCCAGGATGGGCTTTTGCCCATGCAGAGGCATGCTGAGACCCATTGTACCCATTTGGCACCCTGCCTGAATGATTTTCTGCATCCATGTCATTCCCTGGCACTGCTGTTTGGTAAATGGTTCATATGTAACTTACACATCCTGGATCTGCAATTTGTGATCCTTGGGGCAAGCTGGGAATATGGGAGAGGGCTGCTGGTCTCCCACAGTGTTATGATGTGAGCAGCACAGCTTGTGCATCACAACGTAGGGCAGCAGCCACATAGCTGCATCAGCTGCCTGGCAGCTGCCTCTGCCTCACAGCCAAACGGGAGGATGTTTCCCTGCCTGAGCGGTCCCACTGGTGGGACCACCTGAGCCAGAGCTGTGGTGGTGCAGTGCACCAGAAGGCTCCTTCCCAAGCACCATCCAGGCTTGGCAAGGGCAGCAGAGCAGCCTTCCTCCACGTTCTTGTGCAATGCAGAACCTGGGCTATTTGGGAAAGGAAAGGGAGACTTAATAACTATTTTTCAAACTGCTGAGTCAGTCCTCCCTATTTCCTTCAGTCCCAGCTAACAGAAGCAAAAGGCTAATGTTGCCTCCCCCTCTGCCTACCCATCCCTTTTCTGAAGTAAACAAATGTCAGCAAATCCTGCACCAATAGTGCAGTTAAAAATATCACCCTGTCAGCAGATGGGTTTATTCCCTTCGGTCTGGAGCTATCTCTTCTTTGCAGAAAAGGTGTGCTTCTACATCTGGAGTAACCTGAGTGGCCGAGTGAAGAGCACGCACACTATACTCTTCCCTGTACTGTCACTGGTTGGAGTAATTTCCAGATAGAAATTAATAGAGAAGGAATGGATTTGACCTGCATTAACTATCAAGATAAAAGTTAGCCCTGTTTTCCCAGCTAGAACCTATCCAGGTAGCTATCAAAAATTAGCCATTTCAACCAAGACGTAGTACTCACTCTCTTTTAGCATGTTATAGCAAACCTAGCTAAATACAGGACCAGATCTTCAGCCCCTGCGATAACCTGGTGCCCCATCTGGCTGTGGGGATGGATGAGAAATACCCAGAGTCAGTCCATATTCCTTCCAAAGGGCAATATAAGCCCCACAAAGCTTTGTCCAGGAGAGATGTCAGTTGGTCAGCTGAGTAGCTGGGGAAAGTTGTGACGGAAAGACACTCCACTGCAGGGTTTTAAAAATAAAAAAGAATTTAAAAAACTTATTTAAAACCAACGTGCAGATTCAACCGGTCACTGCTGCAGGTTACATGGGTACAAGGGAGAAATTCACTATTGCATGTTACAAGTACGACTGCACTTTGCACAGCCACAAGAGAGCCACAAAATGTGCTGGTGCCAACGCAGCAGTCACGAGATGCGGTGTTACACCCGCAACAGTGACGTCACTCACCATTACCACACGCAGGCAACGCACAAGGTTCAATATGACACCCACAGCAGGTCCATGGGACACACCATCACACCTCCGGAGCGCGCTAATACACCTCTGTGAGTCACTCACCCGACACTACAGACTCAAAGCACATCCAGTCTCCACTCACTCATCTCTCCATGTCAGGGCTCTCAGCACGGTCCCTCAGCCGGCATCCTTGCAAGGGGGAAGGGTCTCCTCGCAGAGCTGGAGAAGCGGTTCCCCCCTCTCTGACGGAATCCGAGGGGTTTTATTTGTTCTTATGCCTGATGTAGGTGACAGTGGGCAGGACTGTGCCGAGAGTGGACAATGCCACCTTCCATGTCTGTCATTAGCCCTCTCGTTGCATTGTCTTGGCCCATTAAGGCCAAATGGGGACCCTTACGGCTTCCCTTTTTCTTACTGACAGGCAGCTGAATAGCAGCTTGATGGGGACTCAGGGCAGATTGTTTGTTGAAGGAATTCCAAGGTCCAACCCAGGTTTCCATAGTTGAATTATGCTGCACTGCCCATTTAGTCTCTGTTAACAGGACAACTCAGGTTTGAGCTACCTACACAGCTCCCCAGGAGTTGTCTCTGCGGAGATGGGACCTCAAGGCAATCCAAGGCTGAGTCGCTTTTCACCATGAGTTGCCTGATGGGCGAGTCACTGCTGAAACCTGTTTGTGGAACTCTGAGACAGATGATCCTTACAGAAGTGAAAAGTGAACTTTTTTGATTGTTGCTTCACACTGGCATCTTGTAGTTCAGAAAATTCAGATTGTGCAGACAAATGCATCTTGTCGCTGAAAGGTTTTCCCCTTTCACTCTATTTCTCTCCTTTATTCCACTTTCTGGTACAGCAAAAGGCCCTGGCACAGGGTGCTCAGAGAAGCTGTGGCTGCCCCTGGATCCCTGGCAGGGTTCAAGGCCAGGTTGGATGGGGCTTTGGACACCCTGGGCTAGTGGAGGTTGGAACTAGGTGGGCTTTGTGGAGCTTTCCAACCCAAACCAGTCTGTGGTTCTGTGATTCATGACTGCATCCCACTACTGAAAACATTGTACACTTCCTTCATGGGTAACTCCAGAAACTTGTCCCATTCTCCTCAAACACTCATGCTCTCTTCATTTGCTCGTTTACCAGTCATTTTTTGACACATATTCTTTCACACCCATTATTTGTTTCAACTATTTAATCGGGTTTTTTGCTTTTCTCTGCCAGAAAGTAGTAAATGACTAAACTCATTGTTTCTGTAATGATTCAAGTATAGATTTTTTTTGTCTCAATTCCAGAATCCCCACTTGATCAGAGCAGTTTCCTTTCTTGAGACTCACTTGTGCCTTATTCATCTGATGTTCTTTCAGATGTTAGTGGGTTATCAGATCCAGGTGATAAACAACGTGTGTTCTGATCAGTGTCACAAATCCATCCTGTGCTTTTAGCATAAATGAATATATAACAAATTCATTAATAGCTTGAGCTAAATTCATTCCCTTGTCTTCTATATGTCACTTAAACTCCTGTCAATGAATAGCGATTTCCATATGTGCAGTCCTTGTTTACAATGTTCATTAAAGGCTTAGATGAGAAATAGCATTTTAATTCATTGCTAAGCACAGCAGAAAACTAAGCAGGATTCCAACTTTATACACAATTTGCAAGCAGTGTGTGTTAGGGCAAACGTAAATCTCCCATAATGAGGTGCGCAGCCTGATGACTAATCACATCCATTGAAAAACGTTCTCCATGTGCAGCTCTGTTTCAATACAAGGGGGAGTGTGTGTGTTGCTATTTAATATTTCAGTTTCTTCTAACAAGAAGAGGAGCTTCCAGGCATGAAAAATTTTAAAATTTGACCTTAAAATGAACTGTAGCAAACAAACCTCGAGTAGAAAGTGGTGTCACTACGGTTCAGCTAGAAACATGTTTGTGTCTGAACTAACAGATCTTTGGCTCATCTCCAACACTTAACCCTGGGCTTCTACCCAGGGCTGCTTATGGTGAAGCTCTGGAAAGGCCTTGTCAACATGAAAGATTCAAAATTGGATTAGATTCAAAATTGGGGATGCCAAATTTGTGTTAACGTTAATAGTTCTTAATTCAAACCAAGATCAAGGTCCCTCTGTGTAAACTGGGATAACACTGTTTGCCTTGGAAAGTCTGCAAAGTGAGAAACTGATGAAAGATGGAGGATGTGCCAAAGGGATGTGACATGTAAGTAAATGTTCACTCTGTGACACAGCCCAGTTCCTGCAGTTGCTTGGCCCAGTCTGGGACAACATGTATTTTGAGGTGTATGGGAAAGGGTACAGTGAGGGGGCTATCAAGGACTGTGGAGATGATTAGCTGAAGAGAGTATGTAAAAGAAAGGAGACCAAAAGAGGAAGTGATCCATCACTTTTCATCTGTGTTTCCAACAGATTGGTGTTAATGTAATTTGCAGATTGGTGTTCCTTAGGATCTTGGAAGGCAACCTGACAGAGAAACTCTGCTATGACTTCATCACATCATTAGATCATTTCCTGCTTCTACAGGGGTATGTTTCTATATAGGCTTTATTCTGCAACGGATAGATTTAAGAAAAGTGGATGGAGACAGAAGATGTGATCAGTCTCACGTAATTTCAGCAGCCTAAAAGTCAGGCTCCAAGGTTAAAAGTCTCAGCTCCCTTTCTGACAGGTGAAAATAGAGTGGGATGCATAGGGAAAGTCATGCATATTGGCAAACTTAGCCTAAAACTGTCTACATCTCCTGCTTTAGTCACTGCAAGGACATCAGCTACCACGGTTATGACTGTGGCTGAAAAGTTTAACATTTTAAGTTTAACATTTTAAGTTTATCATTTTAAGGGAGCTGCACTAGCTGATACCAAGCTCTTCTGAAATGTCATTATACAGCCAACACCAGACAGAATCAAATGTTTGTGTCTCTCCTCATTGCTTTTCAGCCTCAAACACTCATGGGGTTGCTATCTGCCAGGCTCCACTGAAATGCCCATGAGGAGACTAACTCTTTCATGTTTTGGTCTCATCAGCAATTTCCAGAACTATTTAAAAGGCTTTCAGAAGTGCTCATGCAGGCAGAAATAAATGCAATTACTTGGAGCATATATGAAGACATCAGTCATAGCCTGTGTGTTTAACAAAAGTGCCCCATGATTCACTGTTACTTTTTTAATGGCATTCACATTGTAATGGAAATACACCAAAACTTGGGAGCTGAAAATCACTAATCTGTTCAGGCCTGCAAAGTGGCCAAAGGCTGACAGAAATACTTTCAAAGAAATCAAAATATCTATTAAGCATAACTGACCTAATTTATTATATTTGTGATGGCTTTAACTGCATTTTCTGTGTTTGTCAAAAGTGCTAAAATCTAGCAATGCCAAAATTTCTTGCATAACACTGGAGGTTTCCCTGAAGTTCTTATCATTAAAGACAACTATTCAACTGTCTGAGGTTTCACTGCATTTGGTTCAACATTCCTTCTATAAAACCCAATTCTGTAAATTGGCTAATTTATTATGATAGCAATCTTTTGCTTAAAAGAACAATTCTACACTGCATACTTTTCAAGATGATGGAAAGGCACAGCAGGGTACCCCTTTGTCAGCATGTCTGCATACATTTGGTTAGAGAAAAAAAATGAGTTAAGGAAAAAAAAATGCCATGGTGGCATAAGGAGAATATATTTATCAATTATTTAATTTCTCTATTTAGATGCTTTTTAATATCACAAAATTATGTGCATCACATGAAATAAAGAATCGTATGTTTAGTGAAAATAAAATTTCTGCAGGAAATCCATCATTAGATCTTGTCTTGACTCTATATGTTGTAAGCTCAGCAGCATTCAGAAGATGTAAATACTGTAGTAACACTGATCATCCCTATAGCTCAAGGAAAATATTCCCTTTGAACATCTCTAGTCATCAGTGCATTGCTACCACAGTTAGACCTTCTATACACAAAGTCTGAGCCACCCCAGGCATCTTACTGGCAGTATGAGGTTTTACTTAACTTCTTATACCAAGGTTCTGGAGGATGAGTGAACTACTAGCCACTCTGAGACAGATTTAGTAACTCATCTGCCTCATCAGACCCCCTTAGCAAATGCTAAAGCAGCACAATAGCTAAGGGAAAACTTAAGAAGAAAGAGTCAATAATAAAACTATGTGAATTTACAAATCATTACAATCATTTTAAATGTACTCACTTAGGGGTTTCCTATTTATATTTATTTTAAAATATACATTTTCTATCTTATCTTTGTCTTTAATCAAACAGGGAAGTTGTTTACTTAGCCCTGTGGTCAAGGTCCCCTTCCTGCCTGGATACCTTATACTGAGGTTTATCATAGAAATCATAGAATGTTTTTGGTTGGAAGGGACCTCAGCAATCATCTAGTTCCAACCCCCTTGCTCTGGGCAGGGACACCCTCCACTAGATCTGATGTCCCAAATCCCCATCCAACCTGGCTTTGAACACTTCCAGGATGGGTCTCCCACAACCTCCCTGGACAACCTGTTCCTGTGCCACACCACCCTCACGGAAAAGAATTTCTTCGTAACATCTAATCTAAGCCTGTTCCCTTTCAGCTTGAAGCCATTTACCTTTATGGAACAACATATAGATTAAGGTAAACATTTTCTTGTACATCCTAATACTACCTGAGTATTACCAAGCTTGAGAGTATCTTTGCCTTCTTCATCAAGGACCCCAAGGATTTATTAACTCTCCATGAACTAGTAGTGTAATCATTCTTTCTATTGCTTCTCCCCTTCTGAAATGTGGACAGTCCTTGGCAACTGTGACTAATTTGCTTAATTTCTGTGCTTCAGTTTTCTAAATGTAACTGTGCATACTCATATTAGTGTTTAAGCAGAACAAATGCATCCTACATTGCAATGTGTTGAGATGCAAAGTTCCTCCTCTGTAAAAAAGTGATCATCTGAACCTCACCTATCTATGGGGTGACTTTTCAAATCAATAGACCTGGGTCAGTTCATAGTTTCATGAATTTTAAGGCCAGAAGAGAGTATTAGATTATAGCCAGTTCTTGCAGAAAGTGAATTGGTCATCCTAGTGCCAAGGAAGAAATAAATCTCCTTGTGCCTTGTTCATCTGTTCCCAGGGAAAAAAGAACTGTGATTTTCCCCCTCAAGGAGTTTTAAGTTATTTTTCTAGATAAAATAATGAAAAGGTCATTTCCTGGAGACTCACAGCAAAGAATTTTAATGTAAACTGCCCACCACTGATTTCAAAGAAACTGTTCTTGCATCCTGTATGTATGTGGTGAAATTACAGGTGTATGCAGTAATGTTGAGTAAAGTTATGCTACGACACTTCTAAGGTGCTTCCCCCCCTCCCCCAATTATTAAAGACACTGTGATATTTTTTCTTGCAATTAAAGGCTCTATTACTGTATCAATTGTAGTTTGGGTTTGAAATACAGCATAGGCACCAAGGATATCACCACATTGACTGCTATTACCTACAGCAACAAATTCTCTTTTTTTTTTATCTTGACACAAAAAAAGTAGAGAGTTATGCTGATCCTCCTTCCTGGAAAGTTTACCAAAGCTGGCAGAAGCCAGCACCTGCCTTCAGCAGTTTCTAGTGACTTCAGATGGGGGTCTCAGTGGATATTACGTTGAATGATAAAGTGAAATTCCTATCCAGAGATGCTGACAGGTTGTGGCAAAAGCAACAAATAAATGCTTTGGCTGAGACAACATAGAAGATTGTTTTTCATGCTTAAGTAATCGTAAGTATCTTAAGCTAAATTCAGGTGTCATGATACAAATGCAGAGATGTAAGAGACCTCAGGAATCCTCATATAATCACTTCATGGCACTAAGAGAGGACATATCTAGCACTTCTCTTAACATGTATTAATCTAACATTTTTTTTAGACTTGCAATGAAGAAGACTTTACCACCTCCTTAGATTGTGTCTCCCAGTGTTTAATGACCCATAGAGGAAGGATGCTTTGGTTTTTTCTAATATCTAACCTAAATGTTTTTTCTGCAAATGAAGCCAATGATTCTTTGCCCTCCTCCCAGTAGAAATGAGAAAGATTTGATTGCTGTCCTTTTGAAAATATCTTTTCCCATTGAATGTTATTGACTCCCCACTGGTATTCTCATCTATAGAGGGAGAAAGGCCAACATACTCAGTTTTAGTTTTTGGTTTTCGTATTTCACAAACAGGTTATTGTTTGCTGTTTTTCTTCTCCAAGGTGTACAGCTTAGTTTAACATTTCAAAATAGTCCTCTAGTTCATGCCTCCATCATACTAGAGTAAGTAAAACTATTGCCTCAAAAAATCTTATATATAATTACTGATAATTCAGCTTTTTACATATTGTAACAGAGTACTTTTCACTCATTCCCTCTGAAGTTCCCTACAGCCTCTAAACAACCTTCTGTCTCACTTCTCTCCCACCTGTTGTTCTTTATTCTGCATTTCTTTCATTTGATTTCCCAGCACAAAGCACCTGCATTTATCTTCATTAAATTTCATCTCACTGATGAAACTTCTCCAAGTTTAAAGTCTTGTTCTACAGAAGGTTTGAACTCTTCCCCAGTTTAGCCTCACCCACAATTTCTGTAAGTGTCCATGTCATTAGCAGAAAAATGTCAACAGGGCTCATGAAACTTTGATTCAATGTCACTTACAGTGTCCCTTCCAAAATTATAGATCACTGGAAGTGACTCTATTCAATCAGCTGAATATATATTTCCCATGTTTTCCTTTACACAGCATTCCCTTAATTTGTTTGTCAGAATATTAAGTACAATAATATTAAAAAACTTACTAAGTCCAGCAGAAAGATATTAAAAGCCTTACTGAGATAGACAGTCTGTCCCTTCTCCTTCTTTCCATTAGGCTAGGTACTTTCCAAAGCAAGAAATTAGGCTGACTTCAGATTATTTGGTTTTGATAAATCCCTATCAGCTTTTTCTGATCACTTTCCTATCCTCTCAGAGATGGTAAATTGGATTCCAATTCCTTATTCTATTATTAACTTTTGAGATAGGAATTGAGCAGATGGGCATTAAATTCTGCGGGTCTTATTCCTTCTCGTTTTGAAGATGGGTACTAACTTTGTCTTCTCAATTCTTCTTGGACCTCCCCATCTACATTCATTCTTTAAGGTGACTGCTAATATTTTTAGAGATTGCTTTGGCTCAGCTTTCAGTTGATTCACTTCACCAGTGAATAAATTTAATTGAATCAAGTGGTCTTTAATCTATTATGTCACTCTTTTTTTTCTATACCTATCCTCTTCAAACTTATTTTAAATATCTGCTTATAATTAACATTATGTTTTGAAAAGTGAAGCAGAAAATAACATTCTATATTTGCACCTTCTGTGCAGTCTCTCTTATTTCCTCTCCTAACCTCACAAGTCATGGACTTAAAATTTCTGTTGACTCATTTCTTCTTAAGTAGTCATAGGCTGTTGCTTGTCTGGCAAATAAAAAATTGCTGTACTTCATTCATGTCATGTTAGTACTAGAGAAACTTGGCAGTTTTGACCCGGAGCCAAAGACCCTGTGAACCTTCCTAGAACTGCTCAGTGAACTTCACTCCACTGTCAGGGCTGTCAGTGACATCAGTGTTGAAGCTGAAGGAACAGAATTTTGCAGAGTGACAGGGATGCCTGAATCATCAGAAATGTCTGGAAAATGTTGGTTTCTTTCCAATTCAGGAAAAAAAAAAGGACTTGTACTGTTGGCGGGAAGGAGTAATAGAGGGAACAGCACAAGGCTGACTGGAAAACTTGGTAAGAGAGTAATGATGTGGGAAAACCAGTCAGGCGATGATTTCTTCTTGTGGCAGCGTGGGAATAGCTGAACTGTGTTTCCAGTTCCTGTATTTGTGTGATAGGGATGAAGTTACCTGTAAAAGGGAGGTAGGTGGAAATGTCACATCTGTGTGATAATAATCATAAGAAAAGTGGTATAAGTTTTCAATCTCAAATACCAATATTTTATTTCCGTAAGATAGTAATTATTCTATTAGGAAAAAAATCTGAAGTTTAATTATATATTTCTTTTTTATATTAATGTACATTAGCGTATACTCTTGGGTAGTCTTTGCATATGTATGTTTCATGATGAGAACCCTTTCTATTAGTCATTATGTACCTACACTAAGATTAAATGCATGTTGTCAAGTCAATCAGAGGTAGAAAACCCCTTGGTTTGGCCCAATGTTGCTACCATCATGTTGTTAAAGGGAGAAGAAACAGGTTAGAGATGAAAGATGTTCTCAAAGTCTCAGATAGATCCTAAATTAGGGTTTCAAATGTGAGGCCTGTAGGCCCTTAGTTCCTTTTGCCTTATTTCACAGTAGGGCACCTGGGAGAATGGGGAGAAGAGAAGAAACTGAGGCAGAAAACAGCATCTTTGTTCAGTAAAACCACTCTGCCCTCAGTGGAAGAATCTTTATGGGATGGGGAGATATGAGGAATGACACCAGCAATAGAAGCAGAAATTATGCACTACTATTTATCCCCTCAGTTTTCCTCATAATAAAAGAATCACAGAGTGGTGATGGAGAACACAAAAAGAGAGACAGAAAAAGGGCTACCTGAAGCTGGGAGAAAAGGAGCAAGAATGAGGTCAGGAGCTAACTGGGAAAGAGAGGTGTTATGAACATAATGGACATATGTGAGAATATATAACATAATGGATATATATGCCCATAAGTAAACTGGGGAAGAACTGTTCATGTAGCAGAGGCCCCATCCCTGGACATACTCATGGTCAGGCTTCATGGCGCTCTGAGTTACCTGATCTAGTGGAGATGTCTCTGCTTACTGCAGGGGGGTTGGTCTAAATAACCTCTAAAGGTCCTTTCCAACCTTACACATTCTATAATTCTATGATTCTATGGTATGTACAGGTTTTAAGTGGCAAAGTTATATGTTACAGGGACCTTTTTCAGAAATGTATAGAAAAGAACCATCCAGTATCAGTCTGTAGAAAGAGAAGGGGTGAGCACAGACATCTGAGGGAGATCGTTGTTCTGTACTGACCACAAAAGAGAATGAGGCATGACTCCTATACCCTTAAATTATGCCATGCAAGGACATGGGCACTGAAAGTGGTGACCAGCCAGCCTAGCCCACACCCAGCAGGGTATTTACACGCTTGCTTTAAGCATAATATAAAATTCCATCCAAGTCGCTGGATTCTCCAGCTTTACTCATCCCAAGGAGCCAATTCTTTCTGCTTGACAGTCCAAAAGTGACAGTGTACAAGATAACCGTGCCTTGAGAATTTGAACAGACTCATCCTCCTAAACTTACCAGGGAATTCCAGGTCCCTACTGAACCAAGATGCTGATTCATGAGAGAGCAGCATTTCAACCACAGGCTTTTTGCTAACTGCAAGACTTCTGTAATACTGTATGTTTATCTTTCACTGGGGACACTGATTTGCAGTAAAACAGGTAACATTCACAGAACTTGACAGTTTATGCTGTAATTTCCCCTGTCTAGAATGGCTGCCAGGAGTCTGCTTTGGGCCACATAAGCAGCTGTATGAATCCAAACAATTTAAATAAAAATACTTTTTGCTCACTATTACACATTTCATTATTTGCAAAGCTCCTCTTGTCGTATTTCTGGGTTTGTTACAAGAAAATTACCTCCATTCCTGCTTTGTTGCATGCAATTCTTCTACTGCAGAGCGAAGGCACACAAATGAAAGCATCTTCAATCTCCTTCTATTTCTTGCTCTGTTAAGTAGTGTGTTTCCTTATGTTGTGTGGAATTTCATCAGGGCTTGATCCTATAGTGCAGAGAACTTTCCATTTTCTCATTCAAAACCAAATATGTTGTTTTAATTTTCGACTAAAATTTTTATTTGGAATCTAAACCCTTTTGGTTGTGATTTTTAATGTTATTCTTTGTATTTCCCCCAAAATTTAAATTATCTAATAGGAAATAAAAGGATACATGTGTGTATATATCTATTCAAAAATATACTATATTAATATGTATTCATAATAAATAACTTTTACTAGTTAAAACTTTACCAGTAAGGTGATCTTCAACTTTACCATTCTGTCCCAAAGTTTAACAGCTGTAGACTTCCTGGACTGTGATTTTACTTGTGATGAGTAAAATGAAAGTAAGATATATTAAGCTTTCATTTACTACAAAAATCATACACCTAAAATACTTCTCACGATGAAATACAAAGTAAGAACCTGTCATGGAGTACTTGTCATGTCTGGCACTTCTCTGAGTGTCCTCTTGTGTATGAAGAGAATTCCTTCTCCTCAGGAGAAGCTCTGGGTAGCTGACAAAGATAAGCAGCAAGAGACATAATGATGAAAAAAAACCCATACATTTTATAGGCAATGTGGACCAATGATTTAGCCAGTACTGTACTATCCATCATTACATGTCAACTTTCATATAGTATGGAAACTTGTCTTCTATCACTAAGAAGCTCCACTTTCACTCAGAACCTTGCCTTTTGTACTTAATGGCAGTGTATTTTTCCCTTTGTCCAGCATGAAGAACCAAGATGACACGTTATTGGTCACACCTACACATATCTCAAATAATGTCTCTTGTATATAGTCTCAGAAGAAAATGTGACTACTTGCATTTGTAAATGTTTCAAGCTGAATCCCTTAAATCTTGAAAGACATAGGATGCCACAAGGAATTTCAAGGATGAACCTCAGACCTGTGTTAAACTTTGTCCAATATAGGTAATCCATTTGGGAATTCAATGTCCATTAAAATCAATGAGTGTCTTTTAAAGAGTATTTGATAATTTCATTTCTGAGCATGGAGAGGCTCAGAATACCAGGCTGTTCATTTAAGCACTGGCACATGAACTCTGATACCTAGCTTAAGATAGAGACTTCACAATTTTCCATTTGTTTAGCCGGTGACAAAATCATAACGAAACTTATCAGACAAAATTCTTTGACTGCTGGAGGATGAAAAACACTGGAGGATTATGGCACCCCCTTTATGTATGGACATGTATATACTTTGTTTTCTCATTTCAGGTCATGGAACCAAAGGAGTATTTGAACTTCTTTCAGGATGGCGTCGAACCAGAGAGAATCTGCCATTCAAGGACAGAGTAGCAGATGCCTACTCAGATGTCATGGTCTCCTATACAATGACAAGCTCCTTGTATTTCATTGCCTTCGGCATGGGTGCAAGTCCTTTCACCAACATTGAAGCTGTAAAAGTCTTTTGCCAGAACATGTGTGTATCCATCCTGTTGAACTACTTCTATATCTTCTCCTTCTTTGGTTCCTGCCTGGTCTTTGCTGGCCAGTTGGAGCAGAACCGTTATCACAGCATCTTCTGCTGCAAAATTCCTTCAGCAGAATACCTGGACCGGAAACCTGTGTGGTTCCAGACCATGATGAACGATGGCCATCATCATACTTCCCATCATGAGACCAACCCGTACCAGCATCACTTTATCCAGCATTTCCTCCGAGAGCATTACAATGAGTGGATTACCAATATCTATGTCAAGCCATTTGTGGTGATACTGTACCTCATCTATGCTTCTTTCTCCTTTATGGGGTGCTTACAGATTAATGATGGAGCCAACATTATCAACCTTCTTGCCAGTGAGTCTCCAAGTGTCTCCTATGCCCTCATACAGCAAAAGTATTTCAGCAACTACAGCCCAGTGATTGGTTTCTACATTTATGAACCTCTGGAGTACTGGAATGGCACTGTGCAAGAAGACCTAAAAACTCTAAGCCAGGGGTTCAATACAGTGTCCTGGATTGAGCAGTATTACCAGTACCTTCGAGTGGGTAACATCAGTGCAACCAACAAAAGTGACTTTATCAGCGTCCTCCAGAGCTCCTTTTTAAAAAAGCCAGAATTCCAGCACTTCAAAAATGACATCATTTTCTCCAAAGCTGGAGATGAGAACAACATAATTGCTTCTCGTTTGTACCTGGTGGCCAGGACTAGTGAAAACACACAGAGGGAGGCAGTAGAATTGTTGGAGAAGCTGAGGCCACTCTCTCTTATACAGAGCATCAAGTTCATTGTGTTCAATCCTACCTTTGTTTTCATGGACCACTATGGTTTATCAGTAACTATGCCTGTCCTGATTTCTGGTTTTGGCATCCTTCTGGTGTTAATACTGACCTTTTTCCTGGTTATCCATCCTCTGGGAAATTTCTGGTTAATTCTCAGTGTCACCTCGATAGAGCTGGGTGTCCTTGGCTTGATGACCTTATGGAATGTAGACATGGATTGCATTTCTATACTGTGCCTTATCTACACTTTGAATTTTGCCATAGATCACTGTGCACCCCTGCTTTATACATTTGTACTAGCTACTGAGCACACCCGAACTCAGTGTATAAAGAACTCCCTCCAAGAGCATGGGACAGCCATTTTGCAGAACGTTTCTTCCTTTCTTATTGGGTTGGTCCCCCTTCTCTTTGTGCCTTCAAACTTGACCTTCACACTGTTCAAATGCTTGCTGCTTGCCGGCAGTTGCACACTTCTGCACTGTTTTGTTATTTTGCCAGTCTTTCTAACCTTTTTCCCACCTTCCAAAAAGCATCACAAGAAAAAGAAACGGGCCAAAAGGAAGGAACGAGAAGAGATCGAATGCATAGAGATTCAGGAGAATCCTGATCATGTTACAGCAGTCTGAAAGGCTTAGGAAAAAATAATAGTATATTCTCTTTTTAAAAAAGCGTTGCACAGAGATGCAGGGAAAATAGAGCAAAGATCTCAGCTGCTTGTGCTGGCCAGGTCTGACAAGGCAAAGGAAGATCAAGAAGGGGTATTCATGACACATCAAGGTGCAAACATTTTTTAACAAAAATAACGAAAGCTAAAATAATCTCAATTGTTTCCTTTGAATCCTCATTCTCCACCAGGGAAAAGTATGTTGGCCATAAATTTTCCTGATACTCAACCTATAGCTCTAATGGGAATTACTTGATCTGTCATATGTAGGACTGAAGCAAAGGTGAAAAAGGGTTACAGTTAGGTAAGCAGGAGGGAATAAGGCAGATTTGTGTGATAAAATTGACCATGGAAAAGAACAAAAAAACAACATTTCAAATAAACAAAGGGAACAAGACCAAGAGAGATGAAAAAATGCCATGGTATTTTTTTCTTCTTTTCTTGAGCAAGCTGGTTAATAAACCAAAACCTATGCACTTGGGAAGTAGATGTTAAAAACAATCCAAGCCAAAGGACTTCCCAATTCTAGTATACCATGCATATCTTTAACACCACAATTAGTGTTATTGTGAATATGGATGGCAAAGATATACTGCTAAGGGATAGAGGTACTGTTTATACAGGAAAAGAATTTATCATAGCCATTTGGAAATTTAGTATTTATTTTTTTCTTAAACTGACACATGGCCTTTATCTGTAAAGGTCACAGTTGGTGGTTAATACCACGCATACGTTTGGGCATATCTGAATCGTGAAATTCCCCTTGAACTAACAGATATCATGAAACTAACCCAGGCCATTACCACTGCAGCAGCATTTGCAGTTCCTACAGTGTAACACTTTTGAACCACGATTTTTCAGTGTTGACATTAAATACTGAATATTAATCAAGCAGGCGCTTTAAATGTAATGATGGATTGCATATTGCAGGCGTAATGTGATTGTGTAACGGCTGAGTCAGCTCTGGAGCACCCGCGTGGTATATTCGGTCCAATGGACGAGGGGATATGTTTGCTGGTACCTGCAATATGTTGCAGGAAGTGGGATTTTCCCCTTCTTCAAAAAACATTGTCAGTCATATACTTGCTACACACAGAGACACATTACCTTGTTATGGTCTGCACAGGGCTGAATCAACCTGTAGTTGTAAAATGACAGATCGATCCCCTGTGGGAAGGGGAGGGGAGGGAGAAATGTCTTTACTATTATTATTATTATTCCTAAATATTTGGATGTCGATTGTCTGCAACATAAAGCTTTGTTATGGCAGTTGAAATTTCACAGGAGAGTGCAGTAAATCCGCAGTTACTATGTGACACTAGAAATCGTACTATAAAGAACTACGAATGACTTTCTGTGCTTTTGTAAACTCTACAGCTTTGTAGCCCAAGAGAAGGGGTGAACACAGATCTAGCCATGTCAATTTGCTCTTTGGCCCAGTTCTGCACTGGAGCTTGCCATGTCCATCTTCCCTTTCAGTATTTTTAAAAGGGCTTGCTTTCTACTCTCTGGAATATGGTATAGCATCACCTACATGAGCAATGTCTTCCTGAATATATAGTATCCATGAGGACGCAATGTAAAGATATCACTATATGGAGTGTTTATGTCTACTTTGTATTATTTGTGGGTACCTTTTAAAGATGTCTGGAAGCAGTTTGCCTTCCAAAGTGTGTATACTTGTCTATTTGTGGCTGGTTAAATCAGTCTCAAACCTGCAGACTTTGCTGATGAGGGTGTGTACATACATTTTACTAAACTGCTCTCTGCAAGAAGCTGATTCTTTCTTATGTGACATATCTCACCTCTTCCTACCATATCATGGTTTGTGAGAGCCAGAGAAAATTCACCTGCAACACAAAAAGCCATTTGAACACCAGTACTAATGTCCATTAGCTGCTTCTGGTTCCAAGGAATGCAGTTTTGCCTCCTCTGTGTACTTTCCCATTGCCATTTGCCAAAAAATGACCTCTGTGTTTTAGGAGTGGTCAAAGCTCTTTATTGTCCAAGGGACCTTTTGCGTGCAACAGGTTACATAGAAAGATAAATCTTTCTATATAGGCAAAGCTTTCAATGTTTGAATCCAGATCTAAACTTCTGGTGTAGCTAGATCAAGATTTCTGGTTTGATCCAGGATATTCAAGAGCCAGCTGCAAAACTGAGATCTAAATATCTTAGCAAGATTTAGGAGTAGGGGATGTTTTAATGTTGGGTTGTGGCTGATGCTTCTCTCGTTGAAAAGTATTTACTAACCTTGATATGCATCTTGAAGACATCATGCAATATCCATCCCTTTTATAACAGTTGGTTATGAATGTCAGGCTCTTCATACCACTTCTTCCATTTCCTCCGCTGTCTATACAAAATTGGGACTTTATTGTAGCACAACTGTGACCCTTAGGTGTCCATTTTCACATCTGCTTGGTGTTCCACAGGGGAAGTTGCTGATCTTCTCTTGCACTGCCCAGATGTATCCCAGGGATCTCTGTCATGCATTGTACTAAAGAAAGTAGTGTCTTCCAAAGCCAGGATTCATCTCACCTAACTTTGGATGCTGACAATGTAGATATTGGTATCTGAGATCCCTCTATGGCCATAGAAGAGGGACAGACACTTCTGACCCACTTTACAGCTGCCCATTATGAGTAAATGAATCACACCCTAAAAAAATGCATATTTCTATCATTGGGGATAAAGGAAGCTCAGCGTGCCTAGTTCAGACACAGACTTTGGCAATGCAGACTCATCCAGATTTGGTGAGATTAACCCTCTTAAAATGATCAAATATCAAGTGAAAGAGAAAGGAGGAAGACCTTAGAAACTTGCATGTCAAGCATCTATATTAGGGATAAATCCCAGGTGTAATGCAGCTCAGATTTTATGATTGGCTTATGAGGCTTTTATGCAGAACAGATTGTTTGAAAACTGCCACCGGAATTCCCCTATCAGAGAACGGTGAGCTGAGAGATCAGAATATGTTAATATTGAAGGTAGGCTCACACAAATAAGCAAGAGTTTGATGAGATGTCAAACCAGCTTCCCTCTTGCTATCATGCATGCACAGTAGCACTTGCATACACCAGACACAGGATACACAGACTGCACTCTGAGACTAGAACTTTTTTATTTCTACATCATTATGGGAGTGGAGCAGAAAACAAACCACATCATCCAGGGATGTCATTTTATTACTTTATTTATCAACTATTTTCCAGATCCACCAAGAAAGGCTGTTGCAGCTATTACTCCAGCAGATATGCCAGTCTCTGTGGAACGTGGAAAACTTTAATCTCAAGCAAAAAAACAAAGATTACTTTCTCCTATAACTCAGTTCATAATTGCATCATTTGGGGATGGGGGATTCCTTAATTCCTTATCCCTTTTTTTGCTTATATTACTTCCAGTATTTTTCAATAAATTCTACCCTTTTCTCCAGCACCTCTTCAGCTCAGCTGGAGCTACATAAGCACCTGTGAAGAAAGGACATAACCCATGTAAAGCAATCTGACACTCTGATACATGCTGCATATTGGATCTTCATTGTATACGTTTTTTCCAGTTACCTGAAGTCTCCTGGGATATTGTGCATATTCCTTTAATGTCTGGTTTTAGATATAGTCTACATAAGCTGCTAAGAACCCTGTGTGCATTTTCCTACTTGGTTTGTTTTCATTCCCTGAAGGTATATTGGTTTGAATTCATTGTTGAGATAACTCTGTTGAAGTCAACAGATTTATTGCCACAATATAACTGGTTTTGCATGCTTTTTGTCTGGTAAGAAGTGAAAAATATGACAAATGAACCTCTGACATTGTTGATATGCTTGTTGAACAATATATCTGTCTATATAGTCATTGTTGCATGCTGCATTCAGGAGGCTACAGTGAAGGTATATTTTCTTTCTGTAAGTTTTTCTTTACACTTTCCCATGTGGGCTGTTTTAACCTTACTTAATCCATTCCTCTGTCTTTTTTATTGGAATTAAGTCTTCACCTCTGTAGTCTACTACTTGATGTTTCATAAATTTATTGCCTAACAAAGCAACATAATTTTTATGGCCAAGATAGGTATGGATGCATGGCACCTTGCATGTGTACTTTAAAGAGATTATCTTCAGGGTTATCATTCTTGACCTTTTACTTCAAACGGTTCCTGTTTAGGATGCAACCTGCCACATGGTAGTGTCTATTGAGTTCACCTGAACAACTGTAGTTTTGAAATTTTCTCCAGTGGGAAGGAAAAGAACCAGGGGGAGAAGGAAGAAATACGAATTAAAGTACTTCTGTAATCAGTGTTCCTTTTTCCCATAAGGGTCTCACTCCTCTACTCTTAATTAAGTCATGCTGAGTAGTGACTCTAGCATAATTAAGATTTATTTCAATGGAGTTACTCCATATTTCACTATGACAAGAGCTTGGCTTATTGTCTTTATGCAAGTACTATGCTAAGTCTCTTTGATTAATTTTTCTGTAATTATAAACTTTAATAAGTTCTTTTTTATTGCAACACTAGGTTTTTGAGTACCTCAAGCTCTCATTTGATGTCCTAGGAAACACTGAAAGGAAGCAAAGTTAGGCAGTTAGTGAACAAGAGGCATGTTGTAGTGTTGGGGAAAAGGGATACTTTGCAAATGGGCAGTATAGCCTTCCACAAGACTCTAAATAAACTATGTTAAGGCTCTCTTAGGAGATGAAGATGAAGCAGAAAACAAGTGAAATGTTGTGTGGAGAGTAGTATAATCAAATTATCGACAGTCAAAATGTTGATTCTTCTTCCATACCATCTTACATGAGCAAAAAATGTTTGAACAGGGAAGGAAATTGAAGACAGAAAGAAGCTCGTCCGTCACCTAAAATATTCCTTTTCACCACAGTCTTGCATAAAGCAACGTCACAAACTGAGTATGGATTCTCCCATCTCAGCATGGGTGTCTCCATGACCGGTTTTCCATGTACAACAAAGAAGGGATCCCATCCTGAGTTTCACACACCCTTGAGGAGGACATTCAGAGCTACTTCCTTACCCAGTGAAGCTTTGAATGAGAGATGGCAGGTGCATACTAGGCTGCAAGCACAGGGATTGCATGCCCTCAGTGTTTGCTCTCTGTCTTCTATATGAGCAACAATCTCCTGATGAAATGCAGAAGTACCTACCTGGGGCTGGCATTCTACATTTCCCAAGGACTGCTCTGGAATTTTTGATGACAGCAGCTCACAGGCTGGCTTGACCTCTGGCCAAGAAGTCTTTAGAGTCTTTTGAGAAGTGCCCAATTCTCACCACAGAGCCCCACACATAGAATCATAGAATCATCAAGGTTAGAAAAGATCTTCAAGATCATCAAGTCCAACTGTCAGCATGACACTACTCTAACCCCTACACCATCTCCCGAAAGTGCCACATCTACCCATTGTTTTAACATCAACTCACCTGCCTGAAACTGGAGAATCACCACTGCTTTTTCTGACAAAACAGTCAGGTAGAAGTTTTATGGAGGTTTTTAATTTTAACCCTCAAGTCTTTCTTTTCCCCAAGTTATTTACCTTCTTCGTGGCTAAAAAATGAAGGATTTGATGTGAAACTTAGGTGCTCATTCTACCCACAGTGGTGTGAAGAGTCATTCCTTAACCACAAGCTGATGTAGGTTGTGGCTTTTCAGGCCAGACACTGGGATCTGATCTCCTTGCCCAGACAGGCAGTCAGTCACCATTCTCGTTTTCTTCCTGCCTCCTCATTAAAGAAAATAAAGATTCTCCTTCCCACTCCCTGAGGCTATCTTTCCTTTGCAGCTCAACTTATTTTCTTCTTTCATCTTCTCTCTGTGCTCTCAACCTCTTCAGAATTTTCCTATTTATTTTTTTGAAAACTCTGAGACCATAACCCTGTTGAAATTAATGGAAGATGCTTGGATGCATCAAAGTGCAAACTCTGGTGCAGAACTAGCTAATTTATAACTGCACCCAAAGAGCTAAAAACTCTCTTCCGACAGAAAAGGGTCTGTAAGAAAACTCAGAAAATAATTAAGCTGAAATTTCCATTTTTCTGCACTTTTTATCTCATAGACTTCTAATTTTTTTTTTACTATAGGCATTTCTCTTTTTCTCAGCACACTTTCATCATAGAAATGCCTATTTTTTCCTGCTTTTCTGTATTAAAAAAGAAAAAAGGAAAGGGAAAAAAAAAGCCCTCAAAAAGAAAATATTGCCCCTGCTTGGGACGTTTTGTGCCAAGTTTCTGTTCAGAGCACATTTTCCAGGCTGAATTATACAAGTCGCTGGAAACAAGTATTCTAGTGGAAACGCTGATACCGTCTTAACTAGAGAAAAATTAATGGTACCTCAAAAACATTCTGCTTAACTTCAGTCCTTCTGCATCAGTCTGCTGGGTACTCCAGGCAGTATTTCTAACACAGATTGATAATTGTCTCCCCATTACTTGCAACACCACTATTTCAGCTATATCAGCTCTAAGAGTTCTCCTGAGCACACATCAGAGCCTACCCTGCTTACGTAGTAAAATCATGAGGAGATTAGCACAGCTTTTGCTCAAGAAAAGATGTATCCCAGGGTAAGGCAGCGTGGCAGCCCTCTCCTGTAAGATTGCTTTTTGGATTATCAGCTGTACGTTGGATGTTGTGCTGAGTTTCTCTGTAAAGGACAAAATGCATCACTTTTAAGAAGCCCCATGAAAATAGGATGCAAAATTTTTCAGATTTAGTCATGGATAGAAATAATTTATATGGGAATTTGAGTAACAAGGTCAATTGAATAGAGAGTAAAAGTCTCCAGGAATAGAGAAATCTTGGTCCAAACAGCTTTTTTTTTTTCTCTCTTTCTCTTGCACTGCTGGCATGATATTTCTTTGACCTTATTTCCTCTCATCATACTTATCACGCTGTAGATAATTTCTGACCTACAAAACCAACCTGCCTGCCAGAAGCAGACTTTCTTTTGGAGAAAACCCTATTGGTTTCATCTCCATGGCAAGAGAGATTTTGCAGCACCTGGCACAGCAGAAGTGTTAGTACATACCTGCTTAGCCATAGACATTCATTCCCAACATCTAGACCAAAAATAATAAATTTGGAGGATTTGTGGGATGTGTGTTTTTTACCTCCTCAGGAAAAGAAGAGGTAGTTGCAAAATTCAGTACTGTGGCCAGATCAACTTTCTGCCATGAAGTGTAAAAGCAAAGAGTGACCAAGGTGACAGCCTAGCTTCAGTTGCTGCATCTGTGCAAGAACTTCAGAGAGAGCTTATCTAGCTGTGGAAGCCTAAATTGTGAAAGCACCTAGACCTGAGCAAGAACTTGTTTTCTTCTCACTACCTCAGAGTATAAAAACAAACTACTACTGGACAGCATCATGAAACCAAATCTAAGTCCTGGGCATGACAGAGTCAGTTGAAGCCCAGTACTTAGTGTACAACCTCTTAAAACTGACACAGTTACGTTCAGAGGTGGTTTGGGATTATGGCATGACATAGATGCTGGTATTTAATCTTCAAAGCTATTAAATATCTAGGGAAGTCACTGGCAAAGTTTTTGTCCAGAAAACCAGGAATTTCTAGGTATAGTCTGGGTGTTGGCATGGACCAAGGACCATTCCCACCAGAGAGTTTTTTTTCAGTTACCTGATTTTTAGACTATAGAAGAGTTCAGTACTATGGACATTGACAGACCATGCCAGCCTCCTCTGGGGCCAGAGAGCAACCCCTAATATTGTTTGGTTTACTAGCCAAGTTCTAAATACATTCATACTGGTATTTTACTTCTCAAGATCCTCATTGGGCAAAGCACTGAAGTGAATGGTTTAGTTTAATCAAATTCTTAAAGTCTTATGAACTAGGACATCTTTAAATTTAAGCATGTGTTTAAGTACTGAGCTAAATAAGGATGCACTTATCTCAATGCTTCAGGTTAAGTATGAGCTTTGCTGAGAAAGAGGCCTTAAAAGAAAAGGTCTTTTCCCCATAACATACTAAATCCTACAATTATAGCAGCAATTTCACTATAAGTAGAAAGACCGTGCCAAGCACATATATTTTTCAGGGTTTCAATTTCCCTGATGTGAGACATCTCAGGGACATTTTAGTGATTTGTTAGTCATACAACACTCAGGCAAGAACAATGCCTTGCTGAGCACTTTTCCTGGAAAAATAACAAGATATTTGACTCAGAATGAGAATGCAGTATTTTATGATGTTAAAGATCATTTCTAAAATAAAAAAATGAAATATTTCATTTAAGATAATTCATTATTTTCAAGTGATGCTCTGGAGAAGTGCTGGATATACCTCTATTATGGAGAAGAAAGGAATTGTTTGATGAAGTTAAATTCAGCTTTGCCAATTAAAAGTAAAACAAAAAGTTGGCTTTGTGCCTAGCATACCACTTGCCATGGTGGCACCACCTATCACTTTTTAATCAAATTAGATGTGAATGGTGACATGAATGGGGTAGAAGTGCAGAATTACTCTATACGTGTCCCTGGGCTACATATGGTGAGAAACACGTATGTATATCAGTAAAAGAAATCAAGTCCCCACTCTTGCAAAAAGAGATGCAACTGCCAAGCCATAAACATTGTGAATAATCCCATTGGATTCAGAGGAGCCATCAGGATCCATATAAACATATGCCCATAAAACCTTGCTAGTCTGAGGACTGGGATAAGCATATATTCTAATCTGAAGAGGAGACACTCTTAAATCAGATATTTCCTCAACATCCTTAGAAAGGTTCAGTGTAACTGATTTCTGTTTCTTATGAGACCAGTGCTTTTTAAAAAAGCTTTGCCCAAAAACATAAGCTCGATAGAAGAACAGGCTCTATAAGCATTTAAGAATTTAATGACAGTGTCTTTTTCTTGAAATGAGTCTTCCCGTGTGATGTCTAGCCAATACTTTATGGAAGCACACAACCAGATAGAAAGGGACATGTAAAAAATCAGGTATCACAGACCTCCTCTCCTAGGCTCTAGCCAAAGAAGAGAAATAGATACTGTAATACACCTAGTTCAGGTAGCTATGTTGGGATGAGGGCCCTTGCATGGCTTGGACAGCATCTACCAGAGCTGGTAAGTAGCCTAGGATAACTAGTTCATACACCTGAGAGCACATGTTGAAAGTGGGGTCAGACTAATCCCTCCAAGTCATCTCTGTTCATTGATACTACAACAAAAATGTTGATAAATCATTTTCAGGTGATGAGCAATCATCAGTTTTGACTGTTCCCTTTGTTCATTGGGGGGTTAAGGTGGGTCACTAGGGCTCCAGGATGGCAGCTGGGTGACTGGAGTGTTATGAGCAACACAGCTCTGAGCAGCCGAGAATCACTACAAAAGGACTAAATTAAGCAAATACTGTAGGGAAGATGAAGGTCATTTTTTTTCCCAACCATTATTTATGTCCATTTACACCATAATTTGATGTAATGTTTGTTCTTGTTCTATAGCTTGCAATGGTCAGCTTTTCTATCTCCCTTTAAGGTACAGAATTTGCTTAGCCTTCCTTTGTACGAACTTAGCATTAGGTGTTTAATTACTGGAATTTCTCAGGTGTAGGCAACTTTACTATGCTATGAATAAACATCATAAGTCAATATTGGTTTTCTTCCCTTGTAAAGCTCCCTTGTTGCTGAAAACTGTTAATATTTTTCAAGATTATACCATGGCCATATTTGTATAACAGCCTTTTACTGAGCTTGAAATTCTATACCAAATACTTATGTCTTTGAAAGACTGAAATCTTCAATAAAATATATTACTCTTAAATATTAGAATTTTCCCTTTCTTTAACAGAAAGATCTTCAACATTAATCCATATTACAGGACCAGTCTGTCAGGTGCCTGATCCCTTACATTTAGTTTTAGAGGAAATGAACAAGGTTTCTTTTCAAGAGCAAATGTGGAGCTAAGACCTTGGGCAGCACCAGGAACTGGCACCTCCTTCCTCACTACGGATACAAGGTATCTCAGGGCTTGGGAAGAGCAGGTCAGAGCAATTGGCAACCCTGAGCTGGCACATTGTCCCTTTCAGACTATGAGCAGATAGACAATTACAGCTGCCCTGAAGCTATGCTAAATGCAACCAAATGTTTCAATTTCACAGGCAAGGCTGACTAGAGAATGGCCTCTGTAGGATATAACCCAGTTCTTTTCTTTACCAACCTCTCATGCTAACAGCTCCTTTCTCACCAAGTTCTCTCTTGCCTTCACATTCAGGCTTCTCCCCTTTTCTCTGCACCCCTGGTAGATCCCACTTACTCTTCCCTCAGTGGTAGAGTTGGAAGTTCAAGCCCTTCCAGTGCAAAGGCATATGGCATGGGCTTCTCAGCTTTTCTCCGGCCATCTCTGGGAAACCCAAAGAAATCTGCCTACATTGTACTCAGCATTGCCCACAGCTACAAGATCTGCCCCTGCCTCTGTGTTATCACTTCTCTTGCTCTTGATAATGAAGGTACTATCATGAGCATCTCTCAGGCCCTTCAGGAAATAGTGAACATGAAAGGACACATTAGATAGCATATTTCACATTCATTCACACTTCACCCATCAAGTACAAATGGTAACATTTAGGTTTTGCCTTGAAGACTCAGGCTGCATCCTGAAGTCCTGGTCCTCTGTACCCTGTCTAGAGGGTACCCACTGGACTAAGATTCTGTCCTTACCCATGGACCTGGTTGCCTTTCAAAAGAAAAGGAGAGGATGGTACAGGATCAGAGGACACAACCTTATTGGTCATATTGGAGAGGGCACCTGACCCAGGATGTAGGCTTATCCATCTTTGTCAGGCTATTTTCCACAGATACACTTATTTTCCATTTCTAAATCAACTACCATTTTCCCAGGTGAGTTTTCCAGCTAGTGTCCCAAGAGGCACTGGAAAAAGGACATTTCTAGAAAACTGCCTCTGCTATTTATTGCTGGGGAAACAGTCTTTGGTGAAAGTGGCTAGTTGTTATCCCATGTGGTGAAGCAGTAACTCTACTGTCCTTGAGCTGCAAAACATCACCACTGCCAAATGTGGGTAATGTCAAGTCCAAAAGCTACAAGCTAATAGAATAATACTGAGGATGTTCAGTCAAATTGCCACAAGTCATGAAATTGCTTCAGTTGAAATATTACTTGTCATTAAAATTGTACATCTCATGTTACAAATCACTAGCCATACTATAGCAACTTACTAAGTTTCCACCTAGAAATTCAGGATACTGTACCAGGTTTTGCATCCTACACAGCAGACCCTCAGCTGTAGCAGCCTATCTGTGCTGGTCCTGTGTCAAATGCACTCTTGTGATTGCATTGTACAGGCTTTTCTGAAAATCAAGATAATTAGTGTATCGGAATGGTTTCTGCACATAACAGCCAAGAATCTCAGCTAGTACAAGTCAGCCAGAGTCCCATAGCCACCAGTGAAGCACATTTCCTTACTTACTGAGGGTTTCTGTGTCTGACTTAGGGCTGTTGTGTCAGAAACATTTAACCAACCAATTTACTAACATTGCCACAAGAGGTTCTTTCTTTTTCACCCATTTCCTCTTTTATTTGATTTAACTAATTTGGTGTTGAGTACACAATTTTCTCCATTCTTCTTCTGACAGATTTATTTGAAGGGGGAAACATAAAAGAATTTTCCTTGATAACCTGGCTGCTTATACAGGCTTACTTGGGGCTAGACATTCATGCCAGACAAGATTAATGAAGCAAGGAGCAACTGTTGTCTCAGAGGTTCTGGCTTTGTGTGAAACCAGAAGAAGCTAACAGCATTTCTCCAGCCTGAATGCTGCCATTTCTATTTGTGTCCATTCTGTGCTAGATTCATGAGGGAAGATGCAGATTTGCCCAAACTAGAAGAGGTACCTCAGAGAATTAAGGTGTTTTTTTCACTGCTTTCTAAGTGTTGTGGTTTTGCCTAAGGAATACCCAGTCCATAAACTTCATAGATTACTATGATTAAGAAAAGGTAGGCTATGGTTTGAAATTCTCCTCTTCATTGCCAAAGACACAGAAAGGTTTGGCAAAGTTTGCTGTGACTGTTGCAGACAAAACAATTAGAGTCTCTTTTCAACCAGCAAGCCTCTGCTGGCCTCCAAGAAACAAGGGTAGTGTACGTCTGGCTACAAGTGAAATATCCCAAAGCCTTGGGACTGCATTCAGGTTTGATAGCAGCAATAACATGTAACTACACTTGTTATTAAAATTAGAGAAAAAAATCAATACAAATTTTGCAAATAAAGTTCACTTCCAGGAGATCTGGCCATAGAAAGTTTCTCTCCTTCCCAACCCAGGTCTGGTCTGGGAAATTTTAACGACAGAGGAAAATTGATGACAAGAAAACTATCTTTCTGTCTTTCAGTGGCAGGTCTGAGCTGCTGTCTGCTGGATTTCTTGTTTATAGCTCTCCACTCTACAGAAGCAACAGTTACCATTCTGGCAAATAAAGCCACTTGGTTGAGGATACTGGGGTTTTGCTATTTTAGCTCATATTGGTACCTATACTGCCCTCCAGTGATAAAGACAGTTGTTCCAATCTGTGTTCTAGTCTGTAAAAGCTTATTTCTAGTCTTTGCTCAATTCATACTGAATGCAGTTCTATTCCAGTAAGTTAGTCACTTCTTGTAATACAGTATTAGTGGTGGGGGAAGTAGCAGTAATAATCATCATTATCATCATCATTATCGTCACATTCATCATCATCATCATCATCATCATCATCGTCCAGTCCTAGTTAATTTATAATTTTTGAAAACCTGAAAATATATGTAGATTAATTTATTGTGAGAAATAATAGGTGACATGGATTTGAATATTTTTTTTAAAAATCTGTACAAATGGCATAGCTGTGTGGGTTCATAGGATCTTTTTCACAGTGAAGGTGACCGAGCTCTGGGACAGGCTGCCCAGGGGGTTGTGCAGTCTCCTTCTCTGGAGATATTCAGGACCTGCCTGGATGCCAACCTGTGCGACCTGTCCTAGGGAGCCTGCTTTGGCAGGGGGCTGGACTCTGGATGTCCCTTCCAACCCCTACAATTCTGTGAATTTCCTCTTGTCCTATCACTAATCACTAGGGTTTCTTTCTTTTTATTAGTCTGGAGCAATAATTTTACCAATCCTTTTGATCTAGACACCCCTGCAATAATATTGAACAAGTGCCTGAACAGGACTTTGTGACATCCCCACAGAAAAATTGCTGTACAGATCATACCCAAGGAAAGAGTTAATATCCAAAAAGGTTTGCAAAGTATCATCAGTGCCTCCTGGATCTAAGTCTGTTCTTCAGCAGCCAGTTCAGGAAATTATTTTATGTTAACAGAAGATGTGCCTGAAGGTAGCACTGACGAACAGGCCCAGGGATGGAAAAGTACAAGACGTAATACCACACTAGCAGTTTTTACATCCTTTACACAATCGAAGCTGCCCTCCTAATCATCTCAGTCTGGGCCAGGTTAATTGGAGCCTTCTCAGCCATGAGTCAGTCTCACACGTTTTATGCATCTTTGCTAATTAAGAGAATTTTCACCGTTTATAGTTGCTTTAGTATTCAGAGCAGTTTGCCATGGGCTAATTATAACCATTGAGTGATGGCTTTAGAATTTCATGTTCGTGATGACATTTTATCACATTAAATTGGAATCCCATAATGCTTCTTGAGCTATGATAGACAGGGAGGTCATCTCTATTCTGGATGTTATCCACTGTGTAAGTTTGTGATGATATTAGGCATTTACTACACTTTCATTCCAAACCATTTCCATCTCTTCTACTCTTCAGTTGAAGAGGTTGGAAACCCATCTGATTCCTGACAGAAGAACACAAAAATACTGAGTTCAATATCCAGGGTACAAGCCCTTTACTATCATCCTATAGATGCTCTGTGTCTGGTTTGGGAGAGCCAGATACCAGAGTACTGAGGAGCTGGAAGGAATGAGAGAAGGTGACATATTCTTTGCATCTTTGTTCCTCTGTTTCCAAATCCATGGCATTTTAAGAGCTTAATCGCTGATGCAGTGTGGAATATCTTCAGTCCCCTTGAGCCAAAGGAGCGAGTAGAGGAGCTCAGCCTCACTGCACGGTCATTGCTTCCCGCAATCAGCACTGTATCACAGCTTACAGCAGCTTTCCCCCTGTGCTTTGTGAAAGCTCCAGCAGCTGCTCTCAGGGGCTTCTCAGCACTGATGCTTCCCTGGTGTAACTCTTAATAGTTCTCAAGAGTTGACACCAAGGTCCTGAAACATCCTCTTTTCTGCATGGCCCTTAGGTTTGCTGCTGATAATTTCAGCACTTGGCCCTTGATCCACGTTTGACAAAGCTGAAAATAGCCGCAACAGGGCATAGAGTCAAAGAAGCATCACTTCTATACACACAGTTTACTTAGACTCCTCCTACAGTGTACAAGGGAATATATTTACCGAATTCAAAATCTGTGCAAACCTGTAGATTTGTAGAGTTTTTTCTACATGAAGTAGTGCTGCAAGGATGAGAAGACATGGCAGATTTGCAAGCAGAGATGCAAAGCAACATCAGCATGGCACTGTGCTGGAGCTTATCCTCGTTGCTCCTGCTCAGAAATAAGGCCATCATGTGAGTACCATCACACCAACATAACCATGCCATTTTTAAAACCAAACTAGTACCTTTACAGACACCCTCTACATCTAGCACTGGTATCTCTAACCTGGCAAACATAAGCATAAATATTAAGCAAACAAGCATAAATATTCCCACTTTTGCTAGTATCTTTCAAGCACAGGCTCACATCTCATCTGTGGGAGAAAAGAATATGCTTATGAGCTTTCTTAATTTGGTACAGGCAGGATCTGAGGAGTTTATTGAACTGTAAGTGGCTGGATGTTTAATTCCTTCTAAGGTAGCAAATGGCATTTTCTTTGTTCTCGATTGAGGAAAAACCCCCACTATAAATCTAAAAATGAAAATTAGCAATGCAGAGGAGTCATATCATAACCATTCTGGTTGTTCTTCCTGGCTTCTTGTTAGAAGACTAAATGTTTCTTGGTACAGATGACAAAGTTAAGGAAATAACTCAGAGCAAATCAGAATTTGTTACATTCAGTTCATGATGTTGGAGCCTATTTTAGCAGATTTTTCAGACAGACTTGAAAATTTGTATCTAAGGGGTTTTCTTGCCAAGGAAATAATGTCAAAGATAATGATCAAGTAACTACAACTGTCAGTTTGAAACTTATGACTGATCATATACATCAGCCTCATGTTTCCTTTATTCACAGATAAGGTAAATATGTCTCATATCTCTCTGCCTCTCTTCTGTTGCACTGTACAATCATGGTCTGTTCTAAGACTTGATAAATTATGATCCCTTGAGTGAGTGTGTGGACCAGCTCAAATTTTACCTGATATGTTTAGCTGCTTCTGTGCCAAAGGGCCACAAGGGTTTGAGATGTCAATGCTTTCTTTTGTCAGCTCAAAGTCATGATACGTAAGGTATAAATATTTATATGTGAAGGTAATTGTGTCAGCAGAGGTCAACAGAAGCAGTTTCAACCAAATCCCTGAAAAATACTTCTAAGCATCTGGTTTCTTAGGACTGCCCAATAAAAGGTGCTCCTGTAGCAATAAGGAACTATTCTAGGAAACCTCTCCAGCATTTTCAGAATAGAGATTTTCAGAGTTATGCAGCATTTTCTTTCAAGGAATGCTTGCAAATATCTCTCAGCAAATGGCTGGAAGTTCGTAGCTTCAATCCTTTTCTCAGAGTGCATCTTAAAAGAGGAAGACTCCAAAGGAGTCCACAGCCCTCAGAATATTAGTAAATCTAGAACTGCATGCAGTGGGGGAAAACTTACTCCTTTCCTACATATATAATGTCCAACACCAGCCAACATAAAGGTTAATAGAAACTTAGAGGACTAAGTCTATTTTTAGAACTTTAACTCTTTTTTTCTTCCCCTTCCTGGCAATTATCCAAATTTTGGAGTTTGCAAGTCATGTCTGTTGGCATGAGAAATAGATAAAGAAATCAGCTCTCTCTTCAGTGTCCTCTTCTTTCACCAAGGCATGAGAAAGATGCTGCTTCCAGTCAGGAGGAAGCAACTTCTCTGGCTCACAGAAAGTCCCCTCTTTTCCACTGGTTCAAACCAAGAAGTTTCTGTAGGCACTTTTCAGAATCACGTTCCCAGTCTGGCTGTAGTCTTGGTTATTATTATGTGTCTGCTTTTCTGGTGTCATCTCCAGCCTTTCTAGCAATCTTTCCCTCTCACACAGAGCTTCCAACACCCCAAATGAGTCAAATCAACCCTTCCCACACAGGCCTCCCCTCACCCTCTGGATAATGTCATGGGTTTGTGATGGATGGAGATGCGCAAGTTGTTTCAATTCCCTGGCTCAGCAGGTGAGCTGCATACTTCATTTTGCTGTCTCAGCCCTTTTCCCTGAGGCACATCCTATGTGATCGGTTGTGAAATATGACTGTACGTAAAAAAGGCAACATGAACAGCATCCCTTACAGTACGTGGCCAGATTAGCAATGCTTAGGCTCAGCCACTACATTGTCCTTGGATTTTAGGTCAATGGAGAGCAGGGCTTGACCTCTGAGAGCTCTGAATAAAGCTAAATTCAAGGTTTGATATTTACAGGCAGTTCAGATCAGAGTCACATCTGGGAGGTACCGTGCTGCATCCACCAGGCAAAATAATGAGTCTTTCATTGAAATCCTTTTTCCTGCTATCAGCAATGATTTGGCTATTGCTGTAAATTAGGACTATAAGTGTGATCATAAAAATGTCATTATGCTGGCATGTATTTCCCATCCACACTCAGCCATAGAAATGACAGACAACTTTCTAAAGGAAAAGTTATCCATTTCTGTCTGCAATGCACTGTAACATCAAAACCCTTCACCAAATCAATTTGTACATGGAAGAAATGCAAACAAGGGGGACGTCATCATGATTTTTTTCTGATGACCTTTATCCAAAGCATTCTTTTAAAAGAAAGATTGGTAAAAACTGATAGCTTGGTAGTATATGACTTTCTTGTGTGTACTTTTGTATGTTATTAGTTTCTCATTTGTCAAATATCTAATTCACCCCCTGGCAGTCAAACATAGTTTAGGACTCCTCGTGGACATCACAGCGGAGACATCTAAACAGCACAGTCTTGGCCATCTTGTTATAAATAGCTCATCTCCGCAGCATAATTTTACATTTATGTTCTCAGTGAGCCAAGTTTCTATTTTTAGTTCCTCCAAGGAATCCCCAGAGAAATAGCTCTCTTAAGACCACACAGGTTGAAGGGATCTCCTGCTCATAAAGTCTAACAACGAGTCCCTTGACAGCTGGTTCCTGGAAATGTGATTCATGTGTTGACTTGCTAAAAATAGATGTGTCTGAACCAAAATAGAAGTTCCATTGTAACAGAACCCCCCTTGAAACACTGACAGAAGTATAAGCAACCTCCATAAAGCATTAATGATCCAAGGTGGCCAACGTCTACAAAAGTCAGGAAGTGAGGCAGATATTTTAAGAGATACCTAAAGATGGTGCTTAGCTCCTGTTGAAGCTCACTGCTTAGGAGCTTTTAAAAATCTAACAGAAACTTACTTTTATGGTTCCAGTCTTTGAAAAGCCCAGCTGTAAAACACCTTTGAGATCGCCTCGTTAGTGGAGCTCTCCAGACCGAGAATGTTTCAAGAGAACCATTTTTCAGAGCTTGTACTTTCACTGCTTTTGTACCCAGTAAGGGATATATAACCAAGTGTTTAACAATCCTTAGATGGGCTTGAATATCCTGGCCATCCTGGTGTTAATAAGAGAACTCAAAAAATATGAAATTACCTAGAAATAAAACTGAAATAGCCCAAATAACTTTCTCTGCTTTTGAAGAGTATGTTGCAGAAGGAAATGGGAACAAAATCCAATTAAAAATGAACTAATCTTTTTAAAAATCATTCATTTTTAATAATGTGAGGTAAAGTTCCACTATTGATACAGGTAAAATCAGCATAAAGTAACTTTTTTTTTTAAATCCTGCCAGAATTTCTTTGATGTCTCAACCATTTACCTTCACTTAACAGGAAAGAAAGACTAAATCCTAGATCCAGACAGAGAATCTCTGAAATCAGTCACATCATGTAGGTCTTTACTCAACCTGACCCATTTAGATGATCTGCTACTCCAAGATAGTAGGTCTGTTCTCTGGAAGATAAATCCAACCAAAAATTTAGTCCTGGTTACATTACAGTTTAAGTGCTCAAAATGAAAATGCTTTGGAAAACGGACAAGACACTGACATTTCTCAGGTCAACAGAAACGGTTTCAGAGATCTCACTGAGGCACATAGCATGCAGCCTTAACCTTTAGATTACACCTTGAATTTACAGTGTTGCTTATCTGAGAACTAATCCACATCCATACCATTTGGGCCATTCCCAAGCAGAGACAATCTGGACCCAGGGATTTGGTTTCACTCACAACAGAGTTTAGGATTAGGAGTAAAACTGGGCAAAATAAGAGTCTCCTTTTTAATTAGATAATGAAAGACAGAAGAGAAAACCCAGTTCTACACCAAGAGACGTTCAGAATATATTTTTACAAGCGTGTCTGGCATCATTAGCATCATAAACTAAAGCCTTTGAAATATGAAGGGACTGCACAGACCACTGGGATCTGAGAAACTTGCTGACATAATAAATACATCTACAGGGTGGTCAGGAATGGCAGAGACAAAAGTTGCAACGTGATGTATTGCTCTTGGTTTATGATGTCCAGAAACCATTAATTTCTCTGAGATCAATAGGAACAAAAGAATTCAAACTATCTGAAGTGTGTGAAGACCCAGATCTGAGGCTTTGGATAAGGGTGCATCAGAATTTTATTATTTTTCTTTATGTGATCTCAGTAGCTGTGAAAACTGGTGAACTGACAGTCCTAGAAACGTAATGCCTTGATGTAGCCAGAGCAGAGATAAAGAATGAAATGCCAGATAACACAGTAAAGAGTATTGAGGAGGTGAAGGAAGACACAGTAGATAGCAACAGAGTAGGAGAGCAGATAGCATCAGAATCAGAGGACATTGTTAGACCATTAATCTGCATGAGCAGCTGCTGGAAGGAGTTGGAAGGAGTTGTGCTGAGGGAGTACACCAAATTATTCTGTCCTACGAGAGCTTATGCCTCCATGTGCACATTTCTCTGCTTTTGCATATTGCCCATAGTGTTATATTTGCATGAGCACATTTGCATGCCTCTGAGTATAAACACTGCCTAACTCTGAAACAAGGTTCTTCTGGATGAAGTATCCATGCTTTGGTAGCAGTTAAAATCTTTTCTCTGCGCAGAAGGATACAATTATTTATGTGCTGGCAATGCAAACGTTTCTTGCTCTGAGAGTGGTGTGTAAAGATCTGCATGTGTAATAGTTAGGGCCAGTTCTTTGTCTAAAGAAGTGCTGAGAGTGAAGGTTTAATTTGCTATGGTAAGTTGAGTATAGGTGTGTCTTACATCCCATTGCACTCAGAAGCATAACTTAAGATTTATCTGTGGGAAGTTTGAATAAAGATCAAATACTAAACACAGTGGCTACAGACTCCTTGGTTGAGCCGCTGTCAAGTTCTCAAGGCAGCAGTAGTCTTTCTGCTCCCATTGAGGCTTTTAACCATGAGCAGAGCTGGTAAGATTTCTCTTCAACATCAATTCAGTGTTGAACCCCATTTCTGGTAATATTCAGTAGCTTGTAAGAGTTATGTACAAAAGTCTTTTTCTCCACCATGTATTTGTCAGGTTCTACATCTAAATGGCACATCTCAGGCAGTGCCAAGGTGGCGTACCTGTAAGTCCTCCCTAAGGAAAGGAGACACAGGAGCACTGGATCACAGGAGACTTGTGTTAGCATTGCAGGAAAGGTAACCCAGCTCCAAGCCAGTCAGGATGCTGAAATGCTTAAGAGGAGGCAGTGTGCCATGACAGTGAATTATAGTTTGAGGTCCCAAGGACAAGAACTGAAAGAATCTAAGTTCAACAAAGAAACAAAAAATATTGTGAGGCATACATATTAAAATGCTTCATCGTGCTTCAAACTCATAAAAATAAATAAATTATAAATTAATCTCTTTCAGGATTTAATAATAAAATTAATAACAAAAATAGTTGCTAAACAGTAAATATAAATAGTAATATTAAAATCCAAATTTTCATCCCAGTTTTTAGGAAAACAAATGTTGATGAAACAGCATTTTCCAAGGACTAGAAACTGGTTTGTACTAAAACCTTAGTTGTACAGCAGAGCTTGTAGGGCTCCACTGTCTAGGTTCTATTGAAAGGAAAATAATACAACCTAAATACTGCACCAAGGCAGCTACAATAAAGACACAGAGAGTAAGATTGAAGAAATAATTAAACATAGTTGCCCATAAAATCAAAATCTCCCACGCTGAACTATCTATGTGGTATCTCCCCAGTACTGGTAAAATTCAAGTTAATAGATTTGGGGGTGGGGAAAGAGAAAAAAAATCCAAGCAACTGAGATTCAGCCCTCAGAACCGCCTCTGACTTTCATAATTGTCTTTGGTTTTCTCTTGTGACAAACAGAATTAGACTATGCTCAACAGAAAAACTGGGGGGAAAAAAAGATGATAGCAAAAATAAAGGAGCAAGATGCTGCTTCTTCTCTGCCTGAAAGCCTGGACAAGAAGTACAATGTGTTTTCCCATCTGTGCAGCAGTTTTGCTGGTTGCTCTGGATCAAAATTTAAAGGGAGGAGGGACCCTGGGGATTTTATTTCAGAACATAGTGTAGTACAGCACAAGCAAGAAAAGGTTCAGTGAAATTTTGCATCCCTATTCTTGATTTCCACTGCAGGGATAAATAATGGATGAGCAACCTCATGTTTTATTGCCAAGTGTAAATAAATGATTCATATATTTTATATGTGTGTGTATATATATATATTTTTTCTTTAAAAGCTGTTTGTAATCAAATGATAGATTCTACTAACTCATGACCCAGAGTTTAGTTCATGCTCTGCGAGGATGAAAATTTACAGTATGAATCAGCAAAGGCTTCTGCTTCCTCAGCACATGCATTGTAAAGTGTGTCTCATGCATCATTCAAGCAGAATGCAGTGCACACCGTAAAGGAGGAACACCTTGGCTTCTGTTCCTCTGCTCCAGCGCTTCCCGACATCAGGTACCACTGAGCATTAATATGTCTGGGTGTTTTAGTAGAATCATTTAGATTACACTCTCGTAAGGGTGTTGTGTCTAGTGCTTGTTGAACAGCCGTTTGTGAGGCTCTACACATACTTTCACACAGAATCACAGAGTTGTAGGGGTTGGAAGGGACCTCAAGAGATCATCGGGTCCAACACCCCTGCCAAAGCAGCTCCCTAGCTCATATTGCACAGACAGGCATCCATGATCATCACTAGAGTATATGAACATCAAATGGTTTGAATCCTGCCAAAGCTTATGAGAGGATTAGTTACTTGATAGCTCTCAAGACTTCAGTCTTTTTGGATACAGGCTTCCATCCTTGCTCATTCTGTCATGATGTGTGTTTTACTTGCTGGCACCAAGGACTGCTCCACATCCTCCTGAAACTGTTGGAAATACTCCCTTTGATTTCACAGGCTTCTGCTTCAGCTACAGGAGCAGGCTCTTTCCAAAACTGTTGGTATTACCTGACTGAAATAGAAGTGACCACAGCTTCTAATACAGAGGCAGATAGATTGAACAGCAATAAAAGGACAGATGCTAGCATAATCCCCAGGGTAATATCACTTTCATCAATCTTATATTTTGAGTTCAAATCTTTCCCAATATCTGTTCTGTTACTAATGATATTTTCAGGACCACAGGAGATGATGTTATGCTTTCTGACCTCTTTTGTTTCAACCTTTCCCTGACCCTTTTCAATATCAGGTTATACATTAGGAAGGGAGACCGTGTTGCATTTACTGCATGAAGTTACCCTCTGAACTCAGAACATTTCAATTTCACGTTTCAAATTGAATACCAACACAATGAATCTCAAACTTCAGTCTCATTAACATCAAATTTTCCACTATGTAAGAACTGGGGGTTTTTTTATGTATACAGTACTTTTAGTTACAAAACACTCAGCATTTTGAAACATATGGAAGAGTCTGAAATGCATCCATATGTTTAGCCAAACCACCTGCATACCACAGCATTTATTTTTTTGATGATGATTAGTAAGCAGAAAAATAGATCCCATTTCATTTTCTTTTCTTGATGGAATCTCTCTCATATTGAGCTGCATTTACTTAGCTAAGACAAATTCTTCCTCCAGCAAATCATGGTTTGAGGAACCTATGTGTAATTTCAAGGTGCAATTTCATGGAAGGAAAGGTTAAAATCAGACTTTTCAGTATCTTTGAGCTAAACAACCTCACTGGCTTCTTCCGTTAATCTTTGTCTGACCTTGATCAGAGTTGACAAGTGATGACTGCTTTTAAAACTTCCAACCCAGGAATATAAATATGAACCAAGATTCCAACATGAGAGGCTGGGATTCTTCTGACCAAAATAAGCCATCTATATGGACACCCATATTTACAGAGTTCATGTTTGGCCAAGGGACAGCAGGAAGCATTGCCTGAGCACGATTCCTTGTATTATGATGAAGGTGAAAAAAAACCAGGACAAATTAATTTTCCCTAAAAGTACTTGCTTCTTTCTGTTAATTAGCAGGGGAGCTTGGGAGGTCTAGTTAAAGCATAGATGTTGACATTGCAGAGGTGAGATGAGGTAAATAAGTCATCTGTGATTCTAAAGGGATTTGTTTGGAGTACCTCTCCTCTGAGGATGGCAGCCAACAGACAGAGCAGTGGGGACAGCCAAATATCCAGCAAAACTTATTCCCAGGGAGTAGCAGGAAAACTACAAAGATCAAGGTGAGGCACATGTGGGACCTGTCTGAAGCCTAGCAACAAGGAGAATATTTTTATGAGCACCAGTGGGCTTTGGAACAAGCCTGCTGAGAGAGAGAAATGTGAATGTGTTGACAAATGCACCTCAGAGGAGGTATGGTTACGTACAGAGGAGTCAGCGATGAAGTATCTAACAAGAAGAGCTGCATCATTGCTATATTCATTGCTGATCTTGACCTTGAGGTGACAACAATTATTTTCAGTAGAGCTTCTATTAAAATCCAGGCTTATTTATTTGTAACATGGTGGGGGGGGAGGTCAGTCAAAATCACAGAAAAATATCTCAACATCATCTAAAAGTTGGTAATTTAACAGTGACTGATTTAGACAGTGCAATATACTTACTCAGAATAATAATAAATTATGTGTGGTTGATTTACCAGGTCCTCTTTTCATCATTTCAGCTTCAAAATGCTTTAAATAAACTGTGACATTATGTAAATGACTGTGTATTTATTTAAGTATTTCTTTTAGGCACTAATCATGCAAGCAAGAAAATACTGGGTATTAAATGGACTATGCAAAATAAATGCAAAATCCCAGACTTTAGACTCTGTTCTATTAATTAGATATGAATGATAAACTGTTTGTGATTTTAATGAGGAGCATAAGTTAGTGTAGATACTGTATATTCATTTTTCACCTAAGATTTCGTTTCATCGCTTGGGCCCTTCTTTCCAGGGTAGCAGCTGCTTTGTAAACATCCAGCAAACAAGCTTTGAGCTTCTTTCAGGTACCTTTGCATGTCAGGGCATGGTTGAGTTGAACAGTGATCATATCATTCTACTCAGTTGTATAAAAATGTCCAGGTCACAGACTTACACCTTTAGCCAAAGTCTCTTCATGCCAGTCTCATGTGAATGGAAACCCTTGGATGTCCAGCTGGAGGGTCCTGGTCCATAGACCTCCTGCTCACACCTCATGGAGAGCACAACACACCAGCGCAATGTGAGCAGCACTCTGGTACAAAACCTGTATGTACAACTTGCAAGCTTTGCTGTGTAATTTATTTTAATATTTCAATGCTAATTAATACCTGGGTTTTTCTTTTTTAAAAGGCAGTGGTATAATCATTAAATTTGACTATGTGCTCCCCTGCAGATAGTTGTTTTGTTGAGTTCAGAGCTTTAAAATTCCATGTATGGGCTTAGATCCAAGCCTGCTGCATTTCCACTCCTGCCAGTCAGTCACAGAAAATTATTAATAATTCATCAAATATTAATATCATCCCTCAAGTCATAAAAGGCTGCAATATACATCTATGATTTTTAAATAAAAGTTGATGACTATAGGCGTTTTTGTAATAGGTAACATACTAGGGGGGAGAGATAATCTGATGAATGCTGTTATTTATTTTAACTTTTATATTAGGTTCATAGAAAAAAGTAACTCTCTCTATAACCTACCAAGATTTATCAGCCTGGGAAATTTTATAATAAAGAAAAGATTGATTTTCTAATTAAAGATTTGTCAAATAAAGAAAATAAGTGTGCATGTATTTTCTCTCTTTGGGGGACAGTCGTGTGAAATAAAATGATCAAGCTGCATTTGCCAAGTCCCGTGTTAATGCATTTCATTGCTCTGTGTAGATCCATTCAAACTTGCAGAGACTGAAAGGGGTTGTTGATGTATCTCTATAAAATACAGAACAGGGTCATCTCTCTGCATGCTTAACCTGGAATTAATTTCGAATTTGGGTTACCCATTTTTTAGATGTATGTGCCTGGGGTTCTGAAAGCAGCAGAGCTGTGCCAGGGAGTTTATGTGGTTGTTATGGTGATATATAACAGATCATCCTGTGCTTATCTCTCTCTGCTGACTACCCAGAGTGACTAGACAGACGATGTTTCTAACTCCAGTGCTTCAATATTTTCTCTACCTGAGCTGAGATGAATCCAAGCTCTGGATTTCCATGAGTGAAGGGAAGTTCCTTATCAAGTTCCACCCAAAACACAAAGTTTAAATTTTATGGAGGGGCTTGTTAAGTCCAGTAAGTTAGTGAAAGCCCAACATTTGCTAGATGGGAATAAGGTGTCCAGTATAACCAGATCCTCTTAGATTTAAGCATCCAAGATCTTGGATGTTGTGGTGAGAAGATTTGCTGAATTAGTTGTAGCCTTAGGACTTTGGAGACCTAATCACAATCACTGAATGATAGGGGTTGGAAAGGACCTCTGGAGGTTGTCTAGTCCAGCTCTCCTGCCAGAGTAGGATCACTTAGAGCAGGCTGACATCCTTTGTTAGACCTGCAGGTACAGGGAAAAGATATGGTGTAAGGGCAGATCTCAACAAAAAGAAAAAAGGAAGTGTGAATACTGATTTTGTTTCTTCTGTTAACATCCAAAGTAAAAGCTCCTCTCGGCCTTGATTTTGGCAAAGATCAGTTAGAAATTCAGAATTAACATCCAATGGTTTTCTTTCCACATCTTCTCGGCCACTTCAGAGAGGAATATTAGCTGTACATGACACAGTAAATGTAAATTAATAACAGGTTTTTCTCTTACTGAGACATGAAACAAGCACAGAAGGATAATAATATTTTTACCCCTCAACCTCTCCTTTTCCCTCAATTCACACTAAATCTGGGCTGAGATTTCTGTCTATTGAACATAAAAAATGATCTACACCTCCAAACTTACCTAAGCAATACTATTTCCCTGTCCATTCAACCAAAACAAGACCAAGGCTTTTCCTAGTTGCAATGTTATTCTTTTTTGCATCTGCAGCTCAAAAGACCAACCACATCCTGGGCTACATCAAAAGAAGTATGGTCAGCAGATTGAGAAAGGTGATGCTGTCCCTGTGCTCTGCTCTGGTGTGACCTCACCTGCAGTACTGTGTCCAGCTTTGGAGCTCTTAATACAAGAGGGACATGGACCTGTCAGAGTGTGTCTAGAAGAGGGCCATGAAAATTATGAGAGGGCTGGAGCACCTCTCCTATGAGGACAGGCTGAGAGAATTGGGCTTATTCAGCTTGGAGAAGAGAAGGCTCCAAGGGGACCTTATAGTAGCCTTCCAGTACCTGAAAGATGCCTATAAGAAAGCTGGGGAAGAACTATTCACAAGGCCATGGGGCTGTAGGACAAGTGGTAATGGTTTTAAACTAGAAACAGGAAGATTTAGGTTGGATATTAGGGGAAAAATTCTGTATGAAGGTGGTAGATCACTGGAACAAGTTGCCTAGAGATGATGTGGAGGCCCCATCCTTGGAGATATTCAAGGTCAGGCTTGATGAGGCTTTGAGTGACCTGATCTAGTGAAAATGTCCCTGCTTACTGCAGGGGAGTTGGACTAGATGACCCCTAAAGATCCCTCCCAACCTTACACATTCTGTGATTCTATGATTCAGCTATCATCAGCAATTTCCATGTGAGGTCTTGACACCCTATGGAAGAACTCTGCAGTAATCTGAAAAGATATTGTTCTGCGTGTTTTGGAAACCATCCCTGATGTGGTCCCCGTGAAAAAAACTTAGCATTATTTGGAGTCCTGCTGTGCAGAAACACAGGTCTCTCATGCTTAATAGATATACACAACTTTCCAGTTCTTCCTTGTCTTCATCCATCCACTTGCAGCCTGACTGTATTCTTTTGCTGTCCATTGTGCTCATGTTCAGATCATAAGCATATAAGGAGGATTTGCTGTGGATAAATTCAGCATTTAGCACGATGGGTTTGTGGATTAATGCCATTCATAAATGGTGTGCTACCAGGAACAAATCCACCTGTTATCTTGGTTTTACAATGTGGTCCAAGCAATGTCTTTCTCCAGGATTTCTTTATCATCAGCAATATCTTCAATTTCTGTTTTAGCATTGGATCACTGATATGCTTACCCAATATTATATCCATTTTAAAATGTGATGCCTTAGAAAGTAAGAATATATAAAATCCCTTTAATTCATTGGTGGAATTTATGATGTCAACCCATAACACAGTACTGCAGCACCTGCTATTATGTTATCACAAATGCTATAGGCCGACCACTTCTCCTGGATATACAATTTAATGTTAGACTTCAAGGGCATTTATTCTTTTAGAAATAGAAAGTTTTTTAGAAATTAGGAAACCATATGGAGGGGAAAGGAAGGACAAGAAAATGCATCTGGATCCCACTGAGGTTCTGAACACCCTTTGCAATTCACCCACAGGCAAAGAACCACTTTGGAACCCTTTAGCACCAGACTGGGGTTAAATGTATTAAGGCAGGTTTCCAGAGCTGTCCATCCTTGGCATGAGACTGCTCACTCTGGGTTAGTGTGTCCTGCTGAGAAGCAGGTGAGGAGGGGGGAAAAAAGAACAACCCAAACCACAACACTGAAACCAGGGTAGACAGAAGTGCAGTAAATGATCACAATAGAATCTCTTCTTGTTTCTTATTATTTAGAGATAAATTAAATGTCTGGAAGACAATAGCTTTAAAGCCCGTAACAAGGGCCTTTTAAATTCTTATTTATTAGAATTTCTCTTGCTATCTTCGTTATCCTTGCCATCACTCATCTCCTCTTTGAAGGTCACTGTGGTCCACATAGAACTGCTGAGAGCATGAAGTCCACTGACCATAAATCATCTTTAAAAAAAATAAAAAAGCAACCAATACCAGACTGTAAATTTGCCACTACTTGATTTCATTGATGAGCTCGTTAGCCTTGTGCTGCAGATCTCTTTTTCCGCTACCTTTAAATCTCTCATTGCTATGCATACCTTCATCACATCTCCTTTATCAGCAGATCTAATGCTCTGGCATTAACAACCCATATCAGAAGCTCAGCCTCGTTTGGTGGGATAAGGTTAATAAAAAAAAAAAAAACCCTAAAAAAAATCCTATCCCTTTTATACCTTTTACAAGTACTGAATATTCTCATGCCCCTCCTGGGACTCCTGACATTGAAATGTAATTTTCAGAAGGCACCTATATATTTTAAATGCCTTTGATACACTTGTATTTTTCTCTTATCAGAGAAAGGTTAATCACAACCTCTATTCCTTTATTTCTCTTTCCCTTCCTTTATGCCCTGTTTTTTGCTTCATCTTTGAAACAGGAAGGATCACCCTCAGGCAAAAAGTAGCTCTTTGCAGACAGGGATAATCCATTAACCCCGCTTTGGAAAGCCTGCTATCTCTCATCTCTGTAAAAGCATAACTGAGCGGTGGTCGTAACATATTTTCTGGCCCAGTTTATAACCGCTGCAGTGTTGAAAATCAGTTTTCTGACATCCTCTCCAAATTGATGCCTACAAGATAATTACAGCAACCCTAAAATGTGATATAATGTTAGAAAATCAGCATTATTTAAAACTTTTTTTTAATATTATTTAAGCTTCAGTACTTCCAAATTTGCATGTTTCATGTTCTTGCCCTTGCTTTCACCTTGAGCAGAACAATGTTTTGCAAAATGTCCATCAGTTTTCTTTGATTATATTTTGTCTGGAGATTGGGAATAAAGGTGAGAATCTTTACTGGAATCTCTCTAGTCATTGTAACCACAAGGCTTTTGTCTGTGTGGAACAGGAGAATTTCTCAAAGGGAGGGATGAGTAGTCAGCTGTGCCATGACTGATGTGTCTGTTCTAGGGTGAAGTTCATCTCTGATGTGGCTCCATGCATGTAGACCCCCAGACAGTAGTGTCTGGTGAATATGGGGATGAGCCACCCCCCCCCCCCCCCCAAATTAGGTGCAATGAACCCCTTCAGGTGGTCCCTAAGTCAAGTGAACTGTTTCCCATTTTGGCTATTTAACTGAGGGGGAAGTGTATCCAAACAAGGTCCTATTTTAATCATTTGCCATTTTTTAAGTCATTAATTTTGCATCATGGTGAGGAAGGATTTTATAGTGGTTACAATCCTGCATCATCTTTGTGTAGCTGGGATGGACAAGAGGCTAACTAGAGGAACACAGCCACTACTCAGCCTCCTCTGCGTGTGAGATACATATTCATCAGAAATGAGATACTTCCCTTATAGTGTTTTACATTCGGCATTCGTTAGTGTCAGTAGCAGTAAATGAAGAAAAAAAATGATACAAAGCATTCATTTTTAGTATACCAGATCACACTGTCTTCAGTAATAAAGGTTGTAAATGAAAAACTGCTTCAATGACATTGCTCAGCACAGCTTTCCTGTGATGACTAAACTCCGTGGGATCTCTGAATGATGCTAAAATCCTTGTTTCCCTTCTATACATTATGTATAAATATGAATTTCTAATCAAGAATTGCATTCTCCTCCTCGTATATATAGCAGAATAGTCTTGAGTTAGTAAGAAATTGCTCTCTACTCTCTTCAAAATTCAGATTCTTCTCTAGTGGGTCTTTAAAACTTTGTTCCAGGAATCGATCATCCTGTTTTGACGTCAGTGGCCAATACCGAGGTTATTAAGTGCAGCAATTTTACAGCCAGCTCCTCTGTTTTCCTTCATGTTTTACAATTAGCCAAAGTTTTAGCAGAAGTATCAGCTGGGAAGAAAGCCTCTTGTCATTTTAGATTCATCAGCTGCAGAAGATACCAAGAAAGGTCAAAACCAAAAGCAAACATATGTCTTCATATTTACATTTAAAACAGGCAGCCCAAACAGCAGAGAGCTCTTTGCATTTGTTAAGCACAAACAAAGCATCCTCTGTAGTGAAGTGTGAAGGTGACTGATAAATCAGCCAACAATATTTTATTTTCAGTGTTTATAAAAAGAAATATTTAGGACAGAAAACACCACTTGTCCCCTGGGAATAGTCTTACCAATGATCTCACCTTGAAAATGGCTTCACATCAAGAAGAATAACAAGAAATCTAACTTAACACCTTCATTTCTTTTTTTCTATTGTTAATTTATGTGCCAAATTTTCCTTTTATTCATTTTTTTCCTTCTGAAGATAAACCATCTTTCTAGACTGTTGTTCTTTTTGTTCACTAATACAATGTTTTCCCTGTGGCCCAATATGCAGAGCTGCACAGATGATAAACCAGAGCAATCTGGTTATTATTTAGCTATTGCTTTTGATATAAACCATCCCAAGCCTAATTTCACCAGTTTTCTGTACACCTGAAAAGTCTGCACATACCTTTTATGACCTAGGACCAAACTTGCTGATATTTTGCATTGATCAAACCTATTGAAAGTTATTTTAATTTTTTCTCTCTGTAGTAGCAGAGCCCATTGCCTGAACCATTTACATCTTGATAGGTACATGGCTGTGCACGCTGGGAAATGTAAGACAGGCTCAGGCTTCAAGCCACAATGAAAGATAAAAGCATGACACATCTCAACTATCATTTCAGGGCAAAGTTTTCAAAGCATATTCTTCTCTGAACTGTAAATTCTTAAAATAGCTCAAAACCTCAACATTTGATATAAAAAAGTTTATGTACAATGTACTTTTCTTGGAGCAGAGGTGGGGATGCCTGAGCAGTTCTGGATCTCAGCTCCTTTCCTTTCTGGAGTGAACACAGTCTGAAAAGCTGTTACTAAAGCTGTAAGTAATATAATTAAAAAGCTGTGCTACACTAGTTCTCTAACAAATGGCCACCCTGTTAAATATAAAACACTTCTCACTGAGGGAGTCTTTATTCTAATCACAGTCCTGCTACACCTATTGCTGTTTTGTTTTTTCTGTCCCATATCATTAAGGTCAGGTGTAGCCATCAGAACTTGGTTGTCTATACTAATGACCTGTTAGAGAAGTCTTTGAGATGGTTTTGGCCCAAATTTTGCAATGTAGTGTCTATTTATATCCCTCTTCCCCCTAGTAGAATAGTCAAACTGTTGAGATTCCAGTTGAGGTTTTCTAAGATGGTCAGGAGATGTAGATAGAGAGTGGGAGTGGGGTTTATTCACACTACTGAAAAGAAAGCTATGGGACAGATCTTATAGCAGACTTCCACAGTTTAATTTGGGTTAAGGAACAAAGATAAACAGAGTTTTCTCTGAAGTGCACAGTGAAACGACAAGTGGCAACAAGCAAAATATGCTACAAGGGAAAGATGTTTCACCATAAGGGTAGTCAGATAATGAAACAGGTTGTTCAGAGGGGTCGTGAAACTATGGTCTTTGGTATTAAACCACCCATTGAAACACAAGCAATCTTGAAGATAGCCCTGTTTGAGAAGGGATTTGGGTTACCCCACCTCCTCATGTTATCTTCCTCTTCCAAGCTAAATTAGTCTATAATCCTATTATTTTATATGTTAATACTTTATTTTAATATAGTAGGCCTGTCCTGATTGTGCCAGTTGACTTCTACACCAGAGAATGGCACATGATAATATTTCATTCTAGTACAGATGGAAGCTTTTCTGCACCAAAAATTTGTCAGTGCATCAGAAGTCTGGCATCTTCCTTCATTGTCTTCTCTAATTATTCACAATGCCATACATATGACTTTACAGACTCATAGAATCATAGAACTCTCTTGGTTGGAAGGGACCCTTTAGATCATCAAGTCCAAATATCGCCCTGCCATCCACTACTAAACCATGTCCCTCAGTACCACATCTAACCATCTTTTAGATACCTCCAGGGATGGAGACTCCATATATAGAATATATATCTGCATCAACAAGTCTTTGTGGGCAACAGGAAAATATTTTTACATCATTAGGCAAGGCTTTTTCTACTTTTATTTCCAGGAAAAAAATATTATTAAAAGGAAAGGGGAGGAAAAAAAAGAAAGAAATTCATTCATAGGTGTTGGTTTGTATTTTAGAAATGATGAAAAAGATGGAAAAGAACAGAATCCCACACCAAAGTTTTCTTGAATATGCAAGTTATGTGACTAACTCTTCATCTAGAAAAAGGCATCAAAACTCTAGCATGGTTCTGAGCTTCCAGTTTTGATTGTATCAAGGTCAGCTATTTTTTAGTACAAAACGATATGTCCTACAAGTAACATCTAAATGATAATAAATAGAGAAATAAATTCCAGGTTATAACATATTGTAACAGGTTGACCTTGGCTGGATGTCAGGTGCCCACCAAGCCCTTCCATCACTCCCCTCCTTAACAAAAAGGAGTCCAGGAAATAACATGAAAAAAATCTCATGCATCCAGATAAATGCAGTTTAATGAAGCAAAAGCAAAGGTCACACACAGAAACAAAGAAAAACACAAAATTTATCTCCTTCCCAACTTCAGACTAGATCCAGTCACTTCCCAGAGAGCAGGGCTTCAATACATAAAGCAGTTGCTCTGGAAAAAAAATGTTGTAGGAACAATTGTCCCACTCCCTTACTCCTTCTTTCTCTCAACTTTTATTGCCGAGCAGATCTCAGTATGAAATTAGCCTTTGGTCAGTGGGGGTCAGCTGCCCGGGCTGTGTCCCCTCCCCAAGACCTTGCCCAACCCCAGCCCACTGCTGAGGGGGGGTGTCAGAGAGGCAGCCTTGATGTGTGCCAGCCCTGCTCAGCAGTAACCAAACCCTGGTGTGTTACCAGCACCTTTCTGGATACTGACACACAGCACGGCATGGTGAGGGTGCTCTGAAGAAAGTCAACTCTCACTCAGCCAGATGCAATACACAAATCTTTTCTATACTCCCTTCTGACACAGTACACAAAGTGCTTTTCAGGACTAGAGCGTTCTGAGATCGCTAACAGATGATCCATTGACATACAGGCCATGTAGTAAGGAAAACAGAGCTCCAGTGATGATACCAGAGAAGTCATCTCATTCATGGTACAATCAGCTGAGAAGAAATCTAATAAAGTACCATCAATGTAAGCTTAACTCACAAGCCATATGCAGGTATTTTTTGTTTTCAGCTGAATCAGCTTTGGAGATGAACATGGTAAAGTTCTTCTCCTATGTTCCTCTCTGATTTTATTGTGATTGGTAGTAAATTTTTGTCAGCTTTACTAGGAAGACAGGAAAAGAGCTAGATCTTCTATTTGTATAGCATCTTCAGTGTTTGAAGGATCAGTAAGCTCTTTCATATATATGAAGAGACAGACATCTAAGTGACCATTTAAGTCTTTTTCTTCATAATTAAGACCTGAATCACTGAAGTAGTTAATATATACAATAACCTTTGCATTGTGCCTTTACCCCAGAGGAACAATGACCATAATTCATAAGGTTCATTTTGTGCTACATTTGGCACACTGTCAACAGTACTACCTTTTAAAGAGCCAGGATTAAGGGTAATGGAATGGAAAATTTCCTTTTATCCCATCACTGGGTCAGTCTGGGTGTATCCCATGTATTAACTTGCAAAAAAAAAAAGGCAATGTGTGTCTTCAAATCACATGCCCTTTGGGAATTTCTAAAGGGAATAATGCCAACACAAAGGAAAAGGAAACAAAGTAAAGTGTGTCCAGGCAACTTGAAAGAATTCATGCTTTCCTTTTATTTTCTTTCCTTTTTCTTTTTAGTTGGCCTTTCCAGGTTCTTACTAAAAGCATAATTTAGTCAGAGGTTGTCTTCCTTTTTAATGCAAAATATGTAGTTTGAAAAGCATATATTGTCTGGAATTCAGGGTTACAGATAAAAACCATTCACCTTCCACTGACAATGCAATCAACATCTGGCATTAGAAATCAGATGGATTTCAGAAGGTTTTAGAAATTGCCTATGCAAAGTCCACCAAAACCAGTGGGCTTTTTATTCAGTCCTAAATTGTTATTCCATCCAAGGCAGAATTGCCATATTCCAGGTGGCAGACCTGACAAACTTCTTTCCCCAAATACCCTGTCTATCCTATCATACTAGACAATCAAACAACTGCACCAGCTTGTACTGGTAAGATAAATCTCACTTACTATAGTTCTTAATTCTTGTTGGGTAAAATATTCATGTTCAAACTGTGTGCTACAAGTGAGAAGAGAAGAGAAGAGAAGAGAAGAGAAGAGAAGAGAAGAGAAGAGAAGAGAAGAGAAGAGAAGAGAAGAGAAGAGAAGAGAAGAGAAGAGAAGAGAAGAGAAGAGAAGAGAAGAGAAGAGAAGAGAAGAGAAGAAGAGAAGAGAAGAGAAGAGAAGAGAAGAGAAGAGAAGAGAAGAGAAGAGAAGAGAAGAGAAGAGAAGAGAAGAGAAGAGAAGAGAAGAGAAGAGAAGAGGGAGCTACAATAATCATTTAGCCTGTCTGCCTATATTGCAAGCTATAAATTAAACATCAAATAATTACTATTCATGTCTTGCACACCTAGTTTTCCTTCAACCTAGGTGTGCTAGTTGGACAAAGGTCCTAGGTTAGGCAGGCTTGGACACTGATCAATTGTTGCTCTCCAGGATCCAGTAACTTCAGACAGAAAGCTTAGACCCTTTGTGAGAATGGGAACTGCTATAAATAAATATTTGCAGCAATCTGACAACAGCACATTTGTAATTGCTGCATCAGTAAAACTAGGGCTGAAGGCTATATGAACACACTAGTTGTTGGACAGTTGCACCAACAAGTTTATTTCAAGAACTTGCCATTTGCACAAAAGAAGTGGTGATGAACAATCATGATTTATTAAATTCAGTGGCAGAAAACAATTGGAAAAAAACCACATTTAGAATAGTCTCCATCCATCAACAATTCTGTTTGAGGAACCAGGTATTACACATCATGAAAAATGAGATGCAACTGCTTGCTTTTGGTTATTTTCCATTTTCTTTGTTACACTGCTACAGGCAGAAGGAAGGTTACCCCATGGAAATCATCACACCTGCTCTTTGAAAAATGCTATTCCCTTGTCTTCTCTAAAGCTTTGTGGTAAATTCTCTGCCACTACACCCTTCTAAAATGATGCTCATGGCCTCAGGAATGTCTTTATCCTGCTTCATGCTAGGTTATACTCCATTCAGCTAGGCTGATCTGTATGCATTTGGATTTTCCAGCTAATGACTTCTTTCTGTTTGTATCATTAGTTTTATTGTTGCTGCTTTTAAGAGGCTTTTTCTGCCTACACAATTTCCAAATTTTTTTTGTTTTCCTGAAACACTGAGTTAAAGAAGAAGACAGAAAACTTCTCATGTTCTTAATTGTAAACCATGGTGTCTGACACCTTTAAGCTTTTGCATTACTACTCCTATCACAAAGCAATTAAAAGCTGCATTTCCCTTCTTCATGCTCTGTAACAAAACCAGGATTTCCACATACAAATATTCCCACACACATCACATTTGCAAGTTACCCCTGGAATTTTAAACACTGACTATAAAGCACAAGAGGACTTGATGCCACGAGGAATCTTGTTCCCCCAGGCACAATACAATGTTGACATGCTTTTGGACAGGAGCAGTTTGACTGTACCCAGGCAGTGCCCTGTCACCTTCTCAGATCTCATCAGACACTGCCAAACATCTGTATTCTCAATTGGTCATACTTCTTGCAGAAAAACACAGGGTTTCTCTTGCCCAAGTGCAAGAAAACAACTCAATGAACAAAATGGAGTGTTGAATTTGTCCTTCTACTGTCCCATTAATTGATCAAAATAAAACAAAGAAGACTGAGTGGCTTGGACTGAGCTAGCTCAAAATGAGGAACTGTTTTTTGATAAAACTCAAGTGACAAATTAATCTCCTTTTGCCCTCCAAAAAGCAGTCAACTATCTCCATCTATCCTTCAACATCATAACTGCAGAAGCTCACTAGGTTAAGTCAGGCCTCTGCCTTTCGCCTTTTCCACTCAGTTCCTCCTATAGAACAGCCAGTAATTTGCACATATGGATAAGCTGTATTTTCATAATATCATAGAATATCTGAAATTGGAAAAGACCCATAAGGATCATCGAGTCCAACTCTTGCTCCTCACAGGAATACTTAAAACTAAACCACTTTCCTTAAAAGGTTTTAAACTAAAGACGAAAGGAATGGGAAATCCACTGCTCCCTCCATAATGCTTCAACTCTTAATCAAGATCTTAGAATCATAGAATCTGTTAGGCTGGAAGGGATCTTTAGGGGTCATCTAGTCCAACCCCCCTGCAGTAAGCAGGGACATTTTCACTAGATCAGGTCACTCAGAGCCACATCAAGCCTGACCTTGAATATCTCCAAGGATGGGGCATTCACTATGTCTCTGGGTAACCTGTTCCAGTGATCTACCACCCTCATATTGAAGAATTGTTTCCTACTATCCAACCTAAATCTCCCCTTTTCTAGTTTAAAGCCATTACCCCTTGTCCTACTGCTCCACGCCCTTGTGAACAGTTCTTCCCCAGCTTTCTTATTGGCATGTATATCCATCATGTTATATGTTATCATATATATCCATTATGTTATATGTTATCATATATACCCAGTATGTTCATAGCACCTCTCTGTGAAACCTGTTCCAGTGTCTCACCACCCTCAGAGTGAAAACTTCTTCCTAACATCTCATCTAGACTTGCCCTGCCCTCACTTTAAACCATTACCACTCATCTTTGTGCTACATGCCCTACAAACAGTAAGATCAGTGCTTAAAACACATTGCAATCACAGAATCAGAGTTGTAGGGGTTGGAAGGGACCTCGAGAGATCATTGGTTCCAACCCCCCTGCCAAAGCAGGCTCCCTAGCTCATACTACACAGATAGGCATCCAGACGAATCTTGAATATCATTACCCTGATTTCTATTTATTCATTGATTTATTTATTGTGTTCTGTATTTATACAACTGTAAACTGAGTCTCTTCTGAAACATCTGCCAGACTCAGTAATCGGACACAGTAATTACATTGACTTTGCTCTGGGGTGGAGGAAGAGAGCTCACACTCAGCTGCTGTTGAAAAAGCTGCTCGTTGCCACTCCACGTTGAAGTTAGCAGTCAGCTGCCATTGCTTAACCTGCGGGGATGTCTTGATGGCTCTCCACGCCACCGTGAGGAAGTTGCTCAGCCTTGCTGATGAAGCTTGGCTATCTCCGGGGCATGTGGCTGCAGTCTCCTCTATCAGTAGTGGATCCAGCTCTGGGGGAAACTGATGCACAGACCAAAATGTTGTTTGAGACTTATTCTGGCTTTGTGGCATTGCAGGAAAAGCTCCAAGAGCAGAAATGACACGTTCAGGGAAACTGTGGGAACAGCTACCCAGCACCAACTGCACTTCATCTGGATCTTACCCCAGATTTCTAGTACTTATAGGGCAGGCATCCTAATAGTGCACATGTTAATGGTTACATGCATATTAAATGTGGGTATTTCAATTCAGCTTTTGATGCCATCTAGCTGGCAGCACTTTGCATATCAGTCTGTTTGAATGAACATGGTCTTTCCTGTGGTAACCTCTAAGTTTATTAATGATTCCTTTGATTCTGACTTACACATGGTCCCTATGAACAGCAGAGGAGGAAAAAAATCTGTGATTAGCAAAGAGATTTTTCTCTGGACAATAATTTTCCATTCTTAAGCACTTTCATACACTTCAGAGTCTATATTTTTTCTCTTCCAGCAACACCTTTGCCAAGCATGTCCCTTTTTTTAATACAAATCTATTAGAGGTGTCACACTCTCCTACCTTCTGTTGAACTTGACCTTGGACTCATTTCATACAAGGAAAGAGAAAAACAGCCTGTCCTCCCCTAGCTTCTCCACTGCATCCTTCTCAGCCAGTTGTCATCCTCTAATAAGCAAAGGAGCTTTACATGGAGGTAAGCAAATATAGTAAACCAATCTCTCTGAAGATGAATTACACCTTTTTTTCTTCTTTATCGAAACTTGCAAGACTGAAATCCTAATAAGCTGCTCTTCATAAGATATCTGCTGTCACTTTTTATTTGTCTAAAACATTTTTCCCACTGGTATATCTTTCAGCGTTTATCCAAAGCCAAAAAAAAATCCTGCTTACTGATATAAACAGACTTGCAATATTTAAGCAAAATATATAAGCTATTCTACACAAGCAGGTTGACAGGAACATTTCCAAAATGAGACCATAATGTAATAAAAACATTATCCTGGCTTGTGTCTGCACGGAGAATAAGAAAATTAATGAAACATTGCGACAAATGAGGGCTGGAAGAATTTTCCAGAGAAGGGAAAAATGGAAGTGGAGCTAGAGAACAAAGCAAAACATTGTGGGAAGGCCCTGCTTGGCTACATAAATTTATGACTTCTCATCTCAATGGACCCTCTGTGAAGACATTCCCTGTGCCAAACCTGAATGATTTGTCAGCTGTGCTCTAAACGCTGTTTCTTCAAAAAGGCTTAACCCCTGTTACATGCCCATTGTATATCCACAGAATGGTGTATCCCTGTTTCAAACAGCGGAGCTTAATGCATCCCTGAAAGCATCCCTGTCTCTGATGTTAGAGCTCACAAATGTGGCAGGCTGAGGATATATTCCCAGCACGGCTTTGACAGTGATGAATTTAAGTCCCTCTATACCTACCTATACAGAAACAAATCTGTTACTTGATGATGTCTCTTTCTATTCAGCAATTCACATGGAAGCCTTTCTCTTGCTGTCATTCCTCAGTGAGATACAGCCTTTCTGTAAATAGCTCTGCGGGCTGAGTTCTTGCTTCTGTTCTTCAGGTCTTGAAACAAATGCTCTGGGAGCAACAGGATCTGGCTATGGCACCAAATCTGGGCTGTGTTTATGACACTCACTCTGATTTTTATTGTGCTGTATCTCGCCTTAGTGCCATTCAGCCCTTTCTGGTATTATTCCCAGCAGTATCCCTGGAGGGTTGCTTGCCTTAACCCAATCCCTTCTTATAGATGGGGGAGGAATGAGTGATACGAAATTGTGTGGTTGCCCAGTGGCATAGCCCATGGGCTACTGTTCAATCTAGCAATATGAAAGTCAAACTGACACTGAAGCTGAGACAAACCTTTGGAATAAAGGCAGTTTCCTCATGAGATGGAGACAATGGAAGCCAAAAAAACCCCAAACCAAATGGGGAGTGTTGGAGTGCAGCCAAAAATATTAGTGTGCTGCAGGTGGTTTTGCCTGCCTGTCTTTGAGAGTCATTGTGACTTTGGAAGAGTTAGTATGGCCATAAAACTGTCCCACCCTTCAAGCTGTGTGCAAGGAAAGCACAAAAAAAAATCAGCTTAGCATACTTGTGTTTCTGCACGGCAGAAAGTTCTTTCTGTTTCTCTTCAGAGTTTAGTCAAAGTATATCCACTACTGGGCTTGCAGTCATTTGTTCTGTACTCACAGGCTTCTCTGTCCATGTTGTGCCACAGGAATGGTGTATTGGTAGAAAGCAGGAGGGTGGTTGGGTATGCAGGTCCTGCACCGGTACTCCAGTGACAGAACATGAATACAGAGAGGCTGGAGTGACCAGTGGATAACCAAATTCTTTTCACTCCTTTTAGTCCAGTTCAGCACACAACAGAAGCTGCCATAATCTTTTTCTCACTGTTTCCAAAGTGCCCCGTGTGTCCGAAGATGACCATGATGCATTAGAGCAATAATGGCAACCAATCTCTATGCAAAACTCCATACAACTATAATCCAGGGCATATTTCACACCTTCTGGAAGACTATGCCTTGGATGAGAATGGAACAGGAATAGAAAACCCCAACTTCAAACCCTATCTTATTTAAAGCTGGCAGTTTTATCTCTGCATCATTCATGATGCCTTCATCTTTTATTCTATTTCCTTTGCATAAAAAGAAAACTCTTATTTTTTCCATTTTCCCCAGATCTACCTTACTGCAAGCATGATACAGAGAAGCAAACTGCTTTCAGCCAGAGCATAATTTTCATCTTTTTTTCCACTCTGTTCTTTTTTTTTTGATTCTTCTGATTTTCTTCTTCGTATAGCAGTACTTCACTTTGGTTCCTGAGGCAGGCACAAAACTACATCCTATGGCTATTGATTCATACAAAAACCCTGAACATCTTTCCAGTACTGCACATAGGGATTTCAAGAATCACAGAATTATTCCAGGAAAAATTCTACATATTAGATTAATATTCTATTCCTCTCTATTAAAATTAAGGGATCCCTTGATAAAAGATTTTTCTTTTGACATGATATTGAAGACATTGCTTTTCCTAGGATACAATTTTAGCAAACATTGAGAGTGACTCTGGTCATTGAGAGTGAATATAATTAATAAGGCATTCAGAAATGTAGAAAGGTTTCAGTCTAATGCTTTGGACCAGAATCCTTGTTCCACGAAGGCTGTCTTTAGATCCATGAGGAGAAAGTAAGAATGTTTCTTGAAAAGCTATGGATGTGAGTATCAATTTTTACTTCTCAGACTCCTCAGAAGGACAACTCACTTTGGTTAAAGAATTAAGTAGCAATTGGGCCAGAGAAAAATCGAGAAACCTGCTGTAGAGGCATGTGTGCAAGAGTCTTTGAAATACAGCAGACCCTGAATAAAAACCCTTTTCCCAGTGGGAGGGAAGAGATAGCTGAACCTTCATTGTCCCCTTGCTCTTCACGCACCCCACACTCCTTGCTGTTCTGGATCTCAACAAAAGCCTTTAAAAAACCGTAATAGAAAATAGGGAAAATATCATTATTACACTGTGTATATATGTGAGGAATTCAGGAAAAGAGCCAAATTTGACTAAAGCCTGATATTTGATTGGATGTACATAGCCTCCAAATCCACCGCAGCTTTCCTTCCATATAGTCAAATATATTTCATTTCATTTACATGGTTTTAAAATATTCCTTTAAAATCAAGCATGCATTATTCCAAGTGAGAAATGATGCACACAGTTTTCCACAAAATATTTAGCTTAAAGGAAAAACAACTGCATACTTCCAAACATTTTAAGAAGAAATAAAACCTGAAAAGTTATTTATAGCCAGTATAGCTCAAATCAAAATTTATCCTTCTCTATCAGCACAAAATCAAACTTACAAAGGAGCCACATGATAAAAAATAGTACCCCAGAGGAATGAGATCAGTGAGCAACTCACTTCAAGCTTTGTCCAATTGAGTCAGTTCCCTTTCTGATTGTGTTGGTTTTCTATTTTATCAGCCAAAAGGAAAGAGAAGGACTGTCGGGGAAGACAGCAGGCCTGCTGGCGGCCTAGCTCTCTTCTCCCAAGACATAGGCCATGACAATATTCTTCTGTTCCCATGAGAAAGGAAAAGTTACTCATGCTGAAAGGATCCTAATAATCACAGTCTCAAAACACAGCGGCCTTTCTGATAGGGGTACAGGTCACCCTAAACCAAGAAGCACTTATGGGAAGGTATTTGGGAGTAACAGAACATGATAGGAACCAACCATAACAAGATGGTCAAAACAGCAGGTGTGCGGATGCTTTTAGGTATTAAAGGTAAACTAAGAATATTTAGCTATAAGATAGGTTTATCAGAACTCATTATAAATACTAACCAATCGATATGGTGTGAACAGTGTGTGTAACCAATTAGCAGTTTTTTAGCTTGCCACGTTTGCAGTAAGAAAGATATATAATCTGTGTGATTTCACCTAATAAAATGGCTGACTGGCTGGCTTCCTGGCTTCATGGCTTCACCTAGAATTCATATATTGAATTGCATGTTGCTCCCAGCCGATCGCCACAAAGGAATTGGGGGGAAAAAAATTAAGTTGTGGTGACCACCCTGAAATATCCTAAAAGGTGACTCCCACAATGTGAATACCCATCTTCTTAGAACATTATGTACCTAAAAGATTAGTTGCCCCCCCATCATTCCACTATCCTTCCCACCTGCTGAACACCTGGGGTAATGTCAGTGAAATGAAAGATGCAGACTCATTTTCCTGTTATTCAAAAATTCTATGAGCCCATTTCTGGCTGGACTCCTATATACTGCAGCCCTGCATCCTCAGGGACTACAGCTCCTACCAAACAGGGATAAGTCTCATGTAGAGAGGGTTTTAAAAGCTCAGTCTTGGCCCAAAACACAGACTCTATCACCTGGTTGCTCCAGAATCCAGTCATAGAAGTATAGAATTACAGAAATGGTTTGAGCTGGAAGAGACCTCAAAGCCCATCTCATCCCACCCCCTACCATGGTCAGGGACACCCTTCACTAGACCAGGGTGCCCAAAGCCCCATCCAACCTGGCCTTGAACACTGCCAGGGATCCAGGGGCAGCCACAGCTTCTCTGGGAAACCTGTGCCAGGGCCTCAACCATCCTCACAGGGAAGAATTTCTTCCCTATATCTAATCTAAATCCACTCTCTTTCAGTTTAACCTCCTTACTCTTCATCCTATCACTACATGCCCTTGTAAAAAGTCCCTCTCTGGCTTTCAAAGTACTCATGGTTCACAGAGTTTTACTCTTAAACTCCAATAAAGAGCAAACCTTCATTTAATACAACAGTGAAAACAGTACTTCATATTGTGAATCAAACCCCTGGTTTGACTGCTAGTTGCAAATCCTGGTTCTTTAACATCCACACCTAAGTTTTACATGCACCAGAACCTCTTCTTTTTTTAAATCCTGATTAAATTCTCCTTTTATTTTCAGCTTCCACTACAGAAAAAGCTTACCATAAGCCGAAAGCTCCTCACTAATCTCCAAATCTCCATGGAGAGTGCATCTGTTATGGTGTTCTCTCTGATCTTATAGTTTTCTAGTTTTCCTACTGATCTAAAAATAACTTTTTTGCTCTTTTTTTTTTTTTTTTACAAAACCTGTTGTTTCTTTTTCAGAATACAGAATATCAGAGTAACAGCTATGAAATGAAGGAAAAAAAAATTCCATTCTTCTGGCTTTGAAGAAAGCTAATAGAAATAACCCCTGATTCACTCAGAGAACTATTTTTATGCCATTTATAGGCATGACCTTCAAAGAAAGACAAAGCACCTTCTTCAGTGCTTTGAAATACTTGTCATTGGATCTAAACCTGCATCAATGAAATCAAAGCACAGCATTCTCAGCTTAGGTGGACCCATGCAATGTAGGGAGGAGCACCTCTCTCCAGGACCATCAAAGCAAGTCTGTTCAAGCATCCTTGAACACTTTGTCAGGTAACACACTTTAGGTCATCTCTGTGGGACCAGACCCTGCCAGGAAGAGCTCCTATGGCTCCTACAGAAAAGTCACTTTGTACCTTTGCCTTTGTATGATCAGGAAGCACCTCTGTACATCCAGCAGTGGTGGCCCGAATTCTGCTACAGGATAAGTGCCCCCCTGCCACTTAATGATGTGCTGCCATTGACAGGACAATATATGTTCTTTCCTGTGCTTTGAGCTTGCTTGATTTACACTGGGACATCTCATTTGGTGCCTTCCAACTTCTGTGCTATGACAAAAATCATACATGGGTTGCTTTTCCCCTCCCCATGCAATCAGTGGTCCACACTGTATCCCATACCCTTCCCCCTCTTCCATGACAAGCCCATTTAATTTGTCATCATACAGAAGCTGTTCCATGCCTTGTAACAGGGCTTTTTCTGCCCTTGCCCAGGTCTTTCCCTCTTCCACCATTTCCTCTGAGGCAGAGCATTGGAGTTGTACAGGCACGGAGCAGACATGGCATGCCAGGAGCACAGGCAGCAGCTTGGCACATTTTTCCAGCTCAGTCCCTACATTTACAGTTTCTCCCATCTCGTTTCTGACTGTAGCTGAGCTCACTGTGAGGACAGAGCAAAATGAGATTGAAACACTGCTGCATGCAGTCAATACCACCTGGCCTGCAGCTTTACACTGGTGTGATCTCCTGTGGGTTCTGAGCCTTGGCTGGCCAGATTTATGGACAGATTACCACTGAAGGGGAGAGGATGATCCTGGGAGGAAGGCTCCTGAAGGCTATGCAGCCTCCACCTGCCTGTACCACTTTACCCACTGCAAGCACTGCCTGCTAAGGTTTTCCACTCTGCGCTTTTTGCCAGATGAACAGAAAAGGGAAGATGATCCCCTCTCCCCAGGTTTCAATCCCCCAAGCTCTCTCAGAGAAGAGCAGGGCAAAGCTACTAGTAAGAGAGCACATTAAAAACCTATTCAGGTAGCACTCCACTGGGTCAGGATGCCCAAACCGTGGTACCTTCTGAAGCTTGGTTTGTAGGACCCCTTGGCCAGAGCTGCTGGCTGTCTTTCGGGGTCATGGAGGGCAGAGGGCAAAAGAGGTAGAGTAAGTATTTTGTTCTTTATTCAGGGAATCATTTGAATTAGGGTGACAGACAAATGACCTCTTAACCTTAGGCTCTGGGTGCTGCTCATTACAACACAATGGACCTCACCCTCTTTCAGCAGTCATGGGAAAGCACTTGACTACAGACAAGTGCAGATTGTGGCTTGAACTTAAACAGCATCGAAAGCGGCCTTGGTGTGAAGACATACAACCTTGTGATCACAACCCGGAGATGAAACAACAGGTAACAGCACTGATCTCTTGCTTTATTTGAAAGCACATTCAGACAACAAAGTGCAGAAAATAAAGTCTGCCCGTGATGCCATCCATCTGGTGGTGTGTTCAGAAGAGTAAAAAAGGGCAGAGAGGAATGAAAATAACCAATCTGTTTTTCCAATACAACGACAGCAAAGTGTCCCTTGGTGTAAAGTGCAGTCAGTAAGTTAGGTTCTTTACTGTTTCATAACACTGTGCTATATATTAGGAACATATTGACTCAGCAACACCACTTAAGTTACACAGTTATTTACAGGTTCACTCCATAAATTTTCTCTTATGCTGTTGATTGCAGTTCCAGGACGTTGCACTGACACACAACGCATTGGAAACATTTATGGGCACCAACCATTGAATTTCGTACTGTGAGTTACAAGACTGCATCAGTTTATAAACTATTCTACTGCTCTGACCTCTGGAGCTCATTAAGGATCATATTCAGATCTTCCATGACACTTTGAGCTCCAGTATACCAAAAAAATGCAGTAATGAGTATTCTAGAAAGTTCTGTATTAATTTCTTACAGCTGTATTGAGTGTTGCTTGTTATACCAACATGTGATTACTGATACTTAAGCTGTGTAGTCCAGTAGGCCTCAGGGAGGTTAAGTGCATTTTTAAAAGAATATAATGAAGCAGACCACAGATAAATCACTCAGCAATAGGAACAAAGTGGCCTTCAGCTTTCCTTGCCTTTATGCTACTGGCCAAGTTAAATCCTTACTGCAGTCAGTACCTCCCCTCAGATCAAGGTAAGTTATGCAAGCCAGGGCTGGAGGACTATCCTCTTGAAAGTGGTCAATACATCTGGCATTTCTCAGGTCCAGCATGCTCCCAGAAAGCTAAAAAGGCGCTTTCTCCTTTTCTTTTGATCACAGCTGCAGAGTATGACCAGTCTACCTATTTCTGTGGGGTTGCTCCTGATCTATCTCACCTCTAATTGAGAGAGATGCCTAGCCACTGCCTACTTCCCCTCTTCCCTATGGACCCAGAACGTTGATTGTAGGTGTTGTAAACCAGGTGCAACTCCAGCAAGGCTGGTAAGGCTGTTATGGTGGAAAACATGCAACACAAATAGGGAATACAAGATCCTTTTTTTACATTAGAAACTTGAAATAGATGTAAATCACGGACTTCAGCAGGAAGGAATTTGATCCCCTACATAGAAGAGAAATCTAACTAAGATGTGACTGTGATTTCTTGCTCTACAATACTACACATAGATCAGGATATTAAATGTGAGTACAGTTCTCTGGACAACAAGCTGAAACAATAAATATAACACACACAATGAAAACTACACTTGAAAAAATTTCTTAATAGGGCATACACTCAATTGTAGGAACATCTTTCTATACAATGAATACACCTAAGCTTTATGATGATAATTAAATTTAGTTTATTTTGAGTCAGTATCAGTAAAAGTCTATTGATATCTTTGTAAATCTTACTCTATTAGAAGTATAAACTCTAAGAATGAAAATTTAGGTCACAAACCACTAACAAATGTTTTTCTAAAGGTAATGCTCTCATGTAATTTCCCCGCAGTTATTTGGTATGTTTTAATTTAATCACTTTGAGATTCCAGATTTATTATCCTATTCTCAAACGCTCAATAGCATAACTGAAAATATTTTATTCCAAGAAATTTTCAATCGCAGAAATTACAGTACTTTATTTTATCTTGGACTCCAAGTGTTGCAAAATGATACCTCTTTGAAAAACTCATCTAATAACTGAGAAAGCAAAGCTAGTTCTTTCATAACAAAGTTTAACTTGGCATCTACACATGCCACTGCATTGCACCAACTTTCAGTTTTGAAACAACTTCATCAGAAGGGGAGTCTCAGTGTATGACAGGTCTTTTGGAGCTGGTTTCAGTGTATGCAACCTGCCTGTGTGTATAGTAAAGTCCTTTCCCCAGCAGCACAGACAGATCCTGTGGTGAGATCCTACTGACATTGAAATTAGAAAATTGTTCTGAAAAATCAGATATCACAACTAATGGTGGTCATTTAGCAGTATGTCCAGTTATAAATAATTTCTGCTAGTGGATTAGCTAATCTGCTATTGAGTATCTGGTAAATCGTGCCCTATCTTCTCCCCTCATGATCTCCCCCAAAGTTTAATTGGTCCTCTGGTTCAAAAAATCCCATCTCAGCTTTTCCTGTCTTAGCTTCCAGCTCTGATTTCTCATTCTATCACATTCTGAGATTGTGAATAATTCCCTTCCTTCATTTACATTATTATTGCCTTAAAGCTATTTATAGACTGATATAACTTACTTTCAGACCTTTCCTCTTCATGGCTACTTAGCTTAACCCTGTCATATTCTTCTCTTAGCTTCCATTGATTATTTTTTCCTTTCTTGTTGCACTTTCTTTAAAGGTTTCCTTAGTCTTGGGGACCAGAACTGTAGGCAGACAGGCAGGTTCTCCACACACAGATGATTCTAAAATAATGGCTTATAATAGAGAATCAAGTATATTCAGATGCTTCAGAGAAACACTTTTAGGCATTGCAAATTGTCCCCATGAATGCAAAACACTAAGGTAAGATTTCTTTCTTGATGTTTTGCAAGATTGGTACAGAAAGAGCAAAATGTTCACACCAGCCTCTGATTTTAAGATGCTAACCCTCTGTGTTGCCCCTTTTGTAAACTGAAAAGACCATCACATCTCTGGTTTTATATCTATTTTCTAAATGTTTCATATTTTCACTAAGGTAGGAACATACTTGATGTGATGCAAGCATTATTCATCATTTCAAATATATACTATACAACATCCTGTATCCACCATCTATGACATTCTATGGAAAAGTCAAGTTTTGGTCAATGCAATGGTTACTTGACATACCACAAATTTCTTTGTCATATTCCACAAATATTGAGAGATCTACACCTGAAATTCCCTTTTTCTTCTAGATCCAGAGTACTGACTCAGGGATCCTACTAAACCTTTGCTATTTATTAGTATCTTCCATCCAGATGTTTCAGTTACCTGATTTGATACTGAATGTCTCCCTTAGAGCTCTAACAAATGAGGTGGCAATTTTCTAGGATTTTCTTCTCTGCCCACTTGAGACACTCCGTGATTGGTAAAGGTTCATTGTCCATAATTAATAAATAATCCTTTAAATTCAGAAGTAATGAAAGCATGAAACCTTGTAACTAAGTCTTGTATTTAAAAAGATTTTATACTCACCTATAGGTCTAAGGCCCACTCCACCAGCTATAAAGTGAAACAGAGACATAACTGGGGAAGGGAAGATCATGCTGGGCAGTTACAAAAATAACCCTCTCACTGCATGCATCATGTGCAAATTAATGGGGAACACAAGTCCTCCTGACAAGTGGAGTATGTAAATAAGAAAAAGGTCAGTGTGGGATGCACAATGGCCCAAGAACGTATGTAAACATGGTAATGATATTAAAGGCCTCTTCCCTTCATTGCTCAGAAATGGGACTCCAGAAACTCAAGCTTCAGGTGGCTAAATGTTCTTCTTTGGGGCTGGAGAACTACAAAGACTTGTGAAACTTGGAGAGATGTAGATGTGGAGGAAGCCAATAAAAGATCTATCTGTCTTGGGTGTAGAGAAAGAGAAAAATGGTTTTTACAGTGATTGTTATTTGTTAAAAACTTCTTACCTAGGGCAAGACTCATTTGGGAGCATTCTGAGCTGGGAAAGGTAACTAAAAAGATGTCAAAGCAGCTTTCCTCAGGGATGCAGATTGACAGGTCCAAACATTCCCTGCTGGGAAGAGCTAGAAATGCAATCATAAAACTAATAATGTAGATTTGAGAAGAACTGTGTCCCTGGCCAGTTAAGAGCAATTTGGTTTTATTCTCATGATCAAGATGACCCTGCATGCTGGATATCATCCAAAAGACATTGTCCATTGTCAACAAAGAGGAAAGTTCCACCAAAGAATTCAACTCACTAACATTGTGCCTGTCAATACATTAATCATACTCTCTTCATATGAAGGCACATCAATTTTCTCTTTCCCTTTGCATGCCACAGAGCCAAAAATCTTCTGCTGGCTGCAATCTTGCACTGTAGACCATAAATATTTTTAACAAACCACTTGTTGGTTTGGGTTTTTTCATTATTATTACAGGTGGAGAAATAAATTTTGCTACAGCTGCATTCACCTGGTGGACAAATGCTCTCTACTCTCTTCTGAAATCTCACAACCATAATTTTCATTTTTTGTACTTTACCTTCTTTCATAAAAGTTTGCTTATTTCCTCTATTTCAAGTGTCTCTTAGAGCATTGTAAATCTTGACAGTTTTACACTGTCAATAGACTTCCAAGTCTGTAGAAGGTTTATAGGCATTCTTTATCTATTACTGAAAATGACGAAATTTAATGACTCCATGTCCACATACTTTGTATAATTTCACTGTCTGTAACCTTGAAATACAGAGTAGTGGCTTAATCTCACTGGACAATCTTACTGCCCAGGTCAGCTCATTATCTAAATGGAGTCTTAACCTTTGTCAATTATTTCCTTCAAGCCATAGACAGACAATTCAGATATTTTGCTTCTTGGCAGTTCAGTCTAAAGGTACACATAGGATATATAACAAAAGATTTCCATTTATAGGTATTATTCTTGACGGCACTATTTTCATTGAAAAACATTTAGTTTAATGCTAATACATAAAAAGAGGGACTTTCTTAATGTAACAAGGAGGCTGAAATATTGAAAATGCAATAAAGAAACCATTCTTCAGAGTCATATTCCCTCCTCATTCATCACACTGAGTAGGTTTGATTTTGTTGGTGCTTTGACTAAGCTCAGGGTTGAAACTTGCAAAACATTTACAAGATTTCTTGAACATCAAGTGAGAGACTCATTTTTTGGTGACCTCTGACCAAGATTATATGTCTCAGTTTTATACAGTAATCAATTATCAGATGCCACATATGGGGAGGACAAAGCTGTGTTCTGGCTACAGTCTTCAATTGAATTCAAAGTTGACCATGAAAATTGGAATCTATAATAAAGCACCTAATACCCCTACCACCGGGATCCCAAAGGGAGCTTGAGCTAGTTGTATGATCTGCTTCATACGGGACAAAGAAGATGATCCAGTTCTCTTCTGTGATTGAAACATATGAGATCCATAAGCTCCTACATTCATATTCTGCATTTAAATTACACTGCTGCATGCTCAAATGTTTATGTCTTGCTTGATTCAGGAAATCATCTCTCTCCTGAACACAGGCTCAGTATAAAAATGTCTAGCGGTTCTTACAGAGCAAGATACTATTCAGTAGCAGTAAAACCATGTCTTCAAACAAATATAATTATGGCACAATCAGATCAGCCCCAGAAGTCCTGTTCAGTATGACAGGGAATACGTTAAGCACAATTGTGAATTAACTGCATGACAAAAAGACACGTTAAATGTTAAACAGTAAAACAACTGGAACACTTTCATAAACCCTTTCTTTCCTCAATGGAATGATTGAGGCAAAAAATTAAACCCTCATAACTTTTTTTTTTCAGTGATCAATCAGCATAAATCAGTGTTGGAAACTCTTGATTTGTAATTAACTTATTTTCGATAGTATTGTATTCTTCCCAAAGAAAAAACCTCAAAATCATTATTTTTAGCATTAAAAATGCTAGGGTTTTTTTTCTGTAGCAATGCTTCTACCTTAAGGGAAGTTAAAAAAAAGGACAAGAATGGGAATAATTATGGCTCAGATCCAATGCAACTATTTTGGCTGCCTTGTTCTGCAGCTCTTCTCAAGACACATTGTTTTCCTATTGAGTGTATTAGGAACTTAGAAGCTTTATTTTAGTAAGATTGTAACTTTCTAAAATTGTTCCTAATCCTCATACTTCCAGGGCTTAGTATTTAACAACTGGACACAACTGCACTTGAAAAGACCTTTCTGTTAACTATGCTGTAACCTTTTTCATGAATTCACTATCTTTGAGTCTGATTCCATACTTAGACCTGAGGCAGGATTTGTTATTTTATATTAAATAGTGATCTGAAAGAACAGTGAAAAGTACAATACAAGGTGAAAAAAGTCAGCTGCCATTCAAGAAATCAAACCTGTCTGCTTATTGCCATCCCATTTCATTGCACTTTTGACCAGAGAAAGGTAAAAAGGTGAACATGCTATTGATTTGCTCAGTTTGGGTTGTATGGAACCGACTTCATTTAGGTTCTGCTTTTGTTACAAAGTCCTTCATGGTTCCAAACTCTCTGAATGAAGCTAGCATTTGGGCAAGAGACCTTTCCCATCTTGCTCATAAATACTGCCCATCTGTGGTGTACGAGTGTGGCACTAATGATCTTGCCATGACTAAAAAAAACGTATTTCCAAATATTGAAGGACTGAAGTCAAAGTGGTTTTAAGACAGCTTGTAGCCATATGAGTTGGAGAGATACTCACAAGGGAAAATCAGTGGGATGACGTTTCTCCAATGGGTGATTTGGAATCCTGATAAATGGAACTCTGACTCTGATTTGTCCTCTAAGAAATCCTTTCTTTTATGCTCATTCTCCAGTGACTGCAGCCAGAATCTAGGAAAATTAGCTTTAGCAAATTAAAACTGGCCTTTGTGAACACTTCCCATTCTCTATAGGAAAATATAATCTAAAATATCACTTCTGTTAGTGCAAAAACAAAAATTCTGAAGTGAATAAAGAATTTTTATACAAATGAATTTTCTCTGTTTCTTTTTCCTCTAACTTACAACATTTGCCCATCTCTACTCGCACTATATTAGTCAGGATGTAAAGAACTACATTGTACATAGGACTAGAGAGTAAAATAAAACTGTCCTCATGTTTTAATTTATTTACAGAAAGAGGAACTTGAGACAGTATGATTGTTTGTCATCAAGCTTTCATTTGCTGTATGTGAAATGAGCCTTCATACTTCCAGTTGGGTTTCGTTCATCGCTGTTGAGTCTCTGTGTGCAGATATGGTATACATCCTATGGGAAGGAGAAAGCACAACAAACATTTTATTCTTATCAAGCTGACAGTTAAGTTCCTAATTCTGGGAAGTGATTTTCCCAGAACATTTTGTTCACTACATAAGCCTAGGAAAGCCAGCTTGCATTCAGTATGAGGAACTACAAGAAACCTCCTTCAGTGTGATACCATGGAGATTAAACATAAATCCAGTCTCCAAAGATTCACTGAAGTCTACTTCAGATTTGTCTCCAATTTGCCTAAAACTGCCTAAGGGTCTTTGGTGAACTATATTCACCTCCTCAAACAGTTATAACATATAAAATCTGTATATTCTGCAGATGAGATAAACCTGCATGTGAGATAATAGAAAGATCTGCTAAGGGAAGCTGTGGAAGCCCAGAATCCCTCTCTAGACAACACAACAGAAATGCTGGAGTTGGTAAGGCAATAATATGAATGATACAAAGGGGTTTTATGCCTCTGAGAATGAGGTACCAAGGCAGCGATGTTCTGGGCTTTGCAAGTCACTTATATAGGATAGGGCATTTGTGGCTTTCATACCAGTCTACATTGTCAAATTAACATTCATGTCAGATTAACATTCATCATTATTTCATGGCTCTTTAGTCACAGAAGTAAGATATTTCTCTGGCATCAGGCAGAAGTAGAAGCATTTTTCTCCATGTGCAGGATTAGCATGTCCAGGAGCTTCACTAATGGTCAACTTGGATTTCCCAGGAAGTTGTAAATGGAAAGGAGGACTTTTTATGAGACTATTACACTTTGATTTGTTTGGTTTGGGTTCTTTTTGGTGTGAGTGGCACCTATAGGGTGATTAAGGAACTACTGTGTCTCCCTGATAATTCTGTGGCTCAGTGTCATGGTTAATTATATAAGGAATTAACAGAATTCTCTCCCATTTAAGTCACTGGCAGTGGAGGTCATCAGCAACTTCTGGAGGTAACCCATATGATGGCATGAAAGAAAATGAACAGGACAGGACTGATCCAAAAACCACTAAAGCCAACAGGATTTATTCTGAACTATATCAATGGAGTTGCAGCTGGGTCTAAAACTAAGAAATATCTCCTTGCTTCTCTTTTAACACCTAGAATTTCTTTACAGACAAGACCCTGCATAGGTCGAGGTTGAGAACAAGAAATAATACGATTCAGAGCTGCAACACTTGATAGATCTTGGTACCTTTTTGGAACATTGTGTGTTTAAATTTTATTTCTCAACGAACAAATTACCTTGATTTATTCAAAGATGTCTTCTTCTCCAGTGTCTTCAATCCCCTTGATCGGCAACAGGCAAACTTACAATCAATGACCTGGTAAATAATTGGGTTGTACATAGCTGCTGACTTCGCAAGCAAAGTTGGTACCACTGAAAACTGAATAGGGACTGAATCTGGCTGTCCAAAGGCTGACCACACAGAGACCACAGCGTACGGGATCCAGGCAATGAGGAACCCTGCACAGATCAACATTGCCACCTTGTGAGAGGAAAAGAAAAAAGAAAGAAGTTAACCTAGCAGAGTACACCCTGACATCCCAGCACAGAGCTGGGCAGAATGGAAGGGAATACACGGCAGAATGGAAAAGAATAATGATGACTCGCTTCAGATAAATTTAGAATATGAACAAAAGCTGTCAGACATTTCTCTTTAGTGCCCTTTTTTCCTTTCACTTGCCACAGAGCAGTTAATGAGTCCTAGCACAGACCTTTAAAAATGCTGTAAGGTCAGGCTAAACATGAGGAAACCAAAATGAGATCTCAGAAAATAACAATCCTTTGATATGAAATTTAAATTATTTAAGGAGGGGAGTAATTTCAAAACATACAGACTCTCTGCTTTAGGATATATAAAAGAGCAGTGAATGTTTTTGAAAGGTCTTTGAAATGAATGCAAGTCGAACTGGAAATATTTCCTACAGGATTTATCTTTGGTTTGGTTTGGTGGGCTTTTTCCTATTTCTTTCTTATTTGAGGAGCCCTTCACTTGTCCAATCTCTTCCAACCAAATATTACTCAGATTGTTAAAAATCCAGTCTCTCTTTCAATCCAGAATTAAACCAGCATACACTGGGGAAGCAAAACAAACGAATTACTAAATCCAAGTCTTCCAGATTCTAGGTCCTTTGAAATCAGATTCCAAAATCTAAAAAAAATCGAAGTCTTTGCAGAATTTTTCAGGTCTGAATTAGGTCTGTGGGAGTGAGGGACCCTGAGTGTCTCTGAAGGTCATTTTGTTTAGGAGGGTGTGTTCCTGTCTATACCTTCTGTAGCTCCTTCTTCTGCATCACCCTGTACCAGTCACCAAGGCAAAAGCAAAGGAAGTTAACAAAAGTAGAAGAGTTTGCAACACACTGTTCTAACTCAGGGCTTCTTCCTCTCTTGTAGGCTGTGCTGCTGTCCCATGAAGAAGTTGTCAAAACTCAGTAGGACCAATAATGTGCCACAAGGATGGTCACTGGTAACAGGAGGAGGGAGAAGAGTTTTGATTAACTATGTATATCATTTGCCTGCACCTAGAAGGGGGGTCTGTCTCCCAGTGGAAAAATGGCAAATATTTTAATCTCCTTCAAAACAAATATGGAAAAAGAGAGAATCAAGTAATTTAATAAGGCACGAGCTGTCAAGTATCTGGGTATACCCACCCCAGCAGATAAAAAATGCTTGTATTTACCTGGGTAAATTGAATTGAAACTATTGGCAGTTTAATTGAGTACAACATCCAGTTTTCTTTCTCCTAACCACAGAGTGAATTCTGTACTCCATTACAATCTGTAGAGGCTTTGAAAAGCAAATTGCTACCAAACATTTCATTTGCATTCCTGGTAAATGAGAAAGGGGCTTCCTCTTAGCACGAGGCAATGTAGCCATAGGGTTGTTTAGCACAAAACTTAAAGAAAAACTATTTGGGGACAAAACCTGTGGTTTACATACTTCACCTGAACCAGCCTGCCTGCACTCAATCACAGCCTGACATAGCTTCCAGTGACATCATGCAATAATACATACTGAAGAACATATGCCATTGTACTGCTGCCTCTGACGGACTGTTACTGCATCCAGATTGATGGCAGTACATGTGCACTCATTTGGAATAAGGCAATGAATAGGATTACGACAAGAATTCATCACAAAGCAGAAGGCTTTTGGATATTGTATAACCTTTTCTGGATCCTATGGGTCCACATCTTGCTGATAATATTATTTTCAGAGAAATGTCATTCTTTTATGCTGTTTTTGTTGTCTGTCATTGAAGAAACAGTGCGTGTGAACCAAGGATCTCAACCACATCCTGTTTGTTACAAACTGTGCTGTGAAGTTAAATGGGTTAAGTTGGAGACTCATTTTCCATATTTTTATATATAACCCAATATGATGTTCTCCACTCTGGATCTGAGATGGAAGGGACATCTATTAGTGTTTTAACTCATTAAAGTTTTATGTGATCCCTCCAATATGGCAAAAATAAATCTGAAACCTCAAATCAAAACTTTTATTTACTCTTCAAAGGAAAGGTCCTGAATAACTGCAAAACAGTACTGTACTGCAGCACCCCTTTTTAAAGGCAAGGACAGTTTTATCAGCTGCATTGGCAGCACTGACAATGCAGGTATCTAGCTGACATTCTCCACTATGTTTAGACATGTCCCTTATTGCCATGTATTATATAACTTCCAGTTCAGTTCCCCAAAAATGTAATAAAATTCGATCAGCCAAGCAAAGGATGCTGCTTGTCTCCCTCCTGGCATGGCTTACAGAGGCTGGTGAATCTTTTACAACTAAGGAATATGGGTTTGTTTCCATAGGCTTTTTTATTTTGAGCTATTTCCTGGCACAATAACCAGTATCAGCAAGGATCATGGCTGTCACCATTGCCAAATAGAAAATAGACTCAATCAAAAAGGGAAAACAAGATGTGGTCTGAGATGGAAAATTAATTTTATCACTTGAACGCATTTTTATCAGCAGCTCATGGCTGAACCTAAATGCTAAGTTATTTGTGTAAAAACAATTGCAGTGTCACAGGAGTGACTTTGGTTTATATCTTCATTAACAGAGGAATGTAAGCCATCTGAGATTTTTATTTCCCTGCTACAATAATCTGCTTTTTAACAGTTTTTCCTGTTGTAATTCCTGGGCACCTTAAATGCCTTAGAATAATTCTTCACAACTGCTTCTGAAAGTGAAGGGAGTTTTATGATGGGAACAGGGCCACAGGGGATGACGTGACTGGTGTAATGTGGCACAGGGAGGCTGTGACAGAGCTTCAGACCGAATCACAATCTCAGGGACTTGAGTATCCTAATCACAAAATTATGTTTCAACTTCTGCCTTTTCCCATCTTGACAGTAGTGTTGAGAAAGCTAAAAGAACCACCTTCAGAGCGCTGTACTCTCTCTGTTTAGAAGAGCATATGGTTGAAGTTCACCAAACCCATTTTTATAACCTGGCAAAGCAAATTGATTTAAATCTTTCTACCTACCTTGGTCAGCTTCATTTCAAGTATGTGGCTGTTCTGAATCCTGGTATCATAGTGAGCAACCTCTTTGGTGGATGACTTGACTTTTAAAATTATTTTGACATAGGAAAACACAATCACTGCGGTTGGGAACAGGAGGCAAAAGAAAAGAATACTCAGAATAAAAGCCTGTCCGGCCACCGAAGCCTGTGCCAGCCACCAGTCCAGAGTGCAGGATGTCCCAAACGGCTCAGGGGCATAGCTCCCTACACCAGCAAAAGGCACCGTAGCCCAGAACGTAGCATAGGCCCAGATTATTGCCAGACAGATAAATGCATGATGTCTCTTCAGCCAGGTACCTGGAAGATAATTCAAGAGTTACAACCTCAGGCCCAGGTGTTTTTGGCACAACTGTTCATGTCATTCTACACATGCAGTAGGTGTTTGCTTAGCTGCTTGACAGCATCTACAGTAGGGTTCATCCCACCTCCTTCCAGGTATCAATATTTACCCCTGAGCTAGCCACCCCAGATCACATTTTACCACATGAAGAGAAATACACACTCAGAAGGAGGGCTCCACCCAATGTTATTTCAGGTCTCTACTTTAGGTTGTGAAGACTTACGCTAGAAGAGTCCATACAAAAACAATCCAAACAGCTAACTCAGCAACAATCATGGGAATCTTGTCTGGTAATTTTGACACTTACATTGTGGTGTATTTATGATGTGTGGTCAGATCAGACAGAGGTTCAGCCCACATGAAGGACTACGTCTTTAACTTAGCCTGCATTGCTCAGTATGAAAGCTCGCTCACTGCAACTGTGTGGTGTAACTCACATTATTTCCCACTCCTCTTGCCAGTCAGGTGCTCCAGGTTTCTAATGACTGATTTAGGCTTTATACAGAAAATGTCTGTTTACCACCTAGACTGAACATACTAAATATGTTTATTGTTCTTTCATTTTGATGAACAACCATGATCAGATAGCTCTTGAGAAAAAAAGGTTTTGAAGTGTTCTGTCTCTCTTAATCCAAGATGTCATACTAAATACCAGAGCTCATTGCATGGATATGCAATATATATACCAGAGCTCATAGCTGGCCATGAAAGATTTACCTCAACTCAACAAGTCTGTGAAAAATTGTCCATGATTTCAGTTGCCACTGAATTATCTTGGTAAGATTTTTATAGTAAGAATTTAAATCCTGATTAATGAGAATGGTGTGTTTACAACTCAGCTAAGGAGACCTTCCCTGCACTCACATTTAAGAAAAAGTACAGATGTGCCAGGATCTATGAGAGCAGGTCTTTGTTATCATAGCTTTTACACAGCTTTTAATTGACAGCACCATCACTTATTGGAAAGAATAGCTTACTTACACCTCCGAGCTGCAAACATGTCTTATAACTTAACATCATATGACTGATTTTCTATATTATTATAACGAAATCTGTTGTACATCCCTCAAATAACAGGGTCAAGGTGTTTCTTATAGGTAAATTTGCCTTGAGGATTCCTTGTATTTTGCTAGAGAGGTATTTCTTTCCAGTGTAAGAAAAACTCCTTCTCTAAACTGTGAAAACATATTTAACAGGGAAGAATGCAGCATATAGTACATCATATGCAAGAGATAGAAGTTATTGATGGATATGGTGATAAGAGCTTTGATAGCTAAATTAATTTCATCCTCTCAGGTTCCATCTCCATATTAGAGAGACGATATCACATTAGATCTATTGCACATCCAAATATTTTAGATGTTTTAAATAGCTTGCCACATATCCTAAAGGAATTTAGGCATCTAATAAGGAATACTCTTGTGTTGGTCTGTAAGACCTTGTAATATGTGCAATACTTGCACCTGTTAATGTTAATAGCCCTTGATAGACACAAAGTGAGTTATCTACGAGTGGGTACTAAAACTCAAGGCTTAAGCAGATAGGAGAAACACAACAGTGAAGGCAATATGTCCAGCAAAACTAATTTAGCTGGGATTACTTGGGTCATGCAAATACGTTTCTCTTACCTCTTTCCCTCTTTATTCAACAAAAGTATTCCAAAGAGCTTAAGTATGGTTTCAGTCTGGAAACCTATGTCACTTAATACAGGTTTTCTATAGTTATGTAGTATAGTTTTCTTTCTTACCATAAGACAAGTGGCAGATTTTTAGGTATCTATCCAGGCTGACAGCTGTCATGGTAATAAGGCTCCCACAGCCAAAGAAGAAACCAGCCCATCCATACCAGCGGCAGCCCATCCATCCAAACATCCAGCGGTGAGAAAAGAAGGAAATAATACTAAAGGGTTTTCCTACGACTTCAAAAAGAGTAAAGGATGTCAGTTGTGATAAAACCACCCTTTTAAAGAAAAGTAAACCTTCCCCTTTGCCCAAAGCTAATAGCAACAAAAATCTTCTGCAACATGGAAGAAGAGAGGGCTTTAGATACTAAAGATGTGGTGGCTTTCATGCCCTCCATCCACAGGACTAAAACAGCTGTAGCTAGATCCCATAGCAACTATGCTGGGATAGGACAAGCAAAGCCTGAAGAATGGCTGGAAACAGGCACTTTACTACAGATCACATGAACTAAGTAAGCCCAAACTCTAGTAGTGAGCATGTGCAAGCTCTTTCCATTATGGAAACTTTAGACTACACGTTACATCCACATGAAAACACATGTCAGTATGTAAGCAGTATGGGTGATGGGTGAATCTGGGTTTGAAACAGGCATAGGTCTAATTAGACTACATCCCTATAATCAGCTGAGTGTCTTCAAACACAGGATAAAGAAAGTTGACTTCAAAGAAGACTTCTACAAACCTGTAAGGCCCAACAATAGGATGCATACTGTGGTAAAGTGTTAGGTTAGAAAGGAAGATGGTTGTATGGTTTCTACTATTTTCAGACACAGATAGAAAGAGGTTACTTGTATATGCAGTATGGACTTCGAGGAATTCAAACAGATTCGTGAAGAGATGTTAGAATTAAATGTGCTGTGCTTAGAGGCAACAGGATTGATTTAAGATTTACTCAACCACCTCCCCGGACAGCCTGTTCCAACCCTTTTGGTGAAGATGTTTTTCCTACTATCTAATCTGAACCTGACTTGAGTTGCAGAAGTGGTTTCAGCTCCTGTCCATGCCACAGTTTTCCTTGCTGACCCCCAGCAGTTCACCTGGTCAAGATATTAAAAAATTTTAAGCATCCCCAAACTGAAGGGAAATACCTAACTGTTTTGGAGACTCTCCTAGTAGCACCTTAGCTCATTTCTTAAGTGGGTGATGCATTATGAAAGTAGTGAAGTTAGGTTATATGTTGTTTCATTCTCACCTTAAAACAGATTACCACTGTTCAAGTTCTTTGAATTCAAGTTTCTATCATGAAATTTATTAAGTTTGGCAACTGTCATTTTCTAGTTGGAAATCTCCATTTCCTGATTTTGTTATTTTTATCTCAAACTAGAAATACAAACAAAAAAATCAACTTAAACGGATCAGAAAACTCAGACATTTAGGAACATCAACATGTTTTCTGAATCCTTCATTTCAACCTACAGAATGACCTGAAAGGCCTCAAGGTCTGAACAGTTCAACTGCAACAGTCAAACAACAGTAAATACTGAACTCCACTTCTCTGTGTGAAGGTGCTTCTTCCTGCACCAGAGTTGCCAGAGCACTTGTTGTTCAAAGCATCTCAGCCACTCTGAAGTAGTTTCCCTGGCTGAACCATATTGTGTGCAATGTCGTGGCAGTTCAGTGAGTTGGTTTATAAAGAAGGCAAAAACAGTCTTGCAAACTGTGATTCTCACAAAGTAACCTATTTGTAGAAGTCAAGACAAAAGTCTCTGTTTTGTTGATCTGTAGAAAAATATCTTGTATTGTTCCCAAGAATATTAAATTTTAGACTAAACTAATGGAAAACTAAACACCCTCAACAGAAAATTAAAACCTTTCTACTAAAATAAAATCTTGAAGCAAATGGGTCTTTGCTCCATTTTCCATCCTTCATTCTTGAAAACCCTTCAAAATGAGACTTATTTTTAAACAAGGTATTTTAGGATTCTTTTCCTTTAGCCTAAACCTGTAAGGAAAGTGCTGCCTGAGCCTGAAGGTTATGCTCAGGTCAATATATTATGTGCTTTTCTCTGAGCAGAATAAATGTAATTTAATTTTTCAAGCAAAAGCTGACCCCAGTGATTATGGTTTCAAGAAATCATGAAATATGGCAAGTTCTAAGACATATATTAAGAGTCAGCAACTTTACTCATTGCCAGCTCTAAAGGCCAAAAAAATTATTTGCACAAAATCAAATTTCTCTCCAGCAGCCCAGGACTCAGAGCATGGAATCAGTGCATCAAAAGGAGCCTGATGCAGTTTTGAACGAGCAGCTGGTGCCACCCTGCGGACATCTGCAGGAAGACATGGCACGACCGAGCTCTTGAACGAGGTGCCGAGGCAAGTCAACGAAATATGAAGATTTGTAGAAAAAGTCCCGGCATCAGTTGGTCCAGAAGACAGAACACATCACATTTCTCGAGTCAACATCTTCCATTAAGGAAAAAAAATTCATATAAAACAAAATAACAACGAAAACCCCAAACAAAACAAGAGAGAGAGGAAGGCAGGCAGGCAGGCAGGCAGGCAGGCAGGCAGGCAGGCAGGCAGGCAGGCAGGAAGGCAGGAAGGCAGGAAGGCAGGAAGGCAGGAAGGCAGGAAGGCAGGGAAGGGTATGACTGTGCCAATCACAAATATTTTTAACTAAATACCTAAAAACAGAGATAGATCCAGATCCTCGTGGATGAGAAGGTGGCCCAGTGCGTGTTGGTGGCAGACCTTAACAGAGAAACTAGCAGCCCTTACGCTAAGAGAGCTGTAGCTTAAATGGTTGAGAAGCAGAACTTTTATGCTTAGGAGATACCTGTCTATATTCCAAATATACACCTATGGAAATTCTCCAGAAATATTCCCTCTCATTGGAGTCAGATATGAGCCTTATAAAATGAAAAAACACTCTCAGGACACAAAGGACATGGGAGTATCATGGAAGAAGCAAAAACTGCTCCTGCTCTATTTTTTTCTTCATCTCAAAGTGCTGCAAGATGGAAATAGTATTTCCATGGATAATATGCCAAAGAAATCATTGGGATTTTTTTTTTGTGGTGGCAGAGCAGAGATATTTACACTAACACCTTTCTTCTGCTGAATTTCTATCTCTTTCAGGAAACCATGTTTACTGATCACCAAGAGGCATCAAAATTGCTGGAAGTTGAGAATGAGCAGCTCCTTTGTCATGTGCAGCTAGAGAAAAATAAGCTTCAGTTTTGGGAGGCTGGGAACTGCTGTTTTAGGCATTTGGATGAAGGCAATAGTATTGGCGAAGGCAATAGTATTGGCAAAGGCAACAGTGGGAAAAGGGTGCACTGGACCTGGGGGCAGGGATCCTCCTATATGTAACATGTAGGGGACAAAGTACTTTGGGAGCATACTGTCATATTGCACAGAGGAGATGCCATGGTCAGCTGGGTCATATCAGGTCTTTATAGGCATTGAATTTTCTGCCACCTAAAGTATCCTTTTACTAAAGGATGTCCAATCCTCTCCCTGCATTTGCATGTAGCCCTAAGCAGTTGAGCTGGATGAGACTGATGTCAAGAGCCAAAGGAATGGTCTTCAAAGGTTTTGGACTCTGCAACTTCATGCAAACCTTTCCAAAACTCCCTCCTGTCATGCCAGGCCATCCAGGCTGTGGAGATGAAATAAAAGGTCTTCAAGTTGGCTGATGTTGCTCTTATTCTATAGATTGACAAAAAGGCATATTTTCCTGACCCAGAGGTAAAAAAGGAAAGTCACTAAAGAGAAAATTATTAGCTTTGATAGTCTGATGGCCACTGGTAATTCCTGATCTTTTCCCTTCTTAACCCTCCCCAGTTATACTTGGCTAAACATGTATTTTTGAGGTGCCCGGATCCCTCCTGTTGCACCCTACAGCAAGAAAATGCCATTTCCTTCAACCATAAGATCAACCTACTTTGTGCTTATTGTGTCAGGATGCACATGGGAGATGTCTTTGAAGGCATGTCTAGTGCTGGGGTGAACGGGAGTTCTGCCTGATTGATAAATCCAACCCTATTTTTTTTTCATTCTCCGTACTTTTCATTTTTTCCCATCAAGTTGTTCAGGAATGTTTTCTATCCTTCTCTCTTTTTTATTTGCAAATATCAGAGCAGAAATATCAGTTGCAAAAGCCATTTTGGTCTCCCCGTGACTTCCAGAGGCCTGCCTCTTGTTGCTGCCAGAAAGAATGGTGGAATAGTAAAAATGAGTGAAAATCAGACATGAAATTACCTGAAATTCCCAGATCACATACTGCTAAATTAACAGTCATTATCTCAGCGGGTCTCAGCTTCTTTTTTCGCTTTGAGGACATAAAAATAACGTACCCATTTCCCAGAGTTGAAAGAATTCCTATTAAAAATAAAAAAGAGAAAAAGAAAAAGAAAAACAACCACATTAGATTTTCCCTCAAAACCAGCAATATTCCACCTTCTTTGAGAAATTCTCTTAAATTTTCATCCTGAACCTGTGGTCCTAAGGCTAGATATTTACTCGGAAACATAATCATCCCATCCTCATTGTGCAGCTCATAGATACATCTATTGCTGGCATGTCCTTCCCACAACAAATGCTATTTTCTCTTCTGTAGCAGGGCACTACCTTCACCACCTGAGCCTGCACAATTATCAACTGAATGCATGCAATAAAAATCCCATAATTCCTCTGTTCTCATCATCGCTGTTTGTCTCACAAACATTTATGCAACAGGAAGAATAAAATTCAGATGTTTGGAATCACAAGGACCCCGATCTCTGACCAACTGTAATCTTATTAAATGCTGTAAGCACAGGTTGAGGGATAAACTGCTAAAATAATGAAAATTAAGATATTAATATCACATCTCAACATTTAGAATAAAGATGTCTTTGTCATACGAAAGAGAAAGGGAACTGGAATTCAGTGGACAAAGAGGGATCCTTTTCATACTGGCTGGCATCATTTTTGGCCATATCACCACCCAAGGACCCACAGGACCAATCTTGCAAGTGGTTAATCAGCCATGGAGCTAATCATACTGGTACCAAATCCTGAAGAGCATCTGGTTGTCTTAGCGAGAACGGTTTCTTCACTATGTCATGTCAGTGAAAGACTTTGGTCCCAGAGTGAGAGTTTTGCAGTGGAAAGAGACGACAGCACACAACATCCCTTTCTGGAAGGAAAAGTCGCCCCTGAAGGTGAACACCCCAAAGGGAGCATGACCTATTCATGTCAGAGTAAAGGAGGTAACTAAGAAGGAAGGAGATAGAGAAGAAAAAGGAGTGAAGAGCCAGGTGTCAGGGACCCCAACCTCCTGCACCACTGTTGTTTTCCCAAAGGGACCTACAATGGCAATAAGGGAGATGATGGAGTGAAGTTCAGCTTGGGAAAGGGAGAGAAAAGGAGTTACTGTGTAGTATTTTAAGTTTGCCATATTCATTTCTCTCTACTCAAATTAGTATTACATGTTTTCAGTTAAGCTAAATTCCCCACGATGAGTGTTTTGCATACAACAGTAATTGATGAGTGACCTCCCTCTCTTCATCTCCACCCCCTCTGTATCTCCACTGCTTTTATTCTTCTTGTTTCTTCCCCATCCCACTGTGAGGACTGTAAGCAAGCAGCTGCCTGGGTGCTTGGCTGCCAGCTGAGGCCTACCCTCCACACTGCAATAAAAGTCATAAAAATCCCAAATTTCCTCTGTCAATGAGAGAGCAAAGACACCCTTCATGGTGTCTTCCTGCACACCCTTATTCCACAATTTAAAAAGACTGCAGCAGCTCCCCATCCACCCAGCAACACCAGCCTCTCCAAATGTTCTACCTTTGAGCACCACATTATGTTTATTGGTCTGCTGAGAGGCCAGGAATGATGTGGGTACTTCAACGCTGAGGGTGCCACATTACACTGAGGGTGCCACATCCTCAAGAAACCCAACCTGGGGACATCCTTGAGAAGGAGAGAAAAAAGATGCCCAGAAGCTAAAAACAGATGGTTTCTCAAGAAATATGAGTAACTGTGGTACTGAAAGTTTACAAAACTCAGAAGAAACATACTTTGATTTTTAATTTTGCCAGCAATAAATGCAATGCACATCTAATTGGAAACATTTCTTATTTTACACTGACAGTATTGCTTTCTATATTATTTTTTAAAATAAAACAGGACAGAAGCAGACTTGTCATTTAATCTTTGGTTTTTTCAGCAAATCTGATTTATCCTTGGTGAATGGAGATCAACCTATTCATATGGCTCTGAAATTTTAATCTGAATTATAATTAGAATCCATTTGAATTATTTTCTTCCTTGCTGATAAGTGAATGATTCTCAATGTTGCTGAGCATTTTTCATATATCTTAATCCTTTTCTCTTTAAATGCCATTTTCTCTCTAGTGAATTTATGATAGCTAGAGTGCCAGTATCCAGTTTGAAATAGCTTTTTAAAGCATCTGACATTTTCCTGAATCTGTTTCAACTGACTGGCAATCCAGGGAGACATCTTCATCAGACAAGCCTCTGAAGCAACTGCTTATTATTAATAGCACTATTTCAGAGACCCCCGGCCCAGTGACCTCCTAATCCTACACCTGGAAGGCATCCAGTGAGACTTTAAGTTTCCTTTTGTCTACACCTGTGTCTGACAATTGCTTATTTGAATTCTTTTTTAATAGAAACTTTATACTCTCCCTAGATGAGCCGTCTAATGCTTCATTTTTCCTACAGTTGAAAAGATTTTCCTAACAATTAGCTAAAGTCCTCATTGGTGCAGTCTCCCAGCTCTGGTAGGATGCTGGCAGTCTGTGTGCCTGGGCTGAGCCTGGGGTTGGGAAAAGGAGAAAAAAGACTCTTCAGATATAAAATAAACACTCTTTTCCAGGAGCAAACAGTTCAGAGCACAACTCCTCATGGCACTGTAATGCTATTACATAAAGAGAGTTGGGCTTGTTCACCCTGGAGAAGAGAAGGCTCAGGGGATACTTAATTACGGCCTACCAGTACCTAAAGGGGCTATAAGAAAGCTGGAGGGGGACTGGTTTTAGGGCTTGGAGTGATACGATGAGGGGTAATGGTTTTAAACTTGAGCAGGGGAGGTTTAGGTTAGACATTAGGAAGAAGTTCTTCACCATGAGGGTGGTAGATCACTGGGACAAGTTTCCCAGAGATGTAGTGGAGGTCCCACCCCTGGAGATATTCAAGGTCAGGCTTGATGGGGCTCTGAGAGACCTGATCTAGTGAAGATGTCCCTGCTTACTGCAGGGGGGTTGGACTAGATGACCTCTAAAGTTCCCATCCAGCCTAACAGATTCTACAATACACAAAGAACCAAGGATGTGATAACTGAAAAAGTGACACCTACAGAAAAAGAGCCAACCAGCAGGAAAAGGTGAAAGTCTACAAAATAAATCTGAACAAACAAGCCTCCTTTTCTCCAATCTGACAACAGTGCTAAACCATCAGAGGGGGAAAAAAAACCCAACAAAGGGTTATTTTGCGATCTTGTTTTGAATTAAGCTGCTTTATAACACGCTGAGGAAGTGTGTAACAGCAGTTTGCAAATCAGTAGTTACTTGCCACTAACGTTCAAAGGAGCTGGTAGCTAGTGGGTCTCCGCTCAGCAGTTAGTTACCCCACCTGGCTGTACAGTAAATCAATCATGCCAGTGATGAAAAGGCTAGTGGGGGAAGTGACAAAGTGAGAAGAATTGGATTCTCATAACCATACGTACCATTTGATCTTTTCTGACCCAGGACAATTAAAAAATTATACATGGATATGAAGTAGTTAGGACAAAAGGTAACATCTTGGTAGAGAATTTAGCACAGGTTGGTCAAGACCCTGATTTTCTTCATAGACTAAAAAAAAGTTATGTTTATATTTTCAAACAGATATACTTCCATTGCACAACCAGCCTGACCCTAAAAGCTCTGGCAGGTTTCCTGATAGTATCCTAGCCTTGTTCACTCACTGTGTAGCTTCTTCCCCTTTTTGAAATAAATCTTAAACTCACTTGCATCTTACTTGCCTCAAACACAAAAAGATACTCTATAACAATCCCCACGTCCTGTCTTACCACCTTTCCACAGCTAGTCCCTCTCTCTCTACTATGAGGATGTCCACAGAGGACATCCTCAAAAGGGGGCCACCTTTTCTTGGAAAGGATCTGCAAAGGAATAAGGGACACAGTTCAGTGGCAGAAGGTGACAAAGGAAAGGTTTTGTCTAAACCACAAGTTATGATAAAAAACATAGACATACCCTGGCTGGGTATGGGAGCTGAATGCTCCATCTCCGTTTTCCATCATCTCTAGGTTGCATGGTTTACAAAGGGTATCTGCACTGCTGTGGATTCACCACAAGACACAGCTACACCCAAAAGCTATTTAAGCACACATTTTTTGCTTGCTATTCTGGATACTTGGGAGCTGTGATTAACTATAAAGTTGCTAATTAAAACAAATTTACAGCCCCTGCAAACCCACTGCGTGGAGTTTTACATCAGTGAATAGTTTCAACAGAGATATGCTTCCTTGTCCTCCACCTTAAGATCCACTATCTACTACTGGAAATCTCTGCACAGCAGTGCTTCATATCCCAGCAGAGATGTGGAAGCTTTGAACTGTCAGAAATCAGCTTAGTGGAAAAGGAAATTTAGGATTGTTTTTGTTTGCAGAAAGTAAAAGAAGCAACTCAAGAGATTTACCTGAGAACAATAAAGATCAATTTCCTACTAAATTCTCATATTTTTCTGGGCCCAAGACATCATTAAAATGTTGCTATCCACCCAAACATGAATGGGCAATAAAACAGAGATCTGCACAACAACAGGAGCTAATGTTGGCATCCCCGAGGTGCTAAGCTAAATCAATCTTGTAAGGTACAACTCGCATGAGAGGCATTAGCCCAAGCAAAGCTTTGTGGGGCTTTTTTTTTTTGTAAGAAAAATGTGTTTAAAGACTATTTTGCCCCACCTATTCACAAGCACAGAAGATCTGACATTACCCTTCCCCCAGTTTTATTGAATTCCCTCTTTTACTGGTTGAGATCTGAGGTGAAAAAAAAAAGAGTAAGTCCTCCTCCACACACACAAAAAAAGGGGGGATTTCTGAATGACTACTTCTTGGCAGATTAATATCCATTTCTGCATTATACACAGTGCCTAAAACACTCCTCTTTGGGTTTGAGATACCAGTTGCCTTAGCTGAAATGTCTGACCAGCATCTGTGCAATGACTGCTTAAAATCATTGTGATGATTGCTAAAAGGAATTCAAACTATCCAGGCAGGATAGCAGATAGCAGTGTATCTTATGCTACAGATGGAAGTCTAAGGAAGATGCAAATATAGCATTTATATATGGATGTGAAAAGCGTGCTTGGCTCTAATGAAAGCTGCTGCTGGAGTGTGTAATGGCCATAAGGGAAGTAAATAACCAAGTAACATGCAATGCAAAACAAGCACACAAAAAATAAGTTAAATCCAGAGCAAAATGTAGGATATGATGTCTAGAGTGACACATTTTTGCAGCAGAGCTGTGGCTTGAACTTCCCTGGCCTGGACCACTAGGTGGAATGAGTCCACCACAGGCTGTCCAGTCCACAACACTGGGAAGGTGGGAATCTTACTGGTAAGTCCTATATCACAGAATCACAGAATCACAGAATCTTAGGGGTTGGAAGGGACCTCAAGAGATCATCAGGTCCAACTCCCCTGCCAAAGCAAGCTCCCTACCTCATATTACACAGATAGGCGTCCAGACGAGACTTGAATATCTCCAGAGAAGGAGACTCCACCACCTCCCTGGGCAGCCTATTCCACTGCTCCGTCACCCTCACTGTGAAAAAGTTCTTCCGCATGTTGGTGTGGAACTTCCTGTGCTCCAGCTTACAGCCATTGCCCCTAGTCCTGTCCCCACAGACCACTGAAAAGGGGCTGGCCAATTCCCCCTGCCACCCATGCCTAAGATATTTATAAACACTAATTAGGTCCCCCCTAAGTCTTCTTTTCTCCAGGCTGAACAGACCCAGCTCTCTCAGCCTTTCCTCATACGGGAGATGTTCCAGGCCCCTAAATCAAACTGATTATCAGCCCCTTTTAAACTATCACTTCAGTCTCCTCATACTGCTTGTGTTAGCCTGTGTCTGCATGGCTAGCTTTTGGCTTTTTACTGGAAATTCATGCCTTAATTAGATTATACCTATGTAGTCCAAGATATTTCACACATGGCAGGGGGTTTTCTTTGAAACTGGATAAATCTACACTAAATAAAGACAATATAACAAGGCAACACTGTACATCGGAAGGATTCATTTCAGCTACTCAGACATATTTCCTGAGATTAAAGTTACATTTGCTTAACTGAGCAAAAAACAACCCATGGAGGTTTGTTTTGGACAGTTCATTGAAGATGTCTATCTGCATAGCAGCAGAATATATATATATTATATATATATGTAAAAAGCTGGACTAGCACATGAATAGTGAGAAAAGCACAGGCATACAACTTCACCTGCAGCCTTTGCTGCTCCCAATTTCTTTCTCAATAAGGTATAAGCAGAAGACAAATGAGGAGCAAACATTATTCAAGACTTTGTGAGACCTCCAGCAAAGGTAGGACTGCTTAATCAGTCAGGGGAAAGGCAGCACAAGAGAGTAGGAAGGAGAGATGTAAAATAGCGACTGAGAAGCATGAAGGTAGGACTGAAAGAGCTTTGTGTTTTGTGCAGGAATGATAGAATAAGAGCATGAATCAAAACTAAAATAAATGTCAAGGAATACACCATACACCCTACATTCAGCCTGGTGTTCAGCTGGATCCCAGTTTTGGCATAGCATAGCTACATGACCTTGGCTCAGCTTTACTGAGAAAACAGCTGCTGAGCTGTGAGAAACTGCACAAATTAAAGCCATAAAACACAAGGAAACCTAAACCAGAGAAAGAAGTGCAAGAGTTGAGGCAACAGTTAGAAGCTCAAGTACTTGAGAGCAAAAATATTGACACAAAGAGATACAACCTTAACCCCATCCCTATAGCAAAGATAGTAAATCATCAAGAACAAGGACTGGTTTATTCCTAGAAGCCATGCAGACCAGTATTTCCCAGGTGAATGACAAGCCTTTGGGATATGAATACTAATACAGAAATCAGCACCAGCTACCCTCTGTGTGCACTAACCAATAAATAATTGTATGCATTTATTTATTCTGGCTGCAAAGTCACTTTGCACATGGTAAAAGACTCCAAACCAAAAGGGAGGAGAGAGTGTTAGGCAGAAAATACCCTTCAATGTAATACCTAACAAAGGACAGCTGATGCCAGGAGCTGACCAAGATTCAAATCAGCAGGTCTGAGGATGTTCTCTTTGCTGTGTAGGACATGAGAGGCTTTGAAAACAGGCCATAAAACCCACATGGCATAGGGGGAAAAGCCAGTTCAGGTCTGCAAGCTAGTAACCTATCAGTAGAAAAATTTTCAGTATTTCTTCCATTTTTTCTAGAAGTTCTACTGCTAGTGACTTTTGTCCATGTGGAGCTGCATTGTTTGTTTTCACTAACTGTTGACACCATATTTCTAACATGTTCTCTCCTTCCCAGATTTTTCTTTCTAATATGAAGAAATATACAATTATGCACGCAATGCACAGCAGCTTCTGCCTTCTTTGTGAGTTCCTACAAGGACTCAGTAACATAGTCATATTTCAAAGGTGTATTACAAAATCATTACCAATTATGGTCAAATAAAACCCAGCTACTATGTCAGCTTCTCTGGAGAGCTTTGATGCAAAGGGGTCTTCCTTCTGCAGGTAATGTGGGAGGTATTCTTCCTGGGAGGAAGTGTTGTGATCTGATGCCATCCCATTCATGTTCACTTCAGCGTCTGAAAAACAAAAGAATGGACCTTGCAACAGAGCATGTCTCCCACCAGAAAATGCAAAGATATTTTCATTCATAAACAAGATGCATCCTCTTGTCTTCATTTCTGCTCTACCATCTCCCAGGGCATTTCAGGATAAATTATTCATTTCATAACTTTATCCAAAAATGTCATTATTCATAGGGCACTCATCACAGTCATCTATCTGAGCAGTACCTAGGTGCCAGTGTGTTTGCAGCATTCTAGGCAGGACCTCTGAGGTGCCCTCCCTGAATATCTTATGGACCTTCATGTTTCCAGCTGGGTGTTACAATGACCCAAGACTGAGAATATAGAAAAAACAAAGCAGGGCAATTGGTTGTGTCTGAATAGCTTCAGTGCTCAATGTGTTTAATATATACTGAACTTCTTGTCTTTATCTACATGCACTGTGCTCATAATATCAAGAAACCAAGAATTATCAGAGAGACAGTCCCAACTATTTCTTCATATCCCTGGGGCTCTATGTCTACAGATGGTAGCTCTGCAAATTTTATAGTTAAGTAAAAAGCTACATTCATACATTCCCCTTAGATTTATTTAGGTGGTGGGTTCTAAGGTAAATAACTTTACATGGCTATGGTTACAACAGTAATTGGCTATTACAGTTATGAAGAAGCAGTGGGACTATTAAAAAATAGAGCAATCTCACATGTTTGTTGAGTTTTCTTTCCATGTCCTTTTGTGTGGAAATGGGATATTGAGGTCAAATGCTTAAGATCAATAAAATGGACCTTGATATGGAAAAAACAGAATCTGGCAGACAGCAATGAAGGTTATCCCTCCCTCCAGAAGTGAGGAATTCTAGCACTAAACAAAAACATTTCTACAATATTTGAAACCATCCAGCCAAGAGCTATTCAGGAACATTCAATCACTCCAGTTTTTCTTCCAGCACTTGGTGGGGCAGGAGTTGCATGCCAGAATTTAGCAGCTGACTCCAAGAGCTTCCATACTTTTTGCCATGGGACCTGGGACAAGTTGTGAGGCTCTAAATTTGCATCTCAGAAGTCCAAACTTGCAGGGAGACTAAAGCAGAATAGAAAATATTTTATGCCTATTTGCTAACTCTCCTGCATCTTGGAGGCAAAGAGTATTCTCATTAACAGTGTGTATGGCCAGAAATGTAGCAGATGACACGTACTTACACCTAAAGTACTCACAACTTCCTCCCCATGCCTCTAGCTTTGAAAAAATGACTTCTTTTCAGGTGAGACACATTGCCACTCTAGACATGGGAGAAGCCAAAAGGTGTCACAGACGCATAGCTTCAAGTCGCTTTATGTCTTAAAAGTTCAGCAGCTTCATTACTTTTCTTTTTCCCCAGTAAAGGAAAAAAAAAAATGCTGATTAAAAAAACCCAAAACCAAAAAAGCCCTTAGGTGACTTCATGACCACTTTCCTCCTTCCACAGCCATGGGGCATACACACTCCAAATTTTTCGTTGCTCCAGATGGCAAAGCAACCATTTAGATTTGGATTAGGTACCATGGTATGGCAGCCTGAACGTGGTCTAAAGAGTCCATCTTGTACAAAGAGATACTATGTCCAGCTTTGGAGCCCTCAAACAAAGAGGGACATGGACCTGTTGGAGCACCTCCAGAGGAGGGCCACAAAAACTATCAGAGGGCTGGAGCACCTCTCCTATGAAGACAGGCTGAGAGAGTTAGGATTGTTCAGCTTGGAGAAGAGAAGGCTCTGGGGGGACTTTATAGCAGCCTTCCAGTACCTGAAAAGTACCTATAAGAAAGCTGGGGAAGAATTGTTCACAAGGCTTGGAGCAATAGGACAAGGGGTGATGGATTTAACTAGAAAAGGGGAGATTTAGGTTGGATATTAGGAAAAAATTTCCTCAATGTGAGGGTTGTAGATCACTGGAACAGGTTAGCCATAGATGCAATGGAGGCCCCACCCCTGGAGACATTCAAGGTCAGGCTTGGTGGGGCTCTGAGTGACCTGATCTAGTGAAGATGGCCCTGCTTACTGCAGGGGGTTGGACTAGATGACCTTCCAACCTTACACATTCTATGATTCTATGAACTTTACTGTTATGAGACGAAACTTAAATTTTCTATCAAAGCCCAGGTTTGGTGCTTCCATTTCCTTTCAGTCTTAAAAATATGCAGTAAGAATTATTACTGAGTTTTGCAACAGTGCAGCATTTATTGAAAATAGGACAATAACAAATTCACAAGTAGTTATGTCAGTGTGTACAGCTACTTTTACAGTAGTAAGCAGTGTGGGCCCACAGCAGTGAATCTATAGAGCAAAACAGTTGCTGCTGAGGATCTTAACTTTTTCAAGGCTATACAATTTTTAAGATCCAGTTCTCAAGGAAAGAAAAGGCAAATATATGGAAAAAAAAAAAGGAAAAGAAGGCAAATATATGAAAAACAAAGACAAAAAAAGCAAATTATAAGACAAGAGGGGTTTTTATTGAACCCTTGATTCTGATTAATAAGCATAGATTAAATGCCAAGATCTCAAAAGATGTGTTGCAATGCAAGTGTTTCACCTAGCGTGGTAGGCACACTTGGACATGCACTGAAAAATAAACCAGTTGTCAAGGATTGGTTTCCACTTTACAGCAGGTCTCCCATGGCCACAGAGCAGGAACAGAGAGCACTACAGCACAGCCTACCACTAGCTCATCTACAGACCATCTTTCCAGCACATCCCATGCTGAAAGGCCCCCAGTGCCTGTGAAAACCAATTTTAAACCATAACTAAAGAAAGCAATCCACTGCTTCCTATTAGAAATGGACTCGTGATTATTCCTGTGCTGGAGACATTCATATTTAATTAATACAAACAATTCCACTATTAAATAATATATTATTTAAAATCGAACTGTTCCACTGTAGCCAGCCTCAGGAGATCCAAAACTCTAACTCAGACACTATAAAATGGCAATATCAAGCCTCAAACCTTCAGAGACTAAAGAAAAAAAGCAATTTAAAGATTTTTGCTTGATCTAATCAATGCATTTTTGCCAGCCCTCCATCAATTTTGCTCCCTGCTCTCTCCTCATCTACCCCTGCAGTGTTTTACCATGTCCTTTGCAGCTTGTCCAGGGTCTTATTACACTGGAAGGCAAGAGGATGCCATCCCTACCTTTTTCAGGAAAGAAGCAGATCTCAGAATAGCAGCAACCTTCCCAATCCCTTCCTCCTATAGGGAGGGCATTGGAGGAGTGGAGAGAAAAAGCTTCAGTTGTTCCTGCAGAGCACTGCCCACTTCATGGTATTTTCCTAAGTTTTGGACAAATTCAGGGAATTTTCACCTGGGGCTGACAAAAGCAGGACATTTTGCAGGAGGTGACTGGTAACAACCAGAATGGACCTGACCCTTACTTGTCATTTGTCAGGCACTGGCATTTGGTCTCAGGGTTTTGTAGACCCCCTCAGTAACTGGCATGCTGCAAACACAGCACAAGACTTCCCATGGTCCAAGTAAAATTCAACCTATGAGCTTAAGGTCACATCTGCCTTGACAACACCATCTGGAGAAGACAGGATCTTCACAGTGACTGCCACCTCAGCAGCTGCAAACCACTGACACAAACTGCCCAGGCTGTGCTTTTGTTCATTTGTATGTCATCACACACCATGACTTTGCCACTGTCCAACTTTTCCATCCTAATCCAGCTGTTTTCTCATCTTCTGAAGGAGATTCTTACAGTCCCCTGACCTCCTATGGGAGAAGAAAGGCCTGGAGGGCCAAGTGCAGACCAACACCCTGGGTCCTGTAAACTTTCATCCTTTTTCCTTCTTGATGGGAAATTTTCAGCAAATTGCTAAACCTCTTTCCCCCCTAGAAGGAAAACAGAGTGAATTTGTATCCACAGCAGAGCTGGGCCAATGGGCTGATGTGTGCTGGTGCAATGGCTTTCAAGTCAGGGATACGAACAAGAATAATGCATTCTGCTGTTTTGGAAAAATTTTATAAACCACAAGTTGTCCTAAGAGATGTTAAAGCATGCAATGTTTTTATGAAGTAGGAATGAACTTCTTAGCCCCAGTAACAGCAGACTATGATTTTGCAGGTGTTGTCATACACAGAAGCTGTCTTCTTCCCCAGGGTAGCATCTTTGGAAGACAACTGATTTATTTACAATGAAGAGATCAAAATGGAAGTTTCAGATTCATCCTAGCAGCTTGTTATGTTTTCAATTTTTTTATATGAAAAATCACAAGCATTTATGCTTTCAAATTGCTGCATTTATACAGTTAGCCCTCAGTATCCAAGGGGCACATAACACCCACAAGCCTGAAGTCATCTGCATTTTACATTTTACCCATGGGTTTGTTTAGCTGTTGCTCAATAAAAGAACAAATAATGCTCTCTGTGGTGTAACACCTGCTAATATCCCTGACAGCAGCCAGATATATTTTCATGTCTAGGAGCAGAACCTAAAGGTGCAGAGGCATGAAAATCATGGAAAATTTCCTTCTTCTGAAAGCAGCAGTCTATTTCAACAAGATGGATAGAGCAGCAACAGTCACCTCTGATTAGGAAGACAAATCTCTTAACTATTCACTCTGCCTGCTAATGAAACCATCTTCATGTGGTTTCTAAGAGGCCAGAACTATGATGCAAAATGGAAGATGGGGTGGTATTTCCAAGAAAGCCTGCTGGGCTTTACATCCTCAGGAAAGCAACACTGAGAAACAACATACAATAATTACAATCCCATGTAAATGTAAGGAGGAACTTCTTTACAGTGACGGTGACAGAGCACTGGAAGAGGCTGCCCAGAGAGGTTGTGGAGTCTCCTTCTCTGGAGACATTCAAACCCCACCTGGATGTGTTCCAGTGTGATTTAGTCTGGGTGATCCTGCTCTGGCAGGGGGTTGGACTAGATGATCTTTTGAGGTCCCTTCCAACTCCGAACATTCTGTGATTCTGTGAGTGCTTGTGACAGAAAAATAGACTGGAGAGGACATCAAGCAACCATGCACTCCTTACCTGATTTCAAGGGAGGAGAAATTCTGGTTATGTTGTTACAGATGATTGTCCAACCTGTTCTAAACAATGGAAACATCACTGCCTCCCTAGGTAATTTTTTTCCTGATGTTAATTAAAATTCCCAAAAGAGAGATACTTGAGACATTCATTCTTTAGACACCTCACATCATTAGATCAGAGAGACTCATTTTCCCCAAAAAATTCTTAATATCTGATATAGGCAGATCATTTGGGGGAGGAATAATATTAGGGGGTAATTTCACTATTTTAGGGGTGCAATTTGTTTAGATTCAATAAACTGCTGAATTCAGCCTTGGTAAAAGACTTGCTAATGCAAAACGGGTTCTGAGCAGGGCTGTGCATAAGGAATGACAGTTCAAGGGTCCTGAAGAGGTAGCACGCATATGGAGAAGTGTACTTGTACAGTGACAAGTGTCATTGCTTTGGCAAGAAACAGGCATCAACGATGCTGTTTAGGGGCTCAAACAAAGATATTGAAATTCACTGTGATATTGTATCACAAAATAGAAATGAATTGCGAGACACAGATGCAGGAAGGAGAGAGGAAAACATTAAGGCATTTGGAAAAAAAATGGATTCAAACTTTATTTTATCTGGAGAATAGAGGCTGATTAAGGGTCATTGAGAGAAATTCGATTGGGGAACAAAAATGAAAGCGAAAAGCCTTACAATTATTTGATAAACAACAATGCAGATTTCTTTCTGCTTCAGCATTAGTTGATAAAATCCACCTAACTGCAAAGCATCATACGCACCAACACCACAACAACATGCTATGCAGCACCTTGCTCCAGCATCAGTGCCCACAGCTGAGGACATTTCCAGTGCCCTCACCAAAGGGGTACGGGAAGGCAGCACCCAAAACATATCCACAGCTTGCCCAAGAAGCACAAATTATACTAAGAGCCCTGTTTACTTTAAAACATTGATCTTCAAATTCAAATCCTCATGGCAAAGTTCCTCAACTTTGAGAGACAGCCTATTAGGAGTAAACGATTGTGTTCCCACTGGATCCACTATGTGAACCTGCTGCAGCTGAGTGACACTGTCTTACATATGCTAAATATATGACTCTACCCCGCTTCTAATCACGCAGAGGGAATTATGGTGTCTCTATAGACCTGGGGCAAAACAAAGCAAAATAGAACAGAGCAGCCATTTCATCGGATCTGAAGAGGCTGCAAAGATTTTATCAAATAAGAACATTTCTGCAGCACAGCAGCACCTTTCACACTCACGCTTTTCTGAAGTTGACTTGTGAAAAAAAAACATGTGCCACTCAAATACAGCAGCTACATAATCAGTGTAGACTGTCCATAAGAAAAGGAAGATAATCACAGTCAAGGCACGGCACAGAGAGGACAAAACCAGTGCCAAGTAACCCAGCAAGTACAACTTTAACCGAGGGAACAGTACCCCAGTAGTAACACCACAGGAGAACAAGCAGCAAAGAAAAGCTATGAAAATACGACTGGATGGAGAAGAAGAGAAACGCCAACATACAAGATACAGCACCTGCAAACTTGGTTTTGGCTCCTGGAAGCCTCTTAGGTGGAGGTTCCCTATTGCAAAGGGAGTTCTGTTTCACCACTTCAACATTGCTCTGTTGGTCCATTAAACAAGTGCCCTGAAGGCACACCAAAGTTTCAGGGAGAAACAAAGAGATTCCTAGTGGACGAGCTTATGAAAGCTCATCTGTTCCTTCCTCGTGTGAAATAAAAAGGCCTGGAGTAAACACTCACACAACTATTTTCCAGTTCATAAACCTAATTAGGGTAGCTCAGCCATTTATGTGCAGTCGTATAGCAAGTCAGAGGCTGGGAATGTAACTTGGAAATGCTGCTCCCTTTCCCTCGCTTGCCCTGCTGGGTCTCTCTCCTCCTATTACAGCCTGAGACTGACTCTAAAATTGTCCTTTTGCTGCCTGTTTACTAACGAAGGTTGATTGCTGCAACCTTCACCAGATCCAGGCACACAGAGCAAGTGTGCTTCCTGCAAAGAAACACTCTCCAGCTCCACGCAAACTCGAGGATTTGCTGATGCCTGACTCTCGGTCCTTCAGTGCCAAACTGCAATTAAAACCAGTTTGGAGCCACCTTTCCTTTGGTATAAAGTGCCATCACAACAAAGTACTGACTTAGTTTTACACCTGGAGGCAATTGCAAAGCTGCGAGGAGGACACATGAACACAGTTTCTGCAAATACTTTCTCTCTCCTGATATTGCCCAAAGACACAAATGATCAGTTCTCTTCCAAATTAATTCTGTAATAAAGGTAATGCCAGATCTATATAGATCTCCAAAAAGACTAAAGGAAACAGCAGTTCAGAAAGGACAATATTTATCAAAATGCCATTACACTGCCCAGTCATGTTACACCATAACATTATTCCTGGATATATCACGCATGCCTAGAGACGTCTAGATGTCATCAAAAGGAGTGAAGGAAAGAAAGAAAGAAAGAAAGGACACTGTGCTAACATCAAATATCAAAACTTTTAGAGAACATTTGTGGCTATCTCAGATACATTCCCCTAGACTAGACCCTAAAATCTTTGGGAAAGATTTTATTCCACAAGAAGAAGAAATGTAGAATGGCAATCAAGACAATTCTATGTGAAACTAAGTATTAGTGAAGCCAGTGGAAAGATTGTCCAGGTTAGGAATACAGCGAAAATATGTAGTGTAAGCACCTGGATGTGCATGCAATTTTACACCTGCATTTTTTTTGCATGTACACTCATATATTTTCAGCATCTTAGAAGAGGAAGAGAAGAAATAGGACATACCTTATTCATGAACTCTGTATAGAGCATCCCCCCTAGAGCTCCACAGCTGCTTTTATTTCAATGTCCAGACCTGAGCGATCTTTTAAAGCATAAATCCACAGGGATCTTGGCTTTTCAAGCTTTAGAAATCAAGAGGGAGAGAGGAAAATCACGCTGTTCCTCACTAAAAGGCAACCTCTCTCCTGCCTAGGGCTCCCAGCCTCTGGATGCTGTGCTGTGCCTCCCTCTCTCACTCTTCCCAACGGGGCTACTGTCCTTCATCCTCTTTACTCCATGAAAACCACTGTCCAGAGCATCCTGCCTCTATGTCCGTGTCGATCAGCTTTCACCTCAGAAAGAGACCCCAGGAGCGTACTGGTGGAGGAAGGGGCATAAGTCAGACCCAGCCAAATTCTGTCAAACCACACGTCACATGCTGCTGGATCCCTCCTGCCAGCACAGCTGTAATCCTGTTTATCGCCTGCATCACAAAAACGGAGCATGCTTTTAAACTTGAAGGGTGGTTTTTTTCTCAAGTGATTCTTACTTTCTAATATGAGAGGAAAAAACATCTGCACTCCTCAAAGGTGCTTTCACAGAGTTACTGAGTATTTAACTCATTGTCACCAGCACCACCGACCACTTACAAAACTGGGATGCATAGTGAGAAGCTATGCGTGCAAATCATCATCACTACCCTGAACTCACTATGTATTTACATTTACTGAAGACCTGGACTTTCAATCCCCACTGCAGTAAAATAAAATTTAGAGCCTGCAAAAGAAATTTAGGGAGATGAAATACAGGAATCAATCCTGATTTTTCCTCACCAAGGTCAATTTCTGAGACTCTACAGCTCTGCCCCACAGCATCAGTTCACTTTCATCAGCTGGCTGGTCAAGAAGCGCTTTCCTGGGTAACACAGCAAACTGAATCCAATCCTGGATATGGGAAGAATATTGTGGGGAAAGTGTTTAGTTGCTTTGTAACCAGAAACTAATCCTGTCATTTTTCTGCCAGGGGCTAGGAATTAAGAGGCTGCAGAAGTCACTAAAAGATTTTAATAAATAACAACTTCACATGACATTTTAATACCAAAGATCAATACAGACTATGACACTTTTTTGCTTCTTTTTTACAAAAAAGGATCATCATGAATTCCATCGATGTCTCTCTATGCTTGCCAAGGGGCAAAGGGATTATATTCTACGAGCACAAGAGAAAAAAGAATTCCATCCTACAGTAGCAAAAGAAGATAAGAGGAAGCAAATGATTCCAGAAATACGAAGATTCTTCTGAGCCAGGGCAGAGCCTCACAGTAAGGTTGGATTTCCCTCTTTGATGGTCACATACAAAAGAAAAGCAGCGTGTTTTCTCCTTTCCTAATGAAGGGATTGGAAGCAGCCCAGTTTTTGGTTACAGACTGGTCCCAGTTAGTTCACCTAGGCTGCAACCTTCCTCACACATGCACAGATCCTTCAGCCCGTAAGCACAGCAAATAAAGGGAGGAATCATGAAACTCCAGTGAGTAACTTTCTAACTGACCCCTAATCCAGGCTATGCCATCAAAAACCTTGTGTGGCAAGTGACTTCAGGACAGCTCACTGCAGAGTTAGCAGGAACACAGTGCTTTATGCTCAATTGATTTGAAGCTGCAGAACACTGCAGAAAATGCTCAGTGTTAATGCCATATTTTATTTACAGGGTGAAGAACCATGGCAGGGAAAGATGAGTGCACACATTTTTCCAAATAGAAAATTCACTCTAGGTAAGATTTTCAGTCTTCCAAACTGCCAGTGTGTGCCAAACCAGCTGTAGACATCAGGAAAGGTCTTGGGATGTAATACTTCAGCCCTTTCCAAAACCACTGCTGTGCTGACACCCAGTCAGCCTCAAGAGGAGGCCAAGGTAAGTGGTTGCTTTTATAGGTGGGAAGTCCTGAAGACAGGTATTGCATGGTGCCACTCCTCTCCTCACCTCCACTTTCTCCACATCAACACAGAGCAGAGCAATAAAGAGTAGCAAAGAAAGCACTGTAACACAGGATGGTTAGGACTTAGAAAGGGCAAAGGAGAATGAGTGGAATGGGGAAAAAGAGAAAGATGAGTGTAAATTCTACCATCACCCAGAGCCTTTAGCACTGGGAAACAACAGGTTCGTGGTTGTCCTCCAAAACAGCAACCAAAGAAGAGGACTTTCAGGGCTCCCACTGATACTTCTAACCTATAACATTATTTTTTTTTATTTAAGGAATATTTTTATATTTAATATGAACTCAGACACCAGTAGATGTAAAGTATAAACTGAAGTCTTTCTAAGGCATGTAATTTATCTCTAGGATCTTGCTTTCCCTAGTTGCAGAAATCACAGAAAACAACTCATGAAAGGCAGCAGTGACAGAAAACAGAGTTTATTCTTCTGTTTATTGCAGGAGGTGTTGGTGAAATGATGTTGTCATTGTTAGCAACAGTCCGTTGACCTCAAGCCTTCATCTTAACCCCCATCCTAACTGGTCTTGACTTGCGTTGCTTAGTGAGGTTTGGTCATATCATATATGTCAAAAGGCCAGCAAAGAACCATTTGTGAGTGAAAAGTCCTAGCACAGTACAGGATGATAGATCGCTGGGAAAGAAACTCATGAACAAACAGCAGTAAATAATATCCCTGAGCAAACCAGAAAACTGAAGACTATCAGAAGAAACTATTCCCATCAACAGCAACACTGGCAACTTGAGACACTGACATCTTGTCACAGTAGCCCCCAGCCAGCGCACACAGGAAATCAGAGGCAACATCAAGGGTGAGAAAGCAGCTTGGAAAAGAGGGAAAGCAAGAGGAGAGTGTAGCCAGGATATTGCTGTTAGTTACATTAGTAATTTCACACCTTTCATTTTAATGAAACAATTTGGATTATTAAAGCATGAGTGTCATTTTAATTGGATCAGTAGCAGCTTTTGAGTTGCTTTAACTGGAGTAGCAGTCAATTCTTGTGTGTGTGCAGAAGGGTAACAGGATTTTGATTGCATCAGACCAGATTTATGATAGGGTACCAATGTAAATGCTGTGAACTGTTTGATGCACGAGCATGTGGGGCTTAGTGAAGATGTGAAACTTAAAAGATAGATGCTGTGGAATGTATTTTTTTCAGGAACCTTTGGGGAAAAAAGCAACAGTTTGGGAAATATTCTAGTGGCTAAAGAGAACCAAGAGGCTGCTGGTCTTCTCAAGCTTGGATGAGTCCAGGTGGTATGTATACCTTTCGCTTCAAGACAATCATAAACAGCAAAATGAAAACCAACCGTGAACAAGCTTGGAAGAATACAAAACATAGTATTTGGAAGGGTTTTCTTAGAAAAAAGGGTACAGAAGAAAAAAGTACATGGCAAAAAAAACCCTTATCCTTTCTATTAATTCATCACCATTATTCAATTTCTAAAGCAGCCTTTTAACAAATTCTTGATTTAATACAACAACCCACCCCACTCTAAACCAAACCAAAAAAGCCCCCGAAAAACAAAGAGCAAATCAACACATCTGAAAGGCAGGACTTCAATTATTGGTACACCACAGCAATGCAACATAGCTTTTCAACAAACATGAAGCACAATAAAACTCCATACTACCTGCATCGTTTGCACCTGCATTGTTGATGCAGCTGGTAGAACATTAATCCAGATTAACATGGTTTTGCCCCAGCTGCAGGAGTTCTTTAATGTTCAGTACATTTGTACACATGGTTATTAAAAAAATAAGAAAAGCTGGCTTGATGCTTAATGTTGCATTGATCAACTGAGATAAAGCTTAAGTGACTCTCTGCTTATGCAGTTTCAGCTTGGCTACACAAAATGGCTTGAAAGAGGGAAATTTAAGTGCAAGAGCCTTGTCCGTCAGGATGTGTCCACCCAAATTACTCCTGTGGCACTCACGCTCTCTCATTAAGAAATACATGCCAGGACTCATTAGAGGTCACGGCTGTGTGAACCTCCAGGTCACACATCATGACATATGACAGAGCAAATTAACACAACACCAGTGCAGAGCTTAAGGAACAGAAGAGCTCAGTGGTGCTGGGTGCCTTCCTCACTTGGGACCTCATCCTCCAGCTGCCAAAGCATGTTAACTGAGTCACTGACTATGCTAAATCTACTAGCAGCATTTTGGATGCTATTTTAAACATCAGTGCTGGGACAGGATTTACAAAGTGAAGCAATTGTGCACAAGTACCTGTAGGTTTCTTGGTGTAGAAGTTTTTCTTGAAAACGTGACCATTTGCATCCAAATTACCACTATTATTTGTCAAGGGATGGCCAACTGTAGCCCTTCTCACTAGTGAATTATTCAACTTTTAAGTTATGAATTAGCTACCTGCAGGTTCTTGGGAAGTTGCAGGGGAATTGGAATATGAAAACTCCAGCATATTTTCTTCATCAAAACACATATCTCTCCCTGTACATATTGTAGGTAGCTGCTTGCAGTACCATTTCTTTTGGTCAGAGAGCTTGAGGCAGGTAGGAAAACAAAATGTATCCCTTTTTTCTGCCCTCCCCAGAAAAAAACCTCATTCTTCTTACCACACAATTCTGAAGAGAAATAAAAACCTTTCTATCTGAAAATAAATTCTTTTATGGGCGCATGAGTTTCTCACACTGTGCAAAATGGCTATCTCCACTGCTCCACCACCAACGGTCTTGCAGGGTCACATGTTTCACTATATCTAGCTGTGGAGAATTCCTCAAAGCCCCTCTCTTTTCTGCCTATGTTTATGCTCATCCTGTTGTAGATAACCCTCTTCAACACTTTTTCTACACTCTTCTTTTTTTCCTGACTCTCAATTCCCAATTCCTTTCTTCCTTTCCTCTAGACCAACTCAGATGAGTTATCCAAACACCTCTTAGCTGCTTTGAGATGCTGTGGGATAGGATCTATCTAATCTCTGTCCTGGGTTCAGCTGGAATAAAGTAAATTTTCTAGCTAGTAGCCAGTATAGTGTTGTGTTTTGCAGTTAATATGAGGATGACATTGGTAACACACTGATGGTTTTAGTTGTTGCTGGTTACTTGAATTGTTTACACTAAGTCAAGGACTTTCCAGCTTATCATGACCTGCAAGATGCTCAAGAAGCTGGGGAAGCATAACCAGGACATCTGACCCAGACTGGTCAAAAGGATATTCCATGCAATGTAACGTCATGCTCTGTATATAACTAGAGAAGCTACAGGGGAGGTGAAATTGCTTCTCAGAAGCAGTCTGGGCAACAGTTTGGTGGCTTTTTTTCCCTGCAGGTGGTGAGCAATTGCATTTGTGCATCATTTGGTTTATATATTTTTATTATGATTTTTATTGTTGTTAATTATTATCTTCCTTTTTAATCCTATTAAACTGTCTTTATCTCAACCCACAAGGTTATTTTATCCTGGGGAAGGGTGAGAAAGTGGCTGCATGGTTCTTACTTACTACTGGCTGGGGTTAAACCACACAAGCTCATACCTGGTACTGCAGAGAAACAGAGTTGGGGTCTCATTATCAGCAGAGGCTATTTCATCTCCCACAAAATGTGAAGCTGAGAGTAGTCAAGTGAATTGATCTCTAAGAATGACACGTTTTCTAGGACTAGCGAACAAGGTCTACAATTAGTCCTGGTTCTAATTTGCCCTCCAAAACAACTTGTACCAACCTCCACTGCAAACATAAGCAGTGTTCTTTAGCATGCATGCATGTAGGGACACTTTTATCTTAGTAAGGCATAAAGAAATATGTGTGATCAATCAAGCTGCTAGGTCTGTCCTCTGGGTCTGCAGAACTTGCCAAAGACAACATTAAATTAGGCCACCTTCTGACAGCTCACTCAGGCCATCTGGGTTTGTCACACTTCAAAAAAGTCCTGTCTCAGACAACACTGACACCTTGGGATCTTCTGGTTTTGGCCTGTGGTCCACAGTCTCCCAAGAGAAGGAACATGAAAGTTACAAAGCAAAGAGACAGCCAAATAAAATGCAACAGCCCACCGTGTACAGGTGAGCAGACTCCTAGACTTTATTCTATGAACTATGAAGATAATTATACACACCAGCTAAGATTCATCTCACCTAACAAGAGATGATGAAATATTAAACATCAGAACTTAAATATCTATATGCCTTTTATCTTTAATCATGAAAAATCAACAGAAAACAACACTTTCATCATGGAATCATTCAAAAGAGGAACAAGGTTAAATAAAGAAAAAAGGTAGTTTTCTTAAAATGTTGACATCCAATTTTTTTAAGTTAAATCCTTCCTAAATGGTAATTTTTAATTCCATTATCTCTTAAAATATACCTTAATACTGAAAATTGGAGATAAAAACAGTTTAATAAGACAGAAAAGGGAGATGATGATGATATGCAACACAAGTGATGCACAGCACAATTGCTTACGACCAAAGATGATGCCCAGGTAGTTCCTGAGTGTGTCATCACATGTCACATGTCACATGGTTTGGAATATCCCCTTGACCAGTTTGGGTCACCTGCCCTGGCTGTGTCCCCTCTCAGCTTCTTGGATGCCCCCAGCTTTCCTATCAGCAGGGCAGCATGAGAAGGTGAAAAGTCCTTGACTGCTTGGCAACAACTAAAACCATCAGTGTGTTATCAACATTATCATCATCCCAAATCCAAACCACAGCACTACACCAGCTGCTAGGAAGACAATTAGCTCTATCCCAGCTAACCAGGACACTACAAAAAAAGAATTTTACCTGTATGATCTCCAACAAATAACTGTAACCATAGGATCATAGAATCATTTAACTGGCTGATCATCAGGTCTGTCAGTTTAATACAAGCATGACCCAGCTGAAGCCACTAGCTGGGTTGTCCAATGACAACTGTATGTGCAAGAGATATTTTAAATTCTTTCTTTGGGTTCTCTTTGGGCAAGAGACAACAAGGAAAAATACAAATTCTGGCCTGTTAAGCAGAGTCTCCTGAAAAGGAGAGAAGAGCGAATACAAAAGAGAGGAAAAAGAGTAGTAAGTGAGCCATCAGTAGCAGGTGAGCAAAAAAGAAAGGTATTCAAATCATTAAACAGCAAGAGAGAAAAGTCTGGAAATAAAACAGCCCAGAAGATAAAATAGGCTCAAAGGGGAAAAAAAAGAAAGTGGAAGAGCTTCTTCAATTAAGTTTTCATTCAATTAAATGCATTTTCCATGGTTCAAGAGTTTCCAACAACCCCTTTAATCTTTCAGGGTAGGGACACCCTCCCATTTCAATCTGTGCACAGTTATTCCCTTCAGTCCCCATTCAGTCTTGTTTATCACTTACCTTTTTTTCCTCTCTTGCCACTCCCTTCCCAGACTCTGTTGCTTCCCTGTGCATGTCACACATTTTAGTCCTCGGACCACAGGTTCCTCATCATCCCAGTCCCACAAGCATCAGGCTAAAGTCTATTTAATATGCTCTATTTACTTCTAGAGAAAGAAAAACAAGTAGCCATGAAGTGTTTTGGCGACTGTTGTGCCTGGTCTGGGTTACGTTCATAATGCCCTGCCAACACGAATTGTACCAACTGTGTAAGAGCCGATGTGGTAGTAGAAAGTCTCTACGTACAGCAAAGTGGTAATAAGGCTTCACCATCAAATTGACACTTCTTACTGAAAAAAAATCCCACTTCTAAACAGCGGTCCCTTCATTGCAACAGGAGATGGCAGCAAAGAAGAGTGATGAGTTTCTCAAGTAACCAAGAGAATTATTATGGGATGAATCATATATGAATGCTCTGGGTTGGAACGGATTTTAAACATCATCTAGTCCCAACCCCCTGCCATGGGCAGGAACACCCTTCACTAGACCAGGGTGCTCAAAGCCCCATCCAACCTGGCCTTGAACCCTGCCAGGGATCCAGGGGCAGCCACAGCTTCTCTGGGCACCCTGTAGCAGGGCTTCACCACCCTCACAGGGAAGAATTTCTTCCTAATATCTAATCTAAATCTACCATCTTTCAGTTTAAAAACATTACCCCTTGTCCTGTCACTACATGCCTTGCTAAAAAGTGTGTTCCTATCTTTCCTGTAGCCCCTTTAAGTACTACAAGGCTGCTGTAAGGTCTCCCCGGAGCCTTCTCTTCTCCAAGCTGAAGAAGCCCAATTCTCTCCGCCTGTCTTGTAGGAGTGGTGCTCCATCCAGTACTCACCCATTTTGGATCACTTGAGACAAGATATAAACAAAGAAATACAGAACAGCAAAACTTTCCCAGCTGGGAGAAGACACCTAGGAAATACCTTATGATGAGCACAAACCTTCATTAAATGGGGCTACACTATCTACTTCTCCTTTGTTCTTCTATGTTGACAAATTTGGTGACTTTCATGGGGGTTGTTAAATGTAAATCCAGAGCATGTGCATTTATGAGTAAGGATGGATGTTACAGGTCTTTCCAGGTAATGGTCCATCATGGCTGAGATTGCCTTCCTCAAAAGTAAACCCCCTTTCAGTGCTTTACACCTTTGCAAAATGTGTGACATGCAAAGGCAATAGTGGCTCACAGAGGTGATCCCACTTCAATGACATCTCTGTCATGGTCTCCAGGGTGCCAGGACTTTCTGACTGGTTCTGCAGCTACAAAATGATGCCAAGAAAGCATACAAAATGGGAGTCAGCCCTAAAGACAAGCATGCTGTGCCAAACTCCTGATAACTTCTGCCATGTCTAGGCATGCCGCAGAAGAAGAGAAAAAGGTGAAGACAACATTGTCAGCTTTACTAGATGACTGTCCAAGAGATGGCACCACCAGCTACAAGCATGAAACAGAGGTCCATCCTGGCAATGGCATTTCTGCACCCACCATGGAACCACCAAGCACAAAATACCACTTTTCAGATCATATTTCCACTATCCTGTATTTCTGTTTATCAGAAAACCAGTGCTACTGTCCTAAACCAGTTCAAGAACATAAATTAGTTATTTTCCTCTCCTATTGCAAGGTTATGATGCCCTCAGACCTAAATGCTTAAGTCATTTATACTGTGTGGATGGATTGTTAAAAGTTATAAAAGCTGCTCTTGGATAACCTATACTCAATGTTTACAAAGGACTCTGTGATAAACTCATTTCTGGCTAGTAAAAGGTAGGGAAAGAAGGATAGATGAGTTGTCCATGGAAGAATTTGAACGGTACCTCTTCACTTAGAGTGCAAGTATCCTGTCATTAAACACAGACTATTCCCAAAGGCAATTTGTCCCATTGTGTGCTTACCAGTCTCAGATGAAAAAATATATCTTCTTTCTAAATATATATATAATATAAACATCTATAAAAGATATAATAATATTAAGAGATTAATTACCACATAGCTAATATGTGGTTTGCAGACCTATATAAATAGCCAGACAAAGAGGAAACATAGCATTAAGATGATGTTTGGAGCTATGAATTGTCATCATCCAGCACTGCAGGCAACTGCTTATGCTCCTCTCCTCTCCCTTGGCTATGTGTTCCTCTTGGACTTTCCAAGTCCTTTTTCAGTCCTTCCTGACTTTGATTCAGTGATGATTAGAAATCTTTAATGTCCAGCCTGAACGTATATCTATGTGTGCCTATGCTGAAACTCTCCTGTAGCTCTGATAGCTATTTTCCTGTTCCAGCATTTCTTTCCCCAGTGTATTACAGGAACAAATATAACTTCAACCTTCCCTTTGTCATCCAAATAAACAAAGTACCTTCAGTTTCTTAATGAAGAAAGGTGAGTCATTTCTCAGATCACAATTAATCACTCAGGATATGTGTTGGTTTATCCATCTTTATTCAGTTTGGGATATTACATCCTAGATGAGGTTTTACATATACTACATACCTGGGGATTAATTCTCCCTGTGCTTTTGAAAGACTTCTGTTTAGGAGATTTAGGAGACCATTCAGCTTTTTGACAGCAGTGGAATGGGGGTTCATGTTGATCTTGTGATGGGACAGTCATTCACATCAAGATAAGCTGAGTTCAAGAAACAACCACTATGGCTCTTGTCTACCTCACCCCATTTCCACTTATTTCAGACTTCAGGGTGACGCTGTTTTCATCAGCCACATTCCTACCAGGAAATTATTCCCTTGCACTGAATCTCAGTCACCTGCATTTACCAAGCTGAAAGTTTGGACACATTTTTGGCTAAGACAAAGCAGCACCTTACAAACAAATTCAAACCAAATAATAATTCAAAAACCATAATAATTCAAATCATACATGGGAATGATTTTTGCCTCTGTAACAGTTAGGCATGGGTGTAAAACCTACAATTATAAAAGTCTGTTGGCTTCTGACATTTTAATTTCCTGGTTAATAGGGATTATGAGGTACAACTTAATGACTGAAGTTCATTAAGTAGTATGCTACTATGAAGTATTGTAGCATGGCACTATAGAACATAAGTAGGGATTTTTATTTACATGGAGTAGCTACAGAAAAAAAAATACTATCCATAACATCTAGCTAAAAATAACTACAGTAGAGACATTATAAGACTGACAAAAAATTCCAAAAGCATAACCTTTGAAAGAGTAAAGCTTGCACAATGGGAAACCCTGTTGCATTAGTAAAAATGAGCACTTTGTCCTTTTAAATACTAAAGCCTAGAAGAGATTTTACTTTTTATTAAGATAGCCATTAAAATAATGTCCTTGAGTAATCCTGAGTGGCATTTTTGTTGCACCCCAAAGCAGTATTACACGAGATGCTAAAGGTAATAAAAAGGAATCAAGTCCTGCAAATAAAATCTCATGCTTTGACTAGTCATCATGCTATCACTGCATTTCTAATAGTAGAGTTACTCCTCCACTTCTGGCTAAAGGAAGCAGCAAGAAGAGTTTTTACAGTCTAAAAAACCCAACAGTCCTAGTGTCCCAAATAAGCACAAAATGGATTTCAAGGACTTTTTGATCATTAACTTAAGAGGAAACAAGCATACATCTGCTCCTATAGAAGATATATCCTGATAACAACAATAAAATATTGCCTAATTCTTGAAACAGACATTGAATTAATTGCACCTTTTCTCCACATAAAGGATTACCTTTTAATGACTAATTCTGGTTTATGCTATACTGAATATTGCAAAGAAAATGTTATTGCCATCAAACTGTAAACTATCATTAAATCCAAAAAGCTTTTATATAAATCAAACTGTGGTTCATGGTGGGGATTTAATTATTTTAACATGCATAGATGCAGAGAATCTATTTTCTTGGTGTTATAATATGCTTAAGATATTGAGCATATACTTGGCATAAGAAAGTTCAATATGGCTTTTAATTATTTTAGTATAAAACATACAATTTGAATAAGATGATTGAAGTCCTGACTCCAAAGTAGATTAATTGGGAGATAATAAAATGAACATCATGAGAATTACAGTGTGAATAAAATCAAATGAGATATTGCAACTATTTAGGATAGCCATAATAGATTATATTCACTAACAGACATAGATGAAACTAAGAGGCAGAGCACTGAGTGACTGCAGCATGGGGAGGTGAAGAAGTAAGCAGAACTCATGGCCGTGGCATGCAGTCTTGCAAAATCAACAACACCCAACTTTCTTTTTTTTCTATGTCTTTCTTCTATGAGTTTCTCATTGCAGTATAAACCATACTACCAGAGGGGTGGAGAAATCTTCTGCTTAAATGAGAGGTCTCTACACTCAGTGGATTAATGTCACAGTCTTCACACTGTGAGAGCCTAATGTCCCACATAGTGACTGAGTAAACTTCCAGTAAAAACGTGTAACCTGAAGTGTTATCTTCTAAAAATATTTTCTTCCTAAAGGAATAAAAGATTTGAAAACACAAACCCAGGATGGTGGATAAGCCTTCACTTTCACCATTCCAAGTGTTCAGAAGAGGTCTATTTATTTATTTTTAATCCCTTACTGTTCTCAGGCTCTCTCACTAAATGGTGACACATGAATGTTATGATCTCTGCTGAGGTACTAGGAGCTCCCAGTCAGAGGGCTGGACCTTGTAACATGAACTGGAAAATAAAGTCTATCTAAGAAGTGGAAAATGGTTTAACAACATAACCCAAAAAAACCTCTGTAATTATAAACAAATACTTTCAACATAATGTTCTCTGGAAGGCACAGAAAGAAAAAAAGATAATTATTGGAACACTAGCTGGAATTTTCACAACTTTGAGAGCAATCCCTCGAGGACTGGTGAGTGGCTAACACCTCCATATTGAAGTAAAGGGAATAAAAACAGTCTTGGGCAGAGCATGACAGGGAATCACAGAATCACAGAGTTGTAGGGGTTGGAAGGGACCTCGAGAGATCATTGGGTCCAACCCCCCTGCCAAAGTAGCTCCCCAGCTCATACTGCACAGATAGGCGTCCAGATGGGTCTTGAATATCTCCAGAATAGGAGACTCCACCACCTCCCTGGGCAGCCTATTCCAGTGCTCACACACTAACCAGCCGCTGCTGACGTTGCTTAGATTATTTCAAAGGCATCAACATAAATTATATATACACTGCACATCTGTACTCAAATATGCTGATAAGAGCTGGTGTGGTGCATATTTCCAAGGTTATTGAGGTTTTCTCCAGGGAAAAAAAAATGTTTTGCAGTTCACTTTTGGAGTGAAAAAGAAAGAAACCATGAGTAACGTAGATATCATTAAATCAAACCCACCAGAAATGAGAAAGGCATGTCAACCTGGAATGGCATGCTGGCAATTTCTTTTCACAAAAAGAACAGAAAACTTTACCACTTCTGTCCAATGAGATTTCCAAATGCTTATAGCAAAAATGAAGCATAGAGCTAGTATGGAAAGTAGCTCCTGAAAGAAAGGTACAAACAAGGGATTGAGTGAAGCATTCGGGAGGCAGGATGTTTTCCTTCATATCTGGGAAGCAGAGATGGAGAATATGAACTCAACTTTGTGGTTTGGAGGAAGGATGCAAAGCATCGTGGCCAAAGAGAAAGCTAAGCAGGGCACCTGTCCCCTACAAAACAGAACAGCAGGGTCGTGTGTTCATGCCATACTGCTGCAAGGGAGGGCAGGCACTCAGGTGTCCTCTGGAAGAACCAGGGTCTTCTGTATCTTGAATTCACTGGAAGCATAAATGCTTTTTAGCTCTCGGGGAACTTAGTTGATGCATTTTGGAAAACTGCAGGAATGGCCATTGCAAAGAAAATTATTATCTCCTCTGCACTTGGTCCCCATCCTGGGGCAGCCAAAAAAACCCACCCAGGGTATTTTGCCCAGCCTTGGGCAAGAGCAGTCAAACATGATTCATGGGAGGACATCTGACACCTCCTCTGTGTACTAGTATGTGTCACAGTACACAGAAATGGCAAGGACATGGGACCCATTTCCCTTAAATGTAAGGCATCCGGTTGAAGCTGGTCCACAGCTAAGGGTGACGCACAGGCACTCTCAGACTGAGGTTTAGTCCCAACTCCACATGGAAGTACACAGAGATATCCCATGGAGAGGGCTTCTCCCAAGAACGTTAAAGTTGATGAATAAGATACTATTACAGAGGGGACATTTGATAGACTTGCAAGGAATTCAAACAATTAAGAATAAAGAAATATTTGGCTTTTGTCACACAAATGCAACTACTGCTTCACTAACTCATTATCTAGGAGGTAGGCACTCAACAATGAATATTTAGTGGAACTCCACAAATTATCCTTATCTGTGCTTTAATTAAGTCATCAGTCCTTCTATGCCATGAAAATAAAATGGATTCACTTTTGTACTGTTACAAACAAATGCAGTTCAGCCCATCCCTACCTGGTAGCTGCATATCAACACTGAAAACTGTAGCCTCTGATGCATGACTGGAAACACGACCCTCTGCCTTCACATGCACAATGGAGAAGACTTCTTATAATAATGTTATTTTCATCCATTACAGCATTCTGGTCCTTTGATGTACCAGTAAAATAAGGATATGTTTAAGCTTGGAAAGATCTTATACAGATATATAAGATAAGATATATAGAATGTCAGATAAGATATACAGAATGTCAAATAAGATATATAGAATAATATAAGATATATAGAATATCAAATTCCTGTGCCTGACATGGGCATTATTATTTGTTTCTGAATCACTTCTTAGGACACTGTAAGGCTTGTTTTGTACTTCAGTATGTAAACATGAAGATACTACTCTTAAACTCTCTAGAGCAGAAGGATGTAGGTAAGTTTTCCTTTCTTGTTCCCACAAAACTGTATTATTTGATGAAATGTTCACAAACATTGCACAGATACGTTTTCTCCCTACACCTCGAATTAATTCTTTAAATTATTTAAGTCATAATTTTCTATACCTATGATACCATTCATTTAGTTATGGATACTTCCTTCCATTCAATCTTTTTGAGAGTTTTTTTACAGCTAAAATATTTCTACATTTTCAAGATTTCTATGTTCCCAAGTTGTTAGCCAGAATAGTAATGAAATAGATACTTGTCTATATCTTTGTGATTGGCTTTTCATGGTTTTGCTAAATACAATTAAGGTTTGTTTAATTAACGATTCGCCAGCAAAACTAGTCCATGCCAAATTTAGGGTTCAGGGTCTCAGATGATCAGGACACATGGATGACTTTTCTGAGAAAATTTCACAGTCAGAAATTGCTCCAAGAGTGTTAATTTAATCAAGTCACACTGACATTTTCCCCTAAAGAGAAATCAGCTAATAATAAGAGAAATTCACAACACCTCTTATTTCTAATGAAAACAAACAAACCATTTCTAACATATCTTAGTACAACCCCATAAAATTTATTGCTGATGCAGCCACTTTACATGTGTAAGAGCAAAACCATGTATTAACTTGCTAAGACAAAAAGATGTTTCCATTATTCTCCCCAAGCAATTTTCTTTCAACATTTTTTCCCTAATACATGATTATATCTTACACCACAACAGACAGCCCCAAGGAAAGAAGATTTCATAAAATCCCCAGTAGAACAGAAAGCCTAGGAAAAAAATTTAAGAGGTGATTTTCTGGGAGTACATTTAGTGCCAGAGGCAAATGAGCAAAACCGTGTCTTGATACTAAGAGAAGAACGTGGCGCAGGTGGAGGGGAGAATGGCTGTGGATTGACTGGAAAGGGTGTGTGGGGTGGGGTTTTTTTTAAGATTAGACACACTTTGACTAAATTTAAGACTTCAGTCAGACAGGTACAAAATGGGTATCAATTACTCCATGGGGGAAGGGCTTGGAACAAAGAAGAAATCACTTCTTGGTGGCCAAGAACACCAGTGGCGTACTGGCCTGCATCAGAACTGTACAGCCAGCAGAGGTAGGGAAGTAATCCTTCCCCTTCCTCAGCGCTGGTGAGGCTACACCTGGAGTACTGTGTTCAGTTTTGGCCCCCTCACTACAAGATGGACATTGAGATGCTTAAGCATGTCCAGAGAAGGACTACAAAGCTGGTGAAGGGTTTAGAAGACAAATCTTATGAGGAACACCTGAGGGAGCTGGGATTGTTTAATCTTGAGAAAAGGGGAGACCTCATTGCTCTCTACAACTACATAAAAGATGTTTGTAATAAGGTGCAGGTTGGTCTCTTCTCCCTGGTAGCTAATGACAAGACAAGGGGAAACTATCTGAAGTTGTGTCAGGGGAAATTTACATTGGATATTAGGGAAAATGTCTTTACTGAAAAGGTTGTTAGATATTGGAACAGGCTGCCCAGGGAGGTGGTTGAGTCACCACTCCTGGAGATGTTTAAAAGAAGAGTAGATGTTTTACTTGGTGGCATGATCAAGTGTTGGACCTAAGAGGGCTGGACGGATGATTTTACTCGATCTAGAAGGACTTTTCAAACCGAAACTGTTCTATCATTCTACAAAATACAGGTGTCAAGGAAATAAATGGAGCAAAAGAGAATTAGCCAGCCTTCTAAACCATCTGCCTCATAACTGCCCATAACATAGGAAGCAGAACTGGAGCTGACATCTGTTACTCATGTTACATTTACAAGATGTGGTAAAATTTTAATGTTAAATTTAACCAAATTGCCTCTGGGCTTTTATCAGGAGCAGCTCAACTAACATCTTTGTGGAGCTCAACAGAACACAGGTATGAAAGTTGAGCTTTGGCATTAATTTTCAGAAAATCTGAAAATAAATGCTTTCATGGGGAGATTGTAGAATTACTGTTTTCATAAATTATTTATAAAAATGGTCACAAACTGAGAAAAATCCTACACCTTTCCCATAAAAGGTGGAATTTCAGAGTAGAGTTCTGGTTTTATTCAAACTGTGCTGTCATGTTTTTAAATGTTTTAATCATCAGTCAGAACACAGAAATAAGGTGCATGATTCATATTAGACAACATCCACACCAAAAATTAACTAATCCATACTTACTGGATGTACAGCTTCTTGTGCAGATGACCCAGGACTTACTTCCTCTTTCCTCTCCCTCAGCTGGCCCACACACATGGTACTACAGGCAAACACAGTGCAGGCAACTGTCTGTGGGAGAGAAATGCAATTATGCCTTGGGGGAAGAACAGGCTCATCCCTGCAGTAGGTGGACATGTCTTTTTTTTTCCAGGACAATAGCATTTTGCTCATGAGTCATAGAGCTGAGGAAGGGCCAGAAGGCCCCCTGCCAAATTCAGAGGAAAGCTCGCCACTGCTAATTTCTCCATGTGCAAATGTATCCATTTCCTCCAAATTTCCCTGTGGGAAAAGGCAATAACCTATATGTGAGAGTCCCGGGGAAGAGGATGAAATTTCTTCCTGAGCCAAACGCATCTTGGGGTCTTTACCTTATCATCCTTGCTCTAAACAGGTCAATAGTTATAGAAAACAAAAAGCCATTTGCAGATATCAGAGGTTTCTGGAAGCTCAAAGTAAAACACAGCTATGTTTATAACACAATTCATACCAGCAGTATCATGTTTTAGATTAAATTAACAATGATGATTTGTCCTGATATTTATGTAAGGTCCACCATTCAGTTTTAAGATGTCAAACCTGTAAACCCGTAAACACCCTGGCTCAGTTGAGGTGAGGTTTTTTTTTTCCTTTTTGTATGTTGAAAGTTCTTTGATAAACATTGTGAAATAAATGCACTCACCAATGGAAGCTTTTTCTGTCCAATATGAAGGCAAGAAGAGCTGTTGATGCCACTGAATAGTCTCTACAAATCCTTACAGAGGGGATGGTGCCTGTTAGTGCTATTCCTGGTATATTCAGGTAGTGTAGGAGCTGCTTAGCAGCAAACATGGCCTGAGGTTGGTGGCCCTGCCTGTGGCAGGAGGTTTGGAGCTCTATGATCCTTGGGGTCCCTTCCAACCCTTGCCATTCTATGATTCTATGATTCCCATGCATGGATACAGTCACCATTGAAAGTGGGCTGTGTTTAATAATCTCACACATGCTTTCTGCTACACTCTACCTGTGAAGAGCTGGGCTTGGCAAGATGGAGAATTGTGGTACTGCGATGAATAGAAATGCCCTGTATTCCTCTTAGGTAGTTATATGACTGACATGAAAAACCTGGACAAGATCCTAGACTCTGTCTATCTCAAATACCTCTCCAGCACTGTTCATTTCTGGAGAGAAGAATTACAGTTATGCCTGGGTCCTAGGAATGGAAAATCTGACATTTTGGTTTAGGAACTGGTCAATAAAGAGGGCAAGTATGGAAATTTGTGTTTATTATCCCTTCACATCTGTACTCTTGTGGTTAAAAATAAAACAATCCAAAAAAGGCCACAAAAAAAAGCCCCAAAACCCAAACATAACTTCTGGATTTCCTTTTGGATGACTCTAATAAACGATGTGCTTCACAGAATGGAGAGCTCAGAGCTCACACTGCAAATTCCCCACGGGTCTGTGCTAACACCGATGAAAAGGGGGGAAATCTATGACACTAAAATGACAGAGCCCATTATACTTGCACCTTCAATGGCTGTCTGGTCAGGAAAGAGAAAGTGTGAATGTGCTGAGCAAGATGACTTTGACTTTTAAAAAATGCTTTTATCAAGGTCACGCAAGGAGCCCAAACTTTTCATTGGGTGCCATTCCCTTGCCACAGGGATGCTCACCCTGCCCTTGGCGTGTCTCTGGCTTTGCAAAGAGATACAATGGAGTGTCTAGCAATTTCCAAAGCTGCTCAGCTTACCACCCAGCAGAAGATGTTCCAGAGGTGGTTGTTAGTGCTGTATCGAGCCCACATGCATAAACAAGAGGAGAATGGAGAGGAACTAAAACCACAGCCTATCTGAAAGTCTATCAGAAAGTTCCTGCGGTGGCAAAAGCAGCCACTGGGTAAGGAAACACATTAATGGGTTCACACTGCAGACATGGAAAATGTTGCATGAAGATTCAAAGTCAGATTTTTCATCTCAAACGCAGCGCTGGCAAAGGATACACAAGAATTGTTTTCACCAACTTTTTCTCATAATGAAGTTGCTTTCAATTCTTTTGGTGGACGATTTCAGAGAGGCTGGAAGATCCTTCCACTCCCCCAAGAAAACAGCTTTTTTTATTGTTAATAAAACAGCAAACCCTCCCCAAATTTTTTTCTTTCATCAAGAGTTATGATTCATTTGTAAGCAAAATGTTGGTTGTTTCAGGCTTTTTCCATGTTGTTTCCATATTTTTATTCTTCCACATGGTTTCCATTTTTAAAATCCTTCAGTCAAACTTTAGGGTAAGCTTCTTGCATTCAACTCAGCCTTTCCCAGAAGTTTCTGTCTGTATCTTTGATGATCAAAATATTCAAGCACAGAAGCTAATTTATGTTTTTTCTCCTCTTTCTCTCAGACAAGTGCAGACAACAAACACTCACGTTAGCCTGTAGCCGCAGCCGTGCATGCTCTAACAGATATCACAACTTTGCTGCTGGCCACAAATTGGTAAATTTTAATCCTATCAGAGATATTTCACTTCATTGGTTCAGGGGTTTATTTTTAATAGTTCTAAATACTCAAAGACCTAGAAAGATGTTAACAAACAAAAGAATTTCTTCCATGCATTGATACTGCATGGAGATCTTTTTTTTTTCCTGAACACAGAAAGGCTATATAACATATTTTGATACATACATGCACACACCTTTAAATTTGGTGAAAAATCCAAACAAATAGCTTTCATCCACAAACATATCTACCATTTCCTATCTTTACAGCATCTCAGTAAAAAATTTAAAGCTAATGCACTGAGAAGCGTGTTGCTTGAGAAAATGAAATCATAATTGGGATCCAAAAAATGCTGCAGAGGTATGCAACCTGAGATGGCATTAAGAGCTTTGTATTTAGGGTTACTCTTTGGGGGAAAGTACCCTAAAGCAGCACTCAGTGAGTTTGGTGACAGCAATATCTCCAAGTCACTCATCAAGCTGCTGTCACATAGTTAGTGTGTAGACAGACCAACCCTGCTCAGGATATTTCATGAGCAAAAGCTCCCTCAAAACTAGTAGACTTGGTGACTTTCAGTTACCTTCCAACAGAGAATCAACACAACTTGAACAACGGAAAATTATTACACTAGCAATAGTTCTGCAGGAAAGGCTTTAGGGTCACTGAATCCCAGTGAAAATACCAGAAGAAAGTGGAAATTCAGATGGAATGTGCCATGAATACTGTTTTCCAAGTTGCTTTTTTGTTCCAATGATGCTTTCTTCATTCCTTACAGAAACTGAGTTGAATGAAAGCCAAGATGATCTCAGTATAAAAGCAAGACAACTGAAGTTTCAGACTTCTTTACATCATGGCAAAGAAAATTCTCAATAGGTGCCCCAGCTTCTCCTTTAACTTTCAGTTTTGTTTACCTACTAGGACAATTCACTGCTGTACAAGAGAATTGAGCAAAGACCATTACATTTCATTTCTATTTTTCTTGTTTGCATGGTTTATCTTAACTGCACCAATAAAATAACTTTGGTCTGAAAAGAGCAATAAAGCATTGTGGAAGTCATGGGTTTGCCCTGAAGAAATAATCCAATACTTTGTTTCATACTATCTGCTTTTATTTGCGTTGTCATAAGATCTGTCTCTGAACCACATGACTTGTTTTTATTTCCTGGAAACAATGATTTAGTTATGTCAAATCATATCAAACTCACTGAAGTTCAAGCCCAGTTGAAAATAATATAATTTTTAACAGAATTTCTTTCATTAAAACACATGACTCCATACATAATGTCTGTAGGACACCTTTTTTCCACTTGTATCAACAAAATTAGCAATTAAGAATTTTGGTAAGCAATTAATAATCACATACCTTTTTGCCTGCAGTTAAAGATTGTCTTGTGCTACTTAATCCCACCATTTCTACCAAGAACTGCACAGGACTTTGGTTTAGCAGGTACATATTTGCAACTATTTCTCTCATCTGCCACCAGCACCTTGCAGAGTGCAATTTCACAAACACATTCATAATGAAAAATGTCCAAGATGATGACTTTGGAGTAATTAGCATTATTATTTTTTACTTATACTATGGCATCTTGTAGGACCTTGAGACATCGTCCAGAGTAGTGATAGGGGGGAATGGCATTAAGTGGAAAGAGGAGAGATTTAGATGAGATATAAGGATATTCTTCCTGAGGAGGGTGGTGAGGCCCCGACACAGGGTGCCCAGAGAAGCTGTGGCTGCCCCTTGATCCCTGGCAGGGTTCAAGGCCAGGTTGGATGGGGCTTTGAGCACCCTGGGCTAGTCACAAATGGGTGCAGTCACAAATCACAGAATGTGTCTCAGTCTCTCAGGCTCAGACTGCTCCAGGAGTCACAAGCCAGCCCCAGCTAACCTGCTCCTGCATGGACCTCTGTCTCGCTCATCTCTGTGTCTCCGACTCTCTCCATGGGCTGCAAGTGCTGGCAGAGGCTTGCTCTAATGTGGGTCACAGCATCTTCTGTGCATCACCTGCTCCAGTGTGTGGCCTCTCCACGGGCTGCAGGTGGGGTCTGGGCCTTTTCAATGGGCTGCGGGGGGACACCCGCTCCACCATGGGTTTCTCCACAGGCTGCAGAAGCATCTTTCTCTGGCCTTGAGCCGGCTGGTGTTTGCTCTGTGGGGCCTGCAGAGAGCTTCTGGCTGCTCCTTGCAGAAGCCACCTCTGCAGCCCCCTCCTTCACCAGAATCACACCACAAAATACTATGACAGGGAGAGTCCCCTCCCTCAACCACACTGCTTTTGATGCAGCCCAGCATATATTTGTATTTAGGGCTGCAAGCACACATGGTGAGCTCATGCCCAAGATGCATTTATCTATTATATTAATTCTTCTGTCTGCTAACAAAAATGGAAATCAATACAAATTCAATACTACAACTCCTCTTCTGAAAGAATAAAGACAGGTCAATCTATCTAGCTCACCCAAAAGAAGGGTGAAACGTGGTTTGATCATATCTGAGGGACAGCTCTAGCTAATTCCCAACAGTTCCTTTAACCTAAAAGAGAAAAGATTTTTAAAAAATCATCAAAAATGTTTTTTCTCCAAAGCAGACATTTTCATGACACATTTCTTGGCAGTTCATTTTAGTGTTAGCGGGAATTTTACTACTAATCAGCACACTTCAAAGTCAGCCTTCAAGTCTTGTCTTCAACAGATCTTTTGGCAGATCCTGACACACATTATACTCTAGTAGTTTTACAGCTTTTTTTTGATTAAAAGGTCAAAAATCCTCTATTCTACTGTCCTATTCCTGTGATGCCCAGCAGCACCTATATCTGCAGTACAGATTGAGAGAGGATTTCTGCTGCACCTCTCCAGCTAGCTAAATGAATACCTTCAGCTCTCTGCAGCAAACAGAGATTAACATTTTGTAGTAATGCAAGAAGCTAGGTGAGAAATCCAGGCTGCCCCAGAGCTCCCAAGCCAACCACCCGAGCAACGTGGGAGATTTTCAGCCACACCACAAGAGAAACAATGGTTGCAGGAGTAACTGCCATTGCCCAGAAAAAAAATGGATCATTTACTATGGAAATAGTGATTGCTCAGACACAGCAGTGCAATGGTTCTGTTGCGATTTAAACTAGAGAGTGGTACCCCAAGTCCAGTTCTGCTCTCTCGTACCACAGGAGGTCAGGATTAACTACTGACGTCAATGGAGCATTGCTGAAAGGAAAACACTCTTCCAAATGGGGCCAAAGATACTACTAATGAAGAGCAGGGTTTATTAAGAGGATTAATATGGATGAAAGTATACTGATGCAACTACCTCCCCTTTTCTTACAGTTGCCATCAAAGACCCATCAAAAGCAGAGAGCTCTGGCGCCAGGGATGGCCACCTAGATGGCCGTACTAGAAATTCACATTTGGCTACTGGCAGCAATGCTGTAATGAAATAAAGGCCTGGGATAGTTATTGAGTGTTAAGCCCAAAAGGGACTGTTTCACAGGCTGGAGAACTGTTTTCACACCACTGCACACATCCCAGTAATTACTGTTTACTGAAAGCCTGGTTTAGCAACATCAGAGAAAGGAAAACCTACTGCTTCCCAAAATACTTTGTTTCTCTACTAACCTGTCCTTCTTAAGGAAGGGTATTTGAAGCTGAACATATTCAAGCTAAATACAGTGGGATCTTCCAATAACCCAGTAATTGTAATTGTCTGCCTGTTCCTGGCCAGAGACCTCACAGAATGAATAAGTAGTAAATAAAACTCGACTTGCACTGCCCAATGGGAATGATCTTTCTAATCAATCTATTGTTGGAGACTTAGTCTTCAAACCACCCAAGAAATTATTTATTACCAATCTCAACCTGAAATGAAAGTACCCAAAGGGTACATCTACATCTTTCATGTGGGTTGAAGGGCTGTAAGTAAACACTGATGCTTAAAGCAAGCTGGAGAGCACTGGGCTTTTCAAGATTAACACCAGTAAATAAATAGAAGTGCAATTCCATTTACTGACCACAGTTGAGTAAATAAATTGACCCAAGATGACTTTTTCCAGTTGTGAAAAAGAATGACCTTAGCACATGGCTGCAGTACTTAGTGACAGCTGAATTATTTTGGTAAAACCAGAAGAGGCATGCACTTTCTCCCAAAGTTTGAACTACCCTCAAGGTGTCACTAAATTCGGGCTGGGTTTCAGACACAATGGGAACCTGAGGGTTCATGGTGCCCAACCAAATTTGACCTGAAAAGTAGAGTGCATGTAAACAAGTTCACAAACTTTACAGCATTGGAAAGGTTTCTCTGGTACATCCAGATGGAAGCAGTTAAAGAAAAACATCAACAACTATAGCGTTCAGAGTAAAACCATGGAAATATATGATTACATCAAAAGAGAACAGAAAAGTTAAAATTATATAGAAATCTAATATTGATGAGACATTGAGTGTATCCCCCTTGGGAGAATTAAAACAATCAGCATCACTCTGCCTACAGGACACAAATAGAGCAACTGGGAGCCAGGAAGGAAGAAGTGTGTTTGGTTTATAATTCTGACCCAAACACATTCACATATGTGCTGAAAATACACTTGAGTAGTACTATTAACCTGAACAAAACATTGAATCTGGAGCCAGAAGAAGGGGTAGTGCTCCTCAGGGGTTCTCTCCCAGGAACACATCCCCCAGAAATTTGAAGTGCATCTTCACTGTAGAGGCAGAGGTGAAAAAGTGCTGCACATCCAAAACCTAGTATGAGATTTAACTCTGGGAGGGATGTTACTCCACAGACTCTGCTTGTTGAGTAAGAAGTAGTGCTGTTAATGCCTAAAAGCAAAAAGACCGACCACAGAGCATCACGACACGTCTCAGCAGGGCAAACCAGTGAGCCAGACTCAGAACCATGTAATGCCTTTGTGAGGGCCCACAGGCCAAGCACCCGCTGATTCTTGGAGCCGTGGGCAGCAGGCTGGAAGCATGCCTGGAGCCAGCAGTGCCAAGCCTCGTGGTACAGCTGAGCATCTACTGTAAGCACATTTTACGGGGCAGCCCAGAAGCCCTGTTGACCGCCTGCCAAGATTCTGCTGGTTTGGCATCTTCCTCTCTTTTGATTCATCAACCGTGAAGGAGATGCCTGTGCTAGATGAAAAAGAGGAGGGAGGAATGGCCTGGCTCTGGAAAGGCAATGTAAAACTTGAGATATTTGAGGTAAGTTAATGTTCTGCCCAAGAACTGGTTTTGGTGTCAATACCAAGCCAAGAAAATTCAATTTCACCTGGCCAAGGAGTTCTGACATCTCTCTCTGGCCAAGTAACCAATGCTGTAAGTCAGGGTTGGGGGGGAGTAATGAGTTGTCCCATTAATTGGGACACTATGTGAAGAACAGCACGTGGGGTTTTCAAGTCTGACCACTTTGGCAGGCAGGGTGGAACAGCTTCAAAACAAGCTCCTGCACATCTGACCCATTCAACATTGACATTATTAAGATGTTGCAACACTGATGATTTGGAAAAATGGCAGAATTCCAACTCCAGTGATTTTCCTATTTCCCCCCATCTGCAATTAGAACTGGGTCATCAGCCCACAGCGTTTAAAGAGATACAAGTACACCCCAGCTTTCACCCCTGAAAAAACTCGCCCTTTTATTCATTAAATGCTCCTGCACAGTTTAATTTGGGGGTATTAAAACTAAAACTTCAGTGTTCATCCTCATCCTGCACCATTAACTGGTTCTCTGTAATACCCCAGTTATTTTTAAATAGGTAAATTACCATAAAACACAGGGGGAAAACACTCTGCTGTGTGCCAGCTTCTGAAAACAAGCATCATACATCAAACACCCCTTGATAAATGGCTTAGATACTTTACTCAGCAAACTGCAGATGAAACCAATTCTTTTCTCAGTGCAGTTGCCTGGACCAGAGTCCTGCTGAATTTCCTGGGAATTTAGAGGGGGGGGTTGTACAACCCAGGAAGTCTCATCCAAGGCTGTCTATGAACCTACAGTTGGAATGGATTATGGTTTCACACACAAACATGTATGATATGTAAGAGAAGGGAAAGGTGCAAAGCTGAAAACAGTTCTCTTAAAATTTCAGGTGCTGTTAAAACCAAAATAATCACATTTCATTAATGAAATGTCACTGTTAACAGTAAGACAAGCAGACAAGAAACACCAGCTGAGTTAAATGCCATCCCAAGTGGAGGAGTGGTGGGGAACAAGAGGTCTTTTAAAATATGTCGCCAAGTCATAAACCAGGTGCCCAGTGCTACCCACAATGAAATAAATCCCTCATGTGTAAGAGGCACCAAGTTCTCATACTACGCTGAAAAAGGCGATGTGGGGGGCTTGGAGGTACTAGTGATGCTGGAAAAGGCTTAACAAAGACAACTCCAAGATACAGGTAACTGAAGGGCAGGGAGGAAGGACAGAAAAAAGCCTTCCAATTGCTTCAAGGAGAAGAAGGTAAAGCACAGAAGATGCTGCTTGACACCAAGAAGCAGACTTTGGGGTAATGGTCTCTTTACATTTATGTTACTGCTGCGTATAAGCCAAATTTTATCTCTATTTGGTCAAAGCTCTTCAACTAAAGAGTCCTGGGGACAAGAACTGTCTCACAGCCCAGAGCAGAGCTCTTCACCCCCCTGCCCCCACCCTTGGAGCCCCAGCTTCTCCCCCAAAGACATGTGGCTCTGGGTTTTTCCATAGTATGTATCACATGCCCCATATCCCACAGTTCGTCCACCTGGTCATTTCTCCCTCTTTAGTAAAGGGGTGCTGATGACATCAACCAGTATTATTTTGATGAAAACTTTTGATGAGGAGTGATTTCTGACTTGAGTAATTCCAGCTAATTTTAAAGGGCATTTTTCTACTCAGTTTGGTACAGGAGGATAAGAACCATTTATTAGAAACAACTGCAAACTTTCAACTTTATTTTCACTTGAAAGCATCCATTTGTCCTGACAAGAGGCAATAATGTATTTATCAAACCTTCCATTTGAAAGGGTTTCTCAGACCCTTTCAAAAGGGTCTGACTTTCTTATGAAGAGACTGACTTTCTTATGACACCAGATACACCATCTCACATGGACAAACCATTTTCTTTGTTAGCCACATTGCACAGGACATGGGAGATCTCCATCCACTTGATTCAACTCTGAAGCACAGAGCTTGCTTTCCTACATCTAAAGATGGAAACTAATTATTTACAGAGCGCTCTTTCTTGCATATCTCCATCAACATCTTGCAGGACTGGATAAAGAATAAAAATTCTGTCCTGAGAGACCCAAAAAGGGCTTTGTACATTTCTCCTGACACACACGTACTGAGATGGAGAGAACAGCCATAATGCAGAAATGGGGTTATGTTGTCCATCAGTCCAGGAGGACAGATAAAAATAATGCATACAGTGCAACCTAACAGAATCACTTTTGATCCAAAACCAGCCAAAATCAGCTGGGTAACACTCAACATTTGTACAACACATTCAAGATTAAATCATGTTTGAACAGCTCCACATGCTGCATAGCTAATTATTGCACTGACTCGAACAAAGAAGAAAGAAGTTGAAGCACTGAAATGGCAAACGAGGACAAACTCTCCTCACAGCAGCTTTCACATAGGTAAGAAACAAGACCTTTACGTATCAGCATGTTTCCTCCAAGGGTTGCAGCAACACTGATAAGTTTCCTGCTCCTGACAACAGGTTCAGGGCCTTTTCTCTTCTGGTTTTCATGATGCTTGCTGTGGTCATGCTCCAAGACAGCACTGTCCATGCTCCGAGCTGGTCAGCCACTTCGGCTCATCTCAAAGCAGGATTTCTGTGTAAGAAGTGCTCCTTTTCCTCTCACTGGTCAGATCCACTGAAGACAACTGTCCACTGCTAGGACTAGGAGAAAAGCAATCAGCAGGTCAGGTTAGATATATTACCCATAAAGGTGGGGGTTCTGTTTCAAATGGGAGGTGGGTCAGAGTCCTCAGAGAAATGCCACAAGATGGTCATCTTAAACTCTGGCCCAGAAGAAAGGCTCTTATGAGGTTGAAGAGACTAGGACACACGAAGCAAGAGTCTGCCCAGCTCTGCTAGAGGTTTTATGGATTCACCATTTAACCCCTAGATACACAGTTCCATTCTGAAGCTCTCTGAAACAAGATTTTTTAATTTTTAAAATTTTTTAACAATAATTTCAGGTATGACAAACTTTTCCAGGTCTCATGAGTCTAAGTCCATATTTACATAGAAGTTTACAAAAGTGTATGACTAACATTTTCCTTCTCTCTATTATGCAATGGTAAACACCTACACATGGTATCTTCTACCCAGTTGAGTGACAGCATCAACCCAAGTTCTTAGGCACATGAAGCCACATGGAATTTCCATGTCAAGTATTGCCCAATGAGATCACTTAATACTGTTAGCAAATGCTGCTGAGTCATGGGACTGGCGAAATTCCCCCTTTTATTCCCAGAATATTGTACCAGTGTCGACTTGAGAGGAAGAACTTTTTCACAGTGAGGGTGACGGAGCAGTGGAATAGGCTGCCCAGGGAGGTGGTGGAGTCTCCTTCTCTGGAGATATTCAAGTCTCGTCTGGACGCCTATCTATGTAATATGAGATAGGGAGCCTGCTTTGGCAGGGGGGTTGGACCCGAAGATCTCTTGAGGTCCCTTCCAACCCCTAAGATTCTGTGATTCTGTGATTCTGTGATTTTAACTTTCAATCCTGACCTACAGCCTGAATAAGAGGTTTCACATCTTCACTCTTAATTAGATCCTGGATCCATAAAATCAGGAATTGTAATTGTAATCTCAGTTTATTAAATTTGGAGCAGTGACAAAGGCTTCCTTTCTCTTTTTCCTCTCTTAAAAAGGAGACAGTTAATTTCAGCAGAATTTTGGGAGTTAGTCTTTGTTAAGGGGTTTTGGAGTTTGTTTTGTTACTTGGGGGTTTTTTTCTTAAAAGGCCCTTTTCAACTGCTTTGAAACTTCACACAACAAAAAACTGAACTGGAGATGCAAACATCCTGCACGAAATGACCCAAAGCACACCAGGTGATGCTGATAGCTGAAGGGATGTACAATTTCCTTAACTCCTCTAATTTTTTTTACAAACCAATCACATTTGTATGCACTTTCACTGAAGGACTCTGCAGCTTTCACTATTAGAATCAGGACCGATAAACAGACCGTAGTAAAACAAGGAAATAACTATGTTTCTAAGGTCCAAATGGAACTGACTGGGTTTATTTTGGTGGATAGCACAGAATCACAAGGTTGGAAAAGACCTTTAAGATCACTGAGCCCAACGTCCTATGCTAAACCATATCCCTAAGTACCTCATCTACCCTTTCTTTAAACACATCCAGGGTTGGTGACTCAACCCCCTCCCTGGGCAGCCTGTTCCACAGTCCCACAACTCTTTCAGTGAAAACTTTTTCCTAACATCTAATCTGACCCTGCCCTGGCACAGCTTTGTGCAATTTCCCCTTGTCCTATCACCTGTCACTTGGAACACTTCAAACTATCACAGAATCACAGAGTTGTAGGGGTTGGAAGGGACCTTGAGAGATCATCGGGTCCAACTCCCCTGCCAAAGCAGCTCCCTAGCTCATACTGCACAGATAGGCGTCCTGACGAGACCTGAATATCTCCAGAGAAGGAGACTCCACCACCTCCCTGGGCAGCCTGTCCCAGGGCTCTGTCACCCTCATTGTGAAAAAGTTCCTCCACATGTTGGTGTGGAACTTCCTATGCTCCAATTTGCAGCCATTGCCCCTTGTCCTGTCTCCACTGACCACTGAAAAGGGGCAGGCCAATTCCCCCTGCACCCCATACTTAAGATATTTATAAACATTGATTAGGTCCCCCCTCAGTCTTCTTTTCTCCAGGCTGAACAGCCCCAGCTCTCTCAGCCTTTCATCATAGGATAGATGTTCCAGGCCCTTCATCATCTTCATAGCCCTTCTCTGGACTCTCTCAAGGAGATCCCTGTCCTTTTTACACCATGGAGCCCAGAACTGGACACAGTATTCCAGGTGGGGCCTGACCAGGGCAGAGTAGAGGGGGAGGATCACCTCCTTAGACCTGCTGGCCACACTCCTCCTGATGCACCCCAGGATCCCATTGGCTCTCTCAGCCCCCAGGGCACACTGCTGACTCATAGACAACCTGTCATCAACCAGGACCCCAGGTCCTTCTCCACAGAGCTCTTCTCCAGCAGGTCATCCCCCAGCCTGTACTGATACATGCGGTTGTTCCTCCCCAGATGCAAGACTTTACACTTGCACATCTAAAAGGAATTCTCTTTTATGAATTTGTTGTGAAACCATTAAAGCCCTGGTACAAAAGGAAATCTGACAGAGAGATGAGAGTTTTCCAGCAGAGGTGGGAAACACTAACTCAGCAACGTCGACACATCAATTCTGCCAACACTTTCCCAGGAAGCTGCTGAAACAGTTGCTTCCTTGATGTTTAAACATATCCTTCTAATGAACTGCCCTGATATTTTTTTTAAAAACCCTCAAACTCTTATGAGTACACAACACTGATCAGCACCAAACATACTGGGTGGGCTCTGGGTGGTTTCCATCCTGAGCTGATGTTCAGCTGGAAGCAGAATAATCCTCTGACATCCTAGAGAAGCTCTGCTGTCATATAGGTCTATATTTTTGTAAAAACAGCAAACAGGTCATTACCCTGGGATTTTGGACTCTTAATTCTGTTCCTTACTTAGTCAGTAACCTTAAAGTAGTCATATTTTACAGACAGGGAGAAAAGATCATAGGCATTTTCTAACTAAAGGATTTTGATATCTACAGGTGAAGAGGTTACACTAAAATACCCTTTTTAGTTATGTAACAGCAGCAGTAGGTTATGCCAATCTATGGATTGACACTTCTAATATTTAAAAGCTTAAAATCCTCAATATATATATTGAGGTATCTGAATTTCACAGAATCACAGAGGTGATTCAGGTATCTGAATTTCCATCAGCAAGTACTTGCCTCAGAAAAATGTTAACTAGGTAAGATTCAGTGGGGAATTCCATCCTTTCCACATACAAATAAGAAGGTGTGCAAGTTGGTTAATGAAGCAATTAAAGGATTGGGGGGAGGGGAAGAAAAAAATCTTTACCTTTGCTAGACTACACCTCCGCTTTGATGAAAGGCAGCTCATCCTTAAGGCTTCTCTTGTCTGTAGATTTTAAAAAATAATGTTAATGGGAACAGTTCCTCAGAGTTCATGTAGAAAATGTTCATATAATCCAGAATAAAGTGCCAAGTACCTTTCTGTCCAGAAGTGTCCCAAACAACAGGATGAAGAATCCCTAAAAAAAAATTGCAAAACCAGTTAACAAAACCAACATAACCACAGTTCTTAAATGCATCTAGGTGCTATTTCCTTAAGGACAGATAAAACAATGTTTATGTCAGTATAACAGATTACATCACTTACGACTCAGATAACAGCAATGTGCAAAATTAGTTTATCCACCCAGATCACGTGGGCTTTCTGGGAATGGTTATATTTAACTGGATATATAACCCATGCTAATGCTTATTATGAACTGGGTTACATACCAGGACTTTCTCAACCCACTCAGTAGCAGTATTAGCCAAGAAAAGCTAAAGCTAACTCGGTGTACAACAGTATGACAGGAAACACTGCATGTTTATACCCATGAGTTAAACAAAACCATCTTCAATGGCAGCTGAGTATTTTCTGTATATTTGTTAATTGATAAGGATGAGAAACCTTTGCAGTTAATGGATACTAACCTGTGTATTTTATGTTTAGCATGAATTAATCATCCTCACCACACTTAAAATCAACTAGCTTGTCCCATTACTCCCCTCTGCTCTGCCCTGGTGACACCACACCCAGAATATTTTGTCCAGTTCTGGGTCCCTCAGTTCAAGAAGGACATAGAACTCCTTGAAAGAGTCCAGCACAGGCCACCAAGGTGATGAAGGGAGTGAAACACCTTCCTCATGAGGACAGGCTGAGGGAGCTGGGCCGCTTTAGTTTGGAGGAGACTGAGGGGTGACCTCATTAATGTTTATAAATATGCAAAGGGTGAGAGTCAGGAGGATGGAGCCAGGCTCTTCTCAGGGATGGCCAGCGATAGGACAAGGGGCAACTGGTGCAAGCTAGAGCAGAGGAAGTTCCATGTGAATGTAAGGAGGAACTTTTTCAGTGTGAGGGTGACAGAGCCCTGGGACAGGCTACCCAGAGAGGTTGTGGAGTCTCCTTCCCTGGAGACATTCATACTCCACCTAGATGTGTTCCTGTGTGATTTAGTCAGGGTGATCCTGCTCTGGCAGGGGAGTTGGGCTAGATAATCTTTTGAGGTTCCTTCCAACTGTTCTGTGATTCTATGATCACCCATCTGCATTTACTATATCAGCACAGGATGCCCAGTGCATGTACCATGTAAAATAGTTGAGTCACAAGGAAAGCTTAGATCCCTTTTTTCCATAAGCAACACATGCAGCCAGCCCCTCTTACGTTTGCTACCTTTTCCCAGGCTCAAATTCTGAGCACATACTATTCCCAGTCTCACAGAGTTTACCTGGAAGGCATTCAGTAGTGCAAATGTAATGTGGACTCCCAGTGAGCGACTGTCAACAATCGTTGCAAGTCCAAAACCCCAGGTGAGGCCCAGAAGAGGTGTCAGAAGTGCAACGTTTTTGCTAATTCGGATCATGTTGCTCAAATCTTGGGACTTGCAGCCTTCTCCAACAGAGGACCTCCCAGTCTTTGCCACAACCACTACCACAACCACCAAGTTCACAACAATGATGCTCAGAGCAGGTACAACAAAGGCCAAAAGGGCTTTTGTCTCATACCAATTGAGCCAGCAGGCTCCACTTCTTAAATAGCCATTGTTTGGTTCAGTAATAGCAACAGTAAGGATAGATATGACCAAGGGACAGCCGTATCCAACAGAGAATGCTGTAGCCATGAATACAGATCTTGTTATCTTAAAAAAAATAAATAATAATCCATAGAGAATCAAGAGGCCCAGGGTAAACATCCAAAAAAACAAGGCAAGGTAGAAAAAGTGAAGGAAAAAAGTGGCTGCTACACACAACTGGTGGTTTAGAGCTGTGTTGTGCACAATAGCTGCCAAGATGAACAACACATCAGCAATGAGAAGCGATGCAGCAATGTTGACCAGACAGAAATGGCGCATGTAGGTTATTTCAGTTTTGGTAACGTGGTGCCAGACAACAGTCTCGATGACAAGGCACAGAATCAGGCTGAAAATGGAAAGGCCTAACCCTACACGTGTGATGTAATCCAGCACTGCACTGCGCAGCAGGGTGGGGGACATCAAAATGGAGAAGGACTTGAAGGTCCGCTGGCGATGCTTGCAGAGGCAAACAACACTGCTGATGTTGTCCATCTTCAATGTGCATGCCTTGGTATCCCATCTCCTTTCAGTAGAGTGCCACCCAACACACTGAGCCTTGATGTTCTCCAGTTTCTTCACCTTCTCAAAGGTGAGCAAAACAAAACGCAGCTCTTCTGGCAGTGACACCGATAAAACCATTCCATTCACAAAAACAGGGTCCAAACGGTTGGTTTCTATAATGGCTCCAAGTGTTGGGAACGCAATGCTGATGGCTTTGGATGGCTTGGGTAACTTCAAAAGCTCTTCTTTGGGAATGGCCACGTGCCCAGAGATATTGCCTGTGTTATTGAACTCCATAGAAAAATCAAAGCTTTTCCCTGAGGTATTTTTATGTATGCTGTAGCCTTTTGTAGAGATGAAGTGTTCCTGTATATTCTCTGACCCATTTCTTAGAAGAAGTCTCCCAGCAAATAAGTTTACTGAGTCCAGTAATATTGAACTGGCATTTCTGTCCCTTACAAAAGCCCAGTTGGAAATGACAGAGCTGTTCAGGATATGGTTTGCTATCCTGCTGTAACTCTGAAACAAACAAGAAAAAAAAAATTTGAAAATCACAGAATTGTAAGGGTTGGAAGGGACCTCAAGAGGTCATTAGGTCCAACCCCACTGCCAAAGCAGGGTCCCTAGGACATATCACTCAGACAGGCGTCCAGATGGGTCTTGAATATCTCCAGGGAAGGAGACTCCACCACCTCCCTGGTCAGCCTGTCCCAGTGCTCTGTCACCCTCACTGTGAAAAAGCTTTTCAGCATGTTGGTAATGCTATTTTTAATGTTAAAATAAGCCAACTATTATCCCACTGGCAGAGCCTCCAGAAAGGTTTGTTTAATTAAAGCATGATTTCTATAAAGGGTATATCCTTCTATGACAATGAACCACCCTATTCAAACCCAAGCATCTCATGGACATGGTTACTATCAGAATTGCCCTATCCTCTTCATATCACAGCCCAAAAGATGTTTGCAGAAACAAAGACAAAGCAAAAATCGGGACACCTAAGTTCTATCCCAAACGCTGACCCACTACACAGGTCTGCTTGCATGATCTTTTCCCACGCCTCTGAGTTCACCAGGGAAAGGTTTCAGTTTCCATTGGACAACACATGACAGCACAGATGTGGGTCAGCATCGCCGAGGTTGCCTTCCCTATGGTGCTATACTTTAAAAATGAGCTCTTCCTTGTACTGCTCTCCTGAAGAGCAGTTCCTGAAAACTTTTGCTTTTAAAAGAACTACTCCACAGAGTATTGTCACTACACATGAACAGGTCAAAAATAGTCTCTCTAACAACAAAATATTAGGAAGAGGGTCTGTACTCAGAGGGGGGATTGGGCACTGGAACAGGCTCCCCAGGGAAGGGGTCACAGCCTCAAGCTGGGCTGAGTCCAAGAAGCATCTGGATGAGGCGCTCAGTCCCATCCTCTGACTTGGATGGCCCCGTGTGGAGCCAGGAGTTGGATTCGGTGATCCTTATGGGTCCTTTCCAAGTCAGGAGATTCTATTATTCTGTTCTATGATTCTATGAAAATATAGCCCTCTGGAAACTCTTTCCATGTATCCCCATGTCACTTGCAGCCACACTTCACTGCAGGGTGGCTATAAGGCAGAACACTGTACAGATGCTCTGGCAAGCTCAGAAACACCTCTTGAAGTCCATGGAAGTAAATACCTGCATTTTTTCTCTACTGACATTCCCCAACAACAGCAGAGAAATCTTCTCTAGCAATTCCACTATATCAGCAATGTTTCCTGGAATGGCTGGTGAAGACAGGATATCCGGGATGATGCATGAAAAATCAGCTTGGCAGTTATTCCCATGGTCATCGGCACCAAAGTATTTTGCTCCATCTCCAGGCTTCCCATGCACTGGCTTTCCTTTCCCAACAAAAGGAAGGTGTCCTCCTGCAACGCTTGCTTGTCCCCCAGAGCTTGGAAGGAGTTCACGTTCAGAAATCCTCTAGAGGGAGGAAAACAGATTTGAGTAAGTTAATGAGCAGAATGAAAATGAAGCTACAGCTACAGGCAGGAAGAGGTACAGTGCTGGGGCACACAATGAATGTGTCAGGCCACCTGAAATCCAGGGCCAAAACTCACATGAGAAGAATGTCTTGCTCATTCACACATAAAAGAAGGGGCAAGAACTAAATGCAGTGCCTTATACCTTAACTGACTTGAATAAAGTTCTTTATTTTGTAGTTGGGAAGAATTTACCATGAATTATCTGATTGGTACAGATATTGGTGTTGCCCTTTTCTCCAGTGCATCTTTGTCTTGGTTTAGATCCACATGAGGGACCTTAGACAAGTGAACAAGGCAACTTCATTTCTGAATTGTTTCCACATGGGAATTGCCCAAATTTATTTCCCATCACTTGATTTAAGGTGAAATCAAAGCCTGTTATCAAAGTAATCTGTATTTTAGGATCCTTTCTTCCCCTTGCTCCAGACAGAAAGCAAGTGGATGGCAGGCCTGTCCTTGCAAGAAATCAAGAGCATAGGCCAAAGTAGACCTTTAACAGTTACTTCACCTGAAAAAGGGACTGAACATCCAGGTTTGCACAGGCGTCTGTGAACATTTGCCACTTTCTGTCTTCACAGACAAAGCTCTTCTCCCCGTGGAAGGATGGAGAACAAGGCTGAATACAAACAGCCCCGTTCTCTCTGCAGGGAATGAGATTTATGCAGTCATCTGAAAAACAAATCAAGCAAGATATTGTTACAAGGTCCGAGACGGAAGACAATGGTCCATGAGGTATCAGGGATGTAAAGTATTGATAACTGACAACATCTCCCAAAGAACTAACAAAGACATGGAGCTATTCACTGTACCTTGCTGATTACCAGCCTTTGATTCCTTATTGCGAACCTGAAAAATAAGAAATGTATGTAGATGAATGTTAATCATGGATGTAGAATGAATGTTAAAACAATTAAGTAAGAGATGACTTCCTGGCAGAAACCAGAAAGGTGATTTTGAGGGCAAAGTGTTCCTTTTTGAGGTCCAAAAGTCTTTTCAAGGTCCAGAATGCAGATAGGATGACCCCTTGCTTGTACAGAGCAATGGAGACCCCTCTACTAACAGTTTGTCTCTATATATTAAGCCTTCTACTGAAGGGACAAACTGAGCTAGTGGACAAGATCACCCATGGCTCCAGCAGTTATTCCTGTCAAAAAGCCTGCATTAGGCTTAAACTCACCAGCATTTCTTGTGATGATGAGAACATGTGACTTGATGACAATTTGTATGACTTTTGCCATAACATAAAGCTACAGTTATACACATAGCAACAGCTCCTATGATCCTCTCCCAATTGGGAGGTGACCCTGAGGTTGGCAGGGAAGATCACTGCTGGGCCTACATGTCATACAGCCAGGTGCAATCCACAATAGCTTCCATCACTGCCTGGTCAAATGATCTATCTACTGACAGCCAAGCCCTGCCACTCTGGAAGCAAAACCTGACTACACGATGCCTTGGAAACTGCACTCTTACTGCTGAGACAGCAGATTTCTCACACCCCAAGAGCTGTACTGGAGGTTGCTTGGCCTACTGCACATATTGAATGCTTCAAAGTATGTTCTTCTGTAGTGACAGCACCAGGGCAATGGCTTAAAGCCTAAAGGGGGTAGATTTAGTTTCACTGAAGAATAATTTTTTTATAATGAGGGTGGTGAGGCCCTGGCACAGGGTTCCCAGAGAATCTGTGACTGTCCCTGGATCCCTGGCAGGGTTCAAGGCCAAGCTGGATGTGGCTTTGGGCACCCTGGGCTAGTGGGACTTACCCCAAGAGCAGTATGTGGCACAGCCAGGAACAAGTGCACAGTCCAAAGGAGCAGGCAGTGGGCTACTGTCACATCCATTGCCTCACATTTACTGCTTTCCTCCTGGAATGAAGATGTGTTAAAGAGTTTAGACACCTTTCACTTTTGAACACAGACCAGCTGCTAGTAAGAAAGCAGCTAAAAACATGACAAACTCCTTACCGGGCTTGCAAGGTGATCTCCAGGCATTTATCAACTTTCATACTGAGAAACATTTGTGATCATATTCTTAAAACAAATAAAAATAATTACAAATCCACCCAACACTGGAAATTACTGCATTAATCACAGACTCTAGGTTGGAAACTACCATTAAGATCATCAAGTCCAACCATTCCTGTCCTCTACTAATAATGTATTGTAAACTGTGAGTTGGAAAACTTAAAGTGGTTCAGCCTGTGGGTCCCTTTCGAAGTGATTTAAGACAGCCTTGTCTCCAGAGGGTTCAACACTGCTCTTTTCTCTCCTCAGGCGGTTCCTGATGAGACCAGCCATGCAAGGGCGGAAATGTGGGCCCTCAGGGCTCAGACATCAAAATCTGAGAAAGAAGGACCAGACTGAAGTATTACTCATTTTGCACAAGGATTCTGGCCTCTGGTCTCTCCATGAAGTTTCCCATGGTCCTTGGTAAAAGCTTAATATCCAGGGGAGGCAACTTGCTACTGGCATATTCACTGGAGAAAAATAATCTGGTAAAGTGAATGAAGAAAAAGTAATGTGTTAACCCAATCTGATTATTAGATGCTAAGCATGTCCAGGACAAAACAACAGCTGCTGTGGATTCAAAGGAATTCAGGCACTGAGCTTCTGCCACTGGATGCATATGTAGATTTAAGCCACGTACTAAAAAAAGACCCTGCATAAAATCAGTGAGCTAAATCACTAAAGCACAGAAGAAATGCCAAGTGGCAAAGTAGGACAATGGGTGGATTTCAGGAGGTGCCACCCATGAAAACCCTTGGTGAATCACTGCACTGCGATGAGAGCCACTCACTATTCTCCCACTACGCAGTGGTCTGGACTGAGGATGCTGGAACAGAAGGGGTCCTGCACTGATAGATCAGGGAGGTGTTTTCCTATCCAGGAAACCCCAAGCCCTTGCCATCTGACAGCACCAAAAGGCCAGGCTCACAACTGGCTGCCCCACTCATCCTGGCATTCATGCACCTTACTGTCTTTTGAGACCAGCAGGTTTATTCCTTAATTATGAAAAGACCATAAAGGGAAGAGCTAGGCTGACAGACCAAGTTTCTAAGCTAGCTCTAAAGGAGAGCCTCCACCAGCCCTCAAACTCGTCTGGCATCAGCTAGAAAAGTTTAACTCTTCTAGAGAAATAACATGGAGAAGAAGTGAACAAAAAGACTTGGATCAATATTGCTGAAGAATGGGAGGTGGCTGGGAAAGACTTACAGGTCCAAGGCCAAGGGCTGTGTTGGATTCTTTTCCCATTTTGCAGTCATTAAGTGTTTAATGCATGTGTGTAGTCCTAATTCCATTTCACAGCTGGGAATCCTTGAGCTCATTGTGTTTCATCATTAAATCACAACCATTTCGTATGCAATCTCTGATGTAACTCCACCTAGTTACCTTTAAGCGAGGTAGAAATCTGGGACAGCTCCAGGTATCTAAGGCTCACAGAGATCCTGGCCAACGTTACCAGTGAAACACTCATCTTGTTCGGTTGCATTGCTTGACTTGTCACAGAAACCACCCAGTCTCACCACAGCACAAGCGTGCCAACGTAACTACACCATGCATCAACAGAAATTAGTGCAAAACAAATAATACAGCAACAAGTCCCTGTCACTTCAGGGGGAAAAAAAAGGGATATCCTGACATAAGGACACGTGAAAGCACATACAAATACTCCTCTCCCTCCAAAGCATCCAATTATGGCTCTTCAGGCAGAGAATGTTACATGTCTAATCATAACCTCTCTACTACCATTAATGCCTCCCTAAAGAAGCTCTAACCACATTACTCCTCTCTTCCAAAGGTTTCTACTCCATCAGCCACAGACACATGAGCAGCTGAGCTGTCAAAGCCCTCTGACATGGAAGGGATTTCCTAGCAAGAGGACAATTCCGTATCTCCAGGTGTCTCCCACCCAGCTCAGGCGATGGTCACCAGCCGCTCACCTCCTTCTCCAGCACATTTCATTTGGTTGCAGCACCCCTGGGGAGGCAAAGCCCTCAACAGAAGGGAAGAAATAAGGTGTGAGTGGCTAGATGATGGTCATGGAGAGGAAACAGCCTCTGAAAGCAGTAAAGAAGACAAAGTAATTGTGTATTTTGAAAGTAAAGCACACTGTGGCTACTGCACCACAGCCTTAAATTCAAAGCCCTCACCCTGTGATTTCTGTTGGTTTAAAATCAACACGCTTTTTAAAACCCTACAAAACAATCCCTCCTTCCCTGCCCTGAGCTCCTTCTTGGTTTAATTTCTGGCAGGATGCATCACAAGGCAGCCTGGCCCCATGTGCTCACAGCTTCCAGGGCTCAGCCCAAGCAGGTACACCTGTGGCAATGCCACACAACCCCAGGCTGGTGGACACAAAGTCTCTGGCCGGAGGGATCTCCATCACCTCAGGTCACAGCTTTCCCCTCTCCACTGCTCCAGAAAACAAAGTATTAATTAAAAGCTCATGGGGAAAGCTATCCCACACAAAATTTACCAGCACGTATTGTACAAAATAAAACTTGTCTCTGAGCTTGCCATAAGGAGCTAGACAAACACATTTCCTGAAACGCTCGCTGCAATCTCGTCCTGTGTGTATTTAAACAATTTTCTGTAAAAAATATTAAATCCTTTGTTACAGATGCTAATTTACTATTTTCAGGGCTTCACAGATAGTTTAAAACCCAAACAGTTCACAAGCCACTGTGATGTGATCAAATGATGCCACAAAGGCTGCAATAGGAGCCTTAAAGAGTCAATGTGGTCACCTGAGGACAAAATCCAAAGCTCTTGCACCAAAGCCTGAACAGCATTAGTTGTACTCTTAAAATGGATCACACTCAGAAACCATGAATTTAAGTCAAGCAAGCTCTCAGAGGCCAGTTTACAGTAACTTCAGCTCTAAGAAAATTTCAGATGTTTTTAAAAGTGACACCACTGTGGTTAGAGACCAGTTGGAAAAATAAAAGATGGGAGGATAATTAAGATGCCTAATTATTTCCCCAGGTGGAAGGAGAACATAAAACTGAAGAAGTCCAAAGTAAACCCATCTTAAGCAGTTAGGTGCATTTTAGCTTATGACTGAAGTGATTTCACAGACTACTGTAATTTTTAAGCAGCTCTGGATAAATGTTTGTTGGTACTCACTGTTTCCAGAAGTCTGGGTTCTACTGCGAGCAAAATTAACAGAGATCCTCACAATACCACAGGCAAGTGTTTAACCATTCATCTGCTGCCATTGCGCCCCAGTCTCACTCACAGTCTCACCCAGCATTACTTGGGTGCTCTGATTCATTCTTCCCATGAAGAAATAACCCTGGGCACCAGCCTGCTTCTTTTCTTGTCTGACTGGATCGGCATTGAGGAACCTGCAGATGATGATACAGGTATTGCACTGCAAAGTGACAAAACAAGTTACAAACACACCCACAAAACTGCCAGATTGCCACCTCTGCCAGGAGTCTAGGGAGATGAATCACACCTGGGTGGTTTGTACCCTTCCTCCCCAGGGAGGAGACTTATTCTGCTCTTCTGTATTTAAGAGATCTTCCAAAGATCCCAGAAATAAAAATGTCTGATCAAAAACCTGGTGAAGTTAATGTGCTATCCTTCATAATTCAAAGATGATGCTACTGACAATGGCTTGTGCAGCTAAAAAGCTCAATGAGCAAGTAATAACCTTCCTTGATGGGCTGCACCCATCCTAAGGGGTGGGAGTTGCCTGCTGAACCTTGTGCCACCTCCAGTGTTGGCTCCATTCCTGCTTTTCTGAGCATTTCCAATTTACAGCAGGCAGTTAATCACGACACAAGAGCAATTCCCAGCGCTTTTTTCTTCTCACAGGGCTGCTTTGGAAGAACTTTGGTCACTATTTTCTCCCCCTCACAGCACTGCAGTGTTTGTCATGAGCTTCTAGGGTTTCCTGAAGCAGTGCTGCTCTGTCTGCTACAACTTCAGTCAGCCCTCAGCCAACAGCTCTCCAGTTTTAGCCTAAAGGCAGGTGTTATTTAGTGTTCTGATACAGCCAGCCTGGCACCTCGTGTTGGTATCAAGTAGGCATTAAGCCAAGCACAACTAGACACAGCCAACACAACCCACATGGGAAGGTAAAATCGCTTGCTCTTGAAGCAGATACATAAAGAACTAAATGGTGGCACCTTTGCAACCCTCAAAGTCAGAAGAAAGGGGCCAAGGACCAGATTGCATCAAAGTATGGGCACTAAAGACTTTTTCCACTAGACACCCAGAGCTGTGCTCCCACACACCCCCAGCCTCACCCTGAGCCACTGCGACGATGCAGGACTGGATGCCCTTCAATTCTCAAACATCTCCCCAACCTAAGCAATAGTCTTCTGAAGGACTCAATGGCTGGCACACTTCAGGAGAGGGACACATGCACATGCATCTCCCAGAAGGAAGAGGTGGGATCTGCCCTTCTTGGTCTTAGAAAGGCATTCAAACCATGACTTCCAACCAGCCAGGAGAGTACTACTCCAAACCCTGGCCCCAGTAGCGCCAGTTGCATGCTCTACAAGGCTGGTGGAGGGTGTTCAGATTCTTCAAGCTGGAAGGTACGTGCCTAGGCACCCAGAAGGGAGTGGTTCATCTTTTTGTCTCTTGCAAAATCCAATTACCCACAAGATATGAGCTGCTGCTGACACTGCTCTGAGAAAGCAAATCATCAGCAATCGGACATCTCGGGGAACTTTAGTAGCAGCCAAAAGTCAGGCAGGTGGGAAAACTTGGTTTTACCATTTCCTTTGCAAGCAGGTATCAGGCTTCTGTGAATTTATGACTTTAATGAATACAAGGTGTTTATGTACAAGTTCAACAGATACTTTACTAAATGAGTCACAGTGAGACCTTTCACTACAATAAAGTTTCTTAGGAAAAACTTTCCCCCCCCCCTTAAGCAATCCTAGAAAAATATCATTATCTTCGTGGTGCTTAAATTAAAAAACCCATAAATTGATCTGTAATTTTTATGTTTCAAACCTGTACTTCATATGCAGACAAAAGCTTTGTAGAGAATGTTTTAAAAATAAAAATTAAAACCCCACTGCAGGTTAAAATGCCTATTGTTCTGTTCTTTGTTCACCTTTTAAAGGTGTCATCCTCTGTCTTCAATTCTTTGCTACATACTTGAGAAGCAATTCCAATATGCATTTATCTGGGTTACTGAGTGGCAAGAGGTACCTTAAAAAACAAAAAAGCCCAAAACCCAAGGCTCTTAAGATGCACAGTGAGGTCAGTTCAATATGGACTAACAGGAGAAGAAAAAAGCAAAGAAAAAAAAGAATAAAGAGATACTGAGAAGTTAAGATTCTCCAAGAACAGTAAGCTTTCCATCCTGACAGTCAGGAATCAGAGCATCCCAGTGAGTAGCTTAAAACCTGAAAGCCTCAAATGGGGACTAAAGAAAAAGCAACACACTTTGCTCCCAGCCCCCAAACTCCTCCTGCAAGGAATTTAATGGCACACGAAATGTTCCTGAACAGAATTGAGCAGACATTTCAACAGGTTTTTAAACTTCTTTTATTTGCTGAGTTTGGGTAGCATGCATCGTTTTACAGCACCAGTAAACAAGTCAGTGAAGCATACTGCTTTTAGGAACTTGTACTGTGGAATGTCTTCAAAACCATTACCCTCTCCCCCTCCACTCCAGTACGTAACACTAGCTGAAGAGAAGACAGACATATATCAGGGCAACTTCCTTATGGCTAAAAATACTCATAGCAGCGACTTTTAAAGGAGGGTTTTATTAAATCAAGTCATTGCACTTGGGTCATTTATTGCTACAGCGAACAAAGGCCATTAAATAGCGAACACCTTTCTTTCATTTGTGGCTTTTAACTGATTGTCTTGTTCTCTTTGTCTGCTACGAGCTCGCGTGCAGACGCAATTTCAGTAGAGCAATCCATTCCTAGATTTGTTTCATGCTCTGATCACAGGAAGGAGCTCGTACAACTAAATTGGCCATTCTGTTAGGCTCCATTCCTGCTTTTCATCACCTGACTTGGAGATACGAATCCTAAGCAAGGGGTTTTTGTCTGATGAGAAGCATTACTGCTACACCTTATTCCGCAATACAAAGATCTGGCTCAAGTCTTCATTCATGATGCATTGTTAGGCAATTAGAAGTTAAAAGCATTAATATTCGATCAGCTTATTAGCAATGTGGGTAGCAAATATTAACTGATACTTGCATAGGGTTAAGTTTTGCCAATAATTTAAATCAGCAACTGACAACCATCCTCCTGTTGGCTTTCTGATATTTGTATTTTATGATGCACCAACCATGGACAACATACATTCTCAAGAAGTAACACCTCCAAATGCCACTTGCTCAAGCGACACTCTAAATAATTATTCTTATGACTATTCCCATGAATAGAAACTTAATTACTTCTCTTACAGGTGAAGTTGCCAAACTAGGTTGCATGGTTTTGTCATTTAAATTCTAGTAGACCAAAGGGAGAGAAGGTGTTTACAAACACAAGCAACACGTTTGACTAGCTTTCTAAAGCTGTGTGGTTTTTAATTCATTAATCAAATGAACACAGCCATAAACATCATTATCTCCCATCACTTTGCATGGTATTTGCATGTTACTCTGGTGCACTGTTGAGCTTGGAGGTTAAAGATAATGGCAATCCATGAGATTTCAACTGCTTTCCATATAAAGCGAAAGATGCTGCCTCGGAAACGAGCACAACGCTGTCGAAGCAACTGTTCTGATCACTCATTAGAATACAAGGATGTTATTGAGTTTAGAGGTATGCGACATACTGATGAAGTCTATGGCATAAACATATAAATATTGAGAGCTTTTGAGAGTATCAAAGTTCCAAAGGGATTTATTTGGAGACATATTATAAACAAAACCTGACTGTTGTAAAGACAGATCAAGATGCTTATTGAGCCACTAGAAAGAGCGATGACTTCAGTTTAGATGCGCAGGTGTGACTGAAGGTTTCCTTTTCCATGCTGTATGCTGTGATATTTTAGGCACAACAGGTTGAGTTAAGACTGGATTTAAGCTTTGTTACTGTAGTTCTCGCATTTCATGGTTTCCAAAGTTAATTTTGTCATAACTTCATGATTCGGTCCCAAATCCCTTTTTAATCCAATAGTGCAAGTGACAAAGTGTTCTGCTAAGCAACTCAGATTAGATCGTTCATTCTTACTACAATGCATAGGAGTTTCACCTGCTTCATTGCATGAACAAATTCCTATCTCATTACTTGACATATAAACAGCATATTATTCATGTTCTCACTGCAGACAGGCACAACAGCATAACCCTGGGTAAGACTGCCAAAATGATACAAATATATTCCCTTTTGCACATAGGGGAAAAGTAGTGACTACAGCTATGACAGTTATTCCATCCCTCCCAGTAGACTATTTTACAGATTAGTTGTCAAGATAGATCAACCTATTTATAGTATAGATCTCTTTAAAAATTAAGCTACAGATATTCAATAAAAAAATCTATTAAGAATTCCCTCTCCTTTCTATACAGATTCAGTAGTATTTTCAGGCAAACCAAAAAATAAGGTCTGCAATTCCAGCACAGTAAGAAATAAGGCCTCTTTTATATTGGCAAAAAAATTACATCATTATTCTCTTTTGTTTTCTTATCTCTCTGAATAAAAGACTATATTCCTTTCTTTACTATATTTTTTTTCTTTAAGACTGTAGAACATCAGCATCCGTTATTGTGAAATAAGAGTCAGTTCTCCTAGGGTTCAACTTTGAATTCCTGGCAAGTTAAAAACACTGAGTCCATAGCTGTCTCATGTAGACATCACTGCTTTCTTCAATTTCTCTATTTCAAGCTGGAAAACAGACATTTGGAAAAGAAAGAGTCAGTTTTAAAGTAACAACCATCTAAATCCTTCAGAGCATTCACCAAAATCACAACATTTCTATTTCAAAGACACTTAAATAAATAAAATTATAGCAGAAGTATTTGATAGCTCCATATTTATAGCTTTTATATGACAATATTGCTAAGCAAACAACATTTTTAGATAACTCAAAATTATCTATAGCTCTGGGGTATCTTAGTGGAGAAATTCACTCTGAACAAAGCAGTCAAAGCCAGGTTGTGGAATCATTTGACATGTCCTCAAAGTAACATGGCATTTTCACCTAAGACCAGCTTTCTACAGCAGCCTTCATCCAAAATGCCCTACCAGGACTGATTTGTATTGCTTCATATGGATTTAGGGGCTACACAGAAGTTACCTCCTCTTCACCCCCAGCACAGATTGAAGGCAACTTCATTGATTGCTTTAGAGACACATTAAAAAGAAAACTTGCCAGAAGTTCTTTTCAAGCTTCAAAAGTAGCTTTGCAGCCAACAAGAAGTATTATTTCATAAACAAAAATGCCCTTTTGTGCCAGACTGAAATATTTTTCCTACAATGTGCTCATCCTATTAACTAATTAATGACATCTGATTGCAATGCAGGTAGTCTTCCTCATCAATAAATTGAGAGGAGTAGTGTACATTCATGAGGGCATTTTTCAGACGCATTCTTTCAGCAAATTATCCACTTAATATTTAAACAGGTGACCAAAAAATTTTTTAAAATTACTTTTACCCTGCTTTTCTTTTGGTTACATAAAGTAAATTTGTACCCCAAGTCCTGCAAAAGCAAAGTATTCATCTTCTCTGCTGGAACACCTCCTGTTGGAGACATTTCTAGCAAAGAGCAGAATCTAGCGACGCTAAACCAGACTCACATGCCAACACCCATTATTGATAAATATCCTTTTCTAGACAAAGCAAGCTGAACAAAGATGAACTGTGAATCTTCTATATACATCCACCTGCCTTGTGACCCATTCGCTCACCCACCTGCTAACACAGCAATACAGAGGTTGAGTAGTTTCATTTGAACTCTCCTGTGGCATCAAATTCCAGAACAATCACCTACATAGCCCCAGACTTCCCCACACACCTCAGACTGCAATATTACCTCCAGATTACTCCGCAACAGCTTCTCTTCTTCCAAATCCTTCCTTAGTTTTTCCAGTTCTCTCCTAATAGTAGATATCAGAAACAAAAGTTAGAGGGAGGGAGGGGGAAGTCCCAAATTACCATGAACAGGAAGCACATACCTTGTTTAAATTTTCCAGGAGGAATTCACATAACAACTGTCTGATGTCTTGCAAATAAAACATATATACAAGCCCACTAGTGAACCAGGACTCAAATCTGGTGAGCCACAAGCGTCCACCAACTCCCAACACTTCTTACCTACCACTATGCACCCATCCCTCACTTCATAACAATTCTGAATAGGCTACTTAAAAATTTGCACTGTTATTTTCCTTGGTGGGTTGAATTTAAACTAAAATAACCTGGCAACTTCCACATAGAGAAGATAAATTCTTTAGAACAGAAAGTTCCTAAAACATGATTTATTTCATAATTATCTTCAGGCAAGAAAGTGCTAAGAAAGTCACTGAAGAACTAGTTCATTAATCGCCAGTTACTCATAATTTACTGCTTTGCTTTGGAGACCAACTGATCCTGATGCTTTATAACCTCTCAAGAGGTCACTCTCAAAGCCTTTTAGTTGGTTAGCACTAGTCATCATTTAAATAGTAGCAAAATGAATGCCTGCACTGCAAAACTAAAAAAAAAGAAAGAATGTTCCCACAAAATGTTCTTTACTAAGTTTACTCAAGCACCAAGTAATTTTTCCTTCTATATTATTCTCCAAACACAACCTACCCCCATGCACACTGATGATTAAGGCATCACAACCACCAATTTGAAAAACCCTACTACTAGTCATGTTGCAATTACTTGTGCATGGTGTTATACAAGGCACACATTTCTATTAAATACCTCACACATGACATACTTTTCCTTATAGTGATAAGAAATATTTTCAAAGATCTGTAATGAATGCAGGAGCACAAATTAAGAATGAAAAAATGTCAACAAATTACAAAAAATCTCTACCATCATATTTGTTCATATTTAGGAAATCTAGTTGGCTTAACTCCTAAAGAAAGAAGTTCCAAATTAATATTAATACAGAATAGTTGGGTTGGGTTTGTTGGTTTGTTTGTTAGAAGCCTGGAAGATGTCTGTATATCACTTTGAAGACTGAGAAGGAAAATATTTACCCATGTTCTTTCTTCAGTGCGTCTACAAAACCCATCAAATCATTAATCTGAGTCCTGAGCTCTTCCACAGAAATTTTTTCATCATCTGTTTCTCCTCTAAGTTGAATGTCTCCAGGAAGTAAGTTGAGTATAACAGAACTTGGTCTCTGAGATGAAGATGGAATTGGTAGACTGAATGCAGATGACTGAAAAGAGATGTTAACAGTAGAAAGCTAAGAAATGAAATAATGCTGAGCACTTTCAGCATACAGGCTGTACTCAGGTTGTACTGTTAGGGGAGCTACATGTGCACAAGTTCCCTTAATTTTCTACCCAAAAGATAAAAAATAATGTCCAATAGTACCTAATGGAGTAGTGTAGTACAGTTATTATGGGTCTTACTGAAGCATTTCTCCAAGGTTCCTGTACAATCAATTTTTTTAAAAAGTGTTTACACTGCAATTCTCTACATTTCAGATTAAAAAAAAGGAGGGAGAGGAGATTTAATGGAGCCCACTGAATTATAAACAATCTTTTGTGCACCTTTGTGATCCCTCTGAGTTATTCTGTCTGTCAGGAGACTTAAGGCTGAGCAGACATGAAGCTTATTTTGGAAATGATATCAGTTTCATGCCGATAGACTCGTTCTCATCATAGAATCAGAGAATATGTTGATAGATGAACTTTATACTAAATTATTTTGAACTTTATACCAAATAACACAGCTCACTTGGACTTAAATAGAGACATTTGCATTTAGGTGGTTGCATCAATCTAAACTGGAGACATGAACACGATGAACAGAACACCTAGCTGCTTGGTACTCCTCTAGCTCCTTGGTACCTTACCTTTTTCGTTTCAACTGACTGGGGTTTGGCACTTTCTTCTTCCTTCTGCACCTTCATTTTTTTTTCTGGACTCACATTTTGACTTCCCTGGTAAACCATTTATAAAAGTGGATAAGTTTTCAGAATTTAAATATAGAAATAGATGAATACTTTTATAAAGATATAATAGAAAAACAAAGACAGGGGGAAAAAAACCACAAAACACCAAAAAAACACCAAGGGATGATCAGAAACTTAAATTCTATAGACTACTATGATTTTCCTTCCATGCCAATGAGAACTTCCCTTCCCCACAATAGTCATTCAGCTGAATTTATGTCAAACTCAGGAATCTTGAACAGGATTTTCAAGCACCCCTGCAGCACTTAACAAAACAAGTCCTTGATGCTTTAGGGAATCTGTTGGTGCTTCCATGAAACACACTGTAGACTGTAAGTGACGTGGCCAAATTATACAGCATCTGATAAGATAATTTGACTTCAAAGACTCTGCACCACTTGGTTCCCATGGCCTGACAATCTCACATGCTAAGACATGAAACCACAAGTTCTGCATTACAGCAACATTAAATTACAAATCTGTTCTGGCCAAAGACTGTATAATGTCAGGCTGACAAGGCACTAAAGACTCTTTCAGGGTTGTGTGTATGCACAACACCCATTTCATCATCAGTGATGCCTGAAGAGCTGAGGACTTACTCCAATAATACCCCAGAGAACAGAAAGGCTCCTTCACACACAACGCAGACTTGTCATTTCTCTTAAATATTCTTTGCCCCTGGGAATGGATATTCCTCTAGGCTAAGCCTATGGGAACTGAACCTCTTCTACAGTTTGCATTTCTCTCTCTTGTAAATGGTTTCCCAGTGCAATGCTGGTTTTGGGGAAGTTAGTTCCTAGTTCACTACCAGGAACACACGCAAATTATACTCACGGGACTACTGCTATTGAAACGGGAAGGCAGCCTCCTACCAGGCATCTTGGGTCGGCTTGCAGTAGGGTGAGATAGATTATCTGAGGTAGCTATTACATCATCAAAGCTTAACAGATCTAGAAAAAAAGATGAAAACACAGACCACCATTAGGACCAGAATATTTTGCTGTGTTCCTTTTTATCACACTTTTCCTTAACAAACTAAACAATCAGCATTCTTACTGTTTCAAATATTTTCAGCATATATAACATGTGAGTCATATGAAACAACTACAGGACTCTGACATATCTGGGAAATCACACTTCCCCTCCTTGGAGAATAAAAACAACAACAACAACCACCCCCAACCAAACCATCATACCCCAAACCCCCCCCAAAGCCAAGAGTTAATTCAACTAGCATTTAAATTTAAGTTTGTAACAGAAGTAGTGCTGTAGTAACATGGCAGCATAGCAGAGATTTAACAAATAGATGGAGGAAAATGTATTTATGACTGCTTTTTAGAGAGGTGCCACATCCAACTATTTAAGAGGTGTACTTTCTTATTGCTAAACTTGCAGAAGCATAAAAATCCAAGTTTAGTGACTGAGACAAAAATAAAAGCAACATGGTGAAGTACACGTCCACAAGCTGGTGAAAGTAAGTTAATGAGACATTAACTGTGAATATTTCTGTGGAGGGTAATTTTTTTCCTATGCAGTACTTTGGTACAGAAAATACACAGCTTTGTAAAGTCTGCAATACAACATATTCCAGGATTCTGTTCTTTTACTTTGTTAAATGATATAGCTATCTCTGTGGGTTAGTCCCTTGAAGCTCATAGCTCTAGGTAAAGGCTCTCTTAGATCAGCAGAAATTTCTTACAGCTTATGGCAAGAGACAGTCTTAGGAAAAAAAACCAAACAAGTATTAATAGGAAGAGCAGAATATATCTAATCTAATAATGTTTAAGTAGCTCATCTAGTTAGCAACTTGACTTCTTAACCATTTCTCCACCAAAAATACAGTAATACTTACCTGCCAACAGATGTGCAATGTGATAGGGTTTTTTTATTTCAGCATTGACATTACAGACATTAAGTAGCATTTTACAACACAAATCCATTAGATTTATTCTAGAGATTCCAAATGCTTAACTAAGCTGCCACACAGCATTTACTGTGGGCAGCAACAGTAATAGTCAAGGTTTGGGGGTTGGTTTTGTGGGTGGCTGTGGTTTGGTTGTGGGCTTTGGTGTGGTTTGGGGGTCAGTATTTGGCAACCTCTGATTTTTAGATGACATTATAATTTATCAAACAGAATCTACAACACTTGCTTTCTCTGGGTTTTATTTTTGAAGCTACAGCAAGAGGACAGATAGGAAAAGAGCCCTAAGAAGACTGGGCCAGACCTTTCATGTCACTTCAGTGTCTGAATGACAGACTCGTCTGATTACTCCAAGTTTCACTCATGCATTGTCAAAACTAAACTACATCTGTAGGAACTAAGTTTTCTGCTGAATATTTAACTGATTTTTATGTCTTCTATCCTGAGTTATTATACTTGATGTCCTTAAAATATCCAAATCTTTCAGCCATCCCTGAACTTACCTACTTCATCACCTTGTTGAAATGTAAGCTTTTGTAACACTATGCTACCAATCAGTTTTGCTGCTTTTTAAGGTTATTAAAGAGAATGTAAAGACAGTGCTTTGTAAACATATAATCATATCTGCAATTAAAAAAAGCTGGGAAGAAAAACAAAGCAGGAAGAAACAGAAGAGAGATGAATGGCAAGCAGTTGATGGAAAAGAGGATGAGGGAGACAACTAACAATGAAGGTATTGCTGTTGGAGGCTGTGCAAATTAAATATTCAATTTATCAGAAGTCAAGCAACAGTGACCAACCTTCATGTTCTTGACTCAGTTGTCAGTAATCTCAGAGCACTAACCCATGCCAAAATGTAAATTAGGATTTACATTTCTTAGGTATTATTAAAAAGGTCAAAAAGGAGGCAGGAAAAAAAATTATATATATATCTATGCCTTTTCCCCCATCTTAGTAAATTTTGCCTTTAAATGTTCCTCCTTTTTCCATTCTGCACAGGTAATTTTAAAGAAGTTTTGTGAATTTAATTAAGAATTGCAAATTGAGCTGCTATTACAATTGTCATGACAGTCCTGTCACCATGAACAACGTAAACTGACATATTAAGAATAATGTGTACTTCTGGAAGGGAAAATAACCCACAGTATTTGACAAGGCTTGGAGATGAAGACTGCTAAAGTCTTGAATTGCACATGATTTAAATATAGGTGGTAGGATGACACTAAAGCCAAGGTGTTTGTTTTATTGTTTGGGTTTTTTTTGCTATTTGTAAGACCTTCTAAGGGAAATTGCTCCATCCAAGACAATTGTTCAGCACTGAAATATTACCAGCACTTAACAGGCAGGGGGAATTCTGATAGTACTTGCATATTCCTTTTTACCTCTCCATTTTGTTGCTTTGGTATAGGGAAGAAATGAACACAGGCTGGTGGGATTAGGGCTGGTGGTTTCGCTTGTTTTATCGTGGGTTTGGGGAGGGGTGGTGTTCATCTTAAACAGCATTCTTAATTGTTTTAGGAGAAACCAATAGAGATACTGATGAAACTTGCTGAAAGTTCACAATTTACACCCATTTCAATCAATAAAGTGATTTATCAATTAACTTTCTTACAGCCAGCCTGTGAGTGTTAAAGGAAATCTTGTCATAATGCCAAAAAAAGCAATACCATACATCTGGGGATAATTTGAGGCACAAAATTATTTTAAGGCTGAGTGAAAGTACTTATCTTTCTAGAAAGATGAGCTAAGCTTGAGCAGTTATTTAGGACAGACTATTAGAAACATCTCTTTTGCAAGCTTAACCTGGGTCTGTACATCACAGAACTGTTAGGAGCTTTAAGAAATACAGTTAGGCAAGGGATTTTGTTAAGATTTGTGAATGCTTCAGTGTATTCATACCAGATACCAGTTTGTCTTGTTAAGATTTGTGAATGCTTCAATGTATGCATACCAGATACCAGTTTGTCTTAAAAGCCTTCACAAAAAAAAAGAAGCAAAGCTGAAGAGATGTCTGAATCATCGAATCATGGAATGGTCTGGGTTGGAAGGGACCCCAAGGATCACAGAGCTCCAACGCCACTGCCACAGGCAGGCCCACCAACCTATAGCCATGGAGCTACACAAGGTTGCCCAGGGCTCCATCCAACCTGGCCTTGAACACTTCCAGGGATGGGGCATCCACCACCTCTCTGGGCAGCCCATTCCAGCCCCTCACCACTCTCTCTGTAAAGAACTTCCCCTAATATCTAATCTAAACCTTCCCTCCTTTAGCTTCAATGCATTCCTCCTTGTCCTGCCATTGTCTATCCTTTGAAAAAGTTGATTCCCCTCCTGTTTCTCTGCTCCCTTCAGGTACTGGCAGGCTGCAATGAGGTTCCCCCGCAGCCTTCTCTTCTCCAGACTGAACCAGCCCAGCTCCCTCAGCCTCTCCTTGTAGGGCAGGTGCTCCAGCCCTCTAACCATCTCCATGGCCCTCCTCTGAACCCTCTCCAACAGTTCTACATCCTTCTTGTACTGGGGGCCCCAGCTCTGGACACAGGACTTCAGATGGGGCCTCACGAGGGCAGAGTAGAGAGGGACAGTCACCTCCCTGTCCCTGCTGGCCATCCGTCTGCTGACGGAGCCCAGGATCCCATTGGCCTTGCGAGCTGCAAGAGCCACTGCTGGCTCATGTTAAGTTTCTCATCCATGGTGACACCCAGGTCCTTCTCAGCAGGGCTACTCTCAAAGAGATCTTCTCCCAGTCTGTATCTATGTCTGGGATTCTTCCAGCCCAAGTGCAACACCTTACACTTGGCAGTGTTGAACCTCATTAGGTTCACCCAGGCCCATCTTTCCAGCCTGTCAAGGTCCCTCTGGATGTCTTCCTTCCTTCTAGGGTGTCGACCACACCACTCAGCTTAGTGTCATCCGCAAACTTGCTGAGGGTGCACTCAATTCCATCATCGATGTCATTGATAAAGATGTTAAAGAGAACCGGTCCCAAGACAGACCCCTGGGGGACACCGCTTGTCACCGGCCTCCACCTGGACACAGACCCATTGACCACCACCCTTTGGCTACGGTCTGTTAACCAGTTTCTTATCCACTGGATGGTCCACCCATCAAATCCACATCTCTCCAGTTAGGAGATAAGGATGTGGTGGGGGACTGTGTCAAAGGCCTTGCACAAGTCCAGGTAGATGACATCGGTCGCCTTCCCTTTATCTGCTGATGCTGTTACTCCATCATAGAAAGTCACCAGATTGGTAAGGCACGACCTTCCCTTGGTGAAGAAGTGCTGGCTGTCCCTGATCAAGTGCTTATCCCCTATGTGCTCCAACATGTCATCCAGGAGGATCTGTTCCATGGTCTTCCCAGGCACAGAGGTGAGGCTCACTGGCCTGTAATTTCCTGGGTTCTCCTTGCTCCCTTATCAATGGGAGTGACATGACCCTTTTTCCAGAACATTTTCCTTCTGACATCTCATGCTGCTGGGGGCTTTCAAAACCCATGACAAGTGAAACAGATCCAGTATTTTAGAAAAGACAAGATCTTGCATTAACCTGCAAAGTAAAAAGAGATGGCAGCCTTTTTCCTATTACTCATCTCACTGAGAGCACATCCCAAAAATTTAGGTGAGAAATATAAGCTTGGGAATATTTCAATGTTCAGTAATAAGGTATTTGCTATAAATTAACACGTGTCTAATATGTAACTTTCAAAAACACTATTTTACAAGACTCATGATACTAAATAGCCAACACTAGAGCATTCAGTGCCCAAAGGCATCATTTGTGTGTACAGAAAGACAAAGCCATTCATACACCAGAAGTGCTGTAAGAATTGAACACATTTTATTATAAACACAGGGTTTGGTTTATCAGTATCTGGACCATAAAGTTTTTCTTGTTTGGTTGTGGGTTTTTTTAACCTCTACAAATTCCTAATTGAAAAGTATACTTCAAGTAACTTCTTAACAGCTAAGGAAAACAGGCATTCAAAGAAACAAAAAAAGCACTTGAAATTGAAACCCAAAAGTTTTAGTATCAATAACTGCAACTGAAAATCACACTTATGATGTTAAGAAGAGGCTATGTGTATGGCATAAAGCATTTGGATTTCCTTATAGATTATTATCTTACCAAAATGGAGAAGGGTAGGGTAATTTCCTGACACGTAAGAAGGGAAACATGGCAAACAGGATAGGAAACAAAATCTGGAAAGAAAAGCCAAGGAGAGGAATGTCTAGAAAAAGATTCTGAACAAAAAAAAAAATTATTTTACAAAGCAGGAAAAAAGAAACATTTGTAGAAGAAACAGAATCGCTTTACATGTTCAGCATGCCAGTGTTACAGCTTTAGTCTTTCACAGTACTTCAATTCTAATTGTGCAGAGAAACATTTATGCATTGTTTTCAAATAAAGCTTCAAGAGGAGATATATCAACATGGTGGATGTTCCTGAATGCTTTCAGGTATTTGTCCTTATCTGATGACCAGAGGCCTAACTTTGGTATGGGGTGAGTTGTTTTTTCCTATAGATATTTACACCTTCCTCTTAGGCTAAAGTGAAAGTGGCTCAACTCACACCATGCTTCACAGCCAAACTAAGTTGCAAAAAAGGTAAGACCCATACTTAAAGAAATTGGTTTATCTAAAAAATGAACTCCAGAATTTCAATCTAAAGGTGCAGGAGGGCAAGGGGAAGAAAAAAAACCCAAGACTCTGGTAATGCAGTTGCCAACCCCAGCCATACATTTTTCCCCAAGTTTCTATCCTAGTTCTTGTAAGGCTGTTTAATTTTAAGATTTATATAAAGGACCCAACATCTTTGGGGCTTTACATAACTTTAGCTGCTGCAGGGAGTATTACATCTTTATGTCTCTGTATGCATTTTGCTGCCAGAGTATGAGATCTGTAACGTTTTGCCAGCAGGAGTTTGGGATTGGTCTCTGTATCACAAGAGTTGTAAAACTACAAGTACTCAGTCTGTTTTAAATGAGGGGCAGTTTCATCTCCTTGACGTGTCAGTGCTGCATCACCACACGGACTGCCCAAGCCTCCTTTGCTTGCTCTGCACCAAAGGACCACAGAACAGACCTCATCCCCTTGTTGGTTATGCACACCTCTCCCCTTCCCCACTCAGGTATTAAAATCCTCAACTCCTCCATGAGCCTGCAAAATCTTCTGTGAGCAAATCATAAAACAGATAATTATTTTTTCCCCCTAAATTTGCATAAATTAGGGTTTATATATATAGATGCTTAACATCACAGCTCCTATGTTGCCACTCTGGTTACTAAAGCTGTCAAGATAATTGTACCTAAATTTAAAACAAAACAAAAAAAAAGACATTTTATCTGGTTTTATGGGAAGTTTTTTCCTGGGGATAAGTGATACTATGGTATACAGTGACACATCTAGCACAGTCCTAGAGATAAACATCTGAACAGCAGGACAAGGCTTACATTTTTAAGGCTAAGCTGTGCCCTACTCATCTTTCAGCTTACTTTGGTCTGACAGTGTTTCTACCATAGCCTCAAACTCACCTTTAAATAGAGGCAACAGTTAAACTGCCAATTCAAAGGGTTTAAAACAAGGTGTATCACAGCATGCACACAGATTTTACTGGAGAATTAAAAAAACAAAACCCAACCAAAACAAAGCAACAAAAACCCCACATACTTTTAGGGTAACACTGATTGTATTTGTAATGCTTTGAGGATATTTTAATACCTGCTGAAGTCTAGCTTTCTGTGGCTCAGAAAAACATGGTTTCTGTAGTAAAAAAATACACCCAACTTTTCTTCACACAGAGCACTTAAGCTTAGAAGCACATTTTAAAATGCTTAAGGGAATAAAGGGAATAAACAGGAGTACTCTTTCCTATTTGTAGAATGCTTTGGGTTTTTAATGCATTGCTTTTATCTCCCAGATGATTTGATTACACTTTAGGAACAACTTGTTTACAACCTGAATATCACAGTTGGCCTTAAAAAAATCATTTAAAAAATTGAAGTTATACTATTTTAAAAATGAATTGCTATTGAAAACTTTTCTGAGATGAAAGGTTGCACCTGAGATACGCAAGACGAACACTGCAGGTACAATTCACTGAAGTTTTTTCTGCAGTGGTTAGTCATAAAATAGCAATAATTTAGGATTTTTAAAAAATATATGCCCAGAGCAGATTAATTCTGCCCAAAAGGTAAGCATAGAGGACTGAAATCAGTTGTGCTGTCAGTAAAGGACAAAAAGCAACTATATAGTAGCTTGGAAAGCCTGATCAACAATGTGCTTGCTTTAACTGATATCACGCCTATTACTGACAAATTTAGATTTGAAGAGGTGCTGGGTTTGGCTCCAGGTGCATTAAGCAAAGCCATAAGCATGAAATTCAAACGTAGGATATACCATGCCAGCCCAGATTTAAGGTAATGGCATTACTAAAAATAGGCAAGTTAGCTAGAAAAGCAAAAGTTATCTGAAATGCAAGAGCAGAACAAACAGAACCAGTCAGGGAGGAAAACAATTTCATAAAAATGCAAGATAAAAGTGACAGCAAAAAAATCCATGCTTTCAACTCAGAAGAACAAACTGTTACCCGTGTTCCTCCCTTGCAATCATCTCTTCTAATACAAAGCTCATCAACTACCTCCAAATAGCCTGCTGACATCTGTTCATTGCTTGTTGACTCTTGCTTTCAGCTGCCTACAGTTCTAAAAAATACACTTTATATTGAGCAGGCATAATTGCCTTTATGGCATTTTGTGAAAATTACTTTAAAAGCTTATTCTAACCTCATAAAATAGTATGCTCCACAGAGAAAGACCCAAAAGAACATTTTATTCTTTTCTTACCTGATTCTTTAGAGCTCTTTACCACAAGTGAATCTACCTCTACTGATTTTGGTCTAAGTGGCATGGGTTCAGAGTCTAACTTTGGTTTTGCTACTGGCTCAACTTCAGATTTCGGTCGAAGAGAAACAACTTCTCCATTAGATCTGTAGTAAGGAAAAAATAAAAATACCAAGATGACACACCTGGTCAAGAGATAAAAGAGATAGTCTGCAACTGAAAAACTGAAACATACCAAGAATTAGAAGGAAATGGGAAAAAAACCCAGAACAAACAGTAGATTTTATCATTTTCTAAAGCCTGGCATAAATCAAGTGTTTCAGAGATCTAGTCCTATAAAAGACAATTCTTCTGTTCTAGCTCCAGCAAAGTTGTCAAATAGGTACAACTGCTTTGTAATATTACCCAAAACTTTTACTACAGGGTACATTTGGCACTTAAATCCAGACTAGTACACTGTGGTGCAAGAAAAAAAGGAGAGATGAATAGCACCTGCAGTATGTACCTTTTCAAATATTTATAAACTCACTCAGACTCCTTGGCATCAAAATCCTCCCAAAAAGAAAAAAAGCTGCCAAGAATAAGTTACTACTTTCTGGGTACAGGATAGAATACCTGTATACATTACTTTTATTTTACTATACATTCTTTGCATGTCTGGTCACATCATCCAGGGACAAAAAAAAACCCAATCCAAACAAAAAACTCCAAAAAAGCCAAAAGAACAAAACCCCCACCCTGAATAGTTGACATTTCCCTTTTCAATTCTTGTTGTTATCTATACCACAGCATAAAAAAAAGGACATAAGTGGACCAGTTGTCCGCTTCAATATGCCCCTGTCATTAACACACACTCAAAATCCATCCTCTGTAAGTTTTATTGCAGTACTTTAGGAGGTATCAGCCTTGTCTTCCTTCAGACATTTATGCATATTCAACTACCCAAAAGGTTTAAATCTGTCAACTTAAATAAGCAACTTTGGAGGCTGGACCTGATGATCTCTTGAGGTCCCTTCCAACCCCTACGATTCTGTGACTGTTAAAGGAACACCATTCACTACAGACCTCTATTTAACTGCACAAATGCTGGAACACTGAACATTGATGAAGATCAGATCTTCAGGGCTTTTTTCCCCAACACAATAATAATTCTTAAGCCTCATCATGTCCACAGATTCTTTTTCATCATCCCACTACTGTAGCTACAACTTCTTCATTCCTGGGCAGGCTTAAAGCAAAGCTCACGGATTTAACTTCACCTGTCCCATGGTTAGTTATGCTGTAGTATTTGCTCTGAGATGGATTCAATCTCCTAAAAAATTAGGGAGTTTGAGGTTCACATTGATAAAAATTTGGAGAACCAATTTACTGGCAGGTGTGGGGCAAAACTTATCCTTGCACTCTTCTCACACTTAGAACATACATTTCTTCCCACCTCAACCACAAAGGAAGACAGAAGAACCCCCCAAATAAAATATACTTAGGTATACTTAAGCTATACTGACTTGGATGCAGGTGATGTCAAAACAGGTTTATCGGGACGTTTTGGGTGCAGAAGCCCAACTCTCAGTAAGCTGTTAGTCTTGCTTGGAGGAATAGGCTTCTTGGGTGGTACCTGAGGAGCCTGTGGCTTCAAAGGCTTCTGATCCAAAGCTCCTTTTTCATCTGACAAAATAAAAGTCACCAGAACATTTTACAAACCTGTATTGTCTCAGATTCTTGCAATGCTAATCAATTAGAAAGCAACTGCTGTCAAAAATACTGTCTTTGAACATCAGGTAGAAGTGAAAAATAGATATGCAAGTGTCTTAAGTGATACCTTATCAGTACATATAAAAGACTTACCTGAACTTAACAAACATTAAACTAAGGAAAATGTCATTCTATTGACAAGAAACAGTAGGAAGAAGTTATGGATTCACACTGCTACACTGCAAATAACAGCCAAGAACCACAAATCTTTCTGCACTGCTACTGATCTCCTTTTTCTATGAATTCACCTTATCTCCTATAAAGGGGTAGGGTTTCAGGGGGTTTTTGTTTTGTTGTAGCTAGACTTCTTCCATACACATAAAGAGCATAAATTTATCCATGGAAAAATGGGGGGGGAAGTGAGAATATATCTGTCTAACTGACTATTTTAGCTAAAAGTCTACCTTCCTACAAATTCAAGATATAAATTAAACACGGGCAATCAAAAAAGTTAAATTTATTGTTCATTAACCACGTGACCTAATTGAATACTGTCCAGTAAAAGTTCAAGCTGCTTCACAACTGTCAGCTGAGTAACTTCCAACCCATGCTCCCCAATCACACCCTGTGGGATTTCCAGAGCACACCTTCTACTTTTCCTTGTAAAGCTATGCTCCAGCTCAGCCAGGCATGCATAGAGCACTGAGGATTATAAATATTATCTTTAGGATACAGTAAGGAGTTATAGCCTTTTACAGTTAAGGCGGTAAAGCGGGGTGGAAAGACTGACCCTCAGCTTTGGTTCCCCTCATCCTCTCCTCCTGTGGCTTTATTTTCAACCAAGTATTGGTCTCACCTAGAATCACAGAATCTTTAAGGTTGGAATAGACCTCTAAGATCATCAAGTCCAACCATCTGTCCAATACCACTGTCTCAACTAAACCATGACCTGGAGTGCCATGTCTACATGTTTTTTTAAATGCTTCCAGGGATGGTGACCCCACCACCTCTCTGGGCAGCCTGTTCCAAGGCCTGACTGCTCTTTCAGTGAAGAAATTACAGTGGTGTAGGGCTGACAGGTGGACTTGATGATCTCGAAGAATTTGTCCAATCTTGATAATTCTATGATATCCAATCTAAACCTCCCCTGATGCAGCTTGAGACCATTTCCTCTCATCCTATTGCTAGTTACTTGGGAGAAGGAACCAAACCCCACCTCACCACAACCTCCTTTGGGGTACTTGTAGAGAGCAATAAGGTCTCCTCCTCAGCCTCCTCTCCTGCAGGCTAAACAATCCTAGTTCCTCAGCCACTCCTCATCAGATTGTGCTCCAGCCTCTTCACCACCTCTACTGCCCTTCTCTGGACATGCTTCAGCAACTCAATGTCTTTCTTGTAGTGAGGGGTCCAAAACTGATCATTGTACTGGAGCTACAGCCTCACCAGTGCTGAGTACACAGGCTCAATCACTTCCCTAATCCTGCTGGACACACTATTCCTGATACAAGCAGGAATCTAAAACCTAAAAGATCTAAAAAAAAAAACAAACCACCCTAAAACATTTCCATAAAATATCATAATGACACTTCAGAAAAGGAAAAGCATCATCCACTGCAGATTATTCTTTTTTCCTGCATTTAAACAAGAACATCAGGAGGAGATATGAACAAAAAAAACTGAGCTGGTGCCATCATCGTCCAATTTCTCTTAGTATTGAGTTACAACTAGTAAAATACTGAGAGCAGTGGAAGGTTGTTGCCACACGGTGGTGCTGGCTGTTCTGTGTACAGAACAGGGATGTTACAGGGTTGTTAACAGGGATGGACACTTCTGCCTACTGATCCTATTCACAGGATTTACATTGTAAAATGCACAGTAGCAGTCAACATGACTTGAGGATCAATCAGCTTCGTTTTATCTGTGCTCAACACAGCTTGAGAATGACACCTTTTGTTTTTAAGAATCAGTGAGTTGATATAGAGGGCAGAAAAAAAATGCTGTCGTCAAATCGTATTCCTGAATCACCGTCAATTATCATCCCCTTCAATTACTCCCACTCAAAAACTGGATATAAACCCTGTCCACAGCTAAGTGGAAAATATTAATACCAAAGGTCAAGATTCACCATCAGCACAGAAACTGGACAATTCTGCAGGACAAAATGCCTTAGTTTTGGATTTTGCTCTGCGATGAGAAAGATAAGGGTTGGCTAAAAATGAGAAGTTTAGTAACAGAAAAAAAAAATATTCATCTGAAGGCTTTTACACTGGAGAAAAATTTCTACATGATACCACTAAGCAACCTTCTATAAATACAGAAATACTTATAGGAGTATTGCTTTTAAGTTTTGATCAATTTTTGATCATAAAGGCAGATTTCTTAATCTTCCAATAGGCACCCCAAAAAAAATTACATGGTTTGATAGCTTGTGATTAGAGCTGCTCAATTTTTTTTTAAGTTACAGCACAATTTCATATTTAAATAAATATAATCAGTAATATAAACATGGTTATTTTTCCTTGAGCAAAACTGCACTGATAAATGGGCATTTCTTCTAGTAAAACACTACTGCTATCTAAATAAGCAACTTTTAAGACCTGACCTTCAACTGAATATATGGCAAAAAATATCCTTCATTGTTTTCTGTACCATAACAAAGCAGAGTTCTCTACCTCTATTTTTCAGAACCTTTCATGTTCCTAAGAATTTTGGATGGTATCACTCAGTAATTTTTCTTTTTTCAATATTCCTTCACAAACAGTTGAGCTCAACTCTGCCAAAGTTAACACTACAGTACAAAAAGAACCAGTTTGTATAAAAAGGCAAGTGCTCAGAATTTCTAGAATCATAGTTAATCTCAATTTGCGCCTCAAGATACTGTTCCAACTGATGAAAAGTAACTTGTTTGTTCACATGCAGAGAAACAGAACTGGTTTTAACAGGTATTCTTCATGTCAAACACCTGAGAATGGGGGTTTGTTTGAAAAGCAGGTTATAAAAAACTTAAATAAAATCAAAACCCTTTTACAGTTCCCCTTGCCAAATTTTTCAAACATGAAATGAAGCATTTTAGAAATATTTTGGGGGGACAACAGCAGTTTGTTTTGAAAAAGAAAAAAGGCATCCTTTAAATTTTAGAATAAACTGGTAAACATCACCAAATTCCATGGAACTGGGAAACAAGGAATGTAACAAGGATTAACAGGACAAGAAAACTCAACTTCTGTGCACTGTGTAACACCTGTCTAAGGAACATTGTAACTGTTCCATGTATTTCTTTCTTTTTCTATCAGAGACTGTTTAGGCCAGAACATTCCAAGGCAGCAGCAAATGATCTCCATTTCTAATAATTTAATATTCAAAACTGCAGTAACTATCAACAAACTATACTAAAATGACTGCATGAGGCAGTCAAGCTAAAAACGGACTCATTTACAAGAGCACTATGAAGAAAACTGGTCTCACCTTTTTCTTCAGGCCTCAGAGGAGGAAATTTCTTCTCTACAGCTGGCAATTCAGGCTTTGGAGCTGAACACAAAAACACAAAACATTTCTCAAAGGGCTTTAATTATCTTAGTCACTAACTAAAAATACGGCATAGGCCAATTTGTGTTATATTTTCTCCTTTGCAAGGAGTGTAATACTATTTATAAATACTCATTTGAGCCCAGGAAACGGCAGGCCTGTATTAAAGGGTTTCCAAAGTAGGCCCCATCATAATTTTGAAAAATATATAGCTGCAGCAAAATACATAAAGCATAAAAAAGTAACCTCAAACCGTGACTATGGGTGGCTGCACTACTAGGAAATACAAAAGCACCTCTGAATTTTCTTTTGGACACACACACTATTTCTGAAATGTAATACTTCCTCAGACACGTACCACCATACATATACTATGTACCTGGACTTTTTACTGGAGGCGGAGGTTTCTTTGGCTTCTGCAAAACAGGAAAAAAAAAAAGAAAAATCAAATAAACAAACAGATATTCTTTAATTAAGACAGACTATTTTGTTTTGTACACTGAAAGGTCTACCACATTTACTCGCTGATTTCATAGTATTTCATAAAGGAGGCAATCAACCTACAAAGAGAGAACTGAAGTAACTCCTGTGATATCTCCCAGACAACCAGTTGAAGAAAGAGGAACAAAATGCAGGTTTCTTCCAATCTCAGATCAGTGCTTCAGCAGCATGCATAAGCAGCTGAAGTACAAATAACTACAAAAATTAAGAATTACATGTGTTCTAGTCCAAAGAATTGCTCCAATTGCACCTGTTTTAATTTCAGTATGTAAATCTCACTTCTCGATTAGTATATCCAACTTTAAAGGGGCAATCAGGTAAATTTTTGAAAATTTTACTAAAAAAAAAAGAAACAAAAACTAAACATCAGCAGAGTTATTTCAATTAACTTATTTCTAAATTACAATATTCTAGGACACAAAAAGGTAGCAGTGGTTGCAACAAATACTGCAGTTGCAGGAAAAATATTGGTTCAAGCTTATGGCTGTGTATTTAAGTGCAAAAAAGGTGCACAAATTACTGTAGTATTATGGTGCCACAGTTGGTACACTGAAAATAATTCTATTTTAAAACACAATTATCACTTTCCTTTAATTGGTAAAAATTAATTTGAATCTCCTCCTGTTGAAGGAGTACTGGCACCCCTCAGGATGGACATCTCAAGGTATCTCATACTCAGAATCCAATTCATTAATATGCTCCAGAAGAGGTGCCTTTGTGGTTGTACTAAGGAGAAGACTTACTGATAATTTCATCATGAAAGCCTATAAAATCCTTTTTCTTTATACAGACATTACTGAAACTGTATGAGCTCAGGCTAATATATCCTCTCCAAAAGTTCCTTGTACTTGGGTATTTTCGAAGCAATTGCTGTGGATGGATTTCACTTCTATGCCCCTACCACTATTGAAAAAACTCTTAATGCAGAAAGATTTTTATTCTGACAAATGAAATGTAATTAGGCAAGCATGGAAAGCCATATTAAATTCCCTCCTCTGTTTTCACAAAACACAAAAGGTAGTGAATTTAAGTACCAAGACTGCATTTTCTTTCTTTCCCAAAAAGCAAATACATTATCCAGCTGTGCAGCACTGCTGCCTGTATCCAAACCTCTGAGGGTTCAGTATCAGCTTACAGGTACATGACACCGATCTATGTTTTTATTAAGTCGATCTCACATAGCTGATTACAATTATCAGCCAACCGATGCCTTGAACTTCAAAGCTGCTCAGTGGAAGGTGAATCCCTGTACTGAAACACACTACACAAAGCAGAATAAAGTATCAAAGCAAGGTCTGTCTACAAGAAACACTGCTTATAGTAAAAGATTATTTAAATCTCTCTCAGGGGAGCAAATCTGTATTGGAAAAAAAAGTGATACCACCCATCCATACCTCAAACAAGTCAGCCATATGTTACAACATGTCTGTCATCCTTGCAAAGCTAAGAATCAGTTGGAAAACACTGACTTGGCATAACTAAAGTTTCTGTGTATGTTAAGAAACTGAGGGTAAATGCTAAGTTAATAGTTATCTGTTGCGCTGCGTCTATCAATCCTTTGTGAATGTCCCCAGTTCCAGGCCAAATGACACTAAATTACCATGAAACTCAAACTGTTCTGCTCAGATACTGGCTTCAACATTCCAGTGTCCTGATCTGAAGCTGAATCCTTCCCATCTGGGTACTATGTATGTTGGGGGACTAATACAACTGTCTTTGCTACACGCTACATGCCAGAACTAAACCATTGTACTAATACCAACAAAACAAATTATAAAATAAGAACCAAAATAACAAGATAAATGAGTCCGATGTGAAAATGTGGATTTCTGAAAATTAGCAGATGAGATGGTGAAGAAAATATTCCTAGATCCCACCCAAAGGTTATCATTCACACCCTGCAACCTACTGGCAAGTCTTAACATGGAAAAATCCCAGTCAGTTTTCATGGGGGGGTACTTCAGCATTTTGCCATTACAGTTACAGGACTACATGCAGGACTACTGCTTATCTCCTTCCATAACAGGAGTAATTAATTCTGCTATCACTTATATCTAACACAGTGTTATCAAAACTATATCCTTTTCTATATGACCTAATCATCCTCTTTAATTACAGTTCATCTCAAAAAGTGTGTCTTCACTTAATATTTAACACTAACATTAACCTTTAAGTCTTTCTTCTTTCCTATAGCAAATACCAGATAAAGTTAAAAACCCTAATGCTCAATACATTATGCAACAAATGGGCTGTGAAGTCTTATTTCTTGCATTTCCATCAACCTTTCTGTGATGCTACAAGACACATGTAAGAACTTACAGGGAAGTCTTTATCAGACTCTTGTATTTGAACAGCAAAATTATCTGGGAAGACTCCTTCTTTACCACCGAGTTCTCCTCTCCACCAGCCTTGCTCTCCAGTGTCCTAAAACAAACACCAGAACATTTCAATCAATATTTACCACTTCAACAGATACAGTTACAGGAACAATGTTTTTGCTTTTACCCACACTATAAAATAATCGTTTGTCTGAAATACCACATTTATAAGAGGAGTACTTTAGCCACCTTAGCAAGGGGAAACAGCTACAGACCAGATTGGGTTTGGCCACTTTTTGTTTGTTGTCTAAAAAGCAGGATGAAGTGATAATACAACAGGTATAAAGGTACAATGATAAGATGTGCAAAGAGAAGGAAAGCATATAAAACCAGTTATGGCCCAACGTACACCATGCAGCATTCTCAACTTCCTTGACTGGTAACTTATCCTGTAAATACTTCAGGTGCCATTGATGTGATTGATCAAGTTCACTGGTCTGGAAAGGGTGAAGAAGCAAGAGGATATACCCTACTGAGGGAAAAGGCAACCACACTGAGACATGAAGTTAAAAATAAATAAATGCCATCACACAGAAATCCATTAGATAAGCTTACTGGATCGAGGTCTTAGTTTGTCCCTAACAGAAACTATGATGTTATTTGAATTTCCTCTTTGCCTCAGATCCAAAACACTGCAGATGTCACGCTGCCACACAGATCCAAGTGGATTACTGCCCATGTGTGTCACTGGTCCCAGCAGCTCATTCCCAAGTTCAGTAGAGAACAAGGACAATTCAGCACTCAACTCAGCTGAGACACTGAACAGAGAGTGGGGAAAATGAAATACAAAATCTTTTTTATACACAGTCCAGTTCCACATTAAGCTGAAGGAGGAATTGGCTGGAAAAAGCCTTGAATAAATGATTAGTGCTGTAAGTAAAAGTTTGCTAAAGTCTTCTCTCGTTTCTCCCTCCGTCACCCTTTCCATTAAGTACTGTGAATTCCAATTTCTGAGCAGTGAGCAGTCACAAGTGGGGTAGACAAGGCATCTACTGCTAAGCTCCACATGGGCAGCGCTGAGGCACGTCAGCACGACAGAGAGAGCTCTGTGGAAAATGATCATATGCAGAACAAACAGAAAAGAAACAGCCAAGGGGCAAAGGCTTTACACAGGGTGAGGGTGCTGGAAGAAAAGATCTTAACGCTCATAAGATCAAAACCCTGGAATGAGTCAGCCACCTGACAGTTAAATTAATATACTCAGACTTCAGAAGATGGTTTAGCAGGGAGAGTTCTGCTCTGGAATAACTCTTCCTCGCTCCAGTTTGGACCAGGGTAAGCTTTGAGTAAGTCAGTATAAAATGGACAGAGAGGTAGAAGATAGAGTGAAGATAAGCCTGAGACAAGAGCTGTCGTGTTTAAAAACATGCATTCCATAACTACTCTTTTCCACTGTAATTACAGTCAGTAATAGTGATAATACGGATTTTCTTGGTAAGATAAGTGGCAATCTTGTCAATAAACTAATTCTCTCATAAAAAAACCAAATCAAACCAAAACAAAAACCAAAGGGCTGTATTTCTTTTGCAACTGTGTGAAAGCTGAATTTAAAAAAGGAAGAGCAACCAAAACCAAAACCTTTCCACTTTCTTTTTTAGGTGAGTTGTTACTCCTTAACATAGCAGCATGTAAAAAGTAACTAACAAAAGACTGCAGAGTACTGCAGGAAAATTAAACATAGGTACGTTCATTTCCCATTAAAAAACATCTCTCTAGCAAGATGACCTTTCAAAAAGGTGTTTTCAGTATTCAGCACAAAGAGATGATTATTTAGTTGACCATTTCTTTTTCTATATAGCAAGACAGTACCATTAACTTCTGCATGGCTGTTCTGAAATATCACGTGCCTCCAATGCCTGGACTTCATTTTCTGACTGAAAATGTTTGTTCAGATCTTTTCATAATACTTAGATCAAAAATCAGTACATCTTAATGATACAATAATACTTTCCAACCACCACCTCTATGCCAGCCTGATGCACAACCAGAGAAAAAGTCCAAGTTCTGAAGGTAAAAGGGCTGTTTGCAAACCTTTCCCAATTTCCTCAGGGGAAAGGCATTTGGCACTGGGTGTACACTGATCCCACGGGCCTTTGAGGACTCTTAGATAACTTCCCTCTCCAGAATGATCGATAAGGACATCCACATCTCCACCAAGTGCAGAAGAAAAGAGTTAACCCTCACAAGGGTTAACTTTATACTTGAGGACTTGTCTAGAGGTGGACTAGGCAGGGTTAGGCTGTGGTTGGACTTGATGATCTTAAAGGTCTCTCTTCCAACCTAAATGATTCTACAATTCTCGAGACAAATCAGTCTATGGGAATATCTACTCCAACATTTTCTCCTGCTTCCACATCTTACACATTACCTACCTGTCCAAAACCTACAAAGGCTATATATAAAAGGTTAAAGCAGACCAAACATCTTACCTTACTGATTATCTGAATGATCTCGCCTTCTTTAAAGCTGAGTTCATCATTCGAGCCTTCATAGGAATATATTGTCCTGCAATATTCCTTGGCTGAAACAAAGCAGCACAATTACCACAAGCTTGCATACCACAGGTAGTAAGGTATATAGTACCAGCTCACTACTGTCTGAAGGAGAGCTCTGGGATTACCACTACATTCATACTCCTCTTCTAGACCAGAAGCCATCTGAGAGAGCTTTGCAAATGTCATTCCTATCCCAAGAAAAAGAAGATTATGTATTTACAGAGCAATGGAGATAAATCTTTGTGAAGTCAGTGGTTTTAGCTCTCAAACAGTTCTTTCACAACAGCAACTAAATCCAAGTACTCTGGCTTCAGAGGCATAAGAGAGGAGCCTACTCAGCTCAAACTGTAACAGCCTATCTATCTATAACCCTCCCCGTCACATTATATACTCAATTTTGAGCTACATGAGACAGAATTAGGTTCAAGCTCCTTACTGAGAGCGTGCATGGCATTTTTTCAAAGTTGATCACAATTTGAAATCTGCAGTACTATTACAATACATGCAATTGCTTCAGCAAATACCCCAGCAACACATTTGCTGAAATGCTGAGGTGAAATCAAGAGAGCAAAGCAGAGGAATTCCTTGACTAAGCACCAGAAACCAGAGCTCATCTGAACGATCAGCTGGGGCAGTCACAGCCTCTCCTGCAAAAAGGTGGAAGAGTAATTCCTTTCTTTCCCTTTAGTACAGCTCAATAAGTAATCTATTTTAAATTGTGATAACGATTTCAGATTAAAAAAGCAGGAGGATTTGTTTTCCTTTCCCACACTAGAACGAAAACAACATGAGAAAGGTCAAAATATATATAAATAAAGAAGCCTTGACAGCAAAGCATTTTTTCCACTTGTTTTAATCCCAGCACATTTAAAATTATATAGCAAAGAGGCTGGATTTCTGTATCGGACAGATTAAGGCAGAGGGAGCAAACCAAAATGCGCTGCCATCACCTATCAGGTATTTGGCACTGACAGGATGCTTAAGAGAGTTTGCAGCAACTCTCCTTAGATAATAGCACATCAAATCCTTATTAGCATTGTCTGCAAATCAACTTGTTAATCACTGCCTTTTGCTGGGCAGTAAGAAAATAAATGAGTTACAGTTGAATGTTGGCTTTGTTGCTCTATTTTGTTTAATCATAACACAATTATTTTACATAAAAATGCATGAATTGTGTTCTTAAATAAAAATCTACTTCAGTCAGTGGCAACTGCTGTTAAAACACCAATGTATGCCAAGCTTAAGAGAGAGATATAACAAGTATCTGAATGTATACACATGGATATGTAACCATGTGAGTAATCCTACTTACAGGAAGTTACATTATTTTACTGCCTTACCTAGCAAACAAAAAAGTTTAACTGTAGATTGATTACTTTGGGTTTTTTGAAAAATTACAGAAACAGAGAAACCACATCAAAAAGAAAAATGTTTGACTTGAGGTCCAAGGGAAAAACCAAAAATCAATAGATACACTATGCATACTTTTGGAATGCAGAGGGTTTATTTATTTGTGATGATTAAGTGTCAAACATGAGTGTAACGCACTTCTATACATCCTGATTCAGTAAACATACATACATTTCCTTAGTGCCTAGGGGTTTGGCCAGTACAGGCAAACTATATACTCCTCCTCCTCTCTCCTCCAACATACACCAAGTCCCAGAACAGACAGAAAACCACACCAGAGAAGGGGACCTTTCACTCTATTCCACCTATGAGGAAGGATGGAGACTGAGAGCTGCCAGCCCTGTACGTGCCGGGCTGCCAAGCCCAGCAGTCAACACCCCAAAAAACCAGCCACGTATGTTAAAGAGTATGAACAATCTGCTACTTCAGCATCTTATGCTGTGAGCCCGGTATTCTGCCAGGAGCTAAGACAGATTTATATACTGGAAAGTTAAACTGGGCTCTAAGTTGGTATTTACAAAACAGCGAATCTGAACTTGAGTAAATATTTTTAATAAGAGGTAGTTTAAAATAACATCTTTTCCAGAGACTGGGGTCTAACAATACAGTAGCAGCAATCACAGATGTTGTATTCTAACAGAATGGGGGGAAAGAGGGGTCAAACTGCAACATTATTTTATATTTTTAAGCAAAATATTTTTACATACTTGCACCAGAGGCCAAAAGAAGCTTCCCAGAAATAGCAGAGCCACACCACAAAATAAGCCACACTAGTCTAAACATTTTTGAGATCTCTGTTTATCTGCTAACATATTGAACACAGTTCACTTTAAGCTCACTCTCTGAAAACTGAGGATGATATAGAATCACAGACTGGTTTGGGTTGGAAGGGACCTCAAAGCTCATCTAGTCCCATCCCCCTGCCATGAGCAGGGACACCATCCACTAGCCCAGGGAGCCCAAAGCCCCATCCATCCTGGTCTTGAACACTGCCAGGGATCCAGGGGCAGCCCCAGCTTCTCTGAGCACCCTGTGCCAGGACCTCACCACCCTCACAGGGAAGAACTTCTTCCTATCGTCTAACCTAACCCTGCCCTCTTTCAGCTTGAAGCCATAACCCCTTGTCCTGTCACTGCACTCCCTGGTGAACAGCCCCTCTCCCACTTTCCTGTACGACCCCTTTACGTATTGGTAGGCCACAATTAGGTCTCCCCGGAGCCTTCTCTTCTCCAGGCTGAACAAGCCCAACACTTGCAGCCTGTCTTCACAGGAGAGGTGCTCCAGCTCTTTGATCATCTTCATGGCCTCCTCTGAACTCACTCCAACAGCTCTATGTCTTTCTTGTACTGGAGACAGTAGTTTATATACATAAACTATAATATGTTCTATATTAGAACATTTTAGAATGTATATATATTGAGCAGCCTGGTATAGTGAGAAGTGTCCCTGTCCATGGCAGGGGGGTTGGAACTTGATGATCTTTGAAGTCCTTTCCAACCCAAACCGTTCTGTGATTCTATATTAGAATAAAAACACCAAGGAAGAAAACAAAGCTCTAATTGAACGGGTGTAAGATGCTCTTAAATGGTGTCTACAAATATTATCTCCTGATGTTCTCCCACAGCATCTATTAGTATCATCTCTCTGATACATTCATTTCTCTTCAGAGCAGAGATTCAGCATTGCTACTCGACTGGTCCAGGTTCTATGCTTTTAGCATAAGCTGCACCTGAAAGCTTGAAAAGAGCCAGACACTCACTGTTTCAAGTGGCCAGGAATGACTCTGCAGATTTTTTTAAGCAGGCTTGGGTTAATTTTTATGCAAAGCTTTAGACAAGTCAATTTTTACACTGTTCAGGGCTGCCTTGCTGGCTCTCACAGCAAAAACACTGGAATGGTTTAAATGCAAGAGCACATGGCTATCCCAATTTTGATGTTTAGTATAGATTTCAAAGTTACAAGAAAGCATAAGCTTCCACTGAATGCACTGTACTTCTGATATAGAATCATAGAATGGTCAGGGTTGGAAGGGACCCCAAGGATCACAGACTTCCAACCCCACTACCACAAGCAGGGCCACCAACCTCCAGGCCTGGAGCTACACAAGGTTGCCCAGGGCCCCATCCAACCTGGCCTTGAACACACCTCCAGGGATGGGGCATCCACCACCTCTCTGGGCAGCCTGTTCCAGGACCTCACCACTCTTTCTGTAAAGAACTTCCCCCTAATATCCAATCTAAACCTTCCCTCCTTTACCTTCTATCCAATCCCCGTGCCCTGCCAGTCTCTGCCCTTTTAACAAGTTGATTCCCCTCCTGTTTCTCTGCTCCCTTCAGGTACTGGAAGGCTGCAATAAGGTCCCCCCACAGCCTTCTCTTCTCCAAGTTGAACATGCCCAGCTCCCTCTTCGTAGGGGAGGTGCTATGGAAGATATTAAGGATTAACTACTCTCAAGCCATTGCATCAGACTTCTTGACAGTAATCAGATGGACTTGTAATTAGAGTCATGTTCTTTAAAGCTATCCAATTTAACAAAGCTGAAATACAGCTAAGATGGCATGGATGCCCTACACACTGCTACAGATACAGATAAAGCAGGGCTCCAACAACCCTGCCATGTCAAGTACCCTGTTGTGCTACGTAACACGACTCCTGAACACCAGCAAAGAATCAACTGTTCATTGGCGTTTTCTTCTTTCTGCAAATTATGCATTCCATGTAAAACATCCCACTTGCACCAAAATTAGGTATTTCCGCATAAAACAAAAATAAACTTGAAATTACAATACAGAAGTTAAAAAAAAAGTCTGCTCTGGAACCAGACAAAATGAGCCGTCTACACATCACATAATTGAAGTTAATTTTTAATGCAGGGTTGGCACTCCCACAAGATGTTTTGGGTAGACTTAAAAATATCTCCCTAGATAAAGCTACGTAATTTGGTAGCTAAATGAAGTCATAAACTCTTGGAGATAATGGAGAAAAAAAAAAGTGGTATAAATAGAACCACAATGGAACTGGATTATTTAGGGGACACATTGGATGTTAGGAAGAGGTTCTTTACTGAGAGGGTGGTCAGGCACTGGAACAGGCTCCCCAGGGAAGGGGTCACATCACCGAGCTGGGCTGCGGTCAAGAAGTGTCTGGATGATGCCCTCAGTGTCATGTTCTCACTTGGCTGAGCCTGTGTGGAGCCAGGAGTTGGACTTGATGATTCTTATTGGGTTCCTTCCAGCTCAGGAGATTCTGTGATTGTGTGAAAAGGTAAGCACCAACTTTCTCATGCAAGAACCTTCACATACAACTGTATGACAGCATGCTAGCAGCTCCACAGTAAGCCCTGAGTTGAGAGAGTCACTTCTATAGTCAGGAGGTACTAACTGCATTAGGAGACCATTCCATAGCAAGAGATGTCCAGCTTTCCAGCTGAACACTAGAAGCCAGGCAAAAAGTTAAGGCACTTTGAGCAAGTGCTCAAATGTAAGCAAATTAATGCAATGGGACTGCTGCAATAAAACTTCAGGCCCTAGGCCTATCGCGTTCTGGGAGGTTACCGTACAAGCAGGTTTAAACTCATTTTCCACAGGAATGCAAAAACTCCTTCAGACTCTTGCATTTGCATAACTCTGCAAAGGCACACAACACTACACAAAAACGCAGTACATTCAAAAGTTTCATATTTTTTAAGAAAAATATTTGACAAGGGAATACTTCTCTAGAGAGGACTACTAAGTAACAGATGTAAGCTTCCACCAACCTCACCTTTTGGTTTACTTTCAGCTTCTGGCTTCGTGACTTCTGACAGACTTTCAGGTTTTGTACTGGGGAAATGAATTAGCTTTGTTCCAGAGGGATGGTTAGGTGATGGCTACGTGAATGAAAGAGAATTTCTGTTAATAAAAGTTCATCATGAGTTTTACTTTTGTTCAAACTACAGGACAAACTCTCATTTTTAATAGCTGTGACAATGTGAATGACCATCTCCTAGAGATTCAATGAGCATTCCCATTAACTATTTAACTTACTGTAGCTACTTCATTACAGCCACTGCAATAAGAATTTTGTCTCCCAATTAAAGACACAGCAGAGGTTTCAAAGAGGAAACCAATCTCAGGACATCACCAGATCATAGAATCACAGGGGTTGGAAGGGACCTCAAGAGATCACCAGGTCCAACCCCACTGCCAAAGCAGGCTCCTGATATACTTTTGCAATCATATTTCAGCAGTCCCCAGTGTTACTGTGCTGTTCCCTCTGCCCATTGCCTCCTCCAGTGCAGCACAGAAAGGGTAGTTTTAAGAGCTCTGATCAAAGCAGCTCACTGATCATGCTTACTTTGCACTGGAGTAAAGCAGGACTGTTCAGCAGCCGTACACCACCTCAGCAGAAGCAGCCATCAGTTTTAAACTACTCAGACAAATGGAAGAGCACATAAAAGCCCGTCCCAGCCTCCCTTCACTCAGCAATTCGTACAGAACAGAACCAATAAACATCACTAGAGATTGCTCCTGAACCAAAAAACCACAGAGCTGCTGCAACCAGTAACAAGCTTCAGAGTTAACAGCTAACAAAAATAATTGTTCCAGTATTGTTGGGTTATTTTCCCCGCAGGAGACTTACTGAGCTGCCAGGACAGCTTCAGCTGCAGCCACTTCTTCACAGCCCAACGAGCTACAAGCATAAAATATGATCTTACTTACCTGAGCAGCCCTAAGAGCACTACTGACACGAAAAATCCCATTGCCTTTAGTTACTCTCTTCATTTGCATTTACAGCTAAACTCTGCAGACTCTCTACTGCCCCAGAAACTAGATTTACTCTCCTTAAAAACCAGACGATGCCTGTGGGCTGGCGTTTGGCACCTCTGGCATACCATGGGGGAAGCCACGATCACTTGGGATGTTCTTGGAGTACATATGCAATTTAGCTCGCTCCAGAATGCTATATGAAGGAAGCACTAAAATAACCCACCTATGAGATTAAACAAGTCCAGTGTGCAAACAGACCTCTCCATTTCCCCCTTCCAAACCAAGATGCTATTAGAAGTAAGAGAGGAAGTTCAGGCAGATGGGGTATAAATAGCCCAAGTCCAGGCAGGATGCTGGGAGCAGCTGAAATCTATTTCCCTCCTGAAGGAACGTATATATGCTTGAGCACTTCAGATACATCAGTGCTCAGCCTTCCTGTGCCCAACAGCCTCCAAATTCAATTCCCCAAGGGGAAAAAAAGCCCTCTCTGCTCTAGAGTTCTCTCTGCTCTAGGTTTTGCTGGTGACAGCTTTTTTCTTTACCCTGAGAATGCCCTTCCAGCATCCCTCAATCTAACTCCAAAGCAATCTGAGCAGAAATCCAAAGAAACCATTCATTTTTGCAAGACCTTCACTAGAATTATCTCCCTGGGGCTCTCCAGGCTGTTCTGTAAGTCTCTCTGCCTTTGGGATGTCTTCAGCAACAAGCACAAATGGAATATTAAGTGCTAAACTCAACTGTTTATTTCCATTGTCTTTATGCTATGCAAAACTGTTTTCTCACTTCATTTCCCCTCTTGCTGAGAAACAGCCTACAATAACTTTCCAGACAAGCCAACAAAACACAGCACCAACATATTTCAGTGTTTCCACACAGTCAAATAACAGAATCCAAAACATCTGAGCAGACTTCACATTAACTGAACATATTTCAGATAGACACTGTATTCTCCCAATATACAAGGTAGAAAGTAGGGAAACACTTTTGAGCAATCAATCTCATGACAAAAAAGCAAACTGAACCTGAGTCTAATAGAATTTACATGGAGATACAGTGATTCCACCAACTCCTCATTCAAGCAACAAAGCCTGAAGAGAATCAAGGAATATCAACATGCCTTCATAATATCAAAGAAAGGTTTGTGTTGGGAGGGACCTTAAAGATCATCCAGTTCAACTCCCTGCCATGGGCAGCGACAACCTCCACTAGCCCAGGGTGCCCAAAGCCCCATCCAACCTGTCCTTGAACCCTGCCAGGGATCCAGAGGCAGCCACAGCTTCTCTGAGCACCCTGTGCCAGGGCCTCACCACCTTCATAACAAATAATTTCTTCCTTATGTCCAATCTAAATTTACCTTCTTCCAGTTAAAAACCACTGTCCTTTGTCCTGTCACTACAGACCTCAGTAAAAAGTTTCTCTTGATCCTCCTTACAACCTCCCTTATATACTGAAAGGATGCAAAAAGGTCTCCTCAGAGTCTGCTGTTCTCCAAGCTGAACATCATCTTCCTTAGGAGATAACATTCACAGAGCCCTAAACAGAAGGTGACACTCTTGTAATCTTCATTTACTGAATCATCTGGTGTTTTGACTGGATTAGAGAGGACACATACCATGCCTACAGGTAGATGAGCACTGCTACAGAGGAAAAGACATTCAAGGAAATCTTAAGGAATCTCTACCCTCTTCCCAGGGACTCATCCCACCTTTTGCCCTACACCATTACAAGGACTTCTGTAGCAGCAGAGGAAAGAGGCTCAGTCAGCAAAACAGCATTAATGGCCATAACTGCAGGCAAAACATTGAGATCAGACAAAGGTTTTAAAAGCTTTCTTGAATCGATCACCCAAGTTAGAACTGAAACGTTGGTTGATCTCGGCTGCCTTGAATTTATCAAAATCTGAAAATCCATACGTAAGGCTTTTGGTATAAACAATGCTTAAGTTCAAGAGAAAGGGCTGAGCAACGCTGTTGGGCTCCCAAAGGATAAGAGCACTCTCAGGTTCAGATTAAAATAAAACTTCAACTAAAGCAATTTCACTACCATCATGTTTTCTGCTCTCTCCGAAGCTTTCAGTTCGATATACAGAATAAAATGTTCTTGTTCCCCCCACTCATAAAAGAGAAGGGGGAAAGAAAATGAAAGAGGATGTAGTAGTGTAGAATGGCATTGTTCAGGCTTCCAGAATCAGTAGTTTATGCAGCTCATTAACCTGAGACATCAAAGCCAAAAGCTTGGCAGCATTCACTGAAGGTCATTTATGCCAGTAATGACAACTAACACCTAAAACAGAACAGCAATCTCACCACCCACCAAAACTTGGTGGGAGGAAACAAAAAAAAACCACCTCAGAAACTGGAGAAACCCCGAAGTATTCCTTGTTTTAAAGGCCAGGTTTAAATTCTATAGCAGGATGTAGCAGCCTAGTTCCAGATGGCATACAAAATCTGTCACAAAGAGAGCTAGGAGACACCTTGTACTGGAGATGTGTTTGAGAACTTATAATGTCTTGCACCACATGGTTTTGCAATGACAACTTTTGTATCAGCTTAGTTTTCCCTCTCTAATGTTTTAGATACCAAAATATGTGAACAGACCTCTCGGAATCAACGTTAAATAGGATTTAATATGAAAGATGTTTGAGGGGATTTATTTTGTCTTCTAAACAAGAGCCCTGTGAGAAGATTAATGGTCTGTTTATGGAACAATACTGACAAATATTTGTCAAAATAATTGTCAAAAGCATTTGACACTATCCCACATGATATCTCTGTTTCTCAATTGGAGAGATGCGGATTTGACTCGTGGACTACTTGGTGGATAAGGATTTGCCTGGGTGGTTGTACTGAAATAGTTGTGGGTCAACAGCTCAATGTCCAAACTGAGACCAGTGACAGGTGGTGTTCTGCAGCGGTCAGTACTGGATCCAGCACTGTGTAACATTCTTTGTTGGTGACATGGACAATAGGATCAAGTGCATCCTCTGCAAGCTTTGCTGATGAGACCAAGCTGAGGGATGCGGTCGACATGCTGGAGGGAAGGGATGTCATCCAGAAGGACCCTGATAGGCTGGAGAGGTGGGACTATGTGAAATGCATGATGTTCAACAAGGCCAAGTGCAAGGTCCTGCACAGGGGTCAAGCCAATCACAAGCACAACTACAGGCTGGGTGGATAATGGATGGAGAGCAGCCCTGAGAAGGACTTGGAGGTACTGGTGGACAAGCAGCTCAACGTGACTCAGCAATGCACACTTGCAGACCAAAAAGCCAACCATGTCCTGGGATCCAACCAAACCAGTGTGACCAGCAGATCAAAAGAGGGGATTCTGCCCCATTGTGCTGCACAAGTGAGATCCCACCTGTAGTACTGCATCCAGACTGTGGTTGGACTAGATGATCTCTAGAAATCCCTTCAAACCCTGAAAATTCTGTGATTATGCCTTCAGACTCAAGTATTCTAAATTATTTTCACAGGAAACCCAAAAATAGTAAAATTAACTGCTACAAACCTTATCTTGCTTTTTCTCTTCTGACTCATTACTGGACAATCTTGTCTTAAGTTTCACTGAGCCTTCTTTAAAGATATCTCCAAACCCAATACCTCGGATTTTCTTTGGCTGTGCTGGTCCAGATCCAGGTTCACTCCCATTTCCTGGAGAAACCACAGGTGAGGTAGGACCACTGAAAACTGACTCTGAAAGTTTAAAAAAAAAATAAAGAAAGAAAAAGTTGTTTTAATGTTTGAAACACATGTAGTTGCCAGACTATTCAATGTGGCAAGTCGTTAGATGGCTAATATTTCTTCTTGTTTCAATTTTCACTCAGGCTCCAGTTTGTCAGTTGTAAGAAACACAGCTTACCTTAAAGAGGTAGCTTTAATCCAACATTTAAAAGCTTGTCATTCACACAGCTATAGCTGCTGAAAGTGATAATCAATAAAGGTCCATGCTGAGTCCTACCATATCTCAACAGCCAGAGGAAAAAAACCTGTGTTTAGAATGATGCCTCTTGAAGCACCAGAGTGAATGTTTCATATTGCTCAAGTATAGTATCAAAAATAGCTAAAAAGCTTCTTGCAAATTTATTTAACTTGTTTTTTAACCCAGTAAGAGTTAAATGAGGTAAACATTCAGTCAGATATAGTTGTTTGAGGTTAATCACTGGCAGATAACAATTGTTTAAGATTCTTTTAATCTTTCCATTTTAAGAGACAACACTTATTCAACACTAAAAAAAAACCCAGAAACCACCACAGTTCAGAGGAGAATTTAAGTGTTAGGAGCTTTTTAAGACTTTTTTTTCCTTTCACTTTTAAGTTACGGTCAAATATGTGAAAACCTACTAGCTAATACTCATGGGCAAACTATTTCCACGTGCAGAATTCCAGGAGATAGCCATGTGAAAATAGACACCTTTTATAAATCAAATTCAAAACAGCCTTTCAGATAAGTTCCTCCCAGCACATGCATACCTGGGAATTGCAACAAAGGATAAAGCCTCTTCCCTCAACCATAAATTGAAGAGGTTTTGATAATCCCAAGAAGTTACTTCAGTTTCTCACCATTCCTCAACCAAGTTACTCTTCACTTAGTTATACCCCTCTTAGATTTACCCCTCTAGAAATTGTGTTGATGAGTCCAGCCTGAATGTTTGAAAGACCATAGCTCAGTGAATGGGGCATTTAGCTCCCCAGGAGTGAGGAAAGTAGCAGCAGACTCTTTAGATCCTGTGAAAGTACTGAGCGTTAAATATAACATATAACATCAATATAACATAATCCTATGAGGGACTGAAAATCATCATTTGTCAGTTCCTGACAAAATACACAATTCATTTATATTAATCTGATCTCAATATTCAGGAATCAAGACTGAGACATACCCATCAGTAAATCCATCTCACCAGATACCACTGAACTCAGGGAATGTGACCTCCAAGTCCCAAATACTCCTGTGACTGTGAAATCAAGCAACTCGTATTTTGTGCTTCTGCAATGATTTCCAGAATTTACCAAACAAATCCAAGCCAGCCTTTCTTTTTCCTGTCTCTGAGCAAACCCTTATTGAGAACAATCAATACTGAACATCTCTTAAATGAGGGTGCCCATTACAAGGGGAATAATAAATAACCCCCTTTTTTACCTTGAACATTATATAGCTGTCTTTATGCATCAATTAACATGCATTAAGACCTTGTTACCAAAGAACTGTCCCATTCCAGCAGTATCATATCACAAGCCCCGAGCCTTCAAGCAGGTTTTCATACACAAAATGCCTGTGAAGCATAGTTTCAAGGGAACAAAGTGCCCTGTAAAGCGTGCACCTGCCTGGCACCACTCAAATACTGTTCAGTACAGAACCTTCGCTTCTGCCCAAGCTGTATAATCACAGCAACAAAGGCATGGCTAAATGTAAACACTGCCTTAAAAACATTTTATGGTTGCATTAAAACATAACAAAGAACCAGAGCCCCCCCCCCCCCTTCCTAGGATTCATTCTGAGCTGAGGTTGTTTTGAGTCAATTCACATTTTAATTCACAACTGACATGGTTAAACACTTGAGTTTCCCATGTTTGAGAACTCACATCTGTGAGAATAAGACTGGGAAAAAAGCTATTAAACAGATTAATAAATTAATATTCAATACTAAAAAAAAGCTCAACTCTGAATACAATAACATTTCTAGTGCTAAAATGCAGAATTTACATTTGTAAGATCAAGGCCTTGACTGCAGTTTTATTAGGAGCAAGACACAAGGTATCTTCATGCTCAGCATCAATACCTTCTAGAATACAATTAAATGCATTCTTAGGAAGGTTGAATTCTTTACAACTTTTGTTGTCCTATAACCAGAATGCTCCAAATTATATGTGTGGTCTAAAATGACTTTGCTAAGGGTTTACAACAAACAGAATTATCACCTGCGTCATCCAGAGAGTCCTGTGCTTCTCCATCATCTGGCAATTCCAATTCTTTCACAAAGTTTGAAGGAAACAACCCTGCCTTCCCATTTAGTGTTCCACTCCACCAGCCTTCTTCTACCTGCAGAGAAATATTTTGCTTATTAGAGATAAAGCAAAAGGAATTTCCTAGCAAGTCCATCCACAGCTTACTCATAAAACTCTAAAAACATCTTTGGGAAAGTTCAAATGACCATGATTTCTCTTTAAAGAAACCTACCAAACAGAAACAGTAGGCCAAAAGAAGAAAAATCATATATTGTCACTTCTATAACTACAGAAATGATCCTGAACCATGAGACTAGCTCTACGCCAACTGACCCAGAAAAGCAGGAAAACATTCATCACCTTTCTCAAATAACAGGTGTTTTACATCTAACACAAAAAAAACCCAACATTAAACTGTTTATGAAATAAAGATGCAACTAGCTAGCATAGATTTCCAAGAAAATGTTTGCATCGCCTTGCTGTCCCCATCTGTCTTTCTGTCTGTCTTCTCTAGTTTCCATCAGTGCTGTCCCACTGGCCTCATATTTCCTGAGCAGTTTCAACCAATTTTGATCAAGAGACAAATACTAGGTTCAAATACGTAATTTTTACAGATGATGCTGGGTAGAACAGAAAAAAACATCCTTAAGGACATCCCAGACTAACAGAAATCCAAGCTATCCATTCCTTCAAGCAGGCGGCAACTGACAGAGAAGCACACAGAGTTCTAGGTGTGCCTGAAGGTTCAGATACTTTCCTATCAGAGCTGGCCAGCTGAGATGTGTGAGGATTTTGTGGTGGCACAGAGCAATCTTAAGGATAGAAGCCTGGAGATGCCAACTTTTGTGGACTTTGCTATTCATAGAATGATTCATTTTTGCACTGGAAATGCACTTGTTCAGGAATTAGGGAACATACTGAGGCCAGTGTTCAGCTATGTGCTTGGATTGCTGGTGTGACATTTGTACTGCAATACCCCAAAATTTAACAGGGCATTACTCAGGAATACCCCACAGCCCAGAGCACAACAAGCAAAAGCTGGGCATGCCTAGGTGATGGTGTAAAACAGTGCTGGGAGAGCAAGAACTGTGCTCTTCAAGAGCAGTTTTCAAAATTTCTCAAGTCAACTGCCTTTGCTAACGAGCTCTCCTCAGAAACTATAATTAAGATAAATTTTCAAAATATTTCGTTTCAATTCCCTTGTTTGGGGGCTGGAAGGCTTTTTTGAGATAAGAAAGAAAAGCCACAGAGGAAAGTAAAAAAAAAAAAAACACCCAACAGTTGTTTACATTATCTTTTTTTAGCCTTGTTTTGTAGGTCACTAGGCTTGACACACAGGCAGAGTTTTTAAAGGCCTGCCTACCTCCAGGCAAGCGGAACACATACCAAAGCCTGGCAGCTGGAGAGGCAGGCAGGCAATGAAAAGAGTGCTGTTACTTTTAAAGACACCCTGGTGCTCAAATACAGCATGGCTGTGGGTGGTTCAAACCCAGACTCTGGTCCTCTGAAACAAAGTTGAAGCAAAATATTGACTGACAAGTGCTGACCAGGCTCTGGCACACAGAAAACTAACACACAGGTACCTTGACTCACCCATACTACACCCAAGAGCTGTGAGAAAGGGACTTTTAAATGCTTATGATAGAGAAAGCGACCCAAGTGTCCATTTATACTTCTGCCAAGAACCAAAGTCAGCAAGGCACGTTACAGCCTTGCAAGGGAAAACGGTGCCAGTTCAGACAGTCAGAAATAAAACAAGTATCTTGTGTGTGCTTGCTCTGGCCTCTTTGCCACGCTGTCTTTAAGAAATCTGACTGTATACAAACTACACCACCAGAAAAAGGTACCTTTAATTGACGTTAAAAACAAATTAAAGAGTTCCACGTGCTCTGGTGGAGAGGACCCGTGCATCTCCAGATGCTAGCAACCCAGGGGACAATTTTGCAAATCTCCCATCTCAAAAGCTTAGGACCTGATACAATTTCCACAAGAGGGAGTCACAACCCTGGTTCCCAGATCCATACAACTTCTGAGCCTGAATTCCACCAACTTATTCCTACAAGTCGATGACAACTCAGACTTCTGGTCAAAGGAGGGGAAAAAAGGCTGAAACAGTTTTGCAAACCTGGCTGGGTTTTCTTCTGTTGTGTCTTTTGTTTGTTTTGCAATAAAACCCCCAGTAATTGAGTCATATGAATTTCTATCATGCTTGATAACACCGCATGCAAATACTACGAATGTAACACTACAAAAATAAATCTGTTATTTAATGCTGTGTCTGACAGGAGCCAGGGGAAGGAAAAGGTTTTACAGTAATGATACAGTTATCAAGTGCACTTGGTGTATTCTGCATGCAAAACCTACATATACTGTAAACAAAAAAAAAAACCCTGTGGTTTCAGCCAGCACACAGCACAAGGCCCTTCTTCCCTAAAAGCTACTTCTGATTCTTGTAGCCCACTCTGTTCTGTATTAGCCATTTAATTTCTCAACACATTTCACTCCATCTTTGGCATCAAGATCAGTAGTATCAGTTGTAACTGCTCATTTTATAAAGACATTACAGAAACATTATTCTCAGGTCACTGGCAGAACCAATCCCCTTGCAGAGCTGACTTTACCTTGTTTTCCCCAGTAAAAAGAATTGACCAAATGATCTTTGATTGAACTAACAGCTACAGAATCATAGAATGGTTTGGGTTAGAAAGGATCTCCAAGTCCACCTAGTTCCAACCCCCTGCCATGGGCAGGGACACCCTCCATTAGCCCAGGGTGCCCAAAGCCCCATCCAACCTGGACTTGAACCATGCCAGGGATCCAGGGGCAGCCACAACCTCTCTGGACATCCTGTCCTGTGCCTCACCATGTTCTCTGAACATATATAAGCCACAGCTTTTATATATAAATGGAAGCAAAGATCATCTCACAGTAGTGAAGGCCAGTTACCCAAGCATACTGCACAACCAATGGATGGTATTTTCCACCATTCTTAACATTTCTGGTCCATCAGTACAACTTTGTGAGGAAGACTGAGCCTAAACCTGTCAGGCCTATGCTAGACCAACATAAAGACAGCGTGCATACAGCTCTGAGCTACAGTTAGCTGAGAGACTTTTTTTACACAGTAGCATTTGCTTAAAAATTTGATTAACAGTTTTTTCTCAGGAGTAGCAAATACTGGGCACTACAAATACATATTTTCAAATTATTAGGACATTTCCTTAAGGAAACATCATGTTTTTATTCTGTTTGGACTCTTGGTCATCTCTGATACATCACACTGAGCACCTCTCCCCCCCAATAATTCCAGGTGCTGATGTGTGCAACCCAAACCAGCAGCTTCCGTAGCACTTTACTGCACATAATACCACTTGTAAGTGCTTATGTTGGACCAGAGTCATGACTACTGTGTAGAAGCACCACCCACAAATTAAACTGGTGAGGCTATCCAGGAGCATCCCCTTACAACACACCCACACACAATGGTATTTATGAAACACCGATTTTAGCGAGCAGGTTTTACAAGTCACTTGCTCTGCTTATTCAAGGGGTGCACATTCTACAGGTCATTTGTGCAAATGCATGGAAAAGCCTAACTTTTTCCTTGCTAGTAGAATGGAAAAGTCCTTCCTGGCAGCTGTCAGCATCCTGGAGTTAGCACTCTCCTCAGATGAGGTCAGGCATGTGAAAAACACAATCTCAGAAAGCTACTTAAAACACACTACCAGACACATGGCCAAGAAGCGAAGTTTAGTCTTCTCCTTCCTCAGACCCCCAGGGAGGTAGCAAGAAGAGATGGCACCACTCAGAGTGTATCATGTATGCTTTTTCCACCTAGTTCTGAAAAGGTTCCTTCTACAATATGGCCTTTTCTGCAAGTTCTCTGAGAGATTTCACTCTGCTAAGAGACACTCGTCCCACAGATTCAGGTCTCCCACAATACAAGTTGCTACTCTAAAAAACAGATACCAAAGAAGCATGTAGATAGGAAAAGGTAAGAAACCCCCACCCCAAATACAGAGGCCTGCTGCCAAAGTCTGAACATGAAGACAGCTTCAACCACATTTCTTACATGGTGGACAAGGATGACAACAGAAATAGAAGAGTTTTAAATGCATTTCTATGCTTTATTTTTTTGTGCAAGTGGTTTGAAATGCATCATATTACAGTTAGGGGTAATACTAATTGCTCCAAATACTGTCACTTCAAAGCTTCAACAAGTTTGAAAGAAAGCACAGAACTGGAAATCAGGTAAAATAACAGTTTTCAACTAAAGCATGTGAAGGATTGTCAACTTGAAGGCAAGTGGCCAAACAATTTCAGCACAAACAAGGATCACAGACAGGGCCAAAGAACTGTAAAAGTCTTTTTCAAAAGGAATCTGCGTAACAGAGATCACAGTTTATTGCTGCAATGATCAAATACCTTCCCTACACATCTAGGAGATAAGGATTAGATCCTGAAAGAAAGAATTCCTAACCTATTAGCTTCAGCTTCAAATATGCTAAGTTGTTTTTCCAACACCCTTGCAATTCAAGTAGCCTGAAAAAAGAACAACCAAAACCCAAAAAGCCACCAGTTCAAATTTTGGCTCCACAAAGAGACAATCTGCTCTGTAAAACAGCTTACCTCTTCACTGATGTCAATCACATCCCCCAGCTTGAGTTCCAGCTCATCCTCGTTCTGTGGGATGTATTCAAAGAGCACTTTGCACTGCCGCTTCTTGGACTCTGAGTAAAAAGAAACAGCAAAAGTAAGAACACTGGCAAAGGAAAACTGTTGTTTCTTCCACGCAGCTCCCAATGGTCAAATCTGACCAGAGCAACCATAATTCAGCCCAAAAAGCTACATAGAGCTTGCTGCTGGTTTTCTGGTTTACTTATGTCACTACAGGCTACTGAGCTATAGCTTTGAGTTTGAACACCATCGAGCTTCACAGACTGCCCATTACAGAAACATATATTATTTTAAGGTTGGAAAAGAGCTTTAAGATGATCAAGTCTAACAATCAGTCCAACACCACCATGTCAACTAAACCATGTCCCAAAGTGTCTACGTGTTTTTTCAACACCCCCAGGAATGGTGACTCCACTGCCTCTCCGGGCAGCCTGTACCAATGCCTGGCCACACTTTCAGTGAAGAAATTTTTCCTAATATCCAATCTAAACCTCCCCTGATACAACTTGAGACCATTCCCTCTTGTCCTATTGCTAGTTACTTGGAAGAAGAGACCAACCCCCCCACTATACTACAACCTCCTTTCTGGTAGTTGTAGAGAGTGATAAGGTGTCCCCTCAGCATCCTTTTCTCCAGGTGAAACAACCCTGGTTCCCTCAGCCCCTCCTAGTAAGATTCATGCTCCAAACCCTTTACCAGCTTTGCTGCCCTTCTCTGGACACACTCCAGCACCTCCATATCCTTGTTACAAACAAACACTACACTGCCAATTATCAACATGCTATAAAATAAAAAAAAAAACCAAACATGTTGACACAAGCAAGTCAGATAAATCCCCAGGACAATGATTTTCAAGCTACTTCCTGACCAAAATCTGCAAACATTACAAGTGTTGCCAGTTGCAGTGTTAGCACTTGGTTGGAAGAAAACATGGAAGTTGGAGCCTCCAGTCTTTAGGGAAACCTGCTAGGGATAACAAGTATTTTCTACTGCACAACACTGAAGTGCCATGGCCTTTCTGCCCTCTAACAGAGACCTTGCTAACTACAGGTCTAAGGTAACACTAACATTTGCTCAGCTCATATTTCAAAATCCAAGCTTATTTTTATCTGCAAATGCAAAAAAACCTTCCCTTTTCTCAAGTTCAACCTGAACTTCAATTAGCAGCGTTTGACAAAGGCAAAATTACAATGAGAGGGCAGTCTTCAGATGTTTGCCACACATCATTAAAGCTTTGCAGGCATTAAAAAGACAAAATGACAGAGGAGAGCATTGAAGTGGCTTCCAACAACCCCTCCAGGCAGTGTGACGTGAACCTGGGATTACCCTTTTACTCTGCACGTATCCTGGAGCAACACTGCTGCTGAACCCAGAGAGTATTTCTCCTTCAAACAAGCAGCTGTGCCTTCAGACTTGTCCCACAACAGAGAAGCCAGCGCTGCTTTTGAAGGTGTCATCATGAGCTATCTATGACCCACACACGATCCCTGTACTCCTCAAAACTAAAGTGCCACAGCTCAAGTGAAAACACGAATCAAAAGCTCAAAGTGGCAAAGCTTACACTCATAGCAGCTCAGTAATTTCCATACTCTCTCTCACACTGTGCACTCCTTCCATACTCAAGCTTCAGCAATTAAGACTACCTGGGTAAAGGCATTTCAAAACACAGATACTACCTCCAAGACTGATCCCTGTCTTAGAATAGCGACACTGAAAGTCCCAAGTCAGACTGTTAAAGACCACCACACCCAGCATCCTCAGTACAACACACACCAGGCATCCACGTAATATTCAGCATCTAACATTTCTAAGAGAGAACATGCCAAATCAAGAGTTTTCTATTCTTGATTCTAGTATATGGTGTGGGCTTTAAAGAGCTTAAAAAGGGGGAGAAAACAAACAAACCAGAAGTATGAAGCTCTGTGGGTTATTCGAATAACACATAATTGCCCACATAATACACCCTTCTTTTGACTCCACCAAACTCATGCATCAGCCCAGAGGCTTTGTTAGGTTAGCAGTAATTGCAATAAACGGTTCACTGGCCTTTACTACCTCCTGCAGCACTTTCAGGGCTCCTCCTCTCTACGAGATTAACCGATACCAAAAAAGGCAAATTAAATGTCATGGCCATTTAGCAGAACTCTGATTTCAGCATTCCTTTTCCTACTGGAATTCTATCTAAATAAGAGGGAAGGAAACAAAACCACAGATACATTTCACATCCAGAACTTGCTCTTCACCTACAGTGTGTTTTCAGTGATGCACAGTTTAGGAAGCACTGCCTTCCAGTTTTGAAAAACCCCTTGATTAACCTAAGGAAGCTAACTGATCTGCTCAGAAAAGACTCCAGCTTCATGTGGTTCGGCAGGACCGCTGGGGTGGCAGCCTCAGGCAATTTTGTCCCTTTCCAAAACAACTTGTCCAGCTTCAGGTTTTATTTGTTTTGTACAGGGTAAACAAAATTTAGCCTTTCTTGCCATAATTTAGCATGCCTTCTGTGTTTTCCTGTTCCTGAATAAAGGCAGCCATCTAATTGATAGGAACACTGCCTGCAGATTACCACCCATCCTATATAAAAAGACTTTCCAGGAAGAGACATCCTACACATTGGAAACTTGCTATTAAAGAAGCTTAAGGTTCTTTGTAACTTTGCAGGCTTCATTTTACCAGGTTAGGAACCAGAAATGGAAAGACTAAGCACTGGAGACCTTTTGAAAGGAGTGATTACCCAGGCACACAGCAAACAGGATCTGCGGGAGTTCTTTTGTCTTCCAGGAAAGAGGGAGCAGCAAGTAAAATGGAAATGCAGAGATTGTCCTTGTGCCAAGTAAACATTTGTATGCTTAAAGGGAAGTGCTAGAACACCATTTTATTCCAGGAGAATGAGAGTAGCTGGAGCACTGCAGAGTTTGAGACCAAGTTGTACCTACTTTGGCCACGGTCACATCGACACCAGCTGAGGAACAGAAATGGGACAGTTCCAGGGTTACGGAGACCAGAATGAGTAGTGGACACCAGAACAGGGATCAAATCATGTTCTTAGAGTAACCTGAGTTTTAAGGACCCATGAGGATCATGCTGATTCTCTTCCAGAGTGTGGTTGCAATAATCTAGGAACACAGTTAATCCTTCAGGCTAAATTTTCAAAAGCCTGCTGATGCAAACATCTAACAGGCACACATGTGCCTGTGCCAATGTGTACACACAGATCAGACTCACTAAAAAGTAACTGTGAAGGTAACATCTGTAGTTGCCTTCTAGAAGGTTTCCACAAATCTGTAAATGTCACAGTTCAATCTCAAGGCTTTAAAAGACAAATTGTGGCTCTTCTTTTATAGGCAAAAATTCAAAGCAGAAACATACCAGAAACAGTATGTTCTGAACTCTGTCTTATAAAAAGGCAAGCTTAAATCATAAACGCCTGCAATATCTTGTAAGACAGAGGAAGCCAGCATCATAGGTGTCTGAATACAAATCACAAGTCACTTTTCTGGATGCAGGGAACATTATAACTTAGAGCAGAAAACCTATTCACCTTGATTTAAATACTGACATAAAAACACAGAAAACACAGGTACAGAGGCACTGAGTCTGCATTCCTGACCATCCTGGGGGCTGCAGTTAAAATCAAAGGATGACCACTACAATTTCTTAAGACAGCACCAACCCCATCTTATTTCACACTAGAAGCAAGCCTACCAAACCAGAGGAACCTGAAGTAGAAAATCTTTCCTTGTCACAAAACCCTAAAAATCTGTGGCAAAATTTTTGTTTAGAAGAAATGACCACAGGAACATTTGTGATTATTATAAACAGGTTGCAGTTCTCTTTCAGGTACCTGATAATACAGGTAACTTCACATGCATGAAGTTACAGAACAACTCTCTGGAACCTGGAAGGGGAATAATCCTGTTCCCAGGAAAACTGATGCCCATTGTTGCTGCTAAGAATTACATGTAAGCTCTGCTCCTGATTGCATGGGCAGAGAATTAGCTTAAAATCAAAGATTTTTCCTCTTATGTCTCTAGTTTTCTGTACAACCTTAGAACGTTTTAAGTCAGACATTAAATAATTCATGTTTATTGAAAACCTTCACATCAGCAGCTTGAAAACATTCACATCAGCAGCTTATGCAACTGAAGGAACCAGAAAGACTACATACTCTTCTTGAAGCTCTTGGACGCGGGATGGGGCTGAAATCCTCCTGCTGGAAGCCCATAGGTGCTCATACGCTGCACAAGGCTGGCTACGTTGCCAGATTTCTCCCTCCTGACTGGTACAGCATTATCTTTGGGCTCTACATCCTTCTTAACCTCCTGAAACAAGAGATTTACAAGACTGAGAAGCCATTCCAGATATCATCCAGGTCAGTGTTTTTAGACAGGCACTCCACAGACTAACAGATTTCAGGCACTTACCATTTGGAGTGTAACACATTATCCTCAAAGATCATAAACATACTAAAGGCCTCAATAAACTTGACCCTTCTATACAATCATGTTAGTAAACAGTTAGGCCGATGTGCTGAGAAAATTCAGAAACAAAGGGCAGCATTTTAACCACCTACTCCAACCTAAGAAATGCAGCTTTAAACCCAGAAGTTCCATATTACATGTCTTAAGCCACAGTTCATTTCTGAAAACATTTTTTAAAATATAATTTCATTAACAGACCCATAGGGTAGGGCATTAAATCTAATATTCTAGTATATAAAACTCTATTAGGTCATCAGCACTGCCTCAGAGAGCTCAAAGGTTGGTTACAGATAAGATGCAATCATAGTGCTGACTGTGGAAAAGTGGATGAGATACAAGAAATAAAAGTGGGAGGAAGTGAAGGGAAAGTGTAGGAGAGAAGCAAGACACATAATTTTTCTGATAATTATCTCCCACCTTATGCTTCTAAATTAAGGAGTTAGCACTGGAATTGAATGTGCTAGTCACGATTGAGAAGCTTATAAACAAGGAAGCATCAGTTCCTGACAGAAAAGGCCATGCACTCAGCAGTTACTCTAGTGCATCAGCTCATTAAATGAGACTCCACCAAAGAACAAATACTCTGAAGTAAGGAAATCATCACTTTGCACAAGAAGAAACCCATTAAGTCAGATCAATGACCCATCCAGTGCACAACACAGCTCCCAGCAGTCCCGATCCCAGATGCTTTTTAGAGAGCTAGCTGGCAACCCACCTCATCCCACATTCCCACAGCACCCATTAGGGTTTTTCACTTGGGAGATACTTTCCTTCCCCTCTCCTTTTCAAGTCTGCAGAGGAAGCTGTCTAATGCCTTTCTAGGTCCATGGTCCTGCCTGCCTCCACAGCTTCCTTGGGGACAGACACCAGATATTCTCTGCTAGGTCAAGGAACTCTAAACTGTTTTAAGCTGACACTTTACTAGTCCCAGTGCACACTCCCCAACACTGCATTTAGTTTATTGGTACCTCCAAGGCTGTGTAAAGCTTGATCATATCCCCCCTTAGTTTTATCCTTTATGAAGAGCCCCAGCCTTCTCAGCCCCCATCTCACCAGGCAGCTGCTCCATCCCCTTAACCATCTAGCCACTCATCCCCTCCTGTTCTCAAGAGATCTGATGACACCTGGCACCCCTCCTCCGTTTTGGGCTTTCGCTGCACCCAGAACTGAGTATTCCAGAGAACCAAAAGCAACAACAGCAGATACTCATGAGCTGATGCCCAACTCACAGCTGGTAGTTCCATGCAGACACATTATGGATATGGATTGCCTTTCCTTATACACATTCCTTGGTATTTACCTACCTCCAAACTCCTCTGCCAACTTTTCTGCCTGCTCAGCTGCTTGCTATCAGCATGGCATTGAACTACCTAACAGCATAACAGCACTCATAAACGGGACTGTCTGCTGCTACATGTCCTCTCCAGGCAAAGATGTCAAAAAAACCTGCTAACACAGTCAGATCCTGAGGGATCCCCACTGCCAAATCTCCTCTATCCTGACAAGTCACCAGTTAAGTCCTTTGCTTCATATTTGTCAAGCAACTTCTTAGCCATAAAATGATTTTTCCTCCAGTCTCACTTCATTCATAGAATCATATCACAGAACAGTTGGGGTTGGAAGGGACCTCAAAGCCCATCTAGTTCCAACCCCCCTGCCATGGGCAGGGACACCTTTCACTACACCAGTGTACCCAAAGCCCCATCCAGCCTGGCCTTGAACCCTGCCAGGGATCCAGGGGCAGCCACAGCTTCTCTGGGAAACCTGTGCAGGGTCTCACCACCCTCAGAATAGAACAGTTTCTTCCATATATATAACCTAAATCTCCTCTCCTTCAGCTTACACCCATTACAGTCCCTCTCTGGCTTTCCTGTGGCCCCTTTGCATTCTGGAAAGCTGCAATAACTTGTCCTCAGAGCCTTCTCTTCTCCAGGCTGAACAAGCCCAACTCTCTCAGCCTGTCTTCATACAAGAGGTGCTCTAGCCCTCTGATCATTTTTGTGACCTCCTCTGGACCCGCTCCACTAAGTCTATGCCTGTCTTGTAGGAAGGCCCCAGAGCTGGATGCAGCACTCTAGGTGAGATCTCACCGGAGACGGAGGGGCAGAATTACCTCCTTTGATCTGCTGGTCACACTGCTGCTCATTCAGCTCAAGGCATTCTAGGCTGCAAGTTGGCTTTCTAGGCTGCAAGTGCACATTGCTGGCTCACGGTGAGCTTCTGGTCCACAAATACCTCCAAGTCCTTCTCCTCAGAGCTGCTCTCCATCCATTCTCCGCCCAGCCTGTAGTTGTGCTTGGGATTGCTCTGACCCTTGTGCAGGACCTTGCACTTGGCCTTGTTAAACTTCATGCCATTTGCATGGGTCTGCCTGTCAGGGTCCCTCAGGATGGCATCCCTTCCCTCCAGTATGTCAACTGTACCACATAGTTTGGTGTCATCAATAAATTTACTGAGGGAGCACTTGATCCCATTTTCCACATCTCCAACAGAGATGTTCCACCAGGGCAGTTCCAGTACAGACCCCTGCAGAACACCACTCATCACTGGTCCTCACTTGGATGCTGAGCTGTTGACCGCAACTCTAAGAGCAAACCATCCAACCAATTCATTATCCACTGAGTGGTCCAGCCATCAAATCCATGTCTTTCCAATTTAGACACAAGGATGTCATCCTTTGCACAGGTCCAGGTAGATGACATCAACTGCACTTCCCTTATCCACCAGTGCTATAACTGCATCATAGAAGGCCATCAAATTTGTTAGGCACAATTTGCCCTTAGTGAAGCCACGTTGGCCGACACCTTTCTAGGAGCCTGACAAAGCCACTGTTCTCAAATTAAGAACATACTGTCATTTGAAAGTTTGCCTGGAGTCTCCTTGGATTTTTAAAATTATAATCTTTTGCTATGCAAATTATACAGCTTCCAAAAGCTTCCAGCTGCTCTGGGAACTAAAGTTTCCCCATTTAACTGCTCTCTCAATCATAACACTTCCCAACAAGGGGTCAGCTCCATGCCCTGTCCCACAGGCTTGCAGTTCGCAGGGAAGCTTCAGAAGCAATTGCTGCAACACCTTTGTGCAAAGTAGAGATGAGATTGAGAAATGGGGAAGATATACACAGGTAGCCTGGTCAAAAGCCCACCAAAACAAAAAACCCACAAAACCACTTCCAAATGCTAGAGCAGGCTGTAAGGTAAGCATCGCCTTTATCAATAATTTGTAGTAAGCACAGGTCCAGCAGTAGTATCAAAGGCAGCAAAGTAATTGATAGGCTTCAGGTCATTCACTGTTGTCCTTAACAAAAAACAGCGACCACAATAAAAGATCAAAGACCAAAAAATGAAAGTTGGGATGCTTAAGTGACTTTCTTCCCTGGCTTGAGACAGCAATTGAAGTGGTTACAGGTAGAAAATCCTCACAGTTCCATAATGGCAAAATTAAAAGAATAAATAATAGAATTAGATTAAAAGGTAAGAGATCCCAAGTAAGGAACAGTAAAATCTTGCCAAGTAAGCAACAGAAAATCTTGTCAACAGATCCAAAGACTTACTGAAAAAGAATTTCATCAGCAGAAGCCAGAAAGAATGACTGGACTCTGGGAGAAACTGGTACCAGCAGACCTACCCAACACAGCTAAGATAATAAAGTTGAATACCTCAATACACTGGTAAAATAAACCTTCCTAATCCAAGACATATAAAAGGAAGGAGAAGGCAAGGAAACGTTCAAGATGTGCATGACACAAAAACAAGAGCAGAGAGTTTGCAATAAGCAGACATGGGCAAAGGACTGAGATATCAGCCATGCTCGGATCAGAGGCAACAGCGATGCGACCATGTGTCCCAGTTTCGGTTAGTTTTCTTCCTAGCAGCTGGTGTAGTGCTGTGTTTGGGGTTTAACATGAGAGTGATGTTGATAACATACCAATGTTTTCAGATGTTGCTGAGCGGCGCTTACACCCAGTCAAGGACCTTTCAGCTTCTCATGCCCTGCCAAATAGGAGCGATTGGGAGGGTGCACAGTCAGGTCAGCTACCTAAGTGTCCAAAGGCATATTCCATAACATATGATGTCATGGTTAGTATATAAACTAGGGGGAGTTTACCAGGGGATGGCAATCACTGCTCAGAGTCTGTCTGGACAGGGGTTGGCGGGTGTTAAGTGACTGTTTTTCATCTGCATCACTTGTTTTTCTTGGGGTTTATTTCTCTTTCTGCTTTTGTTATTTCCCTTTTCATTACAAAGTTTTGTTATTATCTTTCAATTATTAAACTGTCTTTATCTCAACCCACGAGTTTTCTCACTTTTACCCTTCTGGTTCTCTCCCTCATCCCACCAGAGCTGGAGAGAGTGAGCAAGCTGCTGCGTGGTGTTTAGTTTGCCAGCTGGGGTTAAACCATGACACCGTAACATCATGTGAAGGTGCTTTGCAACAAAGAGTGGAAAAAATAACCACACAAGAGTCCACTGCTATAGCAGCTAGACCAGATGTAGTTGGGACAAAACTACAGAAGGGTTAGTAAGCAGCACATGGATAAGTCAGCAACTGATTTTTCCATACTCGACCTACCACCCTTTAGTAGATGCTTTACAACATCCTTGTAAAGCAAGCACTATTTTTTGGTTCTTCCCCTTCTTCTAAAGGAGAACTGAATCATTAATTATCCTTCCTCAGAGCATTAAAAACCACATTTAAACCTAATCAACCTAAGGCAAATTCAGGAACCCCTGATCTCCACACCTGCATGAGGTCCACTACGCTACAAACCTGTATTTCACATCAGTCCTGACAGTAAGAAACTGCTCTAAGATTCATTTCCAAAAGCAAAGGTCACTGTCTTCTGACATACGTACCCATCACTGCCAGCAATTTCATCCTGAGCAGCACTGCTATGACTCCCTGATCTGGTGGACACACTAAGGTTTTACAAAGGCACTTCTAAACAAGATACATGTTTATCTGGATCTCTGACAACTGACACTAATTGATTCAAGTGTTAATAAATGCCCCGTTAATCACAGTCTGCAATTTTCACATCTCTGCCTGAACAGCTGGTCTGACAGAGTGGTTGGAAAACAACATTGCCCACAGGTCTCATTTCTGCATCTGAACTAAAGATAAGATGACCCAAGTACCACAACATCCAACCTGAGCATGACCAATACTCCTCATTCTCCGGCTTCACAAGTGAAGCATCTTTTCTTCCTTTGTTTTTGCTGGTTTTAAAAGTCAGCCCCGTGTATCCAAACTAACAGAGGCTCTGCTGTGACAATACGAACAAAAAAAACCACCGGGCCCCTTCAGCTCGTTTTGAGATGAGGCCACCACCAGCTGCCAGCTAGTGAAACCAAAATGAAAATCTGACATTAATTCCAGATGGAAATTTTATTATTTTTATGATGCCAGTCGACTGCAGCTCAAGGCTTGTCAGTGTTTCCATTAGCAACACAGATTTTATGCATTTGCAACTTGGCAGCAGACAGTCAATACAGACTGTCTCTTGGCATACACCACACTCAACTGGGAAGTAACCACCCACTCTTTCTGTTGCAGACTACAGCACTAGTCATAAAGGTTCTAAGTTTTCACAATCCCCACTAAACGCCTGTTTCCCAACACTTACGAAACTTGCCGAAATCACAAGCTGGTATGCAAAAATGTGTATAAATCTAACTCAATAACAAAAATAAGATGGGGGTGATCTTAGAATCATAGAATGGCAAGGGTTGGAAGGGACCCCGAGGATCATAAAGCTCCAACCCCCCTGCCGCAGGCAGGGCCACCAACCTCAGGCCTGGAGCTACACAAGGTTGCCCAGGGCCCCATCCAACCTGGCCTTGAACACTTCCAGGGATGGGGCATCCACCACCTCTCTGGGCAGCCTGTTCCAGGACCTCACCACTCTTTCTGTAAAAAACTTCCCCCTAATATTCAATCTAAACCTTCCCTCCTTCAGCTTTAAACCATTCCCCCTTGTCCTGCCATTATCTGCCCTTTTAAAAAGCTGATTCCCCTCCTGTTTGTATGCTCTCTTCAGGGACTGGAAGACTGTAATGAGGTCCCCCCACAGCCTTCTCTTCTCCAGGCTGAGAAGGCTCCCTCAGCCTCTCCTTGTAGGGCAAGTGCTCCAGCCCTCTAATCATCCTTGTGGCCCTCCTCTGAACCCTCTCCAACAGTTCTACATCCTTCTTGTATTGGGGGACCCAGATCTGGACACAGTACTCCAGGTGGGGCCTCACGAGGGCAGAGTAGAGAGGGACAATCCCCTCCCTGTCCCTGCTGGCCACCCCTCTTCTGATGGAGCCCAGGATACCATTGGCCTTGCGAGCTGCAAGAGCACACTGCTGGCTCATGTTAAGTTTCTCATCCACTGTGAAACCCAGGTCCTTCTCAGCAGGGCCATGTCTGGGATTCTTCCGGCCCAAGTGCAACACCTGACACTTGGCAGTGTTGAACCTCATTAGGTTCACCCGGGCCCATCTTTCTAGCCTGAAAATAAGGAAAAATCTTAAGGAGCTTTTCTTTTAATTGCACCTGTCAAAGTTTAACAGTTCCTCAGGAAAATGTGTATGTTTGTACATAAAATACCTCAAAGATCACGCAAAACAATAATTACTCTTCTTTATACACAGACAAAAATTCACCTATAAGCCTCATGATGTCCATTAAAATAAACAAATAAGCAGGCAGTCGTGACCTACTTTTTAGGCGATCAAGCAAGCAACCTTCCCACCATCAGCCGCTTGCCCACGCATCACTCTGGCGGGGACAGCAGGATCCTCCCCGCCTCTCTCGCCAGAAGCAAAGAGCACAAAAATCAGTGGGGCACTAGAGATAGAGAAAGGAGGTCAGATCATCTGAAAGGGCACGAGCAACAAAGGATTATAAATATAAGGCCTATGCCTGAATTACGAGCCACAGAGAAGTTCATCATCCAGCAAACCTAAATCCACAGCTAGATTTTCCATATATTAAGACTCCAGCCGCCTGTCTCCTTCTGTATGTGTCAAAGTAAAATGTCTGAAAATGATTGTTTCCAGGGAAAACAACAAAAAAAATCAGCTTGTAGAAAAGCAATGTGCATGTCTTTCATTCCCCAAGTACATTTCAAAGTATAACCTCAAGCAGCAGCAAATGGTCTCGATCTCTAAAGAGGCCGAGATGAAGAAAACACACAGGTAAATGTCTGAGCCTCCACATCTCTTTCCCTCCTATCAGAAAAGCAGTAGAGAACCCATGTACTGGCAATTAAGTTTATGATTCCTGTTTTACTGGGCAGAATGTAAGGAAGCCAGAATTGATCCTGTCATTTTAGGGGAGAGGGAGGAACTGGAAGCTTGCGATAAATCTGCAGGGAATATTTTCATTTATACAAGTTTACCTCCTCCCCTCACAGCCTGCAAAACCCCATCACTGAAAAATAATGTGTATGTATGTGATTATATAAATATACAGAAAAATCTGTGCAGATCAGACATTGCCATCCATCATCTGTTCAAGTGCAGTGATACACCGTGCAGCCATTACCCCTGACATTTACAGTCTCAGCTGCAGCGACAGGCAGGCAGGCACAGGGCAGATTTAACAGCTCCAGTCTCTTAAATCCAAGATCTCCTATGTCCTTTCATTTCGCCAGTATCTTCTCCTTCAACATGTTTTCTCATCACCAGCTCAGGCATGCACAGAGGTGAAAGTATTTAATAAAAATCAAAGACTAGCAATTAATAATTTGGGGCTGTTCCTATCTGCTCCATTCCTTTGCCACACCTGCCACGAACTTAAGGGATGGGTCAAAATAATTTATGAACCAAAATAGCTGGGAAGCTCCTGAGCTCTTTTCTTGGAGCATTCAGGAGGTCAGAGCAGGTTCCACCTCCCAACAGAAGAGCTCGGCTGGGAGAGGTCACAAACTGCCCCTGACTCCCCAGAGGATTGAACGTTACTCTTGAAAATAGAAACAAATCACTTTACAGATGAAAGTGGTTACTGTCTGAAGAATGGACAAACTTGATAACCTTTGTTTTGCAAGACAAATTACCTCCTGGGCAGTTTAACATGTGACACAGGTTGGGGTTTTTTTGGCCTAATTTATGGCCCAAGTAGGGACCGTTCAGCAGTAAATCACTGGGTTTAGTTTAGTTTACTGCTGACCCACCATCAGGCTGACCCACCACTAAGGCAGCATCACTCCTCACCTTTGCCTCTTCCAGAACTGAAATTCCTTCATATTCTGACTTGGTGCAACCCAGTCAAAGGCATTTCTCCTCAAGGCTAAGGTTAGAAAAGAGTTTCCAGAGGACATGAATCCCCTGCAGTTTTCCCAGGAGCTACAGGCACATACTGCTGTGGATGCAGCTGTTGCCAGAGTGCCTCGACACAGCCCAGCACTGGCTCAAATGCCCTTAGCATCTGAGCATGGCTTTGGAAATTCCCCTTAAACGTTTCTTACGAGGAGTTTTACGCTCAGCTATCCATTTACATCTCAAGTTTTCACATGCTTCAAACATGAGAGCATGGAGAGCAAGGATGCAAAGTCCTGGTGGATACACTTCTCCATCAAGTGCTACCAGAAGGTATCTGTGGACTCTCTGTGCAAAGCAAAGTCTAATAAATAACTGAAGGAACCTTTTCAGAAAGTTTAACTGAAAATATTTATGCCTGCCTCAGATTCAAATCACAATTTCTAACTTTTCCCCCCTCAAGAATAAAATATAATTGGTTCAGAAGCAGTAACTCAAGCCAGGCACACACTTCTCCAGCTTGCAGACAGAACCCCAGAGCTTTCCTTCTATTAAATCACACCCACATCATGGCACTTGGTGTGAAGCTTAACAAGTTACCAATATCCTAACATGTGTTATAACCTATGCTAAATATAGATCAAATAATCATACTGCCTCCCTGTTTGGAAGAAAGGCATCAACCAATCAGGCAAGGTATCGCTTCTTTCTCCCAACATGTAACATGTGGAATAAGCAGGATCTCTGGGAAGCATAAAAAAAAAATAAATTACTAAGTCACTTCAAAATTCCGCACTGAAACTCAAGCCACTGAACAAATGTCATATTTGAAGGTGAAGAACAGGAGAACAACTGGACTTTACCCAAATAAGGAAAAAAACCTCATCTCTACAGAGGGAACGTAGAGACAGACTTAGAATTTCAGATCTTGATACAGATCTTGATACAGGGCGACAAAGTTGATTAGGGGTCTGGACCATCTCCCCTATGAGGAAAGGCTGAGTGAGCTGGGTCTGTTCAGCCTGGAAAAAAGACGACTTAGGGGGGACCTAATTAGTGTTTATAAATATCTTAGACATGGGTTGCAGGGGGAATTGGTCAGCCCCTTTTCAGTAGTCTGTGGGGACAGGACAAGGGGCAATGGCTGTAAGCTGGAGCACAGGAAGTTCCGCACCAACATGCGGAAGAACTTTTTCACAGTGAGGGTGACAGAGCCCTGGGACAGGCTGCCCAGGGAGGTGGTGGAGTCTCCTTCTCTGGAGATATTCAAGTCTTGTCTGGATGCCTATCTATGTAATATGAGATAGGGAGCCTGCTTTGGCAGGGGGGTTGGACCCGAAGATCTCTTGAGGTCCCTTCCAACCCCTAAGATTCTGTGATTCTGTGATTATATACACATATACACACATACATGTATAAATTTAATTAGCATACATGTCTATTTTAATTTTTATATATATATTAATTTTTATTGTGGCAAACTGTATACCTATATCACTTGTTTCAAACAAGTATCAAAATAGAGTCCAATCTGAGGTCTCATTAATGAATGCAAAACACAAGACACCTCAAAACGTGTAATGTCTCAGCATCCTAAGAAGCTTTTGCTGATGTTCAAAAGACTCCTTCCATCTACTTTCACAAGGACCAAAGCCCAGATGCAGCAAACCACAGCAGTCAGATCACTACTGGAGCAAAGAATCCTAAATTAACAGGAGCAACTAATGGAAGCACAGATGTGTACAGCAATCCTTCCCAACCATTTAATTAAGAAAAAAAAAAAAGTCTTCAAAAACTTCTAAAAATAATGCCCAAATAATATTTTATGGTGTGGCCCCATTCACAGCCAGAAAAACCACCTTAAAATGTTAATCGCATTTCTTTTCTATTCTACCTGCTTATACATATGAAAATTGAATTCTATTCCTTGTAATTGTTTTATAGACTAACAGTTAATGTCCTGTCAACCACCCGCCACAGAACAGTGCTTCAGATCAATGAAGCCAAGAATCACACGTGGCAGAGGGCAAGACAGTCCCAGCTCCCACAGCACGTGGTGTTTTATCAAGCTTCCCCCACGAGGTACAGCAGGCACACACATTTCTTCCCCTTCTCCCAGTTAAGCATCACTATTGCTGGTCCAGAGAAACGTGCGCTCCATTAACTGCTTCAGGTCTGCTTTGATGTTTAACTCAGAACATCCCCTTTCCCTCTCACCATAGTCCCAGCTCCCTACACCCACTAACATACTCAGCTTTCTTCTTCCCCATGTCCCTTCTCCTGGGCACCCATCTCTTTCAATTCCCTGTAAAACTTCCAGCATTTCACTTGTGGTCATCTCTGCACAAAGGTTAAAGCACATTAAAACATTGCCACATCTACACCCTGCCACAACTCTTGCCCAAGACACAAAATGTTTAAAAGATTTGCCAAGAAGGGCTAAAAATACAAATCTCCAAATCTCCTTTAATATCCACTAAGATTTTAAGATTAAGTTTTACCACAGATTTACACATTAAGTAATAATTTTAAACTGAAATTGTGTCTTGCTCCCTGCTCCTGCTTTGTAACCAGTTAGGTACCCATCATCATCCGTTTCTAACAGTCTGAAAGCTTATTACACCAAGTCCAAAGCTAACAAATTCACATACATAGACCAAAATGACATTTTAAGGAAGTGAAAATTATCAAGAAAACTCATTAAGCCTAGAGAACATTCACCACATCTAACTTCGAGATCAGCTCATAATATTACATAGGCCCCAGCGTTCAAGGAAGGAAAACACACATTAAAAAATAAATTTAATGCCAAAAACATCGCAGCAGGAGCGAGCTAGCTTCCCACCCATCCCAAAGGAAAGAAACTAATTCAGAAGCAATGCCACTGTTACGACATGACAGGCCAGATGAGCTAACCTCACCCAAGTTTAAGCTTCAAGTTCACGAGCAGATTACTTCATTCAACCTCATAAAAAAAAAACAAACCACAAAGGAACGGATTTAATATTAACTGCATTGGGTGTACACACATTTATTAGACATGTGGAAAAGTACTAAAAATACAGCACTGGAATGCACACCCAGAGATCCCAGGATGTGAGAAACACTACACACTGCAGCACCTGCAGAACTGACCTTTTTGATATCACAGTATGTGTGAATTCCAGCGTATGTATTTATGGCTGTATTTTAGACTACTGCATATAGCGAAGGGCTAATGGACAGAATCACAGGATCACAAGGTTGGAAAAGACCTTTAAGATCATCAAGTCCAACAGTTCCCGTCCTATGCTAAACCATATCCCTAAGTACCTCATCTACCCTCTTTTTTAAACACATAAGTTTTTTTGCAAGTGGCCAATCAATTCCTGCAGGGCAAGATGCTGGCGATGCTTTGCGGAGTTCACTCAGTGGCAGCTGCAAACACCATCGGATGGAACACCCTGCTCACACGCTCCCAGGCAGAGGACTGTTACCTTGCTACGGCACTTGGAGAGGAAGTTATTTTATAGCACAGAGGTCACATGTAAAAACTAAATAAGGAAGTGCAGAGCATTTCATGTGGTTAAGGGAATAATTACTTGCATATATTCAATGCCCCATCCAGACCAGCTTGTGCAACAGGCCATCAGACCCACAGAGAACAGCACTGTGAGTATCCAGGAGAGAGCCGTTACAGCAGGGCAACATCACAAGCCAATATGCCATTTGGAAAAGCAAGAGGCACATGGACAATCAAGAAACTTGGATAACTCAAATCAGAGAGAATAAGTAGCATATTAAGCAGGATTCACACAAGTTGTTAATCACATTTTATCCTATGGTCCTTCAGAACAGTACCTCAGGTTCCTTTCCATACCTGTACTGCTGCTGCTTCCCATTTCTCCCATGCTCTTGGCAACACAGTATTTGAAAACACAGAACATACTTTAAAATACTAAACATTAAAAGAAGCATCAGTGTTTTCTTCATTCTGTGTTCACAATCATCCATGGAAGACTTTAGGATGCTACAGGTTTTTACTCTTGTAATGAAACAACAATTTTCAAATGCAAACTGAAACCTCGACAGGTGATTTTTTTAATATTTCTTTTTTAAAATCTGATCTAGGTGGGAGAAAGGACCACATCACTTCTGCACTTCAATAGATAAATTTTGAGGAGAGCATCTGTGACATTTCAGATCTAATAACCCATCAAGATAAATAATTCCCTTAGCCACGTAACCTTCTCATGCTGTAATTTTCTAACCAGCATACCTACACTGCCTTGGCATATCAAACAATTCACACATCCCCAACCAAGGCAATAAAACCCCAGCACAGCCATGGCAGCAATAGGAAAGGACAACCTCTCGTGCATGTGCCCAGGAGTGGCTGCACTGGCAGAGCTGTGTCAGCAACAGCAGCTCCATGGTGCAAAGTCTCACAACATCTGCACACTCAAACAAACCTGAAGATGTTGCTTCTCCTCTCTTCATGCTCGCAGGGTCAGAGCCCAGCTGATACAAACGCAAGCAGTCAATCCAGGGAATGGACTGCAGAAGTCAAAGGGATGAGAATAACCCATGATGAGCTCTAAGACCCATATACATGACTCTGTACCTACCAATCAGTGCCACCGGCTGTACCTGCCAATGTTTTCAGCTGTTTGTTTGTTTCTTTGTTTGAGGGGTGTAGTATTATTTCCAGAAACAACAAATCCCCCATCACAAGCAAGGATCACCCAAGCCGTTTATCCTGACATTACAGTTGGAAGAAACCTGTTTCCTTATTTATCCAGGCTAAAATAGCAGGCTAGTAAAGATCCATCTTTCAACCCCCAAAAGCACAGTTCTCAGAAACCCCAGACACATGCCAATGGACACGATTAGTGGGAGAAGCTTGGGCAAACCCACATGGCACCCCCTGATAAGACACTTTCCACTGGCACTGTTTTCTCTAAAAGTCAGAATTTAAAAAATCAGCAGGAACGATGGATCACACTGTGTCATCAGCAAGAGGTGTTTAAGCACCAGCCTGAACTCTCAGCTTGGCTCCTGGCAAGGAGACAGAGAGTCAGCTTACACCCATCATTTCTCTCAGATACTCGGCACTGAAGCCAAAATTGCTTAAGATGGCTTTCAATCTTGCCTGGTATCTTTGTTTCTGAAAAACAAGAACTTCCAGCTTCAAAGCAAGCACCACCTTCTCACTGGCCAGGCTGCCTACCTCTCCCTAAGGAGCTCCTCAGTCTCACCTCCTTACATGGCCCTCTGTGATGACAGTTTCCTCAAAATAACAATAAAGCAAAGGGAAAAGCTGCATAAACTGAAGGAGCATTTGATCGATAAGATAGATACAATACGGTGTATCTAATTTCCTCCAAGTCTTTCTTGGTTGTAAAGAATTTGGACAGAACAGTTCTCTGGTGTAACACCCAGCAGAGGAGCAAACCCCAAAATTTTAGCAATAGATGCATGTTTTATTCCATTCTATCAAGACATACTCATTTCTTCCCACCAGACACACATGGCTCCTCCTATATACATTGTTTAAAAAGTTACAGTTACTAATCTGTTGGGTTTTTTTAATTAATGTTACTACACTATTTAATTGTGCCTAGGTTAGAGTTAAGAACGACCCAGAAGAGAGCGACTGTCTCGCCCACAATCCCTCCCAGCTCCATGGTTCCTGTTTAAATTTCTGGGTGAGGTCAATTTTCTATTTTTGAAAAGGAATTACGGAAGACACTTTGCTTGAAGGAATTTTCAACAAAAAAAACAAACCTTCTCTCACTGGTTCACAGCATATTCAGTTCATGGCATACTTGGTACGTAACAGCATCCCACCAGTGAGGACGTAGGAAGGAGTCAGCAGCCTTATACAGATAGGTGGCTGTGATAACACTCCAGTTTTGTTATAGGGGGCTTTTAGGGGAAGGAAAGAATCACAGATTCACAGAATCATAGGGGTTGGAAGGAACCTCCAGAGATCAAGTCCAACCCCCCTGCCAAAGCAGGTTCCCTAGGACAGATTGCACAGGTTGATGTCCAGAGGGGTCATGAATATCTCCAGAGAAGGAGACTCCACAACATCCCAGGGCAGCCTAAGGAGCTTGGAGTTTTTGTTTACATGGACACACAAAGCAGGAGGCTGAACAAGAAAGTAACCCCTAAAATCAAACCACCATTTTTAAAATAAATTCTTTGTGCAAGCACCATAGCTGCCTGCAGCTCCTATGTGTCTCTACGTACTACAGAAGGATAGATAAGCTAAACCAAACCCCAGTAAATTTATTACACAAACAACTCTGAGGCTAAGAATTGACACTATATCTATACATACATATATTAAGCAAAATCTAAAAACCATATTGCAACTACAGCTCTTCATTCCGTGCTGCTGCTGCTGTTCACACACGTTACCCCGAAACACAAAGCCTGTTCACAATATTTGCTGTAAAGAGCATAAGGAAAAATAAAGCACGCTTACCGCTTCCAAGGACATATTTGCTTGAACACACCCAGTGTGGCAGACTTTTTTTTATTTAAGGGGAGGAAGAAAAATGTCACAGTGAGCAAAGTTCACCTGCAAAGGAACCAGGCTCGGCACTAAGCAGGGGCAGCTGCACACACCTGCGCAGGCAAGAAGTTTCCTCTGAATCAGCTCTACTGCAGGCACGTCCCTCGCCAAGCAGGCAGCTGAAGTGTTGCATATCCCAAATACACTTGTAGGAGCGTCCAGCTTCTTCACCAGAATGTCCCCAAAGCTTACCAGCAAACCTTTCCACCTTAGCTGATGAAAGCTACTAATTAATCTATCTGCTGCTCCTCCCTCGCTCGAGTTACTGCCTTGAGCTTAACGATCGAACTGGTTTTACTACCATGGAAAGTCACGTTACTCACAATACAGCTTGTTACAGAGCTATGATAACAAGAAATGAAATAAAACAAGTGAATCAGGCTCTTAAAAACCTTCTCAGCTATGTATGGACAAAAACCTTCACAAATGAGCAGAAATATGACCACCAAATCACCACTTTCAGCTTAACACAATAGTTAGAATCATAGAATGTGTAAGGTTGGAAGGGACCTTTACAGGTCATCTAGTCCAACCCCCCCTGCAGTAAGCAGGGACATCTTCACTAGATCAGATCACTCAGAGCCCCATCAAGCTTGATCTTTAACACCTCCAGGGATAAGGCCTCTGCTACCTCGCTGGGCACCTCACTGTTCCAGTGATCTAGCACCCTCATATTGAAGAACTTTTTCCTAATATCCAACCTAAATCTGCCCTTTTTGAGTTTAAAACCATCACCCCTCATCCTATTGCTCCATGCCTTCATGACCAGTTCTTCCCCAGCTTTCTTATAGGCACCAGGCTTTCTTTTAGGCTGCTATAATGTCCTCCCAGACCCTTCTTTTCTCCACGCTGAACAAGCCCAACTCTCATCCTGTCTTCGTACTAGAGGTGCTCCAGCCCTGTGATCATTTTTGTGGCCCTCCTCTGGACATGCTCCAACAGGTCAAAAAGTTAGGGTAGAAGCCAATAAAACCCAACCAAAAAGTTACAAGTTGATGTCATAAGGTACCAAGCATCACATCAGTATCCACAGGAAGACAGGAAGCTTCCATACATTCTCTTCTGCACATGACTATTTGAAAGCCATATAGTGCTCAGTTCATCTACTCGTCTGTACAACAAATTGACCACCACATAAATCTATTTTGTAACATTTAGAAGATTCAAGAAAAAAAAAAAAAAAGATGACATAATCAGAAAGAAGATAACATAATCAGGAAGCTATCTCCTACAAAACTTTAACAGCTTGAACAAAGTTCATAGCTGAGGTAGTTGAGCGCTTGGGACAGGCTGCCCAGAGAGGTTGTGGAGTCTCCTCTGGAGACATTCAAACCCTGCCTGGATGCTGTCCTGTGTGATTCAGTCTGGGTGATACTGCTCTGGCAGAGGGGTTGGATTAGATGATCTTTCAAGGTCCCTTCCAACCCCTAACATTCTGTGTGACTGTGTGTGTGTCCCACTTCCAACACAAAAGATGCCTTTGGAAAAGCATGCAAAAGTGGTCTAACGTGTCAGGGAATTCTACATATTAGCAGATCCCAGGAGGCAACAGAAGAGGACTGATCTGCTTGTAGCAGTGATGATGTTGTCCGAATCTGGGGCATTCAGCACACAGCCATAAGCCTCCCGTCAATATTTTGGTTGTCCTTCAAACAGGCAAGGAGCAGCCACAGGCTGTCTGGCAGCTAAGGGCAGCCTGCAGCTGCCACCAATGCCACAAGCTTTTTTCCTGCCCTTGGAGAAGATGAAGAGCAGACTAACAAAATGAACAAAAATCCAAAACTAGCTGAACTTGGCACACACACACACACACACCCCAATTCTTCTGCAGCTGTCTGATGAAAATCTGCTTTTAAAGAACTCATTTATCTTCCCTAAAAACATCTAAAATTTGAAAAAGAAAACATGTCCATCTTCACCCAGTTCAATCTGTCTTGATTCTGTATTTAAATATTTTATACCTGAAGAGGCCAGGCACATCTGATGCATAATGTGCACTTTCAGCTTCAAATGTGAATCTTTTTCAGATCAGCACAGACTACAATTTACCATTCAAATTCACCATAGAGATGTTAAACCCTGGCCTCAGTTCAATTCTTAACAAACCAGCATACATATCACCCCCCAAAAAACCCCAAATTTAACCATAAAATAAGTTTCAGCCAGATCCCCATCTAATGCATGAAAACAGAAAAGTAAGAAGATCCTTTCAGGAAGGAATAAATAATCAAGAATAGTCACAGAATTTTGCACCCAAACATGTAAAACTTGCTGCAACCCTTGGTCCTGTCCCCACCAGGTCATATGTCCCTCTGGTCCTATTTCTGCTGACCTAACTTAGGAGATCCACCCCATACACTTGAGGTCCTCTTAGTCCTACCAGCCAAGCATCCCTCCAGGTTTTTTCCTCTTCAGTGTATCTTTCAAATCTTTAGCCTCCTTTCCTTTATTTCCTTTAGATATACAGAAGAAATTTCCCTGTGAGGGTGATGAGGCCCTGGCACAGGCTGCCCAGAGAAGCTGTGGCTGCCCCTGGATCCCTAGCAGGGTTCAAGGCCAGGTTGGATGGGGTTTTGGACACCTTGGTCTAGTGGAGAGTGTCCCTGCCCATGGCAGGGGAGTTGGACTGGACAATCTTTAAGGTCCCTTCCAGCCCAAACCATTCTATGATGGTTCCCTTTCATGTGGGTCATAAGTTAGCAATATTTGTCCTTCTTCAACATCCTTCTTGTCATCACTCCTCTGAATAAACTACTACACTCCTCTACTCTCAACCCCACACCTCCTTCCTCAGAGCAAGAAAACACCCCTTCCCCTAAGAAGCCCAGAGGGCTTCCACCACCTCACTGAGCTACTAGGTGAGGCTGCAAATGAGTAAATCTGCTTCTCAAAGGGACATTCTTTGTTCACAAGGCCAAAGTACAACCCAGCTTCAGCATGTTTCCACCTCCCTCCTGCAGTTCCCTCACACTTTGTAGGTGTAAAGGTTGCACCTGGCCAAGGAGCATCTGGAGTTTAGACGTTGAGACTCAGTATCTGCAACAGTCTGGTCACAGCAGTGTTCATAGATCCTGTATCACCAACAGCCTACTGCAACAGCAAAGGAGAACAGCTGTTGGGGGGAGGCAGAAACCCCCCCACTTCTCAGTAACAGCTTTCCCAGAAATAATCTCCCAAACTATCGTTATCTGTAAATTAACTTTTAAGAAGGAACTATGATCAAATCAGCTGTGAGGGAAAACAGGACTTTCACTTCCCTAACAATTGTTTTGTCATCATCTCATCACTGCATGGCAATCTTACAGCCTATGCATACTATCTTAAAAGGAAAAATTCCCCAAGATCAGCCTCATAACTGTACTCAACTCCAGCACAAAGAAGTCAAGCTAACCCCTGCTGTCATGACATTGGAGAGGTCATTTTCTTCTACACAGCTTCCTTTTCATTTCACCAAATCTCTGTGCCTTCTAGAAAACTATCTCCTATAACTCAGGACATCCAACCATGCCATGCACATACTGTACAGTTAAAAATACCCAGAGCTGAGATGCATTAAGATTTTTCAGGCTGCAACTAATTTAAAATGAAGTTTATAAAAAGCCACAGCTCCAGAAAGGGAAGAAAACACCCAACAACTTTAGTATTTAACATGCAAACAAACTACATCCGACCTCTTGTTGCTGTTCCACAGAAAGACAGCCTTGATGATGCAAGAACCAGCGAAGAGAGATGTCTGATGCTGCCTTCCTATATAGCACTTGAGTGCTAATCAAGTGCATCAACACACCACTTAAGATAAAATTACTATTCATACATAACTCAAAACCCAAAATGGATTTTGAACTAAAACTACAAGCAACTTAGAAATATTAGGCAAGAGAAAGGCATTTGTACAAACTCTTCCTTGGCAAAAGATTGACACTCTCTGAGAGCAACTGGATTATTCCCATAGGTTTTAAGAGGTGGAATACTTAAATCCCTCTGTAGTAAGTCAAAAGGGAGCAATTTTGCTTTTCCAGTAAGACAAACCAAAAATTTGTCCAATTTAATGTAAGGAAGCATAAGGATATATATAAACATATATAAAAATATATTTTTTAATATTTATAAACTATAAAATTGATAGCATTGGATCAATTCATGTTATTAAACCTAAGGGGGGAAATATCACAGTAAGCTACATTACATCATTCTGGTTTGTAAAGGATAAATTTCATTTCAAAAGAAGCAGGAATATCTAAAATCTCTTTGAGTATACTTTAAGGAAGTTACACAGAGGAATCCTTGGAAGTTATTAAAAAAGTTAGCATAAAATAGCACAGCGTAACATCTCCATAATGCTTGGGTAGTTTAGATAAGAAAATATTTGCCACTCTGAATATCCAGTTTCAGGTGGAATAGCACACCCAGCTGCTTCGCTCTCTTTCTTCACTGTAAGTAGCTAATAAACTGGTGCAAACTCAATGTTACATTTAGAAAATTTGCAGAGAAAACAGAAAAATGTGGGAGGTGCAAACAAGAACTTTAATTAAAATTAGGACACAAACACAGAATACACACTAAAAAGTGAAATGAGGTTGGAGCAGCAGCATCTCAAAGCAGAAGACAACCACCTCAAGTCAGTCACACAGCACTGAGCAAGATGGAGATCATAGAATCACAGACTGGTCTGGGTTGGAAGGGACCCCAAGGATCATAGAGCTCCAAACCCCCTGCCACAGGCAGGGACACCAACCTCCAGGCCTGGAGCTACACAAGGCTGCCCAGGGCCCCATCCAACCTGGCCTTGAACACCTCCAGGGATGGGGCACCCACCCCCTCTCTGGGCAGCCTGTTCCAGCACCTCACCACTCTCTCTGTAAAAAACTTCCCCCTAATATCTCATCTAAACCTTCCCTCCTTTAGCTTCACTCCATTCCTCCTTGTCCTGCCACTGTCTGCCCTTTGAAATCAAAGTTGATTCCCCTTCTGTTTGTATGGTCCCTTCAGGTACTGGAAGGCTGCAATGAGGTCCCCCCGCAGCCTTCTCTTCTCCAGGCTGAACAAGCCCAGCTCTCTCAGCCTCTCTTTGTAGAGGAGGTGCTCCAGCGCTCTGATCATCTCCGTGGCTCCTCTGAACCCTCTCCAACAGTTCCACATCTTCCCTGTATTGGGGGCCCCAGATCTGGACAGGACACAGGAGCTGGGTCCTCCCGAGGGCAGAGTAGAGAGGGACAATCACCTCCCTGTCCCTGCTGGCCACCCCTCTGCTGACAGAGATCCCAGAGCAGAGGATCACAGGTGGAGAGATGGTGACTAATGCAACCACACTGGCAAGCAAAGTGCTCACCTTACACCCTTCCCATTTCAGCTATTTGCTGCTGACAAACAGGGAGCATGGTCAGGAAGCCTAACAAGCTGAAAGCCAACCTGATGTCACAGCTACCTTTTAGCTGGACATGTTCCCTGCCCTGTCCTTTTGCACAGTCACAAAAAAGGCAGTGCCAGCAGTGGGGAGTCCAGGGTAGGGCAGAGTTTCTACTTCAAACAAAGCAGCTTAATCCAGGCTGAAGCATGCACACAACTACAGCCTGAGGATGTAGTTTTTCATTAGAGTTGAGCTGACTGAGCTGTAACCCTGCTTTCCCAACTCCCTCATGACTTGATGCCTTCTCTAGGAGTAAGTTTGGGATTACTCTTTTTGGTTTTTTTAATCAGTTCATCTCACTAAAGCAGGTCACCACAGCTACAGACAACTGTTGGTGCCCACAGCAGTAGGAAGGAGACAGCACATACAGTGCAGCTGTACAGACAAAAAACCCCACTACAGCCAGTAAGAACACACAGCAGAACTTAAAACAAGAAAATCCTTCAAAAGCATACTAAAAAAAATTAATCATCTAAAATGTCATCAAGCGATAAAACTCATCTAGCTTCAACAAACCACTGATGTGTATTCTAATCACTCCAGTAATAACTTGGGCTTGTTCAGCCTAGAGAAGAAAAGGCTCCAGGGGGCCTTCCAGTCCCTGAAAGGTGCCTATAGGAAAGCTGGGGAAGAGCTGTTCACAAGGGCATGTAGCAGGAGGACAAGGGGTGATAGTTTTAAACTCAAAAAGAGCAGATTTAGGTTGGATCTTAGGAAAAAGTTCTTCAGTAGGGTGGTAGATCACTGGCACAGGTTGCCCAGAGAGGTAGCAGAGGCCCCATTCCTGGAGACACTCAAGTCAGGCTTGATGAGGCTCTAAGTGAAGACCTAGTGAAGATGTCCCTGCTTACTGCAGGGGGTTGGACTAGATGACCTCTAAAGATCTCTTCCACATTCTATGACTCTATAAGTAGCCTGCTGTACTGTCACAGTCAAACCACAGCAAAAAAAGCAAAAAAAACCCCACCCCAAACCACAGCAAAAAAAACCACCCCCACTCACCTTCACAAAATTGTCAGGGAACATTCCCCGTTTGCCATTTAGCTCCCCTTCTAACCATCCTTCTTCTTCCAGTTTTTTCACATTCCTGATGATCTCCCCAACTCGGATCGTTAGCTCATCGTCGTGCACTGCATCGTAGTCATACTCCACGATATAGTCCACTAAAGAGAAAGGAAAAAAACCACCACAGTGAAAAGAATGCAGGTGTAGAATGAAACTTTCAATCCATGCATGTAGAGAAAAAGGCAGACTTAACTAAAAGTGCTAAGAACAAGCACATCCCTCACACTTGTTTCTGAACTGTACTGGTCCCAATCATTTCGGACATGGGGTAAAAAAAATGGTCAGTCCCCTATTAAAGTGAATTTAGAAATGCCACTGGATCAGATTTCATTAGTGGTGGGTAGGTTTTCCTGCATGTGTGTTAGAAGGGATTGCTGGCAGTGGGTTTTTTCCTCTCCACCCCGCCAAGTCCCAGCCCAAGATTTACCAGTTATGAATCACTGCCCACAGGGCAAGCGTTTATTACTCAATGTGCATTTTGGGGCCAAGGAGGGAGAAAGGTTCCAATTGTGCATGTAGGGTATGTACATCCAGCCCTTGGTTAATTCTTGTATCCGCTATTTTATCTGCAGTAAACCCATGTCACACAGGGCATTGCTGCAGGTTTGACCTGAGAAACACAACACAACCAGGTGGTGAACAATCAACAGCATCAGAGAACGTAATCTGCACAGACATGTAAAAGGCACACGCTTCAGACACATCTGGTTTTGTATGAAGAACAAGCAAGTGAGATTTCCTTTTGATATGATTAAGTTTATTCAAAGGCGTGTAACAATGTATTTGAGACTTAACAAGGGCAAGTGTAGGGTGTAGGGTCTGGGGAAGAACAACCCCAGGTACCAGTATGGTTGGGGACTGGCCTGTTGGAGAGCAGTGTAGGTGAGAGGGACCTGGGGTTCCTGGGGGACAGCAGGATGACCATGAGCCAGCAGTGTGCCCTTATGGCTAACAAGGCCAATGGCCTCCTGGGGTATATTTGAAGGGGGGCAATTAGTAGGTCAACAGAGGTCTTTCTACCCCTCTACTCTGCCCTGGTGACACCACACCTGGAATATTGTGTCCAGTTCTGGGTCCCTCAGTTCAAGAAGGATATAGAACTCCTTGAAAGAGCCCAGCACAGGCCACCAAGATGATGAAGGGAGTGGAACACCTTCCTTACGAGGACAGGCTGAGGTAGCTGGGCCTCTTTAGCTTGGAGGAGACTGAGGAGTGACCTTATTAATGTTTATAAATATGTAAAGGGCGACAGTCAGGATGGAGCCAGGCTCTTCTCAGGGATAGCAGTGATAGGACAAGGGGCAACGGGTGCAAGCTGGAGCAGAGGAAGTTCCATATGAATGTAAGGAGGAACTTTTTCACTGTGAGGGTGACAGAGCCCTGGGACAGGCTGCCCAGAGAGGTTGTGGAGTCTCCTTCTCTGGAGACGTTCATACTCCACCTAGATGTGTCCCTGTGTGATTTAGTCTGGGTGATGCTGCTCTGGCAGGGGGGATGGACTCGATGATCTTTCGAGGTCCCTTCCAACTCCCAACCTTCTGTGATTCTCTATTCATATACTTGTCCATCTGTTGCACAAGACAGTTGCTTACCAACAGCTTAAGGCTTGTTTAGCAATAAAGGCTCACTGGTTCACAGAATCATCAAGAAATTCTGTTTATGCCAAAAATTGCTACAAACCTGCAGGAATCAAACAATCTTCCCTCTCACTCAAATCCAGTCGGGATACCCAGGCACTGCTCTCACTGAAACCTCCCTCTCCCCCACACATCACAACAAACACACACAAAGACAACATGGCTAAAAGACAGAAATCCCCAGTGGCTGTCAACTTTTTTTCTTTCCCAGGTTACTCTTTCTTCTATCAATACATAATAATATCCATCAATTAATTCAAAAATTAAGGAATCAAGGGGGAGAAAGTATTATTTCCTGGTATTATACTTTCAGCTAAATTAAATCAATGTATAATTGTGATCTGTGGACAATTTTTGACCAAAAGTGCTGCTGCACAGGCGTTGCAACATAGGCTTTATCCCTCTCCTGCCTGTTCATTGATGAAGTCAGAAAATCCTTGCTAAAAATCAGAACTACATGATGGTGCCACGAATACAAGCAGCGCTAGAACAATCTGTCTCACAGGCTGATTCTGGAATAGCTCATTAAACCAGCCAGTGGAATATAAACATGAAGATTAAGATTTGCTTTTTTTCCTTTAAGAAAGAAAATTTGTTTTCTTCACTATGACCAGAAGTCATCACCAGAGTTACGTGCTCGTGACACACACTCTGGAACTCCTAACACACTTTTGGTACTATATACATTGATTTTTGCCAAATGTAGTCTCACAGCTTGCTCCAAAGATTTGTATTTCCCCATTCCTGGCTGCAGCAAGCATCGTAGCTTTGTCTTGCTTCTGCACCGAATTGGCTTTTGAGGGGCTGACATGAAATATCACCCAAGAGATGGGAAATTCTGGCAGCTGCAGATCATAAAGACAATGGTCATTCATCACCTACAGTCTGGAAATAAAAGTGTCATCTTCCAACCAACTCAAGCAAATCATTTTGGAAATCTGTAAACACATAAAAGCACAAAAACTACCCAGGGTAGTCCTGTCATGATAAACTCTGGCTTTATATCCATTATATATATTGATTATTTCAATATGCTACACTACAGGACCGTTTTACACAGTAAGACATGGAAAATGGGTCAGAACACGGTGTCAATCATGGTAAATGCTTACAGCACTGCAGACGACAACTCGAGCTGCCAAACACCTGGTCCTTTTTCCACAGAAGCAGTAGGTAATCATACTCACACTATGTCAACATGAGCTAATTATTTTGAAAGCTTCTGTACCTCCTTAGGGGAACGTTTGTATATTTATCCTTGAAATGCACAACATGCTCCTTTTGGTCACTTTTCCAGCCTGTAAAACATGGGGTCGGTCATGCCAACAACCAAAGGAGGATCTCAAGAACCTCCCAGTCATCATCCACATGTCTCTGTGTTCCAAAGAAAAATACCAGTAAACAAACTTCAAAATTTAGGTGCTGAATTTCTTCTCTGTGTTTGACAGAGATATTCCAGTGCAACCCTCTCTCTCACAGACACATACACAAAATGGATTTAAACTCCACTGTCTCTCCTGTGAAGTGGGAGGGGTGACAGTTTCATCCCATACATTTTTTTCATGATGATGCAAACAGCAAGAAGCTGCACTTCTCACTGTTGTGTGGTCCTCAAGAGGAGCACTAATCAGTATTGCTTTTCAGTATTAGTAAGTAGCACTACACAAACCATCCAGGTAATTCAGACTGCAGCATCACAGGCAAGAAACCATTCCACCACCAAAACAGTCCAGACTAAAACTCTAAAGGGTCTTCCAGTATTTACCAAAGCAAAACCAGTGTCCAGTGGTGACAGAAAATGTTTTTAAAGAACCACAACTCCTCATGAAAACAGTATTAGGAATTATGTCAGTCCATGGATTATACTTTGAATGCCTGAAGTAGTTCTGAATGCTTCTGCATGCTTCAAGTTCTCACTTAAAAGCTTGAGTTGTTCACTATCTTTATTAATGACTTGGATGACAGGACTGAATGCACCCTTGGCAAGTTTGCAGATGATACAAGACTGTGAAGAGTGGTTGACAGACCAGATGGGTGTGCTGCTATTCAGAGGGACCTCGAAAGGCTGAGGATATGGGCCAACAGGAACCTCATGAAGTTCAAAGGGAAATGCCAAGTCCCGTCCCTGGGGATTAACAAGCCCATGCACCAGTACTGGCTGCAGACTGCTTGGCTGAAAAGCAGCTTGGCAGAGCAGGACCTAGCGAACACCAAGTTGACATGAACCCCTGCAGCCAAAGAGAAGCCAACAGCATCTTGGGCTGCATTAGGAAGACTACTGCCAGCAGGGCAAGGGAGGTGATCCTCATCCTCTGCTCAGCATTGGTGAAGTGCCAGGTCCTATTTTGGACTCCCCAGTACAAGACAGACATGAGCATACTGGAGTAAGCCCAAAAAAGTGCCACAAAGATGACCAAAGGACTCGAGTATCATCACACAAGGAAAGGCTGAAAGAGGTGGAAGAACATTCAGATCTTCTTGATGGGGGAGTGGAGAAGGCTGAGCAGCGCCCAGTGAAAGCACAACAGGCAGTGGGCACAAACTGAAACGAAATAAACCCCACCTAAACATATATACACACAAACACATACAGATACACACACTGTGAGAGTGATCACATGGTGGTCGTCTTGAGGGGCTATGTAGTCTCTGTAGGGATGTTCAAAATCCAAATGGATGTGGTTCTGAGCAACCTGCTATAGTTGATCCTGCTTCTGAGCAGCCAGCTGAACTAGATGATCCACAAAGGTTTCTTCCAGCCTCAGTGGTTCGAACCAAAGATATACCTTACGTGGCGGCTTTCCAATCTAATTAGAGAACTTTCCAGACAGTGTTTTTTGAAGATTTTGAGCCATTTGTAGGGGGTTGATTAAATCAGCAGTGCTGAGTAAAAAAAGTAGTGACTGGACATCTTTGGGGAAAGGGTGGTTGGCTGTAAGCAGGCTTCCTGGGAGCGGCCTGTTCAGCTCCTGGTTTCGAGCAAGACGACAACTTACCTAACACACCAATAAAACAGGCCACACACGTCAAAGCCAGTCAGGCCTGTCGGCAGCTACAAACTGTGTTGTTGCCCATGGCAAAGAAGAGAAGCGTCCTACAGCCTAACAGCGCTGCCTCTTCAACACAACAGCTCACGTTGTCAGCCAACACAGCCAAGGCTGCCTGCACGAGGCATTCAGTCACTGCTGGCACAGGTGGACTCCTCTCTTCTCCGAAACTTACACAACCGGCTCTTCTGCCAACCTCATCCCAGTGCCAAAGCAGAAGGCAAGCCTCACGATAAGCACAGGTAAGTAACACCCCTCTTCACTGATTTTAAACAAAGGAAGTCTTCAGATACTCAGGACTCTTTCTGAAGTTGGCTATTAAAGGTAACTGAGGCCCTCTGGGAGCTATATATGTAAATCGAGGAAGAGCAGAAAACACACTGAAGTTCTAGCATGGCTGTGCCTTCCACAGAAATAACTGTGTGTCAGACACTTGACCAGCAAAGAGCAATATTCCACATTCTTGGTACTTTCTTTAGGATATTGCAATATTGTCCAAATCCAGTCAACTTAGTGTAGCAGCCAGAAAGAGACACAAACCAGATATAAAACAAATCCCATGAAAAAACACATGAAATGAAAAAACTACCCTAAGAATTGTGGGACAACTGAAATCCTTTCTTATAATCTCAAACTATTCAGGATGCCTTGCTGAAACTTGCTGCAGACCTAAAGGGAGAGAGGCTGACACTAAGCAGCAAGAGGAGCTTGAATTGCATGCCCTGCTCCACAAAGGTCTCTTCAGGCAGGTTTTAGGTCAGTTCAAAGTAATTTATTGGAACGTGAACCCTGAAAAGCTGTGTGGCCTCCAAATGCACCTTGCCAGCAGAACTGCAGTTACACCAGAAACTGAGATTTTGCTTTTCTAATTTATCATAACAGTTGCTAAACATCTGAAACAATTTTTTTAGAGCTGTTATTTCTGCTTAAACATCTGTCAGAAAAAGCCCCAAAGTTCTGTCCATAAAACCAGGTTTTGTTATTATGCATGATTACACAAAGGTATTTAGTTTTCCAGAAGACAGGAAGCTTACACTAGCAACAGGAGACAACAGAAGGCACAATCTTAACCTTTTAGTGATCATACTTGTCTTCACAGCTCTCTCAGAATCATATGTTGGGCTGAAGGAGACAGCCCCTTCCAATTGCTGTCCTCCAGAAACATTCCTGCAACTCGTGAGATGTAAGAGCTCCAGCTGTTTTAACAGTAATAGCACAGTCTGTGTTTGGCTGCTTGAAACAGGTCTTAACAGTGAAAAAGCAGTTCAGGTGTTTAAATGCTGAACAGTGAAAACACCTCTGTAAGTGTTAAACGTAAGCAGTAGTTGTAAGAACGTTGGGTTTTTTCCACTTTAACACTGCATAATGCCCCGAGTCACTGATGACAACCTATACGCTCAAATACAGAGATGTGGGGGAGCCCCCACTGCTCTTAAAAATTCTAGCCCCTGCTTCTGAAACTGCACAAGTTTTGTCCTACAACGATCTCCTGGTAAGACACAAGTTTGGCAACCAAAGACAGATCCTTCCTGGCCAAAAGCCTCCACCACTCTGCAGCCAGGTTCCTCCTCCTGCGCTCTGCATCTGCTGCCACGATTCCCTCTTCTGTTTACACAACAGCCCACAATGACCATAATAACCAGCTCCCCAAGGATCAAAGTATTCTTTTGGGGTACAGATGTGGGTTTGGTCTTCCTCACGCTGAGTAGGGAAGCGCCTCACATCTCCCATTACTGGGGGAACCACTCTGACCACTGGTCTTCCCTTCCTTTCACACCCCAATAGCCCTCAGTGCCAGAGGCAGCCTAAGGATGGAACTTAAACTAAGGACAACAACGTAGTGTTCTCTCCTTTCCTTCTCAGGGTGCCCAATACAGCTGTTGTCACAAGTGGGAAGCCTGCAAAGCTGTTCTTCCAAGACACCTCATCCTGAGGACACTGTGATTCCCCTCCTCTCTTCTGCATGCATCCACATGGTCCCTTCCCCCTGCTTTGCACTTAAATTACTATTTATACTACTCAAGAATCAGATCAAGAAAACCACCTGGGAGAAGACTATTCAGTGCCAACTTTCTGCAGGTTTATCTCCCCAGGACAGCTCACTGCAGGGTCACAGACTGCAGCAAACCCAACTTAGATCAACATCTACATCACTGTTACAGTCCAGACTAGGAGCAGGCTTCTCAATGAAGCCATCCTCAATCACTGCACTTCAGGACACTGCGTGGAGCTGTCTCACAGCAAGTTACCAGGACTTCTTTGCACTGAAACTAAATCAAAGACACAGCCAAGCAACACTCTTAATGCACTCTAATAGGCGCTGAGGTCAGCAGATGAGACTGGAACTATGGTGACACAAAAATGCCCAAAGCAATACGACTGTCAGCTCCCTAACACCAGCAGTTTCCACCCTAATGACCATCCTGCCCCTCATCACTTGCTGCTTTGAAGCCATGAAACCACATCCCACCTCCACACATAAACTATACGAGGCCCAGATGATAATGATGCCATTCTAGGCTATTAAGAAACTAAACAGTATATTTAATTAACAGAGACCATGCAGTCTACACATCTTACAGCATGGCTCACCACTGCCTTCAACATCCCAGTAGTTTTCAGTCACACCATATAGAACAGCAACCACTCAACCGAGCTGAGCCATGTGGAGCCATCACATTCATGCTCCACATGGAAGACTTGCAAAACAGTTACATCACAAAGACTCCTGGAAACACTAAGCATCATGAGTATGATGTTTCAGCTCCATAGTAGTTCAAAAGGAGGTCAGGCACCTCCTGTCCGGCCTCAGAAATAGCAGTGACACATAGCAGAAGCATTTCTACCTGTGATTACTCCCAAGTGAGGCGTACCAGTCGTCCCAGCTCCAATCCTGATAGACAGCTCTCTACCAAAGCACTAACTTTTCTTCCTGATGCCCTATATGCCTGCCAAGCAAACCTCTGCTCCAACAAGGAAGGGATGTGGGCAGAGGAGGCACTTTGCAGTTCAAGATCATTCCGGCTTCATATATTAAGGTCTTGTTATAAGTAAAGTGCCCTGAGCAGTCAGGATTCTTTCATTAGTTGATAATAAAACAACAATGGAATTGAAAGGTTTTCAAGCCATTCTACATACACTTTAAGCATATACACTTAATTCCCAGTTTGCAGTAAACTAATTCCAGTAGTGGTTTATTTCAATGACAGAGAACCTAAACTTGTAATATTTATTAGTTATGCTTTCAAGTGATAAAAACACCTTCAACAGGACCAAATGCACCCTGTTGAACCCAAGCAGATTCTACATAAAAACATCTCAGCTACGTCCACCCAAACTCCAGGAGCACCACGACCACGCTGCTGCCCCTCAGCTGGGACCCAGTTTGTATCCCAAGAGGACTTGCTCTATTTGAAGTACCAGACTTCATCCTTGCTCCAACACACCCCACGACTCAGAAGGCTCATTAGATAAAGCGCAGCATTGGATCAGCCATGTCAAGGAGCCAACATGCTGCAGAGTCAGGTGAAATTCTCAACAAGCTCTCTTACTTCTCAGTGTCAGGGCTGATCAGATGGAGCTCACCCACCTGAGCTCACATTCACCCAAAAAGGTGCTGGATACATGTGAAGGCTTACAACATCAGTTAGAAACTTTATGAGTACTCTCAAGTGCTTACTGTCAAGAGATTGTAGACTGTCACAGAGAGAGCTTTTAGAAAAATAATCAAAGTAAGAATAAAAACACACCAAGGAAAACAAAATAAAACCAACTTTCAAACATATTGTTTAAGCCCTGTGACATCCAACATCAGCTGGGCCTGTAGTTGCCCAGGCCTCAGCAGCAGCCAGCTACTGTCAGCTTCCTGTTTTGCTGAAATACTGTAAGCTTCCAGGCAAAACACAATACCATGAGGTGACGGGAAGGAACAAGCCACAGTAAAAGGTACCTCTGTTATTTTCCTACCATATGGGGTCTGACCTCATTTTCTACTTTCTAATGATTATTGAATGATAATGGAGACTTTATTGCTGCCTTTCAATACTTAAACCAGGCTTATAAAATAGATGGAGAGGGTTTTTTTCCTGGGACCTGTAGTAACAGGACAAGAGGAAATCGTTTTAAACTGAAAGAGATAGAAAGATTTACATTGTACATATGGAAGAAATCCTTCTTGGGAAGGGCAGGGGAACACTGGCACAGGGTGCCCAGAGAAGCTGTGGCTGCCCCTGCATCCCTGTCATGGTTCAAGGCCAGGTTGGATGGGGCTTTGGGCACCCTGGGCTAGTGGAGGGTATCCCTGCCCACAGCAGGGGGTGAGAACTAGATGGGCTTTGAGGTCCCTCCCAACCCAAACCATTCTAGGATTCAGACACAAATCTCTTTTAATGAGATTTTACTTATTCATTCAAATAAAAAAACGTATCCGTAACTGGCTTTAGCATGTACTCCTTTAGAGATGTCCTGTGACTTTCACAGACTTCACAAGTGATTCACAAGATCTGTCAGATCCCTCATTAAAGTTTCTCACACTTCCAATTTTACATCAACCCCTGACAGGTGACTGCAGAAGCTGGCAAAGTTAAAACTAATTTCATCCACCAAACACTTCTCTCAAAAACACTGTCCCTCTGCTATGCCATGGACATCCCAACCACAAACTCTTAGACAGGACAGTCCCCAGCCAGCTCCAGCTGCCATCAAAGTCAGCAATAAGGTGATTTGAGCAAAATCTTGCTTTTTACCTTTTTTTTCCTTCCACTCTGCTGTGTCTGTTATTTTTCCTTAGTCCTTTTATAACTTGCTCTGTGGTGCATCACCCTCTTCTAGCACATTTTCTGCTTAGCACAACAATCCTACAGCAACAGCTTGTCTAAAGCAAGGAAAAAAATAGCAGTCTACCCATGAGAGAGTCGAAAGCCAGGAGCTTTGGTTCTGTCAGCACAGAACTGGTCTATCTGGAAGCCACTCTAGATCTGCCCAGCATTTTTGGATTGGGCAAGTCAACAGTGCAGTCTCCAAGAAATGACTCACCACGCATTTTTAGTAAAAGATTGTGTCTTAATTTTACAGCCCAGTAAGAACATCTGAAGTCGTTAGGAAAATTAAGAACTAAAAACTCTTAAGAAATTTACACTTTTTCTTCCAAACTACGTCAAGTAATGAAAGCCTCATAGCACTAACATCAACCAACTCAACCACCAGCTTCTCAAGCTCTCTGAGTTACAATCAGCACCGTCCTTTGTGAAAAATTGAACAGCCTAGCAGAAATCCCACCCAGAAGCGTTAAGGATGGAAACCACACATGCCTCATTTTCCTACTCCAGGCTTCCTTAATTTTCTGGAGTGCATTCTAGTGCTTACCACACTCTCTGACAGAACACACATAAAAATTTAAAAGTTCACCCATTTCCCCTTTCCTAAAGCAAGCAATGTCCACACATACCCTCAGGATTCTACAACTGTATCCTGTAGGTAAGTTGGCATTACCTGCCAGGTGGGAAAAAAGTATTTCAGTGATACATTCCTCACTGTAGGTACATAAAAGCAAGTCTAGAAGCATCCAATCATGTCTTCCAGGGTATTACCAGAAATACTTGTCTCAAATTTGGTCACAAACTTAGTAAGCATTGAAATGGTGGACCTGATTTACCCAGAATCACAGAATCTTCACAGAATCTTAGGGGTTGGAAGGGACCTCAAGAGATCTTCGGGTCCAACCCCCCCAAACCCCCTCACTTCTAAAAGCAGGAATTGACTCCTTCATTCAGAGCAAGAAAAGAGATGAAATAGGAAGTATTAGAATAAAACCTGTGCCACCACTGGTTATTGGCCTGTTGGAGACCAGTGTAGGTGAGAGGGACCTGGGGGTCCTGGGGGACAGCAGGATGACCATGAGCCAGCAATGTGCCCTTATGGCTAAGAAGGCCAATGGCATCCTGGGGTATATTAGAAGGGGGGTGGTTAGTAAGTCAAGAGAGGTCCTTCTCCCCCTCTACTCTGCTCTGGTTACACTGCACCTGGAATATTGTGTCCAGTTCTGGGCCCCTCAGTTCCTTGAAAGAGTCCAGCACAAGGCCACCAAGATGATGGAATGGAACAACTTCCTTGTGAGGAGAGGCTGAGGGAGCAGGGCCTCTCTAACCTGGAGGAGACTGAGGGGTGACCTTATTAATGTTTATAAAAACATAAAGGGTGAGAGTCAGGAGGACAGAGCAAGGCTCTTCTCAATGACAGGACAAGGGGCAATGGGTGCAAGCCGGAGCATAGGAAGTTCCATGTGAATGTAAGGAGGAACTTTTTCACTGTGAGGGTGACAGAGCCCTGGGACAGGCTGCCCAGAGAGGTTGTGGAGTCTCCTTCTCTGGAGACATTCAAACCCCACCTGGACGTTTTCCTGTGTGATTTAGTCTGGGTGATGCTGCTCCAGCAGGGAGGTTGGACTAGATGATCTTTCAAGGGCCCTTCCAACTCCTAATGTTCTGTGATTAAATACTACCTTGTAAGGACAGAAGAGATTAAGAGGTTTCACCTGGGAAGTTAGAGCAACAAGGGATGTTTTTTGCTACTTGCTATTTCCTTCAGTCTGAGCAGAGCTCCCTGCAAGGAACCAGTCTGGAAATGAGAGGTGACACCTGTGGGAATGGTAGCAAATATCTTCACAAGCAAAGCTGAAAAACTGCTATTCATTTAATATGTAGAGAAAATCAGGGATCTTAGAGGGCAGAGGAGAATGTACTTTAAAAAAAGCACATCATCTTTTCTTAAGTCATGGCTTGGATGCTGTTCCATATATAGATTTACGCCTCTTCCTCTGTTCCTTCCCTTAAATTAATTTTATAACATCTATTTGTCAAAACATTCAAGTTGAGACACAAAACACCAAATTATAAAAGCTGCTAAAACAAAGCCAGGCTAAAAACCACTGAAGAACAAAAAGATCACACCTCACTGAGGTTTAGTTCAACTCCAAAGCACCGAACGAGCAGTAAAAGTACCACAGGACACATTCTGTATTTATAAGTTTTTGCCTTAAAACTTCCACTACATAATTAGCTCACAAAAATAATTTGAAGCTGAAGAGTTTGTTGCTTATCTTAGAGTTCTTTTTACAAAGTCACTCCCTCCCACCAAAAAAAAGAGAATAAAAAATAAATCTATATTTAAATGATGTTTCCTTCCTTTGAGATCAGAACCCCACATTATGATAAATGCTTCAGCTTCTCCTGCAGCTTTATTTCACGATGCTTCTAGCTAAAAGGGACAGCATGATCATAGCTCCAGGTTACAAACTCTGGAGTTCCAAAAGAAAGAAAAGTCTCTGAAAGCCTTTTGGGCTTAAACTCAAAGAAAACTTTTCTTTGTGCTCTTTAAATTAAAAAAAAAAGTAGCAAAACTACTGTGATAGATGAGCTCCAATTCAGCACGTATCTAATTCAGAATGCAGATGAGTATTTCTGCAAACATGGCAAGACTCTGGCTTTGAAATAAATTTATGGAAACTTAAAAGCATCATTCAGAGTATGCACAAAGTGTTCCCTTCATCTTTAAAAACAGGCATGATGCAATAGTCTGAATGGTACCAGACCAATATCTTGCAAAAAACCCACAAAACAGCATTGAAACAGGGACAAGAGTTCCTATCTGACTTCATGCTGTCAGGACAGTCCAGACTAATTAAGGCATTAATAAAATTAATTTACTTTTTAGTGTGGACATTCTAGTCAATACAAAATCTGAACTGTTGATTGAAAAGCACAGGGATATACCCTTGTGCAATGGATTTTTACAAAAGCCAGTCAAAACTACAGATGCTCGAGGGCACCTTACAATCTCAGTCAGAGAGTTTGAAAGGAGATAAAACTGCTTCATTGGCTCAGTTATGTTCTAAAAGTTAGGAGATTGAGCCCTTTAAACTTCCATTTGTAACTCAGATTTTGAAGAATTTAAGACCATGATTTAAATGTGCACAGCTTGCAACACTTCCAGAAAAGCAAGGTTTGACAGGACCTCTGGAGGTCACTTATTCCAAACTGGTCCCAGCAGCAAGGCTAATCACAAAGTCAAATCAGGTCACTCAAGGCACTGTCCCTCTACATTTTGAAAGCCTTCAAAGCAATAATAAATAATAAATAATAATAAATAAAGAAGCCATCCTGGGCACCTTTCCTGGTTCTCAATTTTCATAGTAATTTTTTTCCTTGTTATATTCATGAGGGATTATTGTCCCAACTTGCTTCTATTAATTTACATGGGTTCACTGTGCCTCCAAGGAGAGTACAGCTTGCTCTTCTCCAGGCTAGACCAACGTCTCGCACGCTACACACATTAACCTCCTAACCACACTCAACTGTCTGGTTTGTTGGCATCCTCTTTGCATTTGAGGGGAAAAAGAGGAGCATGGTATTTTTAGACAGCTTTGTGATTGCCAGGAAGTGGGGAACAACCACTCCCCATGACCTACCTGCTACTATCCTGCTCATGCCACCTGGAAGACAGTAAGGCTGTTCCTTCCTACATACTGGATTATGCATTTGTCTTTATGGAACCACAGGAGGTTCCCAACAGCCCATTCCCCCAGTACTACTGCAGCAAGTAATTCTTCCTCACTCACTGAGGGCCTTTTTAGATACCTGAACATAAATCTTGAGCATTTGAAGAAACAAGGCTCATATGAGCATCCCTATCAGCCTATCTTAGACAGGCTGGGGAGTTGGGCAGGGAGAGGTTTAACAAAGACAAGTGTAGGGTCTCATCTAGGGAAGAACAGCCCCAGGTACCAGTATAGGTTGGGGACTGGCACCCTGGGGTGTATTAGAAGGGGGTGGTCAGTAGGTCAAGAGAGGTTCTTCTCCCCCTCCACTCTGCCCTGGTGACATCACACTTGGAATACTGTGTACAGTTCTGAGCCCCTCAGTACAAGAAGAACAAAGAAGTCCTTGAAAGAGCCCAGCACAGAGCCACCAAGATGGAGTGGAACACCTTCCTTATGAGGACAGGCTGAGAGAGCTGGGCCTCTTTAGCTGGGAGAAGAGGAGACTGAGGGGTGCCCTCATTAATGTTCATAAATATGTAAAGGGTGAGAGTCGGGAGGATGGAGCCAGGCTCTGCTCGGGGATGGCAGTGATAGGACAAGGGGCAGTGGGTACAAGCTGGAGCACAGGAGGTTCCATGTAAACACAAGGAAAAGCTTTTCCACCATGAGGGTGACTGAGCCCTGGGACAGGCTGCCCAGAGAGGTTGTGGAGTCTCCTTCTCTGGAGACATTCAAACCCACCTGGATGCGTTCCTGTGTGATTTAGTCTGGGTGATCCTGCTCTGGCAGGGGGGTTGGACTAGATGATCTTTCAAGGTTCCTTCCAACTCCTATGGTTCTGTGATCCTCCTGGTTCACTCATAATAATTCTTCCCCTGTGCACCCATTCAGGGGAAACATGCCAGCAGAGTAGCATCTCAAAAGCAAGAGCTGTCTTTTTTCCTTTTGCTATTATTTTGGCAGAGTCAGCACTGAAGCACTCAGGTGACAGTCCTCCCTGAGAAAAAGACTTGAGGACTGCCCCAATGCTCCTGCCTTTTTAACCTGATGGTTGGCTAATCACCAAATATGCAGCTTGGAAGCAGCTGCAGCATGTGCTGTGTCTTGCAGAGCTAATTGATATTAACACAGAACGATCGGTATTTTAAGAATTTGGGGAGGGAGCAGAGACATTCTGGGAGGTCATGAAAAAAACAACTGGGGCAAGGGATGCCAGTCACTGCTGGTCAGAAGATGAAGCACCCAAATGCAAGTTCATAGAAAGCTAACCCTCACCTCCACCGTTCTCACCACTTTTGCTTGAAGTACTAGTTTGCATTCCAGAAACACAATGGAAATCCTTTTGACAGTCCACACATATTGCACAATAACCAGGCACAGCCCTGGTGACCTAACTACACATGAAAAAATAAAAGTAAAACCAAGAGGAGAGAAAAATTTAGCAATATAACCTCAGGTTTAAAAAAAACCAAACCCACAGGTCAGGATTTCCCTCTTCAATCACTGTTCAGAACTGCAAAATCATGATACAGCAAGATGCAGCAGCTCTCTCTTGGTAGGGGATCAGCATGGTCTTCTTGCTGCATGGAGATGGCAGGCTGTGTCTTACTCTACCAACAGCACATCTCATCTCTCAAACAGCTTTATTTCATCTGCTACTGATCGAACCAGAAGCTTCCTGTTACTAGTCACCTACCAGGGCAGATTTTCTTCTTCGGCCTACACATTAGAAGCCATTTACATTACAATCCTTATATACTTTATGATTCTCTTCCCATAAGGATGCAGCATTAAGACTGAACGAGCAAACCCTCTTGCCACAAAATAAGCATCTAGCTAGATGATCTAGGTGCTTAGAGGAAACACTTTCATGCACTCTCAATTCTGCTTTTACTCACAACCACACAGTTAATTGATATATATAGCCCTGCAGCACATATAGCTACAAGAAACGCCTTCAAGCTGTCCTCAAGCTGCAAAGGGTTTCATCCAAGATGGTTTCCCATCTCCCCGTTTCTCTACATCACATCCTTACACAGAGACCTGTATCCAGTAAAAGCAGATCCTGTTATACATATATTTCTCATTAAAAAGTTACATTATTTCACATTAATTACTGTCTTCCACTTCAGAGAAACTCTCCTCCCCTGCACTGAAGGATGCTGTATACTTTGTACCACATGTAGTTTGAATCGGGCAAACGAAGCACGACATTTGATTTTCAACAGCAAAAGAGCAGAGTTTATAAGTTTATGCTGAAAACTTTATGCTTAATAAAAGGACTATATTCTGCTGTTTGTACTTTTTCTCCTTCTCTAGCACACCCACAATAGTATGGGGGTAGCATATTTGGTATTGTCCCCTCAGCACTTTTGCTGCCCCAGTTTCAGCGCAGCAGCTCATTTTACCTGGCGTCAGAACAGCCGTAACTCAGAGAAACACTGAAAGAAGCGTTGTTTGGGACACTAAGGTTTCCAACAGCCCACAGCCTGCTCTTCAGACAGTCATCTGAAACTGCTGACACTCCCAGGCAGCTTGCAAATCTAGCTAAACTTGTGAAGTCTCACACAAAAAAAACACTGAACAACAGAATATTCTTCATTTAACCACTTTGGAAACCAAACAGGTGCACTCTGCTTTTCAGGAACAGTTGCTTTTATAATTTACAGAGAATAGTTTCTTACACCAAGGCAACAATAAGAGGATGAAGGAGTGACCCTGCATGCTCCCTGCCTAGGCATTCCCATACCGCTGCCTCTTCCCTTATGCTGGCCTCGCAGTTATGCTGCTCCAGGGTGTGCCGGTTTAGTTTGCTGCCAAATCAGCCAGCTGGTTCTCTTCCAGTTGGATTCAACTCTGGCCAGTGTCTTGAACTAGATCATCCCAGGGACACACGCTCACAAGATCTGCCAAAAGGGAAGATTAAAGAACGTGCTGATATGGGCATCATCCAGAGGACCAACCGTATCACGGAGGGATGGTTCTAGCACTTCCCTCAGCAATTTGTTCTCCTAGTTAGTAACTTCCCCAATAGAAACACTCAGATGTTAAAGTGAGTGCAAACAACAGTACAATTTACCTTAAATTTTAGGCAGGCTTGTTCCAGTTAATCCTGCATTCTATTGATTTATGACAATACTAAATAAGCCAAACTCCATAAAAGCATTTAAGTGATGGGAACATTAAAGCCCAGCCCAACTGCAGAAAAATCAGTGTATATTTACATATCATGCTCAGTCTGCTTCTCAAAACACATTCATTACTGAGGACAACAAAAAGCAAAATCCACAGTAATATAAAAAGTCCCCCCAAAAATAAACTTCTAGATTCTTAAATAGTTTAGGAACTATTTTCTCTTTAAAAGTACCATGAATCCAATAAAAAGAAAGAATGAAAGTCAGAAGCACAGCTTAAAAAGGACACTGGAATGGCTTAAAATGGATGGGGGGAGATGACAAGGAGTTTAAAACACATTTTAAAGACCAGGAACAAGAAAGCTGTGAAGTAATCAGTTTGCTCAATCATAAACACTGAGGGAGAGCAATAAATATGAGCACTCAGAAGAAACTTATGAAACCTCATCTTGGATCTAGTGCAAAGTAATTGCAGGCTAAAATGGAAAAGGAGAAACATTCTCCCTACCCTGGCTCCCAAAATACAGGCACATCCACTCTCACGCAGGAGCTAACAACTGTGTGGTCAGAGTAAGGCTGTCCAGCTTGCCGATGAGATGGCAAACCTCACACCAGAGTTTCTTCCACACCAGCCAGCTTGTCAGTCACACCCTGGATTCACAGCCACAAGAGACACAGCTAGCCATCACAAAGCTCTGTCTCCTTTAGGGAGCAGCCTGAAGTTACCTCTGGGGGTGCCCACTGTGAAACTGCGCCCACCTAATGACTCTGGGAGAATCACAGAATCAAAGAGGCTTGGAAGGGACCTCAAGAGATCATCGGTCCAACCCCCCTGCCAAAGCAGGCTCCCTAGGACAGGCTGCACAGGGAGGCATCCTAGATGGGTCGTGAATATCTCCAGAGAAGGAGACTCCACAACCCCCCTGGGCAGCCTGTCCCAGGGTTCTGTCACCCTCACTGTGAAAAAGTTCTTCTGCATAAACAAATCCCTCTGTGACCCTGAACTTGTATCTTTAGTTAAGTGATGCGATTGTCCTTTACTAGAGAGTGAGAGCTTCATAAAATCAGTGGGTTTGATTCATCAAGCAGCAAAGACAGAGACTTTTCACCCCCATCCTGAAGATGCACTGAGTGGAAACGACTTTGGAACCATTCTGAGAAGTTTGTTTATTTTTCTGCTTTTGCATTTTTCCTGGAAAACGAAGGAACAATGCAGCTTGGGGAAACAAAAAACAAACCACTACACAGAATCAAGGTAAACTGGTATGTTTCAAATAAATCCATAATCTAATTAAAGCTAAAATTGAGAGACAGGCATGACTTCAAGGACTGCTGTTGATCTGCTGCAGCTGACACTGCTGGAAGCAGCATCCTCACCTTCCTCCTGCTTCCATTCACTCTTTTGCAACCATAAACTTAAGTCTTGATTTCTGGAGGGCCAACTTGGCAGAAAACTAACCCAGGAAGCCAGGGAAGCTTCAGAAGATTCAGCTCGCCCATTCAAGGGAAGAGGAGGAGGACAATACTCACTTACATGCAAGGGAAGAGGGCAGTACTCCCTAGCCAGAGTTATGCACAGCATGAGACTTTCAGAACCAGCTTAAAAAGATCAAACCCATTTGACTAAGACTGGCTGCTTGGTAATGCAATCCAAGAGGCAGAAACTGATGACTCAAGGATGGCTCCTTTTAAATGGTAGATCAGGCAAGTTTCCCAGAACTCGGGCAAAACTCTCTTCTTGGTTTCAAACTAAGGTAAAAATCATTAATAGCCTCGTTCCAAAAAAACCTCTTCACAGCAGCTGAGACTCCATTTCTGCAGAAGCAGGAAATTAAAAAATGAGATTGCCTAGTACAGCTTAAACCCAAAACTATTTACATATTCTTCTAATGTCAAAAAGTATCACATTTATGGCAATTTTGGTGCAGTTAAGAAAAGTGTGTGACATTTAAATAATTTTAAATAATTATCTGGTTGAAGCAATGAAGGTGATAAAAATAATTTGGAGTTCCTTAAACAATAATCATAGAATGTGTAAGGTTGGAAGGGACCTTTAGAGGTCATCTAGTCCAAGCACCCTGCAGTAAGCAGGGACATCTTCAGTAGATCAAGTCACTCAAAGCCCCATCAAGCCTGACCTTTAATGTCTCCAGGGATGGGGCCTCCACCACTTCTCTGGGCAACCTGTTCCAGTGATCTACCACCCTCATAGTGAAGAATTTTTTTCAAATCTCCAACCTAAATCTGCCCTTTTTGAGTTTAAAACAATAATGTCAGACAAAGTTTAAAATCACAGAGCTCTTCAGCATTAAGCTATGCAAGCAGACAGGTGCCTGCTTCCTTCTCCAGAATTCAGTGCAGAGCACCAACTGCAACCCTCACCTGCAACAACACACCAGCTATGTCCAAATTGCTGAAACAAAAGGAAAATGGTTCATTTTTTAAACAATTAAAATATTAGATTCTAATTTATTCCACTGAAAGCAATCCTGCCTTGAGGATGTTATAGGCAATATATAGTCCTTTAATAAAAGTTAATATTCTAAATGACCTCATATTATATTCTCTTCAGTGTACATCACGACAACAGTGGAAAAATTTAACTCATTTGGCTGACAGACACATATTGTGGCCTCTCCTTCAGCCTGACTTGGGACTGCAGCAGTGAAATGTCTGATATCTTTCAAGAAATGCAGATATACCATTCAAAAATATCTATGGGGTTTCACAGAATCTTAGAATGGCTTTGGGTTGGAAGGGACCTCAAAGTCTATCTAGTCTCATCCCCCTATCATGGGCAGGGACACGCTCCACTAGCCCAGGGTGCCCAAAGCCCCATCCAACCTGACCCTGAACCTGTTAGAGATACAGGGGCAGCCACAGATTCTCTGGGAACCCTATGCCAGGGCCTCACCATCCTCAGAGTAAAGAATTTCTTCCTAATGTCTAACCTAACCCTGCCCTCTCTCAGCTTGAAGCCATAACCCCTTGTCCTGTCACTGTACCCCCTGGTGAACAGCCCCTTTCCCACTTTCCTGTAGGAACCTTTAAGTACTGGAAGGCTGCAATTAGGTCACCCCAGAGCCTTCTCTTCTCCAGGCTGAACAAGACCGACTCTCTCGGCCCGTCTTCACAGCAGAGGTGCTCCAGCCCTCTGATCATCTTCATGGCCTCCTCTGGACTTGCTCCAACAGGTTAACGCCTTTCCATGTCTTTCCTGTCCTGGGGCCCCCAGAGCTGGACGCAGCACTGCAGGTGGGATCTCACCAGAGCAGAGGGGCAGAATCCCCTCCCTCAACCTGCTGTCCATGCTGTTCTTGATGCATCCCAGGACACCGTTGGCCTTCTGAGGTGCTAGTGCACACACTGCCAGCTCATGTTGAGCTTGTCATTGGTCAGCACCCCCAAATCCTTCTCCTCAGGGTTGCTCTCAATCCCTTCTCCACCCAGCCTGTTTCATTGTCTCCATTCAAGATTTCAAAAAAAGCAGTATTTCATATTGATTTTATATAAAAAAAAACAATTCTACATATGGCTAGGTCAATAAAACACAGTCCCACCCAAAAATACTTGTTGGCATTAGTCAATTACCCCAATGCATTAGGTTTACACTAAAAAAAAACCAATTTAGGGTAAGAGGAACCTACAGAGGCCATCTAGGCATACATCCTGCTGAAAACAAGGCTAGCATCACAAATAAGTCTTCAGTATGACATAGCAAGGGATGAGCACTCAAGGAAAGAGACAACTGAACCGGCAGTTTTAGTACTTCAGCCCTGCTAACCACCAGTGCAACAGGATAGCCTAGGGCAATGCACAAGTGGAGTTACACTCACACTATCCCAGCAACAAAGTGACCTAAAACTATTTCACATTGATGCATGTCCAAGAAGATCACAGAATCACAGAATCTTAGGGGTTGGAAGGGACCTCAAGAGATCATCGGGTCCAACCCCCCTGCCAAAGCAGCTCCCCAGCTCATTCTGCACAGATAGGCATCCAGATGGGTCTTGAATATCTCCAGAGAAGGAGACTCCACCACCTCCCTGGGCAGCTGTCCCAGGGCTCTGTCACCCTCACTGTGAAAAAGTTCCTCCACATGTTGGTGTGGAACTTCTGTGCTCCAATTTGCAGCCATTGCCCCTTGTCCTGTCTCCACTGACCACTGAAAAGGGGCTGGCCAATTCCCCCTGCACCCCATACTTCAGATATTTATAAACATTGATTAGGTCCCCCTCAGTCTTCTTATCTCCAGGATGAACAGCCCCAGCTCTCTCAGCCTTTCCTTATAGGACAGATGTTGCAGGCCCTTAATCATCTTCGTAGCCCTTCTCTGGACTCTCTCCAGGAGATCCCTGTCCTTTTTATACCAGGGAGCCCAGAACTGGACACAATACTCCAGGTGGGGCCTGACCAGGGCAGAGTAGAGGGGGAGGATCACCTCCTTTGACCTGCTGGCCACACTCCTCCTGATGCAAGATAAAGGGTGGCAAAGGCACACTTTAGATTGTTAGCAAATACACAGTTCCAAGCAGAAGAGAAAAGCAAAATCCATGGAAAGGAAGAGGAAGGAAGGAAAGAAAAAGTTGAACAAAATGTATTTACATTATGAACTATGGGAAGACAGTTTAAGAAAACACCCCACAACTTTAAAAAAGAATAGAAGAAGAGGGCTAAGCCCCTGTAGAGGGCCAGAGACATGTTTTAAGTGCCAGGTGGTAAACAGACATTGGACTCGCTGCTAGAAGTCACTACATCCCAGACCCATGAGCAACAAATTCCACTTGCTTGAATTACCCACTTCTGTCAAGATGGCCTAAGTCACTTCAAGCAGGTTCGTTGCTGCTCTTTCCTAATGAATCACTTTTATTAAACCAGGTTTAATAAACTGAATAGGTTTAATAACTGTGACTGAACCAGGAGTCACATCTCCAAGGAAGCAAAAAATGGATGGGAAGAGTGGGACAGACTGGGCAGCCACTTATCCCCAGACAGTACAGTGCCTGACCATGCTTTCCTTTTGTTTATGCAACAAAAAACCATTGAAGGACAAAAAAAAACAAACCTACCACAGGTACACAAGGGAGTGCAGAAGGCCAGTGAAGGTGAAGAGACTTCAAAGGGAAGATCTTATCTTGAGGAAACAAAAACTGTTAGAACTGCTAGGAAAACAAAATAAACTAAGACAGCAAAGTCTCAATTACATACACAGTTCTGAACAACTCTCCATGGCAAGATGAAAGTGCTATCAAAATTAAAATAATCATCCAGTAAAGATGACCAGTTGAATGGCTGTCACATGAGGAAAGTGGATGCAAAAAGAGACTATGTCTCTGGCTGAAGCCACGGAACAATCAGCCACTGTTTCTCAAAAACACCAAGGGCTCAGGTGGAACAAACAGCAGGTTTGGGGGGGGGAAAAATCCCACTGAAAGGACATATTTCCCCTGTACATTCCCACCAGGGTGAAACGGGGACGCTCACTGCCACAAGTAGTTGTGGGAGGCAAGCGACATGTTCCTCACTGGCCCATGTTGTACAAGTCCCTGAGGGGCCATCACTATTTACAATGAAGAGGTCTCATGGAACTGCAAACACGTTTCAGCAAGTCCATAAACTACTAATTACCAGACCACAGGTTTTTATAAAACACGAAGAACTTTCTGTGACAGACCTGCTCACCATATCCTTTTCCTCCCTACCTGCCTCCCAGACAGAGCTCTCAGCACAGTAACTCTTCTATCCTTGGAAACACAAAGGCAGGAGATGAGCTCTAGCACTCATGGGATTTCTCCTCTACCTTGACCCAAACTCAGCATCCATCAAATCTTCACAGTTACTGTAATTCAGTCTCCCAGGCACCTCTCTTCCAGAGGTCAACTTTGCACCCTCTTCCTTTATAGTTACAGTTTTCTTGATTTTAGGTGAAACAAGAAAGCCCTTTGGTCACTGTTGCCATTACGAGTACCCCTGGTCTGTGGACATTAAGCTCAGCAAGCACCCAACTACAGAGGGGTGGCAATAACTTCCTTAAAATTAAGTAATTTTATTTGTTCTTCAGTAGTTTACTGTGAATAAAGTTCAACTCTACAATGCATCTTAAATATTTCTCAGGAAAAACACTAGCAGAAGGATTCTTGGTTTATCCTGTCCAATTTAATCGGGCATGTTTGAAGTGGATTTTTTGGAGGAGTTCTGTTGGGTTGTTTCGTGTTTGTTTGGGTGGGGTTTTTTTCTTTTAAACCAGAGAACAAAGCCTAAAGTAATGTTTTAATTGGGTCTTGTCATACTACTAGTGAACACTGAAACAATCTGCCACTGTCTCTTGTATGTTAAAAGTATTCAGGCTGCTCGTGTTGTGCTGTTGCCAACACAAAGGTGCAGAAAGCCAAAGGCTTCACACAAGATGAACGGCTGATGAACATACTAAAGGGTTTCTGTAGACTAAATATATTTATGTATATCTCTACTCATTCTGTTAGCAGTGAAGAAGCATGGGATGCTTTAAGAAGCCAGACAAAGTTAGAAAATTTTCTAGAGAAGAAACACAGCAAATTCAAGTGTACTAACTCGTGGGAACCACAAATCAAAGCTTGCACAAAGTTTTTGAAACAAATAAGCTAAAAATAATTTTTTAAAAAGGAGGGGGAAAGTGCATACAGCTACTAAGATACTGAAGTCCAGCAGATTTCAGTGCACCACTGTGGCAATTTATCAACTGCTGCTGGCATATTTCATACTCAGTTGTCAAGTCATAAAAAAATTAGTTGGACAGTGTAAGTTTAACTCAATTTTGCTGTTACCATGCAAGTTGTGTAGTCAAGCCATTTCCCAGCTCTAATTAGGTAAGTTATCTGTTATTGAGCCTTAGAAGTAAAACGATGCTACGATGCACCAGGATGTGGAACGCTGCATCATTCTAAGTGGTTATGAAACTGAGACAGCAAAAAGATTATTCAACCAAATAAAGCTTTTTCCTCAGAAAAACTGCGGGGTTTTTTTTCCTTTAATTAATCTATTTCTCTATTTGTAGAGCCATATATTGAATAAACATGATTAATGATGTTAATCATGATAATTATTTGCCTTAACAGAAGGCAAATAATTATGACATAGCTTAAGCATTTAACTGGGCATTACTAGTAACTTTGTAAAGTCTGGTGTTTGTCACCTCTCTTAACATCTTCCTCCCCATCTGTCAAGTACCGAAATGACTCCACGCTCTTGCAACATTAGTTTCCAGGACATAAAGAACAACTTCTAAGGCATTTTGAATTTCTACCCTTCTCCTTTTGGTTCCTCCAGAATCACACTGCCCTGTTCTTACTTCTCCATAAATCTCAGAAACCCTTGAGTTTGTCAAACGGAGACCTCAGGAGTCCCCTCTCAGCCACTTCTTACGCACAAAATCTCTTCTGTAAGCTGACATAAAAGGCAAACAATCACTCATCAAGAGCCAGCTCTACCACAATGTCAGCAACAGAAGAATCAAATAACAACTTCTCAAGGTAAATTCATGGCCATCATTAAACATAGTTTAGACCTTTTTCTCATCTTATTTTTAGTGATGTTTTACTGGACATTCTTCCTCACTTTTGGTCAGAAGAGAGGCACACACCTTCATAGAAAAACTATTTATAAGGCTCTGGGATCATTCTGAAATTATTTATAGAGGTTTGCCAGCATACTAGCAGAAACAGTTCTCTAACTGCACGTGGGCACAGATCGCTATGGTTGTAACAACCTCAGCAATAACAATACTTGACACGGAGTGTAGGTACCCGCTCGATTCAGTTGCCTCTGGAGCATTAATAACACACTCACTACTGTAATCAGAAGAGGCAGAGAAAGAAGCCACACTTAAGAAAGGTTAAGGTAAAAATACTTAAAACAATGTCATGCAGAATCATTAACCATAAACTGGACTCAGTCTTTTTATTTTACACAGTAATTCCTAACTGCCTATTAGTGATTCTAATAACCCTGACCTACCTCACGTAAATTCTCTGGTATTCCACATTTCAGTGTTGCACAGTCTGACTTCAAAATGCTTAATCAGCATATTAAAGCTTTATACTTTACGAACTACCACCACAGGACGCTGCAATGAGCTGGGTAGACACTTCTTGCTTGTAAGTACGATAACACAACCCGAAGAGAAACAGCAACTCTTACCTACCCTGAACAACAAGAAGCATCATCAAGAAGTGAGTTCTGCAGAGTTGGGTTCATACCAAAACCTAAACCACCAATTTCACTTTGTATTTTCAGACCTCATTTTAAATACAACCGCACAAGCCAACTTTCACTGAGATGAAAACACTGAAAGCATGTCTTTATATACCCAGGAAGCACACAAGTCAGGAGGAGCGCCTATCACTTCACCAGCTGCAGGTCTGACCCGCACACCACGCGCTTCTTCCCCTTTGCTCTAGGCATGAGAAGAAGAAAGCAACACTATCGAAACCTGTGCATCCTTCCACTTAAAAAAGCCTAAATCACACAAGCGCTGCAGGCTTGCACATAGCAGCATCAGCGCCCACACACCTCTTCACACAACACAAAAGCCACCTGTCCAAGATGTAGAGTAAGGAGCTGGCGTTACACAGGGCAGCAGAACGAGGGATATGAGCGGAGGTACCAGAGATGGACAAAACGGCCGATGGACCTTCCTGGTCCTCAGGTCCTCTGCTGGTCCTCTGGCCCTCTGCTGGTCCTCAGCAGAGGAACTCTGCACAAGGGCAGAGTGATGTTTTAAGTCATTCTTTTAACACTGACCTAAGCAGACGCTCTTACGTTAAAAACCAGACCCAGTAAAGCTGATTGTCTGTTTCAAGCGTGAATCTGAACTGGCACAATAGGAAAGCAGGAACAGAATCACAGAATCGCAGGGGTTGGAAGGGACCTCGAGAAACCATCGGGTCCAACCCCCCTGCCAAAGCAGCTCCCTAGGACAGGTCGCACAGGGAGGTGCCCAAACGGGTCTCGATTATGAAGACGAATACTTCTGAGCCACTGCATGCTTCAGGTTTTTAAGCCAACACCTTGATGAAGGAACCGCACCAACATGGGGAGGAACTTTTTCACAGTGAGGGTGACGGAGCAGTGGAATAGGCTGCCCAGGGAGGTGGTGGAGTCTCCTTCTCTGGAGATATTCAAGTCTCGTCTGGACGCCTATCTATGTAATATGAGATAGGGAGCTGCTTTAGCAGGGGGGATGGACCCGAAGATCTCTTGAGGTCCCTTCCAACCCCTAAGATTCTGTGATTCTGTGAACGGGTGACGGCACAGCCCGCGCTGAAGCTGGGTTAAAAAAGGAAAACGCCAAAGGGGCTGGATTTCACGGGGAAAACTTCCAGGCTCCACCACGCCGCCCCGAGCCGTCCCCAACCAGCGCCGCTCCAGCGCTCGGCACGCCGCTGTACACCGCGCTCTCCCCGCCGAAAGCCACCCAGCCCTGGGCGCCGCCACCCGCCTTCCCCCGCCCCGGGCTCCCCGCCGCAGCCTCCCCGGGACCGGCCGGGCAGGAGCGAGCGACCCCGGCCTCTCCCGGCGCCGCCGCCGCGCCTCGTCCCGCCGAGGCGGCAGGGATCAGCCGAGCACCTGCGGCACCTGCCGCCGCCGCCACCTCCCCGCCCCGCCGGGCCCGGGCGCCGGCGGCAGCTCCTCCGTTGGGTCCGCCGCCTTCTGCGAGGGAACCGGGTTACCGGCGAAGCTCCTTCCCCGGGGGCTGCCCCGAAGCGCCGGCGCTTCCCAGGGCGGCCCAGGTCCGCGCCCTCCCCCTCAGACAAAGGGCGGCCCCGGGGCAGCGGGAAGAGGGGGCCGGTCTCGCCGCCCCCCGCCGCGGCAGCCCTTCCCAGCTCTCACCCATGCTGCGCCCGCCCGCCCGGGCTCGGCGGAGCGGCTCCGGGGTCCCGCCGACACTCTCAGGCTGGGCACGGCGGCTCCATCCGCAGCGCCGCGCTGGAGAAAGGGACCCTCTCCGAGCCGCCGGCGGCCCGGGGCGGACGCGGCACGATACGACACCTCACGACCCGACCCACCCCGTCCCGTCGCTACCCACGGCCGCCGCGTCCCGCCTCGGGCGAGCTCGGCGCCGGCGGCACCGCCCCCCCGCCCCGCCCCCGCCTCCCCAAATCCCGCGAGAGCCGAGCGCCGCCTCCCCCACGCCGCGCCGCCGTTGCCAGGCGGGGTGACGTCGCCTGGCGTCACACCCCCCCACCCCTCCGGGCGGGAAGGTCTCGCCGCTTCGTGGGGCCGCGTCCCTCAGCGCCCTCTCCCCCCGGGGCAGGGCTCTCCGCCGGCCCGCCGCGTCACTCGCCCTCCGAGCCTCTCCCGCGCCGCCGCCGCTTCTCCTCGTCCCCTCCTCAGGGGACGCGCCCGCGGCTGCCCCGCGGCACGGAGCTGCCTCACGGCTTCGCCTTCCCTCAGCCAGACCCCGGCCTGTGCACGCAGGGGCTTCGCCCCCTCCACTGGCTCTGGCCCTTACCCGAAACCACCCGCCCCGCGGCTGCCTGGGGAATCCTCTCTCTGGGAGAGAGGGCGAGACCCGGGGTCGGCCTTGGCTGCGGGGCCGCGGCCGTTGCTCCTGTCTGAGGGAGGGCGGGGGCAGGCCGGGCTGGGGAGCAAAGCGGGTATGTCCCCTTGGCCTAGGAGGCTGCCAGCCTAGTGTGCACGCCCATGGGCTTGCAGGCCGCTCTGGGAGAGTTCGTAGGGTAGTTGCTTTTTTAAGATGTTCTTAGGAAAGGAGGCGAGTGGTCAGAGCTATATCGGGCTGTTGCTGTTTAGGGGTTTTTGTGGGAAAGTCGGGAACGGGTGAAAGCAGCTACTTAGAACTAAAGCAATGTAAAGGAAAAACAGTGACCCCCGAGGCCAAAAGGACAAGTAAACGCGGTCTGGTTTTGATGAAAATCAGGGGCTGTGGCACAGCAGGGCGCTCTCAAATGAAAATATTCTGCCTTCCCTGCTGCAGACATCCTTTTTATGAGCGGTTCAAAATGAGCTATTTCAGCCAAGCTCCGGACAAAATTAGCCTAGAAAAGAATGTCAAGTATTTCCAGGAGTCAGCTTTTGCTTAGCATCTTTCTCATGGCATATAAACAGACAGTGAGTCAGATAATGAGTACCGAAGACAAAATGTGAAGTCCAAGGGTGTAAACAAGCACATACCATATTGGAGTATGGTATTTCACCTCCTTCGCTGTACTTGGAGACAGACTGCCCTCATTTTTCTGACAGAAGAACTAGAAACACAGAACAAAGATAATTTCCTTGAAGCAGGTACAGTGTTTAACTCTGGCAAATGGTCCCATCGTACTTCCCTTAAGAGGAGAATCTATTTGTTATAAAAATAGAACCTCTCCCCACCTCAGATTTACAACAGTTAATAGCAAGAGGGGATTTGGACCTCATCCTTAGAATCTGAAGTCACACCCAACAAACTTCAGAAAATTACTTCCAGGGGATGAGTTTATCCTCATCTGTTATCTCTCTATATTTTTCTACTTCCTCTGAAGAGCTGCGTGCTTTAAAAATAGGGCAAAGGATGAGACGAATTATAGATTTGATCCAGTAAAGCAATTTTTACCTTTTTAAGCCCTGCCCCAAGGCTAAGTATGCACAAACCAGAAGTGAGAACTAAAATACAGCGTTTGCAGTGCATCGAAGGAGCTCCCAGTACCCTTCTTCCAGGAAACTGGTCTCAACTAGGGCAAAAGCTCGTTCCAGTTTATTTAAGCATTGGATCAGCTCTGCATGAATGTTCGTGCTGCTCTAATACTACCTTTGCCCCCCTCATCCTAAAACATGCTGGAGAGCAAAGGACCAGTTCTTGGTTCTGATGCTGCAGACTAGCAAGATGCCAGCTTTCTGAAATCTCTATTTTTTTTCGCGTGTCTTGGTACCCAGGGCTAGGGCTGGCTCAAAGCTTCTTAGCAGCCTAAGTACAAAACCTGAATGTTATTTGGGTAGTGCACCAGCATCCGGCCAGTCCTGTGCTTTAGCCTCTGTCTCCTTTTCACAGAATCACAGATTCACAAGGTTGGAAAAGACCTTTAAGATCATCAAGTCCAACCATTCCCATCCTATGCTAAACCATATCCCTAAATACCTCATCAACCCTTTTTTTAAACACACCCAGGGAAGGTGACTCAACCCCCTCCCTGGGCAGCCTGTTCCAGGCCCTGACAACTCTTTCAGTAAAAAAATTTTTTGCTAACATCTAATCTGACCCTGCCCTGGCACAGCTTTGTGCCGTTCCCCCTTGTCCTATCTCCTGTCACCTGGCTGAAGAGACCATCGCTCACCTCTCTACAACCTCCCTTCAGGAAGTTGTAGGTGGTGATAAGGTCTCCCTTAAGCATCCTCTTCTCCAGGCTAAACAGCCCCAGCTCCCTCAGCCTTTCCTCATAAGATTTGCCCTCCAGCCCCTTCCCCAGCCTGGTTGCCCTTCTCTGGACTCACTCAAGGACCTCAATGTCCTTCTTATGGTGAGGAGCCCAGAACTGGACGCAGCACTCAAGGTGTGGCCTCACCAATGCTGAGTACAGGGACACTGGTTTTCAGTACCAGTGAGGCAGAAATCGGATGGTTCTTGAGGGAGCCCCTGTGACTGCTGAGCCCAAAAGTCATCTTCTCTCTGTTTTGCCCGCTTCTAAGGCTTATCCTTCTTTGGGGCTTTGGTCCCTGAGTTGTGGTGAATAGCTGTCTGCCTCATGGTTTGTTGAGTTTGACAAGACTTTGCTGCAGTGCGCTTTGTAAGAATGCTAGAGTCTGTTCGTAACTCCAAGCAGCACAGGCACCTGTATTTGCATGAGTTGGCAATTACAATACCTGTAAGGAAAATACATCTGCGCCAGGCTATTAACTGTTACTGCTCAAGCTTTATGCCGTGTGTCTACTTTGTTTCTTTTCTATATGCTCCATGTCTGATGTCATATGCTAAATGCTTATTTATCACAGAATCAGTGCTTTAGGTTGGAAGGGACCTCAAAGATCATCTAGTTCCAACCCCCCTGCCATGGGCAGGGACACCCTTCACTAGCCCAGGGTGCCTAAAGCCCCTGACTTTCAACACTGTATCAATAATTACCATAGAAATAACCTACAATGTGTTACTTTCCACTTTAATAAAAGCTGAAAACAAGCCATTTTCACCTGGATATTATGCAGCAATTGATATTTATGCAGTCTTTTGAAAACACAGTCTTGCTGTGACGTCGGTAGATACTCAGGGAACTCTGGATCTTGCCTTTTATTCAATTATTTCAGTTCGAACAGATTACAGAGCTCTGATTTTCTGACTCTATGGGATTATAAAAGTGCATATTTGTTTCACAGTATTTTCAAATCCAATTAGATTCCCCAAAATAGCTGTGATTATTTACTCCAGAGGAGGAATTTGTTCAACAAAACTTTTAAAAACAGAAGATTAGCATTTTCAGTGCTCTGTGATTGAGCTTAATGGAGCATATGAATTTAATGCCTGCTGTTGAGAGAGCTGTGACACATTCACAGATGAAGAAGACATTCACTGTAACATCAGTAATGGCTATCGTTTTATTTTACAAGAGCAATTGTTATATAGAGCCTGGTGTGCAGGTTTGTAACGTAAAATAGCAGTGATAGTTTGTCACCACTGGAGATGTTTGGGGTTTTTTTTCTCTCACAAAAAGTAGGAATAAAGATTCACTCTTTTCTTAGTAGAGCTAGAGTGTCACGTGAACTTCTTTGCTACTGTGGTAATCTTAAAATTACTCCATTACTTCCAAATAAAGTAACCTAAACCCAGAACTTGCAAAACTTCTCCCCAGAGTGCAAAAAAGGAAGAAACTGAGGGTTTTTTTCAAACAAAAAAATCACGTGTCGGCTGTTACCGAGTTGTGGTTTCACGCACATTTGAGTGGCACATGTACTGTAATAATCGTACATTCCCCTTTGACCAAATAGTTTGCTCCCAAGCATTCCAGCCGAATCAGTTTTTCATGCTTTTAATCACAGACTCACAGAATCGAAGGGGTTGGAATGGACCTCAAGAGATCATCCAATCCAACCCCCCTTCCAAAGCAGCTCCCTAGCTCATACTGCACAGATAGGCGTCCAGACGAGTCTTGAATATCTCCAGAGAAGGAGACTCCACCACCTCCCTGGGCAGCCTATTCCATTGCTCTGTCACCCTCATGTGAAAAAGTTCCTCTGCATGTTGGTGCGGAATATTCTATTGCATTCTTTCCTGACAGCAATTGCTTGCGCAATAATACCTGTCAAAATCGGTGAGAGCCATACAGCCTGGAGCACTGAGGAGTTAAACTGTCTCGATTGAAAAATTTCACCTTTTGTTTTCAGTTGGAGTTCCTAGTAGGAAACAAAATGTGACTTTAAAAAAAGGATAGGTTTGTGGTTTAGGAGTTTAAAAATTACATAGATGAGAAAACTCCCTCTGCTGGTTTGAAGCAGCGGCAGAGATACTTTGCAAAAATACTAACTGTGGGAAAGTATTCATTCAGCACACACAGCGTCTTTCCCATCACTGTACAGTCAGTGGGGAGTGAATCTGCTTATTCCATGGAATGAGACAGGACTCTATAGGGAAAAAAAGAACAGAGAAAATGCAAAAACACAGAGCAGTTGTTTTGTAAATAAAAACTGTGTAAAATGTTGATTTTCAAGAAGGCACATATTAAGCTTTCATGCTAACATTTAATCCTATTTCTTTTAGCATTATTTTAAGAAGCAGAAACAAATTCCTCTGTCCTTTGTTTCAAATTGTACCACTCCATTTCCTCCTTTATTATCAACTTCTTCAGTCAGTCCCATTATCTTGTCCATAAACAGTTCTAGCCTTGATTAGCAAATGCTTTTTTTTTCCCCCTGTCCCATTGCTTTGCCTCCTGCCAAAAATCCCTATGCCTCACTCCATTGTGCTGGGCTGAGCACAGGACAAGGAGCGAAGATGACTTCCATTTCCGTGGCCTTATTTTATTATATTAAAATACTTGCTTCAAATATGACCCGGTGTTGATTAAAACATCATTGGAGATGACAGCTTGTCTGATATTTTTTAAGTCCTGAATGAAGTATTAGAAATGCCACTTCTGATGCACAGGTATGAAATAAAGGACTTGTAGCTGTTGAATCTTGAAAGAAAGGAGTTGGGGGAGACGGGGGTGTGTCTGAAATCCAGGCTAAGTAATAATTAGTAATCCAGGCTAAGCAATAATTAGTTATGTTTCTGCCATCAGGCCATTATAACAGTAATCTAATGGAGTGGTTACCCCAATAGCAGCTGTTATGGTTTTTCTTTGACACCTCATCTGAGGATTCAGTACATTTCTACTGGGCTGTTACCCCCAATTAATACAAAGCTGTGAACAGCAGGGAGTTTGTGAAGAAGCTTTGTCCACGTCATGCTGATCAAAACCATTTCACATGGACTTTTAGTCCTTAACGGTATGACCATATGTGTACTTTCAAAGATACTCTATTCAAACAGATTTAAGTACAGAGGAGTGTTCATAGCCACAGTTTGGTTGCAGTTCATCAGACTGTACTTAAAACAAGAAGTAGAAAAAAAGCAAACTGTACTTTCCGCCAGCATTTTTTTTTCTCTAATAAGTAACCATCTCCCTCCTTCCCTTTTAGCTATATTTGTCATTTTGCATTTGTATTAAGTCCCTTTGTCAGCCACTGTTTGGAATTTCCTTATATTAACATGTAGCACAAAGAAATCTCATCTTCAGGGTCCAGTGGGCTAATGGTTTCCTTTGGCATCTGAATAAATCAACAGCTGTGGCCTTCAGCCGTTTTGTCTTACCAAAATAAAAGTAAAGGAAAAATTGCTGCTGGTTGTAACAGCTCTCACACCTGCTCTGAGAGGGAGATAAGAAGCCTCTTCTCTGCAAAGACATTTCACACAAAGTACACAGCATTGGCAATGTAGTTTTCCCCTCAGTCCATCAGTAACAGCAATGCACTCCCAATTGCAGTGATCTAAAGATAGAAAGTTTGCTCAGAAGGTAGGTAGTTTTATTAAAGTGTTTCATACATGATTGTGGACTGGGGTGTACTCGTGGATTAGAAGCTGGACATGAGCTACCAATGTGTATCTGCAGCCCAGAGGGCCAACTGCATCCTCAGCTGCATCACCAGAAGTGTGGCCAGCAGATCAAGAGAGGGGATTCTGCCCCTCTGCTCTGCTCTGGGGAGACCTCACCTGGAGTGTTGGGTCCAGCTCTGGAGCCCTCAGCACAAGGAGGACATGGACCTGTTGGAGTGCGTCCAGAAGATGTCACAAAGATGATCGGGGGCTAGAGCACCTCTCCTATGAAGCCAGGCTGAGAGGGTTAGGCTTGTTCAGCCTGGAGAAGAAAAGCTCCAGGGGTGCCTTATAGCAGCCTTGCAGTCCCTGAAAGGTGTGTATAGGAAAGCTGGGGAAGAACTGTTCACAAGGACATGTAGTAGTAGGATAAGGGGTAACGGTTTTAAACCTAAAAAGGGGAGATTTAGGTTGGATAGTAGGAAAAAGTTCTTCAAGGACAGCTGCTTTTGCCACAACAATTGGAAAGCATCACTCTGACACCCAAGTGCTGTTTCTGGCTCTCTTGCTCGCTTGCTCATCTCATTTTTTTGCTCATCCAGTTCAACTTGTAAACACAAACAGGAAACTCTCAAAGCAGGTAATTGTTAAGTCTTCAGAGCAGTTTGGACTTTAAATTAAGTTCAACTGTAATTTTTAAAATTCCAAATAAAACCAGACTATCACTGAAAGACTACCAGATATAGAAACATGCATGTATTACTTGCACTCAGGGAACTATTTTGAGGGGTTTTGCCTTGCTGACTTTTTGGTGGGTTGTTTGGGTTTGGTGGGGTTTTTTTTGTGGTTTTGTTCTGGTGTTTGATTTTTTTTAATAGAAGTACAGCAAAGCCACACCCTGCAAGTTCCTAGACATGAAGACACAGTATTCTTTATAGTGGTGTGCTCTAGGAGACTCTTGGGAGCCTTTAGGAGAAAGGGATGTGTAGTTACCTGTATGTTTCCATTTCCCTGGATTGATTTTTCTAAGCTGACAATGCATTTTCATCAATATCCCAGTCTTTGACAGAGAGGTTGAGACAAAGAAGTGCCAGCATACTTGGTTATTGCTTCATGCTTCTTGCTCAGCCCAGTGCCTCTTCTCTCTTCATCCTCAAACAATATGAGAGTGTCATTAATTTTCTTAGAAGTGGCAGCCTTTTTGTGAGTGCCAGTCAGCCACTTTTGAGCTTATAAATAGTATTCCCAAGGGCTAGTCTGTACATCTGTGGAATCGACAGAGCTGATGAATACCCACTGTTTAGAAAATTCTGTAATAGAATAGTACTTTCCCTGACAATTACACACCCTCACCTTCAGTTACACTCCCTGAACTCTAGGATATGTTGCTGTAATCAGCAGATGTTTCTCTCCGGTGTGTATTTCCAGGAAGATAGTCATTTTTACCAAAAAGTTGTTTTGCTGCATTTTCTGTTTAAGTAAATTAGAGCTGACAAAACCATTAGGCATTACGACAGAGAAAACATTGCCCAGATCAGGAAAAGACAGGCATTTTTCCCTTCCCATGCCTTGACAAACCAAACCCTATCAGTTTTGTGGGTTAAAGAAGTCAGAATCGTGATTGGATCTAATAAACACAAGATTTTTCAATCAGAACAGTCTTACTAAGGTACTTGTGACTGTGAAGAAGGGCTCCTTGGCAGAGCTTTGGAGGCTTTCACCGATTATTTATTTTGTTGTCATGCAGAGTAAGAACTTAGATATTTATCTCCATTCCTGCAGGCTTGTATATCCTCTCCCCTCCCTCGGGGCATTGATGCCTTCTGCCAACAACGCACATCAGCTTTTCTAGAGAGACAGCAGCCTCAGCCTAAAACCAGACCCAGCACTTCAGAAGCTCCCGATTGCTTTGCATTTTCCCTCCTGAGAAGTTAAAAGTGTTGGGGATTATTCCTCTTACCAGAACATATTCCCACAGAAACGGCAGAAGATGAGTTTCCTGGTTCACTCACTGGCTGCAAGTGGAAATGTTGACTCTGTATTTCCACTTCAGCAGCTATCATCCTCTCAACCCGAAGGAGGAAGAGCAGCTCTTATTCCACTTGCAGAGACAATGGAGTTAGGGAGGCAAACAGAAGGGTCGGTTTATGTCTTGACAAGTAACATGTTCCTCAGTTCCGATTTTAGGTAGGATAGTAAAGTGAGATTATTTCTACTTTTCCCAATAAAAGTGCAAAGAATTGTAACCTTTTTGTGCAGGGGGAGGAAAACACCAGAAGGAAATGAATTCTATGGAATCGTTTATTGCATTGTTTGGACTTGCCCTTTGGACACTGGAAAGTGTCAAGGGGGTGCTACAGAAAAGGGGAACATGCTCCAGCAACAGTATCCGAGTCACCAAAAGTCTATTGCCAACTAAACTCACAAACCTGATGGTTTTTCTAAGGAAGCAACACTTAACTAACTAATCATCTTATTTGTGATTTCATTAACCATAAATATGGGTATGGATAATTCATGCTTTTCCTACCGAGGGCCGAATCCTCTAGCTGGCACCTTCCCAAACACACTCACTCAGAGAACAGTTTGCAGACACGAAGTTTGCTCTTCTTTTTCACTTCTCCATCTGTGTTATTTCCAGCCCTGACTACTTGAAAGACAGCATCCCTTCTTGAATTGAATTAATCTTTATGACTTGGTCTTTCATATCAAATTCCTTCCTTTTTAGAAATTCCAGTTTATAATTTTTCCAGAGCTCCTGCTGTACAGGGAGCTCCCAAACCCTCTTTATCACCTTCTGTCACAAACCAGAGTGAAAACAGTATCTTTCTTTACACACAAGTCTGCTAAAAGACTAATTTTTTCAGAGTGAGCTCTTAGAAGGACAGGTGGTCACATAGCATTGGTTAGAATTTTCCCATCTCAGCTATTTTCTACACCACATAATGAGAGCTCTCTCCATGGTAAATCAGTATTCCAAAACTTACTCTTCTTCCAATTTAAAATTACAGCAATTTTTGCAATAGACATTCTGGAAAATGCTTGTTTCTGGAGAGGAAAAAAAAACCTTTCTGACTTTCTATAGTTTTTCATTTCAGTGCTTATATTTATCTAGTGACATGTCAGTAATGATTGAGGATGTTTAGTTCATTTTAGCAGCTCTCTAGCATCACAGGTGACTGCTCCAAAGCCTTAGCATCTTCTCTTCTTGATGACTAGCCCTACTCCTGGGTTATACTAGAATATTTAGTTAGAGCTGGTGGTCAAAAGGGGCACAGAAACACCCATTCACATAATCTACCCTTGTTAAAACGTTGAGAAAAGCTGATGTCCACCTGTAATTTTTAGAAAAGCCCAGCATGGCTTACTTCACATACCCAGCAATTTCAGTCACTGACAAGAACATTCTTTTGAATTTTGAGAGAAACAAGAAAGGGAAGCTCATTTCACCTGATTTTAGCTGCATGCTTCAGCTACTCTGCTGTTGTGGATTCATTTGAAAATTCCTGTGGAAAGGAAGAAGCATGCAGCTAGGAAACAGTTCATCAGTTCCTAAAATAAATCTCTAAGATATGAGTGATAAAAACCCTGGAGAGGTGCCAGCATCTTTTTGGGTTTTGGTAGTTGTCGAGGGGAGTTGTTGAAGGACCTGGGGGTCCTGGTTGACGACAGGTTGTCTATGAGCCAGCAGTGTGCCCTGGGGGCTGAGAGAGCCAATGGGATCCTGGGGTGCATCAGGAGGAGTGTGGCCAGCAGGTCTAAGGAGGTGATCCTCCCCCTCTACTCTGCCCTGGTCAGGCCCCACCTGGAGTACTGTGTCCAGTTCTGGGCTCCCTGGTATAAAAAAAGGACAGGGATCTCCTGGAGAGAGTCCAGAGAAGGGCTACGAAGATGATGAAGGGCCTGGAACATCTATCCTATGAGGAAAGGCTGAGAGAGCTGGGGCTGTTCAGTCTGGAGAAAAGAAGACTGAGGAGGAACCTAATCAATGTTTATAAATATCTTAAGTATGGGGTGCAGGGGGAAATGGCCAGCCCCTTTTCTTTGGTCAGTGGAGACAGGACAAGGGGCAATGGCTGCAAATTGGAGCACAGGAAGTTCCACACCAACATGCAGAAGAACTTTTTCACAGTGAGGGTGACAGAGCACTGGGACAGGCTGCCCAGGGAGGTGGTGGAATCTCCTTCTCTGGAGATATTCAAGACTCGTCTGGATGCCTATCTGTGCAGTATGAGCTGGGGAGCTGCTTTGGCAGGGGGGTTGGACCCGATGATCTCTCGAGGTCCCTTCCAACCCCTACAACTCTGTGATTCTGAGATTCTGTGAAACCACCCAACTGGCTTAGACTTGGATGACTGAAGTTAGATTAGAGCATACATACTCCTCTTGCAGCATCTCTGTATTATTTTTGCCTTATGTTCTGCTTTTAAAACATTCTCCCTGCAAACAAAATCAACAGTGCTTTCTGAACCGTCTAGGGTTAGATTTAGTTCATGTTTCTGGAGGTTGCTTCATATGCCCAAAAGTGAGACAAGACCTAGACACAGCTGCTTAAAGAGGAAGTCTTGAAGTGGAATGTAATAAAATACTGGCCGAATCCAACTGTGTTCCTTCTTTTTTAAGCATCTTAGTGTGAAAGGCCAGTGTTCAAAGTGACAGGTCCTGCACTGGTTCTGCATTTAAGCCACTGGTGAGAAGTTGTTCAGAAGGACGGATGTTGAGGAGAAAAAACAGAGTAGCAATTGGCTGTACCCACTACTCGGATGCAGCATGACCTCTGGAAATGTTGATGCCATCATTTGACTAGTAAGGCCTGCTTTTGAAAAATGAATGCAGAGCCACTGAAGAAAAGTATATTCACCTTGGAATAGGTATGGAAAAGGTCTGTTTGAACCACAGTGGAGTGTGAGCAGTCTAAAAGAGGTTGTTTAGTCTCATAAAACAAAGGCTGAGAAGGGAGGGATTAGCTCTCTGTAAATACATCCATGGGCAGATCTGAGGGAGAGGAAATGACTAAAGCTTACAAGCAGCACTGTTCAGAATCAAGGGGCAGAATATGGTGGTGGATATGCTTGGACTGGAAATTAGAAAGGAAACATTGCTGCAGAGTACAGCCATGAGATTCTAGAACAAGTCACACAGGAGTTTGGAGAGAAGCACTGTAACAGTTGTCAGGATAGAGTTTGTTCATTTCATGTAATGGATTATTTAGTAGTGGTAGTAGGATTTCTTTGCTAGCAGGAAAAATAATTACATTATTTCCTTAGTGCATGTATATACACACACATCTATAGTGTATACTTGTGTGTATACATGCATGTGCTGTATGCATACACACAAGTGTTTATTTTTTAGAAGTTCTAAGCACAAGGGGTCAAGTTCTTACCCTTCCATGAGAAGCAGAGGGCACAGGTGCCTATATACATCCACAGGCTGAAAGAAAGCTTTGTATTGTGTGGTGTTCACTGTCACCATTTTGCTTTTAACATCCAAATATCCAGGAAAATAGCAGAGCATGCTTAGCATTGCCACTCTGAGCACTGGTGCCAGTAGTCAGTATACAGATCACTGCAACCTAGGTAGCTCTGCTGTCCTCAATGTGTTATGGCCCCACTGTAACCCTGTTCCTCTCCTTTTCAGGAAGCACAGACTTTACGCTGTCAGAAGGGCATCCCTAAAGGGTCAGGCAGAGGGTTATGGTTAGGGTTAGACCTGTGGTAGGGAGTGCAGTCATTTCTCCTTCCCTAAATGGGGGCAGTGGGAAAAGACTGAAATAAAGAACTGAAGTCTTGTATCAGCTTTGGTTCTGCTCCTGTGACATTAAGCAAGTGAGTTACCAACCCCGTCCCAGAAGTGCTTGAACAGCCTGTTTGACAGCTGCTGATTAACCCCTGTGGTCTAGCAGCAAAGTGATAGGTGCCATACAGAAGCCAGACTCCTGAACTATCACCACTTGTGCAAGCTGGTGGCGTGGAGTATCTCTTTCTGTGGGGCCACCAATCCAGCACCTGTCAGTAGCATCTAGTTCATAGGGAAGAAACAAAAGGAAGTCCCAGTGAGACCTCTTCCAGCTGCAATCCCAAAGAAGTGTCATTGGAGGGCAATAGAATGCCTCTTCTGCAGTGAACCAGTGGGTAGTATTACAAGGCACATAAAATATGCACAGGTTGAATTTCACCTCTACCAAAGGCAGCAGGCACCAAATGTGTCTCATCGAAGGAAGCTCTGGAGTTTTGCTCTTGGCCCTTAAGGAAAGCTGTAGTAGGATAAGTGTCATGGCTGTATGTCATAAGGGTGTTGTAGCTTCCATTAGGACATTGAGCTTCCATTCTTCTGTGCTCCCAGGCTGCGTTTACAGGGGAGGAGACAGAAAAAAACCCATGAGCTGTGCTGTCATATTTATATGACAACTTCTTGTGTTAAGACAGAAGATCCATGTTCCTTCCATTTAGTCATTTTTGTACATACAACAGCACTGCCCTATGCTGTCCCTCATTTATATTCCTCTGCTTTCTCTCCTTCTAGGTGTATTTCTTGTGCTTTGGTTTGGTTTTTTTAAACAGAGCGTATTCTCCCTTGGCCCATACCACTTCTTTGCCTTCTCCTCACCTCTACATGTGCTATCTGTTTAAATTAGGTTTCCATTTTATTTAATCCTGTAAAACCATTTATTTAAACCTGTAAATACCAAAAGAGATGGTATTTAAGCCACAGATTTATTCTGTGTATCTTGCCTATTTGTAGGGGATGCTGATAATCTTTGTAGTAAGCTTTAAGATGGTGCTTGGGTTTGGAGCACTAGCTCTATACCTCTCACCTTAAAAACCCACTCAAGCCATTTCCCCAAAGAAGCTATAACAGTTACAAATATATTTAATTTGTCTCTATTTTTGACTGTCTAACTCTTTGTTTTATAAGTCACCTGGTTTTCATATAGTAGCTTCCATTTCTGACAGCTCAGACACTGGAGCCCAGTCGGATTAAAGCAGCAGAGGGACAATACCAGAAGAAATTCTGTGTTTTGGTAAGGAAAAGGAGCTCCAGGCACAGAGGTCAGCCTGAGAAGATTAAAAGACAGGAGCCTGAGGTTAGAGGGAGGAGAAGGCTGATAAGGAGTCGATAAAGCAAACACAGGCCAGGCAAACAAATGCCTTTTCCAGGAAATGAGCACAAATGTTCAAGAGGAAACTTACCTCATGCATAGTCTTCATATCAGATAGATCTGGCCTAAGCCTCTGAGGCATAGCCCTGGTGGTTGAGGTCTAAAGGAGAAGGGGAACCCCATCCAGAAAGCTCTAAAAGTGTGGCAGCCTGGAAGGAAGGAGCAAACATTAAAGTCTGGTAGCAGGGAAGGGCCCTAGGGTGATGGATTAATGGGCATGTTTGAGACAGGCATCTGCAGGGAGATGGATTTTTATGTCAGTTTTTCATATTTGGAGCTTTTCTTTTAAAAATAAAACCAACACAAAAACAAGCACGTGAAAGCAGAGGTAATTGCAGTTACTACAACACAAGAATAACCTGAGCTCATCAAGCAAGCCAGAGTAGGCCTGGAGTGATTGGTCTGTCTGATCTCTTACATAGCTTGTAGCTTTAGGGCATGAAAGTACCTAACTAAAAAAAAAAGGGAGAAGGAACCTTTAGGGAAATTGGGTCTTGGGTTAGAAATTGCTGAAGAAGAGGAATAATGGTGAAAAATTGGCAACTTGCTATAGGAGCTGAGAGGGAGAAGCAGCTCAGGTTTGCTGGAGCACAATTCAGAATTCAGGCATCAGCTTTTGTATCCTGGGGGGAGAGATGAGTCTCACAGGCTGCCGGTGGTGTGTTAGTACTGGAGACACAAACCAGCCTGCAGTTTGCTTGCCATGAAATTAACAGATGAAGATTTCAAATTGCTTTACTTCCCTTATTATTTGACTTTGGGAAAAGCACACCTGGTCATTACACGCTATTCTGTTTATCTTTTCTACCTTTGATAAGCTACTCAAATTTTAAACGCTGTGGTTCATTATTGTGATGAGAAAGGAAATTCTTCCAGGTGTCTGGGCTTGAGGCTTAAACTGATCCTCACAGCAGACCTTCAGAGATAATCAAATCCAGCCCTTACGGCTGCCAACCGGGGCGTTCCAGAAGTATTGCAGAAAAGTTGATAGTACTTTTATGATTTACTTGGCTGTTGGCAAAAGGCTGCAGCTGTGCTAAGTGCTATGAAAGCAACACCTGTCCCAAAAATATTTGCATCTAAGTTGTGGGAAACAACATGGGGCCAAAATTCTGCCCAGAACCGAACTTTATTTCAAGAAGCACAGTGCTAATTCAGCCCAGGTAGAGAGCTGAAAGAACATAATGAAACAAGATGCATCCAGCCACAGGCAGGTTTTAGAAAAGCAGAGGAGTTTAGCCCAGTGGGATCTGGAGGCTGGAGGCTCCTCCTTCAAAAGATAAACCAGCAGCCTCAGAGTGTAGTTCTTTTTGCTAAGCCTAGTAACATTATTTCCCTACGACAGAGCGTAGCGTTGTTTTTCTGACAAAGCTTCTTTTGTGTCCCTGTGGTTTTTTTCTACAACAGATATTTATAGAAATGATAGTCACAAAGCTGCCAAAAGCACTTCCTGTAAATTACATAATGCGTCTGTCTCCCTTCCAGGGTCACGAGGACTATTCACAGGCTTCCCATTCCTTTTGAGACCTTTATTTTACAAGATAGAAGAACTCTGACTGTTACCATACGCTATACATGTGTGCAACGAAAACACAGCCAAAAGGAGAGGACAGAGGGAGACAGTAACAGGCAGAGGGTAACTGGGGTAGTGACTGTCCATGGTTCACAGTGTCGGTAACATTTGTTGTTGAGTTTTTTCAGATCTTGAAAATGTTTTGAGCAGTTTTTTGATTGTGAAGACACTTAATCAGATTCACCAGCATACTGTCATGTGCTGTTGATGTGTCCCAGGGCAGAAGTGCCTGTATCATAGACTCATAGAACAGTCTGGGTTGGAAGGGACCCCAAGGATCACAGAGTTCCAAACTCCCCTGCCACAGGCAGGGCCACCAACCTCCAGCCATGGAGCTACACAAGGTTGCCCAGGGCCCCATCCAACCTGGCCTTGAACACTTCCAGGGATGGGGCATCCACCACCTCTCTGGGCAGCCCATTCCAGCCCCTCGCCACTCTCTCTGTAAAGAGCTTCCCCTAATATCTCATCTAAACCTTCCCTTCTTTAGATTCAATCCATTCCCCCTTGTCCTGCCATTGTCTACCCTTTTAAAAAGCTGATTCCCCTCCTGTTTCTCTGCTCCCTTCAGGTACTGGCAGGCTGCAATGAGGTCCCCCCGCAGCCTTCTCTTCTCCAGGCTCAACAAGCCCAGCTCCCCCAGCCTCTCTTCATAGAGGAGGTGCTCCAGCCCTCTAACCATCTCCATGGCCCTCCTCTGAACCCTCTCCAACAGTTCTACATCTTTCTTGTATTGGGGGTCCCAGCTCTGGACACAGGACTCCAGCTGGGGCCTCCTGAGGGCAGAGTAGAGAGGGACAATCACCTCCCTGTCCCTGATGCCACCTCTCTGCTGATGGAGCCCAGGAGTTTCTCTTTGGTATCTATCAAATGGTGTTGGCTCCCACCTCACCCAGTATTTTCACAGTAAAGTAGCTGTGCAGTTTTCCTGTTTACATCTGGGCTATGTTCACATTTATGGATGAGAAGACCCTGGTGTGTTCCCAGCAAAATTACACAGTTTAGAACACACAATGTTCTGAAATAAAGTTAATTTGCCTGGGTTAATTTTCTATCCAGCCGAGCTTACAATGGTTGATTACAGTATTCAAGAGGAAAACATGAGATTATAGAATTGTTCAAATCTGTATTGTTGATAGTAAGAAAAAACATCCACTTATTTTAGTGGGAATGGGCTTGGACCTAAACATGCACGTTCTCTGGAGTTCAAAGGAAAATTTTATCCAAGCAAAAGGTATAAAAAATGTGGAGAGCACGTCGTGTAGTAAACAATCCCATGAGCTCATGCTGTGCACTTTCTTTGGCTGCCTTTGATGTTGGAGCCCCTATTTTATTAGCACAGAATTGATCCTGCTGCCTTTGAATCTAGTGGGAAGCCCTCTCATTGACTCTGAAAAAACTGGCTTTATATTCTCACCTGGCTTTTTGGAGCTATGAAGCAGTTTTGCACTTTTATCATGCGACAGGACCCTAAATCCCCTGATGGAGGAAGAAAACAGAACCAGGCCTGTATTACTTGCACCAGCTTCCTGCTCTAGGCAGGCCCAGGGACAGAAGGGAAGGCTGGGACAGCTGGGGCTGTCGAGCCTGGAGAAGACTGAGAGGAGATTTCATCAATACTTATCAATATCTAAAGGGTGGATGTCAAGAGCATGGGGTAAGACTCATTTCAGCAGTGGTCAGTGACAGGACAAGGGGCAAAGGGGACAAACTGGAGCATGGAAAGGTCCATCTCAACATGAGGAAAAACTTCTTAGCTGTGAGGGTGCCCGAGCACTGGGACAGGCTGCCCAGAGAGGTTGTGGAGTCTCCTTCTCTGGAGACATTCAAACCCACTTGGGTGCTGTCCTGTGCAACCTGCTCTGGGTGATTGTGCTTTAGGAGAGGGTTGGACTGGATGATCTCCAGAGGTCCCTTCCAACACTGATCATTCTGTGATTCTGGGAGAGGACCCGCACCCCATTTTCCATCTGCCCTCCTTTTTCTTGTCTTCTCCAAAATGCCAAAGCTGACAAGAGCAATTGTGGAAAAAAGGATCAGTGGGGATCCAAGCAGGGGAATGAGCGAAGGAAGGGTGGGAGAGGGCTGTACTGTGTTGGTATAGAAGCATACAATGTTTTGGGATGGAGGGGACCTTTAAATGTCATCTAGTCCAACCCTCAGCAATGAGCAGAGACATCTTCAACTGGCTCAGGGTGCTGAGAGCCAAGAGGAGGTTGCTCAAACGAACACTTCCCACACTCTGATAACCTGCCTCCTGCTCTGGTTCTGCATCCCCATCAGGAGACCAGGTCATCTGTGGAGTGTGTTAATAAGAGAGACAAACCCCACGCAGACCCAAATCAGGCTGGTGCACAGGTTTAGCACTCACAGGGTACAGCTGTAGCACAGTATCTTTAGGGAGAAGGAGAGGTTGACTTTACAAAGTTAGAACCCTATTGCCCATTGTGGATATACAGCTGCCTGCTTCTTCTCAAAGGTGTGACAGTACTTCTTGTGCAGATAGCCATGAACAGGAGATGTGTGACACGCTGCTCACACTGCAGAACTGCTGGGAAAGGAATCATGCTTCCCCCAGTAAAGGGAGGCAAAATAACCCCAGCATGAAAAAGAATGGGAAAAACCCTCACCTTGTCCAGCTTGCATGTTCCTCAGTTCTCTCAGTCTTCTGAAAAGAGCAGAACAGCTTCGTTTGAATTTGGCTCCACTTGCAATAGTGGCCTCCACCACATGTGCAATCGCTGCCCTAAGAGCCTGTGGCAACAATTAACTGAGGACAAAATCCTGCTGAGGCCACTCACCAAAGCAGGTGAAGTAAGAGAGGCCCTGGTCTCTACAGCTCGGTTTTTATAAGCTTCACAGTGATCTTAGCAAGGATTAGGAAGTGACAGTGGAGGCCAGCATGTCCCAGCCCCAATTCGAGACATCCTCGTCCCACAGGTGACAGAGAACTCCTGGCTGTGGAGCCTGCAGGAGCAGACAGGGAGGAAGGGAGTGAGGGAGGGAAGGAGGGAGGGAGGGATGGCACTCGGTGTGAGGGCAGTGGAGGGGCTGTGAGCATTACTCAGCTCATCATGGCTTTGGGACCTTCTGACAACATCACATAGTTCTAATTGAATTTGGAACCAAGGTGATTTCCCAACACAATCTATTTTGCTGTTGAAACCTCTCCCTTAACCCTCTTCTGTTAATTTATTAACAAATTAGAGTGTTTTCTGATGCAGAGGAAGCAACTTGCATTCACAACTGCACAACACTGGTTTAAAAATAGTAACAAGAAATTTAATAGCTGAAATACAGGGTGTCTACTTGGAGAATAAACACAGCTCCAGTGTTAGCTCAGCTTTTAAAACAAACTAATAATTGCTTCCAGAGAGAAAATATTTGCAAGCTATTATTACAGCACTGTTTCATTAAAGGGAAGGAAACACAGCTGTCTCTTTGGAGCAGGCAGACAGCAACAGAGAAAGTTGTGCTCCATAATTAGGCTTCAAGAACCGTCAGGTACCTGTACCTCTGACAGCTCAACACTAAAACTGTTACCAGCAGAGCATTCATCCACGCTACTGTTGGGCAAGCCACCCAACAGAGGTCCTGGATGTGTTAATTAATTCATGAGGAACACCGTGGTTGTGTCTCTGAAAGCAAATAGCCCAGGGAGATGTAAAATGCCTTGAACAGAGAGCACAAACCTACAAGTGATTTAAGTGTTTGACTATTGTGTGTTCTTCAGAACCAACAGAAGAACTGTCAGCCAGCTCGTGTCCTTACACAGCGATGTGTTTGGGTTTTTGCCTTGAAAGTGGCTATTTCACTTCGGAGGTGCTGAACCTGCAGCTGCTAAAATTGACAACCAATGGAGCCACTTCACACCAGGATGGGTTCAACTGGGGACTGTCTGAAGATGATGGAGATAGCACATTGCTTTCCAGAGATTTCTCGAGGGTTATGCAATGCAACAGACCACAGGCTCCTGTTGCCTACAGAAACATCCCTCATACACAGCAGCATTTCCGATCACGGTGTTAGTGCTTCTCCTGCCCTTGATATGATTTGGAACAGCTTTGCACTAAAATTAACCTGGCAGGAAAAAAATAACTAAAACAAAGAACTCAAGTCATAAATCTACATTTTTTCCCCTCCCAAGGGATGCTACTACTGTGATAAGGCAACAGGCCACGGCAGTGAATTGCCCTGTACCTACACTGCACACAGGCCGCATCAGAATGGCATGTTTCTGTTCACAGTGGCACGTTCCAAAATTAAATTACCAGGAGCTCCATGCCATAGCAAGCTCAGTTAAAGTTGTGATGTTTAAAAAACAAAGAGCTTTGCTAGCACCGAGGAGGACATCTCTGGGACACAGCCTGCTGCTGAGCTTTTAGCATTTTCAGTGGGAACCTGGTGTGTGTGAATCCCAGGATTACTCACATGATTTACAGTAAACTCCTGTCTGGATTAACCTGCTCTGAACCTAATTTTTAGCCAGAGGCGACTTAGAATGTAGAAATTAGGCAACCCTTGGCAGGGCTGATTCCTCCATCCTGTGTAACATGCACTGCAACACTGTGTTCCTCCATCCAAAGCCAAAGGGGGTACCTCCCTTTTGTAAGAGCCACGCTGCCCCGATCTGTTGCCCAGGAGGAAGACTTTGTATTTCAGTTGCAATATTTTTTCCTGAAATGCTTTGAATACCCATCTTACTATTCTCTCATCATAGAATCATAGAATGCTTTGGGTTGGAAGGGACCTTGAAGATCATCAAGTTCCAACCCCCTGCCATGGGCAGGGACACCTCTCACTAGACCAGGTTGTCAAGGCCCCATCCAACCTGGCCTTGAACACCTCCAGAGAGGGGGCATCCACCATTTCCCTTGGCAACCTGTTCCTGTGCCTCTCCACCCTCAGAGTGAAGAATTTCTTCCTAAGATCCAATCTAAATCTACCCCATTCCAATTTAAAACCATTCCCCCTCATCCTATCACTACATGCCCTTCCCAGCTTTCCTGTAGCACCTTCAGGCACTGGAAGGCCACTGTAAGGTCTCCCTGGGGCCTTCTCTTTTCCAGGATGAACAAGACCAACTCTCGCATCCTGTCTGCATAGGAGAGGTGCTGCAGCCCTGCAGTCATCCTCGTGGCCTCCTCTGGACTTGCCCCAACAGTTCCATGTCCTTCTTATGTTGGGCACTCCAGAACTCGATGCCGCACTGCAGGTGGGGTCTCACGAGAGCAGAGTAGAGGTGCAGAATCCCCTCCCTTGACCTACTGGCCATGCTGCTTTTGATGCAGCCCAGGATACAATTGGCCTTCTTGGCTGTGAAGTCACATTGTCAGCTCATGTCCAGCTGCTCATCCACCATCACCCCCAAGCCTTTCTCTGCAGGGCTGCTCTATCACTTCACCTCCCAGCCTGTTTTGATGATGACTGTCATCTGAATTAACTAGGTCATCTCAATGGAGACTCCTCCTCCACCTCTGTTAAGGTAAGGACCCATAAACATACAGTGCATACAACTGAAACACTTTTTCTCACTGGGGGCTGGGGTGGAGTGTGTCTTTATTTGGGACTGGAAAGCCTTAGGAAACTGTCTGCTGGCTTTTTACATCAATCTATAAAGCCACCATTTGGTAAAGAACAAAGGGAGACAGATCTTCAGGCAGCTCTCCTCATCATGAGTGTCCTGCTGGTGGTTACCATCCCAGCATTGATCTGGAAGCTTCCCCACTTAGCACAGAATTTGGGCACTGTGAATTCTGCTCCTGCAGTGTCATGCTGCCATCTGCTTCTGCAGATCTGTCTTGGGAACACGTTCTGGAAAGCAAGCCAAGATCATCAGATTCCCCAACTACTTGCTACCTTACCCCTCTTTCTGCTATCTTGTGTGCAGGTCCAAAGAAAAAAGCTTTTCCATGGATGGTGGAGCACTTGTAGGAGGATACTGTATTACCAGGAGCAATAGAGTAGGGTTACTGTGGCTCTGCAGCACTCTTCATTATTCAGAAGGAGCCTCTGTACAGAGGAAGGAAGTTTTGAAAGGATTCTGCAAGGAATTCTGACAATCAGAACTCACCATCCACAGGGATTATTTGTAGTTTATTGTGGCCCTGGTCTCATTAGTCCTCCTAAAGAGGAAGCTCGGTGACTCACTGTTTGAGGTATAACATAAGGGGTTTTGCCAGATCAACTTCCAACAAAAGAGAGTGTTTCGTGTAAACAAATCACTTACTGCAGAGCAGGTCTTTCACTGGTTTGCAGTGAGAAAGGAATTTATTACACTGAACACAAGCTGGAACAGCTCAGTCACTCGGGACTTCAGAGTGTTAGTGCAAGTGTAATTTCTGTAATTTAGGCTGATTACTTTACATCCCTTCACAGCACACAGGAAGAACAGTTCTCTTCCCCTTTGCAGAAATCTTTTTTTTTGTGTGTATATAAAGGTTGTTATCATCTTCCCCATCTGTTCTCTTTTCTAGAATTGACTAGAATTTTCTAGAAATGGATGAATCTTTTCTGAAGTGTTTTTCCCAAACCAAGAACACTTACTCCACCTGCAGCCTTAGCAGTGCTGCCTGGACTGGAAGATTCTTTCAGCATCTTACATGCCATATGGAGACCGGTTGAACACGTTTGTTTTTTACAAATCTTCCTTGGCTGTTATTGATGAGATGTTTCCTGCATTATACAAACACTGTTTTGATTTTTTTTTCCCCAAAAAAACTCATCAGTCACAATTCCTACCTGCCTACCTCCCTTCCTTCTTTTTTGAAAAGATTCACCATGCTTGCTCCTCTCCAGTGCCCAAGAACCTCATCTGTCCTCACCACCTCCTCAAGGATAATCATTAACATCTCATCCTGTTAGCACCAACTGCTTCAGCATTTTAAATAAACTTCCTTTTTCTTAACTGACAACAGGTAAAAAAGGCATTAAACCTCTTGCCCATTATCACATGATGGATTAACAGTTTCATACCTCATATCTTTGGGGATGTCATGTTGTTATTCTTCATTCCTTTTCCTTGTTGTATCTTACTACAATTCATTTTTGTCCTTATGATTATACCAGTCATAGGCATTCACCTGGTGTCTATGTTCATTCAATACAGGACTTCTGTCACACAGCTTAACTTTTCTCTGTTAGATTTTGTTGGTGGATAAGAAACTGTCTGGATGAGCTGATGATGACCACAACCCAAAGATTTGTGGTCAACAGCTCAATGACTACACGGAAGTGGTGTTCCTCAGGGGTCAGTGCTGGGACTGGCACTGCTCAGTATCTTTGTTGGCAACATGAACAGTGGGATCGAGTGCACCCTCATAAATTTGCCAACAACACCAAGCTGTGTGGTGAGGTCGACATGCTGGAGGGAAGGGATGCCACCCAGAGAGACATGGGCAGGCTGGAGTGATGGAGTCATGCGAACTGCATGAAGTTCAACAAGGCCAAATGCAAGGTCCTGCATGTGGTTGGCATGATCCCTGTTACAGGCTGGGCAAAGAATGGATTGAGAGCAGCCCTAAGGAGAAGGATTTGGGGGTGCTGACAATCTCAACATGAGCCATCAGTCTGTGCTAGCAGCTCAGAAAGCCAACTGTGTCCTGGGCTGCATCAAGAACAGCGTGGCCAGCAGGTCAAGGGAGGGGATTCTACCCCTCTGCTCTGCTCTTGTGAGACCCCACCTGCAGTGCTGCATGCAGCTCTGGGGGCCCCAGTACAGGAAAGACATGGAGCTGTTGGATGGAGTCCAGAGGAGGACACAAAGAAGATCAGAGGGCTGGAACACCTCTGCTGTGAAGACAGGCTGCAAGAGTTGGTCTTGTTCAACCTGGAGAAGAGAAGGCTCTGGGGTGACCTAATTGCAGTGTACCAATACTTAAAGGGGTCCTACAGGAAAGTGGGAGAGGGGCTGTTCACCAGGGAGTGCAGTGACAGGACAAGGGGTTATGGCTTCAAGCTGAAAGAGGGCAGGGTTTGGTTAGATGTTAGGAAGAAATTCTTTACTCTGAGGGTGGTGAGGCCCTGGCACAGGGTGCTCAGAGAGGTTATGGAAGCCGCATCCCTGGAGGTGTTTAAGACCAGGTTAGATGTGGACTTTGGGCACCCTGGTCTATTGAGAGTGTCCCTGCCTATGGTAGAGAGTGGAACAAGATGGGCTTTGAGGACCCCTCCAACCCAAATCATTCTATGATTCTATAGTAGTGAGCAAATACCATTTAAGCAAAATACCACAGGCTTTTAAAAGTCTATAACTTCTATATTCTTGTTCAAGGAAACAGCTAGTCCTGTTCCCCTTGAGCTCCCAGTGAAACTCCTCGTACATCCAGTAAAGTGAAGATGTTTCCCTGAGCCTCAGTAAAATACCACACAAGCATTTCTCTCTCACACAGTAAAATCACTGACTTCAATGTGTGCAAACTCAGCAGGGAGGTGTTAAGTAAGTGCAGTTAAAGGAGAAGGAACATTGCATCTCTGTGATGTAATGGCAACTTTGTTGTTCAAAGAAAATACAAGACTCATGGTTAATTGCCAGTGGTGAAAGTAGTACTTTTCTCTCCAGGATTATTAATAAACTCATGAGAGGGAACATTTTGACCATTTAAAGCATATTTTTAATCCTTTTGAATACCTGAAACCTAAGAGTATGATTAAGCAGCTGCTCTGGCTAAGGTTGGATAAAGCCAAAGCCAAATATTTTCTCAATGTTTCCCTGTTTCCCACACTAACCAGGAAACAGTATTTTGACATCTCTGGAGTGTTTCCTTAATACTGTTTTTTTCTGTTAGTTTTCATTTATGCTCTTTGATTGAGAGTTTTGACAGTAATTTCTGTAACCTTTCACTAAGCATGACTCAAAACACAAAGGGAGCCTGCTCTAGAGTATTTTTTACTAATGAACATAAACGTAAACAGCCAGGATGCCTGGCTACCTGTGTGAGCCGAGGGCAAAGTCTGAGCCACCTGCTATTGACTCACAACCAGCGTTCTGTGCTGCACCCTTCCCATCTTCCAAAACTTCTTCAATCATTAACTGTTTCCTCACAGTTCAGGAATGCAAGATTTCTTTCTTCCTGTCTCGCAGACAGTAAATGGAGACAAAGCCATACAGTGAGCTGAAGAGCCGCAGAGGGAGTCGCCGTCAGTGCCCCCATTCACAACATGATTTAATTAATCTTTACTTGATGGTAAAAATGGCTGCATCTTCCCTTTCACACAATGTCTCATCCATCTCCTTCACATTTCCTCGTCTGTGTTACACATCTCTCTCCCTTTGCTTTTCACAAAAGAAATTCTGTTTCTTTTTTCCATCTGTGCTGGGTCTCTTCTTTCGCTCGTGAAAGCTCTGGCCCAGGGGAAAGGATCCTGTGTCTTGCTTTTGGATAATCTCTTCATTTCTTGGCAGGCAGTCAGGTAGAAAGCAAAGCAGAGAGCTTTGGCACAAGACAGACGCTGAGTGTTTGGCTGTTTAGGAAATTCTTTTATTGTTTCTAAGGGATTTTTTTTCCCCCCCATCTCTTCTTGGGAATGTTTCACTTAGGCTGCCCTTAACCCAGGGAGAGGATAGGAACCCATTATATTACAGGCTGAGGTTTGATGTTACAGCTATTCACAGGAAAGTGGGACTTTCCTTTTATTGTTCACCACAAACATTTTCCTTTATGAGAAGCATAATAGAAAGGCAGGTCTGAAGTTTCGGGAAAAAGATGTTTTGCCCAAGTTTAATCAGATATGACTTGCTCATGAAGTTTTACAAGAAGTTATTGTTTGAACACCAGCTGATACTTCCTTTTCTTTTCAGATGCATCATAACAAAACTAATGTGGGAAAAGAGAAAGTGTAAGTCCTCTGATGTTTCACACAATAAAATCCTGCTGCTAAGAGCTTGCGGCGCTGGGTGTCTGTCCCTGCTCTGGGTGCGCTGGTCCGTTCCCCAGTCTGTAGCACCTCCTCGTGGACTGAGCCAAGGAAAGGGATGCCTCCTCTCTGGTGGCAGCATTCACTGCTGGTCAGCGATCCTTTCACATCTCATTGGCAGTGATGACATGAAACATCGTAGAGGTGTCCAAGCCAGTCCTTTAACCCTTTATTTCCATTTGATGGAAACAAATCCCTGTGTTCTCCGGAATCAAAACATGACCAAGAACACTCGAACTTTAGCACTTTCCAAGTCTTGAGTTCTATTAATCACAAAGGATGAGTTCCCCATCCACTGCCACCATGCAGCCCATCCTCGAATTCATGATGAAGAAGAATATCTGTTTTCTCATCCTGACAAAGTTAGCCTCTGGAAACTTATTGGGACAGAGAAATGATGCAGAAGGAGCAGGAAAATCTTGGGCTGCCCATGCCCCCACTCTGTTCTCTAGCTGCTTCTTCACACACGTTCCAGGGCGACTCATGAGCGTAGCTGAGCTTTATTTTGTAACCACAGCTGCTCAGCGTGGGTCGGGATGGCCAAGCCAACCCCTCCAACCATGTACGGACCAGTCGCTGAGTAAAGGGGTGACATGCTCTGCAATGTGCCTGGTTTTCTGCCTTATGGCTAGCTGCTGGTGTTAACAGTTGTATTGGGGTGGGGGTGGGAAGGACTATCCAGTCATACTAGCAATGGTCTTACGTGTACAGGTGCCTAAGCATACAGAGACTAAGGGTGTTGTGTGGAACTGTTCCTCCTTTCTGCTAGAAGATGTATCCCTGCGTGATGCTCATACAACATTTGGAGTCTACAGGATTTTTGACCTTCAGCTGACTAATGCCTTGGCCACAGCTCTGATGTGAATAGGCTTAGATTTTTAACTGTTCACTCACCATTTTTGTAAAGTGGGTGTTTGCTGAATTACACAAGGGGGGTGGGCCCTCATTTCCTATATGCCCTACGTCTGCCTATGCCCATGAATCACAGCACAGTCTTGTCAACAGATCCCAGAGGGTTTTGCATGCAAGCTTACTCTGAAATAATTATATGGATGTTCTTGCACATCCCTTATTACTTCAGGGCAAGTCCATGAAAGAACAAGTTTCCTTCACAGCAAACTCACTCATCAGCAAACAAAAAAGAACAGCCTGTATGGGTAGAAGGCTAGAGAAGAAAAGAAAGCCAATGTCATTGTAGCAGATACAGAACAGTGGAAATCAGAGGGGTGAAGAGCCATGCAAGAGTCACTCTCTGTGCTGGGGCAACATTCATGGCAAAGTATACAACTCATGATGAATGATGTGCTGAAGAAGGCAGGGCTAATAAAGCACAAACTGACTCTGCCTGTGCATAGGGGAAAAAAACCCCAACTAGTTAGTGTTCAGATTAAACCAGTTTTGAACTACGTTCACTTCAGCCCCCTGTGCTTTCAGATGTTGGATGGTGTGTATGTCGATTCACTTCAGCAGCATGGGTGAAATCACAAGTTTCTTGTACAGCTGCAAAAGGAAAGTCAGCTCCAGAAATTACATTGTGTCAAACCTTGGTCTTGGTTTTTTTCCCCCAGAATGCCAAAGTGAAATTTCTCAAGACCCATGCTTCACCTGAAATTTTTAACCAACTGTCCAGTCATGGTAATGTTTAGCTTGGAAAAGACCTTTAAGATCATCAAGACCAGCTGTTAACCCAACACTACCGAGTCCACCACTAAACCCTGTTCCTGAGCACCACATCTACATGGCTTTTAAATACATCCAGGGACAGGGACTCAACCCCTCCCCTGGGCAGCCTGTTCCAGTGACTGACAACCCTTGCATTGAAGAAATTTTTCCTAATATCTAATCTAAGCCTCCCCTGTCACAACCTGAGACCATTTCCTCATATCTGCATCATATTTTGGAAAAAGTCTGCATAGGTGTTTATGCAGCTATATATTTGATATTCTGTCTTAAGGGATAACACACTAGTACAATCTCTGGTTTAGGGACTAGATTATATCAAAAATAAACATCTATCATTCATATCATCTACATATACCAGTGGTGCAGAAGGATTTGGGTGGTGCTGACATCTGATGGTAAAGTTTGCTTCATACATGGTTTCATGGCTTGTGTGTAAATGCTTACATGTGCAAATGCACTTCTTGAAATTCAGTTTCACAAGTCCATGTCGTTTGGAAATCTTCTTTCTAACATACATGTTCTGGTACAAGTCAGTCAAGTAAAATTGGAATACTGAATCTCAAAGCAGCATGTTCCTTCTTTTAATGATCAAAATACATTTCCTTTTCAGAATGACTGCATAAACTCACACCAAAGGCTAAAGTGCACCAAGAAGAACACTTGTGAAATGGAACCTTTTTAGCTATTGTCTAACAAAGAATAACTAATGCTGATGTGCACAACCCATAGTTAACCATAGTGTTTTGACAGAACCTGTTGTTTTCCAGGGGAAATTTCTAGGAGGAGTCTTAAAGTTACACTGATATACGAAAGATCCTTTGTTAAGGAAATGCACAAATAATTAGCTTTCCAGCATGGCTCTTGTCCTCGTTTCAGCTGAGACAGAGTTAATGTCCTTTGTAGCAGCTAGTATGGGGCTGTGTTTTGGATTTGTGCTGGACACAGTCATGATAATCTAGGGATGTTTTTGTTGTTGCTGAGCAACGCTTAGCAGAGTCAAGGCCTCTCAAGGCCAGAGGGATGATTGTGGGCACACAAGGGGTTGGGAGGGGACACAACTGGGACAGCTGACCCCAACAGACCAGAGGGATATTCCATACCATATCACATCATGGTCATCTTATAAGGGGCTGGGAGAAGAGGAAGGATGATGGGGGGAAGTTAAGTCTGTGAAGAAGAGAGGGGTGGGGGAAGGTGCTTTGAGATCTGGTCACACTTCTCATTGCCCGACTCTGGTGTCACTGGGGGTGCAGGGCAGTGTCATCAATTAGAGAGTTTTCTTTCCTTTATTCTGTGCTGAGTCTGTTCTGCCCATGATGCTGATTGCAGAATGATCTCTCCCTGTCCTTATCTCAACTCCTGAGCCTCTCAATATGTCTTTTCTTCCCTGTCCAGCTGAAAAGGGGAGCGATAGCTTTGGTGGGCATCTGTCCTCCAGCCAGGGCAAAACCACCACATGCCAAAGGCACCAGGTATATCCATCAGCCATGGTCCTCTCATGACACTGTCCTCAGGTACTTACAATGTACCTGTGTGTGGCACTGCACGTTACCAAAACCCATCTCAGGGCTGGTGTGGAGAACCTGATGCATCCCCCTGTGCTGAGCTGTCAAGTTTAGTTTAGGCCATAGGGTACAGCTGGCTGATTTGTATGGGGCAGTGTGTCAGTGCTGAAAGGAATCTGATATTGCTGGTGGTCGTCTTGAAGCTTTGCAGCTTAACTGGGTGAGACAGAAGATCAGCTCCATCTTCTCCTTAGCCATACAGGCCCTCACAAAAAAGGCATTTGTATCCTGAAGTTTGATGTTATTCGAGATCTCCAGTATACCTGCAAGGAGAAAACGTCAATGCTTTCATGTAGCATCAAGCCACAGGGTTCATTCTGATGTTGCCTTACTTTAAAATAGAAAACCAAATACATTATTTTGGAAAAGCATACAGTGTTCCCAATCAAAAATGCCATGGGACATTTTGGTGTGATAGGTAGGTGTTTATCTTTCTAGATACCTCTAAGCTCTATTTTTTTGTGAAGCATCAACTCTGCAAATCTAAGAATGGCAGCATCTGCTCCTGGCTTTAAAGATGTGGTGCATTTCTCCCCAGGAGGCATGGAGCACTCTGAGAATGGGAACCATCCCCATTCCAAAGTCTGCTGTTTGCATGCAGAGAAGAGAAGCTGGTATTGTCACAGAATAAGCACATGGTCTGTTTCACAGGCTCAGGTCGGGCAGAAAATGTTTGTTTCTACAGCTATTGGAGAGAAGGTGGAGCGACAGAGGTCCAGCCCTCTCTCCATCCAAACTCTGATGTAAAACAAAAGTCCTGGGGCTTGTATACATTTACAGTGGGTAAAAAACTGCCCTGAGAGGGGACACATGCATGGAAAAAAACTTTGTCAGAACAGAGGTACCCTTGCCTTCCAGGAACCTCAGGATCCACAGTCCTGTGGCCTCAGCACTCATCTGTGCAGCACACCCCTCTTGCTCCTGACACTGCTCTGTCCTTCCTCAACTCACAGCCAGTGTCCATGCTCTGCATTTTTTTTACAGTATGATGTTCAGGAGAAGTCCACCTAATTTGCAAGGATAGTCCACAGTGACTTCCATTTCTCCCTTCTCTGTCTTGTACCACAGATCCATATCAAAGATGGGGCAACGTTTCAACATTTCCTGTTCAGAAGAGCATATAGCAGGTGGCAGGGTAAGGCAGTTCCTGTGCTGAGTTGTGTGCAGGAGACAGACTAGTCCATCCGTACTGCCTGTGGGGAGTTCTTAAAGAAACTTCTCAATTCCAGGGACAAGGTTGGAAAAAAAACTGCACATCAGGGGAAAAAATAATCCCTTGTCCTGCATCCCTCCGTCAGTAGATGGCTCTGCAAGCCACCGTGTTGCCCAGTTAACCATTGCATGTTGGAAGCAGCTGGGGCTCACCATGAGTTGGAACCTGGCCGTGCGCCCTTAGGTGGCTCTTGCTTTCTGCCTGGGGAAATTCGAGGTACACCAGAACCTGCAAACAACCACGGGGTTTGTCTAACCCTTGCTGTTTCTGACAGAATTTGGGGGTGTCCGTGGATGAGAAACTCGACATGAGCCAGCAGTGTGTGCTTGCAGCCCGAAAGGCCACACATGTCCTAGGCTGCATCAACAGAAGTGGCCAGCAGGACAAGGGAGGGGATTCTGACCTTCTTCTTTGTTCTGGTGAGATCCCACCTGCAGTGCTGTGTCCGGCTCTGGGGGACCCAGTAAAAGACAGACATGGACCTTTTGGGGTGAGTCCAGAGTCAAGCCACAAAGATGATCAGAGGGTTGGAGCACCTCTGCTGAGAAGACAGGCTGACAGAGTTGGGCTTGTTCAGCCTGGAGAAGAGAAGGCTCTGGGGAGACCTTACAGTACCTTTCATTACCTAAAGGGGCTACAGGAAAGCTGGAGAGGGGCTGGTTAGAAGGGCAGGGAATGATAGGAGGAGAGGTAATGGCTGTAAACTGGAAGAGGTCAGATTTAGACTAGATATAAAGAAGAAATTTTTCACTGTGAGGGTGGTGAGGCCCTGGCACAGGGTGCCCAGAGAAGCTGTGACTGCCCCTGGATCCCTGGTAGGGTTCAAGTCCGGGTTGGATGGGGCTCTGGGCACCCTGAGCTAGTGGAGGATGTCCCTGCCCATGACAGGGGGTTGGAACTAGTTGGGCTTTGAGGTCACTTCCAACCCAAACCAAGCTGGGATTCTATCAGCATCCCCACCGTGGCCTTGATCTTTACTGGCAGAAACCCACCCCACACTGAAGGTCCATCCCAAGATGAGCTGGCCTCAGCTGCTGCCCTCCGATGTCTTCAGCCGAATGCCAATGACATTAGCTGCCTTAGCACAGCAGCTCCAGCAGCCCCAGCCCTGTGCAGGCAGCACCACAGCCCTGCCCGGCTGCCCACAGCACCGACTGAGCCACCCCACACACAGACCCACTCTGCATCGCATCTCTGCCTGCAGCAGAGATACAGCTGCTGGCTGTGGGGCATCATCAGGCACCGAACAGGTTAAGCCAGCAGCTGTCATCTACCACACTGCAGAAAACACAACTCAGAACAGAATGTTTTATCATCCCTTTTCCACTCCTGATGCTGGAAGCCTCTAGAGGTCCAATTTGCTGGCCTTTTTTTTTTCCCCTTCCTATCTGGCAACTCAATTTTACTGGCAGTTCTCTCCTGTGACCGTGCACAGTGAAAAAAAATGGCATTTTATAGATAATACATTTAGGTTGGGGATGGGAGCCAATTTCAAAAGCACTCATGGAAATCTGAACAGCACAGGCTTGGCACAGTCGTGGAAAAGGTGCATCCTTTCCAGCTAGAGCCCGCTGCAGCACATTGCTATGGAGATATCAGAAAGGTTTGTGATAGGTGGCAAGCCTGGGGAGTTTAATTCATGTAAACACATCATTACCTACACAGTAACATCCAGGCTGGGCAAAAAGGGGTTGCGGCTTTACCTGACATCTGAAAAGATGGGCTTGTTCTCTTAAATTCTGGAACAGTTTTGTGTCCTCTCCCTTGCCACACTGGTTATGATGAAAAAAAGGTCTCTCAGGTTGCTCGGGTAGTGGATGGCATCATTTCTACACTGCCATGTACTGAAGAGGCACAGGGGTTTTGTTCACAGGGGGTTGATACATGTAAAACTGACTAGAAGGAGGTTGCCTCCAAAGGGGGAGCATGGTCATGTCGTCACATCTGGGCTGAAAAGACCACCCTTGACATGCGGAGCATCTTCATAACCCAAACCTCCCCAAGCAGCAGGCTTTGTTCTGTCTCTGCAAAGCATTTCCACAGATGGGACCTCACCTTAAACTGATAGTACAAGACTCTTATCAATATTTTGCTGCTTTCCCCCCCCCCCCCCTTTTTTTGCCTTCCTCCCACCAGTTATGCTTTTCCCTGTGCCGAGTGCTTGCATTTATGAAGATAAAAGCCACGGAGCAGTGAAGCGAGAACCTTTCCCACTTGAATTCCCACAAACAAAAATCCTTGCCCTTGAGCTGCCAGAGAAGAGACTTGTTTGGTGGCAGCATGCCTGCTACCAATGAGAGGCATGAAGGCCACATCTGTATGAATGCAGAGTCTGGGCAGCAGGGCTCAGTTGTCTGCACATTCATTTGGTGGGACAATCCCAGGCACAAGTTTGGGCCTAGTTCTGCCCAAACAAACACGCTGGCCCCATCCAGCATGTGGCCTCTCCACAGGCTGCAGGTGGGGTCTGGGCCTTTTCAATGGGCTGCGGGGGGGCACCTGCTCCACCATGGGTTTCTCCACAGGCTGCAGGGACATCTTTCTCTCCAGCACCTGGGGCGCCTCCTCCCCCCATCCCTGGCCTTGGAGTCTGCACAGTTTCTTACATCTTCTCACTCCCTTTTCTGGGGGCAAAAAGCAGCTACTTGCATTTTTTTCCTCCTAACAGTGATTCCCAGAGGTGCTGTGACCATCACTGATGGGCTTGGCCTTGGTCAGCAACGACTCTGGCCTTGAGCCGGCTGGTGTTTGCTCTGTGGGGCCTGCAGAGAGCTTCTGGCTGCTTCTTGCAGCAGCCACCCCTGCAGCCCCCCATCCTCCACCAGAACCCAGCCACGCAAAACCACAACAAAAGGAAAAAAATTACTAGAATGGATGTGGCCTTATCACCACAGGTGATCTCGAGGTCAGAGAAAAGGCAAACGAATTTTATAAGACAATACTGAAAGTGATGATGTTTCAAAACAGAAATAAAAACGGTCTGCTGCAGCAGCGCTGAGGTTTAGCTCCCATGAAAAATTCCAGTCAAATCAAGGCAGGAGCGTGCTCATTTGGACAGGCAGTGCTCTCCCTACTGAAAGCCAGTCCTTCAGGGAAGCTGGCACAGCCTGCCCAGCACATAGAATAAACCACCTGCCCAGTGCAGCCCAGCATGCAGCAGGGTTGGCATCTTAAAGGACATCTCCCAGGCACTGTGTAGCATGATTTGGAAGGGAAATGTGAAGAGCTCCAGCTTCTGTGCTTTGGGGAAAAAATAGCTGCATCAATCTGCAGAGTCTTTGTCCTGCTTTTCAACTCAGTCCCACATCCTCACTGCAGGCTCTCTGAACAGATCTGGTGATGCAGAATGAGTGTCCACATCTTAGCTGGGCTGGACTGCAGTACGGGCATCTTAATGCAAACCCACTTTCACAGACCAGGCTGATGGAAATGTGAACCTATGAACTACAAGGCACCTGGTGCTTTCCCTTCTGTCCCACCTGCTCTGGGATGGCACAGGAGCAGCATCAGGCATCACAACTGGATTGGGCAGAGCTTGTGTGTCTCAAAAGCCCCTATTGAAGGATATGTCCCAGGAAGTCCAGACCCTCATTGCAGCCCATCATTTGGGCAAGTCATAGAACCACAGACTGGTTTGGGTTGGAAGGGACCTTAAGCCCCATGTAGTTCCACCCCTGCCATGGGCAGGGACATCTTCCACAAGACCAGGTTTCTCAAAGCCCCATCCAACCTGTCCTTGAACAGTTCCAGGGATGGGGCATCTACCACCTCTCTAGGCAGCCTGTACCATTGTCTCACTATCCTCATAGAGAAGATTTTCTTCTTAATATCTCACCTAAATCTTCCCTTCTTGAGCTTAAGGCCATTCCCCCTTGTCCTATCACTCCCCGCCTTTGTAACCAGTCCCTCTCCAGCTTTCCTGTATCCCATTTAGGTACTGGCAGGCTGCTGTAAAGTATCCCTGGAGCCTTCTTTTCTTCAGGTTGAACAAGCCCAACTCTCTCAGCCTGTCTTCACAGGAGAGGTGCTCCAGCCCTCTGATCATCTTTGTGGCCTCCTCTGAACTCACTCCAACAGCTCCATATCTGTCTTTTACTAGAGACCCCAGAGATGGACGCAGCACTGCAGGTGTGATCTCATGAGAGTAAAGGGTCAGAACCCCCTCCCTTGACCTGCTGGCCATGCTGCTTTTGATGCAGCCCAGGATCCTGTTTGCAATAAGTCACCTATCAGCAACAACCAGCAGACTTCATGGCTGCTCAGATTTCTAGGTGTTACCAAGCAATTTGCAAATGGCCTCAACATCTTTAAGTGTCTATTTCACTCTTGGGGAGCCACTCTGAGAGGGTTGCCCAGCCTAAGCCATCTGCAACCTGCTGCTGCAGGGACTGCCCACAGGCTGTCAGCAGGATGCAGTCCTGTGCCTCATTTCATCCTAAGCACAGGGAAGGAGACATCCTTGCCCCATTTGATCAGGCTGTGTAGGAGGAGAAGGCAGGGCTCTCAGCAACCTTGTAAAGCAAACCAGGACAGCTCTGCATAAGCAAGGGCAGTGCTTAAATAGATAAGTAGCCTTGGGGAAGAACAGCAGCTACTCTCTCCCTGTCCATCTCAGCTGCCTCTCTACCTGTCCTCCAGTTACTCCACAGAATCACAGAATCACAGAATCATAGGGGTTGGAAGGGACCTCAAGAGATCATCGGGTCCAACCCCCCTGCCAAAGTAGCTCCCTAGCTCATATTGCACAGATAGATGTCCAGATGGGTCTTGAATATCTCCAGAGAAGGAGACTCCACCACCTCCCCGGGCAGCCTGTCCCAGGGCTCAGGCACCCTCACTGTGAAAAAGCTCTTCTGCATGTTGGTGCAGAACTTCCTGTGGTCCAATTTGCAGCCATTGCCCCTTGTCCTGTCCCCACAGACCACTGAAAAGGGGCTGGCTAACTTGCCCTGCATTCTATGCTTAAGATAATTGTAAACACCAATTAGGTCTCCCCTCAGTCTTCTTTTCTCTAGACTGAACAGTCCCAGCTTATTCAGCCTCTCCTTATAGGGGAGATGCTCCAGACCCTTAATCATCTTCGTAGCCCTTCTTTGGACTCTCTCAAGGAGATCCCTGTTGCAAACCACTCATCTACCTTTGTGCTCACAGGCTTAAAACCAACACCGTGACCAGAACCTGCGGTGGGGCCCTTCTCTTTGGGCTCAGTCTTGTTAATCAAAAATAAAAACAAACAGGAACAGGCCTCCTTGCTGGATTTCATCATTACTCATTCAGCTTGGGCAGGATGGGACAGGGTGAAGGTTGCACAAGGAAGATGCTTCATCCCATAAAAAGGGCCAGCCTGGAGGCAGGACTAAAATCTTTGGAGGACTGATTGCCAAAGGATGCTTTCATGACTCATGGCAACACAAAGACTTCTTGCTCTCAATATTGGGGCCTGGGGGTGGCATACAAAGGTTTACCAGAAATATCCTAGGCTGGGCTGACTTGTAAATGGCAAAGCTTCTCAGGTATCTTTGAATAAAAGGTGTGTTTGATGACGAGCTTTTAATGTGTTAATACCTTCTTTATCCTGCTGCACAATGGGTTACACCCCAAGGGGTGTTTCAAAGCAGCCCTAAGAGATAATACCCTGTGTCTAAAACACTGGATATGGTGATTTGTCTCAGGACTCTGGCTGCGTTATTAGTCAAGGTCTGAAATCCAGAATCAAAATCTCACTGAGCTCCACTTGCCTTAAAACATCTCCCTCCGTGAGCATCCTCTTCATACCAGCCAGCTGGTACCCAGCAGCAGGGAATACAGCACCTCCTTTGTCCCTGTGTTCGGATCTGCAGAAGCAAATGGCTTTGGAGCTGCTCCTCTGAGCAGGAAAACCCCTGTCCCTATTTAACCAGAGCTATTTATTGCTGGTGGCAGCCCCCAGCCTCAAATGACTGTCAGGATACCCTGGGCTTGTGCACAACAAGATGATTAGAGGGCTGGAGCACCTCCCCCGCGAAGAGAGGCGGAGGGAGCTGGGTTTGTTCAGCCTACAGAAGAGATGGTTGCAGGGGCCCTCACTGCAGCCTGCCAGTCCCTGAAGGGAGCAGGGAAACAGTAGGGGAATCAGCTTTTTAAAAGGGCAGATAATGGCAAGACAAGGGGGAATGGGTTGAAGCCTAAGGAAGGTTTAGATTAGATATAACCTCTCAGAGAGAGTGGTGAGGGGCTGGAACAGGCTGCCCAGAGAGGTGGTGGATGCCCCATCCCTGGAGGTGTTCAAGACCAGGTTGGATGGGGCCCTGGGCAACCTTGTGCAGATCCAGGCCTGAGGTTGGTGGCCCTGCCTGTGGCAGGGGGGTTGGAGCTCTGTGATCCTTGGGGTCCCTTTCAACCCAGACCAGTCTGTGATTCTATGACTCTAAGTGCCTGCAGGTGGTGGAGCAGAGGCAGGGCTGGTGATGTGCAGTGCAGAGCTGATTTCAGGTCTGTGGTCAGGGAAAATTCTGCACATATGTGGGATGGTTGGATCAAGACATGTCTTGGGGAAACCCTCGGGGATGAGGGCAGCGATGTGGGTGGGGGATTTCTGGCAGTGTGGGCTGGTGGCCTGTGAGTGCAGGAACAAAAGAGAAAAGCCACGTGGGAAAGAAATGCTTGTTCTTCCATCTGGCAGTCTCATTCCCCACCTTCTCTGCATGTATGTGCTCTGCCAGCCTCGTGATGATTTGGTGTGGGCCTGGCTAAGTCCCCCTGAAGGATATGAAATTGGTTACTCCCTTTCCTACTAGCCCTCCTTCCCCTCTCAATGACCTCCATCATTGACCTGCTTCAAAATATGACATCAAATGCAGGGTCTGCCTATAATAGCATAGCACAACCCAGCCACCAGCAATGAATCTCCATGTACCTGTTGTGTTGAATGGAGGCATCTGCCATGGTCTGTCCTGGCAGCTCCCCCTCCCCTGAGTGGCCTTGAAATCACTGGGAATGCTGTTGCTTTTATCCAAATGCTGCCAGGTTATCTTGGAAGCCAAATTTATCTTCAAAAATGTCTCTGTTTCCAAAACAAAACTGCACAGGATTTTGGTTCCACTAATGTTGTTTGAGGTTTCCTTCCAATTCTGCATGAAAATAACTCTGCAAATCCCAGCAGAGTACCAAGGCAATCAGGCTTCCCAGTCTGCTCTGGCTCTTGCCTCCCCTCTGTCATGTCTCTGGTTGCTGAGACAAGGAAGGAAAAGAGACAAGGAGGAACTACGATGATGGTGTTGGGAATATTGTGCCCATTTTCCAGAAGATCAAGAGGTAAAGTTGTAGAAAAGGACAACAAGGTCTGACACTAAGCCAAAGCCCAAGACTTTCCATATCCTTCTATTGCATTGCTCCCAGTAGTTTCCTTCCTTTCTGCTAAAAATGGGCTTTTCTTGAGGTCTTCCCATGGAGGGGCTGCTCTTGGACAGTAGCCCACGTGTTAGAGGCTTACAGGCTGTGGGATAATCTCAGCCTGAAATGGTGCTGATAGCTCCAGGCAAAAAAGAAATATTTGGTTCCTTTGACTGGAAGCAGGAGGAAGAGCTGCTAATTCCAGTATGGTTCAACTCTGCCACTAGTCTGAGGGCAAAAATAAGTATAAATGCTGTTAAAAGCAGTGGACTGCAGAAGGATTGGTGGGATAATCAGTAACTGCAGTGACAGAGCAGTGGTGCTGTGCCCAGGACCTCTTCCAGCAGTGTGGGATGAGTATCACTCCACGCAGTGGGATATCCTGGGGAGCAAGGAACACAGGCAGTACCTACAGGACAGGGACTCAGTGTATCTAGGAAAGGATTTGAGGTGTTCAGGGGGATCATCTGTACCAGCTGGGAGTGCGATGCTGCAGCAAAAAAGGGCGAAGGCTGAAGAACAGATGGGAGATCTGTGCTTCAGTCAAACACAAGCTGCTGAACTCCACGGGGCGGGCTGGTTACATGTGACAATTCAGTGTCACGCCAGAAATCAAACTACATGTTCCAACAGAATCCGAGTTTATCATTTGCCAAGGGTCACACAAGATGTTTATCGGGAAGAAGAAACCTGAAGACATGTCTTTGAAGTCCCATGGCCAACGTCCAGCCTCTGAATCTCTCTCCCTTATATGAGAAATACCAGTTTTCATTTCCCTTCCCTCTGACAAGGAGGGGGCTGGCTGGCAAAGCGGTGGCTGTGTAAGGCTGTACCCAGTGCTGTTAGTGGGAAAGCTGCTTTTGAGCAGAAATTCTGGTGACAGCACAACCTTGTTGTCCTGCTGCACCTTGTGCTCAATCCCACCTGGATCCCATGGTCCCAATCTTCTGCACATCTTGCTGCTGTAGGCAACAGTTGCAATGTGAAACATGGCTCCAAGGACCCACCTCAGATGTTCTCCTGGTCCCTATCATAATTGTCCTGGGTCTCATACAGTTTGCTTCACCTCACTGCTCCACTGTGATGGTTGGTCACCAGTTCAGAGGGTCTCAGTGCTTGGATTTGGTTTGGAAAAAACATCCACAAAGGGTGAATGCTCCTGGTGTGCTGGCAGCACTTGTTAACTTGATGTCACAGCCGCTACTCCAGAGACGTGGGAAGTGACATGTGGTTCATCTGGGAAGCTTGGCAGTACTTTCCCTGCAAGCAGCTCAGCTGTGCTCCTCAGGGAGAGAGTAGGAAGTGTCCTCATTTCCCTGGGAGCACGAGGCAGTGTGCATCAGAGTCATACCTTCACCTGGGCACTGGGACCAAAGGACATTTCCTTCCCTCTCCCAGAACCATGTCACGAGGGAGATACAGCAGTATAATGCACAAGAGATCAAAGATGTTTTTTTACTAGAGGGCTGGGAAGAGAAGGGTTATAAGGTCCTTTCCCATCTGAGACTTTGGGAAATCTGCTGGAGTTGCAGAGAGCATCTGTGTCCCCACTGGCCAAGAGCTGAGCTGCCTGGGAGGGACAGGAGGTGCTCCATGGAGAAGTGCTCTGCACAGGGTTGCTAGCAGGTTCCCTGCACCATGAGATGGAGTCTGAAGAGCAGCAGGGAAAACACATAAGTCAGCAGGTTTGCCTCCTCAGTCATGGCTGTGTCCAGGCTCTCAGACGTAGGAGATGTCCTCCTTTCCATGTTTTTTCACACCCATCTCTTCATGGCAAAGCCTAAGCAAACCACCACAAACACAATGGAAGCCCAGAGGGCTGTAGGTCCATGTGATGAGATCTCCTCCACCTGCTCCAGTAGTCAAGGAAGGTGCATCCTGGTTTGAACCAAGGATGACATTTGGAGAAGTGGGAGGAAGAATGAAGCGGGCTTCACAGGACTGTTCCTTGTATTGGACCTGCTGAATGCTCAGCAGCTTTGTTACAGACCCTGTATAGGCAGATTTATTGATGAACCTGATAGGCAGAAGCTCATGTTCCCACTTCAAGGTAACCAGTGTTGTTGTATGACTGTCCTTGCTCAGCATAACCTCAACCATCCCCATCTTGGCTCCCTGTCTGGAAGGACAGCCTAATTGTTGCATTAACCCTCACCAGGGAAGATCCTACTTTGCCAAGACATCCTGGATGGCCATGGTGGTTTAATGACACCACCTCAGGTTGGCTGCATGTAAAAACCAGGCAGACCTTAAAGGAATAAAGAAAATCTCAGCAACAGTGAATGATGAGCTGTGACCAATCAAAGTCCAAACCAGCAAGATGGGGAATGTGGCCAGAGAAGCTGCCATGAGATGGCTTGGAGGGCAGCAGAGACAGAAGAGAGCTTGTAACTGTGGAACAGAATGTGAGGAAACTACTGATGGGCAGTGTTCAAGTGGCAGCAGGTGGGGAGTAGCCAGGGGTGATAAGGCATATCCCATGCCCTGCTAGTTCCCATCAGATGTTTCTAGACACAAGGACACAGTCATGATAAAATGTGTGGCAAGATGCTGGTCATCTCTTCCTGTGGGAGATGCAGTGCTGGGGGTGTGGGTGAGTCCTCTGGGACTGTTGGAACGTCAGCAGTACTGACACATGTCCCACTTGCCAGTCCCTAGGAGGACACTGAGAGATTCCCATTGCTCTGTGTGCCAGGACAAGGTGGGAGAAGCCAGTGAGGCTACTGGTGCCCAAGGGACACAGTGCCAGGGCCAGCCCTGCAACCATGCCCTCTGTCAGGACACTAGCAAAGCTGTTGCTCTGTCTGGGCCAGCTCTTCACTCCCTGAGCATTTTGTCCACCAACATTGTCTTCCTCCCCCTCTCCACCACACACATTGTTGGCATTGCTGATGCTCATTCATTTTTAACGCTGAATACACTTTTCCTGCTCAAAGCCTTTCCTAAACATCAGCTAATGAAGCCCTCACACTCCCCTTGGAGACTGGCATCAGGCACAATTATCCCCGTGGCAGGGATTTGCCCAAAGAGCATGGAACAGGTCAGCTCCGGTGCTGGACTTGAGCCTGGAGCTGGAGAGCCCCAGGGCTGTGCTTGTGGAGCATCCCACTCCCTTCCTCTGGGTAAGTGGCAGGTAAGGGTAAGGCCTCCAGCCACACTTGTGGAGCAAAGTGCTTTTGGGCTGATCAGCTCTATGGGCTGAGCTTCCCACCCAAGCTGCCACAGCAGCTCTAAAGTCAGATGCAGTGCAGGGAATAAGAAAGATTGTCCTATCTGTCTGTGCCAAACTTATCTGCTACAGCTGCAGAGGTGTTTTGTTCCTAGCAAAAGCCATCAATCAGTTTAAGGCTATGAACAGCCATTCCTCAGCAAAAGATGTGCAATGTTAGCCCCAAAGTCCTTGTGTCTCCATCCATCAGCCTGCCCAGGTTCTTATTGCCTTGGTGTGCCTGACCTGGGGAGCTCCCCAAACCAGGAAGTCTGCAGACCAACACTAACCATATTCATCATCATCATCATCATCATCATCATCATTATTTCCTCTATATCTGCCTGCAGTTTCCTAGAAATGACAGCTCACTAAAGCACTGGAGTAATGGCACACTGCACAAGCAGAGCTGGAAGAGGTGGGGGAGCATCTCCATGCAGAAACGTTTCCTGCTCTCCCAGCACCAGCTTTGCTGGTGAGTGGCAGCCAGCTCACGTAAGACCAAAGAGCAGGAGCTGCACAGATCTGCAGTGTGGAGGAGCTGGTGCATTTGGCCACAGCAGTGCAGAGAGTTCCTGGGGCAGCTCAGCACAGAGGATGCTTGTGGGCTGCTTAGCACATCCGCAGCCAGCCCCACTGATGGACGCTCTGCCCTTTATGCTGAGCTATTACTTAATGTGTTTTCTTCCCTAGGTGGCACTTCAGGGAATATGCAAATGTCACAGAATCACAGAACGTTAGAGGCTTGAAGGGACCTCACAAGATCGTCTAGTCCAACCCCCCTGCCAGAGCAGCATCACCCAGACTGAATCACACAGGAACACATCCAGGCAGGGTTTGAATGTCTCCAGAGAAGGAGACTCCGCAACCTCTCTGGGCAGCCTGTTCCAGTGCTCCATCACCCTCACAGTGAAAAAGTTCCTCTTCATGTCCAGGTGGAATTTCCTATACTCAAGTTATATGCCCATTACCTCTTGTCCTGTCACTGGGCACCCCTGAGAAAAGATTGACATCATCCTCCTGTTTTTAACCCAGGGGGGATGGGGGGGTGCCACATATGTTTGCCATGGTCTTTTAGGAGCAGGAAGGCTGTAGCCATCACTCTCAGTGCACCCAAGGCCACAGAGATGTGTGGCAGGGCTTGGGCTGCTTAAAATCCTTCTGAATGGGATGCTGCGGGGAGCATCAGCTCTGATTCTGGTGCTCTGACTTACTCCAGATGTCCTGCCAGTGCCTTGAGTCACACAATGTATTTGGAGTGTCAGTGAGGAGAAATACTACACAGAGGGTCTTCTCCAAAAGGCTGTTTTGGGGATTGGGGCATATCTGTACGTAGGCACCGCAGCACGGGGAGATGCTGTAATGGGGAAGCACAGCCTCACAGCCTTAGCTGGCTGGTATTTGCAAAACAAAAAGGGGCAGCAGATATTTAGTGTTCAGCTCACATGTAATGATGCAGGGTTGTGTGTGTGACTGGGGAAGTTAGAGGGGGGGCTGCAGCGTTGCTGTCCTAGACCATATGCTACCCCAGATTTGCCAGAGCAACGTAGCAGCATGCAGGAATGGATACACTTGGAAAACAACATTTATATCCCAAGACCTCATCTCAACCCACAGGATTATGCCTGATAATCCCAGGCTGATAATGTCAGTGATTTTTGCTTCATCACCTTCTTTGCTTCAGCTTTGCTTGGAGGGGAGCGGTGGTGTCACACCCCAACCTCAGCAAAGCAGGAACATTTCTGTTCTCAGTCACAGCCATGGAAACATTTTTTCCAGGTGGTTGCTTTTGAGGGGCATTTTGGGCTTTTATTTTCATCTCTTTGGCCTGAGATTGCTCTTTCTGCAGCAAATCACAGGGTGCACATATAATACTTGGCTAAACTCATAGATGAGCACAAAGAAACATTAAAATGTGCCAGAAATCAATAGGTTTACACCAGTTCTCACTCCAGGTGGTTTCAGCCAGTTCACCCAGTTGAGTTTCTCCCACTTTGTACCTGAGCATCTATAAAACCTACAAGCAAGTACCCATGAGCGTATTCCTGTCTCTCCACGATTTGCCACTCTCCTAAAAACGTTCCTTTGTGAGTAAGGAACAGATGTCAACATTATACTCCTAATAAATTCATCGACCATCCAGTTTTTGCATGCAGACATGCTTGTAATTGCTTTTTTTTTTGTTAAAACCAGAGCAGAATACAAAGAATTAGTTATCAACACCACCCTCCAAAACAGGAGAGCTCCTGTAAAGCCAGAAGGCAAAGCTGTCTGGTGCCTTGGGAAGTCTGCAAGCAGTTGGATGTGTTAAGTCATGTTTTACTGTCTTGTCCGCTGTGACATGAAATCTCTCCCCAAATCTGCATGTAAAAACACCACCACCAAATTATTAGCTATTAATTATACACTGGATCCAAGTGGGAATTACCATAATGTGCCACAGCATCCATAAATATGAGATCCAAGAGGGGCAGAATGGCCTTTTGTTCCCCTCTGCAGAATTATATGCATGACCCAGTTTTTCCTAATACTGAAGCGGCAGGAGAGACATAGCATTGTTTGTTCAACACAAATGGGGAGGGAGGAAGGGCTCTATTTTGCAATGTACAGTAAATAAACTCTTGGACTGCAGAACAGGACCAGAGAAAGGATGCTGGAGTTGACTGCTCCAGCCAGGAATATTTGCAGCAGCATCTCACAGTTAATTATAACATTTTCCTGTTTGGGGCCAATCTCCAAACCCAATTTCCATTTTAAATATCACCCCAGGTCTCTTATTTGTAATGCAGGTTGACTTAACCTGCTGGTTTGGGTGGCAGATGAATCCTGTGAGCCCTGATGCTGGGTTCAGAGGGGTTTGGGGCTCCTGGTGTGGCCACAGAAATGAAGACAGCTTAGGGCTTAGGCTTGGATGCCAGTGGGACATCAAAGCTGGGAGGTGCGTGGTCCTCAGCCCACCAAAGAAAACTTACCCTTCAGTCTGTGTAGTCACTGGAATGAGCAGTCTGAGAGTCATCAGCCAGCTCTGGCTGGGGGCAAAGGTTTTGGTGGCTGAATTGTCACAGCTGAGAACCACCCCCCTGGACAGGGATACATAAATATGGGAGATAAGGGAGGATCCCGTTTCCTGGGAGAAATTCCAGTGCTGAGATAACGGTGGTGCCCTGACAAAGGGAAAAGGGCAAGGCAGTAATTGTCTGCTATGTCTGTACCACCTCCCCCACAAACCTAGGAGATTAAGCCGACTTCTTAACACACTGCCACCATGGTGGCATTGTGCACAACCAACTCACAGCATAGAATCCTACTTACACCCTTACCAAGGTAATTTGGGAAGAGCAGAGCTGGGAGGGCACGTGGCTGTGCTGAGGACATGGCCATGGCAGGAGGCCTGAGGAAGAGGAAGTTCTTCCAATTACCAAGAACAGACAAAGCAAAGGATGTCATTTTAATTACCCACAACTGGAAGAGACAAGCAGTGACACAGTTCACCAGGTCCCTAGGATGATGGGGACAGCATTTCTGATGGATAGAAAGCTACTTAGGTCAGACTGTGACCACGAGGAGCTGGCTGGGGATGGGGGGAGGGGAGAGTGATTTTGGGGAAAACCACCACAAAGTGGCAGAATTAATTTTTCTTACAAACAGGGAGATGGACAAGCAAGGACAGAGGGACACTGGAGCTGAGCTGGCTGATTTTCACACCCGTGGGGAAGCTGTGTGTAGCCCCTGGGGAAGCAGGACAACCAGCAAGGTTGGAGTGGAACAACCCTAAAGGCACCATCTGGTTTAACTTGCCAGGAGGAAGGCAGAAAACATGACCACCACGGACCCCAGCAGCCCTGCTGCAAACCCAGGAGCTGCAACATGAGGTGGAGGGGAGTGGGAACCCTGGGAGCGCGTTGCACATTCACAGCCAACCCCCCCCCTGTTGCGAAACAAAGGGGAGGCATGAATGAGTGTCAGCAAAAAAAGGGTGGGAAAGCTACAGGAGACTCTATAAATACGTCAGAAGGAAAAGAAAGAGGAGAGTAACCAAGGGATGACTCAGAAAAGGCCAGTGCTGTGTTCACAAAAGAGGTTCCTCATCAACATCTGATTCACTTTAATTGCACAGTAATCAAACCAAGGAGCGGGAAGAAACCAGCTGGAGGTGGTTTAGGTGGGATGGAGGAGATGGAGTCAGGACAGGCACAGGACTGTCCCGTGGGAGGGGAGCAGGGGAAGCAGTCCTGATGCTCTTCCCAGCCACCCCAGGCTAGGAATGGTCCCGTGGGACAGAAACCAGCAGTCACAATAGCTCTCTTTAAAAAGTGTAATCTCCACACCAGGAACGTAACTTTGAGCCTTGGAAAGCTCCCAGAACACATTCTTAAACAAACAGATGATATGAAACCAGGTGGGAATATGGGGATAAGAAAAGCAGGTGGATTTTGTCAAGGATAAATTGTCCTAAACAAAGTGATGTTCTGCTCAGGTTCCCTCTTGGGTAGCTGAAATCTGCCACAGTTTAGGTAGAGAGCTTGAAATAGTCCCAGCCTGACATTTCACATGTTTTCTCAAATTAAGGAAATACAGGAAAGTGAATTTAGGAACAACTGAATAAAAGACATGTGGCGTCACAGCTGATGGTTTTCAATCAGACCAGGAGGAGATTTTGAGCAGTGTCCTTCCAGATAGGGCATAAAGGTGCTTCTATTCAGCATTTTCATTCTATTCAGCATTCACCCAAATGCTATGCAGGTCATGCTGGCCTGTGAGCACCCAGGAGGACTGGGTGACAATTCAACATGAGCTTCAAAAATTGGAAAAAGCAGCTTGAATCAAACACGATGAAACCCCACAAAGAGCTGCACACCCTGCTGCTTGGTACCTGGAAATGGATGGTACCCACCAGGGAGCTCTTACCAGGTGACGGTATGGTGGGAATGGTGGAGGTACAAAATGTCACTAAGGATGGGAATGAGAAACCTGCTGTTGGGAAAACACAAACAGAAGCAGCAAATCTCTTTGCAGGACTCAATAATAAGACTGTTGTGTGTCAGCCAGTGAAGGTAATTCTTCAGCTTTCCTCCATGCTGGTCTCAGTTGGACCATGCTGGTCTCAGTTGGACCATGTCTTCTATTTAGGGTACACTTTGAAAAATATGTTCATTAATTAAAGAAGATTAAGATGTGAAAGCAGTAGAAAGGTCGAAGGACTTAACTTTGTTTTGCCAGGAAAGAGAAGCTGTGGTAAAAGCTCTAGGACACAGCCAACCATTACAAAGATATTGGAGTGTTGCAAGAGGAAATCCCATGAAATTGCAACAGGGCAGCTGCCCCATCCCCATTAACCATCTATCTGCCTTTGCCTCTCCCTTCTCCCTTGCAGGACACCAGCTCTGGGCTGCAGAGCCCAGGGCAACACACAGGGCTCACCTTTGGGTGCACCAAGGCTGGATGCAGCAGCAGAACGGTACCTGCTGCTGTGTTCTCCACCTCCCTCCTGGGGAGGACATCTCAACTGGAGCAGCTCAACCAGCAGCACAGATCTGAGCACAGGAGCAGGGAAAAACAGACACACCTCTTGCAGTGAACGAAGCGGGACGTGGGGTTGGCACTGGATTTAAGCCCTGACTCATAGGGGTGCGTGGCTGCCCTTGGAGTGGGTCTTCAGCAGCCTCAGCCCTTTGGACTCTAATCTGGGTTCAAGCTGCTGGATACACATCGGTTGAAAATAAACACAGCAATAATTAAAACACTGTGTGATGCCTTTCCCTTTGGGGGGGAAGAAACAAAATCAAATGTGGTTTTTTGGCTTGGTTTTTCCTCTTTTTTTTCTTTTTTTTTTTCCCATGGAAAACAATTCTCCTCATGATGACTGTGCCATGTTCCTGCTCGTGTTCCTCCCTTTTGTTAATGGGAAGATTTAAATACCCCATTTAATCCTGACATGGGCCAGTGAACACACGGCTACACTCACACTCCTGGCCTGTGAGAAGGATGCACGATTCTGTGACAGGCAATTAAAAAATCCTATTATAGGATTGTGGAATAAGAAGTAGATGATGTATTAAAACAAGGAACATGTTTAATTTATAAATCCGAGTTATTGCATGCTGCGAAGTGCCAGGGAGAGAAATGAATAAAGAAAGGGCTTTGTGGGGCTGCTCACTATTAAATATTACAAACAGCAATATATGTCTGGCTGTCAGAGCCTCCCAGCAGCTTTGCATTTCAGGCAGCCCTGGGAACTACCTCCCCTGCCCCGGGGCAACCTGTTCCCTCTGTTTCCAAACCCAGTAAGAAATGCTGTGGTTAGACCTTCCTCTCTCCCTCCCCAAAACAGTACCCTCACTCTTTGATGCTGGAGACCTGGTCTTGTGGTTAGGATGTAAAGTGGAATTATACGGTTTCTCTATTAAAATTCAGCCCTAATAATGGCAATTTAATAATAAAGGCCAGCTCAGCACCCAGATGCTGCAGACATGAGCTTCTCCAGCTTGCTTCTGTCTCACACATGCCCAGTGTGGTGCCATGAGGCACCCCACTCCTGGCAGCCTGGCTGGGACACGGTGGGCTGCAGCAGGGACCCACCTTCCCACTTCATTTTTGGAGGAAAAAAGAAGTGTATCATGCAAAATACCCAGGCATTGCACGGATGGCAATTGCATGGGTGGCTCTGTCCTTCCAAGAAGAACTGGCACAGCAGGGTGCAGCCCCCCTGTGAAAACCCCTCCGAGGAGGAGGAGGGCTGTCAGGTCAGATTGAGCCAAGCCGGGAGGTCCCACAGAGGCCCCTGACCTCACCCCTCCCTCTGGATAAGAAGGCTGAGGCTTTTCCACAGAGCTGTGCTACAGTGGGTCAGTTATCCTCCGAAGGACAATGCCTCCAGCACCCCAGCTCTGGTGACAGAGGGACACTAGCCTGGGGTGACCAGAGCCCGGCAGCTTGCTGAAGGGGGTCAGAGGAAATCCTGGAGAGAAGAAGTCAGGGTGAGAGATAAACACATGTTGAGGGCAAGACATCTCCAACCCACCGGGAGGGCTGGGAGAGGAAATGGTCCATTAGCAGCTCCCTGTCTGGGGGAATCAAAAAGCCATTGTGCATTGGTCTCTGCATCCAGCTTTCTCAGTGTGTTTCCACCTCCCTGGGGACAATGCTCCAGCCTCTCACCTACTTCTTACGTCAATGCACTTCCCAGCAGATCTCCCCATCTGTTTATCATCTCTGGTGGTGAGGGACCTCATGGGGAGCTTTGCCTGCTCTGCATCTGCTCTTCTGACAGGCTCCGTTCTGTCTGGGAGACATGAATGAGCAGCCCTGAGGCGGGGAAGTCCTGGGAATAAATGCTCTGGTCTGGGGAAGGGACCTCTCTATGGGCAAGGATGAGACCCAGCTGTTGTGGTAAACTGGGGAAGAATGGGAGCTTCTTGTCAAAGGAGCCAAGGGGCCTTTCTCTTCATCCTCAGAAAAGAGATGGTATCTTCTTACATGTCTCACCTCACCTGGCCTTAATAGATACTGTCTCTCCTGGGCTAATTAGCAGAGAAGAACCTTGTTCTGCACTCTCCCTTCCAAATGTGAGGATCATCTCCCAACACACTTGTTGGCCAAGGGACTTTTACACAGCAAATGAAGGTGACCAACAGATCCTGGGCCAAACTCTGAGGGTCAGCTCAGCCCAGGGGAACCTGCGTAACCAGGGGAGTCAATCAGCAAGGGCAGAGAAGTTCAGACCAGCCGAAGCCCAGCTCCTCTGACCCTGCCCACTCAAAATGGCTTTGCAAACAGGGGGTGTGTGGAGGGACAGCTCATGTAGGCAGCCCACTGGACTCCCAAAGCTTGAAAGGATGTGGTTTCCCTTCCCTCCTGAGGTTACCGTGGCCAGTGGATGACACAGAAGCCCCTGACTCCTCGTGAGGGTTTGCAATGAAACACTGGCAGGAGAAGTCCTGTCTCAAGTCCCCCAGTGCTCCCACAACGTCCTCCCCTTGGCACTGGATGGTGTAGAAGGTTTTCTTCTGAGATGTGGTTCTCCTGTTGGTTATTTCACTTGCCTACACTGCTTCACTGCCTGAGCTCCCAGCCATCACACCATCCCGTATAGGGAAGCAAATCCAGACATTTTATACCCCCACAAGATGCAGGTAGGTCCTGGAAAGGACTTCTCAAACTATTTCAAGGCAAAGATCCATACGACCAGGAGAAACCCAGAAGGCACCTGCTGGCTGGTCATCCTCACCCTCTTTGACTTGATATTTATGAACTTCACAAAGGACAAATGCCATGTCTGGCACCTGAGAAGGAATAACCCCTGTACTACAACACAGGCTGGCACTGACAGGCAGGGCAGCAGCTCTGCAGAAAAGGACCTGTCAGTCTCAGTGAACAACAGGTTGGCCATTGAGCCAGCTGAACATCACAGCAAAGAAGGCCATCTACCTTGGAGCTGCATTAGACAGAGCAATGCCATCAGGTTGAGGCAGGGAAACCTTCCCCCCTGCCCGGCCCTGCTGACACCATGTCTGGACATGCATCCAGTTTTCATCCCCTGCTAGGAGAGAGGCAGGGAGATACAGGAGCGACTCCAGCAAAGGGCCACCAAGGTGCCCAGGGCATGGCAGCACAGTGCCTGGGAGCAGATGCTGAGGGTGCAGGGCTGGAGAAGAGAGAGCTTCTGTGGGGAACTGATAGCAAGGAGGATATCGAGATGATGGAGGGAGGCTGTACACAGTGATGCGTGGTGGGAAGACAACAGACATCAGGTATAAGCTGATACAAGGGATGTTCAGACTAGATATGAGGAAACATTCCTAACGTATGAACAGTACAGGATGCCCAGAAAGGCTGTGCTGTCTCCAGCCATGGAGGTTTCAAAGAATCAACTGGGTAAAACTCTGAGCAATTTGGTCTGACCCCAGAGTTGGTCCTTCATGAGCAGGACCAGGCTCCCCATGAGGTCCCTCACCACCAGAGATGGTAAGCAGATGGGGAGATCTGCTGGGAAGTGCATTGACGTAAGAAGTAGGTGAGAGGCTGGAGCATTGTCCCCAGGGAGGTGGAAACACACTGAGAAAGCTGGATGCAGAGACCAATGCACAATGGCTTTTTGATTCCCCCAGACAGGGAGCTGCTAATGGACCATTTCCTCCCCCAGCCCTCCCGGTGGGTTAGAGATGTCTTGCCCTCACATATTATCTCTCACCCTGACTTCTTCTCTCCTGTGCCTGAGGGCACCCTTTGTCCATGACACACAGCACATCTGTGGCTGTGCCAAATGTTGGTCTTTCTTTCTAGGAACAGGACGGGTGACTACTTCTCCCTTGCTGTGGGACCTCCACCAGACCAACAGCTACCAGATGGCCAAAAGCTGCCTCCTCCCCAGCACTAGTAGAAAAGGGGAGCGGGGAGCCTTCTGGCACTCTCCCAGGCATCCCTAACCACAACATATTGTTTTGGGCATCACACAATAACCCCAGACCGAGCAGGGCGTCGCAGGGGGTGGGATCTGCAGTCACGTCTGGACGCTGTGCGTCACCCGTAGGAACAAAGCCTTAGGGGAGAGGGCTGAGGGCTGTGCCTGCTACCCTCCCTGCCTCCTGTGAGATGCAGGAGGGACAAGGAGTGCAGCTCTCCTTCCTCTGTTGCAGTCAGCAGTTGGTTATCCAAAACCAGTCATCATCGAAGTCCCCCAGTCATCTAGGAACAATAACGAGCAAGGGAAGAGCTCATCCCTTGCTTGGCACCACGTCACTCATCAGGTGATGGGGCCAGAAGTGCACCTCCCCATGCTCCCACTCTGAGCCTTTCCTCCTCCACTCCTGCTTGAGCACAAGGTGATGGAAACTGGAGGTCCACAAGAACTCCTGTTCCTGGGTCAAAGTCTTCTCACTCCATGGCCCTGAGACCTTAGCTCAACACAACCACTGTCAGAAATTGTGCATACAAATGGGCTGCCCTTGGGCTTTGACTTTATTTAGGGAGTCTTTTGCTAAGAGAGGACAATACAGGGTTCCTGCTGAGGGCACCTCTGAGTAGCTAGTGATAGCTAATAGGGGTGAACGCATGGAGGGAGGGAGGGAAGGATGGATGGATGAATGGATGGAGGGAGGGAGGGAAGGATGGATGGATGAATGGATGGAGGGAGGGAGGGATAGATGGATATCAACTGCCTGCAAGAAATGCAGACCCTAAGGGCTGAGACTAGTGACCTGAGCGCAGCGGGAGGCTGCGGGACAGAGGCAGTAGTCAGCTTTCCTATGGAGCCCCGGAAAAGCAAATCGAAAGGGAGAGTTGAACATTTCTCTGTGTACTTTGGATGGGGTGGTTGTTTATTGTTATACTATCTGCTTTCCTGTTTCCCTTGCCTCTCTGCCTTCCAGTGAAGCACTGTTCTGTGAAGTTTCTTTGTTCACAAATGGGGGAGGATAGCTGGGAAGGGAACCAGGGGAGGGGTGGCTGGGGCACGGCAGTGGGGGAAAGAGCAGAGGCAGAACAGTGGGGAAAGGCTTGCAGGACAGGAGAGTCCCTTGAGTACCCAGGCTGGTTTGACTAAATTTTCCCATGTTTCTGGCTGGAGATTAGTGATGTGTTTGTAAGGATCCTTAGAAATGAAGAGTTCCTTAATTGCCCTCTTGCTGCTGCCAGAAGGGTTGCATTTATTACAGCATTACCTCTAGACAGAGCAGCATCTAGAGTTTTTAGAGATGTGCTCTGGCTCATTTTCAAGAACAATTCGCACCATAGACATATCAGAGCTTGAAGAGGATGTTCCCAGAAGTTTAAATGGAAAGAACTGGGCTAAGAGAATGATTGTGGTGAGTACCTCACATCCAGCTCTGTGCTGACTCTAACCAGGCTCATCCCATAGACATGGCTCCAGGCGTCCCACCATCCTGCTGCTATTCAACCAGCAAGTGATGGGGCAGAGCTCAGGGTGAGTTGAGCTACAAGCAAGGCCTGGTGCCATCCCCAGACTTCCCACAGCACCTCCCAGCTGTCACCATGACATGGTGGTCAATCCCCAGCTGCTGTTGGGATTGTCCAACAAACCTGCTAAGATCTTTGCCCAGTTCCCCCAGTCTCAGGCCTCTCAACCCAGTAATTGTTGTAGCCCAACATGACTATCTCTGCTTCTCCTCTGATCCCACATAACTTGGGAATTGGATCTGATGCAGCTTTAGGATCTGTAGGAACCATGCTTCTCCCACAGGCTGCCTGGGACCATTCACCTTACCTCCCCCCACCTCTCTCCATTGCATCAGCTTTGGTGTTGGGTGCACAGACTCCACACACCCAAACAACTAATCTGGCACAAAAATAACTGAGCAAGGAAAGGGAACAGGCTTCTGCTAAGTCAGTGCTGAATCAGCCAACATGAGGGCTAAGACAAGCCAGTGGTCTGGAGCTGCAGGGGAAGGACAGGAACGACACCTACGTGTTTGGCAGTGGTGTGCTCAGAGGTCAATTCAGGATGACGTTTAAGCTGTGGCTGAAGGTGATTTGAGCTCAGAGAGTGGGATCTACCCTCTCTTCTCCCTCTTACCCAGCCAGAGTATAACTGCTGTGGCAAACAGGACCAGCAACCATCACAGGAGAGGGGCTGAAAACCTGCCAAGGAACAGAGAAAAACTGCCCAGTGCCTAGGAAGGAGCTGGAGGCTGGTGAGATGGGAGGGATGTCTCCTGCAGGTCAGCTGGCTCATGACCACACAAGTCTTTACACACCAGACTTTACACATCAAGTCCCAAGGAGAGGTGCTAATCTCCCCAGCCATAATCTGTTCTGAAGATGCTCTCATCCACAGTGATTTAGGGCTAATGCTGCGCTTCCTGGAGGAGGATTTGCACACAGTAAAAATGTGTGAGGGCAGGAGAGTGCCAGACTGCAAGGAGCTCCTTACAGGCTCTTCTTGCCTCCTAAACTTGTGCTTAAAGCAAAGCTTGAGCTCCCTTGTGCAGGGAGCTCTTGCTCCCTGGGTCTTTGTCTCCATTGAAAGCTTTCCATGGCAATAACCAGTTCCTTACACAACCCACACAGATACTCTAATCAACATTATGTCTACAAATTAGTCTTTAAACTATGTCTGTTTGTGTGATGATTAAATAGCATGAGCTGATTTAAATCAGCCAAACTTGGGTAAGGCTTTTCAGTAGATGTGCTGGACTGCTGCAGCACAACATCTCACTGCCTCCAAGCCATTTCTCTCCACTCCACATGGGGTCAAGGACATCCAGCCACGGCTTGGACCCCAGGCAGCTGCCTACAGTCACAGCAGGCTGCTCCACACACGTTTTCCAGCACTGACCACTCTGGGAAAAGGCTCCCTCTCAGCAGTGAGCCGATGTGGTGGGGGAACACCCAGCCAGGACTGAGGTTGCACAAACCCTGGTGATTCAGAGACCTGACATGTTCCCAGGCTCCATCCCCCACGTATTCTGTGAGTGGTGTTACTGATTTCCCCATTGCTTTCTCTGCATCATAGGTGACTTCACCCTCATGTCCCCCATGCTACGGTGCCTGCTGAGCCCTCCCCACCCAGGGGCTCCTCCCTACCCACCACCATGGATGCAGGGGAGGTTGGTTGCCTTCCTCGCCCACCACTGTGCTGTGACACCATATCCAGGGGGGCTCTGAAAGTCTCTGGGAAGTCTCTGGGATCTCATTCCTGGGTGGCAGTAACCCATGTGGAGGGGGTCCTTGTTCCTCTTCAGGGACACTGAGCTTGACATGTGCATGTATTGCCTGGCCAGGAACTATTTTAAGCTCTTTGCATCTCTTCAGAGTCATCCTTAGTGACTGCCCCGGAAAACTCCATATCCTTCACAAGCACATCAACATGACGTACAGCAGAGCCCCCCCCCAACCATCCTTCCCCCATAATACCTGGTGGCCATAGATTCCTTGGCACAGACACCTGCACAGCTCTGCATGTGCTCAGCCCCGAGGCAATGGAGCCCTGGGGTCCCCTTTACATGGGGGCTGGGGGTGGGGGAGGTGGTGGGAGGAGACCTTGAGCTTCCACTGAGATTATCTGTGATCACTCAGCAATGAGGTCTGCCCCGCTGGGTGCAGCTGGGGGGGGGGAGCAAGCAAGGTCATTCAGGAAGTGACATTCTCTTGGGGCTCCAAAAAAAGCTCCCAAGGCTGTACAGCTGGCTTTCAGCTCTTGTTGGAGAAAAAAAAAGTGCAGTGCTGAGCCAAGCAAAATGGAGCCTGAGGGGTTGGAGGTGGTGAGAGTTATCTGTGGGTTCATCTCCATACCAGGAGGATTTCAGCTGGGCAAGGCAGCGGCTGCCCATGTCACTCTGACTGTCTTTGGCAGGTGACATGATGCATACAGCCCCAGCATCACCAGGTAATCTGACACAGAGGTGATCTTGTGTCCACAGCTGACATGAATCACAGATTTGCAGGGCCATTTCCATGTCCTTTTGTGATGCTGAACCTACATGAGCTCACAACCCTCCTAGGGAAACACCTGGCTTTGGGAAACTCCTACGGAGCTTTGCAGTGCTCTCCCAAAGCTCTTCAAACATCCTGTCACCCTTGCTGCTTCCCCACCCCACTCAGGCTGTGCTGGGCTCAGAGAAGCAAGACAAGATGAGATTTTCTGCTTAGCATGAAGCTTTGTTGCTACACTGCTTAATTCACTGCTCTGCTTCCTCTGGTGTAAGCTTTGGGACACAGCAGAACTTTCAGACACGTGCATAAAAACAGCCTGCATTATTTGTTGTTTTCAGCTTCATGACATCATGGTGTCCCAGCTGAGAGCAAGGCTCTGCTTTGCCAGGCACCACTCAAACCTCAGCCCCAGAGCATTTGCACCCGAGGAGCAGAAAGAATGTGAACAAGGGCAGTACATGATGTGCCCAGTTACTGTGCTTTTGCTGAGGCTGAGATGAGCCTCCAGGCATCATAGAATCACAGAATAGTTTGGGTTGGAATATATGTCAAAGACCATCTAGTTTCAACCCCCTGCCATGGGTAAGGACACCCTCCACTAGACCAGGGTGCCCAAAGCCCCATCCAACCTGGCCTTGAACCCTGCCAGGGATGGGGCTTCTACAAGCTCTCTGAGCACCCTGTGCCAGGGCCTCACCACTCTCATACCTAACCCTGCCTTCTTTCAGCTTGTAGCCATTGCCCCTTGTCCTGTCACTGCACTCCCTGGTGAACAGCCCCTCTCCCACTTTCCTGTAGGACCCCTTTAAGTATTGGTACACTGCAATTAGGTCACCCCAGAGCCTTCTCTTCTCCAGGCTGAACAAGTCCAACTCTTGCAGCCTGTCTTCACAGCAGAGGTGCTCCAGCTCTTTGATCATCTTCATGGCCTCCTCTGGACTCGCTCCAACAACTCCATGTTTTTCCTGTACTGGGGAGCCCCAGAGCTGGATGCAGCACTGCAGGTGGGGTCTCACCAGAGCAGAACAGAGGGACAGAATCCCCTCCCTTGATCTGCTGGCCACGCTGTTCCTTCTGAGCTGCCAGCACACACTGTATGCTCATGTTGAGCTTGTCATCGATCAGCACCCCCAAATCCTTCTCCTCAGGGCTGCTCTCAATCCATTCTCCACCCAGCCTGTGTTTGGGATTGCTTCAATCTGAGCTGAGCCAAAGGACCTCCTGCAGAACAAGAGTATGTATAATCAAAGGATAAAACCCCTGAAAAGCAGCATCAACTTCACATACGTTCCCTATTTTTCCTCTGCAAGGTACAGACATGACTACTGGGCTTGCTCCACCTGCACTGAACCCGACACGCAGGCAGCCGTGGCTTTGAGACGGAGATAAACTGTTCTGCTCTACAGCACTTGCGTTACCGCGCTGCTCCGGGGGCAGGAGGGAAACTTCTTCACAGTGAGGCACTGACCTGGAAAGGATAAGACACGTGGCCCCCATGTGCCCCTCTCCCTTTTCTTGCCAGGGGCGAAGGTGCAGCACCAGCTGTGCTTCATGCGCATCTCCCCATCCTACCTGCTGGTTATCTCACAGCCACCACTCTGGGTGTGGGGTTAAAGTCCTATTAAGCTCTTAGCCTTGCCATTGGCTGCTGAGCATCTCCCTTCCTAAGGTAAAAAGCAACGTTCTTCTGGCAAGTAAAAGTTCACAGAAAGAACTGGATTCTCTACAGGGAGACCCAACCTCATCTTGGCTCTGGACATCACAGAATCACAGATTCACAGAATCATAAGGTTTGGAAGGGACCTCCAGAGATCATCGAGTCCAACCCCCCTGCCAAAGCAGGCTCCCTAGGACAGGTCGCACAGATAGGCGTCCAGATGGGTCTTGAATATCTCCAGAGAAGGAGACTCCACCACCTCCCTGGGCAGCCTGTCCCAGGGCTCTGTCACCCTCACTGTGAAAAAATTCTTCTGCATATTGGTGTGGAACTTCCTGTGCTCCAACTTGAGGCCCTTGCCCCTTGTCCTGTCCCCACAGACCATTGAGAAGAGGTTGGCCATTTCCCCCATGTCCCACACTTCAGATATTTATAAACATTGGTCAGATCTCCTCTCAGCCTTCTTTTCTCAAGGCTGAACAGCCCCAGTTCTTTCAGCCTTTCCTCACAGGGGAGATGCTCCAGTCCTTTAATCATCTTCATAGCTCTTCACTGGACTGTCTCCAGGGGATCCCTGTCTTTTTTATACCAGGGAGCCCAGAACTGGACTGGCCTCACAATACTCCAGGTGGGGCCTGACAGGGGCAGAGTAGAGTGGGAGGATCACCTCCTTTCTATATCTAGTGTGGGTGTGTATATATATGCATCTCTATATACATGTTCCTGCAGGGAACATCTGCTCTTGGTAGACATTTCCCTTCCCAGTTTCCTGGAGATCTTAAGGAGGGCAGGCAAGGGTGAGACCTCCTACCCAAACTCTCCCTCACTCAGGGCATTCTTCGGGCTTTGTTGAGTTAACTTCCCAAATGATGTTAATGCAAGTGATAATTGTGGTTTCCATATGAAATGGAGCTGTGAAATTTCCCATGCAGTGCCTACGATCCCCTCACAGCAACACAACACAGAAACATCCTGTTTCTACAGGAGATGTGGAAGTGACGGTCTGTGAACAGAGAATGAGAAAGTCTGAAAGTAAATGAAGTCTGCCCTGTTAGCCTGGCTTCTTTTATTGCAATTAAGTCACGAGAAATGACTGCCCAGAATGCTTCTGCTTTCTATAGGATGAAGCAAGTGATGGTTCTGTAGCGCATTCTTCAACGTTTCCCAGTAAACAATTCTTCCCTCTTCAGGAATGTGCTTTGAGCAGCACCAAATGATTCAGGAAGACAACTGGCTTTTCCTTGCAAGTAGGAAAAGCCTTGAGTAGGGCTTGCTTTTGAAGAGAAGGTGGTTTCTGGTGGTAAACCAGGTCAGTGGATGTCTCTCCATTGCTTGCTCAGAATCCCACCACCATCTTACTGGAGACCCAGGGGTCTCTGGTTAACACGAGCAGTCACATTCACCAACTTTGAACAATAAATACCCTTCTTGGGTTTTTTTCTTTTTAACTCAGTTGCCAGTTCACTGACCTGGTTGATCTCCTGGGCCTGTATTTGCATGAGTCACGGGGTGGCACAAGGAGGAAAAAAGGAACCGAATGCAGGGAGATGAGGAGGAACCTCCCAAGACACTGCTGCCACCTAAAACACTTAACACGAAACTCCGCTCTCAGTCGCCTGCTTCCCTATTTTCCTTCCAAAGAGCTAGAGAAGTGGAGATGCAGCAACTTGGAGGTTAATAAGCAATTTATGTTCCAGCCAGTATGAACCAGTCTAGGCAGCGTGACTGGTGTTTGTCATTACAGAGGCTGTGGGATGGGATGGGGGATTTACAAATCAGCCATGCATTTTTGGATAATCTGTGGACTGCCTTTGGGTTCTGCATCAATAATACTAATTAAAAGTGGATGTAACTAATTGGAATTTATTCCACAGCAGTAACATGATTCACCTTATTGCCAACCCCCTGAGTCACTCTCCTCCAGATGATTATTTTTCTGCTTTTACGGATTTACAGAGTCACGGAATGGTTGGGGTTGGCAGGGACCTCTGGAGATCATCCAGTCCAACCCCCTGCCAGAGCAGGGTGACCCAGAGCAGGTTGCACAGGATTGTGGGTTTTGAATGTCTCCAGAGAAGGAGACTACACAACCTCTCTGGGCAGCCTGTCCCAATGCTCTGCCACTCTCAAAGTGAAGTTTTTCCTCATATTGAGATGGACCTTCCTGTGTTCCAGTTTGTGCCCGTTGCCCCTTGTCCTGCCACTAAGCACTGCTGAAAAGAGCCTGGCCCCATCCTCTTGGAATCCACAATTTATGAGTGTTGATCAGATCCCCTCTTGGTCTTCTCCTCTCCAGGTTAAACAGTCCCAACTCTCCCAGCCTTTCCTCATACAAGACATACTCCGGTTCCCTGGTCATCCTGGCAGCCCTCCCCAAATAGTTCCCTGCCTGTCTGAATACACTACTTCAGATGTGGCCTCTCCAGGGCAGAGTAGAGGGGGAGAAGAATCCCCCTCGACCTGCTGGCTATGCTTTTCTTAATGCCCCCCAGGACACCATTGGCCTTCTTGGCCATGAGGGCACATGCTAGTTCATGGAGAGCTTGTTGTCCACCAGGACTCCCAGGTCCTTCTCTGCAGAGCTGCTTCCCAGCAGGTCAACCCCTAGCCCATACTGGTGCTTGAGGCCATTCCTCCCCAGGTGCCAGGCCCTGCACTGGCCTTTGGTTCATCTCTGCCCAACTCTCCAGCCTGCCCAGTCTCACTGGATGGCAGCGCAGGTGTGTTGGCCACTCCTCCCTGTTTTGCATCGCCAGCAAACTTGCTGAAGGTACACTCTGCCCCCTCATCCAGCTCACTGACCAGACCAAGCACTGACCCCTGGGGCATACCAGGGCCTATAACTAGACCCTGGGCTTTGCCATCAGCCAGTTTTCAACCCACCTCTGACCACACATCCAACCCTCACTTCCTAAGTGGGTTTATGGGGATGCTATGGGAGAGTATCAAAGGCCTTGCTGAAGTCAAAGAAGACAACATCCAGCACTCCCCTTCACAATCTGGACACTTCCTTCTACACTGCTCATGGATCCAGCGTGTGCTGGTGCTGCCAGGGAGTTTCAAACCCTCTTCTAGCCCGAACACAACCAGCCCACTTGGCCATGCACCAGCAAAGCAAGACTTGTCCTGTATCTCATCAGAAAGCTGCACGTTTTTAACCCTGAAATCCCCTTTACCATCCACACATCTGGTGTTACCCACTTGTGTTACCACCTATTATTTGCCCAATTTAATTTGAATTAAATGCAGCGATGAGCATCCCAGATTTCTCTCTGGACAGCCTTACTGCATCTTGCTTTGCATTCTGAGCTCTCCTTGGATGAGGCTCCCCTTCCTTGACCTCCTGGGAAGAGTGGGAAGAGCATTTTGTTCCTGGGTTTGGTGGCCCCGGGGGAAGGCAAAGTCCAAAGCGGGGCTCTGCAGCACTTGCATAGCTGCACAGCCAGCTGTGGAGGAAGGTCCTCTCCCTGCACATGAGACGTGTGTCTCCTCCTGGGAACAGCAGTGCTGCCACTGCCACCCCAGCTCAGGGAGGGAAGCTCTTCTCCAGACTGATTCCCAGGCCCCCAAAGGTCATTGCTCCCTTCCAGCTCCCTTCTGCAATTAGATATGGAGAAAGTATGGGGAGAAGTCCACCTTGGCTGGCAGCAGAGACTTCTAGCTGGAGTCAAACTTCCTTGAAATCAGGCTTCTTGTGGCCTTCAGAAGGGTTTGGATGAAGCCCATGTTGCTGTTGAGCAAGACCACCACTCTTAAAATTTTTTTTTTTTAGTTTCTGTCATTCACAAGGGCTCTGTGCTGTTTGTTTTGCTGTGGCACTGGAACCCTCCCTTGCTTCATCTGCCTTCAGGGTGCCTCCAGAAGCTCTGGAAATTCTGGAAATGAAGTGTTTGAATGTTTCCCTCAGTGGGCAGCCAGCAATGTGGAGAGTCATACAGTGCTTTGATTTGGTGCACCCAAAGGAGCTGAGCTATCTGAAGGCACTCATAAGCCTTGGAGGCCATGATCAGCCTTACCTGCCTCCCCCATGGCTGCCCCAGTCTCTTGGCTGGACCTTGGATACACCCTGAAGCCTCATCTCTGCTCTCATCTCTTAGAAGAACCTTGGACTTAGGCTGCAGTCTTTCCAGTCCCCTCTCTCCCCCATGTCCTGCTCCTCCAGATTCCTTAGGTAGCCCTGGCCCAGTTTCCATTACTGGCCATGGCTGTTGATGGTTGCTGTGACCAGCACCCTACTCTGCCCACAGAAACGACACCTCCCTCATCTTTAGGAAGGAGGACGATGGAGGGAGACCCTAAAGCAACATGGTGTAGAGATGGAGCAAAACCATTTCCTTTGTGGTCCGACATGGTGCTTCCACCCATCCAACCAACCAGTCAGCCATCGATCCATCGATCCATCGATCCATCCATCCACGCATCCATCCATCCATCCATCCATCCATCCATCCCTCCATCCATCCATCCATCCATCCCTCCATCCACCCACCCATCCATCCATCCGTCCCTCCGTCCATCCATCCATCCGTCCATCCATCCATCCATCCGTCCCTCCGTCCATCCATCCATCCATCCATCCATCCATCCATCCATCCATCCATCCATCCATCCACCCACCCACCCATCCATCCATCCCTCCATCCCTCCATCCACCCACCCATCCATCCCTCCGTCCGTCCGTCCATCCATCCATCCATCCATCCATCCATCCATCCGTCCATCCATCCCTCCGTCCATCCATCCATCCATCCATCCATCCATCCACCCACCCACCCACCCATCCATCCATCCCTCCATCCCTCCATCCATCCCTCCATCCACCCATCCCTCCACCACCCCTCCCTCCCTCCCTCCCTCCCTCCCGCCCTGGCCCCGGGCGCTGGCCGGCCCGCACACGCCGTGCGGGAGGACAGCCTCACCGGCAGCACAACCGCGCTGGGCCCCGCGTTCCACACGCTCGGTGCGGGGGGCGCCGGGGCTGCCGGCGCGGTAGGTTCTCCCCCAGCCCCGGGGGACGGGCGGTGCCGCGGCGCGGGGACTCGGGGCAGAGCGCGGCGCTGCGCGGAGGGGGCGCCGTTGCGCGGCGGCTTGCGCGGCCGGGTGACGCCACAAAGGGCGCCCCGCCCCGCCGCGCCGCCCCACGTGCGCGCCGCCCCGCCGCGGCAGCGCGCAGCCGGCGGCCCCGCAGGCAGGTGGGAGCGCGGCGGGCGGCAGGGCCCCCGCCCCGCCCGGCCCCCGGCCCCGGCCCGCCGCCATGGGCGCCTGTCCCCGCCGGCCGCCGCCGTCGGCCCCCCGCCCCGCTGCGTGAGGCAGCGCGGCCGGACGGGCAGCGCCTCGCCCGCAGCCCCGCTGCGCGGCGGCCCCGGCTCCGGCCCCGGCTCCGGCCGCCACCATGGGGGCCGCCGCGGCGTGCTGGTCCGCCGCCGCGTTCGCCGGCTTCCTCACGGTGAGTGTGTGTGCGGGGCGAGGGGGGGGGGGGGGGGGCGTCGGTCCGCCCTTGCGCGCTCCGAGGGTGCAGCGGCGCCGCCCGCGCAAGGTCCGCGAGGGATGGGGGGGGCGCGCTGGGGATTGCTGCAGTGCGGGGCTGCCTCCCGCCCCTCCTGCCTGCTGCCCGGGGTGGGTGTGTGTGCGTGAGGGGGCGGGGGTGCTGCCCGGCTGCTGGGGCACAGGTAGGTAGGGGTGAGATTCGGGGGTGTGCGTGTCTGAGCGTCCTGCAGCCCCCGCAGCGCTGTGGGACGTGCGGTGCTGCCCAGTGCCCGCCCCGGGGGTGCTGCCAGCCCCAGCGCCCCCAAGCCCGGCAGCGGGCACCGGCTGGATGCCGTATCCTCTGCTCCATCCTCTCCGTGCCCGTTGTACTGCGGGCGGGCAAAGCACTGCATCCTCCCCGGAGGCATCACCCGGGGCCGTGCCGCGCCTCGGGCTCTGAGCTGATCCCTGTTTCGCCCCTGCCCCGCTCCGGGAGCAGGGCACTGCCCTAGGGCTTGTCCATCCCTCTGTCATGCCCTCCCTCCCCCCCACCTTCAGTTTTCTTGCCACTCTTCGGACGGGCAGCACAACTCCCCGGCAGCTGCCCTGGCTTAACGCGTGTCCCAGCGAGTTCACCTCCAGATTTACCTTCCCAAACGAAGCCCTTCCCAGCCAGAGGCTTTGGGGCTACTTCCCATCTTTTCCGGGGGAGAGAGACGGTAATTCGGTGTGTCAGGCTCACGCCGCAGCTGCTGCGGCTGGGTTGTGTAACCGGGGAGAGCACTTGCTCTTGAACTCAAGGTGGATCTTTGGGAGCTGATGCTGGCTCGGCAGGGACGCGAGTAAACAAGGAATAAACTTAACGCTGGGAGAGCATTAGCTGGGAGAAACAGCCTCCCTCGTCGTTTGGGAGGCAAAGGGTGACTTCATGCGGAACAGCCGGGGTCAGTGCAGGCTGCTGGCTGCTCCTGAGAGCCGGTTTCCGACAGGGAGAGGCGAGTGTGCCTGGAAGATGAGATGCTGATGGGGAGCTTGGGATACGGAGCTCCAGCTGGGATCCTGGAGGTCAGAGCTGGGACCCTGGAGGTCAGGAATAGCAGGAACAGAAGGGGAGTGGGGGGGAAACGGGTGGTATAAAGGTGAAGGGAAACGCGGCAGTGAACCTGTGGTGTATATTGCTTGTATGTGTGTGTATTCAAACCTCTGCCTGCACTGATCCTACGAGAGACCGAGCCACACGGCACAATTCCTGTCCGTCCCTGGGCTGGTGGGATGCTCCCTTGGCCACCAGCCCGGGCTACTTCTTCATCTGACATCTTCACCTTGGAAATTTCGAACGGCTCCCTTTGGCCCCAACAAGCAAGCTCGTGCCTTTCCAGCCTGGCAGGAGCGTGTTCTCATCGGTAGTTGGTGGCTCTGGTCCTGGCAGACCCGAGCTGCCTGGCTGCTTGTTTGTTGGAGCGATAGCCGCTCGGCAGTGGTTGCGTAAGGCTGGCGTTGGTCGTGCTTTCTCTTGCTTGGCGTGGCTTCGGGCGCCCACTGGCTGCCTCGGGGTGGTTTCTACCATCACCCCCAGCGCCCTCATCTCTCAAACCACCAAACTTCGCCTGGAGACTTTGGGGAGCCCGGGGGATTTCGTCTACTTGGAGCAAAACCGGGGGGGATGCTCGTCAGCCCTGGCCGGCACTGGCTGCGGGAATAGCTGCTGGGTTTCCTTTCATGGGGACCAGATGTGCTGGTGCTGCTGTTCTGGCACGCCTGGCTGCCTGCGTTTCGCTCTCAAGATGTAGTAGAGGGACTGCTGAGCAGGGTAAGCCCCGGACTCTCGGTTTCACAACCCCCAAACCAGCCGAAATAGCTGTATACTTTGCAAGAAGCAGAAACTTGTTTTGCTCTCCGATACCTCCCTCACCTACAACTTCTTATTTCTTTGAGTAACTCCGTCCTTTTTAAAGTGAGGGGGCAGGAGATGGGCTCCTCCAGGCAGCATAAAACTTCCAGGCCAGTTTATTTGCCTCCCTGTTGTGGTTTTTTTGGTTTGATTTTTTTGTTGTTGGTTTTTTGTTTTATTTTTCCTCTGATGTTGCAAGCAACTTCCCAGTGCAGGTCAGTGGAGAGTGCAGCTGGCTTTTTGGGAGGGCAGTGAGCTGTGTTGCCTCTCCTGACCTGTGCCAAGGCATTGCCGTGGAGCCAGCTGCCATTTCTTCTGAATTCTGCTGGTTTTGCTCAGAAATGGTTCCCAGAGTATCTAGTGCTGCTGGTCCCTCCTTGCTTACAGCTCTCTGCTTTGTCTGGGTCAGGTGCTCTGCATCTAGCTGACTTTTGTCTTTTTAAACTAATTTTTTAGGTTTATTGCCACCTCCCTGTAGGGCAGGTGGTGAGGTGTCAACCTGAGATGTTGGGGGTCTCGAGGTGTCACCCCATTCCGGGACACAAATGCCTGTTGATCCACCAATTTTCTGCCATCACATTGACTCACTGGGCCCTATTCCCTGGCACATCCCCTGTGCACATACTCAGGAAGCTCATGGACCTCCCCCCAAAACTGTTTAGCACCCAAATTACCCATCGGATCTCTGCTACAGCATGCAGTTATTTGAGAGGGTGCTGGATGCACGGCATAGATGTGATCATTGAGCTAGAATTATCAAGCTGGGTGGTGGTAAAGTGGTTCACACCCACATCAGCGGCAGGGTGCTGCTGTCTTGAGGGTGTGTTTACAGTCGGGCTTGAAGGTCCCCTTGTCTGAGCTGTTTTCCCAACGAGAGGAGGTGAAAACGGGAGCATCCCCCAGCCTGATGCGTGTTCCTCATAGCGTAAAACCTCTATGTGTTGGAGTAGCTAGAGGTAGCTGGGAACTGCCATTGTTGGTGTGGCACAGGGCAGTGATGCTGAGCTCTTGTGGACCCCAGCTGTCCCAGCCCAAGTGTTTTGGCTTCGATGTGGGAGCGCAGCTTCATGGAGAGCAGCGCCACGAATGCTTGAAACCAAATCCTCTCTCTAATGTTGTCTTGCACTGACTCCTCCTTTCCAGGTTTTTTGTTACCCTGTGCCCTTTCTTTGGTGTGGGAGGAATGAACTGAAGTCCAGTGGCTAAGCAGCGCTTGTGTCATTATTTGGGTGCTTTTGCCATTGAAGCTGGGTGTGTCAGCCAAAAAGGTCCTGTTCTGTGTGCTGCTGGGCAGTGCTGCGGGACCGCATCAGCAGGCAGCCCTTTCCAGTGAAGATTTCCTCCTGCTTCCTGGTCATCTGGAGACCCAAGTGGTGCCAAACATGAGCAACTGGATGTTTTTCAGGACCAGACACCCCAATCTGAATAAATAGCAGATGCTGACTGCTGCTTTGCTTTCTCCCGCTGGGACTTGCTGTTGTCCCTAAGCTTGGAGGTGTGTGCAGCTGAAGATGTTTAAAGGCACTAGTGCTGCTTTGCTTGAAAAAGGTTTAGAGGAAAAAAAAAAACCCACCCTAAAACCAAACAAAAAAAATGAAGCTCATGCTGTTATGGTAGCCTGCATTTCACTGGGTGAGTGATGGAAAGGTGCTGGAGATGGGGGAGAAAATGGAGAGCAGGATGGGACCCGTGGTACATGGATGCAGTTAGGGTTGTCTGTGGGTTTCCTGGGGCCTGGCTCGGTGCAGAGGGAGAAATCTGGATCTGAGACAGCAGCAGCACGCAGCTCATCCCTGACAAGGCAGGAGAGCCGCTACCTGTCCCAACACCCCATCCTGCCCGGCGGAGGCACGGGGAGGAGGATGAGTAACACAGGTGACCCCACACGCACACAACCTTGGGAGGCCAGATCCTGCCGCGCCTGGCTTGCTAATTCAGGGTTACGTCATGAAGATTACAGGCGGCAGGTTTCCTTAAAGCCAGCTAAGCGCTTTGTTAAATTGTGTCTTAGGGGAGGGGAAAATATAAACCCCATCCTGTAAGCCTTTGCTGCCTGCCAGGGCAGCCCCGCTTTTCTCTTTTTGTTTTAATTTGACGTACTGTAATTAGCCCAGGTCGCCGCAGGATCCTTGTCAACTCCTGTGGGCATGCCTGCTTCTGCCTGCTCTTTAATTGCTGCTTCAGGAGAGGAAGGGGGGTGAAGGGGGGAATAAGAAGGTGGTGGGGGGAAAAATTTAAAATGAAGTGTTTTGTACAAATCCTGAGCTGTGAATTATTTAGCAGGTGAAACAGAAATGTGCTCTGTGTTTTCCAGGAAGCAAGAGACTGCACCAAAAATGACGCGGCGCGGCTTGCGGCTCTGCCGCGATGTGCCTTCTGCAGAGTCATGTTGTTGGGAGGATTTTTTTCTTCTACCCCCCCCCCCCCCCCCCTCCCCTTTCTGAATATATTCTTGCTGGCCGGTAGCCCAGAATAGGTAGCAGAGCAGAAACGAGGGCTTGTATAACATAGCCAAGTGATTTATGTGTCTGGCCGTGCTGCTGGAAAGTGTTGAGTGTTTCTGGGCTTTCTCCCTTCGGTGTAGGAAAGCACCCTTGGAAATCTCGGGGTGTCGTTAGCCTGTTCTTCTTGCCCTCCTAACTCAGCCTGCGGCTGGTTGAAAGTGTTTCCTCTATTGCTTCGTGTGGCGTATGAGGTTGCATCAGCCTTTCTTCTGAGATGCCTTTTGTTCATGGTGCCTTATCTCTGCTGGCGTAACTCCATGTTAAATCTGTGGTCTTCTGGAGGAAGCAGAAGTCTTGCTTGGTAGAGGAGGCTTCTTTTGGAGATGGGGCAGCCATGGTGTGAAGGAATTAAGGGAATAAAGCCCTGGGATTGGAAATAAACAGCTTTGTGGCCATCAGCTAGCCAAACCTAGCTGGGTACAGTTCAAGAGTCTGAAAACCAGAGACCTCTTACTTGTATCTGATGCAACAAGGAGCTGAGCTACAGCAGAGCTCCTCAGAAACAGTGTTGGGTTTTCTCTCCAGCTGCTAACGCATCTGGTTTACAGTGGGTTTGGATGCGGTTGGAGGTGTGAAGCGGGACATCCCTTGCGATGTCACCAAAGGGTGACAGAACTCTGGGACAGGCTGCCCAGGGGGGTTGTGGGGTCTCCTTCTCTGGAGATATTCAAGACGTATCTGGATGCCTACCTGTGCGATATGTCCTGAGGAACCTGCTTTGGCAGGGGGGTTGGACTCGATGATCTCTGGAGGTCCCTTTCAACCCCCAATGATTCTGTGATTCTAACCCTACACTTGCATGGGGTCATACCAGTCATGGAAGGGCTGAGGGGCTGAAAAATAATCCAGAAATACTTGCTAGCCTAGATTCCATTCTGGCCTGCTGTCTTTGGAAAAGCAGCTGAACACGTGCAGATTCCTATGTGCAGACGGTGACAGCTTTGCAGGTCAGAGCTTCCACCTGCGTGTGGCTTTTGTCATCTTGGCAAGCGCCTGGCTCATGCTGGAGCCTCTCAGCCTTGAAACACAAAGCTGCTCTGAATTCTCCTGGGGTGGCCAGGTAGCACGTACTGCTGAAACACAATTAGCAGTATTTACCGCCCTGGCAGGGTGGCAGTGTAAATGATGCTTACTCTCACTGAGAAGTGTGGTGTCAAATTTAAGGAATTATAATTGCAGCTGGTGATGTGTCCGGAGAGCATGCTGCTGTCTGCACCCGTTCTCTTCCACGCTGACCTCCCTGAGGTCCCTCCCCTGGGTGTAGAAACATCTCTGTGGTCCTGCAGCTCTGGGAGACTCTGTGGTCCTGTGAACAGTCGCTGGCAGAGGGGACTCTGTAGTACGCTGTTGTTGACTAACACCTGCTGTGTGTCTTCCAGCTTCTCATGCTCCTTGGCACTGCTGCTGGTCAGTCGAAGCTGACCTCGGAGCAGAATGCCATCAGCCTCTCCCCTGGCAAGTACCGCCACCTCGACCGTGCCACCAACAAAGAGCTGATCTGCGACAAATGTCCTGCGGGAACCTACGTGTCTAAACACTGTACAAAGAGTACCTTAAGAGAGTGCAGCCCTTGTCCAGACGGGACTTTTACGAAGCATGAGAATGGCATCGAGCGGTGCCACCCTTGCAGACAGCCCTGCGAACTGCCAATGATCGAGAAAACCCATTGTGCTGCCTTGACTGACCGCGAGTGCACTTGCCTGTCTGGTACGTTTCAGACGAACGATACCTGCGTCCCTTACACGGTGTGCCCGGTCGGCTGGGGCGTCCGCAAGAAAGGAACCGAGACAGAAGACGTTAGGTGCAAGCCGTGCCCTCGTGGTACCTACTCTGATGTGCCTTCTAGTGTGATGAAGTGCAAAACGTACACTGACTGCTTTGGGAAAAACATGGTAGTCATCAAGCCGGGGACAAAGGAGAGTGACAATGTCTGTGGTTCTCCAGCGTCTCTTCCAAACACGTCTTTGACTTCGTCAAGCACCGAAGTGGGTGAAGAGCCCTATGAAGTTCCACCAACTGCTCATCTTCCCAAAGGTAATGTCTTCCTGCTAAAACACAGGTGTGGTTTTGGCTATGGGATTGTGTTTCTGCCTTGGTCAGGCTTAGCTTTAGGCTGTTGAAGGGCAGCATGGTCTAAAGCATGGGTGGTGCTTTACTTCTTGTCTAGAAGGCAGCTCCAGAGTCCGTCAGGTTGCTCTCACTTGTGTTAAACCATGTTTAATAATACTTTCACTGAGACTGTAGTCATGACTGGACATGGCTGTTCTACTCTAAGGGTAATGTGATGTCCTTTGAGTCCAGCACCTTTTCACATCTTTGTGTTGTGCTGGCACAAGTCTTCATGTATTTGTGGCAAATCTGAGTTGGGATGCAGCAGGAAAACCCTGAGGGAAGAGGATCTTTGTCCCACCAGGCTCTTTCCCTGTTGGAGTTGCTGCTTCCATGCCCATGCATTCCCTGCTGCATCTCACTGTGTGCTGTGCTGGCATGAATGGGAACCGTGGCCACAATGGCCCTCTAGGAGCCTATGCTGTCCTGTAACTTTTTTTCTTCAATCTCTAAGGTTTCCATTAATTATCACCAGTGGGGAGAACCACTGGTTGACTTCCCTAGTCTCTTGCTTAATTGGAAGTGATACATCCTCACAGTCCTTATTGAGATGCTGGGGCTGGCAGCAGTGGTGTTGTAGAGCCCCATTTGAGGTGATGCTCAGCACTCCTTGGGAAGCAGCTTTCTTACAGTATCTTGATGGGACATTGTAATCTAAAAAACAAAACACAACTCTTGATGGCCTGAAAATAGAACAGCAGGGAAGTGTTGACAGTGGTAGACTCCCAGTGCTTCTCCTTTATTAGGTCTCAAAGCTTGATATGATGTTGGTGTGTCACTGGGAGAGGACAGGAGGGTGTTCCCTGAACTTTGAAATCAGCTGTAGACAATTAGGTAAAAGTTAGTGTTTTCCTTGTTTATGTCCTGCTCAGAGTGTGTTGGGTAACCAAGTCAGAGTAAAAAACAGGTTACGGATGGTTGCACCCACTCTGGCTCAACTGGGATGAGACATGATCTTCAAAAGCCAGGTTTCCAAAGTAAGCTCTAGAGTTTGCCACGACAGCCCTTCCTGTCTCTTATCAGGCTTTGGTCATGCAGCTGGCTGTGACCCGAGACGCTGGTTGATAAGAAAACCCAATATAGATGGGGAGGTTGGGTTGCTTTTCTTGCTTCAGAAACCTGCTTTGTAGTTGATGCAAAACTCTGATCCTTGTGGGTGCCGATAGTTTCTGCTTCCTTAACAAAACCCAGTAGAGAGGCAACTCAGCCAATGAGTAAGTTTTTATGTGCTTCTAGCCCAGATACCTAATTTCCCACATTTGGAGTGAAACCCACGTTTATAAACTTAAGGAACCTCAAAGTTGTAGGCTTTCTGAGAAGTGCTCAATGTGGGACCAATGCAGATCAACAACAAGCCTTTAATCACATGGGTGGGTTTTTTTTAAACAAACTGCCCCAGGCCTTAACCAACAGAGGTCAATTTTATCTTGAACCTACCTCTGTAACTGTACCCATCTGTTCTCAGAGCCAAACCTCGACTTCACCTCTTCCCTTGCTCGCTGCCTGGCGTTGGGTTTCTGTCTGCTGGCCAAGCAGATGCTCAGGCAGGTCTTAGACTGTGACATGATGCCGTATCGCGTCTCAGGTGCCATGACACTGAACTCTCCTCTCCTTTCACAGGTTTGAACTCTTCAGCTCCTGATTTTGTCCCCTCTCCCGTGCCACGCACATCCAGTGACACGGCAGACCCATCGGGCTACTACAACGAAACCTCAGCCAACGAGACGGACGGTACCAGAAGGACCCTCGCGGGCTCCAGCACTGCTGGCCAGGCACAGAGCTACCGACACAAGCAGACAAGCCAAGCACTGGAGAAGCAGCCGTCGCTGGAGATGGCAGGGGGTGAGAAGTCCAGCGTCCCATATAGGCCCCCCCGGCGAGGTCAGCAGAACGTCCACCAGCACTTTGACATCAATGAACACTTGCCATGGATGATCGTCCTCTTCCTGCTGCTGGTCTTGGTGATTATCGTTGTCTGCAGCGTCAGGAAGAGCTCACGGACTCTGAAGAAAGGACCCAGGCAAGATCCCAGTGCCATTGTGGAAAAAGCTATCATGAAAAAGTCCACCACCCCAACGCAGAACAGGGAGAAGTGGATCTATTACTGCAACGGGCATGGTGAGCAGTCGCGACGGGGGGCTGTCATTGGATGTTCTCTGTGCCATCCCATGCGGTGCTTTGGAAGGGCTGCCCTCATGGCCAGTGTCAGATTGCTTTATTTGATTGTTGGGTCTTGTAATAAGGATAAAGCCCATAAACTCGTTCCTCAGATGTGTCTTTATCCTTGGCTTATCCTCATCTTTCTTCCCATGGTGTGTCCCTGCTCCTGAAGGAAGAGTTGATGGAGGGAACGTCACCCCAGCTCATCTCCTCCCTGCCCATCCTTGGGTGAAGGGGCTTCCGTAAAGGGGCTCCTGTTTCTTTTTATTCTTCCCCTTTCCACTTTTCTGTTTTAGTCCTTATCTGTGACTCAGATGTGGGTCTGGTTGTCTTTCATGTCATCCCTTCCCCCCCGCCCCGCCCCATTTCTGGAAGACTGCGTCCTCCCCCACCACTTAGCAGTGCCTCATTTTCTGGTTCTTAGCCCTAAATCCTGACTGCTGACTTGTGTCCCTAGCCCTTTGCCCATGCTGGAGCCAGAAAGGCTGTCCTTAAAGGCTGTGTTGTGGAGGTGTACAGCTCCATGAGTGCTGCGAGGTCTACCTGGGGGCTCTGCTCTGTAGTGTTTTCTGTTCTTTTGGTGGATGACTTGCTGTCAGCTTTTTGATAGGACTTTAAAGATCCCCTGCTGGGGTCATTACATTGAAATTTGTAAAAGTCAGTAATGGTGGCATGAGCATAAGCCCAGAGCATCCACGATCTCCCTAGCAGGACTCATGGTTATTCTTCTGCAACTCTGTGGTGGCAGTTTTGACCCCCTCCCTTATCCTGTGTAGACAGTCAGCACTGATGAGTCCTTAGTTTGGGTTGAGGTTGCTCAACCTTAAACAACTGTTCACAATTAACCTTTAGAAAAGCACTTTTAACAAGGGGGGAGGCCAAACAAAGAGTGGATTGAAAAAAGATTGGAAGGTTTGAGACATCAGTTCTTGATGAAAGTCATCCTTGAGTGCTTAAGTACAAAGCAAAGAAGGCTTTGAGTAGGGCGTCTTCTGTCCTGTACTCTCTTCTCCTTCCTGCTGATTAATAGACCTACACTTTGTTTGTCTTTGTTAATGCATTTATAGAACCAGTAAGATCTTGCTGGAATTAGTTTTGTGCCTTGTTTGTGTTACCAGTTTCCTTTTAACTCGTTAGAATTCTTGAGGTTCAGTTTCTTGAGCTTTTTTCCTTTTGTGATTAACTTTTTCCAATAACCCCTGCACTCCACTGTCCCTACAATCTGTGGTACCCAAAGTGGTGTCCTTGAGGTGTTGGCAAGTGATCTTGCTGCAGTGGGGTTGCAGAGCCATATTAAACATCCTTATTTGTGGGCATTACCAGAAACACAACATGGCTTTGGCTGTGGTTCATTGGCCAAAAGTGGCTGGTTGTTACTAGCAGGAACTTATTTCCCCATGACCTTAATTACAAGTTGGTTGAATTTCACACTTCATGTTTTGGGGTTTTTTTTTTTTCCTTTTTGAGCAGTGGATGTTGTTATCTTGGAGCAGGGATGGGTTTGAACAGGGTGGGGAGCGACCAAGTGCAGGGACTGGGCCAATTTGCTCTGAGTGGATGCAGCTCTGGTTTCTAAGGTGACATTTCAGACCCCGTGCTGCAACTGTCCCTTCTCCTGGAGGCTGTTGGAGCTGCATTGTTGGGCAGTGCTGTGCACTTGGTCACCAAGCATGGTTCAGGTTAGAGAAGGGTGATAGGTAGTGAGGCTCTGCTTAGCCCATAACCCTACCTCCCAGATCTTGTCATCCTTTGGGGCACAGCGTTCATGGGTCATCCTGTGCTTCCCAAGGTGAGTTGTTGCAGTCTCATGTCATCCAAGGGCTACAGGGTTGATGAGGGGACTGAGCACCTCTCTTATGGGGAATGGCTGAGAGAGCTGGATCTGTTTAGTTTAGAGAAGACCAAGAAGGGATCTCATCAGTACTTATCAATATCTAAAGGGTGGATGCCAAGAGGATGGGGGCAGACTTTTCTCAGTAGTGCTCAGTGGCAGAACAAGGGGCAATGGGCACAAACTGGAACACAGGAAGGTCCATCTCAACATGAGGACAGATTTCTTTGCTGTGAGAGTACCTGAGCACTGGGACAGGCTGCCCAGAGAGAGGTTGTGTAGAGAGATTTGAAACCCACCTGGATGCTGTCCTGTGCAACCTGCTCTGGGTGATCCTGCCTTAACAAGAGGGTGGGAGTAGATGATCTCCAGAGGTCCCTGCCAACCCCAACCGTTCTGTGGCTGAGAGCCTTGAGCAGCCGAATTCGGTTACAGCATCAAACCCACTTGCTCAGCTGGATGTAACAGCAAAAACCACACTTAGCTGATAAACTGGCCCAGCGTCTGATCACGCTGCTGAGGTCTGGAAGTGAATTGCCCTGTTACTTGGGGCTCCTGGCTGGGTGGTTTTGCACATCCCTCCCAGGCGTTCTTGCAGCAGTCACGCTGGTTGCGTGTTGACATGGGTGGCTTCCTGACTTCCTCCTGCCACCGAGTGTCCTCAGCTGAACTTTGTGCAGCGAAGGCCAGCGGACAAGCATGAACAAATTAATGCTTTGTCTTGCTTTTAGTCCAGCTCTGGTGTTGCCTCAGTCGCGTTGCGTTAGCTGCAAGGGCTTGGCTCATTACTTGCTGGTGGTGCTCTGTCGTGTCAGGCGTGGAAATTGTTCTCGTCCTCAGCGGTGTGTAAAGCCCCTATTTGGTTTTCCCGTTGAGATGTCTGGCTCTTAAGGCTGTTTACTTGAAACAAGAGAAGATGTAGTGTTGTAGAGGAATTGACCTTTTATTTAATAACCGACCACACAGCCAAGGCAGACTGCAGAGCTGCAGCATCATGGCGTAGCTTTCTGCTGCTCCAGCAGTGTGCCCAAGTCACTCTTCCTCCTGAAGCAGCGTTTTGGCAAGGGTGAATACAGCCAAGACCAATCTTTGGGCTGTTGCGGAGAGGGAATCTTTCTCCTCCTGTGCTGTTATCACAGATCCTGCCATGGTAGGCAGCCAGAGCAAAGCCTCCATAGATCACAGAATGTTAGGAGTTGGAAGGGACCTCAAAAGATCATCTAGTCCAACCCCCCTGCCAGAGCAGGATCACCTAGACTCGATCATACAGGACAGCATCCAGGTGGGGTTTGAATGTCTCCAGAGAAGGGGACTCCCCAACCTCTCTGGGCAGCGTGTCCCAGGGCTCTGTCACCCCCACAGGGAAAAAGTTCCTCCTTACATTGAGATTGAAGATGTGAGGACCACAGCTGCTCTCCAGTCTTTCAGGTGCCAGCCTAGTTTGTGGTTGCAGACCAGGGGTGTGGAGGGCAAGCACTTATGTTTAAATCATCTTCTGAGGTTAGGGGTGAAGCCTCATGCCCTGGTGCTGGCAGTGTGCTGAAATCCATATGGCCTCCCCACCTATATATTGGCTGGTCGTGCCAACAGGGAGTTAGGGTGTGTTTATTGCGGGGCAAAGCCTGTGTATGTAGCCGTTACGCACAGACTCCCCCCGCTTCCTCCTAGTTTACCATCTCCTCCCTCCTAATCCTTTCAGTAAACAGCTTTAACCTTTGAAAGGGAAGACCAGGTCTGACGTAGGTGCTGCTCAGAGGAGCTGTGCTTGGGCGGCTGCCCTTACGCTGGCACCCTGTGCACCTCCCATAATGCCAGAGAGGAGCACAGCTGGTGTTCCAGGGCTTTGCCCATTTAGAAGGCTTTATTATCAATTTTTATTGCCGATTTCTTTAAACCCATCGATTCTGGATGAAGCACGGTCAGGGAGGCACCAGCACCACTCAGTGCTGGAACAAAGACATCTCTCTGTGACTGGGCTCCTTCCCAAAAGAGGAGGACTTTTGGGTGGAAGCGGCAGCTCTACCTCTTGCCCAGATCCTGGTGCACTTGATGTACTGAATTGCTTCACCAGTTTACACGTGAGACCCTGGGCAGCGGCTGTTGCCATGGGGCGTTTTGCCTTTGCTTATCTTCCCCTGAGCTGGTGTCTACGCCCTGTGCTCTCTCTGATCATAATACGTGCCCTTAAATAACAGCCCAAACCTAAAAATAGCAGTGGCTTGGGAGGCCGGTGTTAAAACAAGACCCGTGTCCTTAACATGGACACGTTCCAGCCAAGACAGCAAATGCTGGTAATTCTCACTGGATTAAACGGTTCAGAGGTCTAGGAAGAGCTTGTGATGACTAATGTCCTGAGTTAGCAGCCAGTCTACCTCCACGTCTGTCCCCACGCAGGGACTCTCCCAGGTCTTGTCTGTGCAGGACCTTGAGGGTGGAGCAGCACCAGTTGTGGTTGGAGAAATTTGGCTTCTTGCTGCTTCAGCTGGCTCTTACTTTCTGGCCCTGCAGGTGGGAATCCAAAGGGGAAAACCAGTTTGGTAAAGACTTCCCAGGAAATTAGTGGGGTGTCTTAACGGTACTGGGATGATGACACTCTGTGGTTTTCAGCTTGTGTGACTACTTTCTTTTAGAAGATGAAGAACAACCTACAAGCTGGAAACACTCTCTTCTAAACAGTCCCTTTATTTTAGAATCATAATGAATAATAGAATTAGAATCTGTAGAATCATAGAATCACTTAGGTTTGAGGAGACCCTTTAGTTGTAGAGAGCGATAAGGTCTCCCCTCAGTCTCCTTTTCTCAAGACTAAGCCGTTCCTCTCAGTACTTGTGCTCCAGACCCTTCACCAGCTTCATTGCCCTCCTCTGGATGTTCTCCAGCATCTCAACATCCTTCCTGTAGTGAGGGACCCAAAACTGGACACAGCACTCAAGGTGTGGCCTCACCAGAGCTGAGTATAACAGAGCTATCACTTCCCTACTCCTGCTGGTCACACCATTCCTGATACAGGCCAGTATGCTGTTTGTCTTCTTGGCCACCCAGGCACACTGCCTGCTCATTTAATTTCATTTCTTCAGCTGTTTGCAAAGGCAAGGAGTTGAGCTTGTAATAAATGGAGCCTGTCTCTTGAATCTCTTGGAAATGCCAAATTTGGTGTCAGTCTCTGACAAGCATGAAGATGAGCCTGAAATCATCTTGCAGAAATCACTGATGGTGTTGTCTGTCTTTGTCTTTCACCTATTGAGTAGCAGAAGATGAAAGGCAAGAGACTCGGTAAAATCTTACATCTTGGGGTAAAACCTGTGTGAAGAAGTAGCTGTGTGACATGATGTACTTAGAGGCAAGAAGAGAATTTGGTGGGATTTGATAGGGGTTTTTTTTGGGAGTTGAAAGACTGGAGAGCGGATTTTTTGCAGTGCTTTGCCTGGCATGAGATGCCACATCCCTCTTCATTTTTCAAGTCTGGTAATTTCATGTTTCTGCAGTGGGTTGTGAGAGGGAAGCCAGGAAGCCTCTGGTTAAATAACCAGAGAAATAAACTGTTGGGCAAAAAACTGTGGTGTGACTGCAGGTGCTGGAAATGGCTGAGGATGGTGGGGAGGTGAAGGGTGGCACTGGAAAGGTGGGGAGTGTCAGGATTTGGAGGTCTTGGTTGCTCAGCTGTTGACCCATTTGCCATTGTGTGAGGAGCCAGGGTCATCTTGGCTGGTGATTCATAGGGAATAGTCCCTGGTTTGAAGCTCTGTTGTTGTAGGATCAGGGCTGGGCTTGAGCTTGGCCAGCTCCAAAGAGAAGTTGGTGAAGGTGTTGAAGAGGGTCCAGAAAGCCTGGTGCCGTGGAGGACCTCATTCTGCACTGCAGCTCTGAAGCATCCCCACATGGGTATAGCCAACGTGTGTGTTGGCAGTGTGCATGGGGATATCTGGGGTTATTGCAGACTTGTCTTCACGTGGAATCAGATACTCGTTTATGGTTAGTGTTGGAAGATGCTTATCAAGTGAAATTATTTTATAGGGAAAGCACACTGACTGAAAAAGCCTACACATAACTGTCATCTTTTCTATGGATCTCTATCACCTAATGAAGGGAGAGCAAGTGAATGAAACAGCCCAGCAGTGGATATTCTTCCTTAGCCTGGTGTCATTCTCCACTCAATTACTACCCAAAATAAGGAAACCCACCAAAGGGTGGCACGCTGCTGGTGTACAGGGTGACTACCTAGCACTGGATGCTACTTTAGAATCCCTCCTTAGTGCTTGTATGGGTAAATGAGGTGAAAGCCACATATTTGCGCTTGATGTTTGGGTTTTTGTAGGGTTAGTTTTGCCTTTTGATCAGCTGGTCACAGCTTGCTGGCAGGAGCATCATGCTGGGAGGCAGAGCGAGGATGAGGAACTGCTGTGGATCTGCACAGGGAGGAAAGATGGGGTTAAAAGCTTCAGCCTGTCTCAAACTGTTGTGGCCTCAAGGTTTTGTGCTCACACCACAGGGTAGGGCAGAGTTAGCCAGCAGCATCTCATGAGGGCAGGTGTGCCCATTGCTGCTGGCGTAATTTAGTAATTGCAGTTACACCTAGAGAGGAGCAGCCCTGGGCTTGTGTACAAACCTTAATATGACTCAGGCAGAGTGTGAGATGTGGCATCAATGTCTGTCTACCTGCTGAAACAGAGAGGCAGAAGGTGTTGCCTGGGTTTACATGGGTTTATTTGGGTTTTGTTTTTCAGAACAGTCTTTCTGGCATCTGTAGTGTAATGATATGCAGGTGATTGCTGGTCCTCTAATGTTGGCATGCCCACCTCTACAGAGGGAGACCCAGGCAGAAAGGGAGCTTGTTACATTGGAAGGGGTACATATGTGCTGGGCACGATGAGGAAAATGGATGTTGTGATACTGCTGAACCTTAAAACAGGATTGCTTCCTCACTGGAGCATCTTTGGTTGTGTGGGAGCTCTGTGTTACGTGCTGTGCTTGCTCCAACTCACTTCAGAGTGGAATGAAGCAACTCTTGGTGCAAACCTTGGTTGTGGAAGCCTTAGGGTGACATCTGATGTGTTTGAAACACCATCTTCCTCAAACTACTCAAAACTTGGCTCAGGTTTGCCCCAAACTCAACCTTGACCCTTTGGGAAGCTGTGTGGTTTCCAAAGGGTGTATGCAGGAGCTGATCAAGGCTTTATGGTTAAAGGGATCCCCGGAAAATGCGAATGAGGGAGGCCCCTGCTCTGTGTAAAGAGTAGGAAATGTAATCATGTGCAGGTTTATCATGTGCTCCTCAGCCTTACTGGATTAGCAGGCCTGAAGACGGGTGCTTGATCACTTCCAGTGTTTATCGCTGCACAAGCCATTTCTCTACACTATTTGCTCCAAAATCTGTTCTAAAAATTCCCCCCAAAACCAAACCACCAAACTAACCCACGGTCCAAGACCCTGGGCGGGCCTTGGATTAATTAAATAAGGAATCCGGATTTGTGCCTGCTTGCTAAGGTGTGGGGCCGACTGTTGGAGGCAGGGCAGCTCTGCGGGCAGAGGGGGGGACTGTTCTTGTAGGAAAAAAACCCACACCAAGCTGGGTTTGGTTTTGGGGTTGTTTTTTGCCTGAAACTTGGCACTGATTTCTGTATTTCTGTGCTGGGAGGGCTGTGATGTCTCACATTGGTGAGGCTTGCACATATAACTCCTCAAATAACAAGGCAGATAATTTTTTTCCCCCCTGCTTGCCAAGGCTTCACTGGGAAGCAGGGGAAAATGCAGGAGGCAAATTTAATCCTTGGGTTGGCATCTGCAGGTGTCTGGATATTTATATGGCCCTGGTTGCAGCAGTGTGCTTGCTCAAGGGTTACCAGCTGTCTGAGAGGGTTGCAGTGAAGATTAACTCTGTGAAAGCTGTTAAAAATTTAGTAATTACATAAAATACACTGGCTGTTTTCTTTTAAACTGAAGGAAGAATGATGCTGGTGTAGGGAGACACATGGGGAGAGCATCCTGGGGTGCTGGGCCAGAGCTTGCCCAGGAGGGTCACACCAAAGATGCTGTTACAGAGGTGACTGCCATATAGCGTGTGTAGAATCATAGAATGGCCTGGGTTGGAAGGGACCCCAAGGATCACAGAGTTCCAACCCCCCTGCCACAGGCAGGGCCACCAACCTCCAGCCATGGATCTACACAAGGTTGCCCAGGGCCCCATCCAACCTGGCCTTGAACACTTCCAGGGATGAAGCATCCACCACCTCTCTGGGCAGCCTGTTCCAGCCCCTCGCCACTCTCTCTGTAAAGAACCTCTCCCTGATATCTAATATAAACCTTCCCTCCTTTAGCTTTACTCCTTTCTACCATTCCGTGGTAGGAAGGGAGGTCTTGTCTTGTGCTGACCCACAAGTTCCTGGGTCCAAAATATGTTTGTAATGGTATGTGGTTTATTACAGGCCTTCCTCAACTGCCTGGCTTGGTTATTTTCCAGAGAGTGTGTGGGAAGTGTTTGTCAGGAGTCTGTTTCCTGCCCTGCAAGAGTTTTGGTTTGTTGGTTTTTTTCCTTAAAGAAAACCCCAAACATCACCATTTAATGGTTTGCTGTCCAGACATCACTTGAAGATGTGAATCACTGGCTCCTGGTAGGGGCTGATACCAGCGCTGTTCTCCATGGGAAAATTAGCAAATAGCTAATGAGTCTGAGCTAGTAAGCCTGTCCTTTCCTCCTGTGGGGACAAAGGCTCTTGTTAAAGCCTTTGTTTGGGATTGGAAGGGACCTCAAAGCCCATCTAGTTCCAAGCCACTGCCATGGGCAGGGACACCCTGCACTAGCCCCAGGTGTCCAAAGCCCCATCCAGCCTGGCCTTGAACCCTGCCAGGGATCCAGAGGCAGCCACAGCTTCTCTTGGCACCCTGTGTCAGGGCCTCCCCACCCTCACAGGGAAGGAATTTTTTCCTCGTATGTAATCTAAATCTACCTTCTTTCAGTTTAAAACTGTTCCATGTCCTGTCACTCCCTGCCCTTGTAACCAGTCCCTCTCCACCTTTCCTGTAGCCCCTTCAGGTACTGGAAGGTGCTGTGAGATCTCCCTGGAGCCTTCTCTTCTTCAGGCTGAACAAGCCCAACTCTCACCCTGTCTTCATAGCAGAGGTGCTCCAGCCCTTGGATCTTTCTCATGGGCTCCTCTGGACTCAATCCTAACAGCTCCATGTCTGTCTGAAGACCCCAGAACTGGATGTAGTTCTCCAGGTGGGGTCTCACCAGAGCAGAGCAGAGGGGCAGAATCCCCTCCCAGACCTGTTGGTCACTCTGCTTTTGATGGAGCTCAGGACACAGTTGGCTTTCCGGGCTGCAAGCACACATTACTGGACCACATTGAGCTTCTCATGCCCTAACACCCCCAAATCCTGCTTCTCAGGGCTGCTCTCAATCCCATCATCCCCCACCTAGCCTGTATTGATACTGATTGCCCCAACCCGTGTGCAGCATCTTGTGCACCTTCCAAAGCTCCTCAGGGTAGGACCTGAAATATATTTGCAGAGGAGAAATAAAAGTTTCCAACAACCTTCCCTTTTTTGCTGGGGGTTGGTAAATGGTTTAAATTTTGGCCAGGTATTTCTGTTTGGTATTTGGGCTTTCTCAGTCCTGATTTGCCCCAGCCGTGGTGTCTTGTCAAGCGAAGTTTGGATGTACCGCATCCTGGCTCGCTTGTGTGTGCAGGATCTGCCTGTGTGCTCAGAGGTAAAAATAGGCTGCTGTGGCTGTGTTTCGCATGAGTCAGGAGGATATTTGGAGGAGGTAGGTGGGCTGAGCTCAGCAACAGAGCTGGGTTTGCAGTGATTCGGGGCTTTTATGTGAATGTAGGGGAGGGTTGGGCCGCATCACCACAGTTCTTCTGTCTGACGTGTCGGTGCCCTTGGGCTGTGCTCTCTACCCGTGATGCTTCACCCTTAAGATCAGTGCAAGAGCTGAAAGCCAGCCAGCATGTCACAGTCAGGATTTGTCACTGCATGTGGTCTGTTGCCCATCTCTGGGATACCTGCATCAGTGGGTAGGTTGTTGAAGCATCAGGAACTCCAACTTGGAGTGGTTCTGGGATAGTGGAGGTCAGTTCCCACATATGTCATGGGTGGACTGGTGGGGCCTGTCCCTGGTGATGAAGGTCTGGAATGTTGAGTGTCCTGAAATTCAGTGTTTCTGAAGATGCATGCAGCTGGCTTGGGAACCCTGGGTAGATGAGCCGCTTACTGTATGAGCCCATGTGTGCCACAGGTCCAGGGGGATCTCCTGAGCTTTACTTTCTAGCTGTACAGACTTGAACTGATGCTGTGTTTAATCTTTTTCTCTGTGTGATGTCCATTATTGGTGGGATGGGAGGACACATGGCTTGGGAGGGCTTTGTAGACTTGAACGTGGGATTTTTGCTTAAAGGCAGCAGCTTCTCAACACAACCACTCATCTGAAAAATACCAAGTAACTTGGTTTGAGCTCTGAAAATGAAAATAATGACAGCTTTTGGTGTGTGAGAGGGTGGGGAGAGGAAGGAACTGAAGTATTTCTGTGGCTGCTGTGGTTACGCTTTGCTGTATCTGCTCCTAGGTGCCTGGGTGTAGCCTTCTGTTAGGGTAGATCTTCCTCTCTTGAGTTTGCTTGAAGATGTGAAATCATGGCTGAGAAGAGAAATGGTCTCTTGCAGGTGTTGTACATGAGCGTGCCAGCACTGCAGGTCACGTGCTGCATCATGCTGGCTTCTTGCTCTGCTTGTGGCCCAACAGTTGCCCAAGAACTGGGTGCACATCCCACCTGTCAGTTAGCATGGCTACAGGAGATGGGTGAGGCTTGTCCAGACCAAGCTCAAGAGAATCAGCCAAGTCCCATGTTCTTGTGTGATGACCACCTTAGTGACGTTTATAAGTGGAAGGAGTGTTTGGTCTGTGCCAAACTATACCATAGTGAGGTGGGAGGCATCTGAAGGAGCTGGAAATGGGGGGGGGGGGGGGGGGGGAATAATGAATCTGATTCAAAATAAGCAAATGAAAGTCACTGAAGTAGCATTTATGGAAAGGATTGGGACAGAGGCGGGAGACATGTCTGTACACCAGCCTCTCCAGGAAGGCCAGGAGACATGACTGTGCACCAGCACTGCTTCTCCAGGAAGGTTCTCCCTTCGGCTCAGCACCTCTGAGAGTGAGCTGGAGGTGTATTCAGCAGCGCTGCTCTGCAGGCATCTGCCTGTCCCTGGACTCGTCTCCATGGGTTTGCTCTGGCTGTATATGTGTCTGGTTGGACTCTTGTTCCTGTGTGTACACCCACCCCAGGGCATTTTCCTGTATGCAACATGTTGGCCTTGTCCTGGCTTGAAGGGAAGTTCTGCATCACTTTGGGGCTTTTACCACCTTAAAATGTGAGGTGATTATATCACAGCATTGCAAGAACTGCATTGTTTAGATAATAGCAATTAAAATGCTACCTGCCCAGGTACCCAAGGCATACGTGGATGTCCTGAATCCTTCGGAGGCTATTGTTGCCTGGGATGGCCGTGGCACACACAACTCTGCTGGATGCAGCCATGGGGGTTTCACAGCCAGGGGTCCTCTAATTCCAGTGCCCAAGGCAAGCAAAGCTGGGTGATACATGGTGATAGTCCATGGTGGTGGTGATGGAGAGGGTGGTGGTACCCTCCTGCTTTAGCAACAGGGTGAGGACAGCCCTCCTAGGCTGTTCCCTGTGCTAAGAGAGGAGGAAGGTTTGGGCTGGTGGGTTGTTCTCTAGTCTTTGCAAGCTCAGAGCAGCTTTAGTGTGGCACCAACATGGCTGTGACCAACCGTGTGTGGGAAGCATGAAACGGGTGGCTTGAAGCACTGTACCCACTGAGCTTGGCCATTTTACTTGGCGCTGCTGGGGTCTGGAGGGCTTTGAGCATCATCTCCAGCCTCAGCACCCAGATGAGCGTGGTGGGAGAAGGTTCAGTGGCTGGGGAGGACCCAGGACCTGGATGTTTTACTCCATGCCACCCTGGCCAGGTCCCTTCCCATCCCAATGGGATGGTCCAGCACTGTCAGTGCTCAGCAGAGTAACTTGTAGGGCTTCTGGAAATATGGAAATAGCAGGACCGTAAGCTTATTATGAGCATTAACATTTTATTTTAGTTTTGAACAAGTGAATTAAGTTTCTGTAAATGGCTTGAGCAGTCATACTTGGCAGCGTGCAGCCCCAGCTTGTCATGTAATGGTTTTAATCTTATTTTTCAAGAACAGAGAGGAGAGAGAGAGAGCAATGGTTTTCTGACTGACTGGAGCCAAATCTGTGCTCACGTCTGTGCCTCTCCCGTATCTCTCCAGGGTTTTGTTTGCACAATATTGTAGTGGATGTGGCGAACATATGGGGCTTAAATTCATTTAATAGTTGCAAGAAAATGAGTTTAAGGTTCTTATAGTATTAAGGTAGACATTTCCAAATTCGTTTTTAATGGAACATTTGTTCTCCAAAGATTATTATGCGCCATTAAGTCCTCTGCTGTGTGGTGCCTTCTCGTGCCCTGGGATATTAGTGCCAAGGGATATAAACATGTTTATGGGGCCGCTTTATTGAGCGGTAAGATTAAATATACTAGAAGTGAAAATGTCAGCAGGGGCACGAGCTCTTTGTGTCGTCAGCCTTGTGTGAGAGCATCAGGATGTACACGCCGTTGCTACTGCGTTAAAACCAGCACAAATCAAGTTACAGCCAGCTGAAAATGTTTCTCACCAGTACAGCAGCTCTATAAACACTGGGATTTACCATCACTAAATGCATAAATGGGAGCGGGTAGTACCTGGGCTTTTTCTTCCCTGGGAGGAGTAGGTGTGTGATGTTGGAAGGGGTCATAAACCAGCAAATTGTGTTCTAATAGTTCTGTATGATGTGTGTGGGAGTGGGCAAAGCTCCCACTCAGCTGTAACACTTTGTCTCAACAGAGGACAACACTGGTGGGGGACACACACCTCACTCTGCTCATTTTAACCTATAAGATATGTATTTCTTTATATATAAATAATATAATATCTTACATTATATATCATTATATAAATAAGGTAATATTTTAATAGATAAGATGAACAGCATTTAATCTTTACTATATATTATAAAATTATATAAAAATACATAGATATACAGTGTATATAAGAATAATATATATTTATATCTATATATTATATATACACATATATACCAATATGTGCATACATATACCCATATATGCATATGGGTATATATGGATATTAATGGGTAGTCTCATCTATATATCACTTGACCCAGGGGGAAAAAAAATATCTCTGCATATGGGGGTAAAAAAAAGCTCTGTGCTAACGACTTACCCCCTGAGATACATGGATATATAATGGGCAGTGCTGGGCCTGCTCATCTCTCTTGGTGTGCAAGCTGTGTGGAGCTCTTCCTACCCTCCAAGTCAGGGATAAAATTGAGCATTGGCTGCACAAGCCTGGTGTTTTTGGCATAAAACCAACAAAAGTGGTTCAGTTTGCTGGTTTAAAGGATCCGACTCCATACCCGAGGTGGATTTTTGGGCTTCTCACTGACACGGGGGCGTGACATCTGAAGGCACGAGACTTGGCTGCTGGACTGAGCTGGGCTGCGTGTCCGTCCTGCACGGGACTTACGGACAGCTGGGATGGATCTAAAGGTGTTGAGGGAGAGGAATTTGTCTTTGAGTAATGGGAGGAGTTAACGAGGCCAGGCTTAATTCCTGCTACCCTGTTAAAATGCAATGGACGATAGCATGTATTTATGTGCCTCAGATAATTAGCCTGTCATAAATCTCAGTACCATATTTGCAGCCGTTTAATGCTGGGGAACATCTCCTTTGTCTTGGTCTTAATCTGAATAATAATAAGGGCTTCCCCCTTCCCCTCCTTTTTTCCCCCTCATACTTCATGAACCTCTGTGCGGTTGATTTGGCTGGGGGAAGCAGGGGAAGGGCAGGGGTGGTGGCTGCATCCCCTGCACAGGGCTGATGGGCTGAGCTATTATGGGTAGGAGAAACCCCAATGCTCAAATCTCTTCTGTGAAATAGTGCAGCCACGTCACCTTAAATCATTTGAGGAGGGAGATTGGGTGATGACAATGGGAGGAGGGTAGGGATACGCAAAAGGCGGCTTGTACTTTGGTGTTTCCGCTGTGGCGTGGGTTGAACGCCGGCTGCGGGTGCTGTGAGTGCTGTGGGGTCATGCCTATGTTCTCTAGCTCGGAAGTGCAAACTGAACTCTTGTTTATAGCAGATCTTGATAAGCCTGCTTGAATAGTGGGAAGAGTTGGGGTCAAAAATACCTACGAGAGGCTGTGTAGTCTTTTCTTTCATGCATGTGTGTGTGTATATACAGACATATAAAATATATACAGAGATATAAATGTATATACACCTATAAAAATATAAGGCTGTATAGATAAATGCGTGTGCTTACATATATCTCATATCGTATGTCTAAAGGAGTTGAAATATATGTAAGGCACTGTAGTGTTTATACATATATATACATACACACACATACATATGTATATCTATTTGGCTCCTCTCAGGGCTGTGATCTGAAGGTGCAGTTGGGAGATTTGGTCAAAACTGCATTAGAAGTTGTTACATTTTATGCCATGAGGAAAGACCCTGGCTTTGGTATCCCTCAAGTAAGCAGCTAGCTTTGCCAACAGCTGTTCATGCCCCTGGATGCATAAATGAGTAGTCATGGAGGGATGGAGAGGTGCTGGCTCGGGGTTCACCCGAGGTGTGGTTACCTCTCAGGACAAAGTGAGTTTCTCTTTGCAGGTCACCTACACAAACTGTTTGTGTGGTACTTTGAAACAAGGTGTTGCTCTGCTTGATTAAATGGGCTTAATTAGCTATTATGGCTTTATTTGAAGGTTTAGTTCATGACCTCTGAGTAGATGCAGGGATGAGTGTGGTGTTTGTGTTGCTGCCAAAGCTAAAGGAAGGAAACCCTCGCAACTTGAGCCAATGTGTCTCAAGGGCTTCTCTGGGGTAAGCTCTGACTTATTTTAATTCAGATCATAGAACCACAGACTGGTTTGGATGGGAAGGGACCTCACAGCCCATATAGTCCATCCCATTGCCATGGGCAGGGACACCCTGTACTAGCCTGGAGTGCACAAAGCCCCATCCAACCTGGCCTTGAACCATGCCAGGGATCCAGGGGCAGCCACAGCTTCTCTGGGCACCCTGTGCCAGCGCCTCACCAGCCTCACAGATCCCGCAGTAGATCTTGCATTCTTGCATCGCCTAATGCAGGGTCTCCCATCCTATAACTTAGTCACCCCACCGATCTGAACTGGAAATGGCTCTGTGTGTGATCGAGGCTGCTCTAGGTGCTCTGTTATAGAAATATTCATCTTTATAGCGACGCTTTGATGACTCATCTCTTAATCCAGCGCCTCTTGGAAGTTGTGGCCGCAATGCAGGCGTGTGTGTTGCCATCCCCCCTGCTCCTGCAGCCAGGCGGTGGCTAAGTACCAGGGTTTTGCCTGTGCTGAACAGCACAGGAAATCTTGCAGTTAAATTAAATTAGTTTTAGAGTGCATGTGCCTTAGTTGGAGCGAGATGTGGGTCTGGCACTCCTTCCTTGCATTGCTGGTGTTGAGCATGTTATGGCTGTTGCTTGTCTGCAGAGCTCCTTGCAGCCTGGACTCATGAACCGTCTTTAATAGTAATAATAATAACAATAAAATCTCCAAACAAAGAGCAGCCAAAGAAAAACGAAGCATAGCTGTTGGTGATGGGAAACGCTTTGCTGAAGCTTAGATCTGCAACAGCTGGGAGGCTGCAGACCCCCGTGCCTCACCTGTAGCGCTTGTGTCCCACAGGCATTGACATCCTGAAGCTGGTGGCAGCCCAGGTGGGAAGCCAGTGGAAGGACATCTACCAGTTCCTGTGCAACGCCAGCGAGCGCGAGGTGGCAGCTTTCTCCAACGGCTACGCGGCTGACCACGAGCGGGCCTACGCCGCCTTGCAGCACTGGACCATCCGCGGGCCCGAGGCCAGCCTGGCCCAGCTCATCAGCGCCCTCCGCCAGCACCGCCGTAACGATGTGGTGGAGAAGATCCGAGGCCTGATGGAGGACACCACACCGGTAACGATGGGCTTTGCTCAAAATCTAGTCAAAGTTTTGACAGGCTCTTAAGTCCTGCGTGTGGTGGTTTGCGTGTATCTTTGAATGCCACCAGCAGGACCTGCGCCTTTGTGATGGGGAGGTGGAGGAAACAGCATCCCCCTTTAAACTTGCTCTTAAATGCTGTAACTAAAGACCCAGGATTTTGTGGTAAGGGCCAAGGAACCTTGAGCACTAAGTGTTGCTGTTGTGAAGCAGCAAGTCACTCCCTCCAGGGTGGTGGATGGTGGCTCCACGTGTGCTGTCATCCAGAGCTGTTGCCTTTCTGCGGCACCTCTGGGTTTAAAACAAACTGTCCCATGTTTTGGGGGAGTAAATAAGTTACTGCAGGATATCCTGCAGCTGGGTGTCAGCTGGGTGTAAGTTGTTGGGAGCTGCCTTGGTGGTCTTTGTTGGTTGGGTTTTGGCCACCTCTGCCTTACCTGTTGTCAGTGTGATTTTTGGCTCTGATAACTCGGTGGTCTTCTGGAAATATTTTTAAAGGTGGTGGATGGGGCTGCTGCTGAATTTTGAAGCCAGGGGGACAGCACATGGATGGAGGTGGTGGGTGGTCAAGGGAGGGTTCTTCCTTCTAAACCAGGTGGTGAAGTATCTTTGGCCTTAGCAGTGACCCAGACGGGAATGGATGGGTACCTGCAAACCTCTGTAGGTCAGGTGGGGCTGGCAAGGTGGACCTTTGTGTATAGCAAAGACTATGGGTTAGTGTGTTTGTTGGGGCAGGGGGTTCCTAAATCCCATTTTGGCCATCCCAAACTTCCCCCTGTAAGAGACACTGTGGTCCCCTCGCTGTCAAGCATCACATGTGACTTCATTTAGCGTACCAAACATCTTGGTCTCTTGTAACCAGGGTGTGAAACCACAAGTTTTGGTATGTTAGCAGGACTCCTGGGCTTTGTTTTTGAGACCCCAGGTTGGATGCATGCCAAGTATCACCCTATGCACCCTAGCCAAATTTTGGGTAGGTTCACAGTGCCAGCTGCGCGCTTCCTCCTGCTTCTACCCTATCACTGTGAGCATCCAGGTTTGGCTTCTTCCTTCCAGCTCTTGGTAATTAAGGAGCACATAATGTTTGTGTTTTCCTACCATTTTCCAAGATGTTTTAGGGTTGTTTTAGGTCAAAGATTGAAAAACCTAAGTGAAAAGTCTGGGATGGAATTATGTTTGGAAAAAGGAGAGGTAGAGAAAATCATCATTTTGCCCATGTGGATTAAAGGGCAGTAACCTTGGTTTTCTTAGTTTCTGTTGTGACTTCAAGCACTGCAACAAAGTGCTGGGCTAGAACGTCATATAAAACGTGGGGCTTGTTCATCAGCACAACGCCTAATTATTAACAGACTTGGGTTGTGCGGTGCTCAGCACTTCCAAACGCTGTTTTGGCCAAGCCTTATCAGGTGGTTCTTCTCAAACAGCAAAAAATAGGGGTGGTAACTCCAGGAATGGGATTTATTGGGTGAACTTTTGGGATGGTGGACTCATGATGATGTAGTAACCATGAGCCCACTGCTCACCATAGGTTCATGCCTGTGACTCTGAAATACAGCAAATGGATGCTCCAGAGAGCAAATCCAAATCTTGTGGATGCTTGTAAGCAGGTCACCTTCTGGAGTTCCTGACCAGCTCTCCTGGAGGATGTTTATAATTGCTGCTTAAAACAGAGTGCTGTGTTCCCCAGCAGCACCCAGAGCCTGGTCGTCCTCCTCAGCTTTCACTTGTTTTTAGAGAAATAGGTAAAATCAGGTTGCTGATTTTTCAGGCAGCTCGCTCAGGTGGCTCCACATGAGAAATAGGGCTCATTTCAGCAAAGGAGGTATTTTTTTAAGAAGTTCACCTGAGCTGACACATCTTCCTCCCCTGTGCATTTAATGGGCTTTTTTGGATGAGCATCCCTCACAGTCAACCTTAGGTGTTGGCCATTCTTCTGCCCTGAAGGTCCTGGACTGGTTGCTCTGCTGAAGCAGCGCGTGGGACGTTGAACCTCAGAAACACCCCAGGGTGCAGATTCAGCACATTGTGTTTCTGCAGAGCATTACCTGCCATAACCTGTCTGCCTCCTTTCCCTGAATCAGCTCCTGTGCTGTGGGTGTGGGCGGTGATGGAGTAACCCTGGGAGGGATGCAGAAAGCTGGGGGAAAGCAGCTTGTGCAAAGGAGACCCAGAGCCCTGGGACCTTGTGCTGGTGGCTGAGCTGCATCTCCTGTGGTCTGGATCACAAGTAACCAGGAGAGCTGACTGCTCAGTGCCAGGAGCAAGCATTGAGGTCATATAATTTGGGTTGGTTTTCTAATCTGTTGGTTGGAAAGCCTTTAATTAGAGCTAATCCAAATTTGGCTCGCGGTGATTTATCTGTCCAAACACAGACAAATTGAGGAGGTTTCTCCATACTGGTCTAGTTTGACCCAAAGGAGTGGGTTGTCCTGTTGATTACAGGTGTGGGTGCTGCATTGCACTTCTCCAGCAACTGTCCCTAAAAAGTGGTCTTCCCAAAAAGGACCCCCAACAAACCAAAAATCTAACAACAATTAAAAATTCCCCCCCCAAACCCCAAACAATTAATAAAAAGAGCTTTTATTGTGCTGGGGAGGGAGTGAGGATGACTCGGAAGCAATGCCAAAGTCTGTGTCCTCCCTACAGCTAATGTGACTAATGGCATGATGCCCCTGGGGCAAACCAAGCCAGTGGTGAGCATCCAGTGGGCACTGATGTGTCCTTGATGAGCCCAGGAAGGATGCATGGCTGGCTGCACTGATCCGTGTGATGCCTTCAGCCCTTGCCTGGCATCCCTGGGTGCAAAAGGGGGTTTTGCCCATCTCTCTCTCTGTGGTCCTGTATCCTAGGAAAGCCCTGGCACCCCAAATTTGTGGTTTTGGGTGATGCAGCTCTCAGAGACATTAAGTTGGTACCCTAAACCCAGACAGCCTCCCTTTTCCATCCCACCAGCTATCGAATCCGTGTCTCAAATCCTTTATCCAGCTTCAGCCTGTGAAACTTGCAGAGGCCAAGCTGCTCTCTCCCCTTGCTCCTTCCACCCCCCCTCCCCCCTCCCCCCCGCAGCAGCCTCCCGGGTGTTGAAATCCAAATATTTACAACCCCCTGTAGGAACAGGGAAATTAATGGGAGTCTCTGGTGGGTTACAGTACGCAGCAGGAACATTTTCCTTTGGGTAGGAAAGGGCTCTGCTGAGGGCTCATGGCTGTCTTAGCTGGGGGAGATTATGCTGCTCTCACGTCGTGCTGAATGAATTTAGGTTAAAACGCGATTAGCCCGCTGAATCACTCTGCTAGGTTGGGTTTTTTTGGAGGGGAGGGGGGGGTAGTTTCCAGCTGATCCAGAAAATATAGCGAGCATGGTGGCTGTGGGAAGGGGTTGGTTTTTTTTTGGGGTGCATTTTATTTTAACTCATGAGGCTCCGTTAAATCTGACCCTGGCCACAAATGCTTCTCAAGGTTGAGGTTTGCAAAACTCCCTCCCCGTGCAGGCAGGCTTGCAGGGCAGCTGCATGCCAGCCCAGGCACTGTTCAGTGAGCACAGGCACACCCCAAATCTGGGGTGCTGACAGCAACAAAAGTAAGGGATAGAGGTCAGGGGCCAGGGGGTGAGGGAGAGAGGGTTTTCATTGCTATCCCAGCAGCCTCGGTTCTCTGTTTTGGGGTTAAAACCTGAAAAATTCAGTGTAGCATAGGCACTGGGAATTTCTTTTGAGGGGGTGGGGGAGGGATTAAGAGCATTTTGGATATAGCAAGGGGTGTCTGTACTTGTCCAGGCTGGTCTGGCATGTTCCTGGCGTGGCTGGCCATGTTTGCTGCCCTGTGTGTCCTACCTTTAAGCTCTTATCTCTTTGTTTATGGCTCTGCCACCCTCCGGGAATGGATGGAGGGGCAGCAAACAGCCTTGCTCAGCATGGCCTCAGCAAAGCTTGGAAAAATAAGAAATGAGTAAGGGAGATGCTGAAGGTGGAGAGGGGGAGGCTGCAGCCCTAAGCCCAGCGAGATTTTGGTCCGTGGCTAACTGTGTGTTGAGGATAAACCAGTGAATCAGCAGATCTGTCAGGGCTGGGTCTGGTGTGAGGTTAAGCTGTGGGGTTCTGGGGGGTGTGTTGGAAGAGGATGTGAAAGCTGCCCACTGACCAGGCACGTGGCTGTGGCAGAGCCCTTGGCTCCTTTTCTTCCTCTTTTTTTCAGGTCAAAACCCTGGGGGAGGCAGAGGCAAGAGCCTGGAGAAGTGTTCCTGAAATCCAGCCCTGACTGCTCCTGCCCATCCTCTTCATTTCCTCTTTTGGCAAAGCAGAACTGGGCTGGACCCACTAATTAGTAATTAAAGTTGTGCTCCATCCGCAGCAGAGTGGGGGTGAAGCTGTTGTATGGATTTCCTACCCAAGGAGGGGTGTGCCATGTGAGGGCAAGGCAGGAAAACCCACAACTGCATGTAATTTTGCCTTTTGGGCTTGTGTGAGGCTTTGTTTGAGGTGTGAAGCTGTAGGGTGAGGTGGCCAGACCCCTGGGGAAGGGGCAAGGTCAGTTGGGTTTTGCTGGGGTGGGCAAAATGCTTTAAACCATGAGCTGGTTTTCTGTGGACCAGGGTTGGGTTTGAAACAGGCTGGAGAAGGGGCACTAAACAAAAACTTGGTAACTACTACACTAATATAAACTTAAAAATACAAACTTTTTAGTCGATGTGGTTATAATTTAGGTTTTCCTCCAGTGGTGGTAGCCCCTTGTCCTTGGGTCTGTATTTGCAGTATTTTGAGCTCAGGAGAGTGAGGTGAAGCTAGAACGTTGTGGGGTCAGAGCAAGTTGAGCTTGCTAGTGGCTTGTAGTGGTAGTTGGGTTTGGAAGCTCTTTATCATGGCTTCATCAGCTTTTCATTGTGGTTTGAGTTGGAAAAGTGGCTGGACATATCCATAGAAAGAAGTCATTGGGAGCTCTCAGAGACACTGTCTCCTGCTTGGCCCACAAAGGGATGGGGCTGGTGATAAGAGCTGCTTCCTCCATGGATGATTGCATTTTGGTCTGAGTCTAAACCCTCTTCAGACTTGGTATTACCCATCCTGAGTCATGGTGAGGCTTGAGTAGCTCTTCTCCAGGTCTGCTGTGTCTAGAGGGACTCCACCTCCACCTCAGAGGTGGTGTTGAGAACTTTTTTGAAACCTCTTTGGTGAGGTGAAGGACATAGAGAGGACATTTGGGTTTTCCCACCCCAGGCTGTTGAGCACCTTCGTGCCCTTGCCATCCTGGTGAAGTGGGGTTGCCTCCTGCTCTGCAGCACCTGCTTTATCTCTGCCTTCTCAGTGAGACCTCATGGCGCAGCCAATGGGGGTGTGCCTTCCAAGGTCTGGTCTATCCTGAAGATGGACCCCAAAACACCCTGTGAGCAGCAAAGCTGCACACTCAGGCAGATCCTCCCTATGTCTGTGTGGACCGTAGCAAGAGCATCCCCTGCTACCACCACCCTCAGTTTGCAGCATCACCTGTGCAGGACTGTCACCCAGCCCACCCCACTTACTCTCCTGGGGCTTCTCCTCCTACATACCCTACAGAGAGACATAACAGATCTGGGAATAGAGCTGGTGTCAGCCGGGTGTCATCTTTTGGCAGGGAATCCGGGAAGCGGCCACCTCAGTGCTAAATTTATCCCCCCTCCCCACCCTGCATCCCAGGGTGGCGTGCAGCCACCCTCTGCAGAGGTTACTTCTCCGACTCCAGCACTCTCCTAAATTTTCCTTTGGTTTTATTTTAGTTTTAAAAACCAGCAGTCCTTGGGAGTCGTGCTTGTGTCGGGGCACGAAAACGCGACCCTAGCACGGCAGCACAGCGCCAGGCTGATGCAGCAGCGAACCTGCAAGCTTGTCTTACTGTCTGGTTGCTGCAGCAGGAATTTCAGGGAAGCCTTGCCCGAGGGAAGGTTGGGTTGTTTTTTTTTTGGTTGGCTTTTTTAACGCCCACGGCTGCTCCCTCCTAACATTAGCACAGCAGCTGCAGTTTCTGTTTGTCCAAGCTGAGCTTTTTTATTGCGGTACAGTAAAATGAAAGGCAGAGAATGGGACTAGCCAGCTCTAAGAGAGCTGTTGAGAGTGGCTGTGAGAAGAACATAAAGCCAAGCCTGTGTTGTCTTCTGCACCCATTCCCTTCTGTACCCGTTTATCCCTTCCAGGAATGACCTTCAGGCACCCTGAGCTCCCTTAGAGCATCCTTCTGCATCCAAGAAGATGTCAGTGTTTGAGCTGCATCCCAAACAGCTGCGAGTACACAGGAGCTTTTAAGATTCGGGTTTTTTTCCCTCTTTTTGCATTGCAAAACTCTTGCTGCAGTGCTAAAAAAAATACCCCAATAAAAGAATAAATTGGCAGAGTGCCCCAGTATGAGTGACCCACGCTCGGTCGCAGGAGGATGCTGCAGTGCCTTTGGTTTTCCACACTGGACCGTGCGTCTGACCTTCTCCCGTGTGTCTGTCTGTCTGCAGGTGCAAATGCAGCCTCAGTGGCAAGCGCAGGACCCCAGCAACGATGATGGAAAGGTGAGAAACGTGGTGGCTCTGGAAAGGCAGAACAGCTTTGCAGAGTTTTGGGGGTTTTCCAGGCAGAGCTCAGTTTCACCCGAGCGCTGCAGTTTGTTAAAACAGGAATGGCCAAGGTGGTTTCAAGCAAATGAGTCACGGGCTATGAATAGTGTTGTTTTTTACACCTATTCCACAGGCTTCACCTCAGGGCAACCTTTAGCTTTCCCCAGACTTTCAAAGCCCTCCTTCCCACTCGCTTTCCTCCTGTGGTTTAAATATTAACACGCATCCAAGCATCCTGTTTGCTTTGCCTCATGAGCTCCCAGCCATTCGGCTGTTTGGAAAGCTTTGGGCTCCTGGGATGCCTACAGTCAAATAACCTTGGGTGATTTTCTTTCCCCCCCTCCTCTTTCCTAGCATGCTTTAGCAGCTGTTTAATTAAACTCCAAATGACTTGCACGCTTCTGGGAAGGGTTTTTCCTCTCTGCTGGGAAGGCAGAGCCAAGGCAGCCGTCTGCTCCTTGCCCTCCTTGTAATTGCTTCTTGGCCGTCGGGGCCCCTTTTTGGAAATCAGGAGGTGGGTTTGTGGCTGGATATTAAATAGAGGAGTTGCATGGGGATAAACTAACCCCATAAGCCCGTTTATGTTGGTTTTGGGGTTTTTTTAAAAGGGAAATGGGAGCGTGTTGGATTTGGAAAGCGGCCAGCCGCTGTTCTGGTCCTTCCCTTGCTGCTCCCTGGTAGGCAATTGGTTGATTCTTGTCAATGAGTTGTATTGGAAAGGGAGTTTCAGAAGAGAAGGCAGATTCTTTTAATTAAAAATTAAAGCTGACTTATTTTTAACATGCCCATTGCGTAATGTACCGAGCTAGAACAACTCCTCCCCTGTTATATTTTTCAATGGGGGAGAAAAAAAACCCTCAACAACTGACCAAAAAACCAAAACAAAACCCACTTTTATTCTACCAGGAACAGGCTTCAATGTTAATTTAATGTGAACTGATGGGCTGCTCAGCAGACATGTGACTTGTGGGTGGCAAATTCCTCGACACAGATGAGGAATGCACAGACACATCCACGCCAGTGTGGTAGTGGCTCAGTAGCTCCCTTTCCCACAGCCTTTATTCTAAATTTTGCTTTTATTTAATCCCCAGGTTAGTAGGCAAAAGCATGTTAGCAGAACAGCCTGGTCCTTCCCTCTGTGGGAGGAGAGAACAGGGTTGTGAAATGCTGTGGGGAGGGTTGGTCACCATGGACAGGGGTGAGCAGTTCTGGTCGGCAGCAGGTCGAGCAGGGAGGCAGGGTTTGGGAAGAAGTTGGGTATTAGGTGGTCCTTAAAGCAACCTGCTGGAGTCAGGGGAGGCATGCATGACATGACAGGGGACACACACACAATACACTTGGTGACCCACAGAGATGCCCAAGCTGCTGACCAAGGATGTGGGGACGCTGACCCCTATTTCTCGTCTTTGTGGGGAATGGAAACCAGAAAATAACTGAAAGGTGCCTGTAAGAAAGCTGGGGAAGAACTGTTCATGAGGGCATGGAGTAGTAGGACAAGGGGTGATGGTTTTAAACTAGAAAAGGGCAGATTTAGGTTGGCTATTAGGAAAAAAAATCTTTAATATGAGGGTGGTAGATCAGTGGCATGGGTTGTCCAGAGAGGTGATGAAGGCCCCATCCCTGGAGATATTCAAGATCAGGCTTGATGGGGCTCTGAGTGACCTGATCTAGTGAAGATGTCCCTGCTTACTGCAGGGGGGTTGGACTTAGATGACCTCTGAAGGTCCCTTCCAACCTTACACATTCTATGAAAAGCTCTGCTTGAGGTTTGCACACCGAGAGACACAGCGTGGGGTAGATAGTGTTGGCAGGAGATAAGATGCAGACCATAGTCAAGTTATGAAGTGGGTTCACACCAGCAACCAAATGGTGCTGCTTCCCAGCATGATGTGTCCCAGCAGTGCTTGCTGCTTCTTGGGACTGATGAACCAAACATGTGCCCTTGGGTAACAGCAAGGTAGCAAACAGCTGGAGCGCTGGAGTGTTGCTGAGGTTGATGCCAGCCCCAGCTTGTCCTTCCTGGCCCCAGATTCAGGTGGGATGAATTTCTCCATCATTCATTAAAGGGGTGCTCTGGGTCAGTGGGTCCCCTGGGAGAGGGAGGCCACCCAAACACATGGACTGCTCACCAAGGTTGGGCTGGGCTGTGCTAAAAGCCACCGTGAATCCCTGTCAGGATTAACTTTCTCTCTCTTTCCCCATCTGAAGCTGGAAGTTGACAGACTGGCGCTGCCAGTGAGCCCCAGCCCTATCAGCCCTGCGCCCAGCCCCAGCCCCAAGCCCCCTGAGGCAGCTGTCCTCACCGTGGAGCCCTCTCCTTCAGAGAAGAAATGCTTCTTCATGGATGAAGCGGAGCCCCTCCTGCGGTGCGACTCTGCCTCCAGCGGCTCCTCCGCACTCAGCCGGACAGGCTCTTTTATTACCAAAGGTACCAAAACCAGCCTGGGGGGGGAAGCGGGAGGACTTGAAGGGATGCCACAGCCTGTGGTCAGCACACATGGCAGAGCTGCCTGATGGGATGAGATTAAAGTCAATAACTGGGTAAACTGGCTCTCCAGCGTATGCCTGTCACATCCTCATTCCATACCAGAACATCCTGTTTGCAAAGTCAATGCAGATATGAGGGGGGGAAACACCTTTAGAGACTTGTAACTCTTTGAAGCGCTGCTGGAGGAGTTGTAGCATACCTGGATGTTTGAGGAGGGGCTTTTCTCCTGACTTTTGGCTGTTGCATTGGCCCATGGGTTATTGTATGAGATGAAACCAGAAAAAAGCTGGGTCAAGATTGATTTTAATTTTTTTTAATTATTCCCCCCCCTCCTTGGTCCTGCTTGCTGCAACTTGAGGTGTAAATCACCAGTAGTCATACACCATCACCACTCCTTTTGAGGGGGTTTAATTTACTGCATTTAACCCACTGTGTTTAATCATCTATAACTTCTGATGAAGATGAAACCCTGAGCTCAGTCAATCTACTGAATTTATACTGGGGTGAGGAAATGAAGCTGACCACCCAACAAAAATTCAGATGAGCAGAATTTAGCTTTCCTTTTTTGCTCCCCTTCCTCTTAGCTCTTCCTCACTGGCCGTTCAGCATTTATAAATGCTGTATTTGCTCTCACAGGATCCTGGATTGGGTGCTTACCAGTGCTGACTCCTCCATCTTCTCCCCTCCCCTTTGCTCTTCACCCTCCGCCTTTTCCCTTAGTTCTTCTTGTGACGTGTCCCTCTCCAGAGGTGGTACCATGGAATGGACTGAGGTCTCTCGAGGAGGACAAGACCTTGTTGGTGGAGGTTTCTTGAGGGGTTTCTTAACCACCCTCTCCTCTCTTCCTACAGAAAAGAAGGACACCGTCCTGCGCCAGGTGCGCTTGGACCCTTGCGACCTGCAGCCCATCTTCGATGACATGCTGCACATCCTCAACCCTGAGGAGCTCCATGTGATAGAGGAGATCCCGCAGGCTGAAGACAAGCTGGACAGGCTATTTGAGATCGCTGGAGTCAAGAGCCAGGAAGCCAGCCAGACCCTTCTGGACTCTGTCTATAGCCACCTCCCCGACTTACTGTAGGCACTGGGTCACCACACACTCTCCGAATATCTGCTAGAGCTAGCTTGGCACTTGTTAAGATGACCGACAATACGCAGGCAGGTTTTGTTGTAGAATATATGGCCAGTATTTTTGTTGAGGTGTCCTTGGTTTCTGGAGGGGGGGGCAGTTTGCCAGCATTGCACCCCTCCACCTTAAAACTCTTTATCGCTCAGCCCAAGTCTTTGCACCCTCTGCCCCTTTCCCCAGCATCTCTTCTCCTTGTTCTCATTCCAGTCAGATCAGTTGATGCACTTTAAAAAGGAAAACAATGCAGTTAACGAACTAAAAGACCATAAACCTGGTGTAATTTAACACATCAAACCGGGGATTGTTCTGTAACCCACTTCTTCTGTCAAAGTTGTCGCTCGGAGTGACTGTCTCCCACCACCTCCCTTCGCTTTGGAGCGGTAAGTGGCAAAAAACACGCAAAAAAGCCCCAAAACAAACCCCAGCAAACACCCTGATCGTTGCTGGCTACCGTCTCTTAACGCAGCTAAGCTTCCCACCCGAGCTGACTCTCTTTTTTTATTTTAAATGTACTATTGTATAGCTCCTATCCACTGCTGAGATTTTACTAGCACGGTTATTTATTGTATGGTTTTCACCTGGACAACGCATCGCCCTCCTTTATAAGCTAAAGCAGAAGAGCTTTAACTGCAAAGGGGAAAAAAAAACCCACAACAAACCTAAGGGTCAGTCCCACCAAAACCTTCTTGAGGCGATGATGAAAAAGGTCCCTTTTGCCTTCAGTCGAATGTAAGGAGTTATCTTGCCTTGCCGCTCGCGGGCCCCGAAGGGGAGAGCCGGTGCTGGATGTGGGGAGGCGAAGGCGGCCGCCGGTGGTCCTGCTCTCCTCGTGGTGTTAAGACTTAAACCAAGCTATGCTTTTACACTCGTGTCTCTCTGTTTGGTTTTTTTTTTTTATATACAGACGTGGCTGATAAGTTCTCCAAAGACCTTACCTGGTCTCAGTAGTCTCTTCAAATCACACTTCACTTTTTATTAAGGAAACAAAAAAAAAAAAAAAAAGAAGAGGGGATGGGAAGGGGTGGGGGTGGGGGGGAAATGGGATGGGGAGGGTGGGAAAACCCTGCATCGTTAAGAAGTCTGTCTGATTATATTTGCAACTATTATGCTCCCGTAACAAACAGTCTGTACTATGCTCAATTTGAAGAAATCATCATATGAGGGCGGCGTGTGCCCCCCTTGGGAAGGGGTGGGAGTGGGGGAAGAGGGGAATAAATTGAAAAATTGCCTTCCAGTGTACTAATTTATTAATAAATACTAGGTGTTTGTTACTTGACACGGTTCTGTGTTAACCTCCTTAACACCTGCTCCTGCCTGGGGATACCTGGGTGGAGCGGGGGCTGCTCAGGGTGCCCATGGGGAGGTGAAGAGGGAGATTTTAGAGTTTTGGAGGGGTGGTGATGGGGTTGTCTCCTTTAGCTTTCGGTCTAACATGTTATTGCTTTCTGTTACCGCTCCCTTGAGTTGCTGCTGGAGCTCTCTGCAGCCAGGAACTTGGGGGGTGTGGGGTGGGATGCTTCCCTTAAGGCAGGTCCCTGCACTGAGCTGGGGTGGGCAATGTGTTAATCCCCGTAGCGGTGGGCAGATCAGAACACTGGTGGAACTTCAGGATTGTGTTTTGCGAGCTCTGAAAGGCTTTGCAGGCATTTTGGGAGTGGGGAGGGAGCTGAAGTATTAATTTTCCAGGATGCAGCTGCTGTGCTGAGTCACTCCTGAGCCATGGTCTTGCAGTCACAGCGTTTCTCCTGGCCTGCTACATTACTGATGTCCTTAAAAAAAATCTCCACTCCCAAATAACTCATCCCTTGTTGTTCTGTCTGCAAATGGAAGCCATAATGGGAGAGCTGCTTCTGGTTTATAATACTGTCATTTTGTATTCTTAGCTCTGGAGCGTCCTCTGCTAACTAGGGTCCTGTGTTTTTGTTCTGGCTGGCATTGAAAATTGCTCTTACAGACTATACTTAGGTGCAGAATTAAGACTTTTCACTGCATGGACAGATGGAATATGGAACAAAACAGCATGTGCCTTTCTTGGAAGCTCTGGGGTGGGGCTGTCCCTCACTGGCAATGAAGTGTTGAGTGGCTGCAACACATCTTCAAAGTATCAAGGGAAAAAAACCAACAGCAGGTTGCTAAAAGTGGTGTTTTGAGGCAGAACCCAGTGCCACTCTGTTGGCATAAGGGGATTTTTATCTCTGTGTGATGGTTGCTGTTGGTACACCTGGCCAAGAATTGCCAAGGGGAGGAGAGGCATCATGCGATTGTGGGCTGGATCAATAGCTGAAGGCAAGTACAAGCTGCTTTAGATTATACATTGTAGGTTCTTGGAGTGAGTCCACCTGGGAAACTGGGAAATTTGCCTTTTCCTTAAGGTCCAGGTGCTCCCTGCTAAACCCATGGGTTGTAAATGCTGGGGCCATAAGGTCCTAGGGAGAGGATTTAGCAGCTGGGTAAAGAAACAACCATGAAGCAGGCATGTGGAGGAGAAGCCTTGGCCTAGAGGTGCTGAGGAGGCATGTTAAAGCACATGCAAGTGGGTCCCTGGGGTGTTTGGGCACGTTTAACTTGTGTTGGTGAGAGGCTGTGGAACAGACCAAGACTTGGGCAATCCTGGCTCCATCTGTGCTATGCCTACTTGGAGCATTGCTCCCTGCTTTGCTGCACCTGGATGCTGGTCTTGTGCCCCATTCCGTAACTTCCTGTTCCTTAGCTGAGACCTGTAAGCAGCCCCACCTGAATGTGTGTGTATGTGTGTGCAATACATTTAATTTATATTCTAATAGATGCAAATATATTAATTTATACAACACAATTTATAATGCTATATATATTTAATGTGTATAATTACTAGGTATGTACATGTGTAGAATATATCACAGAATCACAGAATGTTAGGGGTTGGAAGGGAACTCAAAAGATCATCTAGTCCAACCCCCCTGCCAGAGCAGGATCACCCAGACTAAATCGCACAGGAACACATCCAGGCAGGGTTTTTGTCTCCAGAGAAGGAGACTCAACAGCCTCTCTGGGCACCTTGTTCTGCCCTCTTTCAGTTTAAAACTGTTGTCCCTTGCCCTGTTGCTACAAACCCTGGTAAAAAGTCCCTCTCCATCTTTTTCTGGATGGCTTCCCTCCCATGTGTTGACTGCATCATGCAGCTTGGTGTCCTTGCCAAACTTGCTGAGGGTGCACTTGATCCCAGTGTGATGAGGAACACCACTTGTCACCAATGTCAACTTCAACAGAGCTGATGACCACAACTCTATGAGTGTGACCATCCAACCAATTCCTTACCCACTGAGTGGTCCCTCCATCATATCTGTGTCTAATTTAGAGACATGGATGTCACACAGAATAGTGTCAAATGCTTTGCACAAGGCCAGGTAGATGACACTGGTTGCTCTTCCCTTACCCAGCAGTGCTATAGTCCTATTGCAGAAGGCCACCAAATTTGTCAGGTGGGATTTGCCATTAGTGAAGCCATGCTGGCTGTCACCAGTCACTTCTGTATGTTCCATGTGCCCGAGCGCAGTTTCCAGGAGGCTCTGCTCCATCATCTGGCCAGGCACACAGGTGAGACTGACTGGTCTGTAATTCCATGGTTCTTCCTTTTCTCCCCTTTAAAAACCAGGGGTTACATATCACAGAGTCATGTTAGGAGATGGAAGGGACCTCGAAAGATCGTCTAGTCCAAGCCCCCGGCCATAGCAGGATCACCTAGGCATTTCCCCTTTTCCAGTCAGAGGGAACCACCATGATTTCTCAAATATGATGGAGAATGGCTCAGCCACTTGGTCTCAGACTTGACCTTCTACAGTGAGCAGTTCCTCATTATTCCAGTCCCTGCCTTTGCCTTCTGTGAATTGGGCAGTGTGGCTAGGGCCCTTGCTGGTGAGGAACGAGGCAAAAAATTCATTGAGTACCTCAGCCTTCTCTGTATCCTGGGTAACCAGGTCTGTTTTCCCCTGGACAGGGCCCACATTTTCACTCATTTTCATTTTATCACTGGCATACCTATAGGAACTTTCCTTGTTTCCCTTGATGTCCCTGGCCAGAGTTAATTCTAGCAGGGCTTTAGCTTTCCTACCCTGTTCCCCAGTTGCTTGGTTGGACAGTTTCTCTGTATTCTTCCCTGGCTACCTGTCCTTGCTTCTGCCTTCTGTAAGCCTTCTTTTTATGTTTGAGTTTGTCCAGGAGCACCTTGTTCATCTATGCAGGCTTACTGGCATTTTTTTTCTTTTGTCTGGCTTCCTCTTTGTTGGGATGCATCACTCCTGAGCTTGAATACTAACCAGCTGGCTTTGCCCCTCTTCTCTCCAGGGCTTTGTGCCTTGGTACTCCACCAAGCAGGTCCCTGCAGAGGCCAAAGTCTGATCTCCCAAGGTCCAGGGTAGTGAGCTTGTTGTGTGCCCTCCTAGCTGCCCTGAAGATCTTGACCTCCACCATTTCATGGTCACTGCAGCCAGTGCTGCCCCTAAGCTTTATGTTCCCCACCAGGCCCTCCTTGTTGGTGGGGACAAGGTTCACCATGGCACCTCTCCTCCTTGGCTTCTCTATCACTTGGCAAAGGAAGTTATCATCAATGCCTTCCAGAAATATATGCATAAAACCACTTTAAAAATTATGTAAAATAGGCATTTTAAAAAGTACTCTCAAGTCTGCATCATAGGTGAGAGGTGCAGGTGTGAAGTGTGCAGCTTGGCTTTGCCCCTTGGCTGGCTTTGCTCACGTTTGGTCCTTGTGTGCTGTCCTTTGCCTAGGAACAAACAGGAAGAGGGGGATTGGAGCACCAGGGTGGCAGTCTGGGTGGTGAAGCTTGTTAAACCTGAGGGGATGGAAAACATGATGAGAGTGTAACTCACCTGCCTGCTGTAGGCACCTTGCACTGAGACAGAGACCAAAATTTCCCACCTAGGCCACACAAAACTGCTGCTGAGGTATGAAAACTGCATCTTCCCCCAGGGTCACAGTGTCTGCTGGGACAAAACCCTCTGGAGATCCCTCCAGGATGGTCTGGCATCCTCAGGACTACGTGGCTCTGGTGTGCCAGTGTCTTTTAATGCCTCCAGTGCAAACGAGGTTTGCTATTTATTTATTTAGGGTTTTTTTTTTTTTTTACTTCTCTCTCCTTTTTTCCTCATGAACTGTAGGTGCTCCATGCAGAAGAACAAGGTATCTGGTGTGCTTCCCTCCTACTGCAGCCCAGTTGGAATTTATCCTAATGGGGAATTAATTGTAACCCTCCGGCCTGGCTGCTTGCATTACGTCAGCTAATTGCCAGTGGTGAATTGCAGCACAGCCTCCGTGTAGGAGGAAACATCTGTGCAGCCTTTGTGTGAGTAGCCTACGGGGAGTTCTGTGGTGATGCTGCACAAGGATACCCCATGGGCTTGGTGTGGGATGCAGGGTTATTGAGGAAGGGGTGGTGGTGTGTGCCTGTGGCCATGGGGCTGAGCTCTGCAGTGGGGGGTGTGGGGTGTGGTGTGCTCATCATCACAGGGATGGCTTACACAGAAACCCTCCTCTGGCATCGCTTGGCTGTGTGCTTGAAGTCATGAAGGCTTTGCTGCTGAGTTTTCTTCTTTTGAACTTTACTCCTTTTGTGACAGGGAGGTTTCCAGGGCAACAGATAGGAAAGGAGAAGCTGGAGGAGATGCATTGATGTACATGTGGAGGACATGCCTCGTGGTAGCACACCCTGACAGTGTTGAACAAACCAACCTTTAGGACAGGGCTCCTTTAGGACCCCATGTGAGCATTTGTGAGGTTTACAGTTTCCTTCCTACTGCTGTAATTTAATTTCCCCTTCCAGCTGTCCTCCCTTTCTAGAGCATTTTCTTAACTGGTTGCCCAGGCTGCCCAGGGAGGGGGTTGAGTCACCATCCCTGGGTGTGTTTAAAGAAAGGGTAGATGAGGTACGTAGGGATATGGTTTAGCTTAGGATGGGATTGATTGGACTTGATGATCTTAAAGGTCTTTTCCAACCTTGTGATTCTGTGAACGAATATAATCCAGAAAAAGGGACCTCCCCCCCCGCCCCCGATTTAACTAGAAGCACACAAATAATGCTGGATCAGCTCTTGATGAAGATGCTGGCCAGCAGCTCTAGAAGGGTCTTTGTGGGGTTTCCTAAACATGCACCTTTCTGCAGATTTATGTGGCATAACACCTGGGCAAGTTTCTTGTCTCTGTTTTAAGGTGCCTAAAATGCTGTTGGAGTATCTGACTCTGAAGCCACTTAAGCAATGTTAAAGACGTGTCTCTTTCTGCTTCTCAGACTTGCTTTGGCTGCATGACTAGCCCATAATAGGATTGTAATTAAAAATCTTTCCTTTTTTTTTTTCTTTTAAAATTCTTAATTGTTCTTAATTTAAAAAAAAAATATATTCCTGGTGCTAAAGAAGGGAAAAAAAAGAAAATAAATAAAGGAAATTAAGAAGAGAGATGTGTTTAGGGTATGACTGAAGCCTTGTTAACTCCCATGTAAACTCAGAGTGGGTGATTGACAGATGCAAATGCACAAATTGCAGTGCTTTCCCTTTGGGTTTTTCTTCCCCAGATGTGTGTGAGTCCCTAACCATGTGTGTGGTCCCTACCCTGGGGACCTCACCCTGGGAATGGCTGGGAAAGGTGGGGAGGTGGAGAAGAGCCCTAGGAAGGAGCTCCTTGGTCAGAGGCAGCAGATCTTGGTCTGGAACTGAGACAGGCAGGGCTTCTGCCTAAATTTTTGTGTAAAAGCGAGTGGCAAGACCACAGGGAAGGGTGGGGGAGATATATATTTAGGTTCTCCTAAACCAAATAATTCCTAAGACTCAGTAACATCCAGGCCAGGCATCCTCTTTTTTCCCCTCTGGAAATCTTCCATTCTTGCAGGTCCATGGATCCAGCTTCAGCACCAAGAGGGGAAAATGCCCCTTTTATTGTTGGAAACAACATCATTCCTCAGCTCACCTCGTGCCAAACCTCAAAACACCTTGTGTCCAAGCTGAAAGGCTTCTGTTTTCCTGTAAAAATCTGTCATGTTGTCTTGTTTTCTTCCCTTCCTCTGCAGTAGCAGGTTTGGAGGGGCTTGAGGCTGTCCATCAGGAGTTTGGGGTCTTCATTAAACTGATTGGAGGAGGGTCTAAGTTCCCAAGCACAGTGCTGGAGCTCTCTCTGGTTACAGACTGCTTCCAACAGCAGGCTGGATGTGGCCATGCCATCTAGGATGACGAGAAGGGTCAAATGGTGTGGACATGGCTGAACCATGCCAGCTGGCCTCATTTGGACCCTGTGGAGTACTTCTGTACCACCTCACACAGGCTGCTAGCTGCAGAGCTGTGAAGATATTCTGTATGTGTATGCTGAAGGTTTGCCCTACCTCCCTCTCCCAGCTGGAGGCTCCTCTCACACCAGTTCTCATTCCCATCACACCTCCAGCTGAGCAAGTTTAGCTCACTAAAACTGCAGGTCACTGCCCGGCTTCTGTGCTGGGGTGGTTGGAAGCAGAGTGCCTGAGGGGGTGGATAGGGGAACCTGCCCGTTTTGGCAGCCATGGGTGTTTCTGACAGTTCAGCACTGTCTCACTGTGCCCCAAGACCTTGAGCTCTGCAGGGCTTGGTGGAGCCAGGCCAGCACCCCCTCAATACCTCTTTGTTCCTGCTACCCCATTTCTGACCCAAACCCTGCGGCAACCAGCCTCACCTGCCTGTCCCTGTCCCACCATGGCTGAGATTAAATTTGATTTAATTCAGTTTGAAGGGAGTGAGTTACCCTGCAAGCATGCTAGGCTCAAAGTAAAATATCTAGGCATGGGAGCTTTTGCCAGGACCTGTCAGGCTCAGCAGGAAAGCGGGGCTCTGGGCATTAATCTGCCCGACTTTATTTCTGGCAGCTCAGATCTTTCCAGCCTAACACTTTCTTGAGGGTTAGACTGATCTTTCAGGGCTCTCTGATGGGCTTTTTTTTCATGGTAACTACTTCTCTCTTCCTGATAACATGGATTTATGGTAAGACTAGCCAGCTGTCTTAGAGCTCTCCCAGTGAGCGGCGCTCTGGGTTCCTTAACTCCACTGTAAGTTGCTGTAAGTTACACTGTAAGTTACTGTAAGTTGTACTTTACAGGTGGGGAAACTGAAGCATAGAAATGAAACTCCTTGTCAACAAATCAATCAGAGAAAAAGAAAAATCAGGGTGTAACTCAGAGAAAAGCCTTTACCCCATAACCCCCTCCTTCCCCCCCCAGCCTCCCTCGAACAACACTTGGGTAGGACCTGGGGTTTGAAGCGCTGAGCCTTGAAGAGACAGTCAAAGACAGTGTTCCCCAAACGTGCTTTCCATAAAGTAATTTTCCCATTAACTGGTTTTTTGAGCAGGAAATAAATCCATGGCCATGCTGACGCCCTGGTTAGACCGTCTGCCGCCTTCTTGCCCCATCTTGCCAAGTGCAGCTGGGAGGAATGTCTGGCTCTGGAGCTGAGCCAACACTCCTGCATCCTCTGCTCATTTTCCCCAGAGAAAACCACTTGTTCCTGCCTTTTGTCCTTGCCTGTCCCATCTCCTTGCCCTATGCAAAGGTACGGGGTGATGCCCATACAGCTGTTGACAGAAAAAAGACCAGAGACTGGTGAGCAGAGGGCTTGGCTTTGCAAGAAAAGCAGTTCAACGTGGCCAGGGGATTCAGTTTTTAACTCCTTTTGTGTTTTTTCTCCTTTTCTTCCTTTCCCAAGGACATTCCCCCCCTGCATTTGGCCATTCGTTCTGCAGCAGGAAAATGGAGAATGCCAGTCCCTGTTCCTCCAGCAGTGGGAAGTTGATGGGCTGGTGCTCTGCCAGCCTCCAAGAGAGGGGCCACCTTCAAACTGTACTGCAGTGAGGGAGCACCCACATGCCAACCCCACACAGATGGGCTCTGCAAGCTGGTTGGCAGCCTGCAAGTTGGCCTGGGACAAAGTCAGGCTGGGGACCACTTGAAAAATTCAAAACTTTGGACGGTAAGGATGAATTAACCAGCCCAGATGCAGTCAGACCACATGAAGGAGGTGTCAGGATGGGCCATCAACCCTTTCCTCCACCCCTGATATTACTATCTTATAAAATTTCCTTTTCTGAAATGAGATTTAATCCTGAAAACTGCTTTCCTTTTTTTTTTTCCCCTCATCTCTACTTTCTTCTGCTCTAATATCTGGCAAGTTTCCTCTAATTAAATGTACCTATGGACAGATAATCCTGTTTCATTCTTGTGTCATTAAATGCAGCTAAATTCAGTATTTTTCCTGCTTGATGTTAATCCTTTCTTGTCTGCCCCTTAGCACATTCCTGGAGATATTGGAAGACCCTGATCCTATTCCCTCTTCTCTTTCTTCCAATCTGAAGAAGTCAGGTTTTCTCTGGGTCTTGACTCACGACCATGTAAAGTCCCTCCAACTTTCCTTCCTCCTTTTGCCCATCTTGGAGCAAATAGCATCAATTTAAGAAAGTAAATTCTTGTTGAGTACCTTCCCATTTCAGAACTGCACCTGGGTTCACCTCAAGCATGCCATGGTGGGTCTTCATCCTTGCAGCTCTTTGGTATTTGACGAGCTCAACTCCTGGCTGTTCCCCTCTCCGATCCCACTGTAGACATCCAAGGAAGGACCCTTGCTGCTGGGGAACCCTGGTTGCTTTGATTCTTTGCGGATTTGTTGTATATTCCTAATATCCTTGAGACGGTGATAAGCACCAGAGCCAGCAGGTTTGGTGTGACCCCATCTGAAACATCAACTCTCACCTGTAGTGGCTTCATCCATATTCCCCCAGGGATGAGGTGATGGCTCTGTACTCCTCCCCAAGCAGTGCACAGAAGACCTTTGGCAGGGTGTGGTCTTTCCTGGGCCAAAAACCATGCCAGGGATGCTCCTCATGCTGGTGATACTTGCAGCCAGGCTCTGTCAATGCCCACTTGTGAGGTTTGCCCTTTTGAAATCAGAAGCCTTTATCACAGCCCCACGTCTGCTTGCACTTTCACTTCACTGGCATCATCCTCCTTGTCTGGGCTAATTCAGCCTTCCTCTCTTCTAACTTCCAAGGGCTGTGATAAATAATTTATGTAACAGGCTGAGTCAGGATTTGTTGCCTGGCATAAAGCACACAGGCTCCTGCAAAATTCGCCTTGGTCCTGCTGTTAGCCTAGAACTAGGGGCACTAATATCATAACCACCTAATAGTCCTGGCTCTTCTGCCTCTTGCAGTGTCATAAATGGGGGGGTGACACTCACTTGGTAACTGCAGCTGCTTGGTTGTGCCATGAGCATGCAGGGTGAAGTGCCAAAGAGGTGAATCTGTAAGGTCTTCTGGATGTGGCAGGGAAATAAAAGCTGGTCTGGCAGGGATGAAATCCTCTCAGGTCACCAGCAGATACAAACTTTGAACTCACGAGCATGGGCACGTGCTATGGAAGAAGCTCAGCGTGCCCCTTGTGTAGCTGAGCAGTTATCACTGAGGAAAAAAGGAGCTGTTTTTATGGGAAAAACAAAAGTAACCGGGGTTTTGGACTGGTTTTCCCCATCCACCCCCAAGGTGATGCATTCCTGTATGTCATCCCTCTGGATGAATAACTCCAACAGTGCTTTGCTGCCATGGAGGGCCATGTGGGTCACAGCTGCAGCCTGACATCCCAACCCACAGGTGTTCTGGCCCATTCGAGGCCCCTCTGGAGGAGCCAAACTCAGATGCCACACCAGCTTTTCAATGAATGCACCTGTATCTGTGGAAGAGGAAGAAGCTGGCTTGTATCCAAAAATTGCATTCAGCTTCATTGATTTTGGGATGCTTGTCCCAGCATATAATAGCTGAGGGGGACTCAACCTTCTGTCTTGGTTTTGGATGTTTTCAGGGGGTAAAACCTTTCCCCTAAGAGCAGAAAACCCTTCCATTTGGTGCTGCCCTGGGGCTGGGTCCCCAGGCCAGGTCCCAGCTCTCTTCTCAAATGGCCACCCACTGAGGGTCTCCAAACGAAGTCCACTAATCAGACTGGTGAATCAGTGTAAAAATCCATTGGCACCATTACATGCTGGGGAAACCCATGCTCAGCAGGGATGGATGGACCCGGGGACACAGCACAACGGACCCAAATCACCCAAAATAACCCCTCATTTTTCTGGACTCCCATCAGCTCCTGGAAAACAAGCTGAGTGATCACCGCTGCAGCATCAGCACCTGCTGACACAGCGCTGCTAATTATAGAGCTGAGGCTCAGGCAAGCCCAGCACAATTAGCGTTTCTTAAATGAGGCTATAAGAGGCATGAGGGCTGCTCGCTGGTCCAAACCTCCCCTGGGCTGAGGGTGACAGCACAATGCCCACAGAGAGCTGCCCTTGGTACGGTGGCAGTCCCATGGCAGGTGGCACGGATTCAGACTGCTGCTCCAAGGGCTCACAGTCCGGTCTTTCACATTGGAGTGGTAAATTGCACGTGGTTTTTGGAGGAAGGCCAGATGTTCCTCCGAGGAGCTCCAGCGAGAGGGAGGGAAGTGGCCAGAGTCTGACATTAAGGCTCACAGCACCTGTCCTCTGCAGCATTCATTCACATCGTTCCCCAAGGTGCTGTTAAAAAGCACGAGGTGTAATTTTCAGCCCTGAAATGCTGGACTCTTACCACTGCCAGTCTTGAAAAGTGCAGCCATTTCCTTCCAGAAGGGATGTTTTTCTGAGGATGAAAAGAAACACGTATTATGACCAGAAGTGATTTCTGTGTGCATTCTGGTTTTTGGAGCTTTTGGCAAGCTGACATTTCCCTGTTAAAAACCTATTTAATGTAATCCTCATCACAGCACCCCATAGCTGCTCCCCCCATCCTCGAGCTCTGGATCACATCCTCTGTGACCAGCACACTAAAGCACCTGAAATTCTTCATTAAAGATGAGGGATGGTCCCTGTGCCCCAGATACCCAATGCTGCTACAGCTGGTGACAACCTGGTCACCCATTTCAGGATGGAGCTTTAAGACATTAAGTAGCCCTTTTTAGTATAGCCTGTTGAGATAGGACAAGGGGTAATGGTTTTAAACTGGAGGAGGGTAGATTCAGACTAGATAGAAGGAAGAAATTGTTTATGATGAGGGTGGTGATGCCCTGGCACACGGTGCCCAGAGAAGCTGTGGCTGCCCCTAGATCCCTGTCAGGGTTCAAGGCCAGGTTGGATGTGGCTTTGGGCACCCTGGGCTAGTAGAGGGTGTCCCTGCCCATGGCAGGGGAATTGGATTAAGTGACCTTTAAAGGCCACTTCCAACCCAAATTATTTAGTGATTCTATGATTTCTGATCAAAAGGGTGAGAGGGACTTGCAGGGCCTCCTCATGTGATGTAGATGCTTAAGTCCCATGCCAAACACCTGCACCTGCTCTCAGCTGGGAAGATGGTGCAGGGGTAGTACCATCAAGCCCCATGTGTTTCTCCTGGAACATATGATACTTTGGAGGTCATTTATCCCCATTGTTGCAGTAAGCAGGGTCTCCACCAGCCCCCACTTTGTAGACCTGGGTCCCCACAGGGTTTCAGATCAGCTGAATGCCCAGCACATCACCGCATTGCATCCCACACCTGCTCATTTTCCTATTGCTGCCACCCCAGTAGCTCTCAGCAGTGTTGGAGCTGGTTAATCAGTTTGTCTGAAGAAGTTTGATTTTTAACTCGTTTCCGTGGTCAAGAGGATACAGGGGAGGTGACCCAACAAGGTCACACCCTAGTTCAGCCATGAAAATGACATCCTGTTCTTGCAACTGGAAAAAAAATCATTGGCCACAAACACATCACATCTTGCTGTGTACTAGAAGTACCCGTTTCTCATCCGGTCTGGTGTCTCCTCCTCTGACCTCTGTGAGGACAGGCTGGAAACTGGCACAGTCCCACCAGCACAGCTCCATACCATAACTGCCTGGGCTGTTGGCAGTTCTAAAGGGTGGCCCACGCAGTGCTTGTACCTTAAAAACAACCCAAGTCGTGCCTGGGACTGGGCTCCATCTCACCCTGGCAATGGTTTTGGGTGGCCTGCATGTGCAACTGCACATCCCCATTGCAAATGGTTGAATGAATCTGAGCACATGAGCACAAAACCAGCAAGCAGAGGTGATTCCATAGAATCAGAGAATGGTCTTGGTTAGAAGGAACCCCAAGGATCATAGAGTTCCAACCCCCCTGCCACAGGCAGGGCCAACAACCTCCAGGCCTGGACCTACACAAGGTTGCCCAGGGCCCCATCCAACCCAGCCTTGAACACCTCCAGAGATGGGGCATCCACCCCCTCTCTGGGCAGCCTGTTCCAGCCCCTCACCACTCTCTCTGTAAAGAACTTCCCCCTAATATCTAATCCAAACCTCCCCTCCTTCAGCTTCAACTCATTCCCCCTTTGTCCTGCCATTGTCTACCCTTTTAAAAAGCTGACTCCCTTGTTCCATGTCACTGCTAGATTTTGCATTCAGCTTGGGTGGTGGGAGCCAGGGAGATAAAATACAGCTCGTTTTGTTGACTGTCAGCGAGGTATAAAATTCAAGACAAATTAATTGCATCTGTATTTTTTGATCAGTGAAGGCAATTTCACGAGGCATTTGTTAAAGATGCCACTTAAGGAGGAATTTCCTCACTGCAGAAGTTAATAACTTTAAAACTGCTACTCAGGTTCCCTGCAAATGGGGCTTTGTGCTGCAAATCTCTTTGAGACTCTCATAATTCAATCCTATTTAGAACAAATTTCTTAGATTTAGAGCAATGAATATTTAAATACTACCGGTTGAAACATTTTCAATTTTGAGATCATTTCAAAGCCAGGAGAGTTTATAGCATTGGGCTATTCTGCAACGCTTTAGCATCTGAACTGATCTGAACTGCAGCTGAATCTTAAGCAGCTTAAACAGCTATAAAGGGTTAGAGAAGTTTAAAGGGTCAGGGAAGTCAAAGCAGAATATCATGTTTTTCAAGGCTCTGGTTAAAGAAATGTGAGTTTGCAGGTTGTCAAGCTGAGCAGCTGCAGATGAAGGACCTGACAAGCATCGCTAGAAAAACTCTCTGCAGTAGTTGGTATGTTCTCTGCTTTCAAACCTTGTCTGCTTTGGTTTTTTTCTAAGAATGAATAGAATAAAATAAATAAATAAAAACCAAAAATGGAATGAGCAGGTTGAACATTCATGCAAAATGCAGAATAAAAGCAAAACATTCAGGAAATCCTGTGAAGGTGAGTTTGCTCTGACAACAGGCTTGTTGCTGCTCCCTGTGTTTGACACTTGATTCTCTTCAGTACAAACCACTTCAGCACACTGTAACATTCTGCAAAGCAGCAATGAAAGGAAAAACAACACATGAGCTTTGTGGTGCTCATGTTTAGACCCGCCAATGTCAGATGTATGCAAATTAAAAACTGAAAGGCAGAGCTTTTCAAAACTCGCAAGCCCAAGCCAGTTCTGCACAGGATGGCCAAGATCACAGAATGAACCAAGTTGGAAGGGACCCATAAGGATCATCGAGTCCAGGATGATGTGGAGGCCCCATCCCTGGAGATATTCAGGGTCAGGCTTGATGGGGCTCTGAGTGACCTGATCTAGTGGAGATATCCCTGCTTACTGCAGGGGGCTTGGACTAGATGGCCTCTAAAGGTCCCTTATGACCTTACACACGCTGTGATTCTCTGATGATTTTAGATGGGAAAGACAAGAAGGGGAGAAGGAGGTCTTTTGTTTTTTTGGTAAGATATATTAATGCCAGTCCCAGCCACAGAAAAAAGGTTCTGTGTACCATTGTAATTTATTCCTCACAACTAAAAGCCATGCATGTCCCAGTATAGTTGCTCCATCTGTGCTGTTAATGCTGGACTGTGCAGAGAACAATTCAGGATTTATTGGACACAAGAGGCAGCTGAGGCAGAGGGAAGAGTCCTTAGCTTGGTATAACACAGATGGATGAACGCAGGGGATTTGTTTCCAGGTGTTTCTCCAACTGGCCTGGCATAAGGACAGCATCTGTGCTGGCACAAGCCACCCACGCCTGTGCTATGAAAGCCAAGTGAGAAATGGCGCAGGCAAGGTCAGCCTGCAACAGCTTTGCCCAGGGCTGTTGCTGCTGCTGTTTCTTCCCATCAGGAGAAGGGGTCCTATGACAGAAGTGCTGTACCAGGTCAGGGACATGTCCCAGCCACCCACTGCCCTGTCCCTGACACTGGCCAGAAGCAGATGCCTGGGACAGGCAAAGCAACAGGTAAGGACATTGCCTCTGCAAACCCTCCTGTCTCTGCCCATCTGTGGCTTGGGGAGTGCCTGAGGTCTCTGCGTGATGGGTGACACTCCGTGGGTGTCCCTCCTCTCACAAGCCTTTGTCACCCAAAGCTTGCTCTGGCAAGGAGTTCCACAGATTTACCAAGCCCTGTACCAAACATCAACTTGCTTGGTTTCAGCCTGACAACCTCGGCTGATGCCTTTAACTCTTTACCTATTAATTGACATTTTCTTTTTAATGGATGAAGAAGTGACCAGCCTGTCTTCTGCCTATTTCATAAGCCTCCTCACATTTCTTCTCCAGCCATCTCTTTCCCAAGCCACGAAGCCATGACCCACTTGCTGCAGGAGCTGTTTATCTTCCCTTTGCTCCTCCTCTAAACTTCTCCCCTTCCACCCATGACGAACTGTGATGCCAGACGAGGCAGGATCACCCCCACACCAGAATCATAGCCCAACAGCACTACTGCTGCAGAAGAAAGCACCAGCCTTAACTAAATGGCTCCTTCCAGGCTACTCCCAAGGATTTCCTCAGGGACAGGATATCCAGCATCACCATGACAGAATGGATACCTACCTGTGGGATCTGTCCTAAGAAACCTGCTCTGGCAGGGGGGTTGGACCCGATAATCTCTTGAGGTCCCTTCCAACCCCTACGATGCTGTGATTCTGTTAATCCAGGCAATCATTCAAGCTGAAAAATAACTCAGGTGCTACATAATGACATCTGACTGAAACGTAGCAGTGAATGATTTAGTTCCCTGGTTTGTTTCAGTGATGCTGCCAGGATGGACACAGAGGTGCTGTGTCCCTCTCCAGCTGACAGCAGCACCCTCCCACAGCCTGGCAGCAAGCCTGAGGCGAGCCTCTGTCCTCCCATCTCACCATCAATGTACTACCACATTGAATTGGACTATATAGAGTATACTAATAGTATAACTGGTATGTATACACTGAAATATCCATCACACTGAGCTTCTCTTCTTCAGACATCTTTCTCACCCCCATTCCCCACCTCCTCACCCCCAAACTGCTCCTATCTCATTCTATCTGGTACCCTCTTAAAACACTTCATTTTTTTCCCAGCTGGGAGACAGCAATACCCCCTCTGACCATGAGTATAATAGTCCCACCAGTTCCTACTTTTCCAGTTCCTTTGGAGACACAAAGGCATAGGACCTGTTTTTCAGAGCAGACATGTGGCATTTCCCAGGAGTGGAGTCTCTTCAACATGCAGCATTATATCTGTCGTCATCAAAAGCACCCAGCTTGTGATTTAATAGTTGCTGTCCTGCAGCCTATTTCTCCATGGGTGAGAGAGCACCAGGATGCTCTGATGTGGCAGGATTTCCCTCCTGAAGCTGGTAAGTGGTAGATGCCCTCTCCTAAAGAAATTGCAAGAAAATTGCTTGTAAATTGTACTGAAACAGAGCAGAATGTCCACATCTGGCATCATGAGGACTTCTCTTCCCTGCATCACCCAGGATTTCTGGCTTGTGAGCCAGCTCCTGAGGCAGAAAAACTTCCCACCTGACGTAAGGCACCAGCTGATTTCATCATCCCAAAAGCTTTCCAGGAAGCCCTGAGTCAGGATTTCATGTTCCACTTCTCTCACTCAGCCCATCATCTTGACCTCCGGAGCAGTCGTCAGACATGGGGGTTTGGAGACGTCATCACAAAAACGAACTGAAAAACGCCAGTTGGGAGGGGAAATTCCTTACCACGGGTCTTTCTGCTGCAGTTCTGCAAGCAGACCATCTCCAGCTTGGCTGGAGCTCTTCCCGGCCACTTTTTGAAGGGTTTTCGCCCTCTGGAGGCTAACTTTAGGAACTGAAAGAGGGAAAAGGAAAACAAGGGCTGGCTCAAATCGTATTCGGTTGGAAGAAAGGTGGTCTCATGAGAATAAACCTGCCAAAAAAACCCTGGTGGGTTTCAAAGTGCTTCCCTTGAGACGCTGTTCATGGGCAAGGACAACTCTTGCATGGCACTGAAGGCTCTGTGGGATCTAGAGGCCTTCCCGAGGCCTTCCCAAGGTGCAGCCTTAGCCTTCCGCTTCCTGCTGCCACGGTGCTGAAAAACGTCCAGACAACGTTGAATCATCCTACCCTGATGATTCCAGATAAGACCTAATTTTTTTCATTTTACAATGATTTTTTTCCTGTTGTTCCCCCCCTGCTCTCCCCCCTACACTTTGCTGTAGGCTGTGCATCGTTAACAGGCACCGCTGAAGCTGAAAGGCACATGACATTTCTAAATTTTCAAAAATAAATGTTTGGATAGCCTTTGCAATTCAATTCACTGTGATTAGAGAAGAAGACTAGTGTTTTGGGGTTTGTATATTTTTTTTCCTTGATAAATAAATATTGGAGAGGAGGGGCACTGAAAATCTGGTCTCAGGTGTGGTTTGCACTGGTCTTGGTCTAACAGCATCTCTGTAACTGATTTTATTTCCTTGTGTCTTTCTGCCGTGACTTGGTCCCAGTCCCCTGGAGACCCCGATAGCCTCTGAGGTCCTGTTCCTCCACGTTTTTCTTGCCAGTCTCTGCTATACCCTCTGTCAGGCTAACACACAGCTCAGCCTCATGAATTTCAGCAAGAACACAAAAAAACCGCTGTGCGTGGAGGCACAACGCCAAGAACATGCCCAGTGAAGGCTGTTTTCCAGGCGTGGGTGATGTGATTCAGTGTGCTGGAGGCAGAGATGCAGAACGTCCCCTCCCGTCCAATGTTCCCACACAGGACAGCCTGTGTTTTGTGTTTGCCTTTCCAGCCAGGCCAGGGCCTTGCATGTCACATGTCTGCCAAATGCAGGCTTTAAGCTAGGCGTATGAAAGAGCTGCAGAGGCCAGCTCCCAATGGTGGCATAAACACCTGTGGGTGCTGACACAGGTTAGGACCCTGTACAGGAATGATGCTCCTAAACACTGTTGTGAACCTGGATCTTGTTTCTGGAATACAAAATACATAACAGATGTGAGGAGCTCCAAGGATTATTAGGTTTCCATAACCTCAGAAACATTCACCCACTGTTTCTTGCATCCACCTTACTGTCCATTCATCTGTAAGAAGCAGTTGTCCAACTGTGACACACTCTTCAACAGCTCAAAAAATTCCCATATTCCTCCAATATGTTACAGATCTACACTGCCACTGATGGTTGGAAAAGATGGGCAACACCATGAAACAGCCAGGTTCCCCACTCTTCCCCTGTCCAGTTTCATGCCCAGTCATGACAAGGTGCTCATGGCCATAGTGTCCAACCCTTCTGCATGAGGTCAGCTCCAGCTCACAGGGCTGCCAAAGAGAAAGGCACAAGCCTTTTCCAAGAGGAAATCCAGAGACTCTGGGAAAACAAAGTCCAGATGGGAGAGAGATAATAAGGAAAACCTCGGTGGGGTTGGCTGCTATCTTGGTCCTTGGCCTAGAGAAATGAGGAAGGCTTACCCAGTGCTGCCGTTCCAGTTCTACAGGCTAGAGTTGGGTTGGCCTTTAGCTTCTCTGCAGAGCTGACCTACTCTGTTGCCACAGCATCCATGGATCATTCAGTCACCTGCAGACTACTCTGGGCCAATAGCTCATCAGCTGTTTAGTGCCACCACCAGCCACAATAGTTCCTTGACACCAACACCAGCAAGCCTGTGCAGGGCTCAGCTCAATGAACTTTGATGAGGGCTGAGAAAAGAAATTTTTTTCCTCCATTTTCCAAGGATATTATATAGTGTCAAGGAACCAAGTTACATTTTAGGAAAAGATTTCACAGATGCTCTTGGACATCTGACCAGAGACCTGTCATCATGCAGGAGAAGGACAAAGCTGGGACAGGAGGCACCTGCCACAGGACCCCTAGCATTTCTGGGTACCATTAGAGTAGGGAGCAGGACAACATTGATTAAACCTGACTATCATGACACCCATACAGCCCAGCACCTCCTGATGTGAGCAGTGCCATTCCCAACTCCTGCAGGCACCAAATGACTTAATAACTTAATAACTTAATATTGTGCTCTACAATAGAGGTAAACAAGTTTTGGTGGAGGAGTGGAGGAAAATGCATTTCAGTGGTGGAGTGCAAATGCATTCAGTGGTGGAGTGCATCCGATGTGCACTGAAGTTACTAAATCGAAGCAGAAGCCAGAAGGGCACTTCTTGCAGCATGTGGCAAGAGGGGTACAGTCACAAGGATGTGATTGTTACTGCAGATTTGGGGTCGGCTTTGTCAGCACTTTACAGGCAACCCAGGAAGGCGCCAGCGATGTTTTGAATTCTGTCTGCGGGGCTGGAATTTGTACAGCTGAAGAGGTTTTAATGTAATGTTTTCTGAGGGCAAGAGAGGTGGAAGCCCAAAGTGCCACTATTACAAAGCTCCAGTCCAAGCAGAGACACATTTTAAATAAGCAATAAAGATGCAAGAGCGAGTCAGGACTGAATAGCAATTCCACTGACAGATCACAAAGCCAGGACTGGGCACAACCTGATTTTTTATGCGTGTTGAAGTAATTGGAAAGTTGCTTTGTACTCGTTCCTCATCTTATTAAAGGACCTGCTCCTATGAGGACACATGGGGTCATTTTTTCAATGTTGCTAGCACTCTGCACAATTTCTTGGCTGGGTTTCACGGTATGCCAGTAAACAGTTACCTGCTTGTTTACTGGAAAAGCAAGGATTTCAGACCTTCTTTAGAAGATGATTTAATCTTCTTATACATAATTTTGCACTTGGATGAGCAGGTCAGCAGCCAAGTCTTGAATCGACAAAAGGGTCTGTTGTAGCCTTACCTTCCTCCTTGGCCAGCACTGGTATGAAGGAAGAAGGAAATCAAGGAGCTCACACACATACACACAGAGCTGGGTCTCTGCAGCTCTAGCATGTTTCCTCATGCCTGATGTGCACATGCCATATTAGCAAAATGTGAAAATTTGACTCAGCTTGACCAACACTGAACACGAGTCGGAGCCCCAGCAAGTAAACAAACCCGTAAGTCATTCTCCAGCTGGGCTGCCAAGGGGTTCTTCAGTACCCGGGCTGAATTCAATGGGTGCCACGCTGCCAGACTGTGTTCACAGTCTGCTGCTAATAAGGAAAAATCATCAGAGCTAAGCTCTCCTTTGGTTCGTTTTGGTGTATGTGGAAAGCTGATCCTAAGGACTAATTCTCAGCTGGCCCAGCCACAGCAGAGAGGAAAGGAACTTCATTTTTTAGGAAAAGCAGCACAGACTTTGCCTTGCTCAGCGGGCGGTTGCTCGCAAGGCAGAATTGCACCATCTCCCCCATGACCCCAGCAGCTTACACCAGCAACAGGCACACCGCACGATGTCCAACACATTCCAGGAAGCAGCTGGTGCTTCCACACAGTCCCCAAACCCTAATTTTGCCATGCTCGTGCTGAGCACTGCATTGTGCCTGCTTGAGTCATCGCCCACTGGGTAAGCATACAGGTATCTCTCAAGTCAAGAGGTAAAGTCCAAAGCCAGGAGGACAGACATGTTTTTCTCCATTTCTAAGCTGATTCTGACCCATCTCCATTTGCTGGCTCAGTCCCTACATGCCTGCTGTGAAAGCTGAGTGAAGGCAGCTGCCTTCACCTCTGCTGGGGCATCATGGCCAACCCAGCTGTCATCATCCCTTGGCTGGGAGCTGCAAGAGTCAATACAGCTGGGAAAATGGGGGTAGGGTGTAGGGGTGTGGGCAGGGTGGTTTGGGAATGTTTCATCCATACCTGCTGTCCTGCATGTACATCACAACTGTGCTGTTTGCCTGTCCTGTGAAAGGGAATAGGGCACGTGCAGTGCGTAACGCTGTTTGCAGCAAGAACGGGGGCAGGAGGAAAAATGGGATAAGAAGGGAAGAAAGGCTGATGGTAAAGTAAAATCTGAAAGAAACTATGGGAGATGGAGAAGTAAACAAGAACCTCTGTAGAAAACTACAGCAGAGATCAGCAAGATGACAGTACATCTCCCTCTGGGTTCATTAACCACTAATAGGATTTATGAGAAGAATTTGTCACACTCTTAGGATGATTTAGAAAAATGAAAAAAAAATAATCTGGAAAGAATCATACACCCTACAAACATCTATCCTTTCTAATGAACACTTCATGCTCATTAAGAGTGGAAAAGTAAAAGGAGCCAAGCAGAAATGGAGCAGGTTCCAGCTTCAGATTAAGCTCCTAAGGTGTGTGAGGACCTGGACTCCTTGCCTCACAGAGGTACTGGGGCTCTGTGAGGTGTCCTGACCATTTGGCCTGGCCTCCAGCCACCGCTCACTGGCTGTTGATGTCCCACATGTTGCACCTGGAGCCCAAATTTATGTCTCCAATGCCCATGAGCACCTCAGTGATACTTGGGGCCTTCAGAGAGGCAAGGCAATGGAGCTTCCATGGGCTTTTTGGTATAGGTGCTGCATATTATGAGCCAGGCAGGAAAGGTCACATCCAGTTGCAGGGACATGCCACAACTGGAATGGACCAAAATCCTCTACTGTAGAAGGGACAGTACAAAATGGCTGCTGGGGTCCCAGGAGATTGGTCACCTCAGCTTCAGGAGAGAAACACCAAGCAATGACCTACCCAAAAGCAACAGTGTCATCAAAACCAGGACTGGAGGACACTGAGGCAATTTCTGTTGTGCCTCTGACTCTCTCACAGAGCTGAGCTTCTCAAAGTTTTCACTTCTTCTGGGCTTTAGGAGTCCTAAAAGCAAACGAGTAAGCAATGACCGAGGCATTTTCAAGGCCCTAAGGAAAACCACTCTAATAATCTTCAGCTTTCAACACAAGGTGGCAGGCTGTCCCCAAGATGGGGAGCAGCCAGGGTGATGTAAGTTGCCAGAAATGGTCCATGGTCACCACAAAAAGGAAAGCTGCTTCTTTCTGTCACCTCTTACAGGAGGGAGGAAAGGCACGAGTTTTCCATGGGACTTGTGGTGACTTAGGGAGAGTTTTATGTGGTGGATGAAGGCTCGTTGCTATGAAAGGCTTCCCTCTGAACCTGAGCCCTCATCCCAAACAACCTAACAGCGTGGGAGGAAGGTGACTGAGGGGTGTCTGGGGTCGTGTGGGCGCATCTTCCCTGCCTGGTGACCACTGGGCTGTGTCTAAGCCTGGTTACCCAGGCCTGATCCTGAACTGCAGGCTGACTTTGCAGCATGACCTTGTACCTGCCTCATCACCTCAACTTGCCAGAGGACTCTTGGTTGAATTTGGCCACAATCTCCAGGTCTGCAGCAAACAGGCCATTTTCAGGAGGAAGAAAGGAGAGCTAGGGAGGTACTGTTGAAGGCCTCTGCACAGTACAGACATAGCCTTGGCCCAGCTGCCCAGTTTTACCCCCAGGGTTGACATTCCCATGGGAAGGAATCCACTTCCTGCCCCCCTCCAGGGAGCAGCAGCAGAGAAACGCAGCAGCGAAGAAACACAGCACCCACACAGAGCACAGAGCTCCCTGCACAGCAGAAGCTTCCTATAGGTCAATTTAGATTATATTGCAAAGAGCAACTAAGCAACCTCTGGCTGGTGGGGTGGTGGAAAGCTCAGTCTCATCCACTGAGTATGACATCGGCAGGAGCTGGGTGACTGGTGTGCCAGAGCCTGAACACACCACATGAATGGTCTGACTCTCTGCCTGCCCCTTGCTCAGCTGAGTGCATCCCTGGTTCATTAAGCTGATTTGCATACAGCTCCATACGAAGTCATTAAGAAGTGTCAGATTCAGGAGTGCAACTGGAGGAAAGCTTCACCCGTGGGAACAGAGGAAATCCCAGCGCCCGAGCTGCAGTTTGCCTCCACAGAGGGGAATTCAATTAAAAGCTGGTTGGATTTGTGCAGCTCAGAGAAAAGCCACCTGATTGGATGTCAGATATATCTTTGGCCCTCAATCAGCCACAAATACCAAGGACTGCTTTGAGCAGATTGGAAACAAACATGTTGGATCAAGCCCATCTCCAGCTGCCAGCTGTGAAGTCCAGGTGGGCAGCAGAGGAGGCAGAATTGCCCCTTGCTGAAGGAGAAGGATATGTTACTGCTTCTCTGGGGGAAGGACACTGCAGATGTCAGCTCTCCTGGGTCTGTCCTTCCCTCCTATGCAGCCTGCTCATGCCCCAAATTAGTGCTCAGAGACCTGCACAGTTCACTGCACTAGAAATGCACTTCAAGAGGCTTTGACCTTGCAGTTGCCTCCCTGGGGACGCTGAGATAAGGACAATAAACAGTTATAATCTAGCTTTGCAGAAGTGATTAGGTACTCTGTGTGTTGTAGTTTTGCTGTTCATTGTCTTCCTGTTACAACTCTCTTTTCTTCCCTTGAAAACCCATTGTTTGTTAAACCAACTGATTCATCCTCTACTAATGCACCCGAGGAGCAGTGCCCAGTCTGGTTTCCTGGTTTCTTAGTGACGCCCCCCCCCACCCCATCTAAACCCACTTCTGGTGGGCACTGTTAAATCCTGTTGACTGCTGGCTCCCCTAAAGCCTGGAGGAACTCACGCTCCCCGTGGGTGCACAGGGGATTTTAGCTCTTGCATGCAAAGAGCTGCTATGCTAATAAAATTAATGAGAAGCTTGCTCCCTAAACACCAGGGCCTGCACACAGCTGTGCTACTGCATAAACACGGGGCAGCTGCATGACCCCCACAGGGGCCTTGACTGTCCCTCGAGTCCCTCTGTGCCCCAAGGTGCTCAAGGACTTGCAGTGCTGAAGAGTCACAGAATCACTAGGTTGAAAAAGACCTTTAAGATCATTGAGTCCAACCATACCTGTCCTATGCTAAACCAGATCCCTAAGTACCTCATCTACAGGTCTTTTAAACACATCCAGGGATAGTGACTCAAGTCCCTTCCTGGGCAGCCTGTTCCACATCCCTCCAACTCTTTTACTAAAGAATTTTTCCCTAACATCTGAACCTGCCCTGGCACAGCTTTGTGCCATTTCCCCTTGTCCCATCACCTGTAAGCTCCAGTTCCTGCTCACGCTGGGAGCACAACTGCTGCACTGAGCGGCCTGCAGCTCCCCCAGGACTCTCTCCATGGAGCAGGATGAGATCCGGAGGCACAGCTGGAGCTGCTGCTTGATTGCTGCAAGAAGCACGGGGCAAATGGGGCAGCCCTGGGTAGCAGGGAGCAAGCACCGCCCAAAGACTAACATGAACAAGATGTTCATTAGTTAATTCCCTTAATACTTCCCACAGGAATGGTGAGTTAGAAGGTCCTTGAAGGAAAATTCATCTGCAGTACCAAGCAGTCCTTTAGGTTGACGATGAGTAGTGTTTCTTTCTCCATTTCCTTAGGGAGCGAAATGGAACCGCACAGCTCCAAAGGAGAGTGATGGACTGATGTAAATGGATTCGTCCTTCACGCATGAAGAAAGTCATTGGTGCTGTGCTTGAGGTCACATGAGAAGTGTCTATGCAATCCTCTTGCTTTGCTGCATAAAACAAGGGCTTCTTGGTAGGTCTGGGAAAAATTCCTCTCCAAATAAAATATTTAGCTGCTGAAACTACTCAAACAGGACAATTCAAGTTCACTTGAATTTATTCCTTGCCTCTATATAACACATGGGGACTTGGACAGAGCTGATCCCCTCCTGCTCTTAGCCATGTCCCCTCAATATCCCCTGCCCTGTGGCATCACAAGTGCTCAACTGGTTCCTTCATCTGCTGCACTCATCTGGAGTGCGAAGTGTAGTTCTGGTGGAGCTCTTTACCAGCTAAAAGTTACTCTTAAAATTGGGGAGGGGGGCCAGAAAGCCCTGAGAGATGATTGTGCTCTTCTGAAGAGCTGTCCCTGCCAAAGACTTCGAATATTGCTGAGAGTTTAGCACTCTGTGCCTCAGTTTCCCCAATTAGGAAGGATGCCAAAGGCTGACTGGAGTTGGTTGGGCAAATCCTGAGTCTCAGTAGTTGTAACAATGAAAGTGGACAGGCAGGCTATGGCTAGGTGACTGCAGCAACAGGGAGACCTATCTTTGTCCATACGTGGCAAAGGCTGCATGTAACCCTAAATAAATACCATGTTCTTGGAACGATTTCCCTTTAACATGAGCAGGCTGGATGAAAGGCTTCCCTGGGTCTCTCAACCACATAAAAAAGGCAAGATTTATTTTCTTGCTTGGCTGGGCAGTGCTGGTGGACAACCATACCTCAGGTTTTCCTTCCTGCTTTTATCATGCCTGCTTATCAGAAAGTATCACCTGTTTACCCAAGATAAGACAAACAGACTTTGCTCATCTGAGACCTCTTAGAGACATCCTATGAGCATCCTTTGTAGTCTGAACCGGACAACCTGGAACCAACAGTCCCATGAGCACACAGGCTGATTGGGTTTACTGGTGTTTTGAGCTAGATCAATGTGTGCTTTAAAGCTGAACCGGTGTGAAAGCTGGGCTATGCTCCACGGGGAGCACCTGACCAACTTTAAAGCTTTGAGACAGGAGGAGGAAGAAGAAAAAAAGCTGTCCTTCCCAGGAAAGCAGGATGGTGGATTTGGATGATGCACAGTGTGCTGAGCCAGCTGCTGTGCAAGGGATTTGGGGAAGGCACAGAAAACAGGGGATGCACCGCACCCACCCAACAATGTCTCCCCCTACACCGTGTCTCCTTCACTTGCTGCCAGCAGCACTGTCCCACCTCCTGGGAGACCCCTCTGCTGTGCATTTGGTGACAGCACGGTGTCCCTCCGCATTCCTCTCTGGGGTTAGGGAAGGGCCATGGGTTGCAAGTGTAGACTAGTCCCAAGAAATCTCTCTTGCCAGCTTCTCTTTCGTAACAGGAAGGAGAGCGGGCAAGCTATAATTGCAGGAAATGTACAGCTGACTCAGGCAAAGAAGGTTTGCTCCAGATCAGCCTTGTGCACAGATGGGAACCAGGAGAAAAGCCATGAGCTGACATGAGTCTTCTTTGGGGGATTTAAAAAAAAACAACACCACCAAAACCAACCAGGGAAATGCTGTTTTGTCACAAACGAGGCTTGTGGAAATGTGTCTGACTCCACAAAACTATAGATGAAACACTGACAGTGTGCCACCAGCCAGCTTGCTTTCTTATGGCCTGTGAGCCCCAGCCACCGTGAGTGATGCCTCCAGAGACTCTGCCCTGCAGATCTTTTCCATGCTGAGGGTCCTAGGGTGTCTCAGACCCCTGCTAGAGAGCCAAGGCATCTTAGACACTTGTGATCCACATCTTGGTCACCTGGGATATTCCACAAGCAGCAAGAACTACTTCTGGGATTGATGGCTCAACGCCTTGGCCCACAGCAATTTTCTTCCAGAGCTCAAGTTCTGTAAAACTTGAGTGTTCACTGATTTGTCTTACAGCTTGTGGAGATGAGAGAAACCATCAACATTCATGGATGAGTCTCTGTCTCTATCCCAGTATCATTTATCAGATGATTAATATGAAATATATTGTTTATTTCCCTTTTTTCTTCTATATTTCCTTCTCTTAGGGACTAGAGATTCTCATTTGAGGTCTCAGAGAAGGATCTGTTTTGCAGTATGTGGTGAATTTCAGCTTGAGGGCAAGTCCATCTTTCAACCACCTCTAATCTCAGCCATCTTCAGCCTCTATTCTCCATCCCATCAGACAATTTGGACACTCCAAAAATTGGACTGGGCAAGAGCCTGTAATGCATCAGTCCTTCTGTAAGGATCAGCACGTTCAGTGATCTGGGACTTGAGGAGGAAGAGTCCCCATCTGCAAGTCCACAGGTCTGAATCTCCTATCCATCTACCCTTGCAAATGGAGGATTTACACCAGTGCCAATGGACTTATGTTAGCACAAAACTGGCGTGAGAGGACATTCAAGCTGGATATTTGCTGTCCATTCCACTCAGCTGGGACCAGGGAGAAGGTCAAACCCATGCTCAACATCAGCTGAGCTTGCTTGAATGCACACCCTAACCTAAGATCAGGATTTATTTTCATGTACACAGTCCACTGTTGATATTTCTCCTCCATTTTTGTGCTAACCATTAATAACCACCTTTGTGCTGCACTAATAAAAGGGCCAGGTGTGCTGGTTAATAAACAAACCCTTTTAATCCACAAATGGAGTTTTCAGGATGTGTTAACCTGATAGCTCAGTACTGCCCTATCCTGTGTTCCCCTTTCTCTCTTGAAGGGGTTTTGGTATGTGCAGCAAGATTTCTCCCTCCAGTTCTGTTCTATAGGTGGTGTGCCTGTAATGGGCCACAATCCTACAGGCCTTCCAGTAATTTCTAGAATTGAGATCTGAAAGGCTATTGGGAGAAAACAAGTCTGGAAGAAATGGTAAAATTTTGCTGTTCACCCAACTGCAACCTGGTCCAGGCTGAGCTCCTCAGGAAACCTGCAAAGTTCAACACAGATCTACTCAAAAAAGTACTGAGCAGGCAGAGGTATCTGTAGGGTTAGGTGATGGCTGGTGGGAACTTCCAGAGTAATTAAGAGGGTCACTGATAGTGGACACAGAACTTGGCACCTGAAGTGGTAATTAAGTGCTCATATGCTGCTGGCACTTAGTTTTGGCTAGGAAGTTATCCACTTGGAAAAGCACAGGGACTTTCCAGCAAAACCCATTGTCAGACACAGCACCTCACACCCATACCTCTTCTACTTCCAAAATACCAACATGGTGCAGTCTCAGCACATCCAAGAGATGTGCATGAGACCCTATGCCTATCTCACCCAGGCTCTTTTAGGGTCAGTTTGCAGTTGCCCAGCAACACCTGCATCAGCTCTGCAGGGGTGGCAGCAATGCCAGGCTCAGCCTAAGGGATCAGGCCAGTACTACTGCATACCACAGAGGTTTGTAAATGAGAGACCTCCTGGTCAAAACAAAGGCCAAGCTCTCTCTTCTGGAGAACTGAATTACAAATCAAGGTTGTATCTGGCATTTGGCCCCTTTGGCCACTGACACTGAAGTGAGTGTTTTAATGGATAAGAATTTTTTTTTTTTTGCTTCTTTATCCTTTCTTATTTCCCCCCCCCTTTCTTTTTCAACACAGAAAACATGTCAAACTGAAGGCATTAGCGCAACTGAGGCCAACAACCAGGGGAAAACTTCTAAGTGAAGCTGCTGAGAGAAAGATCTAATATCTAGCAAGGCATAAGGGATTTGTTAACTCAAATTCCACCCTGTTCCACTCTTGCTTCAGCTGGATTTGATCCCCAAGGCAACCAGTCCTTCTTACATGTAATGGCAAGCCTGGACACTGAACTGAAGGCAAAGTATTACAGTAGGAGCAGATGCTCAGAAGTGTGGTGTCTCCTCTCTTTTCACACTGGGTCTAGGTAACTGAGTTTTGCAGTATAACTGCATCTCTACATAATGAAATACTCTCAGTCGTCATTCCCTATGGATTCAGATGTCTAAGGGCAAGCATCATGTCCCTGAGAGCACTGGCAGGCTTTGTAATCTCTTCTCTCTCTGAGGTTTTCTTATTTCTACCCAAGGTCAACTCTGCAAGGGTGCAGCTGTGAAACCCGGGATCAGACTGCTGGGAAGACAGCTAAGGGGAGAGAACAAGCTGGGGACCCCACCTTGGTTCAACAGCTACATTCTACCTTGCTAATCCCAATGCCAACTTGCTGACATGACCTTCCAGCTTCACTCTGGACCTGTGCCATCATTATGGGCTTGTTTGAGGATGAGACAGTGGCTGAACCTGGTCACTGTACCAGCTGTGCTCTGCTTTCCTTGTTCAGATGCCACAGGACTATGTCCATCAGTGAGGGCACTGCTTTTCCAGCTGCCAAATCCTGCCACACAGAGCATTCAGCTTCTTTTGCTCCCTGGCCCTGGGTCTCTCCCTCCACTGTGGGTTAAGCATCTGCCCAAGTTCTAGGTCCCTCACTGGGTATCTTTCTGATGGTTTTACTGGAAATTTGTCAGTCCTTGGAAACATGCTATTTGAAGTCAACCTGAAGCTGTGCTTCCATGCCAATGGAAAGCCCTTAAAGGTTCAGGGTAATGTGTTATCCAGTATTTGGGATATCTGTGGGTGGTTCTGATCTGCAAGAGAATTCAGTTCCTTTTGGTACATATATCTTTAGTAAAAAGCTACTAAATTGTTGATGAGCATTGTGGATGAGATACAAATCAAAGACATCTGGAGGAAATTTAACCAACACTCAATAGAACATGATAGTCCAAAATCCTATCAGATAGTGGATGAGAGGGGGATGCTCTTGGGAGGGGTGGGGTGGCATTTGTCAGCATTCCTCTGGTAAGCAACTCAGAACACTGGTCTGGGCTTGTCTTTCCAGAGTCCTTAGGGTGCAGGAACATCTTATTGTAGAAATCTAAAGAGATAAAGTTGTCTTATGAAACATGGAAGTAATACATTTTTACCTGGCTTTATATCCAACATCTTCTACCACAGTATTATGGAGTCCCACCATATTCTCATATCATAACAATTCTCAAGCTACCACACCTGCTCTAGACTCTACTGAAGTCCTTCTGTGTCCCCTCTGTGCCTCTGTCTGCAACTCTCTCCCATATTTCCAATAGATCTATTCCATATCTCCCCATCATGCCCCCAATTCATTTCTACACTCTCCCTCCCTTCCTAATACCATCAGCCAACTCTCGTGTCCCCTGAATGGCTCTGCCTGGCAGTTGGCCTGACAAAAGTCTTCACCATATAGTTGGCAAACACTTAAATGGTGTTTGACTAGCTAGACATCTTTTCCAGTTGCTGAGCAGCCAAACAAAACATACTTCTCCTTCAGGTATTCGTCCTTTAGCCCAGCCTCTGTCAGGAAGCAGGTATGTATTTATTATCATTGAGATTACAAGAAATAGCAGCATCTTTGTCCTTCAAGGAAACAGTGTGGTGAGTCTATAAAGTGTTATTACAATACACAAAGCATACTTGTGGCTAAAAAAAAACCCTTCCTCAAATGTTTTGTCCAATACACAGGGGGTTGTCTCTTAAGAAAGTGACATGGATATTTGGCCAGGGAATCCTCATCTTCTTTTCTACATCAGAAAGATTGCTTCTTGTCCCAGAGTGAATGTGCACAGCAAAGAAGAGTTTTATTTAATTAAAAATAAAATAGGTCTGGGAGCTGGACCTGTGGGTGAGAGGGAACATGTGTTTGCAAAGGAGACACAAGACCAGATTCACACATGAAAAGTGCCTCTCATAGGGAATTGTACCAAAGGTACAGCCAGAAGTTTCTGCTTTGCCTATTCATATTCTATGCAAAAGAAGAAATGGCTTGCTTAATGAATGGGCTATATGTATATGGACTGTCTGCATGCTGGAATTCATAAATCCCTTTTGCATTTGCCTTTTGATTATAACTGTGGCGACTTCACAGCTCTCATGGAGGGATCTGACATTTGCTGTCTCATGCCCATGTGGGATTTGCAGTGAGCTGATGGGCATTTAGGGAAGAAAGGTGGCTGGGCAGCAGCTGCATGACCAGAATCCTCTTTCCCCATAACCAGCATGATGCATAAACATGTCCTGACTGGATCAAAAGCTCTCTTTTCACTGGAAAGGAAATGCAAATCCTTGAACACAACATACAGGCAGCCCACTGACATGTACTTCAGCCAGCACATATTAAATGTGAAACAGTAATGGTTGTACTGACTGTATTCTTTCATTTGGGAGACCCTCACAGATAGCAGATCCTTTCTTCTTCACCTTCATAAGCACAGGAAACACTTTGGAGGACTTGTACAAGGTATTGTACCTTAATGTACATTCACGCTCCTCAGGGGCCAGTACTGGGACCAGCACTGTTTAACATCTTTGTTGGTAACAAGGGCAGTGGGACTTGGGTGCACCCTCAGCAAGCTTGCTGATGACACCAAGCTGTGGGGTGCAGTTGACATCGACATCCCTTTGAGGGAAGGGGTGACATCCAGAGGGACCTGGACAGGCTGGAGAGGTGGGTCCATGCAAACTGCATAAAGTTCAACAAGGACAAGTGCAAAACCCCTTGTATCAATACAGCTTGGATGGAGAATGGAATGAGAGCAGTCCTGATGAGAAAGACTTGAGGGTGTTGGCGGAGCTCAGTATAAACTGACAATGTGCACTTGCAGGTGTCCTGGGCGGCGTCAAGAACAGCGTGGCCAGAAGGTCAAGGGAGGGAATTCTGCCCCTCTGCTCTGCTCAGGTGAGACCCCACCTGCAGTGCTGCGTGCAGCTCTGGGGGCCCCAGGAAAGAATGGACATGGAGCTGTTGGAGCAAGTCCAGAGAAGACCACGAAGATGATCAGAGGGCTGGAGCACCTCTCCTATGAACACAGGCTAAGAGAGTTGGTCTTGTTCAGTCTGGAGAAGAGAAGGTTCTGGGCACATCTAATTGCTTCTTACCAGTACCTAAAGGGGCCTACAGGAAAGCTGTACAGGGACTCTTTATCAGGGACTGTAGTGATAGGACAAAGGGTAATGGTTTTAAATTAAAAGAGGGCAGATTTCATTTAGACATTAGGAAAAAATCCTTCCCTGTGAGGCTGCTGAGGCCCTGGAACAGGTTGCCCAGAGAAGCTGTGGCTGCCCCTGGATCCCTGGCAGAGTTCAAGGCTGGGCTGGATAGGACTTTTGGGCACTCCAGGCTAGTATAGGTTGCCCCTGCCCATAGCGGGGGATAGAACTAGATGGGCTTCAAGGTTCCTCCCAACCCAAACCACTCTAGAATTCTCTGATTCATCTCCTGCTGGTGTCTGCTCTTGCACACATCATGTCTAGCCTGAGCATTGTCCTAGTTTATTGCCTTGACCTGCCAGAACCATTCTGTGTGTCCTTGTCCTATCCCGTCTGTGTATCTTCAGCTACTACGCATCTGGGTCTTTGGAGCAGTAGCTCTTGGCCTGCCCACCTTCAACACAAAGGCATCCTCCTGACTGTTCAGCTTCTCCGTATTGCTACTATTACTTCTATTAATAACCTCTATGTGCAGACAATTACAGTATGTGGGAATTCCACAGCTCACTGCACCGGCATCCTCAAGCCCTGTGTTGTGTAGGATACAGCTCTGCAGAGCTCTCCACACCCAAACCCCTCAGATGATCGCTTCTGTCTGGTAGTGCACCACTAAAAAGCATTTCCTTCATTGTCCATTGTCAGAAGAAAGGATGGGAAAACAGGCCGTTGCCTGGAGCCGTCCATTTCAAACAGGGCCCAGCTCACCCAAAGGAAGCTGCCTGAAGTTTCAGAAAGGGTGTGTGTGAGTAGGGACTCAGAAATCCCTGGAGGAATAGCTGTGTATTTTCTGCTGGGGGAAATCCAACAATTACACGAACACAAAGGCTACCAGTTACAGGCGTATTCCACTTCCTCTATTGGTTTTCACAAGAGCTCAATGAGTTCTCCAGCATTTTTCTGAAGTCGCTACTTTGGCCTAGGCCCCGCACTGGGATTTCCTATTGGCTATGAAGGCCTTTGGTTGCCTATTGTCAATGCTGCTTTTAGCACATGAAGCTTTATATAACCCCAGTCAAAACACGCTGTTAAAAACACAGTCCACTAAAGCACCCAGGTCTGTAATTTAATAATAAAAGGGCTCCAGCGAGTCTAATGGCTGACAGAACAGGATCTGTATTAGAGATGTCAAATAGTACTATCTACCTAAGCCAAATAATGAAGAAAAATGAAGCACCTCGTCTAGGAAAGCAGCCAGCTGTGATATGTCAGGTATTAGTGAACTACATGGAAGTTTGCATGCATTGCTGGGATTATAAAAAATCTGGGCTTTTGCTTTTAAATTCAATTTGTCCAGCTAGATTTTCTTTTCCTGTGCTTCTCTCTAGAAGATTAAATAGCGATTCAGCATGCCGAGCCTCCTCAACACAATGGTTGCATTACGCATTGTTGTAGTTATCATTCTCCTATGATGAAACTCATACAAGTGTGGCAATCAGCCTGAAAAAACACATTCTAAGCCCAAGTCATTTAAGCCTAAAACAAACCCAGGGAGCTGGGCAACGGCAGTGTACAACTGGAGTTCTCCAAATACCCAAATTAACTGTTCTATCACTCCAGTGAATTCCTGGTCTTACAGGGACAAAAAAAAGGGGAATCTTCAGGGACTTTACTCATGCAAATAAATAGCTTCAGTTGACCACTGGTGCAGTGAGACATTCCAGACCATGTCTCTCCTTTTGGTATGAATCCATGAAGCCTTCAGCACTGCTGTCAGTTCCAAATATATTACTAAAGTCAGATGTATAATGAGACATTTAATCACTTCCTTCCTTCTCAGTCAGGATTTGCTGCCCTCAGTATGAGCAGAGGTTAATTCTTTGCTCCTTTCCAGGATCACCAGGACAACTGAAATATCCCGTTGCTGCCACCATGCACGTTAGAGGATTGATGCTCACCTGATTGTCATGTCACTCTTTGATGACAGGACAAGCCTGTGAGGTACCTGTTACACCACCCTTCTAGTGACCTGTGGCATTTAATGGTTTATGTTGGATATAGTTGTACAGAGATGTCCCAGACAACTTCAGACCCCCATAGTGTGCAGTGCTGCACAAACTGATTAAACTTTGTCATGCAAAGGTAGAGCACAGGATATAGAAAAAACCCATAAGATGGTCATGCAAGCCTTTCCTTATCTCTAAAACAGATTAATCCAAAACTAGGTGTAGCTTGTATTTACTCACGCCTGATCAAATATCAAGAGTTCTGCCTTTCCTCATTCTTCCCTTCAAAATTTGTGCGACCAGCCTAAACACCAGTCTGCACCCTGGCAAACCAAATTGTTGTCAGATGATGATGTTGCTGAACCATGCGTGTCACCTCTTGCTTTGAAGTCCAAAGAGCCTTTTCATTTTGCATAATATATTTTGCACATTGATTACGACACGGTCTTTCCACAAAGAGTCCTAGTGTTCTATCATGCTTCACTAGATATGCCAGCAACGTAGACACCTGCTCCTGAGCTACTCTTTGAGGCTCCCATTAGTCCACAGGGAGAATAAGCATCTCTAGTTTTAGATATTTCTTCTAAGCTGTTTCAAATATATTCATCTACCTGTTCTTGAGAGTACCCATTTCTCTCCAGTTTCCAGGTGTAAAACTGCCCTCAGCCTTTCTTGAAGATTTTCTCAATGTTCAGTAAGAACAGTTATGAAACCTTAGAAACTGCCATGAGGTGGAAAGCATCTTCCACCCAACACCAAACCCACCAAAAAATCAAAATAGACATGTGAATAAAAGTCAGGAAAACAAGAATGAACAATAAACATAGCATAAGCACTTTCTGTATCCTTTAAAACATAATCACTAAGCTGCTCTACTTAAAAAAAATAATCATTCTGTCACTCTAATCAAAGTATCTTGGCAACATTTTCTTCCTAGATGTCCCACCCATCATATTTTACTCATCCCATCCAGCAGAAGGAGATAAATGGGAATAAAACTTCCAGTTCTAGCCATATAAAAGGGAATTAAATTGAAAAGCCCACTGAAATGAAGTGCCTGTTGTCAGATACAGAGTCTGCTGTTAAATATAAAATAGAATCATAGAAACGTTTATTTTTAGGTTGGAGAAGGCCTTTAAGATCATCAAGTCCAACTGTTAACCTAACACTGCCAAGTTCAGCCACTAAACCATGTCCCTAAGCATCACATTTAAATACCTTCAGGGATGGGGACTCTTACCACTTCCCTGAGAAGCCTCTTCCAGTGATTGACAGCCCTTTTGATTAAGAATTTTTTTCCTAATATCCAAATAAAAAATATAAGGAAATAGAGATCACATTTAGTAATCACAAGAATGTAAAGATATGGTATACAGCTCCATGTCTGATTCTTTCTCTCCCTCTCCATGCCAAAATAAAAGTGTATATCAGTGAGCATGAGTGAGAGGTGCATTCAGGAGCAAAATGTTCCATGTCCCTTCTTGCTTTTATATAACAAACATGACAGAGTAAGTAAAAAGCAATCATGAGTGGAGATGCCAAGATACAAAATTCTTACAGTGTCCAGAAGGAAGGATGCTATTAGTTGTAGACCCTAGATTCCTATATACAATTTTCCATCTCAAGACATCCTCAGAAAGATGGTCCAGATTCACCCTGCTCAAACCCTGACAGACAGAAAGGGTAGCTGTCCTCAGCTTCTTCTACAATCCAGAGGCAAAGCTGATACGTCCAGAAAGCAATACTCATCACAGAAGGACAGCGTGTGCCCTGTGCCTCCTGATGTGTTCATGTTGGGCCACAGTGCTGCAGTACACACGCGACAGATGGTGTGAAACCAGGAGAGGCAAAAGCAAGGTGGTCATTACATTGCCCTTCACTTCATCAGCATAACTCATGCACCAGGAACAAGCCCTGGGGAGCAATCCCCACCTTCCTGGGGTGCAGTCGTTTGGCTAGTGCATGAAAATCCCACTCCAGAAACCCCAGTGGGAGGCAGAAGGACGTGCACATCGCAGTTTGGGGGTTATTCCTGGGGTGGTTTTCCTTCCGGATGCATGAGCCTGCCCAGATTTCTTCTGCATCTTGACAAGGAGCCCTTGTGCCACAGTTGCATTGCTGGGGTGTTGCTGAACACAAGCTCCATGAAGGAAGGTTCTCCTGCATTAATTTGCAGAGTATCTCAGCACCTCCTGGGTGCCATAGCTCAAAGTCTGAGAAGCCCCTACACAGCTTAGGCTCTCGATGACTGGGTGTAGTGACAGCCGAGGCTCTTAGAACAGTTTACCCTAGGAAAGAAAAATTACTTTCTTTTGCTTCCACACCCCTGATGACCCAGAAAGTGTTTTCCTCATCTTGTAACACTACTCTCCTGCAGCTCTGCGAGCACCCCCACCCAAGTGCCCCCTTGCATCCACTTCCCACCGTCCCCCCCATCAGGAAATCACTTTGAAAATATGTCTGAGGTTCCTTCCTGGCCAGAGGTCATCTCCGTGTTTCGGACCAGCAGGAATCACCATGTTCTCTAACACAACAGACGGAGAAGGAAGATCTATCTGCCCTGCCCATCCAGCCTAACGCTTTCAGGCTTATGTTTTTTAGCTGCAACTCCACCCCGTGCTGGTGGAGAAGGGATCGGTTCCCACTGATGGCAGGAAAGGGAGGTCACGGGGTTTGCTTGATTAAATCACCACAAGCCAAAAGGTTCTCTCTCTCTCTCTCTCTCTCTTACGGAGAATTGCTCACAAGCTGTTTAATTTGTTCCAAAAAGAAAAGCAAAGCAAAACAAAAAACCAAACCAAAAAACCCAAGCAACAAGCCCTGAGCCCAACAACTACGAGCACACACGGAAAAGCAGGTGTGTCTCAAGCTCCTGGGAAAACAAAGGGCAGAGACCGAGGCAGGAGTTGACACTTGGATGGGAAGTTTCCTTCCCAGAACAGGAGGACAAGTTTGGAAAAGACTCGGACACGACCAGCACTTGTCCCACAGGTATGGATGGGTGGTGTGTGTGCAATGCAGCATCAGTGTCCTTGTGGAGAAGGGAACTTGAAGGGGATTTTCAGGGCTGCGTTCCGGCGTTGCAGTGTGAGCTTTGCGTGACCGGTAACCTGGCTGCTGTTCTCTACAGGGAGAGCTGTGATGGGTGTGTGTTTCTGTCTGTGGCAGTTAGGTGACAGTTTTCTGTAAGAGGCTTTTGGCTTTACTGAGGCATTTAAGCTTCTGACAAAGTGCTGCTGCCTGTCAGCTTGGCTAGTGAGTTTTAAGAGAGGCTACGACTTATGTAGCTGCAGCTCAGGGCTGCAGGTGTAGAGAGGGACATGCATGGAAATACTGTGCTAGTCTGGACTGCATCTTTGTACCTCCTATGGCATACTACATAGTTTCAGGGGAAAAAAAAACAAACCCAGAAGATCAACTGCAATAGCATTTGGGATTTTTTTCCCCCACTTTTATTTTACAATATCTGGGAACTGCGATGCAGATAACAGGCATCATGCTTTTTGTCAACTGCGTAAAATGGGTTTGTTTCTCTTAAAAGCAATCTCCTGCATCCCCTCCACTTTTATATTAGGTGACACTTGCTGACAGGAGAGAGCACTTAGAGCACTCATAGCCACAGGCTGAGACACTGCTGCTTGCAGGTTTTGAGCGTTACCTTTATCTTGCTCCCATTCTTTTCTACCTGTGTTCTGTGCTGCTTAGATGAAATCCAGTTTTACGGTGTTATGTTGGGGTTATGTTGGGGTGCTGTTGCCACTGCTCAGAATCAAGGGGAATGCAGGGATGCTTTCTGATGCTTTCACCTCCACTGATGTCTGTAGCCCCCCTGAAGTCCTGACAAATGTCTCTAGTGCAGCAGGCATCCACCAAACACTTAAGTAAGTGATTGAAAACAAAGCTGTGGTGTGACCTTGTACAACCTTGTTTCTCTCTTCCCACCAGTGGGAAAGTGATGCTCGCCTATTAGCGTAAAAAGCTTTTAGATTTTGGGGAGAAAGGTCTAATTGTTGGGATCCTGTAACTCTTGACTTCAGTGACAGTTTTATGGGAGGCAAGGAGCTTCTACCAGGCAAGGGAATAGCAAGGGAAAGGGCGTAGGGAATTTGAAAGCCTGAAGCTCCATTTTTCCTTGCTCCATCACTTGCTGTTACATGGTGAAAGTATAATTTGTCACCTCGTAGATCTTCCTCTCACCCAGAAAATTGCTCATCTATTTCTGTCACTTAATCTGTCTTGTGATGTCTGGCAACATTGCAGGACAAAGTGATACACAAGGAAATTTAGGGGCAATAGCAGTGACACTTGACTGAATTCAGTAATGGCTCGGCCAGCTCAGCAAGAACCTGGTGTGAGTGTTTGGCATTTGTCATTATTTAACTTCCCTAGATTCCTCTGAGTTTGCCTCCAGTGATCCAGGTTTACAAAACAAACAAACCGAACATGCGTAAGCTCTGGGAAGATATTTGTCCTAATCTCCTTGATTATTTTTATAACACCTCTTAGACAGGCTTCATAAAGCAGTTTCCCTATGTCTGAATTGGAGACATGGGAAATTCCTCAAACTAGGCAGAGCTTCCTCTCATTGTTAAAACACAAAGGATCCGCACAGCCTTTACTAGAGTTCCTTTTTTTAACCCATTCATCTTGATCAAGAGAGCCTCCCTGCTGCTGCCACCAAGGTTCATGGCTGTGAGTCTGATTTGCCAGAAGAAACAAAGGCTTACAGTAGGCTAGCATGGATGTGAATTGCATCATCCACGAGAGCATCATTAGTTTGGGGGCTGTATTTGCATGATGTAATTGAAATGCACTTGAAATTTATATGATTTGCTGCTGGAATTAATCTCAGCCTTGTATAATATATGTATGTGTGTGTATGTGTTCTTAGAATCATGGCTTTTTAAGATCAGGTTGGATGGATGAATCTATGGTAAACCCAAACTCCTTTCAGAAAATCACCTTCTAGTTTTCCATGAAGGAGTCTGTTAGGATTGTCCTCTCAAAGAGGGGGAGGGGGGGTTTGCAACTGAGATTCATGGGTTGATTCACTGTAGCTGCATGGTTAGGCAGAGTTAATTTCTTAAACGATCTTCTGCATTGCTTAGCACACCTACAGGCAGTTAGCACCCATCAGCTGCCCATGGGCAGTTACCAGTCTGAGGAGTTACCACCTTCGGTGTGTTGTAATGAAGCAGCAGCTTGTCACCCTTATCCTTGTCCCCCTTATCAGCACTTGGCAGCATCCCACCTAAGGACTGAGCAAGCGTTGGGTGGGAGCAGAAACTGGAGGGCTGTGGTGGTGACCCTACAGTGGTTCTGGTAGGAAAGTGGGGGAGATGGAAGTTACCAAGGTGGGTGTGCAGGAATCGGGAGAGTGGGAAGGAGCTCGCAGAAGATGATTTGCCATGGATTGTTTCTCTTTGATGGAGGAATGGTCCATTCCATGGATTTTGCAGGAAAAAGCAGTTCCTACAGAGCAACTAACTCACTGTGGCAGGTTCTCTTGTAGTTACAGTACTGTATTTGACTGCATTTACAATGCTGCACTAGTAGACTGTTATGGATGTTTTTTTCTATATTTACAGCCTATTCTGAGGGCTTATCTGCTTATTGTGGTGGCCTCTAAGAAAGGTTTCACTCTGGCAACCGTCCTATGACATAGCATAGATAACCTTAACCCATCATTTCTGCACCCAGCTATAACTTCTCTCCAAGCTTCAGTTTATCCCTGGGGAAGCTTATAACAAATTCTGCCCCCAAACCCTCTCCTCTCCATCATAACTTCAGTCTGAACAAGCCAAGCAGAATAGGGGTACCAGGTCTGGCTGGTATGGAGGTGACTTTCTTCATACAAGCCCACAAGGTGCTGTATTTGGGATTTTTGATAAAAGTGTTGATAGCACACCAGTGTTTTGGCTGTTGCTGAGTGGTGCTTGCATGGCATCAAGGCTTTATCTTTTTCAGTGAGTGAGCTGGAGGCTGGGAGTGGTTACTGCTGGGAAAGGGAAATATTCCCAACAGCAGTATTTCAAGATGTCTAACATCATGCTCAGCAATAAAAACCAGGGGCAGTGGGCAGGGTTGCCTTCCAAGGTGGCCATTGCATGGAGACTTGCTGGGCACCTGTCTGCTTCTGGGAGGTGGTAAATGAGAGAACATGAAGCACAGGGATAGTGAGGGTCTTCTTATGTGGCTGGCTGCTGTCAACCAAGGTTCTGCTTAAACCTACTTCAACAGGAGAGAAAATGCTGTGGCAGGCCAGGTTTGAGGATGCCTGTGAGTAGCAGAGCTGTACGTACTCCCCATTTAAATCCTAATACGAAACATTTCTTTCCAAATGCCTTCCCCAAAAACATAATAGAACTGTGATCTAGTATGTAATTTACTGTCCTCGGAAATTCCTCAAAACAGCAGAGCTTCCCCCAATTGTTCATGTACAGAGGAAAAGCTCTACTAGAGTTCCTGCGTTGGCTTGCTCCTGTGACCACAGACTTGGCCCTCAACAACCATCAGGCTGAGTGTGTAAAAGCCATCTTCATTCCAAAGCTATCCCTACGTGCCTTATGGCAGGCTGTTCACAGCATGCCCCTTGCTCCTGAAACTGATTTACTGTTCCTTCTCAAGGGACACATTCTTTAAATTGCTGCACGGGGTCCCTAAAATCAGGTGAACCAATCTTACAGCTGAGATCCCAGATGAGCCTGTGCATGCCTCAGGTCTCTCTGGCTATAAAACAGGACTGATGACACTTCCTTCCTTCCTCTCACTATCCATTCTATCCATTCCAAGTCTCAGCTTAAAAAGTCCAGTTGCCATTCATAACCACCAGCCCTTATCTAAGTGAGGACACATAAGACATTAGAATCAAAGAATGGTTTGTGTTGGAAGGGACCTCAAAGCCCATCTTCCCATCCAATTCCCCTGCCATGAGCAGGGACACCCTCCACTAGCCCAGGGTGCCCAAAACCCCATCCAACCTGGCCTTGAACCCTGCCAGGGATCCAGGGGCAGCCACAGCTTCTCTGGGCACCCTGTGCCAGCGCCTCACAGGGAAGAATTTCTTCCCTATATCTAACCTAAATCTACCCTCTTTTAGTTTAAAGCCATTCCCCCTTGTCCTATCAATACATGTAGATGTAGATCATCTACTCTGGCCCTACTTCTCATATAAGTAGTTATTTTTTTCTCTCTGTTTTGGTCATTACAGAAAGGAATTATGACATAGGGACAACAGAGACCTGCCTTCATTGATCTAGGGGAATACACTCCATTTATGCAATTCTTTATACAAGAGGTCCATGTGATGTTGTACCTCGACATATTCGTTGCTACGTGTGACAGGCCAGGCCCCCAGGCAGGAAACTCCTGCTGTCTGGAGCAGGTTTACACAGACTCCAAATGGCTGACACCTACACAGTAGCTTCCTATACAGCCAACTGTGCTTGCAGCAATAACAGGAAAAAAATCAAGAGGTTAATAAAACACAACGAGCAGGAAGCATGCTGTCATCAGACTTTCTAGTACTTCGGTCTATAGAAGTAACCCGTGGCTGGCCTGACTTAGGGACCTAATCCAAAACTCGTTGAAGCCCATGAAAATTCCACTTCAACGGATGTCGTTAGACCTCACTTTTCACTATATCAATGTGGGAGTACATGGAGTGTACACAGTGCACATCTCTTGCTTCATCACAGCTATCTGTGAGATAGGCTTAACACTAGTAACTGTAGATGCTCCAAAAAGGATGAGAAGAAGGGAAAGGTCATGACTGCAACCCGTCTCTCACCTCAGCCATCAGAAGTGAGCGAATGGATGCTGGTGTGTGCTTTTCTGCAGCCTTTTGAAACACAGGGCATTCAGCTCTGTGCAAAGAGCTGCAGTAACAGAGTGGAACTCATTGTTTTTCATTTTCTGGTGGGTTTTTTTTCCCTTTGTTCCTTTTACAAAATGCAAAGGTCAAGCAGGAGCCTTTAGCCAGAGTTAAGCAGAACCTCCTGAGCAGAGGTGAGGAAGAAATGCCAGGAAGGAGATGAGAATCAGGCAGGGCTTTCTTTTTCCAGTAAAGTGCTGGCTTAAATGCCTTTTTCACTTTGCTTGCAGCTACTGATCTTTTCAGCCTGGTATATAATTAATGTGGCATGGGGAACATTCATCCCTTCACTTATGAGTGCCATGGCACCCATTTGTACCAAACTAACAGCCAAAAACCAAAACCTGCCCCCCTGAACACTAAAACTCTGCTCAAGTCCTACAGATCCCTTTTCATGCCAGCCAGCTCGACCCCATGCACCATGGTGGGCACCAAGCTAGTGCCTCAAACCATTCCTCAAACATCACAGAGAAAATATCTCACAGCCTGTTTATTGCCTGCCCCAACCCTTATCACTGAGCTGTTAGATTTGGAGTCCTTGATTAATTTCTGTTTATTTTATTTTTGTTCTCGTTCAGATGTGTTATCTAAGGTCAGTGCAACTTCCCCTGCCCTCCCCCCCTTTCCCTTTTAGCCAATTCTCCCATGAAATATTGTTGTGCCTGGGTGTGTGTTTCTTAAAGTCATTGTGTGTTTTATGTCTGCAACAAACATTGTCTGATCATCCAGCTTATTACGCACTACCAAAAGGTCATGCTTTATGCGCCGAAGGGAAAGCTCCCAAGTTGGGGCTGAGGGAAAACAAACTGGATGGTGACTGAAAACAAGGGCTTTAACCCCAGAGATCAAGACTCTGAAAAAAATGCCCAGTGGCTGTTTGAAAAGAGTAAACCAGGGCTGAGTTGCTGTAAGCTACAGGGTGGCCATGGGACTAGATTGTCTTCTACCAGCCATGCATCTGCTCGCTCCACACCTTCCTATCTTCAGCAGATCCTGGTTCCTCTCTCTGTGTAGCCTTCACCTCCACATCTCATGGCACCATAGGCCTTTCATCCCAAGTGCCTAAAGGGAGGCAGAGCTATTTAAGCCACAGAGAAATGTTGGCATGGGTACAAATGAGCTTAATTAAGTTAAAAAAATATATAGCCCAATTGGAAAGATGCACAGCAGAACAAGTATCAGAGGTGGGGTGACTGCTCGTGCTCAATTGACATAGGATTCTTCAGCCTAGACAGCTATGGGGGGATTTTAAACATCATGTATGCTGCTACGAGGCCATGCAGAAAGTGTGCCACCCAGTTGGATAATTCAGGACCAGACCCGGCCCTAATGAGTGGCAGATTCAAAGTAAGCAGAGGAGACCTAGACCTCCTTTCTACTGGACCTTATGGATGTTTGCCACTTTCCTAGGCCTCTTCCAGTTTACTTCCTTTGCCTAAGCCAAATAGGCCATTAAGGACTATTAAACACCAAGGCCCTGCCCTGCTTCCAGAAGTCCCTGTGCCTCTGACAGCCTCAGGTGGAAAGATCATTCAGAAGATGTGCTGCCACGAGCTTACTTTGCCTGTGTGAAACTCTTCCCTGGGACCTCTGCATAGGCCTCTTTGGACAAGAAGGGACTGGGCAACCAAGTGCAAACCTGCTCAGGTAGTAAGAGCCATTAGAATGGCTGAGGAAACAGTCTCTCAGTGTGAACAGAGGAGCAAACCCGTGGAACTAACTGCTTTTACCGTAAGGCTTGGCAGACCTCTACAGCAGAATAGAGGAGTCAAAACACACAGGGTGATCTTAGGCTCGGTGACCCAGGACACATCTCATAGGCCTAGGAGAGTGCCGAGAGCTGAGGCTATGGACTAATGCTCACCTCACAAAGATGTGTGCTAGTTGAAGGCATGGGGTGCCTACTGAGTTTGTTATCCTCCTCCTGCTGATGGCAAAGGTGTGTTCAGCTCTACATCTGCACAAGAGTGGCACAGTCCCAGAGCCCAAATATAGAAAAGTTTCAGGCAACGGAGAGAAAATACCGCTCTCTGGGATGGCTGCATGAGGATGGATAACTCTGCGTCCTAATACAGAAATGCTTCTTTCAACTTGCACTTCTGCATTCACAATCCCTCACCAAAGAAGCCACACCAGGGTGGGTTCTTCTTTAGTGCCCCTCATCATGAATTTATAGACATTGACAAGGTCCCCCTGTACCTATCCTTTTCCTGGCTAAACAGTCCCAGCTTTCTCAGCCTCTCCTGCTATGAGAGACCCTTACTTATCTTCTGGGCTTTTTTCTGGACTCACTCCAGTATGTCTGTGTCTTCTACCGGGCAGCCTGGGACCTGGACATTGTGCTTCAGATGCATCCAGAACCAGGAAATCTCAGCATTAACTCTGGTGTCAGGTGAGAAATGTTGTCCCAAAAACACTAGAAAGAAGACATGGCAGGGCAGGCTAATAGACGCTACCAAATGTACCTGCTCCTAAGAGACAAGAGAGTAGAAGTCTGGGAATCAAACAGAAGGATAAGGTGAAATTAGCCAGGCTCAGTTGAGTGAACAGTTACCTCAGCTGGGAAACCCAAGTAACAAGCCACAAGGCTGTGAGAGTGCCTGTAGAACCACCAGAACTACCATGGCATGAACTACCAAACCCTGCTGCAAGGGATAACACAGCAATGTATTACAATACGTTACTTCTGGCACAACCTAAATGTCTTATGTACCTCTGCTAAGGCCATAGAAGCCATGAGCTACATGAGCATCACCTCCTTGACAAAGACAAAGGTACCTGCTCTGAAGAAAAGTGAATCCCGGGCAGGCATCTCCTGTCCTGACACAGCAAAATGGCTGTAAGTGCAGGTGAGCTGTGTTACCCAGTCCCATGAGAGCTGCAGGTCAGAGGTCTAATGTTACTGTGGTAGCTTCCCAGAGAGGTCAGCAGTGCAGCTAGCCAGCAACCGGGGCAGCTAATGCCTTGCCAAAGGCTGCACACTGCTTCTCGCCTTCCTCCTGCCCTTAGCTAATGCTTAGCCAATAACTATGGCAGTCACTGCTTGCTCATGTCAGAACACCGTCACTGATCCAGATTGCTGTTCTGCACTGACGAGCAGTAAGTCCAACCGTGAACTGTTCCGGGAGGGCTGGACAACGTTCCAGGGCTGGCTGGTACTGTCCAGACTATGTTGAAACTCGCATGGAAACTTCCGTCAGCGGCTTTCAGAGAGCATTACGAGTGCCTGAAGGGTGTACTTTAGCGATTCAACTGAGCAGTATTTTCCATGCTCTCAAACATCTGGCTGAGGGATTCCTATTCCAGCTCCTGTGCCTTGCAAACGTGTGTGTTGGAGAGTTATTTCCTTCTCGCAGGAAGTCCTGCATGGTCATGGGATGAATTGAGACTGATCTGCAGATAGCTGTGACTAAATTCTTTTCATTTTCCATGCAGACTATTTGAGTATGTAAAAGGTCATCACCTGTTCACAGCAAGGCTTACAGAGGAGTAAAGGAATTTAATGTCATGGGTCAAGAAGGAAAAGTATATACTTTGTAAACCAGGGTGGAAAATGTGCCTTGATGTAGAAGAGGGTGTGAATCAGAGTCCTTCTCTGGAAACACCATTTCAGGGAAACTCGATGTGGCTGATAATACTGTTCGCCTCCTCTGTGCTTACACCAGTGGGAATGTTGTGCTGGAGAAATCTGGAAAGGAATTCCTGCACTTGTCTAAGGTGCATATAGCAGAGTTCACACTCAGCTCTGAGTACACTGATGGTCTTGCATGTCACCTCTGAATCTCTTTGAATTCTGGTCATTGCACAGAATTGGAAGCAGTGTAGAGAACCAGAAAGAAGTCATTGGGAGAGGTCAATAAACAATCTAGCTGGTGCCCCAGTGCCACCAACTTGCATGGAGGCAGAATCAAGGGCTCTCTTCCATGTTAGTGATTTTGTTGCCTTTTCTCAAAAACCTCCACCCAAGGGAATTTTGCAGCTGCCCTAGGTACCCAAATCCAGCAATTCTAGCCTTCACAATTACACGTTTTCCAAAATCACCAACACCTTTAGCTTTCCTTCAGATTGTGTGATTCCACATCATCCTTCACCCAGCTGTTTATGTGAACACATATGCCAGCCCTTTACCAAGCAGCAGGCTGTTACTGTGTCCTTACCTGAGTCCTCTCCTATCTAAACTGAACAACCTTCCACCTGTGCACAAGGCTGTACTCTGCTCATGTCTTGGCATCTCCATTGGATGCTCTCAAATACAGCAACATCCAGAGACAGCAGGCCAGCCAAGGCATCAACAGCATCAGTTTTGTTACCTTCCAGATCTTAAATTAAAAATATTTGTTCATAAACTTCAGAATAAGCTTAGCCTTATTTTCAACATCATCATGTTGAGTGGATGTTAGGTAGCAGTTTGCTAGGATTCTCTCTAGACTCTTTTCTACAAGACTGAGGCGGGCAAAACATTTTAAGTTTGCATAAGAGATAAAATAAATAAAGCCCTAGGTTTACCCCAAAACCCTTATATCTCAAAGTAATCTGCCTATTAATTCTGGTATGCTTGGGATTGATTCTGTCCTTCCATTTCTAAACCACATCTCCCCGAGAGTGTGACCTTGCAAAATTCAGACTGAAAGTAATAAGAATGGAAAAGGATGTAGAATCGTAGAATCATAGAATGGCAAGGGTTGGAAGGGACCCCAAGGATCATAAAGCTCCAACCCCCCTGCCACAGGCAGGGCCACCAACCTCAGGCCTGGAGCTACACAAGGTTGCCCAGGGCCCCATCCAACCTGGCCTTGAACACTTCCAGGGATGGGGCACCCACCACCTCTCTGGGCAGCCTGTTCCAGCACTTCACCACTCTCTCTGTAAAAAACTTCCCCCTAATATCTAATCTCAACCTTCCCTCCTTTAGCTTCACTTCATCCCCCTTGTCCTGCCATTGTCTATCCTTTTAAAAAGCTGATTTCCCTCCTGTTTCTCTGCTCCCTTCAGGTACTGGAAGGCTGCAATGAGGTCCCCCTGCAGCCTTCTCTTCTCCAGGCTGAACAAGCCCAGCTCCCTTAACCTCTCCTTGTAGGGCAGGTGCTCCAGCCCTCTAATCATCCTTGTGGCCCTCCTCTGAACCCTCTCCAACAGTTCTACATCCTTCTTGTATTGGGGGCCCCAGGTCTGGACACAGTACTCCAGGTGGGGCCTCACGAGGGCAGAGTAGAGAGGGACAATCACCTCCCTGTCCCTGCTGGCCACCCCTCTTCTGATGGAAATGTAAGAACCTGCAGTATTGGACCCAGCTTTGGAGAGGTTTTTCCATCTTTTTCTGAGTTAGGGATAAAAGTAGAACAGGATTTGATTGTACCCTTTGCCGAAGTTAGATTCTAGAGATGAGACCGTAGTGTTAACAGCCAGGACTGGAATGAAGATGGGTGAGTCAAGAGGGCTGTATCTTCTTAACTTAATTTCTGAGTTGTTTCTCTGTTACTTTTGCTTTGAACAGTATCTCGCAGGTTGCAACTATCTGGGATCATTACCCTGGTCTGTTTTCTTCGTGCCAGATGAAATGTGTTCCCATGCTTTCGTAATGGTGCATTTCCAGGGTTACAGGAGCAGCGTAGCAATGCCCTGGCTTGGATGAGTGCTCTTCATTCACAGCAGGTATCCTCCAAGGCACCTTTTGCTTTCCCAAGGCTGAGGTGGCTCTCTAAGTGCAGTCTCAGATGATTAAGCTGAAAGTGTTCTGGGGTTGAAACTTTTAACTTTAAAATCCAGGAAGTGCAGAGTTTTGGGTGAGATGACAGTAGATGATGAATGTGCACAGGAAAAAACAGCAGGATGATCAGGACGTCCCCCAGTGCTCACATACCAAATTGATTACATACCTGGTGCTCTGACATTTTCCTGTTCTCCTGCAAAGTGAACTGAGATTTCTCAGCGCAGTGTCTTGAACAGAAACCCCCTTTGAAGGAATCCTTTCCCCTTGCTGACATTCACTCTGTACTGTTGGTTAAACTTGTTAAAAGACACAGCAGCAACAACAAAAAGAAAGAGGGAGGAGGGTTTAATCAGATTGTCTTTCCAGTCAAGGGCTGGCAATGTGAAAGGCGTGGATCCACCACAGCTAACTTGGTTTAAGCCAAGGCTGTCCTCTTCTTCACGTCATCCTCTGCCCTGACACTGCTGCTCATCTAGATGTGCAAGGAGACAGCCAAGGGAGCAACACTGGGTGAAGAGACACAGACCATGGACTCATGCTGAACTGCCTGTCAGGGCAGAAAATAAGAGGTCCTCCTTCTCCTTACCCTCTTGCCCCTCCTGCCAGCCTTGGCTCCTTCCCCCTTCCCTGCTTGGGGTTGTGTATCTGCTCTCCTTATTCTGGCCCTTGCACTCCCTGAGCCCTTCTCTGAGCTGATTAAACTCACTGAGATAAAAGCAAGCTAGATGCTTTGCTGCTGGTTTGATTTTCTGTTGAGGCAGTTATCCTGGGTTAGAGTTAGGCAGGGATAGAGTTAATTTTCTTCCTAGCAGCTGGTGTAGCGCTGTGTTTCTGTTTGTGAGTTAGGATGAGAGCAGTGCTGATAACATACTGACGTTTTAATTGCTGCAGAGCAGTCAAGGACTTTTCAGCTTTCCATACTGCCCTGCTAATGAGCGGGGCTGGGGGGGGTGTGTGCACCCAAGGAGCTGGGAGGGGACACAGCCAGGACAGGTGACCAAAGAGATATTCCATACCAATGACACCATGCTCAGCATAAAGGGGGGCTCGTGGTGGAGGAGCGTGGAGCTCCAGGACATGCAGTTTGGGGACGGTCTGGCTTCAGGACAGCTCTGAGCTTTGTGGTCTGAGTTGTGCAGTTCAGTGAAAAACTGCATCATCTATCACCATCTATCTATCATCATCTGTGTATTTTGCTCTAAGTCCCATTGTTGCTATTCCCCACCACCACTTTGCTGTCCCAGTAATCTATCCTTATCCCAACCCAAGAGGTTTGCCTTTTTCTTCCCCCTTTTTTCCCTCCTCCTCCCTTTCCCCTTTCCCCATCCTCACTGTGTAGATGTTGCCCAGGTTTTCTGCTTGTTAAGATTCCTGAACCAGCTTGGGGTGGGCAATAAACAAGACTGATGCCACTGCAACAGTGGGGACAAGCTGTAAGGACGATGCGGGCATCAATCATGCCAATTTAATCAGCTTAAAACTGCTGTGGAATGGCAGGCTGGGGGCTGACTTGAGACATTGTGGGGAGCAGCAGGTGACCAGGTTTGCAGGGAAGGGATCAAGAACAGGCTGCCAAGGATGATGCACCTCAAGCTTGCTCACCAAAGGAAAGTTTACCGTCATGTAGCACAATATCCTGAGCATCTACAGTAAATGCTGGCAGCTGCCAAGCTGGCCAAGTAAACTTTGCTAAACACATATTTTGCCTTATGACTCAGACACATCTTAGGGCTATTAGAAAGGTGCAACTGGCACGGTCCCCAGAGACAGTCAATAGACCTGGTCAATAGACCTGGTCCAAGCTTGCTGTGACACAAAAATGAATACTACTTCTGTAGGCAGGTAACACTGAGAGCAACCCAAACTATGCCCATTGCTGTCCTGACAGCAATCCCTCCTGCTCCCCTGCAACAGCCAAAGTCAGCTGGCAATGTGACTCTGTTGTAACTGCTGGATCAGCCCCAATACCACAATCCTTTAATTTAGGAACTAGTGTCAAAATGGGGAAGGCATGACACCTTATCAGGCATCTTATAGACCTTTTTTCTTCCGTTTCCCTCCTGTGGTGTGACAATGAGTGGCATTTACAGCTCAACCTGGTTTACCTTGGAGACGTGAGCCCTTTGGGATGCCCGGGTGTGTCCTACAGGGCTTTCAGCTGCTGCACTGTGGATCCGAACATCCTGGGGCACATCTCTGTCTACCCCATATGTCTATCACCATCCACAAACTTCTTATGGGAAGTCTGTATCTCCACAGGGACCATTTTCAATCTGTGGGGGAACAGGAGCTCTTTCCATAGACTTGAATTAACACAAGTCTTACGATCTGAAGCACAAGTCTTATGAGGAGCAGCTGAGAGAACTGGGACTGTTCAGCCTGGAGAAGAGGAGGCTCAGGGGAGACTTTATTGGCTCTCTCCAACTGTCTGAAAGGAGGTTGTGGTGAACTGGGGGTCAGCCTTTTCTCGCAGATAACTAGCAATAAGACAAGAGGGAATGACTGCAAGTTGTGCCAGGGGAGGCTCAGGTTAGAAATTAGGACAAATTTCTTCTCACAAGGAGCAGTTGGGCATTGGAATGGGCTGCCCAGGGAGATGGTGGAGTCACTGTCTCTTGGGATGTCCAAGGAAAGGTTGGATAAGGTATTTAGGGACATGGTTTAGTAAGTGATATAAGTGGTAGGGGGACAGTTGGACTGGATGATCTTGGAGGTCTTTTCCAACCTTAATGATTCTGTGATTCTGTAATCTTATAAAAAAAAAAATAAAATCCCCCCAACATGACTTTAATCCCAGGCTTTTCCACAGAAATTGTATGACCTCAGTGACTCACTGCCTCGGCCACACTGCTGTGGAAACAAATTCCATTGATAAACTGGCTGTGATCGAATCCTGTAGAGACAAGGGCCCCATTGTTATTTGGACGGATGTTCCCTGTTTATATAGCAGGTTCTTGGCTCCAGATTTTGTTAAAGGTAGAAATGCACATAACAAATCAGACTTTCCCCTGGTTTCTGGGAATTTCCCGCTCTTCCCAACCTTCCAGTGTAGCCATCAGAGCTGTAGGTTTGCATCTCTGTGCAGCTTTTTCTAGGGCATCAATGCATATCTCTAGTGCCTTAGAGGTCCAGCCCACAGCAAGCATGCTGCCAGCAAGGGTTTTTCCTCCCTTGCTACTTAAATCAAAGCCCACAAACATTTTGCCATAGCTACAAAACACGAATTCACTACTTTAAGTCTTCAACACCCTCTTTTATTAGAATGAAGTGGGTGAGTAACAGCAGTGGAACAAGTTCGTCCACTTTATAAAGTAATCTGCAGATAAGACCTGAAGGACTTAGATCAGTGCAGGGGGAAATAATGAGTATTACCTGATGTATGGTATCAGGAAATACCGCCTCTTGAAATGTCTTGTTGGCTTTTCTATAGTGGCATCTCTGGTCAGCCTTGCACTTGAAAATCGAGTGCCAGCTCTGGAGGCAGCTTGTTTTGTGGGGAGTAATAACATGTTCAGCTGATAGTGAGATCCTGTGTCTTGGTTTCCCTTTGAGAGAGCAGCCTGGGCTGGAGCAGAAAGCAGAGGACATATAACATGGATCTAACTAGAAGATCTTTTTGAATCACCATGGAAGGTAAACCATTTTTTTGTATCTCCAGGTGTCACCTTTATTTTCTGAAACACATGGGATGGTAACTGTTGTGCAGGGTGGATTTGCACAAGGAGGTGTAATTATTTTGCAGCATTTATGAAAAAGAGAGACTTACCAAAATAGTAAAAAGGAGGTTGTGTAGGTCACCTATTTCCTGGGTTAAAGCTGGAATTTGCTATTCACCTCTAGGAACCTTCTGTACTTTGCCTTTAATTTTAAACAACATTTTTCAGGCTGAATGCTGTGGAGATTGGGTAGCAAACCTGGGCTCCTTTAGCTCCCTGTGGCTTTGTAAGTCAAAGATGATTATTGCCTCCCAGAAGACAGTTTGTATGAGAAATTATGAATGTATCCACATGTGGGCAGCCTGGTCTAGTGGAGAGTGTCCCTGTTCGTGGTTGGAAGTAGATGGGCTTTGAGGTCTCTTCCAACCAGGACCAGCCTCTGATTCAGTGATTCTATGGTAGCTTCTGTTTTACTAACAGAAGGCACTTGGATACTTGAGAAATTGCTTGTTCAAGAATTTACAGCATCTCTTTCAACAAGAAATTAACTGAACAAGGGAACAGCCACATTAGCTGAGAAGAACATGATTTTTTTCCCCCTCACTTATTATTTGATACTTATTTGCTAGCTCTATGTTTTTTATAGATACTGGCTTGGGATTTGGGGGATTTTTAACTAGCTATCAAAGCCTGAGTAGCAGCATGGTTCTCATTTGCATGAGTTGCCCTCTGCATGGTTTATCTTATGTACAATTAATGGGGCACTTGGTCTCACCTACATGGCTGCACAAAGAGTATATTTAAAAATAGAGGCTGACCCACAACATTTGAATATGAATGTGAGTACATGAACAGTGCAAAAGATAACATACAAAACTGAAGCAGATGCTGTTTAAACTCACCAGAAATTTTGTTTAGTCATCTTTTTTTTTCTTCTCTGTTATCTGCTTTATCAGCCAATGAAATGCAGGTTCTTTGTACAGATTAAGCTCCTGTAGCATATGCTCATATATGAAACTCTCAGAAATATTCACATTGTTACTATCATTGAGTCATGTCGCAGCTCAAGGACTTGTGTCACAGCTTATAACATGGCAGTGTTTCCCTCTTGATCCATTTCGATCCATCTTGGTCTTGGGATCAGCCAGATCTGTGGAAGTCTCAAAGTTGCTGCAAGTTTATAATGTCTTCAAAACTGCAAAATGGGCTCTTTTGTGGAGTGGATGTATCAAAAGACGTGCAGGAAACCAAAGAGGCTTTTCCCTACCATTTTCCATTTTTTTTTTCTAATTCTAACACTTCTAACAGTCTTTTTTTTTTAATGGATTTTGAGGTGGGGTGGGAAGACATTCAGAATCAGCGAGATTCAGTCTTGTTTTCTGGTTATTCCTATATGAGAGCATAGAAGCAGCCATATCAGTCCAGCTCAATACTTTAGTTAGCACGGTTTTATGCTTTGGGGGTTGGGTGAGGGATATTCCCCTCTGTTGCTACCCTAGAATATCTTAAAGTATCTTTCCTTTTTTAAATTAAAATATCTTTCCTTTTTTAAATTCCATCTCAGAATTTGACTGACATTTCTTCAAACTCCATTTTGGTGTCATAACAGTCAGTTCAGAGACCATCACATAATGCATAGCATCAGGATGGTTTTTCTACCTTACACTTAGCAGTGCTGGATTCCGTATTTCATGACCCTGACACTCAGTATCCTGCAATCCCAGTGCAGATCTTCACAGGCAGAATTTGCTTTTTGTTTTTTTAGCTTTAATCATTTGCTGTCCACAGTATTGGACAAAGTGCCTCTCCCACATCACTTGAGAACAGAGGGATCTGTAAGCCCGAGGCTCACACACATGTTGCTTCAGAGCTCTGGTGATGACATCTCTCTGTTGGAAAAGCAAATAATTCCTTCTCACTTTTGTCTCCTATTTTTTAACCAGGCCAGTGTCCAGATGGAGTTTCTCTGCAGATGAATCTTTCTAAGAAGTGCCTTTGATGAGAAACCCTGACAAGTCCCTGCTGGATACCCACATCTGTGACATCAAGCATATTGCTTGACTCTAAGCTCATTGCTGTCTGCTATCCATTCACAAGGTGAGACTGTAGATCATGTTCATATCATGATTTTCTGTCACGGGCTCTTTTGAGCAGGAAAGTCGCAGTGATGTGCCCTGTCTACTTGGGAGCACCAGCTCTTAATACACAATGTGGTGGCAGCAGTAGCTGTTGCCAATCATAGAATCAAAGAGTAGTTTGGGTTGGAAGGGACCTCAAAGATTATCTAGTTCCAACACTGCCCTGCCATGGGCAGGGACACTCTCACTAGCCCAGGTTGCCCAAAGGCCCTTCCAACCTGGCCTTGAGCCCTGCCAGGGATGGAGCTTCCACAACCTCTCTGGGCAACCTGTGCTAGGGCTTCACCACCCTCACAATAAAGAATTTCTTCCTAATGTTTAATCTAAGCCTGCCCTCTTTCAGCTTGAAGCCATTACCTCTTGTCCTGTCCCTGCATTCATTATCATCTCAAGAGGAGCTGTTTTTCTGCCTTCACCTGGTGATTCACAGCCTGACTTTGTATGAGCAGCTTTTTCAATACAAAATTATCACAATTTTGCAAAAGCTCATAATTTTAATCAAGCTGACGTTATCCAATCAGGTACTGTTCAGCACTGTTCCCAGTGCTTTCCTTTCTTAAAATTATTTTAAAAATCTGCTTGGGTTCTGCCTTTTCCTGTAGCTCTCTACTAGCTGTTCATGCTGGAGCTAGGGAGCTGCTTTGTTAGGAATAGTCAGAAAGGGCATATTCATAACACAATACATATTCTTATGTAGCCTTCAGCTCCCTTTCTCTATCCCCCCTGGTTGCATAAATGTGTTAGCACCTGTTATAAGGGTCCATGCATGTTTTGCCTCTCCTTTTATGGGCCATCATCCAATGTAAAGCATGGGTAAAAAAGCTAATGTATCAATGAGATGGAAAAAATTGGATTTTTTCTAAATTTTTATTTCAGATGGCACATTACATTTCAGTGTGTCAGTATTCTTGGGTTCTAGGTGATTTACTTGTTAACTTAATCACAATTAACGGAGATGTGTATTAAAACCTCAAAACAAAAACAGATTTTCTTTTCCCCAGGAGATCTCAATCTTCATTGTCTCCCTTGTTAGCCAAGGAGTAGCAAACCTATGGAAAGCTTTAGCTGAGCCCATGATGTTGCTACAGACCTTTCCCAAGTAGGACTGGGCTGGTAAAAAGGCTGTCCCTGCTGCAATGGGACAAGCCCTCACTTACAGCAACTGTTCTAACTATTTCCACATGTTTTGGCTGTGTGTTTGCCAAGGTCGACTGTGAGGAATATTTGAAGATACAAAGTCAACTCTTCTCATGGCAGATAAATTTCTGGCGCTCCATTTGTCCCTGCTAGGCATCTGCTTAGCATTCTGCTTTCACCAAGCGATTTCTTTCTCCCTGGTTTGAGGAGGTACAGATGATGTGAAAGAATAAATAAAAGGAGATGTTGCTCTGGTGGCAACAGCAGAGAAATAATTACAGACCTTGTTCCATGTCAACCTCTGTTCTGGTTGGCATGAACAGGCAGAGTATGCTGAAAGAGCTTGAACGTGCTGTTTTTGCAGAGTGTGCTGGTATTTCCTACTGTGTGAGTCAGCTGAAAATTCCCTCATCCTTCTGTTTCATTTTCCTCTCAGGCTGTACAGCAAAGTCATTGGACAAAATGCCATCCCCAATTACTGCAGGTCTTTTTCTATTCGTCGCAGCATGTTGCCAGACATCACAGGACTCAAACTTTGATCCAGTCATCCAACATGTTGTGAGTATCCTTTCCCAACCCATTTCATTCGGTCACTGCCTGTAGCACCCAGCTGCAGTAGCTCTCCCTTTACATCCACAGAACTTCAGAGACACTCATTGCAAGATCCAGTGGGGAAACTGAACACAGAGTCTCCCCAGTGAGTAAGAGAGATGGAGAAATCCAGGAACTGGGACCTTCTTGCTTCCCAGTCTTAAAACCTCTTCAGAGAGAACTGAGCAAAACTTCTGGTTTCTCACTTATGTTAGCCTGCAAGGGATTTGAATTGCCATGCCTGGAGCTATGCCTAGGCCACAGTTGTGTGGACACTGGTCCTGGATGAGATTTACCCATGCTATGAGAGAGAGAAACCAAATAACAAAACTAGCTCAGTTTTTCTTACGGGCAGGTGGCAGGTGTCTCACTGCTGTTTGGACAGTAGGAGATGAGTACACCTGAGTTTAGACTTGAGTTTAGATGTTGGGCTTGGACTTTACCTCAGTGGGAACACTTTTTCAATAATTCTCACATACATCTTTTGCTTCATCAGCAGTGCCAATTGTAGAAATCTGTTTTGTCCTTCATCCTGCATATGGGTTTGGTAACAGTTTCTGCACAATAGTCGCTGACTAGAAACGACAAGAGAGGAACAGGGAAACAAAGGGACTGACCAAATGGAAGTTAAAATAGTCTGGTAAAGAAAACTGGTCTACAAATCTACCAGCTCTTGCTCTATCACAATAATTATTAGACCAGAAAATACTTCTTTTGTCTTCTTCATTAAGAACCCTATCAAGTCAAAGCAGATTCTAACATGTATATTTAACCCTTAGCACCACAGGGACCTTAGTTCTGATGGACCACCCAGAACACAATGTGCTTTATTGAGCAGATAAAGGCAAGGAGAGGTGAAGAAGAAGGTGGGAACTCCTTAAGCTGTTTTTTGCCAAAGTACCATGTCTTGGCAAACCACTTGGTTCCAGCAGCCCTGTCTGCCCTTTGGGTGTTGTCTAATAGTGACCCAATATAATTTGATCTGTTTTTCACCAAAACTGTCTCCAGCTCAGCACTTAGGCTTTTTCATGAAAAGAGTAATGCTTCGTTGGTTTTTAGGATCGTTGATCCATGGTTGATCCAGCGAATGAGTCATCACTTAATGGTGTGAAATATGTGAAGTATTTAACGGCATAGCAATATCCTGTAGTTCTTTGGGGAGATAATTAAAGAAAGGAAACCACAGACACCAGATGTGGGGGGAAGCAGAGGACCACAGTGACCTTTCTGTAACGTTTGCAGCTAACCCCTGAGGTGAAAGGTAGCACTGGTAGCGGTGCAGATATACCAATGCACCTTGGGATCTTCGCTGCCAGCACAGCTGTGATACAAAGCCCAGCTCTAATCACACACCAGATGGTTCCTTTATGTAAAGAGATGACTTAAGGGTTGCCAAGCTATTCACCCTTTCTGTAAATAAAGATTTCAGTAGGACTCAAGAAACTGGCAAAGCTGCAAATTTCCTGCCTGCGTCTTTGCTTGTTCTTTACCCTTCCTCGCTAACTGTGGTGCCAGTGTATTTTTAGGGCATGATTAAAAACATAAGATGGTCTGTATCTCACTTGGCTGTACCCTGTGTGAACCCAGTCGTACTGAAATTGTGCCACCACTGGCACAATTTCATTGCTCTGGTCAACTGTTGTGCCTGCAAAATAGCTGATCTGACACCTGAGCCAGAGCCAAGACTTTTCCATCCTCTTTCTACTCCTGCTCCATCTGGCTTTGCTGCTGCAGAGCTGGAAGCTCAGAGCAAAGAGGAAAGCAAAGGGTCTATGAGTCTACTTTCTGGATTTAAAGGATGAGTGGCCAGGTCTCCCAGGCAGCTTGCAAGGCTGGGCCAGGACTGAGAGCACTGCGTCTGTCCCATAGCCAGTTTGCAGCTGAGACACAGAATTTCTGCTAAGCTGAGACAATTGCCTTACAGAGATTTGCAGGGACCTGCAAACTCAGCTGGTATTTAATATTTCCCTGCTTTGAAGATAGAAAAACTCTGTTTAAAGGGGGGCAGGGAGGGGCAAAGATTGGTGGAAGGAAAAAAAAATCTTTGACTATTTTCTTCACTAATTCTTCCATGTCAACAGCAGCAGCTAAAGCTTCATTTTGTTTTTTCACTCTCTTTTTTCCACAGGTTTACACTGCAACAGGAGAGGAAAACTTCCAGTCAGAAGTGCAAAGGCAGAAGCGAAACGGTACGTATACAAATGTACAGTAATAGAGCAGGTTTCTGGTAAGCTGAGGGTGATATCACCTTTAGGGATAGCATCTCTTGAGGTACTGAGGTGTGATCATCAAAAGGGAATAGCTGTTGTGGTATAACCTCAGCTGGCAGCTAAGCAGCACCCAGATGCTCACCCAGTGGGATGTGGGACAGAATCAGAAGGGCGGAAGTGGGAAAACTTGTGGGTTGAGATAAAGACATTTTAATCAGTAAAGCGAAATGAGAAATTCATCCACTTCCCATGGGCAGGTAGGTTCAGCCATCTTCAGGAAAGCAGGGCTCTAACAAGTGTAACAGTCACTTAGGAAGACAAACACTGTGACTTCAAAGGTCATCCTTCTCCTTCTTCTTCCCTCAGCTTTCATTGCTAAGCATCATGTAATATGCTGTGGATGTCATGCTCAGGGTCATCTGGTGTACGAGATCATATTGGTCAGTTGGGATGAGCTGTCCCAGCCATGTCCCCTCCCAACTTCTTGTTCAACCCCAGCCTACTCACTGGTGGGGTGGGGTGAGAAGCAGAAAAGGCCTTGGCTGTGTGTAGGCACTGCTGAGCAATAATGAAACCATCCATGTGTTATCAACACTTTTCAGCACAAAGTGCAGCCCTGTACTAGCTACTGTGAAGAAAATTAACTCTATCCCAGCCAAAACCAGTACAACATTAAAGGCACAAACAATAGAGGTGGAAACTTGTCTGCTCGGAGATTGACAAAGAATCATAGAATGGTTTGGGTTAGGAGGGACTTTTACAGGTCATCCAGTCCAACTCCCCTGCAATGGGACACCAACTAGCACAGATTGCTCAAAGCCCCATCCAATGTGACCATCAACACTTCGAGGGATGAGGCATTAACCACTTCTCTGGGCAACCTCTGCCAGTGTTTCACCAACCTCACTATCAAAAAAATATTCTTTATATCTATTTTAAATAAATCCTTTTAGTTTAAAACTATTACCCCTCTTCCTATCACTACAAGCCCTGTTAAAATGTGCCATCTTTCTTATAAGCCTCCTTCAGGCATTGGTAGGCCGCAATTAGGTCTCCCCGCAACCTTCTCTTCTCCAGGCTGAACAAGCCCTGGTCTCTCAGCCTGTGTCCATAGCAGAGGTGTTCCAGCCCTCAGATCATTTTTGTGGCCTCCTCTGGACCTGCTCCAACAGGTCCATGTCCTTCTTGTCCTGGGGACCCCAGAGCTGCACGCAGCACTGTAGGTGGGGTCTCACCTAAGCAGAGCAGAGGGGCAGAATCCCCTCCCTTGATCTTCTGGCCATGTTGTTCTTGATGCAGCCCAGGACACAGTTGGCTTTCTGGGCTGCAAGTGAACACTGCCAACTCATGTACAGTTTTTAATCCTTCAGTACCCCCAAAACATCCTCCTCAGGACTGCTCTCAATTCCTTCTTCCCCCAGCCTGTATTAATACCCTGTCTGGCCCATGTTCAGGACCTTGTATTTGGCTTTGTAGAACATCATGTTGAACCCCACTTCTCTAGCTTGTTCAGGTCCTGCATGGCTTCATTCTGTGGTTGACAACCCCCCCACTTGCTGACTGAAAGGAGACGAGGGATTAGACAGTTTTTCTCTGTGTTTATTATGGCATTCGTATCGTTTTCCTATTGATCTGAGACCAAAGAAATCTTCCTTTTGCCAGTCAAGCAGCAGATAAAACACATGTAGAATATTTGCTGAGTAGGAAGCAAGATTTCCTAAGCAGAATGCCACACTCAGCTACCATTAAATAGCAACAAAGCCCAAATGCTGAACTTGGAAGCCATAAATTTGTGATTTACCCTCGGACACAGCTTAACAGTCTCACACTATTTCTCTTTCAGTGATCAGTTTTAACCTTCCCCCTCTGGAGTACACCATTGACATTGAAGTAAGCGTGATGGATTCATCCTTTCTGGAGCCAATCAAAGAATATTTCAGAAACCTGAGTCTTCCAGTTACAACAAATATTTCAAATGTAGAAATGACAGTGTCAAACATCAACATTACTACAGGTGGGTTGGCTACTTCTGTACTCTGGGTGATGTTCTTCCTTGTCAGTATGTGATCTCTCCTGGTTTTACCATCCATCACTCTTAGAAACCAGCCAAACTGGAGCGTCTCTGCTGCCCACCCCAATACCCAGCGCGACTGAAGCTTTAGCACACAGCAGCGTGTTTTGCTCTCTGCATCCCAGGGCTCCTCTTTGTACAACGTTGGCATTAGGAATAGCCCCTGATGCTTTGCTTTTCCTAAGGAAGGGACAAAGCCAGAGGAAGCCTGAGCCGAAGGGTTTTTGTTCCGGTTTGACTAACAAGCAGTCCAAGTTACTTTCAAGTTTCAGGAAGCTGTGACAGCGGTTATCAGACTGTTTACTTCCCTCTGCTTGCATTTGGAATGTAAATCGCTGTAAGGGCCTGTACTCTGACCCTGACAGAGACAAGCTGCACGACATGCAGGGTTTTTTTCCTGATACTATTGCCTAAATGTATTCTTACGTGGTGAGATACCCGAAATGTTTTATTAGACACATCGTGGTTGTGCAGCATGAAATCCAAGTAACTAACACATAGGATATACGAGCACACCAAGAATTTACAGCAGCAGAGGAGGAGATTTAATACCTTCTTATCATCAGCCCATAAAGCAGTGAGAGGAAATGTTCATCATTTCTCAAAACAATATGCAAATTGATCTTGTAAAAGCCTTCAGGGTCCCATGCAATGTGTGATAATTACTTTGTTAATATCTGATTTGCCAAGGGCACAGTAAGAGCAGAAGGAGTTACAGTGAAGTGTTTAGTGGGGTTTGGGTTGGGGTATTTTTATTTTATTTTATTAGAATATGTGTGCCTTTAAAGCACTTTGCAATAAAGTCACCTTCTCTCATGCAGCACCTGTCAGAATGCAGGCAGAATGACACAGCACCTCACTAGCCACTGGGATTTCAATGACTATTACGTGCTCTTACAATCTTTCAAACCCTATACAATTCCTTTCGGCCCAGGCAATACAGAAATATCCCATCTGAATGCTATCATGGAACCTTGGCTGACATGCCAGGTAAATTTTTAGTATCATGCTTCACATCTCCATTCCACTACTTAAAAGTTATTGATCAGACTTACCCCTGTACCAATGTGATTCCCACTTTTTGTTAGTAATTTACAATTAGTATAGTAAGAGTTTGTAAAAATGTTATATCGTTCTGTTTGCACCATCCAAGTGAACTCACAAGAAGGGCAATGTTTAGTTGAGCTCACTGGCATAGAGATGCAGCAGTGTAAATACACATCACACGATAAGTCATGGCCCGTTTACCATTCTCATCGTGTTTCTCTGTCTGACCCTAGTCTGCCTGCCCAGTGGTGAGGACACAAGCTGTTGCTCTTGTGAAAATGGGCATGCCTGGCCAAATGCAGAGTGCGGTGACTTGACAACTTGCCCATCTGCCAGCCCAACATCTTCCCAGCTCTGTGGCTACATGAAGAAAATGCCTTTCTATGGCCCTTACTGTGAGCCTCAGGTTGAAGGTAAGGAGAAACAATGCTGAACTTCATCATCCTACCACTAGTTAGAAGATGGAGTAGTGTTAAAGCTGTGGTAAGTCAGCACTGATCTGGCTACCACATTGCCTAGGAATGTGGGAAGTCTGTAGAGATGGTCTGGAGCTCTTGCCTCTGTGATGTGGGTCCCCCCTGCCCCAAGCACTTGCAGATATTTAGTGTCTAGTGGAACCCCAGCCCCTGGAATCACTCACATGTCTCTTTAGGACCTTCAGCTTCCACTGAGCAAAGAAAGTTTCATCTCATCAGATTTTCAACAGAGGAAATTGTAAATATGACCCAAGTGTGCCATGGTGCTCAAGAGAAGAGAAGGAACAAAACCCCACAGCATATTTATTTTGTTTGGTTTTCTTTCATGGCTCTCATGACAAGGTACCCATGAGTTTTTAGGAACTGACTGAGGTCCTGGGATGGGGACCTCTTGTCCTTGCAATCCACGACAAGCCCCCAACAGGGCTCTGCCTCTGATTTGTGACAGAGCAGCATGCAGAGATACCCAGTGGCAGCCCTACGGCTGGAAGCAGCCCAATCCTGTCAGCATCTCCACTCTAATCAACTCTGCTTAGAGGCAATGCTTTTAGCACAGGGCAGCCCTGTATCACTGCTATAGTTCCAGGACTAGAGCTAGTATCTCTTCCATGCAGAAGTCTCACACTCCTTAGAAGTCCAGAGCCTTGGATACAATGCTGCTCCATCACAGGTTATGGACATGTCCTTAAATGGACCCAGCTTAGAAAATTCCAATCTCTCTCTGAGCTTTTTATATACTTTTGTGTGCATTGATGAGTCTTCCCCCAGAATATTACCCCCACAAAGTCACTGAGGGTTTTTCCATTCATTTCAATGGAACATCATTGCTAAGAGATTCAGCCTGTGTAACGTTCACTATGTAAAAGTTAAGTATCTAATCAGAATTATTCGCCCAAACTCTCTATAACTGGAGCAATGTAGCAATTGAACCATTGCAAGAAAGCTGTCCATCTACTTCTGAATGTATCACCTTCGGAAGGTTTCTACAGCTTTGCATCAACTGGAGAGGGTGTCTAGATATCTACCAGATGCCAGGCATGTAAATTAGACGTTGAAAATTAGGAGACCTCAATTTCCTGTCATACAGATGAATCTTGGCAAGCAGTAAGATTTTGATTTAGGATTAGAATGGCTTTGTTAAGGGACATTGTGTGTGATCAATCACAGAATCACAGAATGTTAGGGGTTGGAAGGGACCTCTAAAGATCATCTAGTCCAAACCCCCTGCCAGAGCAGGGTCACCTAGTTTAGGTCACATCTATAGGATGGAGTTACTGCATCAGTGGACAAGGGAAAAGTGGCAGATGTCTTCGTCCTGGACTTCTCTAAGGCCTTTGATATGATCCTCTACAACATCCTTGCTGTTACATTGGAGAGATACAGGTTTGACAGATGGACTTCTAGATGGATAAAGAACTGGTGGGATGGCCATGTCCAAAGGCATATAGTCAGTGAAGCCAGTAACAAGCGATAGCCTCAAGGATCTGTACTATTTAATAGTGGGACTGAGTGCACCCTCAGCAAGTTTTCAGATGACACGAAACTGAGTTGTGCACTTCATTTACTAGAGGGAAGGGATGTCATCCAGAGGCACCTTGACCACTGGAGGGGTGGGCCGGTGGAAATGTCATGAGCTTCAACAATGCAAAGTGCAAGGTCCTGCATATTGGACAGGAAATCCCCTGCTATCAGTACAGACTGGGTAAAGGGATCGAGAGCAGTCTTATGAAGAAGGAACTGGAGATAATGGTGGATGAAAGCTGGATATGAGCTAACAGTGTGCACTTTCAGCTTAGAAAGGCACACAAGTGTGACCAGCAGATAAAGGGAAGTGATTCTCCCCCTCTATTCTGCTCTCATGAGACCCCACCTGGAATATTGTATTCACGTCTGGGATCCTCAGTACAAGACAGACATAGACCTGTTGGAGCAAGCCCAGAAGAGGCTACAAAGACAAGAGGAATGTCTCTGCTATGAGAAAAGGTTGTAAGATTTGAGGTTGTTCAGCCTGGAGAAGGCTTTGAGGAGACATTATTGTGGCCTTTGAGTACTTAAAAGGAGCTTATAGAAAAGACAGAAGCTTATAAGAAAGACAGAGAAAGAGAGAAAGACTTTTTATCAGGGTTTGTAGTGACAGTGCAAGGGGCAAGAGTTTTAAACTGAAAGGGGGTAGATTGAAATTGAACACGAGAAAGAAAATGTTTATGATGAGGGTGATGAGACCCTGGCACAGGCTGCCCATGGAAGCTGTGGATGCCCCATCCCTGGAAGTGTTCAGGACCAGGTTGAAAGTCCCTGCCCATGGGACTGGATATGTTTCTCTGAATAAGTTACAAGAAAAATCAATGACCAATCAAATGACCATGGATTTTTGCCTATTTTTACATTTATGTTTATTGTTTTCCTTACAGAGATATGTGCTGTGGGAGAGCCCACTATAATGAATATGTCAGTCATACTCGACATAGACTTTGAGGATGATCTCAGGGATCCTTCTTCTGATCTATACAAAAATTACAAAGCTGACCTGGAGAAAGCGGTAATGCCTTTAGTTTTCCATCTCTGAAGGTAGAAGTTCCTCTAAGAAATATGATATTTACCCTAAGAGCACTGTCACTGCCTCTGAGGGCAGCTGTGAAGCATGCAGCAGTGGTAGCCACAAAGTAGACCCAAACCTGACCTCCATTGAAAGGCAATGACAACATTCCCATTCATTTTAATAAGCTGGCCAACAGGGAAGTATTTAGGAATCTTTTGCATAGGAATCAAAAACAAGAAAAAAAAAAATCACATTATTGTTCCCATCTTAAATTCACATGGCCACACATAGAATGAAACCACCAACACCATTTTGTCCCATGACAGTGGGGAGAGATTATTAGCTCTGTTCTACTAGATATATTCCATACCCTTACACATCAATGTTGAATGGAGAGTTTCCTATTTTAAGCATGCTAGAGTAATGTCCAGAGGATTTACACCATGTTATCTGTCTTTGTTTACAGTTTAAGGCTAGCTACAAGTGTTTACCAGGCTTCGTATCGGCAACAGTAACTGGATTCAAGTAAGTAAATGATTTCATTTTTTCCTGGAGCACTCAAATCTTTCTGTCTGGTCTCAAGGAGACACCTGTCAGCAAAGACTGCATTCACTCTGGCTAGAACCCATGCCCAGCACAGAATAACAAGAGCACACAGAATAACAAGAGCTGCAAAGGAAAGCCCAACGATTAGCATGGAAATAGGACTGCGGGTAAAGTTCACTGTTATGCAAAAGTGTGAGAAACATAACCATTCCCTCTCTGGATCAAAGCCTTTTATTTTTGGAAAGGCTGAATTCCACCCAAAAGGGGAAAGGATGTGAGCAAACATAATTTCCTAAGTAATTGGGAAGATGAATTAGTATATTGACTCTGGGTATAACATTGGATCTGGGTAGAAGAGACATTACTCAAGTCCACACATATTTAAATGCAGATGTATTTTAGCTTTTCTAAAGGAAATTTACTAAAAATATATGTCAGATGAAGGAGATGTCACATAAAGGTGTCCTTGCTGTAGTACAACCTTCTTGCATACCAAAGCAAACCCTAAGTCACAACAGGTGCCTTCACAGATGAGCCCTGTGAAGCCTTCCTAGCTATGAAAGATGGGTCATCACAACATAAGAAACCACTGATAGGTAAGGATATTTAATTCTGGTGCTTCTCTCATTCTTATATTTGTTTAGGCCTGGAAGTGTTCTTGTCATCTATGAAGTAAAAGCAGGAGCATCAGGGTTCAAACAGATTGCAAATGCCAACAGACTTGTATCACAGTATCTACATGCAAAGTACCAGCTAGACCGAACTTCCTTCACAGCAGAAATAGCTAGTAAGTTATCTCCATATTTTCCTTCAACCTTTGCAGTAGTGTTTCTTGCCTGAACCATGTAGCTGTCTTATACTGTTGGTTATTTGGTACTGGACCTCCAAAAACCATTTCTCTGGCTGTTTCATTGCCTTCCATTCTGTGTCACCAAGGCTTAAGACTTACCTAAAGTTGCCATGCAGGCAGCACCTCCCTCAGAAAAACAAGCCCTTCCAGCTACTCCACTGAACCTTTCACAGGAGAGTGAATACCCTTAAGTTCATCCCCAGAGATGATACAACATTTAGTATCTCAGGCTGCCAGCACGTCCCACTTCTGCAAAGAAAACCAAAAACCTCTTGCAGTTTACATGGGAGCAGGTTCCTCCAGTACGTTGTGATTCAGCTGTCCCCTCAAGTGTCCCAGAGCTGCTGTACTCAACACACAGAGTGCTGCACTGTCCACCTCAGAGGATTCTTTTAAACTGGTTGCTTCTCAGTTCAGTTTATCTACTCAGAAAGTAGTAGTGGTGATAATATTTCTGGGTCTCTGCATAAAACCTTTTTGGATCTTTGATGGACAGAGACAGTAGAAGAAATGGATTCTGTGTAATATGCTATGGGAAAATTCCATAGCTTTTATCAGAGGTGATATCCTGCAACTGAATCAGAGAGAGTATTAGTTATGAAGCACCCAGGATTCCCACGAGATGGCAGACACCACAAAGACATGCCTTGACATTACAATAATGCAGAATGTTTCTCTTTGTCTTCCCAGATCAGAAAAAGTTCACCGTGAGTCCTGTAGATATTTTTGAAGGTGATAAAGTGGTACTGGGATGTCAGGTAAATTCAACATGTGATAATGCAACCTGGTATCACTTTGATCAGACCATCAAAAACAGCTCCCAATTTTTAGTGGAGAACTCATGTTCATTACCCACAGAAAACGCGTCTTCGACTCTTACCATTACCGACATTACGACGAAGCATTCTGGTATGATTTTCTGTCGTTATAACTGCAGATCTATATCTCAAGTCTCTATAGAATCATAGAATCAGAACTGTAGGGGTTGGAAGGGACCTCAAGAGATCATCGGATCCAACCCCCCTGCCAAAGCAGCTCCCTAGGACATATCACTCAGATAGGCGTCCAGACGGGTCTTGAATATATCCAGAGAAGGAGACTCCACCACCTTCCTGGACAGCCTGTCCCAGGGCTCTGCCACCCTCACTGTGGAAATGTTCCTCCACATGTTGGTGTGGAACTTCCTATGCTCCAATTTGCAGCCATTGCCCCTTGTCCTATCCCCACAGACCACTGAAAAGGGGCTGGCTGATTCCCCCTGCATCCCCTGCTTCAGATAATTATAGACTTTAATTAGGTCCCCCCTTAGTCTTCTATTCTCAAGGCTGAAGAGTCCCAACTTACTCAGCCTTTCCTCATAGGGGAGATGCTCCAGGCCCCCTCTATGTCTCATTCTATAAGAAAACCCAAAGATGAATGTAGTGACTGCATTTTCCCAGGGTAAATGTGAAAACTACACTGTCCTTCACGATTTTCCTATGGGTTTTTTTGATGGTTTAGGTTGGGTTTTTTTCTATAATGAACTATGTACTGACCTAGTAAGATGTGAACTGACTGATGTGGCTCTACAAGCCTGGGTATTCTCAGTGCCAGGCTTCACTGCCATGCCACAGGAGACAGCAGTGACCACATGGCTATAAGGCCTTTCCACACTTTTTGTGTGGTAACCCGAGGCTGTGGCCCTTGATGGCTCTTGCTCCCTTGGCAAACATAACCTAAGTAGTTAGAGCTTGGAGTTATGGTTTTTCATGTGTTCATGCTTAGGGCTTTTTCAAAATCAGAAACAGGTAAATTGGTTACATTTTGCTGGAAAGAGTTATCAAGAGAATTATCATGTGTTATCAGAGCTTTCACTCAAGCTTCCACTCAGTTCTTCTCTCTGGACCATGAATTTTGCATTCCACTTCAAAAAAGGTAGCCAGTAACTAAGTATTTGGGCACATTTATGGGATGTAGGAGTCATGGGTCTAAACTTCTTTGGGCTAAAGATGCCCTGAACTTTGGTGTCTGCACTCCTGTGAAAGTGGCCTACCCACTTTGCTATCCCAATGGGGAAGAGGAATGCTCCCCTCCCCAAAGTATGAAGGAAATTTGGAGCTCTGATTACCAATTTCAAAAGGAAGTCTGGCTGCATCCAGGGGACAAGTGCCTGAGGAAGTGACTGATAAATACTCCACTTTCTTTGGATACCTTCTGGGCAATGTTTGTGCCTACTCCCAGAGTGCCAGCTCTTGGGAGTCTGCCCTGGGCACCTAGCTTACCCATTCTGTGTAGCAACCTCTTGCACAGTCAGTCTACATTCTCACCATGACATATTGCTTCCATGTGGACTACAGGCAATATACAGGTCCCCAAAACACCAAATCAACCAAATTTTAAGTATTTTAAGTATTTCAGTCCCAGAGCATTGAAGCTTGAAGCTTCTCAAGTACCCATCAACATTGAAGCTGCCCAGTCTGGAGACATTTGGCAGCAGGAGCCTGCAGAAAGCACACCACAGATGATGTGAGGGTACCTTTTGATTAGCAAGCAGCAGAGACACCTCAGAGTGGGGAGATGTGAAAAATAAGTGTGGAAGTAGCTCCCAGCTCCTAATTCCAAATATAGAGATAAAAACAGCAAAACATGTTCTCAATAGTAAGATAGTGTCTACGCTTTACAGGTTCCTACAAGTGCTTCTTCACAAAGACCTATCAGTTTGGCAGACTGATATACAAGGGCATGAAAACAATAGCAGTATCTCAATTACACATCACTCCAAACTTGAAGGATGTTGATGTTACATGCAACAGTCCTGAAACGCAGACAAAAGGTCTTCTGCTGTCTTGTTGTATTGACCAACCTTTACCATCACTTACTGGTCACTGGAAAGTAAATGGAGAAATCATGATTCCAGGTAAGATCAACTAAAGATTGTCTTTCACCTGCTGGGTTTTTTGTTCTTCAAAGATCTCCTAATTGGCTACCCCAAAGGCCAAATCCCAGGATGAATACAGGGTATGCTCCAGAAGTGTGTGTGTGGGAAGGGTGATGGATTGACAGCATGGTACAGACTCCATAAGCATTGTGCACGTGCCAGTAGGATTCTGGTCATCTCCATGGGCTGTGCAGACATTGATGCTTAAAACTGTGTTGTCCTGAATGGAAACAGCTGCCTGGACCAGTGTCATATCAACTTTTCCCCAAAAGCTTATTTCTACATATTTCTAGTTTTGAGAGCACAGATGGGTGCATCAGTCTCTACTACTATTTCCAGAATCACCCTTGGGGTATGAAGAGCTTCTGTGCACCGCATACCGAGATTTGGCAACCTGGAGAGGCAGGTGCTACACTTGGAAACAGCTGTAGCACAGCTAACTACTGAGTGCACAGTTTCCCTCTCCATCTGTAGCTGTACCACATCATTTGCCAGCTGAGTCAGTGGCCTCCCACAAGGCTTTATTTATAATACCAATATAAAGAGTTAATACAGGACCGAGTCAATGTGTTACGAAGAGTTACAAAATAACATCAATTGAAATGCCCATAAATGCCTATGAACCATAGTCATAAACACCCTATGGCCCTCAGTATTTTATGGCTATGGATTAACTGTTTATTGTTAACCATTTGTTGTAAATGAAATGCAGTAGAAAGCAGGACAGCAAAAGGAGAAGAAGCCTTCAGAGCTCACGTGCACAGTCATTTCCACAGAGGACAGGTGCAGCATGTGGGTGCAGCAGTGTTTGCAGAAAGAGGGGTGACCCTACCCTACTGCAATGAGCTGGTTTGTCCTTGATTCCCTGTGGCCTGGCTTCCCACACGGGCTCTGTTCTCATGCCAGATGCACTTTCAGCTGCAGCTTGGGCTGGCTGTAGTGAGGTTTATAGTTAAAACCACGCTGTTCATAGAATCATAGAATTGCCTAGGTTGGAGGAGACCCTTTAGATCATTGAGTCCCACCACAGCCTAACCCTGACTAGCCCATCTCTAAACCATGTCCTTAAGGACTTCATCCATATGCCTTTTAAATACCTCCAGGGATGGTGACCCCACCACTTCCCTGGGCAGCCTGTTCCAATGCCTGACAGCCCTTTCAGTAAAGAAATTCTTCCTGATACCTGACCTAAATCTCCCCTGGTGCAATTTCAAGCCATTCCCTCTTGTCCTATCACTTGTCACACGAGAGAAGAGACCAATCCTGACACCTCTGCAACCGCCTGGCAGGTAGTTGTAGAGAGTGATAAGGTCTCCCCTCAAGCTCCTTTTCTCAAGACAAAAATGCCCCAGCTCCCTCAGTCGCTCCCCACAGGACTTCTGCTCCAGACCTTTCACCAGCTTCGGCACCCTCCTCTGGATGTGCTCCAGCATGTAGTGAGGGACCCAAAACTGGACACAGTATTTGAGATGCAGCCTCACCAGAGCTGAGTATAACAGAACTATCACTTCCCTACTCCTGTGGGTTACACTATTTAAAGATTTAAAGTTGAATGACTGTCAAGTACCTCCAAATGTTTCTTTCCAAATAAGATCACGTTAAAATCTGCAGTATTTACTCCTGGTTTACTTATCTTACTCATCCTAAATATTATGGATAATGAGGTTAGGCTGCACCACAATATTATTCATTTTGGTTTATCTTGAGGTATCCAGGCAATGTTTTTGCTCTCAGTTAGACTGGTTTTGGCAGTAACTGCCCAACATTGTGCTGAGAGCCATCTTCAGGCCTTTGGAAGACCACTGTGAGTGTTGCCAGAGTAAAAAACGTGAATGAGCTTCAGCAATAATGAGTTAAAGGTGCCATTCTGTCAAATGTTACATACAAACCCACAAGGTTTTCCTTAGATAGAGCAACTGTTTGTGATTTCCAGAGCCCAGGTATTTTTGGACAACCATAACTCTCCAAGGAATGTTTATTTCTCTCTAGGAGTCTCCAGTTCCAGTGAAAACTGCACTGAATACAAGCTCAACATCAGTGAATCACTATGCCCACCAGAGAAGTCAGGTACAGTGACAACATATACATGTGAGCTGCAGACAGGCTCGGGTGCCAGCCAAAATCAAAGCATCAGAGTGACGTACCTCCGGACAGGTAAGAGTCAGGTAGCACATAAGAGACCATCAGCTCTTTCAGTTGTAGGTGGCCTCTGTGGCACATGTCATTTGCAAGCAAAGGACTACAAGAAGTGACTCTTGATAATAAGATGTTTATCTTGTGTTGTCTCAGCCAATGTAACGATATCTTCAAGCGCATTCCCATCAGTTTCTGAAGGATATTCATTCAACATAACATGTAGAAGTGATGTGAACAATTATGACAGTGTCAGCTGGAAAATCCAGTCTGGAAACAGAACAAGAATAGTAGACTGTGTGATGTGCATTGAAAATAGGAAATCTCCAGCCATGTCTGTGCTCACAGTGAAGACTGCCACACAGGCCTGGAGTGGTGAGTGAACCTGGTTTCTATTGGATACAAAGGCAATGAAATCTCCATTCCAGATTGTTTACAGCATCCCTAGCCCTGAAAATCACCGTGAAGCCTGACCACAGTAAATAAATAATAATAAAAGAGTTAAATTCATAACTGCTGGAGGACAGCATGACATGATGCTGACAACAGTTGTTCACTATTAAAGCTCATGACCATGGAAAAGCTGTGGACCACTCCTGTTGACTGACACATGGGTTTTTGTGTCACTTCTTTCAGGCACTTATACCTGCACATTCTTCCAGAAGTCTCTGGCGAGTTCTGCCAGTATGCATATCGATATTATTGCCTTGCCTCTGAAGCAGAACATCCTGGTAGACCCCATTGAAGCATCTATATTGTGCAAAAGGCAACAAACCCTTGTGTGCTGCATAAACGCCAGTTCCACAGAAGATTACAATGTCAAGTTCATAGTTCCAGGAAACCAAGTTCAAGCTGGTAAGAAACGATAAACTTGCAGAAGCACTAGTTGTGCTGTCTCACAACCCAGGCCCGGGTCTTTTTATTTCAGTTAGGTCCACATAATGACAACACACAAGTACTCTTGAGAGCATTAAAAAGGAGGAGTGGAGGGGGTTTTATTGGTTTTTTTTTTTTTGGTTTGGTTTCTATTGGTTTGGGTTGGCTTTTTTGTTTAGCGTGGTTGCCATGGGGAACATGGCTGAGATTAATAGAGGAGCAGCTGAATCACAGAGTCATAGAATCCCAGACAGGTCCCAGGTTTGGGTTGGAAGGGACCTCAAAGCCCACCTAGTTCCAACCCCCTGCCATGCGCAGGGACACCCTCCTCCAGCCCAGGGTGCTCAAAGCCCCATCCAACCTGGCCCTGAACCCTGCCAGGGATGAAGGGGCAGCCACAGCTTCTCTGGGCAATCTGTGCCACAACCTCATTGCCCTCACAGTAAGGAATTCTTTTCTGGTATCTAATATCATTTTATCCTGGAATAGAATATTTAAGGTTAAAAAAGACCTCAAAGATCTTCGAGTCCAACCGTTCCCATCCTATCCCTAAGTACCTCATCTACCCTTTCTTTTAACACACCCAGGGATGATGACTCAACCCCTTCCCTGGGCAGCCTGTTCCAATGCCTGACTATTCTTTCAGTAGTGGTCAGTGAAGTCACTGCTGTGGTGGCCAATATGTAATAATTAAATTCAACATCTGGTTTTCCTTGCCAGGCAGTAAGAAGTGAGTATCCTCATTACTGCTCAGATTAAAAGTTGCTGGACTCTGTTTATTTGCTTTTATCTCCACTCTGGCTTTTTTTTTTCATTTTTTTTAACTGTGTGTTGAGGAAACATTACTCAAAAAGAAGATCTACCAATTAATGAAAAATGTAGAATAACACATTAAGAATGCAATTCAAAGAACTGTTCTGTTTTCCTCAAAGATACAGGCAACATATCTGTAACAGCACAAAAGCCTAAGCTTCTGTGTCTTCCAATTTAGGGCAGCTCTGTGGTTCCCTTGGGATGTTTTTATATACTAAAAGTTTTCAAAAGGTTACAAAACAGTTAATTTGAAAAAAGAAAAGAAGACCCTTCTAAACTGAGTCAGAAAACATGCAGGAGTGTAAAAACAACATGTGTAATACAGGTGGAGACTAAGACAATCTTTGGTTACTGTGAAAAATGCCAAGATCTTCTTGGAAGAGATTGCAGTCAGGGACCCTCAGGCACAGGTATACTGAAAAGCAGTGGGAACACAGTACAGATCCTGAGTTAAAGAAAAAACATAGAAGAACAGCAAAAAAAAGCATCTTGGTCTAAAAGAAATACCTGTGGTAGAAGAAGCAGCAGCAAAAGTATTCTCCAAAATGGTTTCTACAGCAAATTTTGGTTCCTGGCAAGTGAAAGAGGGTTTCTGCAGGATTTACTCATACACCATTAACTGAAAATCCACACATCATGCAGCAGCTGCCAGAAGATTTAATAAGCAGAGAGTAAGAGAAAGATCAGCATACAGAAAGGAGGTTTTTCCTCAAATGAAGGGGTTTTTTTTGGGTTTTTTTTTTTTTTTTTTGCTCTAGGACTCACAGAAAAGGAAGTTTTGCAGAAGCTTTTTCTGCTATCTGCTCACTGATTGACTCCAACCCTGTGGTAACCTATCTTAATCCTTCCATACAGGGGAAAAAAAAGAAGGAAATGTGTTGTGCTACACGTACAATTACACAGAAACAAGATGCACCACAAAAGAAGAGCTCACAGCTTACTGCAAGTTTATTAACCCCAAAGGACAGGAAGTCAACAGTGAAAATATAACACTGAAGTTGATATCTGGTAAGAAAAAAGGTGGTATTTAAAACTGTTAAATAGGAAGTGCCTGTGCTTTTGTTAAATCAGATGGCACAAATTTAAGAGCTGGTTTTGTTAGCTAAGAATTTTTGTCTCCCTTTTTGATGGGAAATTTTGAAATATGGAGAAAAATATCGATTTGGCTGAAATTTAAAAAATAAATAGACAAGATGTTGTGTCTTCACTGTATTCAACATTAGCCCCTGTGTTTTCCCAAGCAGGTGTAGTTCAGTCACCTTCAGCCTGCACCACCTCCCAACTTGCACCTACAACTTAGCAAGGATAAAAGGCTGTGGTGCCTCAGCAAGAGGTCACCCAGCTTGGGAGGTCAGCCTGTGGGAGAGCATGTCTATTTTGTGCAACCTCCATGATGAGGTGTTGCAGAGACCTGGGCAGAACCAGCTTCCAGTCAGCTCTGCAGGAAAAGCTGGGTAATTAGAATTCTACGTTGCTAAATCCAGTTTTGAAGATTAGTTCTCACCAGAGTTTGGATATTTCAGATTCTTATTGTAAATTAGAAAGTAAGAAATGCTGAACACCCCCATAATCCAGGTATTTTCCTTTTTTCCACAGTAGTGGTGCCTACTGCTGAATTACTGTGTCTGGCCAGATTTCATACTCTTAGGCAATACATATGCAGACACTTAATTTACTTCAGTCGATACTTACTGCTGTGACTAAACCAATCAAAGCCAATTAGCAAGGCTCACTGTTCATCAAAAAGGCCAAGGGCTCACTATCCACAACTTAATGAATTTCCTATTAGTGCTACAGCAGCGCTGAGTACCTTACTAGAATAAACTTTGTGTGAATTTCTGTCCAATAGAATCCCACTCCACCCCTGTCTTACCCTGTAATCTAACAGACAGATCCTAAAATTTTGGGTATTGATTTGTTGGTTTGATTCAGTGGTAAAAAACAAGGGGATTTATTAAATTTCCTTTATAATTTCATGATTCAAAAAACTTGGGAATGCAAGACAGATACACCCAAAAAGCTGATAGCTAATCATAGAATCATAGAATCATAGAATCATAGAATGGCAAGGGTTGGAAGGGACCCCAAGGATCATAGAGCTCCAACCCCCCTGCCATGGCAGGGCCACAAACCTCCAGCCATGGAGCTACACAAGGTTGCCCAGGGCCCCATACAACCTGCCCTTGAACACCCCCTGGGGTGAGGCATCCATCACCTCTCTGGGCAGCCTGTTCCAGCACTTCATCACTCTCTCTGTAAAAAACTTCCCCCTAATATCTAATCTCAACCTTCCCTCCTTTAGCTTCACTCCATCCCTCTTGTCCTGCCATTGTCTGCCCTTTTAAAAAGCTGATTCCCCTCCTGTTTCTCTGCTCCCTTCAGGTACTGGAAGGCTGCAATGAAGTCCCCCCACAGCCTTCTTTTCTCCAGGCTGAACAAGCCCAGGTCCCCCAGCCTCTCTTTGTAGAGGAGGTGCTCCAGCCCTCTAATCACCTTCGTGGCCTCCTCTGAACCCTCTCCAACAGTTCTACATCCTTCTTGTATTGGGGGCCCCAGATCTGGACACAGTACTCTAGGTGGGGCCTCGCGAGGGCAGAGTAGAGAGGGACAATCACCTCCCTGTCCCTGCTGGCCACCCCTCTTCTGATGGAGCCCAGGATACCATTGGTCTAATGAAGAGAGCAAGCCAAAATCCTACCCAGTTTCAAGACCTGTGAACTTCAGTAGGTCACAGGTTTGATGGGGGTAAATCATTCCTCTCTCTGTCTTTTTCTCAATACAGCTAATGAAGTCTCCTGTCAAAACAGCCTTGGCATTGGAAAAGAAGAGGACACGCTGATAAGAGCCTGCTGGGAACAAAACAATGCAGACAGTTTTACCCGAGGCAATAAAACTTACAGGTGCTCCAACAAATCATGGAAACCTGAAAGGAATGACTGCCTGTCTGCATCAATAAACAACCTCCTGTCCAGTGCTGAGGTGACATTCATGAGTTTTCTAGAGGTTGGGGCACAGGGAGTGGGTAGGAGAAAGCGAATATTTTTCTTGGATGTTTTTTTGCTTAACATAATCTAGAATATGTGAAGCATTAAAAATCAAATACTCAATTAAAAAAATCTTGTAAAAGATATAAAGAATGATTAACTATAACTACACAAGTCAGTGAAAGAGGCTAAGTCCCCTTCTCTGGCCCAGAGGGCACATGGCACTGCATGGCTAGCATCCATACACATGAACAGTCTCTCCTCCAGACAAGGTGACCTTATTCATAGGGTCCAGTAGGAACAGTCACTGGCCTGGGGTGTTCCCTGAACCATGCTCATGCCTCTGTGAATGCTCATGGCACAAGCCCAAAGCACACTACAGAGTACATGAACAATGACAGAGTTGGGACAGCTCTGGGCTGCTGCCCAACCTCAGGCCCAGGCTGTTTAACATGCCACCCCAGCCACCACACTTCACAGATAGGTGCTGGGCCTTTCAGTCTGCGTATCCTGTCATAGTGATCTTCACTTCTACAAACCATCCAGAGTCACCCTTCTCTTAGGGTGAGGTTAGATGAGAACAATTATCTTTGTTTCATCAAATATTATGTTCATTTTAGTAAATGAGGCACAGCAAGGTCCCATGCAGTGGTACCACTACTCAGTTACATATTTTATTGACTTTCTGGGTTTCTGTCTCACATGGTGTGGGCCCAAGCCAGCTACTTTTTCCCCAGAAATTTCCAGGAGCAGACAGACAGTTAGCACAGATGAGAGACCACTCTCAGTAGGCACTCAGGGTACCCCGTTCTGGAGAGTCAGAGAGTTGAACACTATCAGCATGTCTAGAATGGTCCCAGCTCTGCTTATTTTACTAGTATAGAGGCAGCCATTGTGAAGGAGGATCAAGCTACAAGCAACTTGCACACACATAATCTATGTGTTATCTTCTGTTCCAGTCCTTGGTCAACAGTCCTGAGGCAAAAGCAAACCTACCTAACTACCTTGCAGAGCTTAAGGAACAGACAAAACAAGAGCAAAACAAAATAAACAAATCTGCGGACCTCGATGCAATCATTAGCATCCTGGATATGATCTCCACTATTCCAGCAGAGGCAGAGAAGGACACTATTCAAGTAAGTTTTTATTTTAAGTCAAGCCATTTGGCCCTTTTTGTCACAGAGAATGATATTCTCCCTGAAAAACTGTTTAAGTTAGGGCCAAGAACAGAAAAGTATTAAGGGAATGAGATGAAATGACAGCAGCAGACATGAAAAGACAGCAAAGATACAGAAGACTATGAAAAGTCAAAATGATGGAGATAAGGAGCCTATGCATGAAAGAGATTGTTGTATACATAGAAACTAGAAATCTAGACATTCTGTAACATTCTAAGTTAGAGGAAAAGAGAAGGAAGGATGTATGAAAACTTGGACATGATCCAACAATGTGTGCTTGCAGCCCAGAAGTCCTACAGTGCCCTGGGCTGCATCAAAAGCAGCCTGGTGAACAGGTCAAGGGAGAGGATTCTGCTTCTCTGCTCTGCACAAGAAAGATGTGGAGTTGTTGGAGCAGGTGCAGAGGAGGCCACAAAGATGATCAGAGGGATGAAGCACACCTGCTATGGAGACAGGCTGAGAGAGTTGGGCTTCTTCAACCTGGAGAAGAGAAGGCTCTGGGGAGATCATATAGCAGCTTCCAGTACCTAAAGGGGCTATAGCAAAGGTGGAGAGTGTCTGGTTACAAGGGCATATAGTTGATAGGACAAAGGGTAACAGCTTTAAAATGAAAGAGGGCAGGTTTATATTAGATATAAGCAAGAGATTCTTCACTGTGAGAGTGGTGAGGCCCTGGCACAGGTTTCCCAGTGTAGCTGTGGCTGCCCCTGGATCCCTGTCAGGGTTCAAGGACAGGTTGGATGTCCCTGCCTATGGTATAGGGGTTGGACGGGATGATCTTTAAAGGTCAAAACCATTCTGTGATTCCATGATTCTATGTGTAGGAGCAGAAATAGAGAAAAGGGTTGAGATAGGGATAAGGATCAAGCATGGGCAATCAATGAGGTGTTGCAACAAATGAATAGCAAAACCTATCTTAGAAATACTTAGAAACCTTGATTGGGCATGCAGAGGAAAAGCACTGCTCTTCTGAGCAGCAAAGTTCAAAGAGACTTGATGTTTTGTAGCTAGCAAACCATATATGAGAGAGTGAGAAATCAAAGCTAGCACAAAGGCTGAGTGTTGTGGCTTAACCCCAGCTGGTGACCAAACACCACACAGTTGCTTTCTCAGCCTTCTCCCCGGAAAGGGGATGACAAAGAGAATGGGAAACATCCCAAAGCCTTCTGAGTTGAGATAAAGTCAGTTAATAGGATAAGAAAGGGAGGGCATAATAATAATTGTAGTAATACCAAAACCAATGCTGACACCAATATACATCAAAGAAGTGATGCACAAATACAATTGCTCAACACATATGGAAGGGATAAAGAGACCCTGATGACCAGACTCTTTCTGAGCAGTGATCCCACCTCCCAGCTAGCTTCTCCCGTTATGCACGATGTATGCAGTGGAATATCCCTTTGGCCAGTTTGGGTCAGCTGTCCTGGCTATGCTCCCGCAGTTTTCTGAGTATGTGATAGGGTGTGAGAGGCTGAAAAGTCCTTGGCTTAGTGTAGACTCTACAATTAACTAGCAACACCTAAAACCACTGCGTGTTATCAACATTATTATCATCCTAATTCCAAAACATAGCACTATACCAGCTACTAGAAAGAATACTTAACTCTCAGGCAAGACCAGGACACTGAGAAAGAAGGAAAAGAAGGTTGGAGGATAAAAAAATACTAAGTAATATATATATAAAAAAAAAGCCCCACAGCTCCCATTTTGGAAACCTTAAATTGAAAATAGGGCATGCAAAGGGTTAATAGCTGAAAGTTTCATATGGATTGAGCAAAGTAAGAAAGTGCTGGGGTTTTTTTTGCAAAGGCAGTTCTAGGACCACATAAAAATTACCACCTGAAGCAACAACGATTTGAATGGGTTTTCAGTAACAGCATTATTCTGTTCTTGTTCCAGAATTTCCTCTATACAGTGGACAACATCGTTGCTGATTCCACAAAGGAAGCTTGGAACGACCTGAATAAGGAGCAGACAGTCAAAAGTTCATTGTTGCTGCAATCAGTAGAAAGGTTTTCTCTGTATCTCCAACCAGTTAATAATACCATTCCTCCTGTCTTTGCAAACACCCTTCAGCTACAAGGTACAGTTGTCACAGGAAATAGCAGCACAGATTATAATAAGAGCTTCCAGAGTACAGAAAACCTCACCGCTAATGTGTTCATTGGTGGAACTGAAATTCAGACTCTACTCCAAAATTCAACCATTGTCAGTGTGATGTACTCAAAACTTGGACAGATTTTACGCCCGAATGAGTCTCAGCATGTGAACAGTTTACTGTTAACAACAACTGTGAGCAGCAACAGCAGCCCTATGTTCAGCATTAATATGACCTTTGCAAAGGCGAACTTGTCTCTAAAGGAGCCTCTGTGTGTCTTTTGGAACTTCACATTGAATATGAATGGGGGTGGCTGGGATACTGTTGGCTGCGATGTAACAGAGTTAAAAGATTATATCATCTGCTCCTGCAGTCACTTGACATCATTCTCCATTCTGATGTCACCTGATACATCCTCCCAGGTTATCTTTGAAGATTATATTACCTACATTGGCCTGGCCATTTCAATCCTGAGTTTGGTGGTCTGCATTATAATTGAATCCTTGGTCTGGAAATACGTGACAAACAACACCACCTCGTACATGCGCCACGTCTGTATACTCAACATAGCTACATCGCTCCTGATTGCTGACATCTGGTTCATTGTCACTGCCTCCATCAGTGGCCAAAAGCAGAGAAGTGAAGGCATCTGTTTTGTGGCCACCTTCTTCATCCATTTATTCTACCTGTGTGTCTTTTTCTGGATGCTCAGCCTGGGCCTGATTCTTTTCTACAGACTGGTGTTCATCTTACATAACACAAGCAAGACCGCTCAGAAAGCAGTGGCATTCTCTCTGGGATATGGGTGCCCCTTTGTCATCGCAGTCATCACCATCGCTGTCACACTGCCAAGGAAAAATTATACTGGAATGGACATCTGCTGGCTCAACTGGAAGGACAGCAAAGCTCTCTTGGCCTTTGTTGTACCTGCACTGATCATTGTGGCCATGAATTTGTTCATCACTGCAGTTGTTATAATAAAAATACTGAGGCCAACTATTGGGGATAGGTCATACAAGCAGGAGAGGAACTCTTTGTTTCAAATTGGCAAAAGCGTGGCCATCTTAACACCACTGTTAGGCCTCACCTGGGGATTTGGCTTTGCCACCATGATCAAAAACAGCCATCGAGCTTTCCATATCCTCTTTGCTCTGCTCAATGCTTTGCAGGTGAGTTGCATGAATGCATGGTTTTGTTCTTTCTATGACCATTTAACATGTAGTGACATTGCTGCAGTGCTGTGCTTTGAGAGGGAATAAAAACAGCTTGGGAAAACTCAGATTTGCCTTACACATCCTGATGCCCAAAGGACTCTTTGGGAAACCTACTCCTGGAATCCAACAGTGTTTCATATCCCCAGCTGCCTTAACAGATGTGCCTTATATATAAAATATGAGGATAATTTAAGGCTTTGTCAGTAGTTTTGGGAAGAACTTAATTCCTGAAATCAGGAAAATAGCCCTATTATGTTCAGGTGAGCAAGCTTCATCATGTCTGGTCTCTTCGGTGCATCTGGAGACATCGTGTAGCACTCTTGTGGATTCAAGTCATGAGGGAGTATAAACAACATGGAAGTCACTAGAATAGCTGAGAGTAGCACTACTAATAAAGACAGGAACTGAGCAAAATATGTGAGAGTTTTCAGTTAGTATGATTTTTACCACATATTTAGGTGGCAGGTACAATGGGATTTCTGAGGGACACAGTAGTTATGTCTACTTAGTCTCTTAAGAACGGCCTCAAAATTGTACTTTTGAGACAAAACTCAGTTGCCTTTCATATTATGAGCCTGTTAAGCTATCTGGGAAGCATAGGCAGGGCATATCTTCCATACACAAAGGTGTGTTCTTGCAAATGTGTTTAGTGCTAGCAAGCTATCTCTGTCACTTTTGTACACCAGACATACACACAGTTTAAACAGGCCAGGCCTGAAGAACTCCTGCCACATCAGCAGTCCATTATGTGAGATGCAGTTAGGAAAACACGCTCTATCAAAGAGTTCAAATAGTCAACATGGGCAGTATTTGAGAAAATTATGAGTTAGCTGCAATTAAAAGGTTGATGTCAGCAAACTCCATGTAATTTTCTGTCTCCTAGGGATTATTCATTTTGGTGTTTGGGACTCTCTGGGACAAAAAGGTAAGAATCCAAATTATTTGTTAAGTGAAAACACTCTTGGAATTTTCACATAATTGATGTATTTACTGATTGATTTTTTTTTAAACAAATAGATACAAGAAGCCCTGCTGAAGAGGAATTCAACATCCAAATGGAGTTCACAGCAAACAAAGGTTAGAAACTTGTCCTAAGACTAGGAGTCACTGCTGAATAGTCTAACATTCTTCAAATGCCTTTAAAATAAAATGCACTTTGTATTCCAAATTATTTACTGTGACTAATGAGGAAAAAATAGAAGACACTAACAATGTACACATGAATATACCCCTTTTTCTACTTTCCATTATTTCAGCTATAATTGGTAAAAAGTGAGAAGAAGGTTGGTGGATATTTGATCTAAATTCCACAATAAACCATGAAATGCAACTGAAACTTTAAGTTAGAAAACTCAAAATTTCAGTGGCACCAATATTGATTCACAGCCTTAGAGAAATGCAAAGGGAACTTCTTGGGGAAGACACCCTTTAGCTATGAGCAGGAAGGGATTGAGGTACTGCAGGCTGAACTCATGAGACAAGGAGACCTGTACTTTCTGCTGGGAACAAAAAATTGGGAAGAAGTGTGAATCATTGTCAAAACCATGTCTATGTGCAGCAATAAAATCAGATTACAAAGAGCAAAGGATAGATGAATGTGGTTCTGGAACCAACTGTCCTGGACATGCTCCTAGAAGAGGAGAGTTGGGTCCCATAGCCAGAAAATTCCTGCATTTAACCAAAAATATTCAGTGCTTAAAAAAATAATAAATGATGTTGCAAACATGGACTGGATCCTCAATGAATATCCTGCAAGGCTTCTCTTCCATCCACAGAGACTTTTTCTGGTTCAGTGATTCTAGAAACCCTCTCTATATTGAAGCACAGCTTGAGTGACATTTGCAAACACCTCTGCTCAGGATAAGTGTCCACATTAAAGGGAGAAAACAGTTCCATTGCCATCTGTAAAAGAAAAATGTTTGCATAGTGCCTCAGGAACATGACTGCTGAGGAATACAATTAGTACATCAATGCAAGCAGTGTTCTTACTGGAAAGAGATGTCACAGAATCATGAAACAGTTGAGGTTGAAAGGAAACTCTGACGATTGTCTAGTCCAAGCCCCACTGCTCAAAGCAAGGTAAACTACAGCAGGTTTCTTGGGACATTGTCCCATCAAGTTTTCAGTATCTCTAAAGCTGGAGATGGATCTTGTTTTAAGTATTACAACCATCTGACACATTCAGATCTTCTGTCAGGGTGAGACAAGAAAGATGTGGTTTCTACCTCACATTTCTTCATTTAGGATCCCCATAATCATCCACCTGAATTTTTTAAATTGGTATTCAAAGTATTCCAGCATTTTCTGCAGGAGTACTTCTGGGAATCCAGGTTTGGAAACATTTTGTAATGCATTTTAAGGGGAGATTTAGGTTGGATATTAGGAAAAAGTTCCTCAATATGAGGGTGATAGATAACTGGAATAGGTTGCCCAGGGAGGTGGTGATGGCCCCTTCCCTGGAAATGTTCAAGGCCAGGTTGGATGGGGCCTTGAGCTGCCTTGAGCATGGCCCTGCCCATGGCAGGGGGGTTGGAACTTGATGAGCTTTAAGGTCCCTTCCATCCCTAACCATTCTATGATCTTATGATTCTTTCTGGCTTGAACATAACACCTGCTAGATGTGGTTCTATTCTGATCAGAATAGTTGATACAACTAGCATTAAACCTGTCAGTTTCTTCTTTCCCTCCTGTGCTGACACGTCCAACAGAACAAAGTAGAACAAATGGTTCTACTATGGTCTTTTAAGTCTTTGACCCCAATTCTGATTCCTTTTCATACAAAATCTCCTTAGTGAGACACTTTTAATTCTAGTTGACACTGTGGAAGCTGACACAGGCAGTGGAAACCAGCATATTTCCTTGGCAGTTCTGCTGATAGGGAATAGATAAAACAAGATCAAAATCCTTGATGAAACTTTTTAGATGTCATTCATTAACCTTCCTCTACCACCTCATGATTTAGGTGACAATGCATAAACCTGCCTAATTTCCATCACCATGGTACAACCTAATGAACAGGGAGGGACTGAACAGAAAAATATGTGTTTTCCATAATTTTAACACATATTTTGGAGGAATGCCCTTAAATTCTCAAACCACTCCAGAACTGAAAATGAAACTTTTAGCAACGAGTTTCTTCCTTCCCTTCTAGGCTGTAGGGAGTTGTGTTCCAATGCCCTCTAGTGTGTCAAGTTAAGCTTACCTCTGATTATCTCAGGCTGTTGGCCTTCAACGACTACCCCCAAGCATATAAATCTTAGCTTTTCTGGATACCTTAATGGATATAATTCGTAAGAGAAGGGACAAGAACTCTGTACTGTCTGATATGACAGACTCTGCAGTCAACAGTTAGAGACAGGCTGTTTGTGTCCTGTAGTTTCTTTTAAAGTTGATGACCTTCATTGTCATCATAAACATGGGTGAACCTGATGCCTCACAAATATCTAATTTGTCCCTCTCTGGTTTGCCTGACTGTACTATTGAACAACATTTTATTGTAGCCTTTTTTCCCCCTTCAATGTAGCTACAAAGAAAGTTCTTGGCTTTTGACAGAAAGCAATGTTCTCTCTTACAGTCAACCTCCCTGATCCTGGTGACACCGATGCTTGCTATGAGCTACCCATTTTCAAGAACCTTTAACAACTTATGTGGGAAAACAGGTATGTGACAATAGATCTCTGCTACTGAAGCACAAACAAGCTTTTGCCTGTGTTCTTATTATTAGGGTTTGTCTATCCTGACAACTATTATCTATTTGTCTGTCTTTCTACCCATAGATGGCATTGCATCTTCTAGTACAAAGGAACTGTAATAAGTCATTGGAATCACTAGCACAATTGCTAGTGTTTGCTAGACAACGACTGTCTAACACTAAAACAAGTATTGCTTCACCAGTTCTAAAACCCATTAACTGAGCTGTGTTTTGAGCTTAATGATATGACACATTGCTCCTCAGTTCATTAACTATTCATGTCCTCCTCACCTCCTTGGAGTTGTATGTCTTCAAAGGTTCTCTGGCAGTCTCTTTGTGGATCTCATTATTTCAGTTGTGACTTCATTTCACAAGAAGCATTGCCAAAAATATGAGTAGAATCATTCCTGAACATGTAATCTTTGCATCCAGCCATTGCTCAGAGAAGATGGTGATGTTTAGTTAAAGTGGGATATGAAGGAGTTTAATGTAGGCAAGTGATTGCTTTTAAAGATTCTATTAGTCAGATAATGGAAAAAGTAGTTGGCCTCTGACTCTGCTACAGTAAGTTTACCTGAGCACAGTAGGCAAATGCAGAAGCATCCCACCACAAGAACAAGACTTACCCACAGCCACCTCCCAAACTGCTGCCCCCTGAAACTCCCATATTATTACCACTCTGTTCCACATTCTGCTCTCGGGCTCTGTGCACCTGGGTCTTAGCTTAGAGCCTGGAGGTCACAAGAGGGAGGGAGCTGGGATTCATCTCAAGACTACATGTTCTAGATAGGTCCTTATAGTCAAGGAAGACCAGCAAGTCCCTCATTTGTGTGAGTATGTTACTACCCTATGGCATGACCATCAGGCCAAGCTGACATATCCTGGCTGTGCTACCAAACACAACTTCTGTCGTTGGTGGTATTGCTGTAATCCAACTCATATCAGGGCTGCAGACCAAGTCAAAGTCACCTGGGTCACGAGGACAGGTCTAATTGTGTTTGCTTTTCAGTGCCAACATGTGCCAGGCTATCTGTTCTTATGTCATAGAATCATAGAATTGCCTTGGTTGCAAAGGTTTAGATCATCAAGTCCAACTATCACCCTAACCTTCCATCCACTACTTCCCTGGACAGCCTATTCTAAAGCCTAACAACCCTCTCTGTGAAGCAGTTTTTCCTAGTATCCAATCTAAACTTCCCTCGGCATAACCTGATGCCATTTCCTCTCATCCTGTTGCTTGTCACTAGGGAAAAAAGGTCAGCCCCTACCTCTCCACAACCTCCTTTCAGGCAGTGTCTAAGCACTATGCTTTGTTTTGCAGGGAAATACAGAGTATCTTCTTCAGAGCCATCCAGCGCTTCCTCTGAAAACACTTCCAAGTCCTACTCTTTGCTTAACTGAGGCACTGCAAACACTAAATCATGTGTAACTCTGAAAGGACCTCTGCCCTTTCCAAGACACGCACAGAAAGCACCCGTGAGTCAAGAAGGAGACTGCTTCACTTTGACTAAACTGTGTCTTGGTGCATTCTTCTGGAATAATCCTTTCTGGTTAACGTGTAAGGCGGGGAAGCTTTGGGAGGTGGAATTTTATAGGGACTGCGAGCCCAGAGAAGAGTTGACAAGATGTTTCAAACTTGGAAGGATTTGAAGACTTTGAAATGATGGAAAAGACATTGAGACTGCAGAATTCTCAGCCTTTAAGAGGGTGCTTAGCACTATGCAGTACTGAGCCATGAATTGCCGTGCTATACACAGCTGTTGTCCAGTGGTTTTAGCATTGCCCCTATCAACGCCGAATGATTCCGGAGGCCTGTGTCAGCACACAGGTACATCATAGCTTCTCCCTTACCCTCCTGTTAGAGTCTGGAAAGGCCATAGGGTATAGCGCTCTTCACTTTCTATTTAAGACTTTATGGAACAAAGATTCACAACTGAGAAGGTGCAATTCAGATCTTCACTTTTGCCTTAGATAAAGACTGTGATGACTCCTGCGTGGTCTTCGTTCAGCCAGAATGTACTGAAAGCTCAATGTGGCACTATTTTTTTAAAAGAAAAAGAAAGCTTTATGCCTTCAACTATAATTGTCCTTCCTTTGGTATGTAATATGGTAAGACAGAAATGATTGTTGCCTTCTAGTATGGAGGGGACTGCATCTATTTAATGCACAGTAATGTTAAGTATGCAAGGGGTCTCTTGTGTAAAATCTGTATGTTTGGGTCTCCTCTCAGAGAAGAAGCATACTTTGAGGACTCAGAGGCTCAACTCTGGAGTGAATATGAACCACCATGGGCCAGGCAGGATGAAAGGTTTTGTATAAATTATTGCTCTAATACTGCATTTGTGGAATCAGTTATTTCCAAGCCTGTATACCTTTAAAGCCAGGACTCCTGTCTTAAGCAGAGGGCTACAAGAGAGCCTGCAAAATATTTATAGCACTGACAAATGTTAGAAAACTTAATGTAAAATAAGATAGATGAAATCATAGAGATTTATATTTGAGGCCAATATCAAACACTACTGTCAGTTCATACAGCCCCATTTAGTTGTGGGGAATCAGGCCTATATTCACCAGTGGTGAACCTGTTCCCAGGACTTTGGGAGGAACCAGGATGGGAAACTGCTGCCTATAGTTACAGGCATGTGTGCCAGCTTGGTATGGGCAGGTGATGATGCAATTGTCAAGCAATTTATTACTTATATTTAAAGCAATTTCTTTTTGCTTGAAGATGTAGATATAATAGTAGAATTACAATACAGTTATTTAAGAAATATTTGAAAATACAGAATCTCTTTGAACTGCATGGCCAGTGGAAACTTGAAAAATCAGCCCTGTGCACATTGTTCCAAGCAAAATCAGACCTTTGAACAGTTATTTGGTCTAACTCACTCTGGAAGTAGCTTGTGCAACATTAACTTCAGAAGAACCATCCATTCCCACTGAATGAGAGCAGGCTTCCCCTAAACTGCAAAGTACAAGTCCCTGTAGAGAGCACAATCAATCCCATCACACCTTATCTCTGCAGACATTTCACCTCTGAAGTTTCCCCACACCTCCTGGTTCAGCTAAGCCTGGGTCTCAACTGCATGGGAATAAGAAATAGGGATGTGATGCTGAGCTGTCTGGCACTGGGACCCATCTTTGAGTATGTCTTCCAAGGTAAGGGTGATAAAAAAGCCATGACAGTTCATGAAAGAGAAGTGGCTAAGAAAATACATGTGACAGTCTTAATGACTCAGGGCAAATGCTTCACTGGTACTTATACATGAATCAAAATAAAAGGAGAGGGAAGGTGGGAGAGCAGAGTGGAGGAGGAATGGCAAACACATCAGTACTTCTGAACTCACGAGAACTTGTCTGAGGCTTTTGGTCCTCGGCAGCCAACCAGATTCAATGCTGTTAAGAAGACATGGGGCTGACAGGTGGGTTCACACATGGACCACGCAATTTCTCAAGTACTTTCCTGTTAGAAAACCAGGGTAAAACATACAATAGAATCTACACAAAATCCATGATAATTTTTTCTAAATTTCACTGTTTCCAAGTCCTTTTTAGCTTTTCCCCTGGGATAAGTTTCACCGACCCTCCCACAACCTTGGATTGCTCCTCCCTATTCCCCCTCTCTTTGTGGGATAACGTGCAGTGCAAACCATAGAATGTGTTAGGTTGGAAGGGACGTTTAGAGGTCATCTAGTCCAAACACCCTGCAGTAAGCAGGGACATCTTCACTAGATCAGGTTGCTCAGAGACCCATCAAGCCTGACCTTGATATTCTACCCTGCCTTTCCAACAGGAGAACACACCAGAGTTACGTGGTCTGGGTGTATCTCTGCCCACCTGTCAGCCCTTGGTGTGCACTGTGTGGGGTGGCATTGTTTGCTGTGCCGTGGGCTGGTGCAGGAAGCTCTCTGCCTTCCCTGGGCAGCAATTGCCCTACAAAGCAAATTCTTATGGAGATCCTTGGGAAAATTTATAATCCATGGCTCAGTTCAAGAAAGACAGAGAACTACAGAGATGATGAGGGGACTGGAGCATCTCTTCTATGAGGAAAGGCTGAGAGAGATGGAGCCTGGAGAACACTGGGAGTGGCTCTCATCACTACTTATAAATATCTAAGGTGTGGGTGTCAAGAGGATGGGGCCAGACTCTAAATGGTGCCCAGCAATGGCACAAGGGGCACAAACTGGAACACAGAAAGTTCCATCTCAACATGAGGAAAAACGTCTTCACTGTAAAGGTGCCCGAGCACTGGGACAGGCTGCCAAGAGAGGCTGTGGAGTCTCCTTCTCTGGAGACATTCAAACCCCACCTGGATGCTGTCCTGTGCAACCTGCTCTGGATGACCCTGCTCTGGCAGGGGGTTGGATTGGATGATCTCCAGAGGCCCCTTTCAACCCTGACCGTTCTGGGGTTCTGTGATTCTGTTTGGTCTTACTGCATTCCAAATGCAGTGAATAAGAAGGACCAAGTGTTAACTTAGTCAAAACACCTGAATTAAATACACCATGCTTTGCATTATTTGTCCTTGTTTAGGGAACTGGTGTGAGCACCAGGATGAATCCAAGTGTAAAAGTAAGCAGAAATGAGCTCCCGGTGTACAACCTACTGCCCTGAGAATGCATTTTCTCTTGGCTGCCATCCCTTGCAACAGATACGTGTCAGATTCAAGAGCAGCCTCACCCTTGGTGATTATTTATTGCATTCTGAACTTCTAATAGCAGACAAGAAGACACTGCTTTTGGAGGAAACCTGGGTATCAAAGTTTCAAGTGTGGAAACTGTTAGAGCCCTTGCAAGCAGGGATCTTGGGACAGACTGGGTAAGCTGCTTTCTGCCATCTGCAATAAACTCTGGGGTGTTACAGCTTATGCAGCACCCACCACTGTCACACAGTCTTCATTCCTACACTTCCACCATTCTCTTTGATTTCTGACTTCCAAAGGGATATAAATTTGATGGTAACTGCTACAGATCCTATCCTACAATAACTGGTAACTGATGATCTGCTCCAAATTCATCCACTGCCTGCTGAAAACAAGGAATCTTTAAAGAAGCTTAAAAGAACTTTGGATTATGCTCAGAGGATAGAATTTATACTTGAATATTTGAAAACCTCATGTGGTGAGGTCGCCTAGAAGACAACTAGCATTAATATGAAATTATTTGCCTACAAAGAATACACAGTAGCAGTTTACTATGAATTCTATGCAATAGCTTTTGTAAACTATGGAAAATGAGTGTTGATGTATAGATTTACATACTTGACATGCACCCTTTAGCTTTCTTGAGTAATTTCTATAGGAACATTTCTAGAATCTTAATATATGTGCTTTTATGTGACTTTTCTCAGTGTTTTGAGAGGTCCTACCCATTATTTAATCTAAGTTTTAACTGTAGTTGAGAGTGAATGCATGGACTCCCAGCACTACCACTTGCTAATGGATGAAGAAACGAAGCATTCAAAGAATACACAAGAGAGGCAGGGTATGGATGTTCATTAGACAGCAGTTCTGTGTGATGTTCTTTAACGTCCAGGTCCTAGAGAGTAAACAGATGGCTAGCAAGGTGTTGAGAGTGCTTTTCATTCATGTGCTGACCAGTCTTCCTCAAATTGTATTAATCATTTTTCACTGAAAACTGATGTCTTGTGAACTGTGGAAAAATGTCAGGCTGAGATTTATTGCCCTGCAGCTCTTTATCTTTTAGACATCATGGAGATGAGGACGATGGTTAAGACAATGACTCCAGCAATTCCACCAACTGTCATTCCCAGGATGTTCCCATGGACCTGCATTGACTGACACCTTTCACCTGTAAAGATGAAGGCTTGTCCTGCTGGGCACCTGGGAAAACAAAGTGCAGATTCACATAGATCAGAAGTTTTATCCTGTCCTACAGGCCCACCTCAAAGTCCTCACACTCACTACCCCGGATGGGCAGTCCCCATTAGAGGGGTTCATGTTACAAACTCCCCATCTTGTTTGGAGGCTATTTACATACCCTGGAAGCACCACAGCATGGGGTGTCTTTTCCTCCCTTTATGGCTGCTCATAGAAACCAGTCACTGCAGTGGAAGTGGTTTGTTCCTACTGTTCCTTGAAGACCTAGTCACTCAGACCTCTGAGGTCTGTAGCTCTGAATACTAATTAACTGCATCATTTGGTTCAGAAGAAAGACAAGGGAAGAGGTCCATGGTACCTGCAATTTGCTTTGCCTTTCACATTCACACAGACACCATCATTCTGGCAGGGGTTTGGGTCACAGGGGTCTGGCAGATAAGGCAGCCGGTCTTCAGCAGACTCCATATCCTGAGCTGCTCTCTTCTTCCTTTCAAGAATGAGGCCGTCCATGAAGGTAGATTTTTGAGGTTCAATGGGGACTTCAGTGTTATTGAGGTAGCTTATATCTTTGAAAAAGTAAAGAGAAGAGAAAGACATGAGGTAACAGTGATGCTGTTCTTCATACTGAGGGCCCACAGGATGTTTGTGGACCAGAATATGCTCCTTATCCATTTGCCCTTTACAGAGCTCTTGCCATTCCACAAGAAGTTCTGCAAATTTAAAGCACAAGATAGAAAATACTACTGAAATTATGGTAACAAGTTAGGTCAATCATTGATGTTCTGCACTTTGGGAAAATTGTATCAAAAATTAGAACAAGGAAGGCCTTTTAGTATGTTCAGTGCTTAGAAATGGACATAGATACTGGCTAGGGTGCTGAAGGGTGTCTGAAAAGTTAACTATCAGTAAATTATTGCCACTTAGATTCCTCTGAACTCTCGATCATTTTACCCAACATCACCCACCTGAAACTAAGACTCAGAAATGTTTTCTCAAGCTGATTCCCATTATCAGAGAAGATGACTCAGAGACAGGTGGCAACATTTACTGAATGAGTGAAAAGGGATGGAAAGGAAAAGTCTTTTGGTTTTGTAAGGAGAATCATTAAGTGGGTCTTTACCATGAAATTCTGCAAAAATAATCAGGTCATCATTCTTCAGGAAGCTCCTCCGTCTCATCTCGCTGTGGGATATGAAGTTAGTCCACCCCCAGGGTATACTTCTGTAGCAATTGCATGAGGCATCAAATTTTCCAACAACTGATGGTTTCTCCCATATTAAGGTTCCATTAGCATCTGCAATGAGAGTATGAATGACAGTTAAGAACCCCAAAGTTCTTCAGCTGGAAGTATGATATGACTTTTCTGTGCATTACAGTGAAAAATAGAGTTCAGAGCTGAAATGCCAAAAAAATCAGAGAGGACTGACAAATCATGAGTGCCAGCAGATCCTTAGATAAGGTCTGCATGAGGACTCTTGGTCTATGTGAGGGTACTGAAGTTCCACAGCTCCCCTTTTATTGAGGACTAACCAAACACACGTTACCTCCTTGTTGTTGCCAGCTAAGAGCTCCCTCGTGCATAAGGACACTTCCTCATCAGCTTTTAAGAAGATTTACAGTTGAGCAGCTTTTGTTCATTGCTATGGTTCTGTTAAACATATTTGTCCTTATGGTTTAAATTCTCCTACTGAAAAAGCACCTAATAAACTTCCACTGGAAGAAGTGAAGAGGGATGGAGATTCATCTCCAATATTTTATTCTGTACCAAATATTTTCCTGTTCTTATTTCTTTGAATTAATACATCCATGGGGAATCCTAGGTGAGGATGTGGAACTATGATGTTACATGCTGTATAAGCCAAGAATTATAAGGTAGCTCCTGTGTGAAAGAGTTCATAATAATATGCAGTCTATACCCAAGATGGGCTTCAAATGCTTCAGACTGATCTCACAGGTGTTTTCAGGTTATTTTTTTCTCAAATGTAGCTACATTGTGAACCCTCTGCATTCAGACCATGTACATTCAAGTTAATGAAGCTTCCAAAATGCATTTTTAACTTAAATTATTGATTGAATACTGGAATACAGCACCCTGCTGGCATTTCATCATCCTGTGGTGCTATGTTGTATATCATGATGAGCAAACCACAGGTAGAGCAAGAATCTACAGCTCTTAGGAAAAACTTTGTATTTAGAGTCAAAGTCAGATATCCCCAGGGGTTGGTTGTTCATAATAACACCAACCTTCTATGCATCACTTTGCACACTGGGTGATCTTTTGCTGACAGGAATTCTGACCCATACACAGGAAAGTGCCCCAAATTGGGAAATGCAGCCAGAGTTGCCCAACTTAGAAGTACTACATGCAATCCTCTGAGTCAGATACTGTGGCTTTCATTTTCACCACTCCTCCAGGAAGACACTGCTTACCTGAACTAAGATGGGTTTTGCTTGTGGTGAAGCTTTTGCTTGAGGACATCCTTTTCAAGACATCAGGGTCCTGGTCCAGCACTGTGAGTATAGCTTGGCGGTTCAGAGCTGGCCACTCCAGAACACCATCATTCTCTCCACTGCACAAGTGAAAGGCAATGCGAGAGTAGCCACTGATTGCAGAGTGGGGATACAAACTTATGCCAAAACCGTAACCCTCGGGGCTATAGAACCGGGGGCTTTGGATAACACCAGCTGATGAGTTTCCAAGGATTTGGCTGAAATTCCGAATGACCCACACAGCGGTGGGACATGGGGTCTCTGTCAGTGTGACATCATCAATTGCAATCCCACCAGATGAAGAGCTTGGGTCACCCTTTAGTCCTTGGAAGAGGTAACGGAACTTCTTCTGGGCGTTGAGGGTAACGTGGGCAATTTTCCAGTTAGAGTCACTATCAGCTGTGGTAAAAGCAAAGCAAAACATTGCCATCAGCATGATTATTATGAATATTATGAATTATATTATGCATGACACTACAAAGCATCTTGCTCCTAGCCATCAATTCCAGCTGCACTTTTAGACAACTGAACCTCTCACAGAGTTCTGAAGGCTGGAGATCTTAACTTGATATAGTGATTTTAATAAACCCACTCTACCTTATTGTCTGAATGTTTTGGACAAGTTGCAATAGGAACTCTTCACACATGAGTGAATGGTAGTCTCTATTAGAAAGGGCAACAGGCTAAAGGCCAAGACATAGCAAGAGGATGAGAGTCAGTGACCCAACATCTTAGAATTAACCATTGCTGCCACTTTTCTAGGGATTTGCCCATCCTTACAAAACGCTGCAGCTTCATATAGGTAGGTGATCATCAGTCCTGGGTTTTGATAAGATAAATGCTTAATGCCACAGTGGCTGAATTTGTCCTCTTTAGTAAAATCCAAAAAACCCAAACTGGGAACTAAGTTCACATTTCCAAAAGACATATGATTTTTTTTAATTTCCAACCATATAGATTTTAGGCTGGGATTCTTACAGACTGCAGATGAGCACAGGTGCTTACATCTGAACAGGCAGTGGAGATCTAGTCAATAGAGCTCCAGCAGTCTGTGGTCCCTCTCAATTGCTGAGTGTAATGGAATATTAGAAACATCATGACTTCTGTGGAGCACCTAAATTTCACTATTACAACCCAACCCACAGTTTCCCTGCTAAGTGCACTCATGTAATATCAAAATTCTTAGTCAGGTTGCAGGACATTCTGGTAGCTTTGGGAAAATCTTTTGATTTCTGAGCCAATCCACTACATTAATGAACTTTTCCTCCCCTGATATTCTATATATTCCTCATATTTCCAGAATTACCTTGAAAGGTTTGAATTTTCCTCATCTTGCGAACATTTCCAGTGCCATCATCCTCTTTAAGCCAGATGATCAGTTTGTCAGAAGGACTTCCTGTGGTCTTATAGAAGAACTGGAGGCACTGCTGAGTTCTCTTTGGATAAAGGATTCGAGACTCCAGGACTGCCACCTCATCTGCCTTGCCAGAGTTAGTGCTGAAGTACATGAAGTAGCCAGCATCTGTGAAGAAAGTGTAGAGTGTCACTGTCTCTTCCCAGATTTCCTACTAGTGGGTTAAATTCATAATTTCAACTCCACTCTTTTAGTAGGTATAAGTGTAGTTCTAACATGATGGTAGAGGAAATGGCCTATGATAACTATCCAAGATACACAAGTATAAGGATGGGAGTAGTAGTTTATTGCATATGGGGAACTCATCGCTGACAGCTTGTGTCAATTTTGTATTAGTTGGACTACTTGGATGTCCCAGTGATGTCAGAGATATGAGACAGCATATTCATTGCTGTAGTACCTAGAAAAACCCCATTTTTTACCTGGTTCATACTGAAGATAATCTAAAGATGTGATCTTAGTGATCATGTGCTATATTGTCCCGTAAAGAGTAAGATAATTTCTTATCATTGATTAAGATAATAAAAAGAGATGGACACAGAAAAGAACTCTCCTGACCTTGAACATGAAGAATCTCTTTCTTACAGCTTGCCCAAAGACTTTTCAAAACTTGGCTTCTCTGTCTGGAAAAATTAGTTAGTAATTCCTGTCCCTGTAGATTAATTTCCCACTAACATCTTCTGAAGTGTTCTTTTCTTTAGATTTGAAATGTCTCCTTTTACCCTTGTGCTTACAAGGGATTCACCATTTGCACACCTATCTTACCTTGGCATCACACAGACTCACATTTTATCTGTATTTCATTGCTCTTTAGCTACTCTATAGCCTATGATTAAATTAACGAGTGGAATTCTTTTGGCTGTTGTGTGAAAGCTTCCTCAGTTGGGGGCTGCTTCCTTGGACTCTTGTCCAAGCTAACATCTGGGGCATCATCAGTTAAACCTGCATCTGCCTAAATGCAGTACATCCTCCTGCATGGTTAGTGGAGTTGTTCAAGCTGATCATTACCTTCACTTCACCATAAGTTAAATCTATGTGAAACATAAATATGTTTAGAATAAGTAGGATATCTCTGCTCCAAGAGGGAAAGAGGGTTGTGAGCCTCATTCAGGTCCCTGCCTTTCTTGTTGAGCTTATTGTGTTATCACAGCCCCAGATGATCTAGGTTCTCCCTTCTTTTTGATAAGGAAGTCAAATAACAGCAACATTAGGCTTCTGTGGCACTTAGGCTATGGCCTTAGCATAGGGATCACAGACTCACAGAATCGTAGGGGTTGGAAGGGGCCTCCACAGCCCATCAGGTCCAACCTCCCTGCCAAAGCAGGTTCCCTAGGACAGGACACACAGGTTGGCGTCCAGAGGGGTCTTGAATCTCTCCAGAGGATTCTCCACAACCCCCCTGGGCAGCCTATTCCAGTGCTCTGTCACCCTCACTGTGTAAAAGTTCTCCTGCATGTTGGTGCGGAACTTCCTGTGCTCCAACCTGAGGCCATTGCCCCTTGTCCTGTCCCCACAGACCACTGAGAAGAGGCTGCTATTTCCCTCTGTGTCCCACATTTCAGATATTTATAAACATTGATCAGATCTCCTCTCAGTCTTCTTTTCTCAAGGCTGAACAGCCACAGTTCACTCAGCCTTTCCTCATAGGGAAGATGCTCCAGGCCCTTAATCATCCCTTTGCTGGACTGTCTCCAGGAGATCCCTGTCCTTTCTGTACTGGGGAGCCTAGAACTGGACACAGGGATCAAACCCAGAGCCAGGCTGCTATCTTCCCTCATTCAATTTACCCAGTAATACAACAAAACCCAAAGAAGTCAAACTGTTTGGGCAATATACAATCCATCTGTGTTAGAAACCTAAAATTAGCCCTGATTTCAGATGACTGCAGAAACAATTCTCCAAATATGTCTAAATTTCTGATGGAATCAATGAACCTTCAAAGGTCTCCAAAAGGAGAAGGACTGCTACTCCTGGAAATCCTCAGAGGCACCTACCCCTCTCCAGAAGGGTATTATTCAGAGAATGTCAATCCAGATTTTGCACCATGTCAGCAGATGCTAAAGCATAAGTGCAAGTTAAGTGCTTACTTCAGATAGGTTGGATTTTACACAATAAGCTCAAACAACTCACCTGCATTTTTTTTTCAGTTACAATTGTAGTATATGGGCCAAAAATAGGAGGTAAATAATGAAAAAAGTCAGGTGAGAGTTAGGAGCATGAACTTACTGAAGCTGTCAGACAGTTTTATTGAGTTATAGTGCATTCTTGGACCTGATCAACAAATACCAGTATTATAAGTGGTTGAGGATCTGTTCTTCTTTCCAGTGTATGGGTCATTTAAGGGGAAAAGTCTATTCCTGAGTGCAACAAGTCAAATTTCTCCTTTATCAAAGAGTAACAAAGCACAACTGAACGTGCTGCAGGACAGGATTCCCTCACTCTGTACTCGGGAAAGAATTTACAATCAAAGTAAATTTTAAAGTCTGTAGTAGCTTTCTCTGTCTAAATAAGGACAATTCAGGCTCTTGCTTTTCAGAACTGCCTGCTGGGATTTAATCTTTATTCTTACTTGCAAGCTAGCACCCTGCAACAGAGAGTAGGGGTTAATTCGATGCTTTGTGAGATTTTCTTCCTTTGAAAAAATTACCATGTGAAACCAAAATTATCCTTAAATTCCTATAGTAAAATATTTTGCAACTTTCTTCTACCTCCTGTACCAGCACTCCTCAAGCTTACAATTTGCCTTGCAAATACAATATTCATCAGTGGCTACAAGCCCTATTCCATTCTTATCGTGGGGTAACATAACTCTTGCTCAGACTTTGGAAGTTGCAGTAAATCCTTTTCCAGGTTATATTTAAAAGGCCTCTAGTTAAGATTGTTCTTTGACCCCTTTTATCTTGGTCATGGGGAGAATTGTGTTGAAAAGGCTTAATGAGAGCACGAGTGCAACCATAAACTCACACTCACAAGGATGAGACACGTGAAAAGAAAAAGGACTTTTTGCTTAACTAGAAACCTTGCAACTCGGATGTTTGCTGGGCAGTGTCTTAAGCATGGTCATTCAATCCTGTATTTTCAGAGCAGCCAGTGCTGGGTTTTCTCAAGGGTTAACTTCAATGACAAGTTCAGAGAAGTTCTTAAAGACTTAAAGACCACAGACCAGTACAGACATGCACAAGGGGCCTCTACTCCAGCTAACCCCTTTTCCATAGGATAGTGTTCTGTTACTTCACTTTACCTCTACAGCGCCCAGAAAGTGTGTGGTCTTCCTGCCCTGTAGCACTGCTCTGTTGATGGATCCAGTCTAGATCATCTCTGGTACCCTGAATCATGCCACAGATATTTTCAGACTCAAAAGAACACTGGTCCAAAAAAGTGTGAGTTGAAGCTGAAAAAAAAACCACACACATGGTTACCTACAAAGTAGTATCTCATTAAAATTTCTTCTCTGATTTTGGGGGGGGGGGTTGTTGGCACTGTTGTAGATATAATGTAGAGAAGACTTAACTCACAGCAGATGGGAGCCTGAAGACTCAAAAGAGGAAAAGTTTGATTACTGAAGGGATTCCCTATATAAAGATACCAACATCTGACCACTTAGCAGGAGGTTAACAAACTTGCATGCCACAGCTAAAGCCCAGTGGTGATAGCTGTGTTTGTGCCTGCTTCTAAACCTTGGAGACACAAGTCACTTTGTGAACAGTGGTGGTGTTGCATTTAACCATTCCTCTTCTGGAGATTACTGTTCTCTGTGGCTCACTTGTCCTCTTTAGGAGCATGAGCACTGTTTAATCCATTTCAAGCAAAGTCCACCAGGTTATCTTAGCTCAGTTGAGTTTGACTGCCAGTTGATGCTTCTGTTGACAGATCCATGGGGCACAATAACTTCTCACTAACAATCACACATGAAGATAACATCTTCCACCAGCTTAGACAGTGCAACCAACTAGATGGTGTTGGACTCTAGACTTGCAAGTCTCAGACGCAAAATAACTGAGACCAAATGGCAGGAAAAGAGAGCAGAGTACAGTTGCATTCACCTCACAAAACCACAATGAAGCTGCCCACACACCAGCAGAACACGACCCCCATGTCTGAACCCCTAGGAGCAACATGGAAGAAGAGATGTGAATGGAATGACTTTCATTGACTAATTGAACTTTTCCAAAAGTAATGGCGGTAGCAGTGCCAAGGAGAGGGATGAGAAGGAAATAAAGAGTTAGGGTCTTTGCAGTCTCCCATACTGCCTCAAGAGCCCCTGAGAAAAGTTTTGTTATTTCAGAAACACAAGGGCCATAAACCACCCATGCTCAAGACTAAACAAAGAAACACTTTGCCATGGTTGAATGATGACTTACTGCAGTTATACATGCGATTCAGTCTTTCCAGGTCAATGGCACTGAAGTCTAGACGTTGTCCAATTATGTCATCAAATTCTGGTATCTTCGCTGTGATTGTGGGGATGCTATCATTTTTGTTAAATGAAAATGGTGCATAGTGCATCAGTGACTCGTAGTCGTAGGGGGTGTTCAAATCAGTGATGTAGCTGTCATCATACTTCACAAAATTATGCTCCTTGCCTGGGAAAAGAAGAAAAAAGAAGTGCTTCATTTTTAAGAGAACTTGGAAAGGAAATGGCTTTGCCATTGCTCCTTGGATGCAGTTTTCTGAGGTAAAATTGATATAACCAAACCCAAAACCTTTATGATAAAATGTTCAAATTTAGCAACATTAGTTTATGAAGTAATTTGGACAATAAAGCAGTGCCTTTAGATTGCAGTTCTGTGTCCTCACATGTGACTTCAGTAAGTTCAAGATCAAATATCAACGAGCTGTAAAGAACTGGATATATATATTAGAGGTCATACTAGATGGTCTAACAGTAAACATCCTGAAGGATTAATTTTAGGGATTAATGTACTCCATTCCAGAGCCTGTAAATATTAATGCAAATGTTTCCCAGGTTATTGGATCATTTATAGATGAGAGGAAGCCCTGGAGCTCTCCACTCACTAAGGAGACACAGGTATGACAGTCCTGGAGTTCCTCCAGGGTCTATCCTTCTTTAAAGGAATTCTTTCCATTAGGAATTCTTTGGATTAGGAATATGGGTGGGAAAAAGGAAATGTTTTTACCCTAGATTGACAATATTGTTACGATATTTTTGTTGAAATTACTTTTGGAAACATGTTTCTCATGGTTTCTTAGAGGAAGTTTTTCATGATGAAGGTGTCTGCTAGGGCAGAGAGAGGGAGCCATTTCACATGCTTTGGTGTAGAAGCAGAGACATTGCCAGCATTTCCAGCCACTAATGTTTTAAGAACACTTGACATTCTCTCGAAGAGGAAACAGCACATGACTGTGCTTGGTGGATAATTGCAGCTGCTCTGTTTAAAGGCTGCCCTTCCCTTCTGCGAGGCCATTCTGGGCACAAAGGTCTTCAGTCAAAAGCTTGGGATTGTTTTCTTACAGATACTTGAATTGCACCTCTTATCAAAAAGGGTGAGAATCTTTCTAATTAAGTGCTATCACTTTTTATAGCTGGGGACAACATCTTGGCAGGACACAGGCATGTATAATGATGCTGTTTTTTAAGGTCATTGCCAGGCAAATGATCTTTAAAACTTTTATGTGTTTTTAAGAGAAGCAAACCATACAGCAAGGAGGCTATTTCATTTGTCTGGTGTGTTTTCTCTGAAGTCTAATAGGCTTATTATCTTTTCTGTCAACAGCAACATGAATAGGGGATCTCTTCTCCTAACAGCCATCTATCTGCAATGCAGTCTATGAAAACACATCATGGCAAAACCTCTGCCATGCTATTAAATTTGGAATTGCAGATTGCTAATGCAGGAGCAGATGTCTGCACACACACAGGCACACACAGAAAGCACAATCACATCAGCCTTACTTCCCTTTAAAGGAGCAGACATCTTTCAAATGGCCCCAGTAGACATTTTCTATGTAATGAATTTTTAGCTAGAAATACCACTTTTCAGAGAAACCTACAGAATACAGGAGTAGACTAATGTTACCAGACCAGGCCCAGGACTCCACTCACAATACTCCCACACTACAGTCTATCATCTGTATAATTTTTGTGGTATTCCAGATTTGTGATTACTGAACACATCACAGATAAGTCAAGAGGATTCAACAATATCTTGTTTTATTGAGGGGGTAAAAAAAGCACAGAGAATTGGCACTGTTTTTTGTCAAGCTTTTCAGTACCTGTGTTCAGCATGGAGCTTGCAATAGTGCATTATAAGTACATTGTAGGTCTTACTTTGGATGTTTTGACTTAGAGCAAAAAGGGGCCCAAAAGTCAGTCTAGATACTATCAACATCATCATCTTCATTACCATGATTCAAGATAAGACCAGGTTAATAATAAAGGGAATTGGTTTTAGTGCTAATCCTGACAGTAAAATTAATGGCCCACAAAACCAGTGTCTACATCACATCTGCTGCTCAGCCGCCCCAAAAGACACTGCAATTACAGGATAGAGGCAAGTAGTAATGCTTATAGCTGTTCAACTTGGAGCAATTCAAGATATCAGATACTGCTCTTAGAGATCAGCAGAAAATGCTTGTACCAGCAGTTCTTATCTATTCAAAAGAGAATGCAGTGTTCCCTGAATATTATTCCTTTCTGATGACTATTTTGCAGCTATTTTTCACATATTTGCAAACAGGATGAGTGCATAACCCTGGAGACTGAAGTGATCAGTTTGTCCCCACAGAGTCTGGTCAACAGCAGGGCAACTTTGCTGCACCCATCGCTGGCATCGCAAAGCACCTCCACTGGGAACAAGAGTTTAATCTTTGCTAGCATGCCTTTCAGAACTTGTTATAGACTCCCATTCACTTGTTTTGAAATATATGATCCTTATGTAATATAGAACCAGACTTGACAGGAGACAGCAGGAGAAACTGCCTAGGAACCAGGTGGAGCATGGAGAGTTTGATGAAAGCCCACAGGATCTGGTGAAAGTAAACATCAAGGCAAGAACCTGCAGAGACATGCTAGGCAGGAGAGAGCAGGGTAGAGACCATGTTCTCTGTTGTGTCTGATGTAACCACTTTGAGGCTTCTTTATGTACAACTAAATCTTTCCAGTTCCCAGAAAACAGTATTTTAGAGAGGGGAAGGGATTTGTTAAAAATCAGAGAGCAGACCAGGCCTGGGGGCAAGGGGAAATAAAGTCTGACTTCCAAGCAAGGTATCTCAAAGACCAGAAGAGTTGTATCAAAACCCCACTACATCTCCAGACTGAAGTACAATTGTTTCAGATGTGGCCCAGTGTTTCTAAAATACTGTGTTTAAAAGGTCTGAAATGTCAGAGGCAAAACAGGATACTGATGAGTTTGCACTTTACAAAATCTGACTTGAAGGTCAAAACTCACCTGGAATAATTTCATCCCACCAGATGTTCACGTAGTCATCCCGGTCCATCCTCGACTGCTCATGGTAAAATCCCAAAGCATGCAGGATCTCATGTTCCACAATTGCTCTGTAGTCACACCTTTCCCCAATAGAGAGGTTCTGTCCAGTCTGCAGGTCCCCCACCATGGACCAACACCTAAAAAATAGAGACATCTTAGTGTCTGTTAAGTACAGTTTTCTTCTCTGTATTTCATTTCTCAGTCTGCTCAGTGGATTTAAGGTAATATCAAAAAACAGGTATAAATACAAAAGGAATAAGAAAGATCATTATTTAGGTGCTGACCAAGTGCCTTGATACTCTACAGATTCACTGCTCTGAAGGCAGACTGAACCTCAAAAATATACTCACTATTGCTCGCATGAGTCCAGCTCTTGATATATCCCCTGAGTTAGACAAGCTCACCTCTGATTTTTGAGATCCACAGAAATTTAGTTCAATATCAGCTTCCATTTTGTAAAGAAACAGGTCAAGAATCGTAACACATACATAGAGTAAACCTTTCAAGACAGACCGAGCTTTTTTGCAGTCACTTGGACCAGAAAAAGGATCTGGGAGGATTTACAATAGCAGCATTTAGTCCCTTTTAACAGCAATTATGAAGTCCACAAGATGATCAGAGGGCTGGAGCACCTCTCCTGTGAAGACAGGCTGAGAAAAGTTGGGCTTGTTCAGCCTGGAGAAAAGAAAACTCCAGGGAGAACTTACAGCACCTTCCAGTATCTAAAGGGGCTACAGGAAAGCTGGAGAGTGGCTGGTTACAAGGGCAGGGAGTGAGAGGATGAGGGGAATGGGTTTAAACTCAAAGTAGATTTAGATGAGATATTAGGAAGAAATTCTTCATTCTGAGGGTGATAAGGCCTTGGCACAGGGTGCCCAGAGAAGCTGTGGCTGCCCCTGCATCCCTGGCAGGGTTCAAGGCCAGGTTGGATGGAGCTCTGGGCATTCTGGTCTAGTGGAAGGTGTCCCTGCCCATGGCAGGGGGTTGGAACTAGATGGACTTTGAGGTCGCTTCCAACCTAAACCAGGTGACTCTAAACTTTTAGACTGCTGAAGCTAGATGGAATAATTCCCAGCTGATTTTACATAGCAAAACAAAACAGAAATTGATATAACCCTTACCCATCTTCCTTTCTAAAGAATATGTAAGTCCTCTCTCCTTCATATGGCTTGAAATCTATGCAAGACTTAAGACGGAACATTTCAAATGCCTGGAGAATAACTCCTTTGGCATTCAGATCTGGAAAACATACATCAGGAAAGCATATTTACCACACTGCAGATAATTCATCCTGGAGAAGTAAGGTAGCACATAGATATATGCATGGGACAAAAAAAAAATATAAAACAGTGAAATGAAAAATGATAGCTGTAGAAGAAAAATTTGGGTTTAATATAAAGAAACAACTTAATTACTAGTGAAATTTAATATGAGAGGACCAGTTCTGGAAAAGGCCAATTTTTTTATCACAGTGATTCAAATGCAGATAAGGATTGGAGCTAAAATCCAAATAAAGTGACTGCATTACCTAGGTCATCACCCAGAATATAGGGAATAGGGAACTTCCATCTGTAGGTCTCATTTCTCAGGGCATTTCGCTGATTTTGCTGAAAAGGGAATTAGCAGCTGGTAATGCATGTGTTATCACAGAATCACAGAATCATTAGGTTGGAAAAGACCTTTAAGATATCAAATCCAACCATTCTGTCTTATGCTAAACCACAGCTCTTAAGTACCACATCTACCCTTTTGTTGCAGTTTTGTGTGGCTGTGCTGCTTCGGTGGCTTTTGTAAGCCTCAGTTACAGCTTTCTGCAAGCCCCATATTTTGAAAAACATGGTCAGTTCAAGGCGAAATTCGAGGCTGAGCCAATCAGAGCTGGTCATAGCGCCTCTGTGAATCACATATAGGAGAAAACAAGACTGCTGGCAGGTGCACTTTGCCACCAGAGCGGGAGTGAGAAGATGTAACAAGCTGCACAGACACTAAGGCCGGGCCTGCGGGAGTGTGTGTGTGTGTGTGTGTGTGTGAAGAATGTGAAAAGAGAGTTTCCCCTGCAGCTCGTGGTGAAACAGGTGTCCCCCCAAAGCCCATGGATGAGGACGGGGAGCAGAGCCACCTATACCCTGTGAAGACTGATCCACACCTCAGCAGGTTTGCTGGGGGACTTGTGACTTTGTGGGGGACCAGGCCAGGGGATCTGGACCCAGCTGTCAGCACCCTATGAGAGGGGAGTCCTGCTGAGAGGCCTGTGGTGAGGACATGGCTCCCCGATAGAGAGGACTCATGCTGCAGAAGTTTGTGGATACGACTCTCGTGTGGGTGGGACCCCACAGCGCCGCACGGGGAAGTAGGTGTGTGTGTGGAATGCCCACCCCTTCCCTCCACCCCCCTCACCCCCCAGCTGAGATGAAGGACAACTTGGGAGGAACGGACTGAAAACTCCCATTCCCCATTCCTTGCGATGGGAGGGAAGAAGGGAGCAAATCTATGATTAAGGTCAAGAGTGCGAAGAGGCGAGGGGTGGGGGGAAGGAGAAGCGTTGAGATCTGGGGAAGAGAAGCAGCTTGTGAGGAATCACTGGAACCCCACTGCCCATTCCCTGCCCCTCCCTGGGTCATGTTGAGGGGAGAAGAAGGGAGTAAAATCGCGATGAGTTTTAAGTGTGCTTAAGAAGGGAGGGGTGGGGGCAAGGTGCTTTAAGACCTGGCTGCTTCTTATCTCGTTCCAGTTCACTGGGTGTATTAGTTGCAGTAGTAATAAATCACTTTCCCTTATTCTGTGCTGAGTCCGTTTTGCCCATTGCACTAATTGCTAATTGGAGAGTGATCTCTCTGTCCTTATGTCAAGTCCTAAGCCTCCCAATACCTATTTTCTCCCCTTTTCGGCTGAAAGGGGGAGTAAGCAAGCAGCTTGGTGGGTGTTTGGCCTCTAGCTAGGGCCAAAACCACCACACCTTTTTTTAAACACATCCAGGGATGGTGACTCAACCCCCTCCCTGAGCAGCCTGTTCCAGGCCCTGACAACTCTTTCAGTGAAGAATTTTTTCCTACCATCTGATCTAAGGCCATTCCCCCTTGTCCTATCACCTCTCACCTGGCTGAAGAGACCATCACCCACCTCTCTACAACCTCCCTTCAGGTAGTTGCAGGTGGTGATAAGGTCCCCCCTCAGCCTCCTCTTCTCCAGGCTAAACAGTCCCAGCTCCCTCAGCCGTTCCTCATATGATTTGCCTGTCAGCTCCTTCACCAGCCTGGTTGCCCTTCTCTGAACATTCTCAAGGACCTCAATGTCCTTCTTGTTGTGGGTAGATGGGCTGATTTGTACCAAAATTACAAGTGATAGAGGCAAAGTTTTGAATTACTTACAGGGAGCAAGATATCACCTTGAAAGAGATCCAGCCCAGCAGCTGAAAAGCAATTTTATGAGAGATAATGTAAATGAAATATCAAGTGTATTTCACCTCATAATCCATATTGAACCTGCTTATAGAAGGTTAATATCCTCAAGCCTTTACAGAAAAATAAAGACAGACCAGCCTCTTTACTCTGAAATACGGGGATAGACCTAAAAATAAGAGCAGCTTCTACTCAATATTTGCTACTCAGCAATGTCTGCATTTTGGTGGCAGAAGTCTGGGGGCCACCATCATGTGTGTCTAGTTTGATAACCTCTTGCCTGCTGTCAGGCAGTAGCAACAGTCACACAGTGAGACAATGCTCTAGAGAACACAGTAATACTGGGTAAAGCTCCAGAGGGAAGATTGCACAGTGAACCATCCAAGGCAATGTGGAAATTTGCATTGCAAGAAATAAAATAACAGAAAGAAGGGAGAAAGGCAGTACAGTGTGTTGTGTCTTTTCCCTTTGATTTCCTTACCACTTAAATAAAAAGCTCAATAAACATCTATTTTCCACTTTGTAAAAGTTTATAAAAATACTGTAGAGATGGGGAAAAAAATACTGGTGGGGCTCCAGAGCCTTTCCAATTGATAGAGCATGTTCCTGCCTTAACACCCTGGGTCTCTCCAAAGTTCAGAAGTGAAAGATGTCTGCATCCCTTGTTTACACTGAGTTACAGTCCTAGGATAGATTTATGTCTCATAGCTAGAGGAACATACTGCAGATCTCAATTATATTTCTCTTGTTACCATGAACTTCCTGACCATCAATCACCCATGTCTTTTTTGCAACTTACTGAAATGCAGCATTTTGCTCACAATTTTTTAGGCCATAAAAGAATTTAGACATGAACTCACCTAAGTTTATGTCTGGAATGTCTTTGATTATCTCACCGACATCACCATCTGCTGCTGCAAGACAGGCAAAACATTATGAGTTCACATGTGGTGGCACAAAGGAAATGCTTCGGAACTCAAAAGAGTTCACAGAGCACTTACCAGCTTTACTGGAGAGGTGTTCAACCTGAAAGAGAATAAAATGCAACCAGCATAAGGTAGGAGATGCCCCTGGTTGGAGAGGACCCTGTAGAAATCAGGTTTCTACTTACAGAGACTGGAGTACCATACACATAACACAACAGAAGTGCTAGGCAGAGAGGGAAGATGCTGGAGCCCATTTTTGACATGGAAAAAGCAGCTGGTCCCTCTTATCTCTTGCAATATATACAGCACGCTGCCGAGCCTTCCACAGAACCTCAGCCAACCAGCTTCGGATTTTCCACCTTTGTAACATTATTATAACTGCAAGATTTACCTCCTCAATGGCACAGGCTGGAATTGTAGTTATCAATTACCTAAGTCCATCCTGGAGGAATGTTACAGAGGAATGTGATAACTTCATGTCTTCAGTGCCACTAGTGAAAGGCCCACCCAGGCTTCATGTAAGAAGATATCAATCTGTCCCAAAGTTGCTGACTCCTTCCATTGTGCTTGTTATCTGTCAGCATTACAACCTCATGTTCTTCAGCAGAATTACTCTGGGTTTATGACACTCCTGTGACAGTAAAATTTAGCCCGGTGCTGCTATCAATTAATAATTAACATCACACTGAAAAGATTAAAGATAAAAGAGATATGATTATCAGTGTCTTCACACTGTTTTCCCACAGCTGATCCCATCCCAGGACTGATGCTCCAGTGCACAACATGCCACCTTTTGCCTCCAGAGGCAAAGCTACACACCTAAGTAGCTCCTTGGCCTTCCAGATGGATGCTTTTTTCTTTTCTGGTGTGTTTCAAAGATGACAAACAGTCCTGCATCATATCTGTTACCTCCTTGTAAATGTCCCATGTGCCCCAGAGTGCTACAGTGCATTAACTTAGACAAGTGAATACTGCTCCCTCATTTCACATCTGAAATGACAAGTGATGGAGGTGAAAATGTCCACCTCTATGTTCAGTAATTAGGAAGGAAGAGGCACCACCACCCACAGCACAACACAGAGAGCTTGAGTAGTAAGAAAAAGTACTCTGGAGGTGCTTCAGACACTTATTCCCAGAGGAGTGGGGGAAGGCAGTGCACACTGGAGTGTGAAAAAGTCTCAAGTGCAAGAAGGTTTTGACTAGGAAATGTGTGTGTGACTACTGTGTCCTGGAAAGGAGTCAGTCCTCCAGCCTAGGCAACATATTTTCCTCTGAAAAGATCAAACTAGGAAGTTACTTGTATGAGATCATATTGCAGAGGAGCAAATAAGTATAGAGATCTTTTCATTTTGAGAAGAAGGGCACCAGAGGACTCCCTTTTCACCAAGCATACAATGCTTGGTTTTATCAATTATAATTTTGAAGGAAACTGATACCTAAGCAGAACAGGACACACAACAAGTAAAAGAGAAGCATGCTTGAAGGTCATGTAAAGGCTGTTCTCACAGATGAGCAGAGAAAGTCAAACCACAGAATGAAGGCCATGATTTTCAGATCTGTAGCAATGGATCTGAGAAAGGGGAAAAAAAACCACCCCAACAACCAACATCCAAACCCCAAAGCAAATCAGAGTAACCCAAGAAACACTTCATTGAGTCCTCTTAACTTAAAACTTACCCAAGAAGCTAAAAAGGTTGTCTAAAGATAAGTCGTTGTGTAGGCATACGTTTGAGTTTGAGGACAATGGTTATGCAGTTACCTGCATAATGGACAATGGTTATGCAGTTACCTCATGCCATACGGATGCAATTCAACATACTCAATAAGCACCTTGCCCTGTGTATGCATCCTCAATTGCATCCTGTATTGAGTTCATGTGGCAAGGGTTTGAGAGCATGGGGCCTACAGGGGTGGCTTCTGTGAGAAGACAGCAGAAGTTGCCCCCAACGTTGGACAGAGCCTGTGATGAAAAACTGCATTGCAACAGCAGCCAGGAGATAGGAGTGAGAAGATGTGAGAGGAACAACTCTGCAGACACACAGGTCAGGAAGAAGGAGGCAAGGAGGTGCTCCAGGCATCAGAGCAGAGATTCCCCTGCAGCCCCTGGAGAAGAGTGAGTCAGGCTGCTCCCCTGCAGCCCATGGAGGTTGATGGTGAAGCAGAGATTCCACTTGCAGCCCATGAAGCACCCATGCCAGAGCAGGTGAAGGCACCCAGATCACACAGTGGGACTGGATCTCCCCCTGTGAACTACTCCCACCACAAAGTGCTGCCAGGGCAAGCACAGAGACCTCATCTGCTTTTCTCATTGCTAAAGGGGACTTGGGAGCACTGCTGAATGTCCTACATAACCTACAGAAAATCTGGGCCATTCTGTATGGCAGAAATGTAGACTGCTCTTGGCATTTTTATCAGGCAGCACGCCTTCTTGGTTAAGCATTCATGGGAAGCAGCTTTCCCACCTTGCAGAAGTTCTTGCCATTTCAAAAATGCTTCCATTTTGTGCTGGAAAGAAAACATGAACTTTGCTTTTTCTTTATTCTTTTTTTCTTTTTTTTGCCCCCCCAAGGAGAAGCAGATATAAGTTCTCCTGCCAGGAGAGTTCATGGTGGTGATCACAGCCCTCGGTCACATGGAACGAGTACTCTCAACTGTCCTCTCCTATCTGAGACAAGCGCCCTGACCCATGTACCAGGGTCAGGGCTGGTTAATGATTATTTATTCACTCAAAGTTTTTCCACCTTCCAGGCACTGAAATTATGAGGAAACCCATTCCAGAAAGGAGATAGGATTCATCTCACCCACCATTAGCCATCAGTGATGGTTTCCTTTGCAGACAGTAGACATCAGCACATCAGAAGAGCAGTTCCTCACAGCTGTAATGGAATGGGATTAGCTGCTCCCCAGACATACCCATTGCTCTCACCCACCAATGAGTCTAGAAAGTTCATTTTTAGACATCTGAGGTAAGAAGAGCACAGCCATCAGATGTGTGGCTGTCACAGAGGCCGGGCATGCACAGTCCCTCTGGCCTGCTCAGAGGGATACCTGTCTGCCACGCTACATCTGCACCCAACAGATCTTTTCCTCCTCCTTCTCCTTCCCTGCCACCTCTGGCAGAGCAGAGCAGATGCACTCTGTACTGACAAAATCTGCAACCTCAAGAGAGAAGCTCTGGATCCAAAACTCCTTCTGCCACTGTTTTAAGGTCGGAAAAGAAGGTCTTCATTTTCAAAAGACAATTGTCTTAAGTCAGAAGTGACACAGGGGAGGTGGCAAATTAGATCACCATTAAGTAGACTGCTCTTCCAAACACAGAAGTATAATCTTGCCTGAAAATCTATTTTTTGGGGACCAGAGAATCAAGGTCATCCACAAGGTTTTGTGCTGGGCATTAAAAAATCCAGGCACTTCAAATCACTAGGCATTTATAAACTTTATTCCTGAAACATGACTCTCTACATATTTTTTAATCACCCTCATCTTTTGTGCTTTCCTTACAAACAGAAGAGTATGTACCTGCTCTGTTCCGCTGTGGATTCTGTTAATACTCTACCTGCAAAATCAGTGAAGATGAAAAAACTGCAATTTTAAAGGAATTTTTCCCAGTGCAGCTCCCTGTGGGTCAGGAATGCAGCCAACTAACACCTGGGCTCATGGAGCAGTTGCAGAAAGAAGAAAAGCTTCCAGTGACAGATGGTTTGTCCCACCTCAGGGTGTCATTTCTGCCTATTGTGCGAAAATATAGAAGTAATTAAAGTTAATCTTCAGTCAGCCCAGTAGTGTTATGTGCAGAGAAAACCTTGCCCAGTTTCTTGACTTTCAAACCTTTTCTCCAGCTTGAGCAAACCTCTGCATTTCTGTTTTCTCCCTGGTGAGAGGAGATACTAACTGGTTTGGGTCTGTAGTAAAAGCTGAGGGACATCCTGTGGATTACATAAGTGTCTTGAATCGAAACCAACAAGACAACTCACCTGGGTCTGGCTGGCCATTCTAAAAAGCCATCACTCAGATTGCTGCAGAGGTGGAAAGTGATCACAGAATCATAGAATGGTTTGGGTTGGAAAGGACCTTAAAGATCACGAAGTTCCACACCCCCTGCCATGGGCAGGGACACCTCTCACTAGACCAGGCTGCTCAATTCCCCATGGAATTCACATTAATTTCTCCTGTGAAGATACAGCTGTAAAGCAAAGGCATAGCCTTCTGAGCTGTGAAATTCAGGGCTTATGATAAGTTGCATTTTGAAGTACTGTTAAAAAGGGATGTGGAATTTCTGATGTGCCAGAAGTTGGTGGAGCAGTTTGTTTCTGTCAGACTGGTTTAACTGATGACTATATCCCCTCAGACTTGGCTGGATCTCATCTAGATGCCTTGAAACCCATAACAGAATTTGGTTTGGACACCTAAGAGAGTGCTGGCCAAGTTCCAGTGATGTCCTTCATCAGCTGAAGGGGAAAATAAATATACATGAGAACACAAAGTCCAGGACACCATCCCAAATCAAACTATGTCTTCCTCAAGCATCCTGTGACCTGTTTATTTGGCTGGTGCTTGTCTGATGTTCTACACCATAGCTAATCTAGGAACTGTCTCTAGCCCAAATTCTGTTCTCATGGGCACTAACTCTGGAGTTACTCAAGTGAAGCAAATGAAGGTTAAATTTTCACTGGACAGCTGAACAAGCTTTGATGCAGTAAACCACAAGTGTTGCCTCATATTAAAGTTTGCCAGCACTTCAGATGTGAAAACACACTTTCAGTTGCTTGTAACAGTGTGCAGCTTTTCCATCTGTCTAACATTTCCCAGTTCAGCATCTTTCTTAATACAGATAACTAGTTTATACTCTGGACTTCCATTTGATCTGTAAAAGATTTGAAGACAATTTCCTTCCTCCTTGGATAAAGCACGTCAGATTCCAGAAGAGCTGCCTGACCACTATGTCCTGGTTTTGTTCCTAAACACTTTGTTCCTAAACAAATATCCTCTATCTGGGAAGCACAAAACAGCAATGTGATAAAAGATTTTGATCCATTCAGTAATGAAATTCCAGTGCTTAAATAAGCATTAGTTATTTCCACTTGCCTGAGAAAGTTATTTTCAAAGTAAAAAAAATGTATTTCCACAGAAGAGAATTCTCCCTACCTTGTAAATCAATATTGAAATGAAAATGCATTGAAATATGGCTTGCAAACGAGTGTTCAGCTGATTAGATAAGGTACACATTGGGTTGCATTCTTCAGAAATGAAGCACAAGTCATGCACATGCCAATCCTGTAAACATGTGAGAATGTAGGTGGATGCACTTGGGCAGGGATGGTTTTGAAGACAAACTAGGAAAGCATTGGAAGGGTCCTCTTAGGTTAATGCCTGCAGCTTTCTGCTTTGCTTAGAAACCGTGTCCTGTAAGCCTTTTATCAACAGATCTGACTTCCCTGCAAAAATATCTGAAGACATTTTTGCCTTACTTCTGTTATGGGTTCAGAATTGATTAATTTCCAGCCAAACTGCTTTGTATCAAGTCGTGCCCTCTCATGCTGATGTGTTGAAATAACTGTTTCCTTTCTTTCATAGTCATTCTGCATCCCTATCTTTGGGCAGGAGAGACCTCCTCTGAGTCTTCTGTCTTCCCAGTTACAAAGGCTGACCACCTGCACCCTCATCAGCCCCATCCTGTATACTCCAGTTATAAATCAGCTTGCTGAAGGCAACTGAGCAAGTGCATCAGCTTCACCTAACAGTCACTGCACCGAGCTTGGCTGAGGTCAAGAGGCATCTGGACAATGTGGTCAGTGCCATGCTCTGACTTGGCTGGCTCTGTGTGGAGCCAGGAGTTGGACTCGATGATCCTTATGGGTCTCTTCCAGCTCAGGAGATTCTCTGACTCTAATAGACGTCTCTCTATAGGAAGTGTCTCTCCTGAAAGCAAGGACATTTCAAGCTGCATCACTTCGGGAGTTTCTAAATACCTTGTGTTGGGTTTGCACATTTCTGGCTGTCTGAGCCAACTGATGCAAACAGCAGTGACTCTGCAGAGAATGGCAGCTCTGAGTTGCCACCTGGTGCCTCTCTGAGCTCTGCTGCTGCTTCCAGCAGCATGCCAGTGCTTGGATGCATTCCCTCCGTGAAGCATCGCCCGCCTTCTGCAGGAAGTTCCCCTACAAATACCCAGTGAAGCTGCTTGTTTCCCAGTAACTGCTGAGCCGTTTGCTCTCAGGAAACTTACGAAGCCTGACTGCTTAGGTTTTAAATATTTTTCTTCCCCTTCGTTAAAGAAGGGCAGTTAATTGTCTGTTACTGGCCACAAGAGGCAGGAAGCTGCTGTCAGCTCCCCAGCCACATGCTCTGTCACACATCTAGAGCCCTTACAGTGTCAGCAAACTGCTCACCCCGCAAACCGCAACCAAACAGCCCAACAAAAAACAGCCCATCAGACTGGTTCCTCTAAGGAGTGAGAAATTTCTCTTTTCTTCCCTAAAACAACCCTCATGTTCATTTTGTTCCTCACTTGGTGGGTCTTCCAAGTGCTGGCTTTTGCACCGTGCCTTTAACTGAGGACAAATCTGCCCTCGAACCCAGCAGAGATGTGAGATGAGGAGCATCCCTTCACCCTGCCCTCTACGTGCCTGCTCTCCTCCTCCCCACCAGCAAATTAGGTATAACCACAGGATTTTCAAACTGTAACCGAATGCAAGGTTAGGCAGCATACAGGTTCTGTTCCTGCCAAAAGCCTTCTCCTGCTCTCTCTTCCCTGGGAACAAGCTCCACAGAAACAACTTTCATTTCTGTTCAGTATTTGGTTTCAGTTTTTTGTGTTCGGGAAAGCAGATGTGCCTGTGACCTCTTGAACACAGACCAGCTTCACTTCTCTTGACTTTCAGAAGAACTGTTTTTTGCTGAAGGATTTTTGGACTGTCCATGTGATACTCCTCTGCAGTGCTCATTCCTCTTCCCACTGCCTTTGAGAACAACAGGCCCTGCTCAGTTCCTGTGCCCTGGCAGCAACCAAAATACTGCAGAAGATACTTGTGTTGGTTCAATATATATATTTAAATCGGCACAGTTAGAGCCAAACCCTTGCTCACAGCAATCCCATGCAAAACTCTCATCAGAAGAGGGGAAATCACTGCTGATTTGCCTCAGATCATCCTTCAGCCTCCCTGTGTGGTGCAGCTCAAGCGAACCTTGAATTTGCAGCAGCTACACCCTCCTGATACAGCTCTGTAATAGGTAATAGGGTTTAAACTAAACCTGGGGGTAATAGGTTTAAACTAAAAGGCAGTAAATATAGATGAGATATTTCGGAAGAAATTCTTCCCTGTGAAGGTGGTGAGGCCCTGGCACAGGCTGCCCAGAGAAGCTGTGGCTGCCCCTGGATCTCTGACAGGGTTCAAGGGCAGGTTGGATCAGGTTTTGTGCACTCTGGGCTAGTGAAGGGTGTCCCTGCCCATGGCAGTGGGTGAGAACTAGATGGGCTTTGCAGTCCCTTCCAACCCAAACCAATCTGGGATTCTGTGACTTGGCCAGCCAAGTCAGAACATGTGAGTGAGTGCATTGTTCAAGAAGCATTTGGCCGATGCACTCAGTCCCACACTCTGACTTGGCTGGCCCTGTGTGGAGCCAGAAGTTGGGCTTGATGCTCCTTATGGATCCCTTCCCTATGATTAATATCAAATAAAGCTCTTACTGATAATCCCATTCTGTACATACAGAGTTTAACATGACAAAATATGTTCTTAGTACAACTGAAGACTACACGGACTTTCACATCACTGTTACCACGCATGTATGATGTTTCCTCCTGAAAGGACATACGTTAACAGAGTATGTCAGTACCATACAGCATGTGGAGCATTTACTTTCACAGCTTTGCCAGTGCAGCTGGACAGTATGATTATCACACTTGATGCTACTGACCCCAATTGTCTTATCAAACTTTAGATAGGCAGGGAAAGTCAGTTGAAATACTCTGATTTTGGACACCCTGATTCCAGACTAGTGTTATTTGAAGATGTTATCATCATCAACTGCATGATGATGATCATCCATGAAGGAAAATGTAACTGTTACATGTAATATTACTGGAAAGTCTGGTTTCACTCCAATGCTATTCTATAAGGAAATGTGGATCTGGTCACCATGGAGTTTGCTACTGTGTAAGACCTACAGTTTCTCGTACCATTGTGAGAGGATCCCCAGGGTGAAGTATTCTTGTGACTCCATCCATGTTACCGTGAAGCCTGAGTAATTATTTTCAAAGTGATGTGTCAGAAGAAGGTGTCCCTGCAGTTGTACATGCAATTCAATCTCAGTAAGTCAGTCCTGCTGAAATCCAACCTCTGCCCACGATCTCATCAACTTCAGGATTTTTTGTTGCAATGGAAGGCATGTTGCTATTAATGTTGAAAGAATATGGTCCCTACTGCAGGACTGACACATAATCATACAGTGGATTGAGGTCATCAAGGAAACTGCTGTCACTGTGTTTGCCAAAGGCATATGAAAAACCTAGACAAAAACATAAGCATGTGATTAGGCAAGACCACAAATAAAACTTGCTGCATAGCATCTTTGAAAATGCTTTACCCATGACTAAGTAACAGTCCAGCTCTCAACATGTAGGCAGACATACAGACATTTTAGCACTGTAATAAAGGGATATGCATCTACAGATGGCTCTCAGTCATTTCAGACCTGCATCATACCTTCCATAATTTCATCCCACCACATCTGAGTATAGTCATCGTGATCCATTTTGCTCATGGTAAAATCCCAGGACATGCAGGAGCTCATGTTCCACTGTGACTTCGTAGTCACACCTCTCTCCTATAGATACTGGTCACTCTGAAGGTCCTCCACATAAGACAGACACATGTAAGGCAAAGACTCAGACATTGCACCCATTCTACATAATACCTCCTAAGTTTTGTTATCTACAGAGTAACTCAACTGCAAGACCAAGGTAGAATTTAAAAAGAAGACAACAAACCAAAGCACTTTTTAGGATTTCCCACCTGAGATTTGCATTCTTCTCATGACTGTAAGTTTACAATGGCAGAAGACAGAGCAGTGTGTAACTTCAGCATCCTTCCACAGCCTGCCAATGAGTCCATCCCAGATGTGACTGCTTTCTTGTTTCATTTTTCTTCCCCCACATTGAAGAGGAGTGCATATTGGCTGCAGTACTTGGTGATGGCAAATGTTATTGCTCTTCAACTCTGAGTAGAATCATAGAATGTGTAAGGTTGGAAGGGAATTTAGAAGTCATCTAGTGCAACCCCCCTCTAGTAAGCAGGGACATCTTCACTAGATCAGGTTGCTCAGAGCCCCATCAAGCCTGACCTTGAATATCTCCAGAGATGGGGCCTCCACCACCTCTCTGTGCAACCTGTGCCAGTGATCTACCACCCTCATATTGAAGAAGTTTTTCCTAAGATCCAACCTAAATTTGCCCTTTTCAAGTTTACACCATCACCCCTCATCCTACTGTTCCATGCCCTCACGAGCAGTTCTTCCCCAGCTTTCTTACAGACATCTTTCAGGGACTGGAAAGGTGCTACAAGGTCCCCCTGGAGCCTTCTCTTCTCCAAGCTGAACAAGCCCAACTCTCTCAGCCTGTCTTCATAGGAGAGGTGCTGCAGCCCTTTGATCATTTTTGTGGACCTCCTCTGGATGTACTTGAACAGCTCCATGTCCTTCTTGTGCTGAGGGCTCCAGAGACGGACACAGCACTCCAGGTGAGGTCTCCCCAGAGCAAAGCAGTGGGGCAGAATCACCTCTCTTGATCTGCTGGCCAAAATTCTGGTGATGCAGCCCAGGATGTGGTTGTCCTTGTGGGCTGCAGGTGCACATTGGTGCAGATGCACATGTCCAGTTTCTCATCCAGGAGTACTTCCAAGTCCTTTTCCTCAGGGCTGCTTTCAAGCACATTGTCTTCTCACCTGTATGGATAACAGATTGTCCCAACCCAGGTGCAGGACCCTGCACTTAGCTTTGTTGAACCTCATGAGGCTCACCTGGGCCCACTTCTCCAGTCTGTCCAGGTCCCTCTGGATGGCATCCTGTCCCTCTGGCATGTTAACTTCACCACTCAGCTTGGTGTCATCAGCAAATTTGATGAGGGTGCACTCAATCCCACTGTCAGTATCATTAATAAAGATACTAAACAGCACCAGTCCCAGCACAGACTCTTGAGGAACTCTGCTCGTCACCATCTTCCATCTGGACTTGGAGCCATTGACCACCACCCTCTGGAGATGAGCATCCAGCCAATTGCTCGGCAACTGAACAGTCCACCCATCAAATCCCTGTGTCTCCAAATTAGAGAGAAGGATGTTGTGGGGATGATGTCAAAGGCCTTGCAGAAATCCAGATAGATGACATCCGTAGCTCTTCCCTTGTCCACTGATGCAGTTACCAGCTCCAGTTTGACCAGCATAGGAAGAGGAGCATCACTGGAAAGTACAGCAGGTGCCTTATGGCCTCATACACTACATTGGTTGTTTTTTATGTGTGTGTTTACCCAAGTATTTAAATAACTGGCCTGATTTTCAAAGGTGCCGAGCAGCCTCCAGGTTTGGCTCCTAAATACAGATTTAAATCCTAACTTTTCATGTCCATTCAGAAATAGCTGTGCATATTTAAAAATAAATAAATAAATAAAGCTGCACCAAAAATCCTGTGCACCATCGTCCCACACCCAAGGGCAGCCCTGTACTGGATTCCTAGACACAGACACTAGCTGGTCTCACCAGCTTCCTGGCAGTCCTTCCCAGCCTTCGGGGAAGTCTCTGACCTAACTTTAGACAGTCACAATGTTGGCATCTGCCTTGGAGCCAGGTCCCCTGTCACCTCTACAGTCTCTGGGCAGCAACAGGCATTTGGGACGTGAGTCACCAGGCCCGTTTTAGATTTCTATTTTAGGTGAGATGGTCTGTGGCCTGGAAGAGTCACCTCCCTCCCCACCGACTGCAGTGGCAACTCACAGTGACCTGCACAGCAAGAGAGGTTGTTGCCTTCCACATTTGGTCAGATAAACGCAACCCTGCATCTGAAAGCAAGGAGGAAGCTACACATCAGTGCCAAAACCATAGTGACATACCCTGCCCCTAACCAACACCAGGAGGAAGTCATTTGCTTGCTTTCCCTGAAGGAGTGCCAAGAAAGGGAGTCACTTCAGTAGCTTGGATGCAAATGGAAATTAAATACTGTTTTCGATTATTAAGAGGACATCACATGCAGATAATGCCTTTGGATAGTCTGTTTGCATTGGCTTTATTTCCAGTGTAGTACAGATAAGGACAGAGAGGTGGCTCAGGCCATTTAGGTCCTTTGCACAAGCAAGAATGCAAACAAATGCCTCTTGAGTTGGGAAAACTGTTATATCACACAAGGTGGTACAAACCAGACTGGTAATGCAAAAAAAATTACCCATCCAGCTTCTCATGTTTCAAGGAAGTCAGTTCCTCTTTGTAGGGTTTGAATTCAGCACAAAACTTCAGCCTGAACATGCCAAACACTGCATGGAAACACCTTTGGTTTTTGGATGTGAAACACATGGCAGGGGATAACGATAGCAGTTGAATAGAACATTGTAAATGTGTCCAGATCTGGGACCCCCAATACAAGAAAGATTTGGAACTGTTGGAGAGGGTTCAGAGGAGCCACAAAGATGATTAGAGGGCTGGAGCACCTGCCCTACAAGGAGAGGCTGTTCAGCCTGGAGAAGAGAAGGCTGCAGGGGGACCTCATTGCAGCCTTCCAGTACCTGAAGGGAGCATACAAACAGGAGGGGAATCAACTTTTTAAAAGGGCAGATAATGGCAGGACAAGGGGGAATGGTTTAAAGCTGAAGGAGGGAAGGTTTAGATTGGATATTAGGGGGAAGTTTTTTACAGAAAGAGTGATGAGGGGCTGGAACAGGCTGCCCAGAGAGATGATGGGTGCCCCATCCCTGGAGGTGTTCAAGGGCAGGTTGTATGGGGCCCTGGGCAACCTTGTGTAGCTCCAGGCCTGAGGTTGGTGGCCCTGCCTGTGGCAGGGGGGTTGGAGCTCTATGATCCTTGGGGTCCCTTCCAACCCTTGCCATTGTATGATTTTATAATTGGACATAGAAGGTGTGAAAAGAATGCATTCAAAAATATGAACATGCATAAAAAATATCTGCCTGGATGAAAGAGCAGGAGGCTGTTAAGCAGGATTCTCTGGCCTAAGTAATTTTGGAAGAGACCATAAGGAGAGATAATAACAGTTTTTATTAGTTAAAGTGAGAGTGCTGAAACAAACAAGAAGACATTTGGACACCCAGGACATTGCTCAGGTTTTGCTGGGTAATTTTATTGCATGTTATCATCTAACTTCAAGTATTGTAAACTTTGAGCTCAGGGCTAGTAAACACAGCAGAGATCCGTTGGATTTTAATACTGAATGACTACTAGTTTTTACTCCTAAATTATTTATAAATTTTTAAATTGTGCCTAAAATTAGATGAACTCGAGAAGGAAGAATGCTCTGAACTTTTAAAAGTAAAAAATATCTGCATTTCCTTCCTGCCTGTCCTGATCTGGGACAGTTAAGACAAGGTAAGGCATGAAGGGTTTAGTAGATGAAACTGCATGTTCTTGAGATTAAGATTTCCTGACTATCTAGACATCTCATCCAGATCCACTGATACTAGTTAAACTGGCTGCTCATCACCATCCAGCTTGTCACTGGGGCTGTTACACTGAAAACAACACGTGCTGGGGCAGTTGCATTGTTCTTCCTGACCAGCAGTAACAAGGGCATTAATGCCCCATAACTCAGTAGCAAATGAAACAGAAGCAGTTGGATTTATTGTATTTCCCAGTCCTGAAACTGCTGTGGACTTCTGAACCTTGAAGCTGATACATAGGAGGCATCTACCAGCCTAAGCAGTTAGCTAACCTAGCCTAATCATCTCGGATTCCCCATGTGATCAAAGGAGAAACACAAGGGTTCTGGAGAGGCAAGAGCTTCTGCCCACCTTTTCAACCACCTGAGCCTGAACCAAGCTCGGACTGAAGCAATTAAATACATGTGCTGTGTACCTGAGATCCCATTACAGCTGTGGCTCCATCCCATTGCCTAAACATCTGGCTTTTGATGCCATTTGAGATGCAGGAGGCTATCCAAAATATCCACATGGGTTGGTAGATAGAAAGTTTAGGAGACTCATTTCCCTCCTAGAGTGGTGCTGAAGGGGGTGGGTTTGGACTGGCAACAAACACCTGTTTCAAGTGGCTTATTTTTCTCTTTTGTGCTTTAAAGACATAACATTAGAGATTCTAATTTTATCTCTTTATTTTTTTTTAAGGTGCTAGACTGCCCAGGCAGAGCTGAGCCCAATCCCCAGCCACTGTATGGTCCTGCTAGTGTAGCATTCTAATTTAAAGCCCTCATAGAAGCACAATCCCAGCACAGAGAGCTCATCTTCAGACCTTCTGTTACAGAAATAACTTATATTCTCCTCACATACACATAGAGGGAAGAAAAAAACAAAGAAAATCCACAACCCTACATCATGTTTTCTGTTTTGTCAGCACAACCAGAGCATAAAGCAGATAACAGGAAATAAAACTCTTGCAAGAAACCCTGGGGCAGAGATGAAGGTACTTCAGCTTCTTATCTTGGTATTGGTCATGTGAAACCAACCAAATGCACATCAAAAAAGCAGAACCAAAATTAGAAACATGGCCAAGGGTTTTCTGGCAGTTGTGTGGTAGAAGATGGGAAGAGATGCAGGTTTAGTCCATGGGTTGTTGATCTTTTCCCCAGGAGCAGTTAAGCATATATCCAAATTTAAGACCATGTGATCCCTACAGAATTATCCTTGTAGGTCCTTTCCATCTTCCCTTTTCAACACCAATCTTTTATGGACCTTTCTGTCCCCTGCCCCATGCCCTGCTCCTGCCATTCCTTCTTCTCTGACTGCTACCAGACTCCAAAGTAGTCTTTTCCCTTCGCTCCAGAAGCAGCTGGGGTTCATCCCACATACATTTAAACACCCTGCAATACCCACCATATCCATAGTACACTTGGGATTTTTCTCACATAGTGAGACACCAGTCCCTTCTGGTGTCATCACATCTGCCAGACATGTGGTCACAGAATCACAGAACCCCAGAACAGTCAAGGGTGGAAGGGACTTCTGGAGATCATCCAGTCCAACCCCCTGCCAGAGAAGGATTATCCAGAGAAGGTTGCACAGGATTGTGTCCAGGTGGGTTTGAATGTCTCCAGAGAAGGAGACTCCCCAACCTCTCTGGGCAGCCTGTCCCAGGGCTCGGTTACTCTCAGAGTCAAGAAATTTTTCTTCATGTTGAGATGGATCTTCCTGTGTCCCAGTTTGTGCCTGTTGCCCCTTGTTCTGTTGCTGGGCACCATTAAGAAGAGTCTGGCCCCATCCTCTTGACATCCACCCTTTAGATACTTATAAGTATTGATGAGATACCCTCTCTGTCTTCTCTTCTCCAGGCTAAACAGCTCCAGCTCTCTCAGCCTTTCCTCACACGAGAGATGCTCCAGTCACCTCATCTTTCCACTGGACTCTCCCAGAACTGGACAGGGCTCCCCAAAGGCTACCTCAGATTTCTGTAATTATTCAACACTCAAGTTTGTTTCAGGAACATCCTTTCAAAGCTGTCCTCCATCAATATCGTCAACTCTCAAAAGGAGTAATACACCTAAGTTAGTGACTAGATGACACGAGTTGATATGATTCCCCAGTGGATGACATAGGCTTCCACTAACAGAAATATCACATCCTTATCTTTGCCTTTAACAGATTGTTTGACCTGCAGCATAAAGAGTACAGTTTTAAAATCACAGACACATGAAATAAAATCACACTCTGATCCCAAGCCAGAAAACAGGGGAGGAGGGAGTGGGAATACCGTGAAGGCTTAGGAAGGAGGAGGCAGCCAGTGCTGTGGAACAGCCTATCCCCCAGGAATCCATTTCAGATCAGCTGGTGCCACCTGCCAGTGGAGACACAGCATATTGCAGGTGAATAGCTCTCAGAACCACTGATAAGCAAAGGCCATCAAAAAAGTTGAACTTTAAAAGGAAAAGCAGATATTAATCTTATTTGATCTAGCCATAACCCAATCTGATAAGCAGCGTGCCTCCCCATTGTGCCAATTAACTCTTAGCCAATTAACCTTTGCAGTGATCAGTGGCTATCGAACTATTTAATATTTCTGTGACTTCAGAGACGATCTCACTTTTTTTTTTCCACTTTATGAACCACCTTGGCCCACTTCAACACCACCTTCAAAAGCAGAGGCTGTGGCCTGCAACCTGAATGAATCAGAGAAGGTTTGCTGGGTGAGATTTTTGTATTCCTGGAAACAACTGAGTAGATGCAAACAAAGCTTTCTTTTGATTCTACAGGCAAATCATCACTTTTAATTTACAAAGCATTATTCTTGCCATCAGTGGAATGCCAGCTATCAAGTTCCAGCAAGATTAGCTAGTTTGGGTTTCTTCAGGGGAATCTTGAAGGCTTTGTATGTGTGTAGGAATACAGTGGTCCTGGCCCTGTCCTGCTCCCCTGCCTATGAAGCCATGTGGTCCCAGTGTTTTGCATGGGAATCCCACCTGCGGGATGTGAATCGTGTGGGCCAGCATGCAGCAGGGCAGGAGAAAGGCACCTTTGTGTGAGGGGAAGAGCAGAGCTGAGCTTTGCCTCTGACTGTTCAGAGGGTTTTTCCTCCTGCCAACCACAGGTAGGTGGTTTGCGTGCTTTGCAGCTCTCTTCGTCCTGCACTTCCTCCTCCTCCTCCCATCTTCACCACACTGCTGACACCTTTGCCACCCCTTTGCTCACTTGCCTAGCATCACGCTGCACCCCACATTTCAGGGTAAGGAGTGTCCTGATCTGGCTGCAGAGGCAGGGGAAACAGGTGATATTCAGCAGGGAGCTCCCTGGGCACACTCTGCAGCCTCTCAGCAGTCTTTGGTCCCAGCCTGTGCGACCTGGGGTGTCGGGCACTATGAGTCATGGGATGGGAAGGGGAAAGTTGCTGCAGACTGTGGAGGAAAGGATCAGGACAGGCCACCCTGAGACCCCAGGGGTGATGGGGCCTTGGTGGGTTGCACACACAGTGCTGCTGCCTGCACAGGCATCCACCTGACTGATCCCATCAGTGTGGCGGGACAGGAGAGAGGAGTGAGTGCAAAGCAGGAGTTAATCCTTGTGCTTTATCAGAGCCTGTCCCCAGGAAGCATGATCGCAAACCCCTATCCCACAAAACCAGGGTCTGGAGGAAACAAACTGCTCTCAACAAAAAGTATCCATCAGCTGGCACTTCCCAGTCCACCTGTCACAGCAGTCGAAGAGTGGGGATTACAGGGTGACAAACTGCCAAATATAAGGAGCAGTTGAGGAAACTGGGGATTTTTAGTGTAGAGAAGAGGAGACTGAGGAGAGACCTTATCACTGCCTACAACTACCTGAAGGGAGGTTGTAGAGAGGTGAGCGATGGTCTCTTCAGCCAGGTGAGAGGAGATAGGACAAGGGGAAATGGCCTCAGATCAGAGGATAACATCATACAGTATGGAATATCTCTTTGAACAGTTTGGATCAGCTGTCCTGGCTGTGGTCCCTCCCAACTCCTTGTGCACCTCCTGCAGAAATCCAGTGTCTACAAGACACACCTTGCTTGTTAAAAACCCCAAGGTTTTCAGGATTCAGAGGGTATTTCAGTGTGGAGGGAACCCAGTGCAGTCCTGTCCCTAGAAATCTTCATGTTGCTAGCAGAAGACTTTTGAGCCTTTCTACAGGAACTCATGCTTATATTTTCCCTTTTCCTCTATATACTCCAACTTTAACCTTTAGAAGTCCTGCTTATCCTTCAATGCCTTCGCTGTACCATGTGGCTGTTCACTTATGATTAAGGAATTGCCACTGGGAAAGCTAATACGGATTTCAGTGCCCTCAGACAGCAAAAATGAACTCCAGTTTCCAAGATCTTGGCTGAGTTTTGCAGCTCCTGGACGCTTGGGTGAAAAAGGACAGTGACTCCCCTGATTATACTTTGCTGAGTGCACCCCTCTGTGTGAACATCGTAGGTCATGAAGGAGCAGGAGAACCCAGATCATGAATCCTGGCAGCAATCAAACATGGGGCAGACACTAAATCACTGCAGAAAAACATCTACATTGTTTGTGGCACGCAACTCTGAACTAAAATTCAAATAGTAAAGACCGACACTGATACCAGGTAAGGGAATATCCAGCACATTTACATTCCTGCACCTGCCCTGCCTTGAATAGGAACAGTGCCAAGATCCCCCCACCCACCAGCTCTATAAAACTCCTGTCCCCATATGTGACACTCAGGGAACAGCAGCTGCCAACCTGCAGTAAGCATCGGGGCAACAACCTACTTATCCAGCACAGCACCGCTACCCATCTTGGAGGATGGAACAGTGCTACTCCCTGGAAGGATTTAATGCCACTTTACATGATACTGTGGCTGTCATCACCATCACACTTCAGACATTTGCTGGCATGTGGATAAATGCTTTCATTGTTTATGTGCTTTGCACTGCTTGGCTCAAAAAGAAAAGCTTTAACTCTAATGAGAAGATCTTGCTGTTTCTGGGGTGCACCAGGTTTGGGTATTTGTGCATCACATGGGTTTACTGCCTTCTTTCAATCGTTTACCCCTGGAGCTTCTATGTTCACCCCATCCCCCAACTATTTGCAGCTATTCAAACCTTTTTAAACTCTTCCAACTTGTGGGTTTCTGCCTGTCTTTGTGGGTTTTACTGTGTAAAAATTGCAAATTTCAGGCACAACTTCTTCACCTACCTGAAATATAAAATTGACAGGATGGTGCCGTGGCTGTTGTTGGGTTCCTTGCTTTTATCCCTGGTCATCTGCATCCTTGTCTACGACGTCACTAACAAAGCACACTGTAACGTAGTCAATTCCACCACCCTAGGAAATTTCTGGAAGCTGACTGTCAAAATGGATGAACATTTTTTCCCTATTTTTTTTATCAGCGGCTTAGGGTTTGCCACCTCATTCCTGGCAGTGATGTCTTCTACCTTTCTCCTCCTCTTTTCTCTCTGGAAGCACAAATGCAAGATGCAAACAAACTCAGCAAAGGACCTCAGCATGGATGCCCACGTGAAAGCCATGAAATCTATTCTCTCCTTTTTCTTCATTTACACCGTTAACTTTGTATGTTTGATCTTGACACTGATTTATGCCACTAAGAAGGAAAATCCTGTGACATTCCTTGTTTTAGTATTTCAGTATGTTTTTCCTGCTGTTCATTCTCTTACTCTGATTTTTAGCAATCCCAAACTGGAAAAGTCACTGCTGAGGGCTCTGTCGTGTGCTAAGTGCAAGGTTCGCATGAGGTAGGAAATGGAATAAAAGCCAGAACCCACTAAAAATGTGGATATTTTATTGCAAAACCCAAGAAATTTAATCTATAAAGCAGCTCTCCAGCCAATGTAGATGACACAGATGTTTTCTGTTTTCACCACCAAAGTTAAGAAAATGTCATTAAAATTCTTTGATCTAAATTATTAGGAGTTAAATCAATTATTACTATAATTTGATTTAGATAATTCTTTGGGCTAAATTATTGCCAATAGCAAAGTCATTTATACCTGATAAATAGCATAGATGACAAATTTCTACCATTGCTAGCTGCAAAAGGAGAATGACAATTCTGCAAACCTTCTAAAAATGCTCTGGTATTTGCTCACTGGAACTCCTTAACTCAATAACTTGCTTATATGTCTTGTGGTTCAAACTTATTTCTGCCATGGCTGTGTACTTTGCAACATTATGAGTTGTACCACTGTCCTGCATTGCTGTAAAACTTAGGTGTGAATATGTTGGTTGCTATTCTTTATAACATGCGTGGATGTGTTGGTCGCTGTTACTCACCAGAGGTGCTCACTGACATAAAGAGCAAAGCAGAAATCGCCTCAGGGCAGATGGTTGGGGTTGGAGAGCCCACTTCTCGCACCAGCCTTATATGTCCTCTCTCTGCCCCACTTCATGGAAAAACAGGGCTTCCCCTGCTCTGTGCAACTGCTCTCCTGGTCTGCTTTTATTTTTTATGAGATCTGCTCTAACCAAAAGGCTCTGGCTCAGTAACACACCCAGGAAGGTGTTGTTTGTGCAGAGTGTGCTGTGGAATAAAGTCACAGAATCACAGAATCATAGAATCATAGCGGTTGGAAGGGACCTCGAGAGATCATCGGGTCCAACTCCCTGCCAAAGCAGCTCCCTAGGACAGGTCACACAGTGTCCAGATGGGTCTTGAATATCTCCAGAGAAGGAGACTCCACAACGCCCTGGGCAGCCTGTCCCAGGGCTCCGTCACCCTCACTGTGAAAAAGTTCCTCCGCATGTCGGTGTGGAACTTCCTGTGCTCCAACTTGCAGCCATTGCCCCTAGTCCTGTCCCCACTGACCACTGAAAAGGGGCTGGCCAATTCCCCCTGCATCCCATACTTAAGATATGGTGTAAGTCATGCTTTCATTTCACAGTCACCCATGGGCAGATGTCTGCGGTGTCCATGCCAGGGGCCAAGGGTCCATGAAAGTCTCTGTGAGGCAAGGTCAAGGCTGCCCCATGCCAAGGAAAGCCCGTTCTGCTGGATCTAATGGATCCACCACAGGACACAGCTCAGCCCATCAGTGATACTGGTGGCTCCTCTGGGAAAATACAATAAAGAAAGGGCAAAACAACTCCTGGCTGTGAGGAAAATCCTGCAAAAAACAGGGTCAGAGAAGGAAGGGGAGAAGGTGCTCCAGGTGCTCCTGGAAAGGAGTGTGGTAATGTAGATGTCCCACTGTAGCTCATGAAAGTCCATGGTGGAACAGATGTCCACCTGCAGCTCGTGGAGGACAGGAGATGGACACACCCTGAAGAACTGCAGCGGACAGAGAGCCCATGTGGCAGTGGGCTTATCCTGAAAGATTGCAGCCCATGGGAGGAATCCACGCTGGAGCAGGGGAAGAGCATAAAAAGGAAGGAGTGGAAAAGACTATGTGCTATGAACTGACCACCGGCTCCATTCCCTGTCATCCTGTACCACTCAGGAGGAGGAGGAGGAGGTAGAGAAGTTGTCAGTGAAGGAGTGATGTTGAGCTGGGGAGAAGAAGGGGAGGTGGAAGTAAGTTGTTTTAGTTTTGTCTTTGTTCCTCAGCACCCTACTCTATTTTCAGTAGGCAATAAAGTAAACTCATTTTCCCCAAGTCAAGTCTGTTTTGCTCATAACAGTAACTGTTGAGTGATCTCCCCATCTTTATCTTGACCTATGTGTTTTTCCATCTCCTTTTCCACTCCTGTCCTGTTGAGGACAGTGAAGAGTGGCTGGATGGTGGTCTGGCAGCTGGCTAAGACCAACCCACCACAACAGATTATCTGAACATGAAGTAGTTCCAGCATGAACAGAGCAAAACCTGAGTTGTTCACCTCTTTCAACAGCTCAGTCCCAGAGGAACATCTTACCTCATGCCAAGGGAGCATTTTTCATGCATCTAAGCAGGTTTTGTTTCTGCTTTTGTTTCAAAACATTTGCATAGAAGGAGTGCATTTGCCAGGTGTGGAACATCAAAACTCTGAGGCCTCCTGAAGCTCTGCAGAGTTCAGATATACCCAAAATGCTCTCTGGAGAGTCATCTCAGGCATAGCATCAGCCCTACTGGGCATGGATTTGTTGGAGAATGGCTGACAGACAATGGTCATGGAGATATAGCTGAGCTGCATATGCGTACATGAGGAACTGTGTACGTGCACGTAGGCACGGAGTGCAGAGTAAAGCAGAGCGAGGAAGCGCGGCATGACCAATCAGCATCAGGGTCAAGATGACCTTAAACGAAGATAGCCCTCAGAAGAAGCAACTGAATCCGGGAAAAACTGGTTAAAGGAGCTGTAAGAATGAAAACAAGAGTTGTAAGAATGAAAACAAGAAGCAGGCTTATGATGATGTAACTTGTAACTAATAACCAATGATAGTTTGACTAGTAGGCATATATTAACCACAATGTATAAAAGAGGCTAACTTAGAGCTAATAAACGAAGCTTGCTGATCGCTCATATTGAGTGTGTCCTTGCTTCCCTCCGTTTGTGACCATCGGTTCGCGACAAAATGGTCCCCGACAAAATGGCGCCCGAACAAGGGACCTACAGAGGAGGAATTGAGACCCTATAGAGGGTGAATTCGCTGCCACGTGTCGACGGAGAACAGGAGTCCGGTCCTGTAAGCAGCGCAGGAGGCAAAAGGGAAAAACCCCGCTGGAACGGGAGAATCCCCGTGCTCGGGAGAAACTATACTGGGTCCCGCCGGTACGCGTCGCCGAAGTCTTGCAAAGGCTGCAACAGCGCGCTGACAAAAAGGTATGGATAGACAAGCGACGTATCATTTACTTAAATGCTTTTTAGAAAAGCGAAAAGTTCAGGTAATTAATGCTCTAGTGCAACACGAGGCCAAACAAAAAGCGGCCGCTGTAGCAGCTGAACGGCTGGGGTCATCAGCTGGAGACCCGGCTGTTTCTCAGCGCGGCAGCAGCAATACAGCTGAAGACTGTCCTTGCCTCCCTCGGTGCGCAGTGTGGTTTGGTGAAGAAGCCGTTGTAGTGAGACATGGAAAGGCAAATTTTTTGTGGTTGGACTCAGTACAGTTGAACGCAGTGTTGCTGAAAAGCATTGATTTACCTACTTAGGAAACTATAGGAATTTAAATCCTTGACAAACCCTCAGTTGGGGTGAAAGAAGCTAAGTCGTTAAAAACTCTCAGGAAATTAAGTAAAAGAACTTTAACTGAAATAGAGACAGAACTCGTTGCTGCCGCTTCAGCCTTTGCAGCTTTAACACCGATTACGGGTTCTACAGAGCTGATTCAAAAAGAAAAAGAAAATCTACTACGGAGAATGTGTTTTTGTTTCTGGGTGCTTTTTCACCTATCCCAGTTACTAAGCTAAGTAAAAATGCCGTGTTATCAGAGCAAAGTTATAAATCTGTCGGAACTGAAGGGGAGCGAGTAGTGCACGTAAATCTGGCACCACGGTCTGCACTCCCTCCACTGTGATGCCTTTGGAAGGAAAAAATGTGAAAACAAACGTACAACCAACTGCCTTTAATATCTATCTGCCTCTGACTTTTACTGAGCCTAAAACACCCCATGGCGCAGTCGAAAATGTTAACTGGCATCAACAACTTTGACCTGTCCTTGAAAAGCTGGAAAACAAAGCAGAGCAGACAACGGCATGCCCTGTTGTAAAAGGGTTTCAGCCCCCACCCAAAAACTACAAAGACGGAGAATCACCGATTCAGGCACAGAGCAGTGTTGCCCCCGTGGACAAGGAACCTATAAGCACAGACAAGAAACCTAAGGACAGAGAATCCTATGGAGATGGACAAGTATCAGCTTCAACAACCATCGGATCAGGGACATTCATCAATATATCGCTGTCTCCTGACACCCGAGAGACTCCGCACAGACTGCTCGGAGGAGCCTGGTCACGTAAGGTGGCATCAGAACGGGAAAAACAGCTAAATCAGGGTATTTTGATTCCTACTCAATCTCGGGAATCACCAGGGAAAAGTTTGTGTGGGAAAAAGCGGGTGGCAGAGAGAGTTAGTAGTGGGCCAGTGGGAGGTGGAAGGAACGGGGTCCTAGCACTCACCCAGGGCTCAGTCATGGTGAACAATGGGATCACACTGTGGTTTATGGCGGGGGGAGAACAGCACTGCGGGCAGTGGCCGAGAACCACCCCACCCCCCCACCCCAGCCCCCCCCACACCCCAACCCTCCCACCCATATCGGCTGGATGTGACAACTCGTGTCTTGCAATGTCGTTTGTCTGATTAATTGGTTTGCAGCATTCGTTTGTTCGTATGTGCTATAAGTTCGGGGCTGTGTTTGTCCACTGAGAGCAAGGCTGGTTACTTAGCAAAAATTAATTTTTTAAATCGAGTATTGAAAAAGGGCAGCTCATATTAAAAGTTAACCTGGAAAACAATGATCGATAGCTGCTTTCTTGAGAAAAAAAAAAAAAAAAAAAAAAAAAAAAAAAAATGAAGCCTTCCACAAGTTTGTGGAACAAGCAAAAAAAATTTTTTTTAAAAAGATTGGGTTTTTTCTTTTCAAAAGGTGTCACTGGGTACGCTCCCACAAAGCAGAAAAAATTCAGCAACTATGTGCCAGGCTTATGTAGCCTGGGCGTTTGCTCCAGTACGAGAAACACATCCTGATCTAATCTTTTATCATTATATGGTTGCTATATTGATTGTGGGAAAAAACTTGGACGTTGAAAGTTTGATTCATGAGTTAACAGTGTATTTGAAAAGCAAGGGGTTACAGATTACTCCATAGAAAAATTCAAAATAAGCCAGTGTGAAAATATTCGGACTGACAAATTGATAAAAGTACTGTAACACCTCAGAGGATTGCAATCAAAACTGGGGTTGGCATGTTAAATGATGTTCAAAAATTACTTAGAAATGTTAACTGGATTAGATCATTGTGTAGTATTATGCATCAGTACTCTGTTACTCAGACTCACAGCCACACTGAGCTAACTGACTACATCTAAGTCTAGCAGGAAGAAATCAGAGAGCAGACAGGCTGGTTGCACCGGCCGGGGCTGCTCCCTCAGCATACAGCTTTGCAGGAGCTCAGAAGTTGCATGAAATTTTGTTTACCAATCTGCTAAAGTACTTTAACGACAATACCACTTGTTGGTTGCTGAGACTAAAGGGCTGGTGTAGTGCAAAACCATGACAGAACATATGAATCAAACTCTCAAGCGTTTGCTTCACAAACAATAAGGGGGAGAGAAGGATAGCTCTCCAGCTGTTTGATTAAACAAGGCTCTGTATGTTTTGAACGGAAAAGTTCATGTTAGATGTTAGTGAAATGAAGTTACAGGTACGAAAAGTTCATGTTAGATGTTAGTGAAATGAAGTTACAGGTACTAACTTGGGAAAGGAGATCTGCCTATGTCATTACAGATATGGGAACCAAGCAGATAAAGCTATAGATCCAGAAGAAATCAAGCTTGCATGAACCAGGACGGGATCCTGATCACAGTAACTGAAGTCAAGTGTTCCAAGTGCAGCCACAATGGACTATGAGTTTTGCTGCGGGACATTTTGAATACTCTTTTAAATCTGAGTGTGTTAGTGGTAAATAAAAATTAGAGAAACAGTGATTTCTGCAAAGCCTAAGGTCACAGGCTGCAATCGATGCCTGCACGGAAATGTGAAGCTGAAGTTATCTGCACTTCTGACACTCCTGATTGGCAAAACAAACAGATACAACAGCAAAGGTATCAAGGCACTTAGCTACAGATGTGGATTCTGTGAAGCATGCAGCAGCTGATTTGTGCTGCTGGCTCACAGACATAATTGTGAAAGTTTTGGAAGGTATGTGCTGCAGGAATCTGGCTGACCACTCTCAGTCGATTCATGTGAGCATTCAGAAATTAAGAGATCAAACAGAATTGGTTTCATGAGTGGGAAATTTCAGGATGTATATTGTCAATGGTCAAATTTGGATTATTGGATTTGACAATTCGGTACTTGTCTTACATTTACTGCCATGCTTGTTGAGCTTTCTGCAAAGGGCCCTTGCAGGAACCTCTAAAAGCAGTTTTGTGGCGCAGATATAAAAAGAGAAAAATTTGTCAAGGGGGACAGCAGGCCTGCCGGCAACCTGGCTCTCCTCGCAACAACACAGACTCTGACAGTATCCTTGAAATTCCCATGAAACAACAAAGTTACTCATGCTGAGAAGTTTTGGTAATCACTTTTTCAAAGCGTAGCGGCCTTGAAAGCAGGCGTACAGACTCCCTTAAATCAAGGAGCTGTGAGAAAGTATTTGGAAGTAAGTGAACATGTCATGAACCAGCCATAATGAGATGGCCAAAGCACAGCAGGCGTGCAGATAACTTTTAGACATCAAAGGTAAACTAACAATGTTTGGCTATAAGGTATGCTTATCAAAACTCGTTATAATTACTAATTAATCACTTTGGTGTGAACAGCATATGTAACCAATTAGCAGTTTTTAGATTGCCACATTTTATAGTATGGCTTTTCGTTTATGGGATGGATGGGCTGGTTACCTTCCTGTATCACCTCAGGAACCGCAGGAGTTGGAGCTTCTGGGTTCAGTAAAGGCTGATGCATGCTTGTCTTTTAACCATACACGTAGGAACCAAAGCTCGCCCACCAATGTAAATTCTAGCATGACTGTTTATCGCAACACTACGAGCTGGTGCAATTATACTTCGCCTAACATTTCAATATCTACTAACCATCCCTTGCAGCTACCGCTTGGTAATTTACTGAGATGCGGAGACCGTGCCTGGCCAGGTATCCCGTCATGTCTAAGAGGGTGGCCATGCACGCTTGGCCGCTTATCTCTGCTAACGCCTAACACCTCTATGATATTTAACATGAGCCGTCATCATCACCGAACCAGAAGGCAGATACATGCTTTTAATAAAGAATGCAATGGCCAGGTAACATTCTGGTCACTGGAGGAGATTATATCTGCATCTCTTCTCGCTCCAGGGGTGTCAGCAACAACTGCACACAATCACCTAAACAAGTTGAGGTGTTGGCTAGCAAAACAAACAAATGCTACTTCTCTTGCACTTTCCAGTCTTTTGCTTGATGTTGATTCTGTCCGCCATGCTACGCTGCAAAATAGAGCTGCAATTAATTTTCTTTTGCTTGTCCGAGGCCATGGATGTGAAAGTCTTGAAGGAATGTGTTGTTTTAATTTGTCAGGTCATGGACAGTCAATCCATGAACAATTAAAATGGTTGAAAAATCAGGTAAAGAAGGTTACAGTGTTTAATGGGAGGTTAGACGGTTGGTCAAGCTCTTGGGTAATAACAGGTTGGCTTAGTGACTTGGTTAAGGAAGGTATACGATGGCTATTGATTATTATAGTTGCTATTATAGTAGTACGTATTTTATTAGCTTATACCCTGCAAGGCAAAGGTACTGCTCTTGTTGCACAGAAGAAAAAAGGGGGAATTGTTGGAGAATGGCTGACAGACAATGGTCATGGAGATATAGCTGAGCTGCATATGCGTACATGAGGAACTGTGTACGTGCACGTAGGCACGGAGTGCAGAGTAAAGCAGAGCGAGGAAGCGCGGCATGACCAATCAGCATCAGGGTCAAGATGACCTTAAACGAAGATAGCCCTCAGAAGAAGCAACTGAATCCGGGAAAAACTGGTTAAAGGAGCTGTAAGAATGAAAACAAGAGTTGTAAGAATGAAAACAAGAAGCAGGCTTATGATGATGTAACTTGTAACTAATAACCAATGATAGTTTGACTAGTAGGCATATATTAACCACAATGTATAAAAGAGGCTAACTTAGAGCTAATAAACGAAGCTTGCTGATCGCTCATATTGAGTGTGTCCTTGCTTCCCTCCGTTTGTGACCATCGGTTCGCGACAAAATGGTCCCCGACATGGATTCATTCAGTAAGAAGCCTTTGAGTTTCTCCTTTGCTGTGCTTTCAAGAACCTTTAATGTATTTCTACAAACAGAAGGCTACTCAGACCTTTTTTCCCCTGAAAAGAGGAGTTGTTGTTCTGTAGGCTTACTAATTTCTATGTATCCTCTACTACAAAGCAACACAGAGGAAGAGTTTCTGCTCAGTGAACAGGAGTGGTCCTAGGATACTAACTTGAAAAGTTGAAGTTAAGGCCAAAAAGCTTAGTTTGTAACTTTTACTTTAAGGCTTGCCTTTTCTGTGGGCAGAAGAGCACTCCCTTCCCTCTTTCTCTCCATCCCCACAGAAATGAAAGGGGAAGAGGTTAATAAGAAAGTGTTTTCAAACCATTAACTTTCACTCTTTTCTGGGTTTTCTTGCAGTAGTAAAGCAAAAAGAACTACATTCGTGTTGTTTCTCTGGAAAGAAAGGGGTTGAGTCCTCTGGTCAAAACTGGATACTTGGAGCACGTTGACTTTAGCTGTTTGCCCTGTTTACTTGCAGTTGTACTTATTAGATTGGGTGCTAAATTCCACTGAGTCCCATTTCCACAGCAGGAACGATCTGTGCCATCCCATGTCCTGACAGAGGCAGAGCTTAAACATCTCATCTGGACACATCTGCCCAGCTGTAAGGCCTCTAAAGGACAGATACTACCACACCTCCCTTCTTGCCCTGCTGTTGCTCAGGGCAGTTGATCCTTTAGCATGACAGTCCCAATTGCTCTCACAAAAGACCATGGAACATCCTTCTTGCTCCCTACATCTCATGCACCCATGTCCCTCAAAAGCTCACACACTGCAGGGCTCAGTAGGCAGAACCAGTATCTGGCAGATGTTCTCACATAGAAGAATGCAGCCCCAGCAAACTATGCTGAAGATACCTTCTTCCATCTCCATGAAACCCCCATGAACATGATGCCAAATATAACATCACACCCACCCCACCACCCCCCAAATACACCAGCCCTATCCATCTGGCACTGGAGGAGACAGGTTATAAACCAGCACGGTCACAGTGCACAGCCCATAAAGTAGCTCACTGGAGAGACACAATGGGGAAAATGGTCCTCAACTACAGGACACTCCAGCAGCTGGCCTCAGGGCTAGAAACAGGCCTGGTTTGTTTATCAGCATGGTGACAGGCACTCTGTCCCAGGTGTGTCCACTGTCACAAATTCAACAGCCAGGCCAGCTGTGAATGGAGCTGATATGGTTTGGAAAGTGGAAATGAGTGTCATGGTTTAGCCCCAAATAGCAGCTGAGCACCACAGGGCCACTTGCTCACTCCTCCTCCCAGCCCTGGTGGGATGGGGATGGGGAATCAGAAGAAAATGGTAAAACATGCAGGTTGGGATAAGGGCAATTCACTTGGACAGCAAAGGAAGAGGAAAAAAACAACAATAAAAAAAAGACTCTGCACAATACATTGTGCTCACTTCCCAGAACAGGATGCCCAACCCATTCCTGAGCTGTGATTCCTCCCCACCAGCTTCTCCCTTTGCATACTGAACATGATGTCATACATATGGAAAACCCTTTGGCTAGTTTGGCTCAGCTGTCCTGGCTGTGTCCCCTCCCAACTTTTTGTGAAAATTAACTCTATCCCAGATGAAAACCAGGACAGTGACAAAAGACAAAACTGGATCTTGACTTGTCTGCCCCCATGTAGGAATATCAAGGCATCTGAGAAGTTCTAGGGTATCTGAGATACCTGCACAGGGCCAGGAGCTACAGCACAGGATCTTCTGGATGCCTGCAGGATCAGCCTGGGTACTCAAGAGCATCTCAGGTGGCATTAGATACTTCTGTGCAGACAGAATAATTAGTCCCCAGAAATCTAGAAGAGGGAGATGGATCAGAGAGTTGTTGTTTGTGATTGCGATGCCTGAGTATTGTGGCTGTGTGTGAAGGACACCTGTAACCAAGGCACTCCAGAAGGAGCAGGTTTGGGTAGTGGAGGGCAAGCAGAGGGTAAGAGAGGCAGATGCATAAGGGGAGGGGAAACAGACATGCAAAAGATGCCAGAAGTCAATACGAATGGCTGCCCAGAGCTGACAGGGTATGGAAAATTGCTTTGGGTCAAACTCAATTTTTTTAAGATTGAGAAGTGAGAGTTTAAAATGATTTTGGCATGGAAGGTGTTGCTGAGCAGAGGGATAGCTCAGGACTGGTTCCACAGCATTCTTATAAGCACAGACAAAGATGGTCTGGGGCAGCAAAGGATGTGCTCTAACTGTCTTGGCAGTCAGAGGCGCCTGGAAGTAGCAGTGAGGAAGCACTTTTTTCCTTCTGCTGGGTCAGGAATGATAGATACAGGCTGTTAGACTGTTAGGCTGTTAGATGGGGCTGGTAAAAGGCCAACGTCAGGATCTCCTCTACAGCAAAAAGAAGCAACGGACACCCCACTCCCAAAGAAAAGAGAGAGACATGCAGACAGACAGACACACTTCCACCTGCTCCCTGTCAGTGACAGTATTTTCCATACATTACAAATTGCATTCTTGTGTCCATCTGTTTCTCAAGGCCACTCACATCTCACCCCACAGATACATTCAAGGTCTACCAGTGTCTCTGCTCTGCACTGCAAGTTCTCAGTGGCAGACACTACTGCTTCCTCCTTTTCTTCTCATTTTTCTTTGGAACACAAGGCGTGTAGTTCTCCCAAAAAAAGGGTGGATTTCTCTTAAGCTCTTCTTTCTTGAGTTCCCATTCTTCATCTCTCTGGTCTAAGGGGATTCCTTTCATTGCAGCTGTCCTGCGATAGTTTCTGCTCTCCACTTCTGCTCTGGGGAAGAAAGCAAGAGTGCATCTTCAAACACTGAGCACAGCACAGTCACACAACCATTCACAGTCATACAACCGTTCACAGTCACACTACGGTTCACAATCACATAACCATTCACAGTCACACCGCCAGCCCGATCAGGAGATTGTGTGTTCGCACAGTCACAGCACTGCTGCCAGCAATACCTGAGAAAACCCTGGGGCTCACCCCCAAATCCCAGAGCATTCAGCACCCCAGGAACTCACTGAGAGCTGGGCCAAAGTGGGAAACCTTCAATAAGGATCTACAGTCCGATCAGGCTTTTACCACTGGAATGATAATTTCAACCATAAAAAGCTCTCAGGCTGGTGGTGTGAATCTGTGTGCTGCTACGTAGATGAAGCACATTTAGTGCAGTTGTACATCATATATTAACTCACTGCAACCACCACGTTTTTGTTTCATTTTTTGAACTGCTCATTCATAAAGTATGAGAAATTCTTAATGCCAAACATCAGATCTGAAAACAGCTGGAATTTGAGAGGGTTTGTATGTAGCTATACTTTATAGATGGCCTCTTAACATCAGAAATTCTCCAATCCTAATCCAAATCAGCCCTGAAATTTTGCTGAACTTGGCATTCAAATCCAGAACTGAACTTGACAATTCACCCCCATTTCTGTTTTTTTAAGTAGTAACTTGAATTAAACCATGTCACAGAAAGAAGGCTGTGCTGCAGAGGTTCAAATTTTGCATGGGAAAATGTTATGTAGAAGCAATCATTTTCCACAGCCCAATATCTCCACATGCAAATCATTCACAACTACGCCTCTAGCTGTGTTATCTTCATGACTTCAAGCATGAAACCTCTGGATTTCAGACACATCACCCATACAGACCCTGGGATTTCCAAGTCAGCAGTGTATTTGCTTTTGGTATCTGTTATTTACCAAAGTCCTTTTTTTTTGGCGATAGGACAAGGGACAATGACTTCAAGCTGGAACAGGGAAGGGTTAGGTTAGACGTTAAGAAGAAATCCTTCCCTGTGAGGGTGGTGAGGCCCTGGCACAGGTTGCCCAGAGAAGCTGTGGCTGCCCCTGGATCTCAGGGATCTCACACAAGTATATGTGTGTGTGCCTATGGATATGTATTAGATAGCAGGAGCCCTTGGTGCCGTTTCAGTGCTTGGCACTTGCAGAGAAGCTGGCAGCAGACATGAGCCACTGATCTCTGTGTCACAGAATCACAGAATCATAGAACCATAGAATGTGTTTTGTTGGAAGGGAAATTTAGAGGTCATCTAGTCACACCTCCTGCACTGAGCAGGGACATCTTCACTAGATCAGGTTGCTCAGAGCCCCATCAAACCTGACCTTGAATATCTCCAGGGTTGGGGCCTCCACTACCTCTCTGTGCAACCTGTGCCAGTGATCCACTACCCTCATATTGAAGAACTTTTTCCTAAGATCCAACCTAAATCTCCCCTTTTCAAGTTTAAAACCATTACCCTCATCCTACTGCTCCATGCCCTTGTGAACAGTTCTTCCCCAGCTTTATTAGAGGCACCTTTCAGGTACTGTAAGGCTGCTGTAAGGTCTCCTCGGAACCTTCTCTTCTCCAGGCTGAACAAGCCCAACTCTCTCAGCCTGGCTTCCTAAGAGAAGTGCTGTAGCCCTTTGATCATCTGTGGCCTCCTCTGGACGCACTCCAACAGGTCCATGTCCTTCTTGTGCTGAGGGCTCCAGAGCTGGATGCAGCACTCCAGGTGAGGTCTCCCCAGAGCAGAGCAGAGGGGCAGAATCCCCTCTCTTGATCTGCTGGCCACACTTCTGGTGATGCAGCCCAGGAAGGGGTTGTCCTTCTGGGCTGCAGGTGCACATTGGTGGCTCATGTCCGGTTTCTCATCCAGGAGTACTTCCAAGTCCTTGTCCTCAGGGCTGCTTTCCAGCACGTCACCTCGATGCCATTCCTGGCAGCTCTCACAGCACCCAGGCTAAAGCTCTTATGAAAAAAACCCAAACAACCCTCATGCAAATTATATGTTTGTTACTCAGAAGCAGCTGTATTTTGAAGGCTGTTTCCTGTTCTTTGCATGTCCATGCAAACCTTAGTGAGTGGTATGGCTATTCTGTAGCAAAATATCCCTAATATTTCCATGTTTGTAATATTTCCATGTCAATACATGTAATATTTCCTTGTTGATGCAAAGAGTCCCCAGCACAGAGTAGTTGCTCAGCCTGGGTGTCTGCTTGGGCAGCCAGTAGCACCTGGGTCAGACACAGAGCATACGAGGATCGTGGTGGTGCTAGGAGGGGGAACTGGGAGGGATTTGGATGCCCACAGCCCTGTTTAGATATACATGTCAGCCCTGCATTTGGCACAGGCTGTTATTTTTAAAATTGCCTTTTCTGTCTTTTGCATGACAGGCAGATACCCAAAACTGACAGTGATGCTCTGTAACAAAATATCCCTCGTATTTACATGCCAGAGCCACAAACACAGGGAGCAGAGGGCAGATCCACGCCGTGCTGTGCAGCATTAGTGTGCAGACACACACACATTTAGTTTCTGTCTGCAGCACACATCAGTACCTCACAGCTCCCCTTGGAGCCAAGGGGCCCTGCCTGACTGTGGACATCATCTCTAGGACCTTCTGCATACCTGAAGGAGCAGAAGGTGACTGTGGCTATACTGCAAATGCTGGGAATTCCCCCTACTTACCTGCAAATTTGCTGATGTGAGGAAGTGAAACTGTTGTGTGAGGCTGAAGGCATCCACCGTGGTTATAAATTGCAGTGGTTGGCCTTAACAAAAAGGGTTCCTGAGCCCTACCGATAAACTCTTGGCTGCCCACAGGCTGCATTATGGCTGCAAGGTGGTCAGAGAGGCCTTGTGTGTCTTATAAAATGTCCTAGGCAGGGGCATTCAATGTGCTTTCCCAGTTATTGAGCTCTCCTAGCCATGCTCCTGGCTGAGCCATGCAGTCACCGGGCAAGTCAGGCCAGCACCTGGCTCTGGAAGACAAGTTTTCCACCTTAAATTCGTCATGCACCTCAGAAAGCCTGTCATCAGCTATGAGAGTTGCCCTAGGCTGTTGTTTAGGTGGCTCAGACCAGGGTGTCAATCATCCTGCCATCATCTTTCTCCCAGCTGCCTCCACCAGCACAGGCATCTCTGCCTGTCAGCATCACCCAGGTAACTCTCCAGCCTTGCTATCACCTCACCACCATTGCCCTGGTGCACAGCCAAGACACAGCAAACATCGCAGATCTGGCAGGAGCTGATAGGCAGGACTTAATGGTGAGATTAGTGCAAAAATAGCAGCACTGAATGGGTAAGCAATTGCTATAAATGATTAATCAAGGGCCACAAGCCTGCAGACCTTTCACTCTCTAGGACAGACAATATTTACCTGCTCTGATACAGAAACTAAGCAAGTCAAGAGCTGAGGGCAGCATAAGGGGAAAACCCTCCTCTGGAAGTGTCCTGGTTTTGGCTAGGATAGAGTTCATTTTCTTTCTAGCAGGGGGTGGAATGTTGTGTTTGGGAGTTACAGTGAGAGCAGTGATGATAACACACTGACGTTTCTAGCTGTTGCCAAGTAGCCAAGGACTGTTCAATTGTTCATACTGCCCTCCTAAGTAGAAGGGAGGGGGCACCCAGGGAGCTGGGCGAGGACACAACCAGGACAGGTGACCCAAACTGGCCAAAGAGGGTATTCCATGCCAATTAGATCATGCTCAGCATAAAGGGGGGCTGGTGGGGGGAGAAGTGCACGACCCTAGGATGCGAGGTTTTGGGGCTGGTCCAGTTTTGGGGCAGCTCTGAGCTGTTCAGTGAGAAACTGCATCGTGTATCACCAGGTCTGTGTATTTCGCTGTAAAGTCCTGTTATTATATCCTGTTCTCTGTTGTCCCAGAGGTTTGGGGTTTCTTTGTTTTCTTTTCCCTCCCTTCCTCCCATATCCCCTCCCAATCCACCCCCCCTACACCCTCTCAGAGAGAGCAGCTGCGTGGTGCTCGGCTCTCAGCTGGGGTGAAACCACAACAGGAAGAAAGTGCCCCATTCTGAAAGAACTTGCAAACCTGAGCTCCTCCCTGATAGGGTCTGGGTAGTAAAAATATAATTAGCAAAGCTTAGCTATCATCTCCTTCTTATGTAAACATCTTTAAACTGAAGGTCTAAGGATGACATGAGTTGTTTTTTCTGTGTAGGAGGAAGGTGGTGAGCAGTGAGGGGTCTGCAGCACCTCAGTTCCATAAACAGAGAGGCTTTAGCTGTAAGTTCTCCTGGATGTGGGGTGGGCAACTAAAATACACAGGTCCCATTAACTTCTATAACATGTAGAAAGTTTTTTGGGCTCTTTTGGTTCTCTTTGGGCATCTCTTCCTATGGAAGGGCAGTGATGCTGTGTCAGGATTAAAAGGGGGCACGGGGTATTCCAGCAGGAACCAACAAGCTGTAGAAGTACTCGATCAGGACAACAGTACCTACAGAAAGGTCTATGTGGATTAATGAAAGGTGGTGTTTAGTAGGCACTGGACAACTCAAGCATTTGCCCAGCCACTGTGCCTGATTTTGAACTTTTGAATGGTACAAAAAGTTCCAGTTAAGGACTATGGTGGGCTTGCAAATTCACAGAAAAACCTAGGGGAGGAAAAGCCTTTGGGTGCTCTCAGCACATGCAGGTTTCACAAGCGATGTATTTAAATCCTAGGTAACATGTGGGACTACAATGTGCACTGAACAAGCTCCATTAGCCTCTGCCCCACTGCATGTACAGGACAGAGCTCAGACCTCTGGAGAACACTATTCTGACCCAGGGAAACAGCTTGGCAAGGATGAAAATGTCTGTGAGCCAAATCAGTGGTTGAAAAAGAGGAATGGTAATTTGGAACCCTTTAAAAACATGTTACTCATTGCACACAGTGTCACAGTGATACCTGCCAACTGTTAAGACAACAAGGAGTCTTCTAAAATTTGGAAGTAATATGTGGCCATCCTGTGAACAGATCAAACAGTGTCATTTTCAATAATTACATTAAAAAAAAAAAGGATGGCTCTGTTCTTTGCTACAAGAGAAGCCAAGTGATACATGTACACTAACACAGTAACATCAACTGGCAAAGGGCCGTCTTTGAACAGTTCAACCTGTGTATCCAGTACTGACCTCTCTCAGGGGTTAATACTTGTCAGTTCCTGCTTTCATTTCCATTGTTTAATAATGACTCTATTATCCTTATGAAAACAATGATGTCACAAAGTTATAAGGATTTTGCAAACATACCAAGGCAAACCACAGTAAGCAGTGGAATACATGAACGGCTTCCAAATGTCTTCCTTATGACAAAGACCCTTATTTGCTTATCTACTACTCATGCTTGATGGCTCTAGTTATAGAATCACGGAATCATGGAATGTGTTAGGTTGGAAGGGACCTTTAAAGACCATCTGGTCCAACCCCCTGCCATGGGTATGGACACCTTTAACTAGATCAGGTTGCTCAGAACCCCATCAAGCCTGACCTTGAATGTCTCCAGGGCTGGGGCCTCGACTACCTCTCCGGGACACCTGTGCCAGTGATCTACCACTCTCAAATTGAAGAACTTCTTCCTACTGTCTAATCTAAACCTGCCCTCCTCTAGTTTAAAATCATCGCCCCTCGTCCTATTGCTACATAGAATCATAGAATTGTAGGGGTTGGAAGTGACCTAGAGAGATCATCGGGTCCAACCCCCCTGCCAAAGCAGCTCCCTAGGACATATCACTCAGATAGGCGTCCAGATGGGTCTTGAATATCCCCAGAGAAGGAGACTCCACCACCTCCCTGGGCAGCCTATTCCACTGATCCGTCACCCTCACTGGGAAAAAGTTCTTCCACGTGTTGGTGCGTAACTTCCTGTGCTCCAACTTGCAGCCATTACATGCTCTTGCAATACAATAATGATGGGCTTTAAGTGAAAAGGTAAGCAACACATCTAGGTGAAAAGGTAAACCAGGTATTTGTTCTGGTCCTCTTTATAGCAGTCATAGAATCATAGAATCATAGAATGGTCTGGGTTGGAAGGGACCCCAGGGATCAGAGTCCCAACCCCCCTGCCACAGGCAGGGCCACCAACCTCCAGGCCTGGATCTAGACAAGGTTGCCCAGGGCCCCATCCAACCTGGCCATCAATTTAATTTTCAATGCTGGAGCCCTGCCTGGTGCTGCAGTGGGACCAGGCATGGCTACTCACTTTTCTAAGAACCTGGAGCAGTCTTGGTGACCGTAGATTTCCGCAAGCCTCTTGGGAGTGTCGCCGAAGAGGTCAGCCGCGTCCATGGCAGCGTGCAGGGAATGAAGGGTGCGAAGGACCCGCAGTCTGCCCGACTTGGCAGCAAAGTGAGCTGCAGTCCAGCCCACATCACTCCGCAGGCAATGCCGGGCACCGTGATTCACGAGGAGCTTGACCAGTTCTGATTGCCCTTGTGTTGGGCAGCAAAACAGGGAGAGAAGATGCACCTGCATTAGACTTAAACCTTCAGGATGCAGAAGACGGTCACACACAGTTGATCATAATTCCCTCAGTCCTGTCACAATGGATTTTACCCACGACCCAGCCATTTGATGTATCAAAGAACTGGTACTCATCAGAAGATGATGACTTTTTTTTCCAAACTAGGCTGCTTCCATCAGCATTTTACAACAAAACCAACAATGAAATAAAAAAAGCTTTCTACTACTTTCTGAGCAGCACATGTCAGTTAGCCATTGGCCAATTGCCTATTAACTATTTCATTGCTTCATTTTGGTTTTTACCTCAACAAAAAATAAAATTTAAACATTAAAAAATTGTAAAACCTGTGAATGGCTTTACTAAAACAAAGGATTGTTTGGTGGAAGATAAAGAAACTGCTTTTCATTCACTTTCGTGTTTTTCTAACTTGTGGAATTCCTTGAAGTAGCATAAAAAGTTATTTCTACCCCACTTCACACTGCCTTGACTGAGGTGGGTCATTCCCAGTGGCATCTAGGCCATGCCAGTCTCTCCATTACCATCGCCATCATCACCCAAGTGACAGGAGATAGGACAAGGGCAAATGGCACTAAGCTGCACCAGGGAAGGTTCAGATGTTAGGAAAAAAATTCTTCACTGAAAGAGCTGTTGGGATGTGGAACAGGCTGCCCAGGGAGGGGGTTGAGTCACCATTCCTGGATGTATTTAAAAGACAGGTAGATGAGGTGCTTAAGGATATGGTTTAGCAGAGGGCAGGAATGGTTGGACTCGATGATCTTAAAGGTCTTTTCCAACCTAGTGATTCTGTGATCACCATCATCATCATCTAAAATAGCTCAGCTGCTCCCCAGATGAGTAATAATCCATCAGGGCAAAAGTAAAATACAGTGTCAAGTGTAAACCAGCAGATCACACGCTTGACACATGCCATGATGTGAGATCCCAGTGTGCAACAAACACCCTAGCACGGGTGAGCACAGGTCCAGCTTCCCACTTTACAGACAATTATACATTATATATAGAATCACAGAATAACCAGGTTGAAGAAGACCTTTGAGATCATCGAGTCCAACCATAGATACTGTTGCATTCATCTCTTTTTCTGGGCTGCAAAGGGATTTTTGACTTTAACAGTCACTTCAGATGGTTAAGGACCAAGTAGAAGTGGCAAACAGCTCTGGTTCTGCGTGGACCAGGTAGGATAAAGGAGGGCAATGTAAACCATGCTGAAATTATTTTGTTCTTTTGGCATAAGCACAGCAGCTTTGACTTTCTGCTCATTTGTGTAGGTGTACATGAGAAACAACTCCCCCACACAATACAAAATGACCTCTTAGAAATGTAAGGGGGGACAGCAGACATGCTGTATGTGCATCACAGAATCACAGAATCATCGGGGTTGGAAGGGGCCTCAAGAGATCATTGAGTCCAACCCCCCTGCCAAAGCAGGGTCCCTAGGACAGGGCGCACAGGTCGGTGTCCAGAGGGGTCTTGAACATCTCCAGAGAAGGAGACTCCACACCCCCCTGGGCAGCCTGTCCCAGGGCTCCCTCACCCTCACAGTGAAAAAGTTCTTCCCCAGATTGGTGTGGAACTTCCTATGGTCCAACTTGCAGCCATTGCCCCTTGTCCTGTCTCCACAGGCCATAGAAAAGAGGCTGGCCACTTCCCCCTGTGTCCCACACTTCAGATATTTATAAACATTAGTAATATCTCCTCTTAGTCTTCTTTTGTCAAGGCTGAACAGCCACAGTTCTTTCAGCTTTTCCTCATAGGGAGGATGCTCCAGGCCTTTAATCATCTTCATAGCCCTTACATACCATGCAAGTTCTAAATTTCCACATTACAGGAGAAAAACCAAACTAAAAAATGACTTTGGTGGTAACCCCATAAATTTGGGGTTTTTCCCTCTTTACATTTCCCTTCCCTTCCCTGCCCTCCCCCCCCCAACTTTCCCCCCCTCTTCTTTTTTGTTAAAAGAACAAGCAACTGTGTGGGGCTCAGCTCTCAGCTGGGGCTAAACCACCACAATTTTTGGCAAAAAAAAAACCAAACTAAAAAATCACTTTGGTGGTAACCCCATAAATTATTTTGAAGGTAAAGTCCCCATTAAATTTGTATTTTTCTTTTCTTGCTCAGTAAGTACAAAATGATTCAATACAAGCAGTAATTGCCACCATGGCAAGTTGTAATTACAATCAGCATCGCCTTTTACAACACCAGTTCGCAAAGGTAACAGATCAGGGGGTGCCCTTACCATTTGCAGCAGCCCAGTGCAGTGGGGTCTTGTCATGCCAGTCAACATCCTTGTGATTTGGGTCACAGCGCCCTGTCCTCAGTATCTCATCCACCAGGTCGTAGTCCCCCGAAGCCACAGCTTCATGGAGCTCTGTCATGCTGCACGCTTCAGGAAGGTGCCTGGAAAGGAGTGATGGTTGCTTAGTGGGTGTTAGGTGATGTATTGGCTTCTCTTGAGAGCAATTTTAACAGATCAAGCAGTGTCTCAGCTAAAAATGAGACATGCAGTGTGAGACACCAGGATTTATCCAGAAATAAGGAAAAAGGAATGAATGAAAAAATAATTAAAAAAAAATATTTAATTTTTAAATTTAAAAAAAAATATTATTTACCTTCAAACTGGAGATCACAGACTGGTGGTTTGCAGTGATGGAAATCTGGAGCAAAGCGTAGCCTTTTGTAGAAAGGACTCTTAGACAAACACACGCTGCATTTCTCAAGGATGTTGCTAGCAAGCAGCCAGCTCAGGTCAAACATTGGCACAGGTTTGTTGGTGCCCACTTACCATGGAAACTAGCTCCTCCCCTGCCAATGCTGCAGACCCATTATTGGTTGCATTTTATTGCAATAAAAGAGATGTCTGGGCAAGTTATCTTCTGATGTTCTTAGGTGCAAATAACACAGCTATGGCAAGTTGCTTAAAAACCTTGTCTCCATAGGAATGTTTGGCACTTTCTGGTCCTATATAACAGGTGCACATCAAGAAACACAAGCACATCTTCAGCCCCTGCAAGGCTGTGGATTTCCATAACTATTCCCATGCTGGGGAATATTTCCTAGCTGCTTTGCTGGAAGGGAGTTTAAGCAGCTTGCAAGGATCACTACACTACCCCAGCATCCTGAGGATGGAAACACTGCCATATTTTCTCCAGTCTGGACAAATCACCAGGGAGAAAACCTTACCTTTTCACATCAACAGTTGGTCTTGAGCTCATTAGTCCTGTTCCCCACATAAAACACAAGAGTTTTAGGATTTGCTCCAGCTTTTGCATTGCATTTACTTCATGGAATAATTTTCACAGATTGGAAAGAGTGAGACTTCCATGTTCAGCACGTTGGCAAGGATGGACATTAGCGCTTGCCGGACCTGATGTTGTGAGGGAAGGATTGCAATCTTAGGGGCTACATCCTGGGACCTAAAGACAGATGGGGCCATTTCCCTGTTTCCAACTCCCATAAACATCCAAAGCACACTACAAACCCAGGCTACAAGGACACACCACCACCTCTGTCCTGCTTTCTTGCAAGAAAAAGGTGAGATACAAAGGGCAGAGTGAATCACAGCCTGACCTAAGTGGAGGACTGTGTGGACCACATCCAAGAGAAAGACTCAAACTACTGAGTTTGACCTTCACACCTGCAAATATCTGAATATATTAAAAAAGGTAACCAATGCTGGAGGTCCTCAGTGGGTCACAAATGTATCATTGGCTTTGGCATATCTCTGTTGCTGTTAACTACTCATGAAACATCTCCTCCTCCTCCTCCTCATTGCCTCTAACCTTGAAAAAACTGTTCCTTCACATTTGAAGTCTTCAGAGTTGTCCTTCAAGACCTTTCATCAGCATTAAATCTGAAAATGTTACCCTTTAATGCATCCAGCCCATCACTGAAATGGGTGGTGGACAAAAGTACAGGGAAAAAAAAATATCTTGGGCCTTCTCAGAACCTAAATGATTCTGTGACTCTATTGTTCAACACAACTCTTATTCTTTTCCAAGGAAATGTCAACAACACTGGAAGCTTAAAAATATAACTTAAATTTCAAGCACCTTTGTGCTCTGCTAGCTTCAGAGCATACCCACACACATACATGCAAAGGGAGAGGAAGAGAAGCTGATGATCCCACCCCAGGAGCTCACCAACCCGCCAAAGAAACCATCCATGGGTGCAGTTTCATAAGCAATTTGGGCCAAGGCAAATTTTACCATCATAGAATCACAGAATGATTTTGGCTGGAAAAGACCTTTGAGATGGAGTCCAACTCTATGTCCTGCCCTGCTAGGTCCAACACTAGACCATGTTACCAAACACAACATCTACTCTTCTTTTAAACATCTCCAGGGATAGTGACTCAATCACCTCCCTGGGCAGCCTGTTCCAATACCTAACAACCCCTTCATTAAGGAAATTTTTCCTAATATCCAACCTAAACTTCTGCTGGTGCAACTTCCCCCCTCTGCTGCCTCCCTTTGCCAGCCTCCAGCCTCATACAGCCGCTTCACCAGCTGGATCAACCTGTTGCTCCCTCTGAAAACTCATCTTTTATTATTGGTGCTGATTTTAGAGTTAATTCCTTAAATGCAGCATGATCAAGGGGCAAAATGCCAAGGCTGTGCAAAGGTGGCGCGGATCCACCCCGTCAGCAGGGACCTGTGATCAATCCACCTTAAACCTCTCCAGAAGCTGCACCCACAAGTGGGATCAGCTTCCTCAGGCTGTTACTATCCCTTTCTCGTAACGCCAGAGGAAAAGAATCGGATTTTTATAGACAGACCTTGACACTAAGTGCCATGTCGTCGTCCCCCCCCTGCAAGTTTCCCCTCCTCTCTCAGGCATAAATTTTGCAGCTCCTCCCGGAGATGTCGCAAGCTGGCTGGGGGAATTTTCTCATGGGGCTGCCGGTGCTCAGCCCAGCCCTAGTCTGCCACACTCGCTCGTCAGCGCTGTGAAGACAGACAGAAAACCCACAGCCACATGCAAACAAGGCCCTACGTACACCCGGCCCTGCCACACAGAGGCACAACCCGGCACCTGCAGCGGCCGCGGGGGCTCTGGGGCGTACGGTGGGGGTGTTTTTTGGGGATGGCTCCATGCCAGAAACTTGTTTTCCAGACGCGGGGAAGGTATCTCCCAGGAAGATTGTCTCATCTGAGAACTAAGGCAAAGTTTGGTCCCTCCCCTTTGGGGAGAGCCCGGCAGTCGCTCTGCCTGCCACAGAGACGTCCTCCTGTGGGAGCAGCAGCTTCTTGCCTGGCTGCGCAAGGCCGCGGGTGGCCCAAGGGTCTATCCCGCTCCTCTGGCCAGCGGGACCGGAGTGAAGGGCAGCTGGGACGCCGTACACCAGGTACGTGGAGCACCGGGAACTGCTAAAGGGAAGCGAAAGGGTCTGGGGAGGAGCGATGGCGGCATGAGGGGGATTTTAAGGAGCTGTGTGGTTTCTGCGCAGCCCCTTTGTACAGCTTGGCAGCGCTCCTGCTCCCTGGCTTCAGCCTGCTTTGCCCCAAGGCTGTCCCCAAACCCTGAAGGGTCGTGCTTCTCTGCTCCCTCCCTTCCAGCCCCTTATCTGGCCCCAAATCCCCGTGTGTCCCCATGGAGGGGTGGGATTTGGTCTGGATATAGTCAACATGCCCCTTCCCCTCTGCGTGTGTGGCCAATGCTTGGGGAGAAGGTGAATCGAGTTTTCCATGGGGAAAATTCCTGACACAGACGTGCCCAGAGTGGGGGCGAAAGGCAGAAGTCCCAGGCTGTGCCAGGGGAAACTCAGACTACATGGAAAGGGGGGAGAAAAGTCTTCACAGTGAGGGAATTAAACTCCGCTTCAGGCATCCAGTGCTGAGACATGCACAACTGAGGCAGCCGGGTGCGTGCCCTGCTTTGAGCAGGGGTTTGGACTAGGTGATCTCCAGCAGTGTGCGTCCCCCTGCCAATCTAAAATCACACAGGGACACAGAGCAGGAGGTTTTGGGTGCTGTGCCAGCACGGCAATCATCTCCCCCTGAAGCTGGCACCTACCACGTGGTCACCTGTGTGGGACCCTGTGCCCTGGCTGGTGGGGAAAGAGGTGGTGGTTTGTTTTAAGACGCTTCCCCCATTGTGTTTTAAGCCTGCTGAGCTCAGGTCTAGGTGACAAGGTTGTAGCGTTAGTGGGATGAACTCACCAGGACAAGCCTGCCTGTACTTTACCCCATGATACAACCACAGAGCTTCTCCAGGAGCTGCAGGTGGTGGCTCTTTGGGGCCGGAACCAAGGGCAGTAACAGTGTCCGGGCTTGCATATATCAGCCATGCTGACGTGCTTTATGGCTGCCAAGAAGTTGCTCTGACTTACTGCTGGGGACACACGGGGTCCTCTAACAGGCAGCTCTAGGAGGAAACAGGACATGCTCAAATCTGGCTGTTAGCAGTTGTTGGCCTCACATTTTTCTCTACCTGCTGGAAGTGAAACACTTCAAAATTAGCTAATAGTAGCAGTGGTGGGACCTTTCTGCACCAGAGTCATGCTTGTGGAGAAGTGGAAAGTGCTTCCCACTGGGGAGGTACACTTGGGTTTAGCCCTTGGATCTTGAAGCTCCATGGCTTATGGGGAGACTGAACACAGGTGCCTCCTCCTGCTGACCCCAAAGTTCCTGCCTGCTACTTCTATTAAACATCTGCATATCCGGACCAAACAGCAGACAGGTGTTACAGGTCCTGCTTCAGGCCCAAACCAGCAAGCAAAGGGTGAGAAAAGTTGCTTCAGTGTCTAAAACAGGGCATTTAAAAGCAGGGACCAGCACTGGTGTAGGCAGGTAAATGCTGTTGTAAAGCTTAGGGGTGTTTTTTACCCAGACCCAGTGAATGTTCGGATGTTTTGGTATACAGGGTTGCAACTAAGAGGTGATCCCATGCCTTGGTTTCATCTCCAGAGCCAAATCAGGCAGGGATGTAATTAAAACAGAGTACTTATTGACAGTGACAATTCCGTCTCTCTGGGGAGTGCTATTGAGATGAGCACGTGGAAGTGCCCTGAGAGGTGGCTGGGAGGCCCTGGTCTAACCCAGAATGCAGTAGCATCCCTCAAAAAGCCAGGAATCACCCAGCTCCACCTTTGCTTCTCTGTTTCCTTTTCCCACCTTGAGAAGGGGGACGTATCATCTTTACCCAGCCTTGCGTGATGCCTGTACCTGTGGTGATGTACTGTCACCAAATCACTGAGCTCAGCATCAGCTCTGCACTAAGCCACAATAAGATGTCAGATAGAAGCAGCCTTTAGGATGTGCAGTATGCTTTTTTACTGGGGGGGTGGGGGGGAAAGTGACTCAGATCAGTGGAAAAATACACATTTGCATGTTGGTGGCGGCCTCGACCACTCACGCACTGCAACACAGAAAGCGTCAGCACAAAGGACTCTTTCCTTCAGCTCCCCCACCTTCCACAAGCACAGCTCGCCTACTTTGGCAGCCTTCAAATACAGAACAAGCCAAGGTCAAGGGGAAAGGAAAAAAAAAAAACCACCAAAAAAGGAAAAAAACCCAACTTAAAATCATAGGGCCTGGTAAAACCTCCCTTCCTGCTGCCCACTATCCAAGTGAGAGCTCCTCATGAGAACTACTTGCTGTTTGCCCTGATGGCTCTTGCACTGCCCAGACCCCCATTCGTCCCTTGCTGGGGAAGCTGGCACCAGTCCTGCCTGCAGCTGCTGGGATGGACACTCCTGGAGATTGGAGAGAGCAGGTTTTGGGGCATGGGGATAGCTCACCCCGACACCAGCACCACGGTCCTCTGTCCTCCTCCACCAGTAACTTCTCACAAGCTTCATGGAGACACTGCACTGCCTGAGGAACAGCAAACCCACTTCAGAAAGTGCTGGAAAGAAGCATAGCAACACCCACAACCCCATCCTGCTGCTCTCATGGACATAAGGTCTCCCACTCTGAGTCCCCAAAGCACTGAAGAGGGGAGTTTGAAGGTCCTGGCCCAAAAAAGCACAATGCCTCCCCGTGCCCACATGAACCCACGGAAGCTGGTGCCAATTTATACTGACACTGGATCCAGCCTTGGAATTTAAAAACAGCCTCTGTGTTTATCCAAGCAGTGGGAAAGGCTGTCGGAAAGGCTTCCTGCACCCTTGGAAATCCTTGGCTCCAGCCACGGAAGGAACCACCCTGCAGCAGCCACAGCACATCGGCTCTGGCAAACTCAGACTCCCGAGCTAAAGGGAAAAACACCACTAAGCCTGAGGGACCCATCCCCTGCCTGACTGCATCCACGAGCAAGAACGTGGGCGTGCTGCTGTTCAGTGGAATTTCCATTTTCAGACAGGGACAACACCCTGTTTCTCACACTTGAAGCAGACCCAGCTCTCCTCTGAGGAGTGTGCAGACTCCAGCTGTTAAAATTTATTTAGGAGCAGGACACTCATCCCAAGTCTCAGGTACTCTAACACCAGGGCTGCAGGCTTCTGGACTTAAGAGACATATAAACACACTGGTGCATTTCTTAAAAGGGATTGAATAATTTAATTCCCAGTGCTGCATGAGGAGAGCAGGAGCGATGGATGCTCTTATCCCACAGGATTTTCAGGAAGATCATTTCCCACTGCTTAATTTAACAGCCTACAGGGTTTTCAGCTGTTTCTCTTCTGCTACAGGTGCACAGATGAACAATGGAAAGTTTAGAGCAAAAAAGAACAGGTTGACAACACAAACCACAGAGGCAACCAGGCTGGAGGTTTGAGATTTCATTTTCTGATGTTCCTTTAAGCACTGGACAAACCAGGCAGAGCAGCAGTTTAACATCCAAGTAGTAAAACACCCTGCACAGGGCATGGCACTGTGCTGTTATTTGAATTCACCCCAAAAGAGTAAAGCAGAAGGTAGGCGCCATTTTTACCTGCACCTGAAGTAGGCACCTTCTGAATATCCCATGAAATAATAGCATCATTTTAGATGGAAGCTGGAAAGGCATTAAAGTCACCTTTCAGGTGCCAGGTGTCTTTTCAGTTTGTAGTTCTTGCTACAGGTAAGGTGCACACCCCAAGGGAAAGGTTGTTACAGGTGATGTTTTACTGAAATGAATTCAAGTACGGACAGGAGTAGTTCATAGGATAAGTAAAGGGGTTTACCCATCAGTTTCATGTGTTTAAGATCTATTACTGCTTTAAAAATTAATGCTCTGCTTAATACATTTGGCTTAGGAGACTGGTAGGACTGTCAACATTTAGCTTGCTTTTTAAAAGTCATATTTGTCTTCCATAATATCTGAAAACAGTTCCTGTTTTCACATGAACAATGTGAAATACAATCAATACCCCCCAATCAATGTGAAAAACAATCAATACCCCCAAAACATCCCCCACCTGAGCACTCTTCTGTTTAGAAGAGCCACACTAAAGTGTCCAGACCCAGACTGGCAGCTACAGCTCAACTCCAGCCCTCTGGACTCGGGCTGGGCAGCCACAACTCTGCTCCAAAACCTACTTGCTAGCCTTTCCTAGCCCTGCATGAGGGAAAAGAAGCACTTCCAGAAAAAAAACCAAACCCCAAACATTTAATAACTCAGTAATACCCCTGTAGCTAGCAAATAAAAGGTACATAAAAGAAGTTACATAAAAACCAAAATCCTGCAAGATGACAAGCAGGGCTTCCTGGAATATTTAAAAGCAGAAAAAACCTCTCTGATAAACTGTCATAGAACAGCAAACACATTTCTTCAGGAGCTTAAGAGTTTTATTTTTGCTTTTCTGCTCTTTATTTCAACGGCAATACATTCCCAACAGCTCCAGAACGCCCCAAGCTCCCCTTAAGTACCAATTCCTGTCTGGATTACTTGCCAGATGTGAAGTTCCCCCCCCAGATTTGCAGTTACAGTTAGGACAGCTTTCCCTCCAGTGCCTCCCCAGTTAGATCCCACTCCATAAACTGCGCCCAGCTGGAAGCCCACACAGCAAAGATCCTGAACCTGGAGCACCAAACTTCCCTTTAGACTCCACATGTAAACAAAGTCGGATTGTTTTTTCGGTTTTTTTTTTATGGCTGAAACTTTTAGAGTTCCAGAAACACAGTACTCTGCCTTCTTGTTTACTGCTGACCCCAAACAACTGCTGCACGCACGCATCCCTCAGGATCACGACAGCCCTTCCAGAAGCCACTCCTCCGGTTCCCCGCACGCTGGGAAGCTGGCAGAGCAGCCTCCTGGGAAAGCTGCCAAGCTCAGTCCTGATCCAGCTACTCGGCCAGGCTTCAAACCCTTCCAGCTGCAATAATTAAAAGCCAAGCACTTAAACCCAACTGCATCCTCTCTTTTCGCTTTCCGGGATCCAGGCGGGACGGAGCCAGGTCAGCAGATGTCTTCTGAACGTGGAAGGGACGTTTCTCTACGTGGATGGAGACAGTGGCTGCGATGGGTGTTAGGGGCACAGCAGTACTTTACAAGTGAGTACGCGGCCTCCCTGCCGCTCTTTCGGATGTGTCTTACGGGACGGGGAAGTCTGGCGGCACCGCTGCGGCTGTACCAGTCCGTTCATGGCCACGCGTGCCCCGGGGGCAGAGCAGAGGGCAGGCGGGTGGCTGGCGGGAGGCACAACGCCCCCCCGCCCCCTAAGCAGCCAGGTCGTAGTCATCGCGCTCCTGGTTGTAGTCGAGCACCTTCTGCCTGAGGCGAGAGGTGTCCACCCAGGTGATGAAGTCCTCCACGGCGCGGGGGATGAGGAGCGCGGGGTCGGTCACCACCTCGGGCCCTACGCGGACGTGCCCCTGCTCCACGAAGGTGACGGCGTGGCGCAGGTTCTGGGCCATGCGCAGCTTCACCAGCAGGCAAGGCAGGCGCCGGCGGCAGAAGGCGGCGGCCGAGAGGCTCTCGCAGACGGCCAGAGACCGCCGGCAGTTCACCAGCCCCAGCCCGTACAGCTTCTCCAGTAAGGCAGCGGCGCAGCGGGCGCGGAAGGCGGCGCTGGCCGGCCCCAGGTCGCGGAGGCGGCGGGCCAAAGCGCGGACGGTGCGGGCCAGCGCCTTATACTGCACGTAGTCCTCCCGCCGACCCAGCCGGTAACGCCGCAGCGCCCTCACCTCGGCCAAGTTCCCCGCCGCCGCCTCCCAGCTCACCAGATCCAGCCGCCGCAGCAGCTTCTTCTCGTGGTACTTGAGCTTCCGCACCATCTTGGCGACCCGCGCAGTACCTCCACGCTGCCGGCAACCACAGCCCTTTCCGGGGAGGAGCGTCCCCGCTCCGCCCCGCCGCTTCCCCGGCGAGGGAGCCCCGCCCCGGCGCGGCTCCCCTCCCCCTTCCCCCCGCCGCCCTCTTACTATCCCCCGGAGGCTCCGGGCCCGGCAGGAGCGGAGCTGCCGAGCCTCTCTCTTGCGGTGTTAGGATGGCGCCGGTTCCCCCCGGCGCCGTGCCGGAGCTGCTGCCGGGAGAGGAGGACGTGGGGTATAAAACCCAGCCCGGGGGCTGGAGCGAGGGGCAGGGGATGCTGCTCACGCCTGCCGCCTAGTCTGGGATGCGGCTGCTTCCCCCGGCGCTCGGCTCATCCCCAGGCCGGCCTGGCTCGGAGGTGTCACCCAGGTACGAGCCGAGGGGTGGGGGGGCGGCCAGACGTCCCCAGGGACCTCTCCTGGGTGGGCATCCCTTATCTCTCCAGGGGTCGCGCCCAGGCCTCCTCGTGCCTCTCGGAGTAACGGTCGGCGCTGGTTTTCTCTGTGACATCCTTCTCCCCCGGGTCTTGCTTAGCGAGGAGCTGCAAAGACCCCTGTTCGTCCGAGGAGCGGCCGTGGGCTGGCGGGGAGGGGACCGGCTTCGCCTCGAAACTCACTGCTCTTGGGCTTGCGCTTCCCTCTTTGCACCCAAGAAGCAAGACTGCTCTGCTCTGCTGCACCTCCACCTCCCAAGTGCCACCTCGGTGTCCCCAGCCAAGTGTTTTCTCCCTGGCTTTCTCTTTAGGGCATGGTGTTGTCTCATCCTTGGGAATCTGGGCACTGCTCCAAGGAAATTTCCCAGTAGAGCAGGTCAGGTTGGCAACTTGGGGTTTCAGGGCTCTGATTCTCAGTAGTAGGTACTTGTATCTGCTCAGCCTTGAGTTTCCTACTCCTGGAGACCTTTGGCACACTTGACTTTTTTTCAGGGTAGGTGATCTGGTGACACAGGCCATGAAGGTCTCTTAATTTGCTGTGTGTTTTCCTCAGGTTTGTTGGTGAAGGTGCCAATGAAAATGGGGAGCAACAGCACTGAGAAGTTTTACAGGATCCCCGAAGGAAAGGGGCCGCACTCGGTTGGATGTACAGACCTGATGACAGAAAATGCAGCTGAGGTAAAACAATTGGTTATGCCTCAGAGTTTGTAAAACATCTTGCTGTAGTTTTAGAGATGAACCAAACAGAAGGTCTTGTCTGTGTGTGTGCGTGCTCCAGAGCTGTCTCTCAGAGCTGACCTTTCTATCCTTTCCATCCCAATGTAAGATACGTACTGGGCACAGTTCAGGAAATATCAGATGTCTCTAGGAACTGGCTCAATCTACCACACTGATGTAACCTGCAAGTCTTCCGTGGCTATTTTATCCCTCTTCCTAATCTCCTTGTCTTCCTGACTCCCCTACACAAAATACCATGGAGGAATCGTGTCCTCCTGGGACCCAAGGGGTTCTTGCCATCCACCCCAGCACCTCTCCCTTCTGTGCTGGGCTCCTGGGGAGACTCCACACACAGTCTCCATGCTTGTGGCTGTTCTCATCACAAAGATCCCAATGGGATTTGTCATGGTTGGGCGCTGAGTAGTGTTTGAGCTGCAGGGTAAAAGCACGAGATGTTTTCTCAAAATGTTTTCTGTGTGAAATAGAAGATGTCAATTCTGCAAGTGGTTAGTACAGACAGAAACCACAATAAGAAGATGGGGACAGTAAATAGCCAGCTAATGGGCTCGCTTATGGGTTTCCATTTCAAATCCCCTTTCTTTTTTATTTTCCTGCATTTACACTGTGGCTTTACTCCTCAGACTACCCAGGTACAGTGGAACTTGTGATCAGTTTGGAACAGTTATTCACGTGCTTTCCTTGACTGAGCTGACTCTGCATTAGCACAAAGCAGCGAGGCGTTTCTCTTTGCAATCAGGCCATGTGTTTCTCTGAGATAAGCAATCTGTATAACTACAGTTTTCTTGGGCATAGATACTGAACCTCTTTCCCTTTCTGGTAAGTGTTGGTAGCTAGTCAGCTGGCAGAATTCACTTTTTTTTTTTTTTTGGAACAGCCTTGTTAAGACAAAAGTACAGTTGGGTGAGACAGCGAATTTGAACAGTGTGTGTTGCAAATTCCCTTGCAAAGCAGGGTGTAAATTCTATACAGTTTGTCTGCTAGGATGTCTGTTTTAAGGTGTGCTGTAGGTACACTGCTGCTGTCTGCATAGGGAAAACACCTGCAAGGGGGTACAGAGGGTCCATGTGAATGTGGAAAGCTTGGGTGGTTTCCTGGAAGTACTGGAGTGCAGGCAGGAAAAGAAGATTCAAGCCAGTGGTAAGAAATGGAGATAGATAAAACACAGTTTAACAGAATTGTGTTTAGAAAGATGGACCACTACAGACTTTTTGGAGAGCAGTGTAGGTGAGAGGGACCTGGGGTCCTGGTGGTCCTGACCATGAGCCTCATGGCTAAGACTAATGGTTGTATTAGAAGGGGTATGCTTAGTAGATCAAGAGAGGTCCTTCTCCCCCTCTACTCTGCCCTGGTGACACCACACCTGGAATATCATGTCCAGTTCTGGGCCCCTCAGTTCAAGTACATAGAACTCCTTGAAAGAGTCCAGCACAGGACCACCAAGATGATGGAGTGGAACACCTTCCTTATGAGAACAGGCTGAGGGAGCTGGGCCTCTTTAGCTTGGAGAAGAGGAGACCAATGAGTGACCTCATTAATGTTTATAAATATGTAAAGGGTGAGAGTCAGGAGGATGGAGCCAGGCTCTTCTCAGAGATGGCCAGTGACAGGACAAGGGGCAAGCTGGAGCATAGGAAGTTCCATGGGAAGATAAGGAGAAACTTTTTCCCTGTGAAGGTGACTGAGCCTTCGGACAGGCTGCTCAGAGAGGTTGTGGAGTCTCCTTCTCTGGAGACATCCAAACCTGCCTGGATGCATTCCTGTGTGATTTAGTCTGGGTGATTCTGCTCTGGCAGGGGGGTTGGACTAGATGATCATTTGAGGTCTCTTCCAACTCCTAGCATTCTGTGATTCCATGATTCTGTGACTTGTAAACATCTCGAGGAGGAGGAAGAACAGTATTGGCACCCTTTGCTGTGCAGCTGCCCGAGAGCGTCCCTACAGCCTTGTGCCCAGATTAGCCAGGAACACTGTAGCCCAGTTGAGACCCTGACTCTACCCACATATCCTCTGCTGGACTTCCAGAAACTAGCCTTGGGGTAAAATTTGTCTTTCTAACCTAGTGGAAAAATACACTTGTAAGAAGGTCCTTTATTCTCCCCAGTTTGGCAAGCTGAATTGGGTCTATAACAGCTCCACTGGTGCAAGGAACTCAGGGATAGCTCCCAGCTGGAAGGGTGAAGGAGACAGTCACCCCTGTTAAACTGATCAAACTGTTCCCTGAAGGGAGCATAGTGAGGAAGACAGAAGAAAAGTTCCAGCAAGATGCAGAAATAAAGGAATTAGTAATAAGTGTTTGTAATGATTAATTAAATAGAGCATTTTGAGTCAGCCATAGGCTAACCTAGAGATGATGACGTGCATCTCTACCTGGAGGCACACAGTCAGGCTACGTTAAGTTCATTGCAGGGACAAATGGATACTGACTTGGGGTTGGTATCAAAGCCTGTAGAAGAGAACAATTTTCTAATGAGAAACTCTTAATTCTCTTGAGCTGTCATTCTTGCATTTGAAGCCTTTGTTTTCCTTTTTTTTTTTTTTCCTGCCATATATAAATAAATATCAATTTTCTTTTTCTTTTTTCCCCTTCCTAATCCCAGGGAAGCTTCTTGCGCCTGTATTATCCATCATGCATTGCCACAGATAATGAAGAGGCACCATGGATTCCAGACAAAGAGTACTATCAGGGACTCTGTGACTTCCTTAATATGTTCCGGATCGTAGAAAAGATTTTCCATTTTTATGTTGGTAAGACTGGCTTTGGTTTTATCCCTTGACTGGTTGCAAGGTCGTGAGCTCTGTATGCAGGTGGTTGCCTTGCTGCTCTGTGAGCAGGGTTTTCTTGCTTCAGGGGGAAGAAAAATTACTTTTTCCCAAAGAAATGTGTGTTGTTCAGGGATGGTTTGTGTAGTGAGGCTCAATGTGGAATGTGACCCAGCTGTCAGGCAGTACCCAACTTCTGTGAATAGGAGCACAGGGGAGTTTGCTCTAGGAAGAGCTTGGGTAAGCTGCACCTGTGTGTGGAGAATCCCAGAAGAGAAATGTGCTGATACAAAAAAAGTTTGGATGCATACTAAGGTCTGAATGCCAGCAAGACCTGGATGCCTGACTGTTCTTGAAAATGTGTTCTCGTAGGGTTCAGGAGATACGTGGGCCTTGTGCTAGGCTGTGCCTGAGAGGATGAGAAGGAAACTCTCTTCTGCCAAGGAAGAAGTTTTCTCAGAATCAGATCTTTGTCTTCTGTGTTTCAGGGATGAGATTTACCTTCAGATGACTACAGTGAAATCAGTGGTCATCAGAGTTGTGGGATCTCTCCCTCAGGAACAAACGCTTTCTGTCATTTCAGTCATAATGACATGTGCTTCAATTATCTAGGTTCAGTGACGTGTCCTGCAAAGTCCAATGCTGCTTTTAAGCCAGGAGAAAAATACCCACTCCTCATTTTTTCCCATGGACTTGGAGCTTTTCGGTAATTCTGCAGTTTGTTGACAAACTACTTTTGTCAGCTATGGAGACAGCAGTCTCCAAGGGTGGTTCAGGACAGATTGTTAGTAGGGGTATGAGTTTTCCCATGAAGCTGAAAGAGTTTTGAGGAACAGGCTGTTGTGCATCAGTATTGACCCCATTATCATCAACAGCTGTAAATACAAGCAGGCTTGACGTATTGATTTCTGTTTCTTCTTTGTATTTTAGGGGTATTCACCAATCCATAGGTATGTTGTGAAGATTAACTAGTTGATTTTTGGACCGTTCTTTGAAGATGCCAAATCTCACCTGTGTTAATTTTTTAATATCATTAGCATTTTTCCTTCTGGATAGGATAGTAAAACAGTAATGTGATTTTGTGAGCAGGCTTTGATGACTAGCATACATGTGCTGGCCTGCTCTACTGCCTAGCAAATTCAAACAGGAGAAACACTGGATGGGGCTAGAGCATATGTAGCATGGTCAATGTTTAAAGAGCATAAATAATTATGTATGAAATAATTATGTATGCACGTGTGTCACCAGAGTGTGGTTTTGATTGCAGGACGATCTATTCTGCTATTTGCATAGAGATGGCTTCCCAGGGCTTTATAGTGGCTGCTGTGGAGCACAGGTATGTACCTATACTGCATGGTTTTGGGTTCTAATGGAAAGAAACTTTCTTGTAGTGAAGAGAATGTTAATGTTCTTTTTTTAAAAAATAAAACCCTAGCATGTTTTCTTCAGCCCAGCCCACACCCCCCATTATTTTAGCTCAATTCTTATCTAAGCAAAGGCAGTTTGCTTAGTTAAGTGCTTGAATGAAAAGTCCCCAGGGTAAATATCATTTGTCATTCTTCAGGCTTGCTATTTTTCTCTTCCTCTTATTGTTAGAACCTGGAGAATATAAAGGAGATGGGAATTTGGTGGGGCTATTGCTTTATTTAGAAAGTCTCTCAGCACTTGGTTGTGACTGCAGCAGCACTGGTTGGTAGCTGGATCTCTTGAGATAAGCAAAACCTGAAAGTTTTGCTGACTTCATCTCAAACCAAACAGAATACATCCCCAGAATAAACCTTTTGTTGATATTACAGAGATGAATCTGCTTCAGCAACATATTATTGTAAGAAAAAATCCAATTGTGAGCCACAGGAAGAGTCTACATCAAACATGGAGAAGGAGTGGATCTACTACAGGAAACTAAAAACGGGAGAGGAGGAGCGTTTCTTGCGCCATAAGCAGGTACTCATCCTATGTCTGTGCTCTAGGAAGCATGGCAGGAGTGGTGTGTTTAGGAGTAAGTAGCAAACTCTTTCCCATGGGCCATGTCTGCAGCCTGTTGCAGCAAATAGTATGTTCCTGAAGATGGGAAAGCCAACAACAGCTTTCATCAGAGCAGAAACCACTTCCCCAACACAGCTTTCTCACGAAGTCACACGGTCAGGCTTAGTCAGCTGCTTCTCCTCTGGTTCTATTCAACTTTCTGTTTCTTTTCTGTGTCTTCCCACTTTTGCTGCCCAGCCCAATCTTTTAAGTGACACAGAGCTGAATTCAAACATTTCTGTAGCCTTTAGCTTTTGTTTGCTGTTGAGTAGCAAGATGAATCATGGCTGCTTTAAGAGGATGTTTGCTTCATCACCACTGACACACGTGAAAGTGGTTTATAGCAGTGTGAACAGTGCAGACTTCCTGATTATAAGCAGCCTCCACGCTGCTTGGAGATGAGCTCCTCCAAGCATAGACTTGACCTTTTACATTGTGGGAGTGTTTTCTTTCAGCTAATGCAAACTCAGCCACGGAGATATTTATCTCTGGGGCCATACAGACAGCGGTCATTGCCTGTGTGCATACAACTACCTACTCACGAGTCTAGATATTTAATGTCTGAAGTTGCAAATAACCTCTAGAAGCTGCTGTCTGCAAATTTCATGTGTAGAGAAGTTGGGAGATTCAGGTTTGAAATTCAGCAATCACAGAACGTTAGGAGTTGGAAGTGACCTTGAAAATCATCTAGTCCAACCACTCCTCTCCCTCCCCTCCCCAGGAGCAGGGTCACCTAGAGTAGGTCACACAAGAACATGTCCAGGTGGGTCTGAATGTCTCCAGAGAAGGAGATGCCACAGGCTCTCTGGGCAGCCTGTCCCAGGGCTCTGTCACCCTCACAGCGAAAGTTTTTCCTTATGTTTACATGGAACTTCCTATGCTCTAGCTTGCACCCGTTTCCCCTTGCCCTATCACTGTCCATCTCTGAGAAGAGCCTGGCTGCGTCCACCTGACTCTCACCCTCTACATAGTTGTAGACATTGGTGAGGTCACCCCTCACTCTCCTCCAAGCTAAAGAGGCCCAGCTCCCTCAGCCTGTCCTCATAAGGAAGATGTTCCACTCCATCATCTTGGTGGCCCTGTGCTGGACTCTTTCAAGGAGTTCTATGTCCTTGAACTGAAGGGCCCAGAACCTGACATGATAGTCCAGGTGTGGTGTCACCAGGGCAGAGGGGGAGGAGATGCACAGATCTTGCTGGCTGCCTACACTTTGCAGTTCCCAAGGATGCTTGGGATTCTTTGGTTCTTTTGGAAACTTTTCTTTTGCTAAAATACCAAAATCAAACCCACTTCTTATACCAAATGGTAAAACCTTCATTTGCTTTACTAGAGTTTTCAAGAACTTGTGTGTATATAAAATGAGAAGGACTTCTTGGCTAGTTTTTATTTTGGGTTCACCTGGTGTAAAGACAGTTTTAGAGCTATTGTGCAGATGGGGCAAGTGATGTAATGACATTTGCTCATCAAAGTGAGCATGAGGAGGAGCCATTAGTCACCCTTCCTTGTAGCTGCGCGAACAAGCCTTTGCATATCCCAACCACCCCGTCGCCAAGTAGCAACAGGAGTTAATGTCTTTGGCGCGTGTTCCTCTGTGTGCAGAAGCTGTATGTAAGAGCTCCAACTCTGGGCTTTCTGAAGCCAAGTTTTGTTGTTGGTCAGATCTTGTCAGAGTTGGGGTTTACAGTTCTGTTCTGCAGTTCAGAGCAGTTGTTACAGTATCAGACACAGGGGAGAAGGAAATGAGACTAAGTCTTGTGTCCAACAGGCTGACAACCTGAGCAGTTACTGGTAATTCCCTCCACTGCTTTGCCCCAACTTCTCTTTCTCCCCAGGTGCAGCAAAGAGCACAGGAGTGTATCCAGGCTCTCAACCTCATTCTTAAAATCAATTCTGGAGAGGAAGTAATGAATGTACTAGAGTCAAACTTTGACTGGAATAGCCTAAAGGTGAGTGAAAGGCAGGGACTGAGTTTTGTTAAACACCCAATAATGCTCCTGGTTTCCCTCTTCCACTTCTAAACTGATTCATGTAAAATACTCTGAAGATCACATCATAGATCTATGAACATATTTTCAGGTCATTCCAAGCTGGATAGTTAATAACAGATCTGAAACTATGCTCTCCTTACTCCAATAGGATCTATTACCTAAAAAATTATTCCTTTGAGAAAAATATAAAATAAAATTGGGAAAGTCTCTTACAGCACCTGGATTTTTTTGACAGGATTCTGTTGATACTAGCAGAATAGCTGTGATGGGACACTCTTTTGGTGGTGCTACAGTTATTGAGAGTCTCAGCAAAGAACTAAGATTCAGGTAAGTATGCAAAACAAGGCAAGAGACATTTGGCACTGGACTGGGGACCTTACCTAAGATCTCCCAGCTACTGATCAGTTCTTGAAGAAAAGGTGTTTGGCATGGCTTGTTTGCTCAAATCATGCTTCTTTCAACTGTGGGGATGCAGTGGAACGTACTATATCGTGTTTTATTGTGGTATTGTGGGACCCTGCAGAAGCTCCTGTGCCCAGCTGCACCTGGTAATGGAGACCAACAAATGCAATAATGGATCAATTTCCCTAGAGAAAAATAACTTTGAAACAAAATGATTCATTAACCTGTTTCCCTGTTCAGTGTCACAAGAGTTTGTCTTTCCCCTGTCCCCTGCAAACCAAAACACGCTGTGAACTTCCACTCAAAGCTTTCTGCTTTGTGACCATATCCAGTTGGTTTTGACAGGTGTGGGATTGCCCTTGATGCATGGATGCTGCCAGTGGGTGATGACACTTACCAAAACAGTGTCCAGCAACCACTGCTTTTTATCAACTCTGAAAAATTCCAGTGGGCTGAAAATATCTTAAAGATGAAGAGGCTTAGCTCCAATGACACAAACAAGAAAATGATCACTATCAAGTAAGTGTTCAGGATCCATCATTTCTGTGGTTGAAGATGAATCTTTACTCTCTTGTTGGAGATGTTCTCCATGTAACTGTGGACAGACAGACAGCCACTACTTCCTCATGCCTGGGTTTTCATTGTATGTTTAAATTAGACAGTGGTACATCCCCCATAGTGGGGAGAGACCTCTCAAAGCAGCCACTAGCCCCAGGTTTAAGATACACTCAGGTGTGCCTTGCGGCACAGGTTTTCCTCTAGGCCTCAGACATTACATAGCCTTCTGGGTGCACTTACACGCTCACCTCATGAAAGCACCAGGTACAGAGGAGTAGATGGCTGTGTAATCCACCTTAGAGCAGAGTAAAGTTTTGCCAAGCCAACTCTTTATTACTGTTACAGTGACTTACAGTAAGCACATAGAAAACTTCCTCCCTTCTGTGGTTAGGGCAGAGTTTACTGCTAATCTCACATACTCATGAGTTTAATCTGTTTTGTCTCCTACTGAAAACAACAGCCTAAGATGTGTGACTGTCCTGGAAGGAGTTTGTGCAACCCATGCTGTTCTTACAAGCCTGTTAATGGTTCTGTTTGCAGGGGGTCAGTACATCAGAGCTTTCCTGACTTCACTTTTGTGATTGGGGAACTCATTGGAAGATTTTTCAATTTAAAAGGAGAAATAGACCCAAATGAAGCTATTGATATAAGTAATCATGCTTCATTAGCCTTCCTGCAAAAACATCTGAGTAAGTATTTGTTTATATCAAAGCATGAATGTTATTAATGCTTAACTCCTATGAAGCTTTTTATGTAACCATTCAGTTTAGCACGAGATCAAAAGTAATTGGGTTAAAGTTTGAGTAGAGAAAACAAATCACTCTTGCTAGAGGTGTGTTAGTTACCTTTGTAATCTGAGCAGCTCCCATTGGAGCTCGTTCTGATACATGAAAACCTGGAGTGGCATTTTCCCCTCCATAACACATCATGCCACCCTACTTTGCCAAGCCCATTTGATTTTTCAATATAGCTTTCTTTACAAAGAGCAATTACTTAACTTGTTACCTCTTGGGTTTTCTTTTTTTAGGTCTTAAGAAAGATTTTGATAAGTGGGACTCTCTTGTGGATGGCATAGGACCCAATGTTATTCCTGGTACCAATATTGACTTATCTCAAGCTGAATCTGAGTAAGGAAAACAAAGGAATACTGAAAGTGCCATGGACATCAGGACACTAACGTTGGTCAGACATTGCTCTGACATGTGATAGCGCTGGCTACCTACATCACTTCTGGGGTGTGGAACAAAAAAGAGACTGAGGTACTAGATTGTATTATCATGAAAATATAGAGAAATCTTAGTTCAAATGAGTTAGTTGGATGCTCTGAAATACTGTAACAGGGCAAATTCTGCTTTATAGGCAGCTGGGGAAGAATCAAGTAAATTAAAAGCATCTTTAAGCTATCATCAAGTTTAAAGAAAGATTAAACTCTAAGGAATTGAAGTTCTGCCTACTAAGCTTTAAGTCAGCAGCACCCAGCAAACCTCTGTTGCAACATAAGAAAAACAAATCTTTAATGTGAGAAACTATTTAGTTTCAGCTGTGCTCTGACAAGTTGAGAGTTGGAGCAGATTTTTGCTCCTCCTTGGTCTTCAAAACGGTCCTGTTTTACCCAGTCACAGCCGAAGACACAGAAAATAGTTTAAGACGACAGCAGAGAAAGGTGTTGTTCACACATCAGACTTCTCATGAACTTAACCCACTTACATTTAAGATCCATGCTTACTGCCACATGCAGAGGATGTTTCCATTCCAAAAGCTGTTGAAATGGTCACTTTTGTTGTAGCAACTGTAATTTCCCTTCAGCAAAGCTCCAAGCGGTGCCTCTCTTGTTAACCTCCGTAACCACTATTGTTCGCTCCCACCATTGTAGGTGACAGAAGATGTATCACTTCAACTACTACCTTTATAAGGAGTGTGTAGGCATTGCTTGTTCACCTTGATGTCTCTCATGGTTGTAATACTTGCCTGACACTGGTGCCTATTATCTGGCAGTAGAAGCCGATCACTGTGGTGGTTTGCTTAAAGGTGGCTCTGTTTTTTAGAACAAAAAACATTCTTTGAAGCTGCCCCATGGAAGGGTGACTTCTAAATGACTGAGCTTTGCAAGAAGCTGTAGTCTGTTTCAAAATCAGGTTAGAAAAAAAAACAAACACACAACTGAAGCAAGAGGAGCAAGCAATGCAGTTAATGTAGTTAACTATGTAATCTGTGATCTTAACATGAGATTGCAACACCTAAAGCCTGTCATCAGAATGTAATTAAATTACTCCAGTCAATCACTATGTCTTGTCTCTATTAAGAGAATAAACACAGGAGTGTTTCACTTACTGAGTGAGCACTAACACCTGAGGCCTACTGCAGCACTCAGCCAGCCTTACATTGTCAGAGATCTCAGGTTCCTAAGTCCTCATATCAGCATGGAAAATCCACAGGCTCTGAAGCGGAGGAAGCAGCTATAGGTCTGTTTCATGCTCCTGTATAAAATAGAAACCCCTTTTCAACCCATGAAGACAATAAAAGGTGATGTATGCTGCAGCTGCTTTAAGGAGAAGTCCTTACCACATTATACATGCAGCAACAAAGCCTTCCTGCGTCTGCTTCATCTTTAATTAGCGCCATCAAGGCTGGGTCATAAAGACAAGTTCTGTTTTGTACATGAGTGTGTGGTGGTTAAAAGCCTTCAGCATAGCTCACAGTGCTTAAGAGCGCTGTTTAGTGTCAGAACAGTAACAGCAGCACAGGCATGGCTACATCTACCTGCAGAAGTACAGCTGAGGCAAGATACTTGGTGCACACACAGCACTTGGCTTATGCACAGGGAAGGAACACCAGTCATTAACACACTGATCAGTGCACACCAGCCAAAAGCTTTATTCCAGTTTCTTCCATTGCTTTATAACACCAGATGTAAGACTTAAACCCAAAACAATTATGTTCCCTTACAGAGAGAACAATCCTCCTCCCAAACAAAACAAAAAAACCAACCAAAAGATACCCTCAACTTTCCACAGAAAAAAAAGTGGCACTTAATGTGTTTTCAAAAAGCAACTGTGTTGTGCAACACAGCAGCAGGCTACAAAGCAACTCAGAGGAAACCTTTCAAGAACCACCCACCAACAGCTAGATACAAGTTACTGCAAGGAATGCCAGTCAGGAGGCTGATAGTTATGTAAGGAAGGCACAGCTGTAAGCAGCCAAGCTGACAAGAGCAACCCATAAGCACTATTCCTTCACAGAGGAGCATGGTAGTGACAGGCTCACTTAAGTAGGACAAACACTCAGTGCTTTGCTTGTATTCTTGTTCCTGTGAAAGTGTGTGCACGGGTACTTGTTCAGCTTCATGTGGTGAACACGTCACTTGGTTTCATAGGAGTGTTGGAGGTCATGAGGATCTTCAGCTAAATCTGAACTGCAGCCCATTTCCTTTTCTACAGGGAATAAACACAGATTGGACCCATCAAGATGTTTAAATATGTATAAATGCATTTATTTATAGTCACAGCTCTACAAGGTTTCAGACCAAGTGTCATCCAAGTACTGAACCCTATTAAGAAACTACACTTACACAAAGTTATTCTGTAAGGACAAACCAGTTGAAATAAAGCAGCAGCTGGAGCAATTGAAGCAAGTAGTGCTGCCAGCTGCAAGTTAAGCCACCCCACCCTGCAGTGGGCTTAGCCCAAGCTATCTGCATCCTGGGGGTCAGGTACCTTTCCAGTTGTACTGACATACTATTGCCAGTTCAGTGCCTGAAAACACAAGTGTTATCTCTACTTAAGCTTAGTTCAGTCTCTATCGGGCAACCACTGGTTGCACACAGGAACACGTTGCCCAGAGATGTTCTGGAGTCACCATCCTTGGTTAGATTCCAGATCTGAATGGAAGACCCTGAGCAACCAGAGCTATTCAGCTCCACTTTGAGCACCTCCAAAGGTCCCTTTCAGCCAGAACTACTCTTTGAGTCCATACATAATAAAAATAGTATATAATCAAAAAGAGCCTGTACTATTTTGTGGATGAGAAACTTAACATGAGCCAGCAGTGTGCTCTTGCAGCTCGCAAGGCCAATGGGATCCTGGGCTCCATTAGAAGAGGGGTGGCCAGCAGGGACAGGGAGGGGATTGTCCCTCTCTACTCTGCCCTTGTGAGGCCCCAGCTGGAGTACTGTGTCCAGATCTGGGGCCCCCAGTACAAGAAAGATGTGGGACTGTTGGAGAAGGTTCAGAGGAGTCACGAAGATGATCAGAGGGCTGGAGCACCTCTTCTACGAAAAGAGGCTGAGGGAGCTGGGCTTGTTCAGCCTGGAGAAGAGAAGGCTGCAGGGGGACCTCACTGCAGCCTGCCAGTCCCTGAAGGGAGCTTACAAGCAGGAGGGGAATTGACTTTTTAAAAGGCTAGACAATGGCAGGACAAGGGGGAATGGATTAAAGCTGAAGGAGGGAAGGTTTAGATTGGATATTAGGGGGAAGTTTTTTTACAGAAAGAGTGATGAGGGTGGATGCCCCATCCCTGGAAGTGTTCAAGGCCAGGTTGGATGGGGCCCTGGGCAACCTTGTGTAGATCCAGGCCTGAGGTTGGTGGCTCTGCCTGTGACAGGGGTGTTGCAGCTCTATGAAACTTGGGGTCCCTTCCAACCCATGCCATTCTGTGATTTTCTTTGGTACACAGATGTTCACCAGTAACAGTTCAAAATTTTTAGGTAACAAAGATTCCATGCAGTATTGACAAACTATCCTCACAACAACTAAGATGGTATTATAATGAGTTTAGATTCATAAACCAAGATCAATTAAAGGATTGGGCGTTCAAATCCCAAGCTACAAGGCTTCGGCAGTCACTCACCCTGCCTCAGAAGTGGGAGGAATAGCAGCATGCTGGTGGCTAATGTTCAAAAACCTACCAAAATCTGTAACTTCAGCATGTCACCCCAGCTTCTCCAAGAGACTCAATCCACTCAGCTGAATAAATCGATACTGACTTGATTTCTAATCAAGACAGAGTAGCAGCTTTCATTGCACACATTCACACATTAACACTGACAGTATGCAAGGTAACACTACTAAGAAAATGACAAGAACATTATTAGAGTAAATCTATAAGGTCAAAGAAGGTGTTTCAACTGCATTTCCCAGAACAAAACATTTTCTAGAAAGTTAAAAAGTGTCCAAACACCACATGCACAACCTCTTTGGTATGTTTCAGGTAGTCTTACCTTGATCTAGGAGGACTCCTCTGGTAAGGCCTGCAAGTTTCCTGTTTCAGAGGTCATTGCCTAAACAAAAGGGGACTCTGTTAGGAAGCTGGTACTTTGCCAAGAGTTTTCCACTGAGGTGCTTCCTTTATTTGTACATTTTTTTTTTACATCAGCACTGCTGGACTCGTATTTACGACGAGTTTCCCCCCCTTACAACTCTCTATAAAAGTCTACTGACCACTTTTTTTCTTTGATACAAAAACTGTACATGAAGAATGAACTGGAAATTCTTAACCATCCTCAGTAGCATGGCTGATGAAAGGAGTGTTTAATATGTTGGTACTTCATGAAGAACACTGGTGAGAACCTTACTATTGTTTCCTGTTTACTTTGTAACAGAAGAATCGTTCGTGATTTATCAGTTAGTTACACAGTCTACAAGCATGATCTGTCAAAAGACACATCTACATTGTTCTGCAGCTCTTGATTAACTGTAGCCTTCCAGTAACTTTTCTTCCTTCAAGCTGTTTTCATTAATTTATTCCCAGATAATTAACAGTCCTCAGCTGACAGTTTTATATACAGTTTACACAAATTGTATCATTTACTTAATAAATTGACACACAGTTCTATAGTCTCCATAGCAATCTATTAGGGAAGGAAGGACAATGGGATGTCTTAAAGCAAAATACTGTGCCTCTAGCAGCTGGTAATATGCAGATTTAGATCAGCGCTACTTTGCCTTTCTATTCTCATGGTGACACAGGAGGAATCACAACTAAACTCAGAGCACCCTTTCTAAAGATGGGTACTGCCTTCCCCAGCCCACAATCAAAGGCATACCTCAGATGATCTGCAAGCCCAGTTAGGAACAGCGTTCCAGACATTCTCAGGATCCACAATCTCCTCATTGCCACTGGAGAGATTCAAGACCTGCACAGACAGGGCCAAGTTATATTTAGAGCAGTGGTGGATCCTGAGAATACAATCAGCCTCTAAGACATCACAGTAGGAAAACACAGTTGAGGACTTGCTGAGAAGGCTTTCAGTCTGGATCTTGCAAGGAAGAGTAAGTTAACCTCAGATAAAGCTGAATATCACTACTAAATCTGCTTGAGGCTTTCCTGGGCTTCTCAGCCAAGTATGGTGGGAGGGGAAGTCTGGAAAACATCTACCAGATCAGAACCAGTGAGAAACTGATGAATAGGGCTATCACTCCATCACTGACACCTGAATGCAGCTGAGGTTACCTTTAGGTATCTAAGGAATCTACTAGCAAAAGAACCAGCTTCCATGATCTCAGGCATTCAATCTTCCAAAAAGTTACTTCTATGAAGTGATCTTTTGGATTTGTAACCTTAAATTACAATGTAAAGGCCTTTTACATAGGTATAATGTCTGTGCATATGTGGAGACACACACTCCCCTGAACTGGAAGAAGACTTCTCATTTATCCCACAGCTGAAACATCAGTAGAACAAGGTAACCCATTAGATTCTAATCTATTGTTAAAGTTAACATTAATTGATCAATTCAACAACTAATTCAATAGACATTTCACTGAAGAGGAACAGCTGCATATTCATTACTAGTTACAGTATAACTTAAGTTTCTTCCCAAGTTTCTACTGTTCTTGCTCTAATTCCTCAGAACATTGATAAACTAATGCCAAGTTGCATGAGCATTTAATGGTAGCACAGCCCCACAGCAGAACATTAACCTGCAGGCCAGACAGAACTGCACCCAGATGAGTATGTATCTCAAACTGGAGCCAAATCCTTCAGTCTTCCCAGTCAAAACAGGGGAATAAGGCATGAAGGGAATATTCAAGTATTGACATATAGCATCCACTCCGTTTGAGACACAGCTGTTTCCATGTTGTCTGCAGTTCCAGAGTCAGCCTTTGCAATACTAAGTCTTAAATTCTCTAATAGATTTCTATAATATATTCAAAGTTCAGAGGAAGACCAAAAGACCAGCTCTTAAGAATACAGAAAGAGTATTAAAACCACACTTACCCTGGTACCTTTTTCAGATATCTCCAAGATCTGAGCCTCGCACCATTTTAGAGAGGTCCACACCACACATTTGGAACCAACTGCAAAGCCCTCCAGATTACAAGTATACTCACTGCCTTCTACAAAAATGACAACATATCAATCAAGTAGGACAAAAAAACCCCCACAACCCAAACCTCCCTATCCAAAAATTCAAATGCCTCAACTCCCATGCTCCCCTGCTCCCTCCAAACTACTTTTACTTAATAAAGTAATCCAGTTTTGAAAATGCATTTCATGTTCAGAAATGTATTTCCAATCATAAAATCATTAACCTCTTAAAGGAAGACTAGTGGCTCTTAGACTGTCACATTTTCCATCAGATACCCCACCTATGCTGACTCTTTACCCCATCAAAACATACTGACATTAACACTAGTAACTTGTTAGGAATACAAGTTAAGTTTCTACAAGAAAAGTGTTTTCAAGTTTGAATGTGCACAATGTTTTTTCTATCTAACACCTTAAAATCAGATACTTTACCTGCACTGCAGTCAACTAAGTTCTCATTTTCCTTTTTTCCTACTTCTTCATTCCCAAGCTTGGAGCCTGAAGACTGAACACATGTATTTCCACATTCCTTGAAGAAGTCAATCAAGTCTTCTTTCATCCATTCTTCCACAAAGCAGTCCTCTTTCTTCTGCCACTCTTTATCTTTCTCAACTTCAGTGTCATATGATTTTACAGGGCAAACCAGCCTCTGTTTCACTAAGTCCTCTGTAAGGAATGACAATAGGCTTTCACTCTTTGCAGAACATTGAAAGGCAGCATGTTCCAACCCTAATGAGTCCTCCTCCACATCTTCCAGAGGTGACTGCATAGCAGGCAGCACCAGTTCCAGAAGCTGCTCAACTTCGGAGCCTAGCATGTGATGGGTCTTCAGATGCTGCTGTTTGTCAGGTCTACCACCAGAGGAAGACACAGGAGCAGGCTCATCTTCCATCCAATCTTCTTCTGTAGCGTCTGCTTTATCAATTTCAGACAGATTCAATTCCAGGTTTGTTGCCTTCTCTCCCAAAGCAAGCTGAACATCACATGTGATCAGCTCTGTGTTCTCTCCATCACCAACTGAACGCGCTGAGTTCTCATCATTAAATGATGGTAAGAGTCCAAGAAATTTCAGAGCTGCCAAGTCCTCTGTCTCCTCACTCACAACTGGCAGCTCAGATAATTCCTGTTCCAACGCTCTCTTTTCTGCTTCACTGTTCAAAGCTGCTTGCATTTCAAGTGACACTATTTCCAGAGCTTCCTTTGTTCCTTCACCAAAGGAGGATGGGGCTGAAAGTGCCTCTAGCTCAAGTATGAACTCGTTTAGATCATTATACGTAGTAGAGCTTATTTGTAATTGATCCAGTTCTACCAAAGTCCCCATTTCATCACTGAAAGATGACTGCACCTGGAGTGCTAGCAATTTCTGCAGTTCTTGTTTGTTTCCTAGGAGGAGGCTGTCACCTGAAGCACTGCCTGTCAGTTCTGCTTTCAGCTCAGCACCCTCCTGAAATGGTACTTCAGGTAACTCTTGTTCTGCAGCTTTCATTTGACTCCCCAGAATATCAGGACTCCAATTTATCAATGGTTCTCGTAGTATATGGTTATGACTCTCTCCTTCGGAGAGAGGTATTTCCTTATCACAGTTACTCTGACGCTCAGCTGATTCACATCCACCATCAGCCTCCCCAGACATATACTCAATAGCTTCCATTGACACATTTGCTTCTACAGCATTTAAGCACTCAGTTGTTACACCCAAGAAAGGCTCAGAACAAAGCAAAGCACTCCCACTTTCTTCTTGAGCTAATCCACAAACAGCAGAAGTTTCTCTTTCAAGGCAAAGACCCATATAATTGTTTGAAGAGCTTTTTTCCTTTAAAGGGTTCTCAAGGTTTGAGCAAGCATTGTCATCAGTTCCCTTATTAGCCTTCCAAAAAGACTTCATCTCTTCATTAATGTTCTTGCCAGAAGCTTCCAGCTTGACAAGAGACAGAGGAACCTTAGAAGCTTTATTTTCCTGAGTTTCTAATACTTCAGCTTCTATTAAGAGGTCTTTGGTCAGATCATAAAATTTCTCTTTTGCCTCACTAAGCCATGAGCCCTCTGAGGACTTGAAACCTGACAGACAGCAAGCAAATGCTTGATTAGGAACTCTGAGCAATTCAGATGGAATTTGTCTGACCATCTCCAAGCTAACAGTTTCCTCGCTTCCATAATCCACATGTCTAACAACTACGTGATCACCTTCTACACTGCTGACTTGAGCTCTGTAGAACTTCCCATCTTGACTGTATTTTGCTAGACAAACATGACAGCTTTTAATACAAGATGTGCAATCTTTCAAAGACTTTAGTCCAAGGTTTTCTGCTTCCTCTATTTTTTCCTCTATGTAGTTCATGTCTTCTGCATCAGCACTTTGACTCCAGAAGTATTCTGGACCATCTGCTACTGATATATAAATTTTTATGGTCTGACCTGCCTCTGGAAACTTCCAGATAAATGATTCACAATCACATTCATTTTGTGCCTGAGAAGGCAAAGGCTCCACCACAGTTATGTCACTGTTCTCTTGTCTATCAAGTGTTTCTGTTGAACAAGATCTCTCCCGACTTTCAAGATTCTCATCAGCTAACTCCACTGCTATTAGACCTTGTTGGTCACTGAGGATAACTTCCCATTTGTCCTCAACCTTGCCTACAAATTCACACGTTATAAGAACTTCTCTTGTTCTCTCGATGAAGCAAAGCACTGATTTCTCTGCCCAGTCTGCTGCTTTTTTGCATTTAAGCCCACCTAGGAAGCAGTGAATGCTTATTGCTGGAATAGACAACAAGTCTTCTGGGAGTCTGTGCACTTGATCAACATTAATTACCGAGGTATTACCATAATCAATGTATTGTACATTTAACAAGTGAGTAGAAGTCTTCTCTTTTACTATGGCTCGATACCAGAGATTGTCTTCTGAATAAACAGCACTGATTAAGTCTCCTGCTTGGCAGAGCTGACCACAAGGGTTCTTCACCTGTGTCCCATTGTTTAAGCTTTCTGAAATGCTGTTAAGCTGAGCCTCGTCACTTTCCAGCTGAACATAAAAATTATATGGATCATTTACATGAGACACATAGACTAGCACTTTAAGGCCTGGCACTATCTTCTGTTGCAGCACACCAGATGCATTTTCAAGCATTACATACCCGCCTTCAGCATCAGATTTGGTATCTGTCTTTGCATCCATCTCAACAGAGAGCAGAGACTCCACCCTTGCTTCGTTTAACAGAGAAGCATCCTTCTTACTGGTAAGCATTTCATCAGATTCTAGTAACCCAGCTACCAGATCTCCTTTCTTATCAGGCTGGAAAGGGTTTACATCATCTTCTTTTATAAAGTGCTCTTTGTTCTTCCCCTCGCTTCCCTGGGCTTCAGGTCTGCTGTTTAATCTTTCAAGTGGCCTACCAGCATTTAACAGGGACTCTGCAGTCTTGTTCCTCTCACTCACATCTGTATTTCCAGAGCACACAGTTTCCTTTTCTGCAGGCTTACACAGTCCTATGTCGTTCATTAAGTTGAACTCTTCCTTCAGGATTGCATTAATTTGGGTATTACCATCAAATAGCTCAATCAAGAGTGTACCATCAGCTTCCTTTGCTACTATTATCGCTTTTAATTGCCTGTCTAGGGCAGCTTGCTTAAACCATGCTGTAGCTTCTTTAGAAACACAAGATACATCAGATAAGGCACACTTTATGGCTTGCATTGGCAAAAGCAAGATATCATAAGCATCCCAGGGTAAAAGCAGCAGATGCTCTTTCTCTATTGTCTCTGTATTCCCAAAATCCACAAAGAAGACTTCCACACTAGGTTTTGTTTTGGTAATTACTCCCCTGTACCACTGATCATCAGTATACTTCGCTAGACACAAGTTCCCACACCTTTGAGAAGTCTCTAAGCTGGCCATCGTTTCACTTAGGTGACTGATGTTATTGGTAAGCTGTGCTAAGACATCTGCATGTCTTTCAAGCTGGCAGTAAAACACCAATGGATCATCAACATGTGTAATATAAACACCTTCCTCACTCCCGATTTTGATGTCATGCATAGAGTAATAGTAAGAGTGAAGCTGAACCGAGGACACCAGAGGCTTTTGAGGAGATAAAGGTCTGGCCACACCTCTCTCAGTCAGGAACTGAGAAGCTCTCTGAAAAGGGGTCATTAAATCTACAATGCTAAACATCTGTGAATTATTTATCGAAGCCAAGGCAAATACTGTGCACTTCAGTTCAAAGCAAGATGAACTATCAACAAACTCCAGAAAAACCTGAGTTGCTTCTTCATCCCAAGCGAAAGGATCCTGCCCCTTCGGTTGGATTAAGTTGTAAAGGCTGCACCTGAAAGCCTGAGCCTCTAACTGAAGAAAGCGTTCATCAATTGAGCGGATGTCTGTTAGAGAGACCAGTTCTCTGTTGCCATAGTCAACATACACAACTTCTAATTTACCTTTGGAAGGAGCTTTACTAATAATTAAAGCCCTGTACCATTTTTTGTCCTCCGAGTACCGAGCTAAACATACATAATCTGGCCAAGCATGTGGGTGGGATGAATTTTTACAATACTCCTGAATTTCAGCCATTAAAACCCTGAGGTCAAGGCACCTGCTACTTAACTGGCACCAAAAATGACCAGGACTTTCAACATATGACACAACAACACTAACCGTACTTCCCACTTCTAACAGAGCTCCATAAGGAGGGGATGGCTTCATTTTCACATACTCCTGTCTCCAAGAGATGGGCAGGTTTTCCTTGCCCTCAGACTTCTGATCAGTAAGAGACTGGCTACTTTGAGAAATGTGAATGGCAGCAACAGGAGTTTCTCTGGCTATCACAGTGGCACGAGAATTAACTGCTGTATCGCTGCTCTTTAAACCAAATTCTTCCCTGAGCTGCTTCTCTTCATTTATTTGCTTTTCCTCCTCAGCCCATGCTAGGACAGAGGGCTGGCTCACAACCTTATCAGGTGATTTCTGGAGAGTCTCGGTTATTTCACATCTCTGGTATTCACCATACCCTCCCCTGGCCATTTGTTTACTTACACTATTCTCTCCTAAATGGGACTGGTCAAAAATGTCAACCACATATTTGTCACCCTGCACACTCAAAAACTGAACCTTCAGTCCCTTGTTCAGTACCATCTCTCTGAAGGCAGACACAGATGATTCATTCCAGCTCCCTCTCAGAGGGGAGACACCTGCCAAACAACACTTCAGAGCTAAAGCAGGTAGTTCCCTAAACCGAGGAAGCAGTTCTTTTACTGCACACCTATCTACAGTTTCCCTATTGCCCCTGTCCACTAGATGTACTTCTACCTGGCTGTTCAGTACCCTGGTGATCACCGCACGATAAAAGACACCCTCTGTCCCACTGGCACAACAAAAGGATCCAGGCTGTAGGTCCCCCCCGGCGCTATCCAGCTTTGTGGCATGGGAGTAAAAATTCCACATGCTCTGCCTCAGCTGCCTGAAGAGCTGGCGATGCTCATGGAGCTGCAGCCAGAACTCAGATGGGTCCTGGAGGTGGGAGACCTGCGCATCATAGAATGTGCCCAACTTCAGACGCAGACCAAGTACAGGAGGAGAGGCCAGGTCTCTGCCCATGAAAGCAACAGGGAGCACTCCTGGTGGCAACTCCAGTTCTTCAGCTGTGGACTCTTCTACTTCCAGCTGCCCCCGAGTCTCAGTTTGGCTGACCTGCATGCAGGTTCTCACCAAACAGCAAGCTTGCACCCCAAAAAGATGGTTCAGGTTGACCCCATTTTCCCCATACAGGGTCACATAATAGAGATGCTCAAAGGTGTTAAAGGCTTCGATGTGAGCACTCACTCCTTTGCCTAGCACCAACGCTTTCAGCTCATCCATCTGCACTGGCGACCAGCCAGAACCCCTAGCTGAAACACCCTGAAGAGCACACGGGTAAGTCACCACAGGCATACGAAAGCACTCGACAGGCAAATGGCGCAGGTTAGCGCTGGGCACCATCTCCTTCCTGCCATAGTCCACAAAGACAACTAGAGCCACTTCCTGGTCCTGCTCTCCAGCAATAACCTCCAGCAGAACTGCACGGTACCACTGGCCATCTATGCTACGGGCAGCACAGGGTGAGCCCACTTTGAGCAACAAATCCGGCTCCCACCGGTCGTAAGCATGGCCCATGGTATCAGAAAGGCAACTGATCTCCTGGGAGAGGCTCTGCAACTGGCAGTAAATGCGGTGTGGGTCAGAGATGTGGGTCACTATAACAGGCTCTGTCACACCCAACTGAAGCTTCGGGTAAAAGTAGTCCATAGATGGCAACACAGGCTGATGCGACAGCAAAACATGGAGAAGCTGTGACACTGTAGAACTTACGGGGGAACACGCTGGAGGCTGCGGCATGGTCCGGCTCCTAGAGGGGCTGTAATTTAGGCAGCGTCTGAGCACCTGGAGGAACCAGCTGGGAGCAACCTGCCTGGCCAGACCCAGGTGATGCATCTGGGCTGTGAGCTGGGGCAGCACCAGCACTATGAGGTGTGGCGTCATCACCTCCCGCACCAGACCACACACTTCCTTGCTGTGCAGGTGGCTGAGGAACTCCATAGCTTCCACTGTCCAGGTGGAGAGAGGCGCATCCCTACAAGCTGGCATCCAGGGGCCTCCGGACGGCATGACGTCAGCCACGATGCAGCCCAGCACCTCGGGGGGCTGCTGGAAGAGCTCCTTGCGGCCCCGCGCCAGGTAGTAGGCGGATGTGACCACCGTGCAGCCCTCATCGAGCAGGAACACGCGGTAGTCCTGGCCGCGGCAACTCACCACGCAGCAGCGGTACCACAGCCCCACCATCTCCACCAGGGCCAGCTCCCCGGTGCGCAGCTCCGCGCCACCGGCCACCAGCCCCGAGGGGCCGGGGTTTGCCGCCAGGCGCGGCCCCACCGCCGCCTGGATCTCGCGGTGGAGGCGGGCATAGTCGGCACTGCGCTCCCCCAGCAGCCCCCAAAGCCGTACGACGGGCACCTCGGGGCGCAGGCCCACGGCGCAGACCCGCAGGGTCACGGCGGCCCCAGGGCCCAGCGTCCTCAGCCCGCGGCTCATCCCTCCGCCGACGGGGCGAAGCCAAACGGCTACCGCCCGCCCCCCGGCTTCATACGGCACGCGCGTCGCCCACGTGACCCCCGGGAACCGTTAAGCGGTTGCCCCCAGTGGTAGAGTCCATTTACATCCCGGGGCGGAGGGGGGGTGGGCAGGAGCGGGCTAACATATCGGGCCGCCCCTGATAAACGGAGAGGGCTCGAAGGCACCACAGAAAAAAGGGCTATCGCCGGGACCTGCTGGAGCCGCAGAGCTCTGCCCAGAGACCGCTAGACATGCCCCCACCCGCGACAGAGCGCTCCCCGGCGCGACCGTAGAGGACGAGAGTAGAACCCTCCGAGCCCGCGAGGCGAGCCCTTAGTGTCCGCTTCGCATCCGTTGGCCAGAGCCGGCTGTCGGGGCGGGGCGTGCGCACAGGCCTTGGAGACTATTGGCCAGCGCAGTGTGAGGGCGGGGTGGGGCGCTCGGGAAGGCGGTGGCCGGTCAGGGTCGGAGCGCGGCGCGAGGTCGTTAGTCGCAGGCTGACCGTCACCGCCCCAGCCCGCCGCTCGACGGCTCTGCCCGGCCTCGCCGCAGCGCGCAGGGCCTCCCCGCCGCTGCCAGCGAGGCTCCTGCCGCCAGGCTGCCTGAGGCTTCTTCAGCGCCTGAGGCACAGGCCGCCCTCTGCCTGTCACCGTCCCGTCTGCGCCCGGGCCAGAACACGGGCCTGCGCCGCGTCCCGGCTGGCGGGGAGGGTGACTGAGGCGCAGCAGCGTCCGCGGCTGGCCTGCCTACGGGCCTCTGAGGCCTCCGGCAGCAGCAGCAGCGCATGAGGGGGCCTGGTGTGGCGGCCCCCTGGAGATAGCCCCGGCTGTCACACCGCTCATCTCTGCAGCCCGGTGGTCTCTCCCTGGCTTTGCCCTCCTTTTCCCAGGCAGCCTTCTGAAGCCTTGAGGGGGCTGCCTTCCAGCCCAGCCCTTAGGGACAGTGGTCAGAAGGTGTAAGGGAGAAGAAGTCCCAGGTCTTCAGTGGGCCCTTCTTAGGGCCATCCTTGGGCTAATTCTTAGCTTCAGAAACTGAAGCTGATAGGCAAATAAAGATCCAAGTGCTTCATGGGGTAAAGACTTGGGGCATGAAAACACAGGAACTACAAAACACTAAGAAGTACTGCAGAAAGTGGCAAGTTTTCCTGTTCAAATTATTTATTTTAAAATACAAAATAGTAGGAATCAGCACTGCTAATGTATCTCTGTAGTGTTTCACGTGCAAACAAAGCCAAAAAGCTTTATTAAAACAGTTGTTCGCTACAAGACTTCTAAAATTATTTTTTTAGAGTCAACAGATCAGATCCTTCTGCAAATCCATCATCAGGGTTATCTGAGTAACGGGAATGCAGGCAGGACCACTCAGGATGTAGCTAAAGACCCAGCTTTAACTGTTGGTTTATAATTGCTGGTGATGGCGTGCAGGAAGGAAAGCACTCAAGATTAGTTTCTCAGTCTGACAATTAGAAAAACAATTAGAAAAATAACAGTATTTGCGAACAAAACCTTCTGATCCCCTAGTAATGATGAGATTAATTTTTATCCAGGCTGCTATCACACACAGAAATGGGTGCAGCCCTGACAAGATCTACAACACAATAAAAAAAGAACCAAGAAGACACTCAAATTGTATTTAATCAGATAGTGGCACATTGAAGATACTTGCTGCAAAGACTAGTCTAGAAGAAATGCTAGTTACTCGAAGAACTAAATCTTGCACAGTCACTTCATTACTAGACGCTGCTAAAATCAAAGCCAGCTTTGTTTTGTCTACGTTACGATTGCTTTTATACTGCATTTTTGCCTCCCGTTTGCCAAAGATAAGCCTAGTGACAAACAGCAGCAATTCCCTTTCCTATGAGATTTGGAAAGCTTTAGATTTAAAAGAAGAAAAAAAAAATCACTCAAACTTCATGTGTTTTTGGAGAGAACATTATGTTTTCACCTAGATTTAAAATGGGCAGAGCACGTATTTCCATGGAAGAGTGGTACCTTAGTGACTCTGCCGTGTCAGCACTGGGACTCTCAAAGGATGAGTAGCTCAGCTTGGTCCTGTGGATAGCACGTGTGTTACGAGTCTTTCAGGAGGGACAGAACTAACTAGGATTTTGATTTCCTGTATACAGGACTGCATTGCAACTCAGATGGTTGTGTGAAGGGGTCAGGCAGTCTGTGGGAAGCAAGAGGAACACACGCCTTTCCACCTTCTGTGCAAAACAAATTGGAAATCAGGTAAACTGCTTTAATGTTTTTCAGTTCCTACCAGTAGAGGCTTGGTTTGCTGAGGCATCTAACTAATGAGAGGTAGTTCTTTGTGTGCAAATGTGGTAATAGCAAAAATTCCCAAATAATTTTATACCCTGCTTAGCCACAGAACATGTTCAGTGCTGCATTGATCAACCTGCTTGTAACGACAGCCACTATCTCCATTATCAAACAAGCAATCCCCATTATATTCTACTTCCTTGGCAGATTTTTTTTTTCTTTTTTACCTCTGTTTACTGTTTGAGAAAGATGCTCACTGCCAGTTGAAGGATTATTGTGGCAGTTTTGTCCTGTGGAAAACCTAAATTTCATATAGCAGTCTGACAAGCAGTCATGGCTACTCTAACCAGTGAGAACTGAATTTGGGGCAGCAACACATACATGTGATCCTACTGCCAATCTCCTAAATTAAGTAGTTCCCTGTGGAGTTGGGATCCGTGTGGAATGAGAATTCAGTTTTCTGTTCCTTCTTTGTTTTGTGGATACTGAAGTGGTTTCACAATTTTAAAAAGAACTAACTCCACAAATCCTTCTGATTTGTTCATATGTAAGCCAGAATACCAGTGACCAAGGAGCCTGTGAAAGCAAACACTGATGTTAGAGGCTTTAAACAAAGTGACCCAGTAAATAAACTCATGCGATTAAACTGTCTCCTCTTTAAAATCATATTCTTAAACTCAATCTCATAGTGTCTTTCATACAGAAGTTGTAGACTTGAATGTGGTTGGGGCTGCCCAGTCCTTCACAATGCACCTACAACTTTTTTTCAGGTTGGCAACCTATAAATATTTGACCTGAATTGTTTCATACTTGGAGGCTTCTTCAGAATCACAGAATGTTAGGGGTTGGAAGGATTGAAGGTCATCTAGTTCAACCCCCTGGCAGAGCAGGATCACCCAGACTAAATCATACAGGAACGCATCCAGGCAGGTCTGAATGTCTCTAGATAAGGAGACTCCACAGCCTCTCTGGGCAGCCTGTCCCAAGACTCCCATCACTCTCACAGTGGAAAAGCTTTTCGTTATGTTTACATGGAACCTCCTGTGCTCCAGCTTGTACCCACTGCCCCTTATCCTATCTCTGGCCATCACTGTGAAGAGCCTGGCTCCATCCTCCTGACTCTCGCCCTTTACATATTTATAGACATTGATCAGGTCACCCCCTCAGTCTCCTCCAGGTCAGAGAGGCCCAAGTCCATCAGCCTGTCCTCAGAAGGAAGATGTTCCACTCCATCATCTTGGTGACGCAGCGCTGGGTTCTTTCTAGGAGTTGTATGTCCTTGAGCTGAGGCCCCCAGAACTGGACACAGTATTTCAGGTGTGGCCTCACCAGGGCAGAGCAGAGGGAGAGAAGGACCTCTCTTGCCCTACCAACCACCCCCCTTCTAATACACCCCAGGATGCCATCAGTCTTCTTGGACACAAGGGCACATTGCTGTCTCATGGTCATCCCTCAGGTCCCTCTCACCTACGCTGCTCTCCAACAGGCTATTCTCCAACATACACTATTCTGGCTGAATGCTTTAAAAAAAGTTATGGATTTACTTGTTCTAAAACCTTAATCAGAAAATTACAGAGTTCCCTTTGCATAGAATTTATAACCTGCACCTGTTTAGTTGAGATGTGCTTTGTTCTGTTCTGCTTTGTTAGAGCAATAGATTGGTATTTGGCAAAAGGCTGCCTTGTACCTAGGAAATAACCTGTTCCCACTCTTCTGAAACACTAGATGATCTTGCAGGTCTTTTCCAACCTTAATGATTCTGTGATTCCCAAAGTTATCACCCTTTGGGAAATCTAGGTTGGTGCATTCTCCGTGGAAATTGTGAGTAGTTAAACTCACAAAGACCCCGTTGATCCTGAATGTGCTCTGGCTCGGGGGACTGAGCAGAACTTTCCTGTAACTACTGTTACCAGTGGCTGCTACCTGCTGTTGTGGTCAGTTAAATTGGAGAAGGGAGGCTTTTGCCTTCACTCACAGTGCTTGGTCTGGTAAGTTAAGAAGTGTCAAGACCTTGAAGCCAGCTGGCAGTGCCTAGGTGTAGCCACACTGTTAAATTCTTAGTTAAAAAAACCCAAACAACCCAAAACCCCCCTGGAGAGCTAATTTGTTATTTGGAATCGTCCCTTGACCATAATGACAGTGCAGATGACCAAATTCCACTTCCCAGGCTCCAACTGGAGCACCTTGTGTACTGTGTTCAGTTTTGGGCCCCTCACTATAAGAAGGACATTGAGGCACTGGAGTGTGTCCAGAGGAGGGCAGCCAGGCTGGTGAAGGGGCTGGAGAGCAAACAGAGAGCAGCTGAGGGAACTGGGGGTGTTCAGTCTGGAGAAGAGGAGGCTGAGGGGAGACCTTATCACTGCCTACAATTACCTGAAAGGAGGGTGTAGAGAGACAGGTGTTGGTCTCTTCACCCAAGCAACAGGGGATAAGACAAAGGGAAATGGCTTCAAGCTGCATCAGGGAAGAAGCTTCAGATTAGACAGTAGGAAAAAATTCCCCACCAAAAGGGTTACAGGGCACTGGAACAGGCTGCCCAGGGAGGGGGTGGAGTTACTGACCCTGGATGTATTTAAAAGACAGGTAGATGAGGTGCTCATGGATATGGTTTAGTAGAGGAAAAATATGGTTGGACTTGATGAGCTCAAAGGTCTTTTCCAACCTAGTGATTCTGTGTAACTGCTGCTTGGCTCAACTGCACATATATAATGGCCCAGCAGCATGCAGGAAGAAGCCAGCAGCCTGAATACAAGATAGACAAAAGTAAGACCTGGGATGGAGCAGTAATTAAGCAATTCTGGGATCAGGAGAGAAGGAAGCATGAAAGTACAATGGGTGAAAAGGGAATCTGGGGCTGGGAGTAAGAAGGGAACAACAGAGAGTTTGGGGAAGCAAGGAAGGGAGCCTTTTTATTATAAATAAGTATCAAAAAGCCCAAGGAGGATCACCAGCAATTAAGTAGGAGAGCATTTTCCAAATTAAAGAAGTGGAAGAGGCAATGTGGGGGAAGTGACACTGTATGCTTTTATGTCATCCACTATATTCAGCTATGTCAACTGCGATGAAATCAATAGAGACACAGTTTAGAGAAAATGTTGAGGCAGAAGGAACACTACATTTTAGTGTCTCATTGTTCAACTGTCTTGTGAAGAGAGTTAAAAGTCACTCACCATTCTCATCCAGGTCGGTAAGAAGCCTTTGTATAGAGACATAAACCCTTCACCCTGTACAGTTTGAATCAGGCAGTCCATGGAAGACTTATACAGCAGACCTCTAGCAGTGTGCAAGGAGAACAAACAGTGTTAGGATTATAAATACACAATTTAAAAAATCCCCACGCCTCCTGGAGAAATAATCTATATCTGATAAATTTGTAGAAGTGAGAGCTCTTTTGTAAGCTCACCAGAGTCTAACCAGAACCGACTGGAGTAACTGGGTGTGTTGGCTATCACAACATCCCCTCCCCCAGACATTTACTAAATCAGTAAAATGATCACCAAAAAGACAAAGAGCAAATTAGAAACTTAGTGCTTTGTTCCCAGTGAAATCAGTGAGACTCAGGGTTTCAATTTTCTACTGAAAAGTCAGTCTCCAGAGTGTCCCTACCTTCCCTGCTTATCTCTTGGCTGGTTCATTATCCGGGTTTTGACCACGTCAGCAGGAGTTCCCAGAACAGCAGCCACCAGGCCAGAGCAGCAACTGTCAACAGCAGCAGATACTGAGACAGGAAACTAGTATTTGTCACAGCAACCTAAGTGTTATCAATCCAGTTCGAGCATAATTAATATATTAAAAGCTATAATAAAATCATGAGTAATGCCTCGTAAAGTAGCATAAACTTGATCTGGGAGGGGGTTTGCTAGTATTGCCTCTGCTCACATGTCCTCCCAGCACCAGCTGCCTTCAGCTCCATGTACAGTCCTGAGGCAGGGATAAAGGACACACAATAGGCAATTTGTGATATTGCTTTTCTTCATAATGTAAGGGAGTAATAAAAGGTTCTGTGGGGCTTCTACTGCTCATTCTTACTGTCTGCTAAAATTAAAACTAGCAAATCTAGTAAAGAGATATTTCCTGCACTCTCCGAGGTGAGAGCTGAGGTGTTTAAATACATCATGGCACTTCTAGTGAAGAGAGTTTTGTAACAATGGTTGCACCATGTCTTTTGTGTCCTTTGTTCAATAACATCCTCTCAGGAAAAAACCCCAACAAACTATACAGTTGCATTTTATCAACAGCATCACGACCAAAGACTCAAGGCTTCTGCTGGCACAGAGAGATCATGCACATCAAGGCAGTGAGGCTGGAGATGCTCTAAGGCAGAGAAAGGGTAATCAGGGAATACGGCACCTGGCAATACTGTGAGTCACACTGTTGTCCTCAAGTGGTGTGTTCAGAAGCAGAAAGTGTTTCACTGAGTCATAGGTGGTCAGATCTGTGAAGAGGATAATAAGAAAAACAAGTACTGTCAGGAGTAACAGTGTCTGTGCTGTTCCCTGAATCACAGAACCCCAGAATGGTCGGGGTTGGAAGGGGTGTCTAGAGATCATCCAGTCCAACCCCCTGCCAGAGGAGGATCACCTACAGCAGGTTGCACAGGACAGCATCCAGGTGGGTTTGAATGTCTCCAGAGAAGGAGACTCCACAGCATCTCTGGACAGCCTGTCCCAGTGCTCTGCCACCCTCATAGTAGAGAAGTTCCTCTTCATGTTTAGTTGGTACTTCCTATATTCATGTTTATGCCCATTGCCTCTTGTCATTATTCATTACTGACTGACATAGGAGAGAGGCTTGGAAGAACCTAAATTTCCAGTGCTAGCATGGCATGCTTTCCTAAAGTTTTCATTGGATCCTGGCTGCCTTCATTGGCTCTGCTCTGCTCACCTTGCTTGAGCACCAGGGAGCTGGCTTGAGGTTGCTGAGGGCCCCGCTCTGCTGGTCCCCTCAGATCCCAGCTTACCATCCCTAAGGCTCAAGAACAAACTATTATTTTTAAGCAACTTGTTTTCCACAGGAACAAAATGCTCACAGCAGAAATCACTGGCAGTGTGCTTCAAACAAGTCCCCCATGTAGATAACCAAGAAACCAGGAGAGTAGCGGACCTCTCCTTTCTTAAAGCTCAGATGAGGCTTTAAGCACAGCAGACCAAGTTATCAGATTTACCTCCCATATTCACCAGGGCAGCTCTCTGGACATTTGGCACCCATCCAGCCCAAAGCCCCCGTATTCCTCCTTCTGAAAGGATCTTCATAAATGCATGGTGCACCCCTCGAAACCTGAAAATGATACACAACCAATAAGGAGAGAGACCAGCTATGGGGCAGTCTTTGCACATTCTATTGCTTCACTGCACCAAGCTCTCACACAGGAAAGGCAGTTTGTACCTGCAAGGATCTGGCCCTCCAGATACATTTTTCAATCCATTTTTTGATCCATTTTTTTACCTGCATGTCACTATATTTTAACAAACGTACCGGTTTCCCTGCTAAGTAGCAATTGGGTCACTAATAGCAGGCAATGCTGTGATCCCACTGCTGGGTTGCAATGATAAATGTACAAGACACCAAAAGATGCTGGGCATTTTGGATGCAAAGAGCAGCATGTATCTGCAGGAGGGTTTCAAGCCCTACTGTCTGCAGGTGACCCAGCCCTTCTCTGTGCCTGTGCATCTTACACAAGCCATTTCCCCATCCTTAATTCCACCTTCCCTTCTTCAGAAGGCACTCTTCCCTCCTCCCTGCAGAGCACTGGCATGGGTATGCTGCACAGGTAGGATAGGCAAGGGTTTGTGGTCTCTGGGACCAATACCTCAGAATAAGGAAGGTGAGAATAAATGGGCTAAGGAGGAAGTCTCAGATCTCCCAGAGCCATCGTGTGCCTCCCAGGCACAGCTCTTACCCAAAAGGGCTCTGAGCAGCTGGGGAGAGTGGGTGGCAGAAAACAGAGAACTACACCCCCAACCAACAAGTAATCATTAAGAGGAAAAGAGTAGCAGCTTCGAGAGGAACTAACCGCAACGGCTTTCCTTCCAGCTTCCTTTTTCCTTCCATCTGCATTTGCACCTTCACCAGATCAGTCGGGCTGGCGAAAAACTGTCCGATGGCACCTGCAGACATGCCTCCAACTACAGCTTTCCTGCCAAACAGGCAAAGAAAGCATGCTGCAGAAAACACTGCAGGTCTTCGCAAATCACTGTGCTCCAGCTGAAGAGTGCAGCAGCACAACTCAAGTGAAACAAGTGTAAAGGGTCATTAAGTTAAGGTGGTAATTGTGGCAAGTAGTTAAGGTAATTGGTAATATTTCTGTCCATTTTAAGAAAGAGTTAAAACTCATCTGGAAAGTAAACCAAGCTGTTAAACATCACCAAGGTGTTCTGCTTCCTCTGCAGGTTACATCGTGCTCCTTGCTTATGGTTTGAAGACAGGATGGCAAAGTACACAGGTAAGGGATGACACTCCATGTATTATAACAGCTGAATGCCAATCTGAAACTCTAAGCTGATCGATGATGTATAAAACTTTTCTTTATCTCCCATTTCTACTACGTGAGTTATGTTCATTTTCTGGTTCTACTCATTTCAATAGAACCAAAATTCAGTGTTATCCCTCGTTCCCCTTTCCTGCAACATCAGGCCTGACAAGTACATGATCTGTATTAGATCTTATAAATCTAAGTAACGATCTGTATTAGATTTTATAAATCCCATCTCAGAACCAGTTACGTTTTGGATCCAAGATTTGCTTTTGGAGTAAAATACTTGATTGGATATGATGCTTTATATGATTATAAAAGTACATGTTTTAACAATAAGGATTTCACTATTAGAAGTTCCCAATTTTTGCAGAACTTCTAGAAAAATATGTTTTATTCCCCACAGGCAGAGTCAGTTCTGTGGATATACACTGCTAATGTCAAAAAAGGGACCGAGTGAGATTCAACTTGCAAAACAAAGACTTTGGGTTTGCATTTATAGGGTTCAATTGTCTCCTTGGGATGGATGCACAGATATAACTTAGGTTTTCATACACACAGGACCAAACTAGTGTCTTTTCCTTCACAATCTGTCTCTTCAGTAACTGGGAAATTTCCATCTCTTGGGCTAAAATACTCCACCAGAATGAGCAAACTTGCCTATTCTCTTAGTAATCCAATTGCATAATAATTTCTTGCCCGGGGAGCATGGCAAGCAACAAAACAAGTGTTGCCATAGCGCTGCTGTACAACAGGGGGAATGGTTTAAAGCTAAAGGAGGGAAGGTTTAGATTGGATATTAGGGGGAAGTTTTTTACAGAAAGAGTGGTGAGGTGCTGGAACAGGCTGCCCAGAGAGGTGGTGGATGCCCCATCCCTGGAAGTGTTCAAGGCCAGGTTGGATGGGGCCCTGGGCAACCTTGTGTAGCTCCAGGCCTGAGGTTGGTGGCCCTGCCTGTGGCAGGAGGGCTGGAGCTTTATGATCCTTGGGGTCCCTTCCAACCCTTGCCATTCTATGATTCTATGAACATGTAGCAGCTGGAAGTCTGTAGTGTACCACCCCTCACTTCTTTTCTGCAAAGCTCCAGAGGGTATTTGACACATCTATTGTGCCGTTGGAAAAGTGTCCTCACCCCTCGCAGAGCTCATATTGCTCTCAGGTGACCTCAAGAGTGGAACAGGGCTGGTGTTGGGTTTATGCTGCTGCTCCTAGCACAGCCCTCAGGCAGAGCTGTATGGTCAGCCACAAAGTGCCTGTGCTTCCCAACATCCTCCCACCCGTGCAGAAATGAGAGAGCTGCTGCTACATCACAGAAGTTATGTCATGGTAAAGCTGCCCTGCCTCCATTCTCCTCCCAGCTAGTTCCTGCCAGCCAAAGACAGTTGTGCCCATTGGTGTGGTTTATCATGTTTCTCCAACTATTTAGCAGAGTATCTGTATTGGAGTAATCATAGTCCCAGTTAAACCTCTGGGAAACTTAATTCAGTATTATTAGCCCTGTTCTCAGCTGCATAAAAAGATACTGCTCTGAAACTAAAACTAGTGCTTAAACCCCTACTTTGTATTTACCCTGTTTAGGACAGGCAAGCCATGAGGAAAAGACAGCTTTAACAGCTGCAGGACTTCTACAGTCAGGACAATCCCCAAACAGGCAAGAGCATAAATACTCAGTGTTACCAGAAAGGAAAACTTTCATCCTCAGCCCTGCCGAGCACAGAGTCACGGAGATGTTCGTATGCAACCATCCGAACGCCAGAGTACACTGTGGAGAACAAAAGCAGGAGACAGTTCTTGGGTCTGCAATTAATGGAGGCCAGGCTGTGATAGAAAGGTCGGGAGATTGGTTGTAAAGCACTCCAGAGCTCACCTGGGAGAGCTGGTTACTGCTCTCATGTTTGTGACCAAACTGAGGAAAGCATGGGGCTGCCTGGTAGCAACCCCAGAGCCAGAACTTTTCAGCATCAAAGAATCTCACTGGCTGAATCATACCTCTGCCAGGAGGCAGCACGGCTTACTCCCGTGTGCTCAGATGTGACCACATTGCTTCCCTCTCAGCTGGTGCCAAGCACAAAACCTCCCACAAGTGCTTTTGAGGTTTGTTGCTGTCATGGCATTTCCAGGTAAAACACAGAGAGCTGTTACATGTAGCCCAAGAGCTAGTGGCATTTCTTCATCCTACCACTTGCAGCCTTGTCTTTTTTTTTTTTTCCAGCCTATCCCCACTTCCCTCAAATAAAAGATATTTATTGCTGTAAGGACTCTGCCTACTTGTGCTGAAGACCTTCCTGCAAAGATGACAGGGAAAATATATTTCATTTTCCCAGAGGCCGAAATAAAGCTGTGAATGGGCAAGAGGGGGAAGTGATGGGACTGAGCCAGAATATCCCATAGATTTCGAAGTGGGACTGCGGAGTAGACTGAAGAAGTCCTCTCAGACATATCTGAAGTACAAGAAGGTACGTCATGCTCACTCCCAAAGGCTGTTGGCCACTGAAGGCCAGACCAGACTTGTCCCATCCCAAGCAGATAATCACCTATGTGTCGGTAGACAGCTGGCGTGGCTCCCTGCCAGAGCTTTCGTAAGCCCTCCTCTTGCACGATGCCAGCTGCGGTGCGCACCATGCCACGGTAAGGGACCGCCTGGCTGGTGGCAGCTCCATTGCGATGAACAGCAGTTTCACCTTGGACCTGCAGTCGAGTTTTTGTGAGATCCAGGGGAAATGTCACTGGAGAAAAAGAGCATGGAACAAACATGACTACAGCAGCAGCTGCGAGGAGACCTACCACACTGGTAACATCTACACCACAAAGCCCCCTGCCAGGTGGCCAAGGGGATTACGCAGGCACTGGCTGGGACTGTACCCAACAGAGGTGCAGGCAATTCATGGAGAACAAGAGATTCACGTCCAGATCTGCTAAAAGTAGCCCTGGCAACGTTTAACCAAAACACATATTCACAGATTTGTAGGGGTTGGAAGGGATCTCTGGAGATCATCTGGTCCAACCTCCTTGCTAGAGCAGGATCACCCAGAGCAGGTTGCACAGGACGGTGTCCAGGTGGCTTTTCAGTCTCTCCAGAGAAGGAAACTCCACAACCTCTCTGGGCAAATACCAAACCTTTCTCTCTTATTTCTTTCTGCAGATTTATTATGCATGATGTGTACTTTCTGAGAGGCTCTGGATTAAAAACCCTGCTCCAGTTACTCCCCAAATTTGAGATGAGTCAAATCTCTTCTCAAGCATGTGGCCTTTCTAATTCCACCCACCATAACCTGTGTGGCAACACACATTACAGTCAGGAACAGCCCCACAGTGGCCATCACGATGCAGACATCCATGCAGGGGAGCATCTGTCCTACAAACTGCTCTAGAACATGCTGCTTTTCTGATGCAGACACAAAAATTATGTCTAGCCTGTTATTTCCCTCACTGAAATAACTGGTGGCCAAGGAAGGCGCTCCACCTCCATCTCAACGTTCCAGGACTGCTCCTGAAACAGTGAAGGTAAGTATTTACTGCCCTTAATTTTAGTTCCATCTTAGTGGGAGAGGGGCATTCCCAGCCTGTCTCAGGCAGCGAGTCCCCAGGAGCAGGGATTGTCTCTAGTTCAATACCTCCACCACACACCATGTGACAGGGTCCTTCCCAAGGAGGATTGGGAGGTGCAGGGGAGTGCAGTCACCTCTCAAAACTTCAGTGGATTGACAGTCTATTTGTGTGTGTTTGATATTGTTGATTAAAGATCAGCGAAGATTGAGAAGTTAAACATTGTTAGAGCAATAGATTGGGCTGTAAGAGCTCATAGAAATTACATATAGTATGATGAGAAATATTCCAAGGAAGTTACTGATCACAAAGCAGCGCTACACAGATGCCTGAGTCCTCCTTTCCCACATTTCAGCAGACAGTTTACTGCACTCCATCCTTACAGACACCTCCACTGGAACCAGAAACGTAAGATTTGATTTTTCATTGATTAACCTGTATTAAGTACAAAGAGCAAATTCCTGAGGAAGTCAGGCCCTTGCTCCTAACTCAGGCCACAGACCTTCCCGCCTCTTTAGCTTTCTTCCAGGCACCCAGCAAGCACAAAGCTTAAATCCCTCTCGGAAGCAGAGATTTTGACCTGTACAAACCCCTCCCTCCAGCCACGGTCAGGTGGCATAAAACACTTGCAAGGCTTAAATCAGTCACAATGAGCCAAGTGGAACAGATTTGCTGGAGCAAACCCGAGGAATGAGGTAGCCAGGGGCTGAAGTTTCCCCTTTCCAACCCCCCCCCCCCCGTCCTCCCCAAGTAAATTTTGACCCCCTTCCCTCTCGGAAAACCACGGTGATTTGTACCTAGTTCTGCCACAGCCGCTGCACAGGCTGACAGAGCGAATTTGCTGGCTCGGGGCCATCTCTCTGGCAGAGGCAAGCTCTTCTCTTCTTCAGCAGGTGACATCTAGTGTCTAACATGAAACCAGCCACCCTGCGAGGCTCTGGAGCAAAAGCAGACCCTAGCTCAGCTCCGTTCTGGGTCTTTTAGGAGACAGATAGCTGAAGGTCATGTTTCTCCAGCGCCAGCACCAGGAACCGCAGTAGCCCAAGTACCTCCTGCAGAGCTGCAAGGTCCTTGTGCAGTGACACAAGAGACTCCTGCGCAACAGGCTCCTGGGAAATGTAGTCTGACACCGATGCTGCCCTCTGCCACCAAACCGGCAGTGCAGGTACTGTCACACGCACAATTTCCCCCATTATCTGCATGAAAAATAATCATTAACGAGACCTCAGGATTACGAGGCCATGTGTGGGGTCTGTTTGCTTTATGGGGTGTTGTTGTTGACAGCTGTGCCTCAGCAGCTCCAAACTGCATCCCCCCTGTCAAACAGCAGCACAGGTATCTGAAGGGGATGAATTGATCTGGGTCTGGTGTAACAAAACATAAACCACATGCTGAAGCTGGAGTACGAGAGCACTTCATGTCTCGTGGGGATTAGGCACAGAGCAGAGCAGCTTGAGCAAGGGGCACGCAGACCTGGGGAGACACAAACCAGCCTCTGCCCAGGGCCCCATATGTAACAAGTTTAACAACTCTTAATTGTGTAGCAGTTCTAACTTCTCTTAAATTAATGTAAGTGTGTTTAGGTTCTCATCATGAAAAAAAAAGGGTAAGCCACGTGCTGTTAGAGAGAAGCTTTTCATTTATCATCACAGCTCAGCTGAATCGCTGGGTTAATCATTAGCCATTAATCACTAATCCTCATGCTGAGGATTTGAGGATTTTTTAGGTCACAGAAACTTATCCCAGAACATATCCCCTCACCCCATCTGACTGCCTAACATTTTGATGTGCTGCCCTTGTCACAATGATTTAGACAAATGAAGAAAGTGTTGCAGGTGAAATATTCAGCTGGAGGGAGATAAAATTTATCTTGTTGGTCACTGATAATTGGTATTAAGTTGGATCCTTCTTTGGATTAGAATTCATGCAAGGATAAATGACTGGCAAACCCCTGATTAAAATGGGAAGAAGGAGTATTGCAATTTAATGCAGCCGTGCCTGGCTGCGCTGAGGGTATGAGTGGTTCAGAGCCTTGTTCTAGACAATTCCACAATCTGCTGCTGGCACTTCTGTGCCTCCCTCCACATCTCTTCTCCAGGCTGGGGTCAGCTTGTGCCACTGTGTATCAGCCTGTATATCATAGATTCATAATCACATTGGACAGATCATCTAGTACCACCCTCTGCTCAGAGCAGGGATAGCTTCAGAGCTACATCAGGTTGCCTGGGGTCTTGTTTGGTCACCTTCCAAAACCCTCCAAGGATGGGGATTTAACAACCACAGCCCACTCGGATGCCTAACCAATTTGTGAGCATTTTCCCCTTGTGTTCAGTCAGAATTTCCCATGTTGTATCTTATCCCTGTTGCCCCTCATCCCTCAGATGTACACCTCTGTGGGCAGTCTCTGTATAACCCTGCTTTAGGGAGTGGGAAACATGAACCACATGCCTCCTTAAAATAAACCCCATAACATTGCAACATCCTGTGGAGAGAGCAGCTTTCTGTGGTCATTTTCACACTGGGGAAATAAGTTCTTTTTTTAAACCAGACTGATTTGAGGATGGCAGTGAGCAAAAATTTTCTCTTCCCACAGGATATTTGAAATAAGCCTGACCTGGAGACAGACACTTGCATGGATATCTCTGTGGTTCTTGGACCAGTGAAGGGCCAGTGCTTGTGGAGGTCTGTCAACAGCAAGAGGGTATTTATCCCCAGATCCTGAGGAAGATGGCTCCAGCAGAGAGGACCCTTCCTATTTATTTATTTCAGTTTTCAGAGGGGGGGATCACCTTCCTAGTTCTTCTGGCAACACTTTTCCTAATGCAGCCCAGGAAATCTGTTGAATCCAAAGGCACATTTCTGACTCAGGTTCAACATGGTGCTCACCAGGACACCACATCTGCAAAGCTGCTGTCTGCCCAGGTGAGCCCCAGCCTGGGCTGGTACCTGGGGCCATTCCTCCCCAGGGGCAGGGCTTGGCATTTCCCTCTGCTGAACTTCACGAGGTCCCTGTTAGCTCATTTCCCCAGCCTATTGAGGTTCCTCTAAATGGCAGCCCACTCATCTGGTCTATCCACCCATTCTCAGTTTGTGTTGTCTTCAGACTTACTGAGGAGGTTTGAGTTTAGGCTGTGAGAGGTTTTTTTATTCTTAATGAATTCTGTACATAATTTTGGTGTGTCACTTTCACAGAGGAACCAATCTGACCTCCCTGAAATCTTGTCTTCAGACATTGCAGCAATATTACAGGGGCCACCAGAGTTGTCAGTTCAACCTCTGAAGCTTTTCTCTGCTCCTCAGACACTGAATGCACATTTAGCCTTTAATGAGATGATCTCAGGTGAGAAATGCATATATTAAAAATTCTATATCTACATATATTAATATAAATAGCAAACATTAATGCAATCAACACACATAATATATTAATATAATTAATATGCAATATACTAATATACATATATTTATATATAAATATATATATATATATAAAGCACCTATCATATTGATAAATTTTTTGGAACCACTCTGATGGCAGAGGTAAGAACAGGACTCAGTCTTTCAGTACCTCAGTGCTGCTTCTTCCAACCTTACTGCTTCAGGTGATGCCTGCAAGAGTTTCTTGCCACCTGCCCTGCTGAAAGCTCAGTGTCTGTAGATCACAGCCTCTCTACTTTGTAACTCTGATCTTACCAAAGGAATATATTTTTTAACTGAAGAAAGTCAGGTGCTGCTTTGCCACAGCATCCCTGGCTGTGTCCCTGGCTGTGTCCCTGGCTGCTTGGGTAGCCCTCCAGCACCAGTTTCAAAGTTCAAGGATTTATCACAGCGACACCTAAGTTTTGCAAGCGATGGAATTGGTCCTGGTCCAAGAGCAGAGGAGAATTGGCTCTGCCTCTTCCAAAACAGGGGCTTGTCCTCTGGGCAGCTTGGTGCTTGGACATCTTGTCTCCATGGCAGTGGTCAGCTGGCAAGACTGCTGAAAGAGGCTCTGTTCATTGTTTCGGGTGATCCTGGCCAGCACGACTGTGCTGGGTGCTGCGTCAGGCGGAGCAGCTGCTGCCGCAGCAGCGAAGAGGCAAAATGGCTCTTGCTCTCCTCTTGGCAGCCATCCTGGGACTTCTTATTGTCAAGGCTGTTTTATTTCAGCTGAGAAACCCGAGCTCCCCTCCTTGCATCAGGAGCTGGATCCCTTGGTTTGGAGCTGCGTTTCAGTTCGGGAAAGCTCCTCTGGAGTTTATAGAGCAAGCTAGAAGCAAGGTAACGGCTGTGGCAGCATGCCTGCTCGTGGGTGCGTGCTCAGGGTGCCTGCCTGCAAGGGGAAAGGCAAGGCTAAACTTCTGCATAACTTGGCTCCTTTCCTATTATGTTTTACAGCATTTGTAATGTTGCTAAGTTGTGGATCCGATCCAGGCATGATCTCTTCACTGTGATCATCCTGTTTGGACCCAGCACCTATGCTGTTTTGCTTTTGCAGTCTGGCTACGTGTTGATCTTGGTTTCAGACAATGTGGAAAGCCCTGTGCTGGGCACTAGGACCAGGAAGCTATTTGCATGCCTGAAGTTAGGTGAGATTTCTGAGAACAAAGCAAGCTTTTTCCATCCTAAAAAGTTTACCAAGGACGGGTGTGAAGATTTACCCCCTGGACATGCCTTTCTTTCTCTGTGTCTGTCTGATAGAGAGAGCCTAAATGATTAATTGAGATTAGATGCTTAGTTTCCAGGTAGCTAATACTGACATAAACCCCATCTCCCCATTTTCATTCCGTGAAGATACCACCTGCTACTGACGCAATACAGTCAGCTTCACATGTTCAATACTGAAGGATCTCACAGCCCACTCCTTGCACAAACTACCTAAAAATGAAACTACCCCAACACCCTGAAATTTCAAACAAAATGCTAACAAATACTGGGTTTTTCAGATTTTCTTTCTCATTTTGAACTATTAGATTTCATATTGGCAAGTACTCCTTTGCAGCCATGGTTCTTAAACTCGGGGTGTTAAATGGAAGCAGGGGTTCAGGTATAATCAGCTGATGCATGAGGTGTAGGAACATCAGGAGCTGTCAGTCTTGTCTTAAAGCATGTTGGGTGCACCATAGAGTAAGGTCATGTGCATGATCTGGAGATCCTTGGCTGCTTTGAGCTTAACAGGCAGGTTTTAACCTTGCTCTGTCTGTCCTGTATCGCTCACCTGTGCACACCGTGATTTGTTTATTCATCTTAAGGTGGAAACGCAGGATTGGAAGGAAACTCATTCCAGTCCATTCTCCTGCTGCTTCAGAAACTAGTCCTTTAAATGAACTGATCAAGTCTCACTTAAACCCAACAAGCTTAGCATTTCTTTGACTCTTGTGATCCAAGGCTGTGAGACAACCTCCTTGTATTGAAAACATCATTGCTACATCCTGGTGGCAGCCAGATTTCAGCAGCCTGCCAAACTGCCCTTTCCTGTGCCATCCTGGGAACAGATGTTTCACCATGACTGAAGCTTCCATTGAAGCTTCCATTGGTTGCTTTCTTTTCCAGGAAGCCTTTAGTAAAACCTCTTAGATTAAATTTTAAACTGAACCTCACAGAAGACCCCTTTTGGGAGGTTCATTCACAGGTTGAATGAGAAAAACTTCTACATACCAAAGAATGTACTGAAGTACAAATGCAAACTTAGAGGTTCTGGGTCTGTTCATTCCAACATTCATTCGCCTTTAGGCTACTTTTGGTGTTATGGCAGCTGCCATCCTATCTAAACATGCCAGAAAAACCTGAAGGACTTTATAAATCCCAGTTTTTGGGGGGACAGAAACTAGAACAAGAAGCATTTTAAGTGGGAGAAAACTCAAAATAAGGCAAAGTGGAATGAGGAAGCTTTTTCGTCTATTTCCCCTTTACCCTGTGTTTGCAGATAGGACTTTTCATGGAATCACAGAATCCCAGACTAGTTTGGGTTGTTCCACCTTCCACTAGCCCATGGTGCCCAAAGCCCCATCCAACCTGGCCTTGAACCCTGACAGGGATCCAAGGGGATCTGGGCAGCCTGTGCCAGGGCCTCACCACCCTCACAGGGAAGAATATCTCCCTAACATCTAACTTAAACCTACCCTGTTTCAGTTTGAAGCCAATCCCTCTTGTCCTATCTTTCCCTTTGACTTTTTTCTTAGTCCAGCAATTCCACATCATTCTGAGCTGCGATCCTTTCTGGGGCCAAAAGAGACCTTGCCATCCATCATCCCTCAGCTGGCTGCATGTCTGCAGCATGATCATCCTGGCAGTCTCCCTCTCCCTGGGGAGGGCTCCTCTCTTGCTCTCCCCTTCCTCTCCTTAAACATCTTTCCTGCCTCCCTTCCCACCTCCCACGGGAAAGATGAGCCCTTTCCTGCCTGTTGGAGTAGGCACCCCAGCATCCTACAGCCAAAGAAAACAGGTGCTGCTGCCACAGGGGCCATTAACAGGGGCTGCAAAACACATCTGCAGTTCCAAGCTCCTTAATAATGCCAGAACAGGGTGAAGTGTTCTTACACAACCAAGCTGCCCTCATAAAAGGTGGTGCAGAAACAATCTCCAGGCAGTGTGAAACCTCGTCAGCTTGGGAGGTTCATTACCTTCGGGGAGACTTTGGCAATTAGAAGATTCCCCTTCTGGATTAATCCTTCAGCCTCTCCAAGTGATGCTCATTTCTTTTTCTTTCTTAAAGAGCTGGCTTAGTGTAATTGCCCCTTTTGTGTATATCACTCGCTCTCAAGTCCTGGAGTAACACACCAAACTTCTGCTGCTTCCAGCCCGCACTTGGCTTGAAGGTTTCTGCTCCTCCTCCCACAGAAGACGATGTGGGCTGGAAGAATTGTCTGGTTTTCCTCTTGTGTCATCAGTGGGTCTAAGAAAAGAAAGATCCCCTGCTCTAATGAAATATTTAATCTCTGCTCTAATTGGAGATACCGCCTCTTCCTCCTAAAGCTGCCTGGCTGGGTGATGTGGTTTTGCAGGTGCTCTGGGATGGGCAGGGTGGGCAACTGGAGCCACCGTGCAACATAAAATACAGGTGGAGCTGCTTGATGAGGGGTTCAGAGGATGTGATTCCCCACTTTGCCTGGCAAATGTGATAGGACTTTAAAAGACTTTCAAATGCTTCTCATCAGTTTTCTAATTATACTAACAAGAAAAGTTCATTAAGCCCATGGGATTGTTCTGCACTGCTGGATGGACCTGTGGATCCACACATCACTCTCAGTGTGTCAGTTGTGTGTGGGATATGGTGCCACTTCTTGGGACTCAGATAGTTGCATCTCAGCCTTGTGCTCTGTGTGTCGTTGTACGAGGGTATGGCTCACGGGGTTACATGCCCTCCTGCATGAGGTTTGGTGGAGAAGGAATGGGCTGGAGAATGGCACAAGGCTTCTAGTGGAACATTTCTGAAGACAAGTGTCCACAGCTCAGTCCCTAATGTTCTGTGACTTTGGTCCCACACACAAAAGACCAATAAGCTGAAGTCCCTGAGGTAGAGAGGGGACATTGAACCTCTGTGTGTGTGCATGCCAAGGGAGAGGGAGCCAGCCCAGTGTACCCAGCTCCCAACATGAGTCTTGGCACAACTGCAGCTCTCTCAGCCAAGAGGCATTCCTCCCTGCCTGCCTCTGGGGAAACTGGCTGTTTCCCTGATTTCCTTCCCGTGGGACTTTGGAGAACATCCTTCTGATGCTTTTATTTCCCTGGAGTGTTACTTTTCCTGTAGGCTCAGGTGTATCTCATCATGGCACTGCTGTTCCATGCGATGTTCCCCAGTCTTTGGAGAATACAGAGCTCTCACGAGTGAAAGCAGCTTCAGAGGCCCTAAATCCTAACAGGATAATGCTTTCCATGCCTGGACATGTCCTCAGGCCCTATTTCAGACCACAGTAAGTTGGGATGCAGTGCTGGCAGGCAGTGCCCACGCCTCCTTGGTACCTGCCCATAACACGGTGATGGTCAATGCAGGACTGTGTGACTGCTTGTTCTGGCAGCTGATTTCACGACATTAGAACATCAGCCTAATTACACCAGGAAGATGAAAAGTCTGTTTATCCAGGTGTCTGTCTGAAATAGCAGCTGTCAGTGGTTGTTCAGTCAACAGGGTGTAAGGAGCATGCCCAGAAGGGAGCATGCTGCCTTCTGCTTTTCCTTCCTAGCTTCTGGCCATCAGCAGTTTAGGAACTTCCTAGGCTGGAATTGTTATCCAGATGATCTGATTAGGATGACCTAATCTCTTTTGTTACCCTGTGTACAATTCTGGCTTCACAGCATCCCATAGCAATGAACACATCCTTAATTTAATCAAGAACCATATGAAGAAAGCATTCTGTCTGCTTTTAAACCAGCTAGCTTCTAATAGCCTTTACGTTATGAGAAACTGGGAATAATTATCTTCTTTTCACCTCTCTGGGATCAGGGATCGAAGTCCACTTTGTCTCTTTTTATTGAAACTTGTGTTCACCTGTGTTGTCCATCCCTTTGCCTTTTCTAGCTCAGTGTATCCTGCTGAGATGGAACAGGCAGAGACACACATTAAGTTGAAGGTGTGAGCACAGGATATGTTTAGCTCTTTGCTGCTCTTTCTCTGCTCCTTTCCTAGCAAGACAAGAGCTTTAAATTAGTAATTAGCATTTGTTATTAGTTCTTGGGGTCATTGCAGAATGTGACTCTTCTAGGCCACCTTCTTCTGTGGTGTTTCTAAGTGTCCTGATAGCTTAAACTCCCAAATGACTCTAGATTATGAGCAAACTTTTAATTCCTTCTTCTAAGGAATGAATTTGGAACACGTTTCAGGCCACACATCCTTATGTCTTCCTAAAAGCTGTATTGGACTCTTCTCCAGTATGTCCTATTTGATCACTACTAATTCTGGTCTTTCCTAAGGCTTGTGAAAGTTTGCTGAGTACCGAGATGACTCTCGGAGGCTTCCCAAGGCCTCCTTCAGGAGGCTTTTAGAAAGGCACCGCAGCTGCCTGTCTTTCCTCCTGTCCCTGAGGATGATTTAACAAGTCACTGTAGGCAGTCCTGCACCTTCAGATTTTAATCCCAGTAGAATTTTGAAGCAAAATATTTATTGCTGATTTACCTGGCCCTTGTTTAAGTCTGTTCTGCTTCGTGCTTCCTTTGAAACAAGGTCTCAATCCATCACTCGCAGTGACGGACTTGTCTTAACCTGATGGAATCGCTAACTCGGATTGCTTCCCCGCTGGGCTTCCTTACACCTTGAGCATTTATCAGGCTCAGCAACACACTGGAGACTCCTGGTATGTTTGGAAAAGTCTTTATTATTGGAGGTGGGGATTGCCATTAGCAGCTTGACCCCCAAACCTTTCTTTTTTTCTTCCTCCTAATTTTACCATTAATTTATCAGAGATCATGTTTATTCGTGATTTTCTGTCTGGATGCCAAATTCTGCTTGCTGAAAGTGTCTTTGAATACCCACGGTCACTGTGCTGTTTCACTAACCAGACTTGTTCTGGACACTTTTTCTATATAAATTCTTCAGTATTATCTTAATTTTAATTATTTTAAATAGATTCCAGCAAATTGGATGAGATTCAAAATCAGGTTGTTTGTGAAGGTGTTTACAGGTAAGACGTCTAGGCTCTATGATGGTCAGCAGGCACGTAGCCAGTCTTGGCAGTGGTGTCTGCGGGCAGTTCAGCTGACCCTCAAGTACAGAGCTGTGTAGTAGCTGGCCAGATTAATGGTTTAGCTCCCCAGAAAGCATGGACTTGATCTCTACTGACTATAATGGAAGCTTAGGCATCTTGCTCACAGGCAACCAACAAAAGGGAAGTGTTCCAATCTTTAATTGAGTGTGACCTTAATTGAATAATTGAGTGTTATTGCAGGTTGCTAATAGTTAAAATTTAATTTTATTTAAAAATTAATTTAAATACATTTTAATGTTAATTTAAAATTTTTCAAAATCAGACAAAAACAAACATGGTACAAATTCCCTGATTTTTGTCCAGCCTGATGATGAGGACATGCTCTTATCCATAGTAAAACAACCATAGCAGTTTAGCTATTATAAACCAATATTTTATTTATTATCACTGAGGGAATTTAAACAGTCATTCTTTCTTTAATAATTTACTGTGATCAAAATGCAATTGATATCCAGAGGACTCTTCCTTGGCTTCAAAGAGCTTTTGATGAAGCAGGCTTTATGACACAGACAAAAGAAATAGTTAAAGTCAGTGTGAGCAAGGTGGATTCAAGGCTGTTCAGTACTCCAAGGAGATTGACAGAAAACTTCTCCCCCCTGACAGCAATGTAACCTGGAAAAGAAAATCAAGCTTCTCATTGGGAGACTTTATGAAAGCCCCAACCTTTCCATATATACAGTAACTTTGCCAAAAGCCAGTGGTGTGCATGTAACTATGAGTGATGTAACTAAATTAGTAAGTAATACAGGTGGTAAGGGGACAGGTGGACTAGATGATCTTGGAGGGCTTTTCTAACCTTGATGATTCTGTGATGCCAAAGGCCAGGCTTTTGATCTCCAGGGCTTCTGCCTGAGAGTAGAAATTGCCTTCACTAAGAAAAAGATTCCAAAGAGGCTTCATTTCCTAATTTTGATTTTTATGCCTAAATCTGACAGCCAGGAGCTATTGAACATGCATTTGCTGGCCTAGACCACCTGCAAGTATCAGTGATCTTTTTCATAAGGTAGGAATTCAGAAGTGAATGCTTATGGCTAAAAGCTTTGAGAGGGCTCTAGGATACTAGGTTAAGAGAAAACAAAAGAATGACTGATGGCGTCAAAAACTGTCCCTAAATATGTCTCAACAAACTCCATCTATTATGCTCAAAGCTTCTTAGTAATTTTCATATTAATCTTTGAAAACCTGTACAACAAAGAAAGTGTTGCTATTAGCAGAACCTTTAAACTAGAAAATAAAAACATGAAAAAGATGCAGGAATAGATAGAAAAATAGATTGAAATAGGTAGGATTACAGATTTTTAGTTTGAGTATTTTGCTATGGTAGCCAAGGGATGCAGTAGATAATCCATTGCTTGGATTCTTTACATCCAAGTAGGTTGCCTATGAAACCTCATGAGTTTATACATAAGCCATGGTCAAATAAGACAATGACACTTTCACCCCTTCTGTGTAGATTTAGATTTATATGGTCATTTCCAAATGGTATTTCCCACCAACACTTTGAATGGAGAAACTCTTCCCAGGACATGTTTATAGTGGTGCATTGCACATCTAAGTTTCCTATTTAAACAGAGCTGGAAGCAATGAAATGTGAAGGAGTTTAATAGATCACCCTATTATTTGCTCCAGGGGAGGTACCCATTGGATATTTGGAAAAATTTCTTCACTGAAAGATTGGTGAAGCATTGGGACAGACTGCTCAAGGTGAAGTTGCCTCCCTGGAGGTGTTTAAAAAACAGGTAGATGAGGCACTTTGGGAGGTGGCGTGGTGGTTCGGTGGTGTAGAGCTAATGGTTGGACTTTATGATCTTGAATGTCTTTCCCAACCTTGATGATTCTATGATTCTGTGTATGGTTTGAACTGTATTGTAATTCAAATATAAAATACTAATCTTGGAGAAGGAATCTCATCTCCTCTGCAAGAGGTCAGGCAGGCCTCTGTGATGGTCCCGTTCTGGTCTGCAAGTCTACAAAGTTTGGCCTGATTCATGTTCATCTCTGAGTGCTTCGGAGCCACAGTGTGCAGAGAGTGGGAAGGACCAGTTCCCCCCAAGCTCTCAGCTCCTGTCTGTCGTGTTAGTAGTTCCATAACATGAAATCTTTCTTTCTTCCAGCATGGGCCCGTGTTCACAGTATTCGCTCTGGGAAAGCGCTTTACTTTTGTGACTGAGGAAGAAGGAGCTGAAGCATTTTTTCAGTCTAAAGACTTAAATTTTGAACAAGCAGTACAACAAGCTGTCCAGAATGCAGGTAAATGAGACCTAGCTCTGTTTTAATGTCAATCAAATCTGGTTACCCAGGAACCTGAAATCCCAATTCAAAACCTGCTGGCTTTTCATCATGCCTTAAATGCTTCTCTTGCCCCATGACCATGCTACAAAATGAAAGAGAAATGCAGTTCCTGCCTGTGGACCCCGCACTGTACATCTGCTGAGTGATTTGGATCCAGTCTCAAGGGATCAAAGGTTTCTGAACCAGGGATGGTTATTGCTTTTATTGCCAAGCAACCTCAGTTTGAGACCAGGGCCTTGTCTGCAGCTACACACTCCAGCTATGTTCCACAGATTTGGAGCAATAGCATGTTGTCCTATCACTTAATTTGAAAATTGGCTTGAGGCAATAATTAGTTGTTACCCTGTGATACAACAGTCATTAGAGGCATCTATCCCGTCCCCAGTAGCGTGCTCCATCAGCTCATATGCTCAAATCCACGTGGAATTGCACTGACAGGAATTACTTTGAGCAGTTTGGCAATTTGGGACTGTGATATGAGAGAGACACAAGTTGGCAGAGAGATTAAATCGCAGAATCCTCATGGCTGGAAGGCACTGCTAGCCCATGCCTCTGCTCAGAGCACCATCAGCAACAGCAAGTTGCCCAGACCTGGGTTTTGAGTATTTCCAAGGATGGAGACTCCACAGCCTCTTTGGGCAGCCTGTTCCAGAGTTTAACCATCCTCACAATAAAATCTTCTCTGTGTCTCAGTGGAACTTCCTGTCCTCCCATTTGTGCCCATGGCCTCCTTGCCTGAAGAAGAGCCTGGTCCCATCTTCTTTACTCCTACCACCAGACATTTACTCACACTGATCAGTTCCCCCCAAAGCCTTTTCCTTTCCAGGCTGAACACTCCCAGCTCACTCCACCTCTCCTGGTATGACTGAGAGGATGCACTACATCATGAAGACCCAAACTGTTTTTTCTTGAATTAATCTATTTTTCATTTCAGTCAGTTTTGTGCACTTCTCTGTGTGTCCACATTGAAGCTGGGGGGAAACCTCTTCATTGTTTATTCTGTCACTGAAACTTGGTAGGGCAGGAAGATGTTATGCAGACTGGCAGAAGCAAAGGGTTCACCAAAAGGGTGAGAAGAAAACTTCCTGGGAGTTTCCCTCTAGGAAAATGAGGGTTAAGTCATTTAAATCAGAGACATGAGTTAGATGTAAATATTTTCAGTCTTATTTTTCATTGAACATCTTCATTTACTTTCCAAAATGTTTCTGTTTCTTTTTGTATTTAGTTTCCATCCCTGCAGAAGCATTTTATCAGAACCATGGCAACCTCTACAGCATGATGAAGGGAAAAATGGGCCCTTCTAACCTGCACCTGTTCACAGGCACTTTGTGTAAGGAACTACATGAGCACATGGCACACCTGGGCACAGAGGGCTCAGGGGATCTCAATGACCTTGTAAGGTAAGGGAGTTTTGCAGCACATCTCCAACTTGTGGGTTAGAGTGTTACTGTAGAGCAGGTGGAGCTCAGGCTCACAAGGCTCTGAAAAGCTGTCTCAGGATCCTCATCACTGCTTTAGTTTCAGGTAGCTTACAGAGTGGACAAGGCTTCATCTCAAGGTGTTTCTGCCAGCTAGGAGAAACATCTGAATTACCTATTTGGAAGAAAAAAGGAAACATTGCATTTTCCAACAAACTCTATTTCCCAAAAGATGGGATAAAATCTTCACATGTTTGTAAAGAATGGTCAAAATGCTTGATCTTCAGCAGGAGGAAAACTTTCCCTGGATGTTTTGGCCCAAGCCTTGCCTAAAACTTAATTAAGATTTCTGCAACTGATTGTGCTGCCAGAACTTCATCTTTCATTAAAAAAAAAATAAAATCCCTTTATGGACTGTTTCATGTGACAGCTACAGAGCTTTTAACTCCTCCTCCTTCCTGATCACCCCTCAGTCTTACCTGTCCATTGCCTTCAACCTGTTTCTAAGACCTCACATCCAGGTTGGCTCTTGCTGGTGTTTCCTGCAAAGTGCATCTAAAATACAGCCAAAACACCAAGCACTTGTCATTACTGTAATTGGATTATCAGGGGAAAACGGTGGGGAAAAGGGGCTTTGAAACCTCCATTGATCTCAATTGTGGGATGCAAACCCCCACGTCCCATGGTCTTGAGATCTTGACCATCTCACAGACCACTAGATCAAAGTCACATCTGCTTCATGGGCACACATCATGCCACTAGATCAAAGTCACATCTGCTTCTCATCATGGGCTAGATGATAAACTACAGAATCCATAAGAGACATCAACAGTAAATCTGTGCTGTGATGTGTTCTTATGGTTTTGCCAAACAAGGCAGGGTAAAGGAATTTGATTGCAGGGTCCTGCGTAATTCTAGAACTGCCTCAAAATTAAATCCGTAAAGCCAGCAGGTGGCTCCATCTTCCTTGTGATCTGAAAAGCAAGGAAGCGAAAGAGCTATTGCTTGAAATGCTCGGCAGTAGGTGGAACCCAGCAGAAACTCTGTAAGGGTTTCTCGAAGCTGAAGAAGTGGCTTGGGAATGGAGCTTGGAGTTTGCAGGATATTGTAGGAGCGAACAGGGAAGGAGTGAGACAAAAAGAAAACAAAAAAATCGGTGTTTGGTCCAGCAAAACTGCAGGCAAAGGAAGGATTTCTCAATGTCTGGTTGCAGAAGGGTTTGTGGAAAGCCTGGAAGGTCCCTGTGGGCTAACTTGAAATAACAGGGGTGGTTGATGGGGAGAAGGGGACCTCAGCTCCCAGAGCCTTTCTGTCCCTGCTTAGGTGACCAAATGCTAACTGACAAGGTTCAGCCACAGGCAGAGGACTAGCCTGAGGTCTGTGTGTCTCCCAGCTTCTGTTTAAAATCTGAGCTAAGGGTGTGAGTGAGGTAGGAGCCTTTTGCAGCCCTTCCAGAGTGATGTGGTGCTTGAGTCCCACACCTGTAGTGTTGGCAATTCCACACAGCATGTCCTGACCTAAACCTGCTGCGATGGCTTCTCTGTGTCCTGTACCTCACCGGGATCTTGTCCTTGCAGGCATATCATGCACCCAGCAGTGGTGAACACTTTGTTTGGGAAAGGCTTCTTCCTGATCTGTCAGGGTGAAATCAAGGAGTTTGAAGAACATTTTCAGAAGTTTGATGAACACTTTGAATATGCTTCTCAGATACCTGAGTGCTTCCTGAGGTAACGGGGCAGGGATGATGCACATGGTGCATCCAACACAAGTGTTTTTATTGCTGGGAAAGACATTTTCCATGGAGGATGATCCACTGTCCTTGGCTCAGGCAGGCTTTCAACTAGGTGCTTCAAATAAATTCTGACCTCTTCTCATGCATTTTCCTGCTGTAAAGCAGAAATAACCTTGCTCAGGTGGGCAGGGTCCAGCCCAGACCTGTCAGGGAGCAGCAGAACTGAGCAAAGAGCCTGAATGTGATCCCCAAGCTGAGGGTGTCCCGACAAGTCATCCATCCCTCTGCTCTTTCCCACACCTCAGCTGTTCTCCCAGGTTACACAGCTGCATTGTCACAGAGTTGACCTTGCATAGAGGAAACCAAACCCAGAAGAGAACTGAGTATGTTCTAAAAATGTGGCCTTTGTTTCCTTTAGTGGGGGAATAATTCTTGAAAAGATTGACCTAAGGAATCTGCCCAAAGCCAAACCTGTAGTGGAACAACCAACAAAACCTAGGAGTCTTGCAGTCACAGGTTCTGGCTGCAAGATGAGGTCTGGCCAAAGTGAAGGTCTCAGATGTGTTGTTCCTCACATCAGTCAACACTACTGTCAGTCAGACTGACACTTGACTATTCATCAACTCGGTGCTGCCCAAGGGCTTCTGGAAAGAAATCAAGGAGTCCTCATAGAAAAGGAAATGTTGGTTTGTGCTGCCTCAGTTAAGTGCTTCTTGTTTGCTGCTTTTCTTTACAGGAACTGGTCTAAATCCAAAAACTGGCTTCTAAAATTATTTGAGAAAGTAGTGTTGGACGCTGAAAGGACCAACCCTTCAGAGACCACATCCAAGGTAAACATCCGAGACTATGAAATAAGATGACATGTTGTATATTCTGACAAGCAGTGGAGGGCAGGAATTATTTCAGTGCTAGTAGAAATAAGCCAAATATGTCAGCTTTGATAGCTGTACTTTAATTGTCTAGTATACCTATCACCTACGTTAGAACAGACCCATAATTTTGTGTCCTACTCCTCAATTTAGTTTATTTTCTACAATTTGGTGAATTGACATCTTCCTCTGGGGAATTTTAAGCCCAGGGTTCAGAGCTATGACCCATCACCAGCCTCTGGTATTGCAGTGAGCAGTTGAAAGAGGTGAGAGAAAGACATCTTCAGTTGTTTCTCTGAGGGTACCGCGCTGTGAAATTTCAAAACCTTACATGCACTATTTTTAAACCCTGGTGTAGAGTGAGTAGATCCTCCAGCAGCCAGACTAGTAGAAAATAGCAGATTACTGGATTGGAAGCTAAGTACCCTAAATATTGATTGTGTCAAAGCTGTGATAAGTTGTCCCCCTGGTTATTCTCCTTAGCTATGGCAGGAATTCTGTCTATAAGGCTGACAAACGCAAGGGCAGACTGGCCTGGGAATTTTGATCTACCAAATGATTATAGAACAGATCATTAAACAAACTAGGTTTTATTTAGAGTCTAAAATCTTTACATACCATGCTTTCTTTTGTAAAATAAATAGGGAAAGAGAGGGCTGGAGAGGGAATGGTAGAAGGTAAGAAGCTAGAGGAACTGGGTACCTTAGATTGGATGGGAATTTTGAAAAAAGGAGTGGTCATTTTTATTCAAGATCAGCCTTCTCCTCTCTCCAAAGTGGACAGGAAGCTTTGTTTGAATGAGTGGCTGTCTTGTATTTAAGGAAATACTATAAACAAAAGCTGATCCTAAAACGTGACACAGTTGCTGTAGTTTCAAAGAATATCGAGCCATTGAAGTCACTGGATAGGTCACTAACAAAGCACCTGAAACAAGGGAGTTCACTGATATATCAGACCAGCTCTTCGCAAGAACTACCCTTTTGGCAGGAACAGAGGGAATGTCTTTTTCATGTCCATTCATTCAACTTGTTCAGTCCCATTTTCATGTTCTTTAAAGTAGAAAAGTAGAGTGGGAATTAAAAAAGAAAGATTTATTTTTTCTTTTTCCCCATGTACAAGCACCAGTGGGGAGTGAGGCAACTGAATCCCCTAAAATCTTTAAGAGCATGGAGGGCAGCACATGGATTGAGTAGGAATGCATGTGGTGCATCCAGTGATTGAGTGCTGCTTTCACTTCTGCTTTGTGACTGCAAAATAACCCATAACAAACATTACTTCTCTCTGGGAAACTAGTCTTACATTATATCCTTGAATTCTAGTGTGCCCTACCCTAGACTAGATTTTAATATCTTTTTGGATATGCACATTATTATATTTTATTTATAACAGACACTGATGCAACATCTCCTGGATAACCTGCAAGAAAAACATCTAGCTCCTAATTACGGTCTCCTAATGCTCTGGGCTTCCCAAGCAAACGCTGTCCCTGTAAGTACATCAGAAACACCTTCTCTCTATCCTCTTCATAAGCCAGTGTTTGGGAAGTGAGAGCTTTGAACCAGAGGTCTCGCACGCCGCGTTGTATCCAAAGAAAGGATTATCAGACCCACATGCATCACTGCAAATACACCCAGGCTGCAATCACAGAATCACAGAATCTTAGGGGTTGGAAGTGACCTCAAGAGATCATCGGGTCCAACTCCCCTGCCAAAGCAGGCTCCCTACCTCATATTACATAGATAGGCGTCCAGACGGGTCTTGAATATCTCCAGAGAAGGAGACTCCACCACCTCCCTGGGCAGCCTATTCCACTGCTCTGTCACCCTCACTGTGAAAAAGTTCTTCCGCATGTTGGTGTGGAACTTCCTGTGCTCCAGCTTACAGCCATTGCTCCTTGTCCTGTCCCCACAGACCACTGAAAAGGGGCTGGCCAATTCCCCCTGCAACCCATGTCTAAGATATTTATAAACACTAATTAGGTCCCCCCTAATTCTTCTTTTCTCCAGGCTGAACAGACCCAGCTCTCTCAGCCTTTCCTCATAGGGGAGATGTTCCAGACCCCTAATCAACTTTGTCGCCCTTCTCTGGACTCTCTCCAGAAGGTCCCTGTCTTTTTTATACCAGGGAGCCCAGAACTGGACACAGTATTCCAGGTGGGGCCTGACCAACGCAGAGTAGAGGGGGAGGATCACCTCCTTAGACCTGACCACACTCCTCCTGAATGCACCCCAGGATCCCATTGGCTCTCTTGGCCACCAGGGCACACTGCTGGCTCATAGCCAACCTGTCATCAACCAGGACCCCTAGGTCCTTCTCCACAGAGCTCTTCTCCAACAGGTCATCCCCCAGCCTGTACTGATACAGTTGGTTATTCCTCCCCAGGTGCAAGACTTTGCACTTGCTTTTGTTGAATTTCATTAGGTTTCTCCCTGCCCAGCTCTCCAGCCTGTCCAGGTCTCGCTGAATGGCAGCGCAGTGTTCCTGCGTGTCAGCCACTCCTCCCAGCTTTGTATCATCGGCATACTTGCTGAGGGTGGATGCTATTCCCTCATCAAGGTCGTCAATGAAGATATTAAACAGGACTGGACCCAACACCGAGCCCTGGGGAACACCACTAGTCACAGGCCTCCATTCAGATTCTACAATGTCCCAGCAGCAACGACAAGAAAAGCTCTTGTATTTTCCCTAAATCATGATGTCCCCTATCATAACATTTTGGGAACATATGCCTCATAGCTATTATGGTCACAGCTTTAAGCTGTGAAGAGCATTTAACTTTTATTTTAAAACACCATGTATGTATTGTAGTAGAGACTCTTTTAAATAGCGTGGTGTTACCAATTGTGAGGAATATCAAAAGCATCGTAGAGAGTAACATCTCTGTGGAAATCCTTCAGTGAATTTGGCTCTTTTGCTTTGGGGGATCTGCTGTACCAATGTGAGTGCTGCTTCGGGAGGAGAGAAGCAATGGTTTGATTCTAGGGCCTCTTAAGTTCTGTCTGTGTTAGAAACGGATTTGACAGATTAATGCTACAGATATATGTATGCTAATAAGCCCAATATATGTAGCACAGCTTAGGCTGACCAAAGACATTTATAGGAATTTCTCAGATGAAGAATCCGTAGCAGCAAAAACATCCTTTATTTACCATGACTACTAAGCTCTTCCCAGCACAGTTATGTCAGTTACAGATGTTGGCTAGAAAAAAATGATAGCCAGTTATTTTTATACATTCTCCTCATGGATATATCTATGGGGTTTGTAGATTAGATATTATTCCAATTTACCCTAAAGGCTTTTCATCCGTTTCCGTGAGGTTTCTGTGGATTCCCATGTCGGTATAAGTGAGAGGCATAGCTTTGCTGTCTGTTATCAGGATAACTGACATTCCTTCCACAGCACTATCATTACTTACTTCTGTAATATTCAGCTGTAAATAGACACACAGATATTTCATTGTTTCTCAGAATAGTCACAACTGCTGTCGTGGTGACTGGAATGATGAAAACAGGCCTTTCACCTTCCAAGGGGGTTTTTAAACAAGCACATTAAACCCTTGTATCAGAAACGATTCAGTTATCCCTCCTCAGCCCATGGAGTGAAGCCACAGTGTCCAAGTGCTGTATGAGAAAACTAAGCTACCACATTTGTTTTGCAGAAGGAGGGCTGCATCCTCGTGGGGCAATTTGGGAAATAACAGTAAGAGTTCTCATCCCTCACCAGCACAGATGGCCTGCAACCACATTCGCATGCAGCCTGCATCTCCCGCTGGCTCAGCAAAAGGAGAGAGACTCCTGGCAGTGCTGCGAGTCCTTCTGGTTTCATCCCACTTTAAGAGGATTTTCTCCTTTCCTAAATGTCTTGATTTTCAACTTCGTTGCATAATCAGTTAGCAAATCATTTCTAAAGGGGATGCACTACTGCTTGTTTCGCTGTTAATTAAAACTTTTCCTGCCCATTTCAGTGTGACTCACTGTGACAATGCCCTGCAAATTATTTAACCTCATTTCTGCTGATATGAGGAGGAATTTACTATTTAATTTTTCTTCCATTCACGCAAATGGAAGTTCAAATCTAACTACATGTAATGATTTAGTAATTCACTTTAACACCTAGTTATTTGAAATTAAAGAAAGGATTCTGTGTTTCAACACTTGAAGCCAAAGCCCTCCAATGTTCACTGAAGATAAGTACACAGAACTAATCTCTCAGGATCTGAGCCCTTAGGTCTGGATTTACCCCGGAAGCACAGCTCCCTGTGCATCCCACCTTCAACTGGCACATCCAAAAAACATGCCAATGTTTTCACCTGCCTCTGTGATTTGCTACAAAGACACTGTAATTCTGTTCATATTTCTGAGTTAAAGTACTTTCATCTCTCTCTAGATTGCATTTTGGACCCTTGCTTTCATACTCTCTTATCCTTCCATTTACAAGAAAATCATGGAAGACCTGGCTTCTGTCTTTGGCAAAGCAGGTAATAAATCCAATCACATCCTTCTGAAACCTAGAAGTGATTTACTCTGTGTTGCACCAGCACATGGCACACTTGGGTCAATGGGATTAATGGATATTGCTGCTATGTTATCTGTGCTGATAACACAGAGTTCAGCTTTGAGTTACTCAGCATATGCTCAAGACATGTTTTCATGTATATACACCTTTGATGTTAGCAAAAGAAGGTACAAAAAGAACCCTAGGTATCCATCTCTTAATTCCACACCTATCATTTAGACCTAGATTTGTATTAACCACTCTTGTGCCTTTTTCATGCTTCTGTGATAGGATCTGATGAGCTCTTTCATTTCAGCTGCTTTTCATGGTGAGGCATTCACCAGCATTACAGCTATCTTGTGGAAAAGCAGGCTAGGAGCTGTTCTCTTTTTCCTCATCTGAGGCCTGGTTGTCCAGCATGATTCATCCCCACATGACTCATCTACCTCAAAAAGACAGTCAACTACTGGGACCAGCCACTCACATCTTCAGTGCCCTGAACAATGCTTAGACTTCCACGGAAGAGTCTTAGTTGACATGGGTCAAAACAACATTAAGAAACATGTCAACAGTTAATCTGTAAGGATAATCACAGAAAGGTGCTTTTAACTGTTTCTCCTGGCTGGTCTTAACATAGCTGAAGAGTTCAACTTTGACTCCCTGTCTTGGTGCCTAAAGTCCCTGAGATTCCCATACAGTGTCCTTCCAAAGTCCTGAAACAGTCCAGGGACTCTTTATTTCCAGGATGGCCTTTGTTTGGCCTGTTCTGGAGAATGCCATATCTTCTGCTACCTTAGAATTATTAAATTATCTTCAATGACTTTTCTTAAATTGTACCCATTTTGGTCCGTTTATTTACTTTGAAACAGAAAGAAAAATTCTGGATCTAAACAAGGTCTATCAGAAGGTCTAAAGCAAGACATGTCTGCATGTATCAAACCAAGTGGGAAATGGCTTTTTTACACCACGTCTTCCTTCTCATGCCACAACAGGTAAAGATAAAATAGAAGTCACTGAAGAGCACCTTAAGGAGCTCCATTTTATTAAATGGTGCACTTTGGAAGCCATACGGCTGAGGTCTCCAGGTGCAATAACCAAGAAAGTAGTGAAACCAATAAAAATTCAGGTGGGTTTCTTTTCTCCTTTCATTTTTTTCTTTTTCTCCCCAAACAGGATGCTGTATGATTTGTCTGGAAAGTGGCTTCCCAATATATCTAGAAAGAATTGTGGAGATCTTTCACATATATCTCACATATAGATGCAGAGATGCCTCACATGTAACTTCTGTTTAGTTTAACAGATTTATTCATCATCATTATTTTAATCATCACAAATTTAAGAGTGGTTTTGCTTCTTTCACTCATGGTCTTTCTTTTGGTTTTGGATTGAATTTAAATTAAATTGATTTGAGCTGGAGGTACTGTGCTGGTGGTAGGTGAAATGTCAGACACAACAAATAAAATAAAAAACACCACAATTTAGTAACTGATGAAACTCTGGGGTTTTTTTCCCCTATTTTTTCTCTTCAGTGCCATTTAGAAGGCAAGTGTCAGCGTTCAGGAGTCTAACAAATGAATGTTTGAAAAAAACCTCTCTCCCAAGGAATCAGCACTCATGCTCATTTAAGAAATTACTAAAGTCCTGTAAAGGTTCATTGCCACAAAAGTCTTTCTGTGAATTTCTTTGTGTTTTGAAGGAAGTGCTTAACAAAGGAGTTAGAAAAAAATATCAGTTCACATGGTAACATCAAGAGGAAATGCAGGAATAATGTTACTATTACTTCTATACCTGAAAAAACAAATGGGAACAAAAATAGTCTGTCCACATTCTCCACTGTTCAGGTCTTCCTTATGGAAATAAAGGCAACAGCAAGAAGAAGCTTCAGACATGTTCGTCTGTCCACATTCTCCACTGTTCAGGTCTTCCTTATGGAAATAAAGGCAACAGCAAGAAGAAGCTTCAGACATGTTCTATGCCCACTGTGGCCTCACCACCCCCATTTGTCCTCTGTTAGGACCTTCTGCTGATGGAAGAGAAGTACTAAGGAGGGGCTGTTTTGTGAGTTGAACCCACGATTTTCTCTTTTCTCAGAGTTTTTTCTCCTTTTCAGAATTTCACCGTCCCTGCAGGTGACATGCTGATGTTGTCACCATATTGGTTGCACAGGAATCCAAAATATTTTCCTGACCCAGAAATGTTCAAACCTGTAAGTTGTCACTCTTAGTGTGGGTATTTTGCTGTCTTTTCTTCACAACAAAAGCACACAAATTGTCTTAAAGTTGGGTATTCCCCATTGTTTGGTGGGTGGCTTTGTATATAGAGAAGATGTGCATGAAAAGGAAGAGCCTGTAGAAATAAGAAAGACTTTAAAGTTCAGTTATATATCCCAAAAAAATACAGTACTACTTTATATCACTTTGATCTCGATTCAAAGTCCACCATGGAGAGGCCCCACTGATTTTGCTGTTGAACCCAACTCCAAGTACTCTCCTCTCCCTGGTGTCTGGATAGCTCATTTCCATGTATCTACCCAGGCTCGCTGGTCTTTCCAGTCAGATGATTTCTGGTAGGTATTAGCTCTGCTAATTCGGTAGCTCTTCTAGAGTTTCTTCATTATTATTCCACTCCAGGTGGCTGTGTGGGCAGGCTTGTAACTGCTCTTTTTAGCACCACCCGCTATAGAATGGTTTGTCTTTTTTATAGAAATTAATTCCTATTGCAAGAAGTAATTTAAACCAAACTTCCCCTTTAGCAAGCTCTTCACTAATTTGAAATCCCTCATAACAGTTCCTGCCTGTTTGAAACCCTAAGCAGGAACCTTCACACAGCAGCTTATTTCTTTAGTAACTTTACTCCTAAAAAGCCAGCTAGCTTTATTTTTAGAACCTCACCCTTTTTCCATGAGGAATAGGTGAGTGTCCCTTGGATATTGCCATTCCAGATGGTATCTCCTTGCTGCATCACTGCAGAGATTTTTCTTTTCTTCCTTTTACTGTATTTTGCTGCTAACATGGTTCCTCTTCAGAAAGCTCTGACCAGCCTCAGCTGAAAAAATCTAAAAGAAACAAACACAAACACAACATTGCATCTTCTCTAAGCTTCATCAGAGGATTTTGCCACTGTAAAGTTCACATGGTGTTACTTGAAGGCCTTGGTAGAGCTGCAGTGGGTTTCTGGAGACTGATATACAGTTTGTCACCCAAACTCAAGAGATTTACTTCTGTTAGTGTCACCCACCCAAACTTTAGCCCATACTGCCTTGTTCCTTGTGTTGCTCCTTTTCTCTTAAAGCAGCTCAGGATGGAGGAGCCCTTTGGGTACAGACAGGCCAGTTTGGTTGAGAAGACTTCATTTTCTCACATGCTGGCTTGCTCCTGGGAATGGGGCTCTTCTGCAGTCCTTGCCTTCCTCTAGTGTGACAGCTGATAGACCTTGCACTTAGGATTCCTTTGTGTGCAAGGTGTGTGTGAGGCCTTTGTGGTCAAGGTGTGCATGAACCCTTTGTGTGCAAGGTGTGTGTGTGAGCTGTTGTGTGCCATGATACCATTTCATGGCTGAGGGAATGTTTGAACGTTTGCTTTGACTGTGCCTAGATTTAAAAGGAGAAGGTTGTGGGTTTACAGGCATTTTGACAGCTCAAGACACAGGATTTAGAAACATGGGGAGGTATAAGAATGCCTGAGGGGTGACTTTAAAAACTCCTCCAGCACTTTAAAGTCCTTAAGTATGTTTTAGGTGAGACCCTCATTTCTTTCCCAGAGTCAGTGCTGACTTTTCAATCCAGACCCCAACACTAACAGGTTGAATGCAAAAGAAAAAAAAAAAAGGCATTAATGCAACTTTGTATTGAGGATTAGCTGTCCAAGGTCATTTTTAGCTTGGAGAAATAAAGTTAAGCTTTATTTATATAAGGCTGATTTGGAAAAAAAAAATTTCTTCCCACAGGATCGTTGGAAAGAGGCAAATTTAGAGAAGAATGCTTTCTTGGACAGCTTTGTGGCATTTGGAGGAGGGAAGCATCAGTGTCCAGGAAGGTCAGTGAAACAGCTGGGGTTTATTTATTCCCAAACCCTGCAGAGAACAACTCTCTTGAACTGGGCTCCTCTTACACTTGGAGATAAAGTGTTTCCATTGCTTTGCTCTTTGTCAGTCCTCTAATGTTCACTATTATCTAGACCTTGTTTAAACTGGTTTGAAAGTGGTTTCATTCCTGGGAGAGACAGGTTAAGTCAGCAGCAGAATCAGAGATTAGTGTGTGAAGGGTTATCCCCCAGGGAGGTCAGCCTAACTCTGCTGCTGCTACATCTTTTCATCACGGGAGAGTTGTTCCACTTACAAACACACCAGTTTACAAACACAGGCAGTTGGGTTACCATAAACCAGTTCTAAACTAACCTAAAGAACACTCCTCTGGTCTGAGGCTCTCTTTCCATCCTCTGTGGTGCCACTGACACCTTTGCTAACCTTCAAATGTCTGAACTGGCTCCTCTCTGCATCTTGCCTTTGCATTAAGGCCCCCGCAATTGTATGGTGGCTTGAATTGCAAATCCTGTCTCTGTTCACTCCTCCAGCAATGCCAGCCTCAATGCTTCCTGCATTCCTTCTGCTGTTTTCTCCCCTGTCCCTCTTCCTGGAACAAGTCCCAGGGAACCAGCTGCTCCTTGTTTCTGTGTTCAAACATCTCTATGCTCAGATTTCTGCCTTCAAAACCTGTCTCCTTTAGGAAGTAAAATAATGGAGAATCCATAAAACCGGTCAGTTTAACTCCAGAGTCCCATGTGGAGCAAGGGATCTGGAGGGTGTTGCAGGGGATCTGTGTTCTTGAGCCTGCACCCTATGGCAGGCTGGACTTGAGTGTCAGATAAACCTGGTGAGAGTGTTACACACATACACAAACCAAAGAAAACTGCATTCACCATTTAGGCTTGCCAGAGAAAAGTTCTCACTCACTGCTCTACCTCCATGGCTTGTAGTGTATTCCCGAGCTAAATATGAGCACAGCCTCATTCCCTGCAAGGGCAACAGCAGAATTCACAAGAGGCATCTGCAGGTACAGGCCAAGCTGCAGAACAGTGTTTCTGAAAGCTGCTTGTTTATATATACTGACCTATTTATTCATTGGGGCTGTTCTCTGGACTCTGATAATATTTTTAAAATAAATTGGTGGTTAGAAAGAAGATGGTAACATTTCTACATAGGGAATGTATGGAGAATCATAGAATCATAGAATGGCAAGGGTTGGAAGGGACCCCAAGGATCATAGAGCTCCAACCCCCCTGCCACAGGCAGGGCCACCAACCTCAGGCCTGGATCTACACAAGGTTGCCCAGGGCCCCATCCAACCTGGCCTTGTACACTTCCAGGGATGGGGCATCCACCACCTCTCTGGGCAGCCTGTTCCAGCACCTCACCACTCTCTCTGTAAAATCTTTCCCCTAATATCTAATCTAAACCTTCCTTCCTTTAGTTTTAATCCATTCCCCCTTGTCCTGCCATTGTCCATCCTTTTAAAAAGTTGAATCCCTTCCTGTTTATAAGCTCAATCCTTTTCTAGCTGACAGATGGAAAGTCATTTTTGGCAGCCTACCTGGTGCACACAGCTTCCCCCTTTTCAGGATTAATTCTAAAACAACAACATGGTGGTCTCGGAAGAAAGGAAATGAAATCAAGGGATGTATCTAGACCCCAGGTTGCAGATTTCCTTGATACAACTGAATGGAGCTGATATTTCAAGTCTGAGATGTGATTTCATTTAATTCAGTACTGGGATTTGTAAATTCGATGTATTAAACATTTAATTTCTCCATTGCAAAAGTGTATCACGCAATTAAAAACGAATTTAATCAAACTGAAATCTAGAAAATAACTAACTTGTCAAATATTCTAGCAAACTGACATTGGAAGATCTCCCACATGCCATCTTTTTTACCTGAGGGGAAAATTTGGTGGGGGCGAAGCTATTGGAGTCCAACCAGGTGACTGACGCCTGTGTGACTGTGCTTATCTTGCACTGCTCCATCTGTTGTCTCCTACCTTACGCTGACATTGCAGACCCTTCGGCACAATGACCACAGTGTCATTCTTGGACTCCATTTACCCCAGGACCTCACCCCACAGCTGGGCTCCTGGGCTGCAGCACACCACCAATACGTAGCAGCTCACTGCAGGAGAGACAAGATTTCAGAAAGCACATCTTTGTCAGACCCCCTTGTCCCTAAATAAAACGGGAAGGCATCAGTGACTCAGAATCTTTACAGGAAAACTGCTCTAGGACTCAGTCCGTGAATATGAAGGACAGATGGGAACTAAGGGGCATTTAGCTGCAAGAAAGTGCAACGTGCTGTGGGAGAGAGGGACACACTTCAACTCTGCAGCCCTGCCTTTCACTCCTGCACTGTCCCCCTGCCCACCCTCAGACACATGCATGGCTTACGAGCATCCTTGTGCCTCAGCACCTCTGTCTGCAGAGCAGAGTAACAGCAGCAGCCTGTTTGGAAAAGCAATCTGAGATTTTAGCAAGTGCTGCAGTCTGGTATCAGTTATATCCACTCAGACTGCAGATGAAACCCGCTGCAGGTAAAGAGGTGTCACAGCTAGTCAGCCCACCTCAGGCTGGGCTTGTGTTTGAAGGACAGCCCTCTCTAAAGGCAGTGCTCTCATTCTCAGAGCCATCTAGAAGCATTTTTGGCATTTTCCCCCATTGGCTGTGCCAAACCAGTGAGGATGGCTCAGAGGCAGGACCTCAAGCACCAGGGCTGCATGGCCACACCGTGCAAACAGTATAGTGACTGTGAGGGGCCCACCTTTGTATAGTCTTTGTGCTACCAAGTCCTGCCTGACCTGAGCTAATTTCCACTCTGCACTCACTGTGTTCCCCCTGAGCTCAAGGTCAACAAAAGCTCCCTATCTCATGGTAATTCCCATGTGAAATCACAGGGGTAATTTGGGTCTGAAGCTATGCCAAAACATCCTCCCCACTGTGGAGCAACAGGGCAGCTCAGATCTGCTCTGCAGAAGTTAGCTTGGGTCTCCTGGGGCTTATTAGCTTCCTCTTGACACCTGCCAGGCCAAATCCCAGCTGACACCATGCGCGGTCATGGGGCCTTCTCCCCACTCATTCTCCTCATAGCTGTTTTAGCCAGTTTTCCAGCATCTCTCAGGTGACAGAAAACAAACTGCGCAGGACAGCAAGGCAGTGTTACTGGTTTCACGAGGTATTTAAGACTTATGTCTAAATTCTGCAGGTGAGTAATGACCTGGCATAGGTGCATGTTGGTGCCCGAATGCAGAAAGCTCTTGTACATATCAGCATTAAAAAATAATAGCCCAGAAGCATCCACCTGCAGTTATCTGAAATCTTCTCCAGACTGACTAAGACAGACCTTTCCAAGAGTGTTACAAGGGAAGAAAAAAATCATGCCCTTGGGTCTCTTACTGCATTCTAATGCTGACGCATTAAATAATAACTCCCGCTGTCACAGCTCCTCTGATGTCATCAGGCTCCCAGCTGTATTATATAACTTTATATAGCACAATTAGTCATATAGCCTTTTCTATATTTGACTGTCTTCTCACTCCTATGAAGTTATTTCAAGTCAGCAAGCGTTAGAAGAACATAAATGTTTACCCAGTGGAAAAAAACCCATAATGATAAGGGGCTGGTTTAAAATAGGGTGTCAGAGGGATACTGTCAGTCTAAAGTTTTACGGGAAAGAAGGGCAGCCGCTACCTTCGTGTTCTCTGCCATGTAACAAAGCTGAACAAAGCCACAGCAGATTTTCCTACTGAGGACAAGTTTTCATACAGAACTAAAGCATTGGAATGTAAAATGTGTCAGAGAGACCCTGTTCCTTATCTGATGATAGCACACATGATGGTTATCATTACAGTCTGGAGAAGAGGATGCTGAAGGGAGACCTTATCACCACCTACAACTACCTGAAGGGAGGTTGTGGAGAGGTGGGCGATGGTCTGTCTCTTCAGCCAGGTGACAGAAGGTAGGACAAGGGGAATGGCAAGAAGCTGTGCCAGGGCAGGGTCAGATTAATATTAAAAAAAAATTGTTTACTGAAAGAGTTGTCAGGGCCTGGAACAGGCTGCCCAGGGAGGGGGTTGAGTCACCTTCCCTGGATGTGTTTAAAAAAAAGGTAGATGAGGTACTTAGAGATAGGGTTAAGCTTAGGGCAGGAACAGTTTGACTTGATGATCTTAAAGGTCTTTTCCAGCCTTGTGATTCTGTGATGGTCGGGCTGGATGGCCAACAATTTTCCTCCTTTTCTTGCAGGTGGTTTGCTATCATGGAAATCCAGTTGTTCGTTGTGCTGTTCCTATACAAATATGAATTTGTGCTTTTGGATGCAGTACCAAAGGAGGTAAAAGATCCATGCATTTATATAGCGTTCCACATCTTTACATCCTTCATGCATCAGGCTCAGCTGAACAGCTATGCCTAACTGTAGTTATGTATAATGAAGCCAAATTTGGAGAGGAGCATTAATGAAACATGCAGTGAAGAATATGATTTCCATTTCAACTCAGAAAACCTGGAGTAACTACTCCAGCAATGGTAGTGGGGCTGCACTGGGAAGCGCCTATAGGAGTATTTTGTCTCGTTGTTGCCTAAACATTACAAGAGGTTTTATAATTGCTTTCTGCCACTTGCAAGAGCAATGAATAGAGAGCTGGATTAATGCTGTAAAGATCTGAAACCAAATGAAGCACGTGCAGTGCTCTGCCAGTGCTCAGTGGTGGAAGAGAAATGTTAAAGGTAGGAGTGAAGGAGCAACCGTGGCACAGAAAGGTTTTACTGATAAGGGAGTGTGGTGCACTTTCCACTCTTGGCAGTAATTTCCTTCTCCCTTTGCACTGTGTCCTTTCCACTTCCCAAAAATCATTGTGCCTTACAAACCAGGACTGCTGCGAAACCAGCACGTCGGCCTGTCACAACCTAAACGTGACAGACATGCCCTATGGCTAAACTGCCAAGGAGAAGAGGGAGAAGTTTAGAGTGGCAAGGGCTTTGTATCATTGCTGGAAGTTGGCAGCTGGAAGAACTTAATTCCTCTGTTCCCCCTAAAGAACGTGAGATGTTGATCATGAGTAGCAGTAGAAAACCCACCCTGAACTGGGAGGAAAGTTGCCTCTTCCTGATGGTGTTTTGCCATGACAGCTCTCACTGGAGTAGATTGTAATGCAGGTCTGCACCCACAGGCAATTATGCTGGTGAAGACATTCAAAGCCTTTAGTTTCTTAAGATATCATATGTCATCTTTGGTCAGAGTGAGTGGAAAACAAAGCAGTCATGAAGGCCCTACTGAACGGCTTCAGCAAAGCCAAGAAATCCTCTGGTATTTGGTCTAGGCTCTCTAAGACCAAAACCTCCAAGAATATGTCTATATCCTAATATTAAGGTGTGATGACAATTCTTTTAACTGAACTAATTTAAATGTTTCTCCTGGTTTTCCTGGTTTTTGCAGAGCCCTTCACACCTGGTGGGGACACAGCAGCCCGTGGCACCATTCCGGGTCCAGTATAAATGCTGGGAATGAAAGCTGCCCAGCACTAACTCGCCTGCCTTTGCCAGCTGCCCCATGAGGGATGCACCACTGAGCTGCTTCCTTATCCTGCATCTTCAGATAGGTTCTATGCCTTAACAGTTCTTCATTTCCACTTTGAATACTGTACATACTCTCTGTGTTGTGCCATGCCACACTTGTATAGTTGCATCTCTGCTCCTCACCTGATTGCCTACCTCCTAGTGTTTAAAAATCAGCCTCTCCAGCTGCACTGATAATTTCTGGGCCAAATTGTTCACAGATTTTACAAATAACTGATACATTAAGCTCACCAACCAGACATTCAGGACAAAAAAGATGCTACATTTGGAAATCCTGCATGGAACTTACGCTAGAACCAGTGAAAAAGCAGGTCCATCAGGCCAGGTCATTGCTTCCTGCAGGTCCTTTTGAACCAAGGACAAAGTGGTGCCTCCGTGCTAAAAATCAGATTGGTAATTCCATCCACCAGCTCCCTGGTGCTGGTGTGCACAAAGTACAGGACAGTCCTGAGCAGAGACCCCCAGATGAAATCCACAGCCACGATAAACTAGCAGGACTGATGAATCATCACTGCCTGTGTAGGTAGGTGAAGATCTGGCCTGCTCTGCCTGCAGTCGATGCCAGGGGTTTTTTTTTGCAAATAAAATGCATTTGTAATGGAAAAAATACAAGCATGGGAAATGCTGAGGTCTTGTTCCACTGGAGCACTTAAATTTTCTACTGAGCTTTATTTGCTTTGCAGGATCCAGAATTGGTCCTTGCATGAATATGCAATGAAAGTTTTGATCATGATGTTTGGCTTCTAATGAAAAGTGATTGCAAAAAAGCTACTGCTGTTCATTAGCCTGCTTGTCTTAATATCTAGAGTATTTTTGCTTTCCCTTTAACGTCACTCACTTACTGAACAAATCACACAAACCTAAAAATATTTAATCCTGTAAAGAATACCTAGTAAAAGTTGTTCAAAGAAGCTGTCAAATAAGTTTGAATACCAACACTTCAACTGCTGTCAGCTTTCCTATACGGTAATAGCTGACATGTATTTTTAGTCTTTTAAGTGAAGATTATTCATCATTTTAAAAGTATTTGCAAAAATACCCCAAATGGACTTTCAACAACAGTAAAAACTATGGGAATAACATCCACAGGAAAATAAGACATTGTATAATTCATTAAATGGTTGGCTTACCTCAGTTATGGATAGAACAATTTAAAAAACTTCAGTGATTTATATGGCTGGAAAATGATTCATCCAACTACTAATTTAGCTGGTAATAGTTAACTTTGCAAGAGTTGCACTCTTAACTGCTGTTTCAGGTTCCCTCCATAACTGAAAACGATCCCCTTGGCTTTCACAGACAGTTATTACCGAAAAGTATATATTTTGATTTTAAAAGTTAGGAATGTCCACAATATCTGTTCAGGGATCTTGTTTTGTGAAGATTTTTTTTTATCCCTAATGTGCATTTCTTTTTACCTTTCTGTTTAATTAATTTTGGGGGTTTTTGTTGGGTTTTTGGAGGTCTATATGTGTGTGGTTTTATTTTGGTTGTGGGGTTTTTTTCTCCCAAGAGATAAAGCAAAATCCTGTAATGCCAAATTTGACTTTAAAAAGGTCCCTAAAGGAAAATATCACCTGAAGGTCAGCATGATTTTGGTTAGGCTGAATAAAAGGCACATGATGCCAACTGTGAATATACTATAGCACCATGCATGTGGCTTCTGATCTGCCCTATAAACAAGCACAGTTCTGGTGTGGTTTCTGCATATTGCCAAGCTTTCCAGATTTGGTGTGATCTTGTGGGCTGCATTAGGGTATGTGATGTAAATCATGTTCCCACACACACACAGAGGAGAAGAGGAACAAAAGCAGTTGGGAACTGTGAGCAGCATCCTGCTCAACACCTCCTGGGGCTGGCTGTGTCTGAGGCTGACACCCACCAGTGGGAACAGCTCTCATTTATTGGGGTGAGGGGGCCATACTGCCTGCAGGTATGGGACACACTGGGAGATACGGGTGAGGAGCAGCTTGTGGTTGCACAAAGGGTCCTTATGGGATATTTAGGAGAGGAAGGTGGGGAAAGAGAGGGATCAGTGTGGGTTGGGGAGGCACAAACATGGAAAAATAGTGGGATAAGAGGATAAAAGAGGTTTGTTGCATGTAAAAAAGCCCTGTGCCTGTTCTGTGCAGTCTGTCCTGTCTTCTTACCCTCTGTTTTAAAATGTTTTCCTGGGTGATCTCTCTTGTGTGTGCACATGTGAGTATAGGGGTGTGAGTGCAGCAACTGGAGTGGGACCACAGGTGCCAGCAGCTGGAAGGGGAATGGGTGTGCGTATTGTGTGGGTACATTAGGTCACTGTGGGAATGCTAGCAAAACCCAGCCACACCAGCTGGTGAGTAGGTCACGTGTGTGTGTGTGTCTCATGGAGGACCTAGCTGCCAGAGGGACCAGGGGATTCAGGCCTGCTATTACAGAGCCTGTGGAGTCTGGGGGTTGCCTGAGACCCATTTGTATGTGTGTGTGTGTGTGTTTCTCTGGGCAGGAAGCACCTGGGAAGAGCAGAAATTCAGGAGCAGCTACCAGAGGGATCCACATTGTACATGTGTGTTTTTACATGTATTTCACACTCACAGACCTTCACCCTGCTTTGCCACAAAGGGGAGCAGGATGAGGCCATTGGTGCTGCTTTGTGTGAGCGCTGAGTGTTTCTGTCCGTTGTGAACAGTGAGGCCATTGGTGCGTACACGAGTTGTACCTGTGCCTGCTGGGAATCCGTGCTCAGCCTCTGCTACGGGCTGGACCCAGGGGCATGGAGCTGCAGCAGCCTCACTGGGCTCACTCTGGGCTTCCAGATTTAGCAGCTCCCTAACAGGTTATCATCAGTCACGAAAATATTTGTCCTGAAAGGCTGGATATCTTTGTATTAAAGTGTAGGGTTTGGGCAGGAAAGAAGTACCTGGTTTTGACAGAGGGATGCCAGAAAAGCAGGTGAAGAAAAGTGGGCTTGACTCTGAGATCCCGTGGCTTCGTGATCGTGCTGTAGTGGATGACAGCTCTGTGCACTTGCCATACTTTCCTGGGTAGAAAAGAAAACAAGGGAAGTGGATTACTAAAGCAATGTTGTGGTCAAGTTATAGGGCTGAATGGAGTGTCCTACCTGGAAACAATTAAGAAGCTTCTGGGGTAGGGAAAGACAGCATTTTCCCAGTGGGAAAGGGTTAAATGGGTTTTAAAAGGTCATCACAATACCCTATTCTGGACTGGATTAACAGTACCTAAATTATTCTTCTTCAGGTGTTTGTCCAGTTTGCTTTTAAATACAGCAGTGCTGAATTTCCATGGGGCATTTGTCCTCTTACCTGTCTCTCCCTACTGCTAGAAAACTTTTCTACCTATCAGGAGGAGTAAGAGTGAGGTTTTTATTCCTGCTACCACTGCAAGGGTAATACCTGCTCTCCAGAAGCCGGAGATTTTTAACCCCAAACCCCCCAAATATTCTGACCTATCTTTTGTATTTCCACCTTCTGGATGAAGTATGGATGTTAAAGGGAACGCAGTGGGATATCACTCAGAGAACATCTCAGAAAATGCAGTTGTTCCTCCTCCATACGTGCCATAAACCAGACCTAGCTAAGAAAACCTCTGGTTTGGGCTGTATGTTGTTATTCATTTATAGTGCAATTGTTAACTCCCATGTCTAAGCCAGTGAAACAAATGGTAGGAGTCTTCTTAATGAGAGAGAGGAAATCTAGAGTTAGGAGAAATGAGCAATAAACTCTTTTAAATCAAATTTCCTTTAATAATTCTTGGACTTTGTTGTATATTAAGAGTTTCAGGAAAAAAAAAACCAAACCAAACCAGAGAAACTATCACAATGCAGCCAAACTTTCTTTTTTTTTGCTACTTCTGAGGAAAGTAGAAATGCTTTCCCTGAAATCACAAATTTCCAGTGGAAATACAAAGTTTGGCAGAAAACTCATCAGAACCTTTTGAGATAAAATTGTTGACCTGCTGCACGTCAATCTTCTCCAATCAGCAGGGTGAAAAGATAACCTGTGTGACCAGCAGCCACCTCCCAGAATAATCACAACTTCTTTCATGTCTTCCCTCTAATGAGCCTCAGTGAAGGCCCCTCTCCTCTGCACTTAGCAGTCAAGTATTTCAAGTGGTCTCTTTCTCTACGCTAGTAACGGCATTCGGTATCTTTCCTGCGCCACCGATTGCCACAGAAACCAGAAGTTTAGGCTTAGCACGTATACCTCCTGAAAATAGCTATCTGGGGACTGAAAGATAGGGCTGCAGCCATTCAGAGGTGAGCTAAAAATAATGACTGCCTTCTGAAAAGAAATTAAATCTAAGGCCCTGGTGCTGTGCTGTGCCGTGCCTAAGCGCTGTGCCAAGCAAAACTGGACTTAAGCGTGTGTTTTGCTTTAAGCAAACACTTCTAATGGATTTGCAGGCTAAGAATGGAGCTTAATTTAAGCACATGCTTAAGTGCTTTGCTGAACCAGGGTCCGAATGGCTCACTTGCTAACCTGCTGCGTGCAGCACATCTTGGCATCTGCGTTGGGATTTTAAAGATATAGATGGGTTAGTGGGAATACTGAGGTATTTAGCTCATTTTAGGTGAATCTGACCAAAATTCAGGGCTCTTAGGAAAAATATTATTTTTTAAAAACGGTCATGTTTCCAGCATAAACCAGTAGGGTTTATTGGCAGCAAGCATCTTTCCCAGTTATTTGGTAGATTCTAAATGCATGGCTCATCACGTGGTGAAAAATATTTCCTCTCCCCTGGTATGCAGGGGAAGGGGAATTAGACACAAGAAAGGCATTCAAAAGATAGCAAGCATTTAATTGAACCAACCAAGGAGAAGCTTTCATCGTGCAGCCATTCTGAATGACATTGGACATGCGACTGATTGGCACAGCGCTATTTATTTTTTTCACTTTGATCATAAAATTACTAGGAAAGGCTTAATGGAGTTATAAATATCTTGTTTCCATGAGAGTCCTGGGAAGATAATTATAGCACTGAAGTCTTTACAAAGATAGAGCATTTATAAAATGATATTATCTGCGGACTCTGATGGATAATGCAGGGAATTCTGCACTCTATTCCCAGCTCTCTTATTGACTCACTGTGCTCTTTGGGTGAAACTCTTCATCCTGTAGTGACTCAGTTTCCTCATCTATACATTGGGGTAATAATGATAATTACCCACTGCTGGAAAGTCTGTATCATAGAATCATAGAATGGTCAGGGTTGGAAGGGACCCCAAGGATCACAGATTTCCAACCCCCTGCCACAGGCAGGGCCACCAACCTCCAGCCATGTATCTACACAAGGTTGCCCAGGGCCCCATCCAACCTGGCCTTGAGCACCTCCAGGGATGGGGCATCCACCACCTCTCTGGGCAGCCTGTTCCAGCACCTCACCACTCTCTCAGGAAAGAACTATATGAACATATATCACTATATGGCTTAACAGTTCTTAACAGTATTGCTCCCCAGAGCACTGAAGACTGCTTGTTGATAGTGATGGACGTCTGAAAAACTTGTGATGAGCTGTGTGCTTTCCTGAATTGGAGCTGTCATATTTCTGTATTTGTGTTACTGATAAAAAAAAAGAAACATTACTTGTAGAGTTATATTCAAAATATTCAGGAGAAATACTTTGAATCTCTTTGTTCACACTTTTTAAGAAGCTGATGAAACAGCTGTGCCCCAGACTTTTCGGAAAGACTTTGTTTTTCATGCAAAGCTTGATATTTAAAGACTATGGACAAGTTTCTTGTGGAGTAAAAATACAATGTCCTTTCATAAAGCCAACCACCACAAAGAGCATTACCTAGAAGGCTGTCTTGTGATCTGTGAGATAGGAGCTACAACTAATTCAACGTCCCTAAGTTGTACCAGGCTTTCTCACTCGTGTACTGCTTTCACTGCATTAGAAATGTGATGCATCATCTTTCCATGCCACCAAGCAGAGTATTGGAGCAACAAGAATCCAAAGAGCTCAATGGACGAGTATGGTGCAATCACTGCTGTTTAAATCTCCAGCTTTGGAGAAAAGTGAGAAAGGAGTCATGGCAAATGTGCAAGGAACTGGGCCAAGCTACAGCAGGACATGGTGCCTAAAGGGGTTAACATGGATTTTGGGTATGGAAACAAGAATTTCTGTGCTGGAGAGGAGATGCTACACCTGTCATTGATAGCACTGTTACTGCCCTGGTTGTGATTCCAACAGGCTGCTGAGAAATTTGAGAGAGATCAGAGCTGAATCAGAAAGTTGATGAAAACGTTGCTAAGCCTGACAAGCCCTGGAGTCAATTGAGTGAGCTTAAGAGAGGGAATGCTCAGAAGTGACTTGAGTGTAGGCTGAGGATACCAGAGTTCAGCAACGATGGGCCTTTGGAGCTTGCTGTACCTTTCTGCAGAGGACTGAAATGGAAACGAGCACATTCCCCCAGGAAAGGAGATAAAAATGCAGATCACCAAATGGAATTGTTTCACCAAGGACTGAAATGACATTTCTATATTAATAGCCCTGAAGACAGAATTGTGTTTTACTGAAACAGAAGCTGTTGGTCAGGTGAGTGTGTGTGTTGCTGGGGTGGAGAGAGGAGGGAAAGAAAACGTGATTACTTTTCAGGAATCTGTAAAACATAAATCAGAAAAGTCTGAAGACCTAAATTCTTTGTGCAGGCATAAAAACAAATTTTAGGGAGTCTACAAAGGCAGAAAGCATCTTTTCTGAGGGTATAATAATACCCCCCACAAGGCAGACATCAGATGAGGTAATAGCTTGCCAGAGGAGCCTAAAGTTAAGGAGGATCATGTTGATTACAAAGCGCAATTAGGGAATGGCAGGATTTAGCATTCATTTTTGCCCAGGTCCTGGCTGAGAGACAATTGCCAGTGATTTCTGTGAACATCTGACCCAGACCAGAGCCAAGCAGGGCTCTGTGGATGTAGTCCTTCAGCACTGTGTTTCCAGGCTCCTCGAGCTGTGGGATCCTGCACTGCTGAACTGTGCTCACGGAATCCCAGAATGGTTGGGGTTGGAAGGGACCTCTGGAGATCATCCAGTCCAACCCCCCGATAAAGCAGGATGACCCAGAGCAGGTTGCACAGGACAGCATCCAATGGGTTTTGAAAGTCTCCAGAGATGGAGACTCCACAACCTCTCTGGGCAGCCTGTCCCAGTCCTCTGGCACCCTCACTGTGAAGAGGTTTATACTCATGTTGAGATGGAACTTTCTGTGTTCCAGTTTGTGCCTGTTGCCCCTTGTCCTGTCACTGGACACCATTGAAAAGAGTCTCATAGAATCACAGAATCACCTGAGTTGAAAGAGACTTATAAGGATCATCAAGTCTGACTCCTGGCTCCACACAGGGACATCCAGTCTGGCCCCATTCTCTTGACACACACCCTTTAGATATTTATAAGCACTGATCAGATACCCTGTTGGTCTTCCCTTCTCCAGGCTGAATAGTCCCAGCTCCCTCAGCCTTTCCTCATATAAGAGATGCTCTGGTCCCCTTATCATCTCTCTAGCCTGCTGTTGGAGTCTCCAGCATTTCCCTGTCTTTCTTGAACTGGGGAGCCCAGAACTGGACATGATATTCCAGATGTGACCTCACCAGTGCAGAGTAGAGGGGGAGGAGGACCCCCTGACCTGCTGGCCATGCTCTTCTTAATGCACTGTGGGACACCATTGGCCTTCTTGGCCACGAGGGCACATTGCTGGCTAATGGACAGCTTATCCACCAGGACACTGGATGAACTCTAGGAAGGACCACTAGGTCCTTGTCTGCAGAAAGGAGAAGGTGCTCCAAGCTGAAGACAGGGCTCTGTCACTCTCATGTCAAAGGTCTCAAATTATAGCTAGGCTTGAGTCTTTTGAATTAAACACAAAAGTTTCAGTCTGTTCAGAGTGTTGGTCTTTGCTACTGTTAACAGAAATCCAGAGGCAATTTCAAGGCAGTGGCCTTTTATTCTGAAAGCCATTGCTGCTCAGAGAAGCATTCAGTGTCCTTTCATTTGCTTGATACCAAACCAAAATCAAACACTTTCCAGTACCATGACATGGCTCACCAAGTGTGATTCCCAGGTTAAAATGAGTAGATAAGCAGTGTGCAAGGTGTGCAAAGGGTTCTGCTCTTTAAGTAATTCATTGCAGCTCAAGATACTGCCTTTGACAGTTGTTTTTTGTCCAAATCTTGGTATTATCATTTACTATTTTAAGCTTGTTTATAGAACTGGAATAATACACAGATAAAACAGGATGATTACAAGGGTGTTTTCAGGCATTAAACTTGAGGTTTGAAGTTCCTTTTCCTGAAAAAACAAGCTGAGGAATGTTTTATTCTCTGTAAACCTGGCAACTGATCTTTGCTTACTGTGAACTGAAATCCAGCACCACTTTGTTAAAAGCCAGTATCATCCCAATGGTCTGGTTGTTCCTTAGAATAATGACTCAAATCAGCAGGAGATGGTTATATTCTGTCCTTTGGGCATTAATCAACATGTCCAGCCTTGCAAAGCTTTTCTGACAGACTCCAGCCTTGCAGTCTGGTTCAGAGGTTTTGTGGACATGGGCAGTTCGCATGTGCAGGCACATGGGTCTGTAGCAACAAACTGGGCAACGAGTTCTCTACGTACCCACAAGCCAGGCTAAATCCAAGTGAGAGAACATAGCAAAAGCTGCAAGCACTAAAGCATCTGCCATGAGCTACCACACCTGCCAGCACTGATCTGCACATGACAAGATACATTTATCCCTCCTCCACAGAGAGACATGTCAGCATCCACATCTTTGTGCAGGGGACAAAGGGGGAAGGTGAGAAAAGGGTGGGAGCTGGGGTTGTCCCACCTTCTGGACTCTGAGCATCTTGCTCAGTGGGAGCACGTTGTGCCACTGGATGTCTGGATGGGCTGGTTGTCTGAATGGGACATCCCTAGCACAGGCTCTTTCTGCAAACAGATTTACATAATGAATTCACAGCTCAGTGGGCTTCTTCCAGAAGGGGCACTGGAGCAGCCCAAGGACAGATTCTGGACCGGAGGTTCTGTTTCTTCTTTCCCTTCTAACTTCCCTTTACTGTTCCATCTTCCCTGGCAACTTCACCAATGCCCATGCTCCTCTTCCCAGCTCAGCTGCAAACCCAGCTTACTCTTTCCTTTGGGATTTTCAGCTATCCAGGCTGCCAAATAACTGAGAAGCTTGAAGCTGGAGTGCAGCACTGCAAGGACAAGACTGGCAGATCAGTGGCTTGGTAGGACATAATACCTGGATGGACTGGACATCTCTTTTGGAACTCTGTCACACTGCTGGGAGACCAGGAGGAACGTGTAGAAACTTTTCTTCTGTCTGATGTGGAAGAAGGATGTTCTTTAGAGGTTGCTCTGCCACAGTGACTCAGTGTTGTGGAATATGCATGTAGGCACACACTAACATAACGTGCCTAAACACACCACATCTTAGCAGAAGTGTTGGAGAAGGCAGTGTGTGTAAGTTTTTACTTCTAGGCACGATTCAGGCATGAAAGTACAGCCTTGGTTGTTACTTACCTGCCTGAGCTGCTCATGTTCTGTTCACCCAATGTGTATGTGGTGTCATGTGCTGACTAATAACTCATCATTCACACTTCTCTGCTTCCAACGATATTCCAATTATGCCTTCAACAGTCACCTAAAAGTGTCAGAATAATGAATGAGGATGTCAGAAGGAAAGAAAAACAAAAAGCCTTAAGACTATGATCACACTTTAAGACAACAAAACACGTAAGTGAGGTTTTTTTATGATCTCTCAATATAAGCAAAAACTCCTTAATCTGATGTTTTTGAAGCCTTTCTGTGTCAATCTCTATAATTCTGGATAAAGATTAATAAAAGGCAAAGAAATTTAGTACACTGGACTTCATCAAACCTATCTACAACTGCTTCAGAATTGGGGCTCCTAAATTCTACTTCTCAACAATTAATAAACAACGATTACCATAGTATTCACTTCATAGGAGTAAATTGTGTCTTGCAGTTCATTACAGTCTGTGGCCTTCTAATTAACACATGTGAAAACAGTATTTGTCATATCTTTGTTTTCTTAGTTGCTTACATTCTGAGGCAGATTAAATAATATATGCAGAAGCTCAGTCTCTATTTAGACACCTAAATAAGCATCTTGATTTTTCAGAGCACCTACAAGTCTCAGAGTTGCACAGTGCTTCTGAAAATCAGGCCATTTATTTAGGTGTCTATATTTAGGTACATGAGTTTGAAGCGTTTGGCTTGAGGTCACATAGCTATGGCTCATTGCATTTTTTTTTTTCTTTATTTCCATTTGGGTCACAATGGGCAAGTCACTTTGAATATTTCTCATCATGAATCTAAGAAATAGAAGGAGAGGTGGTAAGAATTGCTTACTAAATACCATCGTGATGCTTAGCACTTCCTCAAATACATGAAGTTTCCTTCCTGGAGAATTTCAGTCTAAAAATAGATAGAAATCAGTGCATCAGAAAGGTGAGACAGTGTGTTTAGAGGCTGAACTCACGTCCTGGTTAAACTGTGCTCATTTCCTGGATTTTAATTGTATGGCATCTTTGTCATCCCTTATGATCATTTTTGACAAGCCAGATGTTTTAGCTTCCAGTGTTTTGATTGGGTAAATCCTAGAAATGAAGTGCTTCTACTTGTTAACACATGGCAGCAAACCACAGTTTGTTCTTGAGGAATTTGAGCTGACATTATCAGTCATGCTGTCGAATCGAGACCATACCTCCAAGACTGCTTTTGAATTTGCATGGTAGCTAGCACAGGCCTTGACCTTAGTGAACCAGTTATGAAACAGTCTTAGACTCTGCAGAGAGAAGATCACTGGGAAAAGGACAATCTTTTAAAGAAACAAGGAAATCAGTTTCCTTAAAATCCTGTCTCTGCAGTTTGATATGGGCTTGTTCAGCTTGGAGCAGAGAAGGCTCTGGGAGGACCTTATAAGCAGCCTTCCAATACCTGAAAGGTGCCTGTAAGAAAGCTGGGGAAGAACTGTTCATGAAGACATGAAGCAGTAGGACAAGGGGTAACAGTTTTAAACTTGAAAAAAGGAGATTTAGGTTGGATCTTAGGAAAAAGTTCTTCAATCTGAGGGTGGTAGATCACTGGAACAGCTTGCCCAGAGATGTAGCGGAGGCCCCATCTCTGGAAACGTTCAAGGTCAGGCTTGATGGGGTTCTGAGTGACCTGATCTAGTGAAGATGTCCCTGCTCACTGCAGAGAGCTTGGACTAGATGGCCTATAAAGGTCCCTTCCAACCTATCACATTCTATGATTCTATGATCGCTCTGCTTTCACATGAGCTGCTTGTAGCTTTGGTAGCAGGTATGGATACAATCGGCGATTCACACAGCGCTGCCTTCATTTTGCATAGGGATGATGCTGAGAAGAAACAGCCCATAGGTCAGAACAGTCATCTTAAATACCTCATATATTTCAACAAGATGAAAATTTCCTTTTTCAAATGGAAGAATTTAAATTTGGACTTAATATTTCAGATTTAAAAGAACTGTACCTGTACTTTAAAGACTGTATTTGTTCCAGAACAAAAGGCTTTTTTTTTTGTTTTTGTTCTTTCTTGAAACAGAGATCATTTTAAAAGTCAATGAAACCCACTTTTCCCCTTGATCTAGCATGCATCTAGGCTAAAAAAACATTTCTTGGTTAAAAATATTCCTTAACTGGAAATTGGGACATGGCATTTTTGTTGACTTCAAAACTGAGGGATAGCTGTAAGATAATAAAGCTTTATTTTGTGGTACTTTATGTTAGATACAGACTTTTTGGTGTGTCAAATCAAAAAGACTTTTCTTTAGGCAACTCTCACTCTCAGAAGTGGATGTAAAATGTGAAGACTTTGTTCCTCTTCTCATTGCTTTAGAAGACACAAGTTTCCTGTTTGACCTCTGTCTGAGTCTGAAGATGCTCAGAAACACCCTGGATATACTGGAGAGAGGGTTTGGGGAGCAACAGAGGCAAATGCAGCACCTGTCCCACTGCAAGGCTGGGAGCTCAGGTCTTCTCAGAGTGGCACCACAGGTTCTCCCCACCTGCCTGACCCTCACATACAAGATTTGGAGAGAACTGGCATCCCTGCGCACAGCTGAAACACGTGCTTCTCTGAATCTCCAGATCCCCAAAGAAGGAAATAGCCCTGCTCCATGATCAACCTGGAGTATCATGTGCAAGGGCTTTACAGGCACTGAAATATTACAGTGAGTGAAGGATACTCCCCTTTTCTGCAGCAGTATTTCATTGGTGCAGCAATTAAACCAGCACCCAGAATGGTACAAAACGCTCTGCAGATGAATGAAAAAGAAGAAACAGTTTTTCCTTTGCGCATTTTTATTTAAACATCTGCAACACATCGTCTCTAAGCTGCTCTGCAGTTGCTCTACACGTACAGGATGGCACTGTGGAGGTGTTGGGGCGATGTTGTCTCACTCTACTGAGTGACTGGGTGATAAAACAGCAGATGAAGCTCGGCGGTGATAAGCGCAAAGCAACGCGCGTGGGAAAAAATAACCCTGCCTCTATGTACATGGAGACTGGAAGGAGCTATCTCTCCTGCTGGGGGCTATCTGGGGGTTGAAGTGGAAAGCTCTCTGAAAATGTTAGTGTAGGGCTCGGAAGGGGTCAAAAAGGCAAACTGAATGTTAGGAATTAGTAGCTCCCCCTTTAGATGAAGAGAGGACCCCCAAAGTCATAGGATTCTATCGCTCTCATGCTCATAGTTTTTCTGAGTGCCTTGGCCATACAGCTCTCGCCTGTTCCAGATCATAGATCATTTAGGTTGGAAAAGGCCTTTGAGATCATTAAGTCCAACCATTAATCCAAACCCACCAAATCCAACTACTAAACCATGTCCCTAAGCACCACATCTACATAGCTTTTAAATACCTCCAGGAACAGGAGGCCCACTTCTCTGGGCAGCCTGTTCCAGTGATTGATAAACCTTTTCATGAAGAAATGTTTCCACCTGCCCTACAAGGAGAGGCTGAGGGAGCTGGGCTTGTTCAGCCTGGAGAAGAGAAGGCTGCGGGGGGACCTCATTGCAGCCTTCCAGTCCCTGAAGGGAGCATACAAACAGGAGGGGAATCAACTTTTTAAAAGGGCAGATAATGGCAGGACAAGGGGGAATGGTTTAAAGCTGAAGGAGGGAAGGTTTAGATTGGATATTAGGGGGAAGTTTTTTACACAAAGAGAGTGGTGAGGTCCTGGAACAGGCTTCCCAGAGAAGGGGTGGGTGGCCCATCCCTGGAGGTGTTCAAGGCCAGGTTGGATGGGGCCCTGGGCAACCTTGTGTAGCTCCAGGCCTCCTGAGGTTGGTGGCCCTGCCTGTGGCAGGGGGGTTGGAGCTCTATGATCCTCGGGGTCCCTTCCAACCCATGCCATTCTATGATTCAATCTAAACCTCCCCTGGTGCCACTTGAGGCCGTTTCCTCTGGTCCTATTATTTGTTACTTGGGAGAAGAGACCAACACCCACCTCACCACAACCTCCTTTTAAGTAATTGTAGAGAGTGATAAGGTCTCTCCTCAGCCTCCTCTTTTCCAAACTGAACAATCCCAGTTCCTTAGCCACTTCCCATCAGACTGCAAAATTCTTCCACCAAAATTCAACAGTCATTTTAGTAGAATCAAAGTTTTAAAAGTAGAGTTTTCTAGTAAAATTAGAAAGGACGTTGAGAATGGTGATGAGGTTTCAAAATGGAATTAGAGAAAACCACATCAGCTTGAAAGTGGGATAGCTGAAGGGAAATCCACTTAGAGTCTGGAAAGTAATGATGGTGAGAGGATCAAAAATGAAATTGCCTTTACCGCCTCTCATAGCAAAGAATACTTAATAAAACAATCAGGAGGAAGGCTTTTGAAGTTGTTTCTATACAGTGAAGAATTGTGATGGCACAGCATATTGAGGAGAGCAAACGCACAACTGGGCTCATAAAGAATTAAGAGAAACTCACAGGGAACACGAACACTGGTAGCTACTATGCATAGCAGCTTAGATACAACCCAGAGTTCCAGTAGTCCCTACCTCACTAGTTGCTGGAAAATTGTAAGGTAAATAGGAGAGGAGTAAATGGTCTATTTTTACACTGTTTTCCTAAGCATCCAGCCTTGACTGCTGGAGACAAGATACAGAGCTAGGTCCAACTGTGGGTTTATATTCTAAAAAAGTAACAGAAACAATCAAGGCTGTGGTAATGCCAATAGCGTCAACATTAATTTCACTTGCTTTATCCACTCTAATCTCCAGGCTCAGCCACTTGCAAGAAATCATAATCCATATCTGGCCAAAGAATTTGGGATTATCCCAGCGAGCAGAAATGCAAAGGAAGCAGCATTTGCTCCTTGAGAACACACAGATTTTGTGGCTTTACTTAGTTCTTCAGAAAACTTTGTCAAAGCTCCTGCAAAGGCTGTAGGAGTGAGTCGGTGTTTGTGTTTTGGTGATCAGAAATCAGCATAACATAGGAGAGCAAAGTATTTTGGTTACAGTGCTTTATTTGTGTCAAAGTTCCGTACATTTGAGAGGCCATCTTTTGCTTACAGATCAAATCTGTATATAAGAAGCAGGTGCAGACTGAAGATAATGAAGCCCAGGGTCTGGATGAGATGGGCTAAGCCTGTGTGCCCTGAGATATCAGTAACAAAACTCCCACTCACTTCTGTGGGAGCAGGACTAGAGCACTGCTTGCAGATCTTGTAAGTGGCAGCTGTTTTATCACCTCCTTCGGTATGATTTCCAGAATTTCAGCTTCCTCCAGATTTTGGCACTCTACAACGACTTGGGTTGTGGGAAAATGCCCACAGCATTTAGGAAGCACAGGGTGTCTACTCATGCTGCACGGCCCGAGTAGCACTGGGGCCTGAGTGGGTAAGGGGGTGAGACTCCCAGAAGGGTGTTCTCTCAGGGGCTCTTACTCCTTTAGTTTTGCAATGCCACTTTTCCGTGTCTAAATAGTATATTAACTTGTGACCTTTCCTAGTAGAAACCTTTAATGCTCACAACAGGCCCCATTAACTGCCCTGCAATTGCTGCCATCCTCACTATTACCTAATTCAAAGGACATTTTTACTGCAGTGGAATTTCTCCCCCCTTAATTCTATCAATAATGACTGGAAAGACATAAAAGCCAAAGTTGTGCCTTAGGCATTCCTGAACACGGATGAGCTTGCTTTTGCAAGTGTAAAGATTCCCATTTTACTACAAGGAAAACATAGACTAGAGCAACTTTATCACAATGAAAGTTTTCTTCCCAATATGGAAATATAAAAAAGAATAAAAGTTGAGATTGGCTACTGTGAGCAAGACACAGCACAGAGGTACGGGGATAAGGAGACACGAGGCAACTGTAGAACGTAAAATGTGGGACAGAAAAAAGCACGGTAGATGCTCTTCCTACTCAGGATATTAAAATAAGACACTGTGCAAAGACAACATGTATAAATGGAGACAAAGGAAGATATCCAGCCAGGTTTAGTTCTGAACACAAAAACCCATACAACAAGCATGTAATTCGATTTAAAACCTGAGTAGATTATATCATGACACCTTTGGTTCCACAGCTTGCTCTCTCTTCTGCGCAGTGCCTAAAGCAGTAAGACCATGGTCAGGGATTCATATTTTAGGCACAAGCATGAAATAACAAGAAATAAACAATTAATACTATCAGTTCTCTATTTTATATTAAAAAAAAAAGAAAGGTAGAACTGAAGAAGAAATCCTAGAAGGTGTCTAAACCAGATATGCATCAAGGCATATGTCAGTCCGTAGTTAATGGGACCAGGAAGAATCTCTTCCATTGCAAGAACAACAACCTACAATGCATTGCTCTTGGGTATTTGCAGAGATGAGGTGGGAGATGCTATTGATCTTATTCATTACAACTAGGTTTTTTTTCTGCTATTATTGGAAAGTGCTGCTATAAATGGCACACATCTTGTTATATATTTTTAACTAATGGGGAATTATTCCTTTCATAGGTTTTTTTTTATAGGGTATTTAATAATTATCTGGGAGTCTTCTACTTCTCCATTGTGTTCTATAGGTTTTCCAAGCCATCTTTACAGAAGCCTATTTACATTTCTGTACCATCCTATCGATTAAATCCCTCTGTACTACATTCCAAAGCGAAGACACTGCAGAAAAATCGGCATTAGCCTCTGCTGTGCAACTGGAAGAGAGAAAATAGCCCTTCCTTTAATGAAGCACGCCTTGGGGGCACCTGAAGGCTTTCTCTTTAAAATCATGACCATGGTGGGCCTTGATACTGTTTCTCCCACTGTAACCATAACGTTCCTAAAAGTCCTACAAATGCACCTTCTGGCCTCATCTGTGACAGGGAGACAGACCTTGTTCGCCTGTTAGGGTGAAGAAGGGGTGAATGTCAATGGGATCTGTTCCAGAGGCAGCTCAGTTCTAGGGCCAGTTTGCTTAGGGGTGATTGGAATGGTGCTTGGGGGCTCCTTCCTCCAGAGGGATTTAGGGGTGGGGGCGGGCATTAGGTTTGTCACCAAACCGGTGGTGAGGTGTAGGGGCACTATGTGAGTATCCGTGTCACCCTCTCTCCATCCCACCCCATCCTGCCCCATCCCATCTGACTTCAGCCCATCCCATCTCACGTATCCCCACCCCACCCCATCCCACCCCATCCCACCCCATCCCTCCCCATCCCCATCCCTCCCCACCCCTCCCCATCCCCATCCCCCCTCACACCTCTGCCCGCCCCACCCCGCCTCACCTCAGAGCGGGGGGGGGCGACACCCTGAGGGAGGGAAGCTTTGCGGCGAACTAGTAAGGAGGACACAAACCGCTGCCTGGTCCCTGCCACCCCGTGGGTCCCGGGGGCAAAGTGAGACCCCCTCCCGGCTCTCCCGTCCCCGCAGAACCGAGGACACCTCCACCCGCGCCGGCAGCCGAGAACCGGCGCGAAGCGGTGGGAGGTGAGGGGCGCGGCCGGGGCTGAAGTGGGCGGTGCCGCTTTGCCTCTCGCCTTCTTATTGGTGGCACCCGCCTGTTCGTCTGGGTGGCGGGTTTGCTGATTGGGTTGCGGTATCTCCCTCGCCCCTCCCACCTTGTCCTCCACCTTCGCCTCAGCGGCGCGGGCGGGCGAGAGGTGTGTGGCGCTCGCTGAGGAGCCGGCGGCGCGGTCCTCGGGGCTCAGCGGCGACAGGGGAGGCGGCCGGGGAGGCGAAGGACGAGCGAGCTGCGGCAGGTAAGGGCAAGGCCAGGCCGCCGCGAGGGGCTCTTTCCCTGGTGGGGCCGCCCGGTCTCAGCCCTGCCCCGCTGACCTGGCGCCGTGCGCCCGCCGTGGCGGGGTTATGTAACCGCCCCGCCGGGTCTCCCCGCGGCTCCCGCCGTCCTGCCCCCTCCCCGGGCGCCGCTCTTACCTCGGGGCTCCTTTCGCCGGGGAGGAGGGTCGTTGAGGCGGGCTGCCGGGCTTTCCCTCCGGCGGGGCTCGGGGCTCGCCGCGCAGCTCCGCGGAGGCGGCTGGAAGAGGCCGGCGGGCGGAGGAGGTGCGCGGTGGGGGGGGGGGGGGGGGCGTTGTGGCGGGTCGTCCTCCGGGGCAGGTAGGTCCGTCCGCTGGGGATGGAGAGGCGCCCGGTGAGGTGAGGCAGCGGCAGAGGGCTGGCGGAGTGCGTTGGGGTCCGCGCAGCAGGCGCGGGGCTCAAAGCAGGAGCACGCCGGCAGCCCCGTCCCGGCTACTTGTGGAGCTTCGGGCTAAGGCTGGCGTGCGGGGCTGCGGCGGAGCCCCGCGTCCTTGAGGGAGAGGCTGCTCGAAAGCTGGCTGCGGCATCGCGCCCCAGCCGTGTTTGACGCTCCCGTAGCCAGCGGGTTGCTCTGAGAAAGTTGGTTGGGGTTTTCCCCGCCTCGCCGAGACTCTTTTGTCTCTCTTTGAAGTGTTTTAGTCCCTTGAATGCTCGAGTTCGGAGTCTAATCCGGTTTCCTAAAAGGAAAACCGGGCGATAGGCTTATGCAGCTGGAAGAAGTCACAGAGATGAGAGCTGTAGCTTAATCGGGGGCTATGCCTTACGTGAGCTTCTGTGTCAGGCTTTAGAGTTCTGCGCTCAGGAACTGGTTCTCCCTCTGTTCACCTTGTTAGAATGGTTGCTCTGTAGAAAACGAACATTCTTTTCCTCCTAAAATGCAGAATTACTCTAAGGAAACTGCTGCATTTATCCTTGTGGTTAAGCTAAACTATAGGGTTTCTCATCATCCCTCATCGGATGGAGTTTGGAGTACTGTAAGAATATAAAACAACAAGGAAAACTAGAAATACATCACAGTAAACAGAAACAGAAGATGATTTTCTGTGGAGTATCAACCTTGTTAACTGTTACCTTTTTTCTAACAGCAGGAACTGTCCCATTCTCCTTAAAGTTCTGTGAAACTGCTCACATCAGCTGTGTGGTGTGGTTTGTCTCTCCTTTCCCAAACATTGATGTGTATTCAGATCAAGTGGCTTGGTTTGCTGTTGTTGGAAATGTTTGTCATTGCATTGGAGTCTTTAATGCTTTGGGTTGTTTTTTTTTTTAAGTTACAAATTACTTGTCTGTACCAGCAGAAATTCCTTTTCCAGGAAAATTTGGAAGTCTTAAGTCATCATGGTGCCCTGGGTATCTTCTAGGAGTTAAATATTATGAGCAACTCCTGTTCCACATAGGTCTGATGTACATGGTCTCTTCCTTTTTCCCCTCACAACAAGGAAAGGGAAGGTAGGTCTTGGTAAAAATTGGGGTACAGTTGTGAATTTTTATGTGACAAGTTAGAGGAATATTAAATGAGTGTTCCACTGACCCCTCTGTGAGGTGACAGATCTGGCTGAAGGCCAGTGATGTAATACTGCGTGGACCTTATAAAACTGGTTAGCTTTAAATAGAGTAGTGTCGAGGCCAAGTGAAGGTAATCAGAAAGCTTGTTCTGGTTTCTTTGGGTTTGGGGAGGGCTTTCTGTTCTTGTAGTACCTTAATGTTACCATGGTAACATTAAGTGGTTGATTCATCATAGCCCAGCTTCTTGACCTTACGAACAGCGCATAAAATCTTCAGTCCTTGCATTGGTGAGTCAAAGTATCATCTCCTTACTGTGGAATGGGGCTGGAGCCTTGGCTTGATAGGGTTGAAGACCAGTATCTGCCAGCTTGTTTTCTGCAGGGATGGAGATACAGATCCCTCAGGAAGCCAATGTGAACTGAGTTCCTTTACTGGTCACAGGACACATCCCTGCCCTGGGATGTACATCTGGCCTTTCCAAGCAATATACAGGTCTTGGACTGCTGGAGCTGGCCAGCCCTGCTTAAGATGCATGTATGTTAAAAGCTTCCAAAAATAGTTACAAAGCCTCAGCTAAATTCAATATGGCTAGAGTATCAGTAGAAAGGATTAAAATATTTGGGATCTGCACTGGTTAACATTAAAAAAATAAAGAAATAAAATAATCTTCCTTGTATCTGCCACTCCTGGAAGAGATTGACATTATTTTTGGGTGGTGCTAACCAAACTGGAGTTAAAATGTGTGTGGACTTCACTGCAGTGGTAACTTTTACTACCAAGGGGAAGAGTCATTGCCCAGGTGGGTTGTGCTGTGAGGAAGGTTGAGGGAAGGGGTGACTATGTTGCTTCTGAGGCTGAAACAGTAATCCTGCTGCAAGAGGTCCTCTTCTGCTCTTTGTAACTAAGTAAAATGTCTCTCACTTAAGTCCATGGGAGATTTCAATAGCAAAGAATTAGCACCATATAAAGATAATACTAACCTCCAGTGTTCATTGGGCAGGGTGGAATGAAATGTTGGTAGGTTCCTACCATCTGATCTTTGTTCTATTCCTGCCTGCTGCCAGAGCCTTCTCTGTAGGTCCAGTTGACTTCAGCAAGAGTTGCATCCTCAGGTGGTGAGTCAGCTTTCATTAAACCAGTGAATATTTTTAAGTAAGAACTGATTGCTTCAGTAAGATCTGGGCTGGAGGAATCTCAGACATAGATACAGACTGGGAGAAGTGCTCCTTGAGAGTAGCCCTGCTGAGAAGGACCTGGGTGTCATAGTGGATGAGAAACTTAACATGAGCCAGCAGTGTGCTCTTGCAGCTCGCAAGGCCAATGGTATCCTGGGCTCCATCAGAAGAGGGGTGGCAGCAGGGACAGGGAGGTGATTGTCCCTCTCTGCTCTGCCCTTGTGAGGCCCCACCTGGAGTCCTGTGTCAAGATCTGGGGCCCCCAATACATTAAAGATGTGGAATTGTTGGAGAGGGTTCAGAGGAGCCACGAATATGATCAGAGGGCTGGAGCACCTGCCTTACAAGGAGAGGCTGAGGGAGCTGGGCTTGTTCAGCCTGGAGAAGAGAAGGCTGGGGGGGGACCTCATTGCAGCCTGCCAGTACCTGAAGGGAGCAGAGAAACAGGAGGGGAATCAGCTTTTTGAAAGGGCAGACAATGGCAGGACAGGGGGGTGGAGTGAAGCTGAAGGAAGGAAGGTTTAGATTAGATTTTGGGGTAAACTCTTTCCAGAGAGAGTGGTGAGGTGCTGGAACAGGCTGCCCAGAGAGGTGGTGGATGCCCCGTGTCTGGAGGTGTTCAAGGCCAGGTTGGATGGGGCCCTGGGCAACCTTGTGTAGATCCAGGCCTCCTGAGGTTGGTGGCCCTGCCTGTGGCAGGGGTGTTGGAGCTCTGTGATCCTTGGGGTCCCTTCCAACCTAGACCATTCTACAGTCTCACTCAGAGGGCTTGATTCCTCCCCTCTTTCACTCTCTCCTTTGGACTTACAAAATTTCTTTTTTTCTCTTTTCAGTAGGATCAGAGGTGGAATCCTATGCTTTATCTGGACCCTTCTAGGAAAACAACTGCAACTTCTTGCTTTATTGTTTTCCCAAATTTTAATTCCTGTAGATTACAGCTTCCAGGTTTGCACTTAGGACTCAATAATGCTTTAAATATAATCACTGTAAACTAAAAGTTTCTATTTGTAACATTTTGTTTGCTTTATTCTATTTTTAACTGTGCTGTTTGTCATGGCAAGTACTGTTAAAAAAAAAACCAAAAAGAAAGTAAAGTTTCCTAGCAATTTCAAGAGATGTGTGCCTGTTTCTTGATGTCCCTTAGGGATTCTTTCTAAAAACTCTTTTAAGGCAGTGAAGTGGTCACCAAGGAAATGCCTTATTCGTTTCCTTAAAACCAGGGGATAAATCTGTATGTGCTTGGTGATACATAGGCATTGGTCCATTCAAACACTCATGTGCTCAAGTTATTTTCCTTCAGCAAAATTTCAGCTGAGGTTCTCTGGTTAATTTCACAATGAAAAGTACATCTTTGCCATTTCAGTTTGAGACTTTTGCATTGATTTTAATAACTTTTTTCAAATAGAATCTTCAGTCAGCTATTGCTCTCTACCCATTAATATAATTTTCTGCTGACCTTTGTCAATTTTAATTAGAGGTGTACCATGTTTACAAATAGTGGGGTTACAGAATGAATACCTAGTTTCCCACCTGGAATCTATACAGAGCTTTTTGGTTACATTATCTGCTGGGTGAGGTGCTGATGAGACCTAATCTTTTTCCAGTGGGAAGGGTGTTCATTTTGTGTTGTGAGCTATCACAAATTATAAGCTCTTGCACCCCTTAATCAGAGGAGAAGTTTGCAGTAACTTGAGCAGTGTAAAGTGATGCTAACTGTGTGTATGTGTAACACAAAAGGAGTGACAAGGAGATTGCATGTAGGGCCTGGAAGGGTAGGGGCTGCTCAAGGGTTAGTAGTACTGCACTCTTGAGGTTCTCTGTTCTGTGTAATGTATTTTCTGAGTTGAAATTTTAGGTTCAAAACCCTACACCAAATTCAGAAATGACTTAGGTTACGCATGGGTGAATGATACATAAAGAGGATAAATGGATGTGGACAGGAATTGGTGGTAGTTGGTTGTTGGGCTCGGGTTCATGTCAGTGTCTCAGCCTTCTAAAGGGAACAGTACTGCTGTGGAATTTAGTAGTTTCCCCTTTAAGGTCTTTGTGAATGAATTTAGTATCAATATTGGTGCTGGGTGGTGCCTTAGTGTTACCATGTTATTTTGTGGCAGTCCCTTCAGAAATTCTATGGGATATCTTCTGGTGGCTTAAGGATTTGAAAGATTTCCTGACTTGTGCCTTTGCTTCTCACTCCCCAACTCAGTTTGAACTCTTTCCTTTTTAAAACTAAGCTGAGTACGCTTTACCCTTATGTGGGTGTATTTTTAATTTTATTTTCTAATATAAAAGAGATCATAAGAAGGATGAAGTTTATTTTGTTAGAAGCTGTGGAAAGGAGCTTGAATATAAATGGGAATATAAAGGGGAATCAACTTTTTAAAAGGGCAGATAATGGCAGGACAAGGGGGAATGGTTTAAAGCTAAAGGAGGGAAGGTTTAGATTGGATATTGGGAGAAGTTTTTTATAGAAAGAGTGGTGAGGTGCTGGAACAGGCTGCCCAGAGAAGTAGTGGATGCCCCATCCCTGGAAGTGTTCAAGGCCAGGTTGGATGGGGCCCTGGGCAACTTTGTGTAGCTCCAGGCCTGAGGTTTGTGGCCCTGCCTGTGGCAGGGGGGTTGGAGCTCTATGATCCTTGGGGTCCCTTCCAACCCTTGCCATTCTATGATTCTATGAATGTGATCCAGTGATTGTATAGTTACATAAAATTGGACTTCCAGTTGTGTTTATTTTATATGGCAGTCCAGTTCATGGATATGTGACTTTAGAATTAATTGTTTTAAGGGTTTTGAAATGTAAATTTTTTGGTCTTAATTCAATTCTTTCTATGAAAAAAAAATAGTAGAGGAATTGGAAGGAGAACGTTTTTTGACAGAGGACTGCCTGAAGTGGCTAAGTAAATTCAAAGAAGCCACAAAATGCCATCACCACACCTGAGCCTTAAAGTGTTTGATGGACATAATAAAGGATATGTAGTTAGATTTGGTTTATATAGGTCTACCACTATAAATATTGCAGAAAGAAGTAAGAATTCCAGTTTGTCACTGGCTGAAATTAATGTCTGATATGGAGACTTATGAAGTTCCTGCAGAGCTGTGAAGACTCAGCTTATGGTTTCATGAATGATTTATGTAGATCTGTGGCTGAAAAGTGAAAGTCTAAATTTTGACTTTTCAGCAAAAGTGCAGAACGTCCTGTGAGGCTGCTGTAAGGTCTCTTTCGAGCCTGTCAAGGTCCTTTTGAATGGCATCCCTCCCCTCCTGCTTGCTGACTGCTTCACAGAGCTTGGTCTTGTTGGCAAATGTACTGAGGGTGTAATGATCCTTTAGCAAGGATGTTAAACAACACCAGTCCCGGTATTGACCCCTGAGGACCATCACTTGTTACTCATCTCCACTTGGACGTGGAGTCATTGACTCTTGAGTGCAGCCATTTAGCCAATTCCTTACCCAGTGAGTGGTCCATCCATCAAATCCATGTTTTTCCAGTTTAGAGACATGGATGTCACACAGAATGGTGCCAAGGCCAGGTAGATGACATTGGTTGCTTTTACCACCAGAGCTATAACAAAAGGTTGCCAAATTTATCAGGCAGGATTTGCCCTTACAGTGAAGCCACGTTGCCTGTCACCAGTTACCTCCTCAGTTTCCATGTGCCTGGGCATAGCCTCCAGGAGGATCTGCTCCATGATCTTGCTGGTTGCAGAGGTGAGGCTGACTGGCCCGTAGCTCCTTGGGTCTCTCTTTTTTCCCTTTTTAAAACCAGGGGTTATGTTTCCCCTTTTCCAGTTGGTGGGAACTTCACCACACTGACAAGACTTCCCAAATATGACAGGGTATGTCTAAGTGTAGGTGTGGCATGTTTGTGTATGCACACTCACATAGTGCCTGCAGGTCTTGAAAAAGAGATGGTCAGAGAGCATGCAAGACAGTGATTTTCTTAAGAAGACTTGGCCAATACCCAAGTCCCAGGGAGCAAATCTGTCTCAAGAATTGCCTGGAAAAAGGAGCAGGCTTTCTCATTAAAGAGCTCTAGGAGAGCAAAATTACTGCCACACACTGTAATGGTTTTTATTCATTTCTAATCTCAGATGTAGCTTTGAAGTCTATATGTTTTAGAATTGCTTGCATGGGCATGCTTCCTTACTGGCAACTAATATGGTTAAATAATCTGAATTGCAGCTTTGTAGCTGAAAAATCCTATTCCATTTTTCTTGCTTATCATACTGGCTTTGCTTAATTCTTAACTTAAAAGCTTCCTTTTCTATATGGTGCCTTGTAATATGGCTCTACCTGGAAGAGGAAAAAATCCCAATGGACCAACCAAAAAACAGCTTAGTAAATAAACCTGTGGTTTACTTCTGTTGATAATATTGAGATTCTTTACTTCTCTGTGGGCCCCTAGTAGCTTTGTTACACATTTGGGAATAGGATGTATGGATCTTCTTAGTTGCCATGAAGTCATCCTTAGCTTTCATGTCATACTTTATGGTGAAAGTGAAGCTTATTTAGTAGACTAAAAAGTAAAGCTTAAGAAATCAGCAACTATAATTGGAGATGTGTATGGAAAGCAAATATTGCTTCTCTTGTTCTACTTGGGGCCAAAGTTCCTGTTTTATTACATCTTAGGGCATTCTTGTAGATCTTGGACAGAAATCAGTTTAATCTCCCCCCTTCTCATTAGAATACCTACTGAAGTCAATTTGTAATCCAAGTTCCTGTGAGTTTGGAGTATCAACTTGTCATCTTTATCCTCTGTTGTCTATTGTATGAAGTTGGCTTTGGAACATCCCTCTCCACTGACTGGATTCTTCCAGCCTAATGCTTGTGGGGGGAGGAAGTATTGTACTTACTGTGACCATCAAATACTCAGGATCCTCATTGACTGCAAGTAGATTATTATGAGGCAAATATTTTATATTCATTGACAAAAATCTGTAACATCCCAGGCTTGAGGTTTAATTTCATGCCCCTAAAAGTGATGGCTCTAGTCTTGATACAGGGTAGGCATAATGGCAAACACGTTTAGAGTTGTTTGTGTTTGGAGTAGATGATCTGTTAATGCTTTCTGCTAGAGTGGTGATGCTTCCTCAGTAGTGGCTGCTGTGAATATTTCTTTCTAACGCTTACCTGGGTATGTTTACACAGAAACATACTGTAATACTGGGCTTGAGTGAGTAGGTTACAATACAAGAGGCAATATTGCTGTCAAACTGAGTTCATATACACTTTTCATACACTGCTTGGAGTGCTAGCCACCACTTCCAACACTTGTTCAGGCTTTTATTTTTCCACAGTCAGAACTAAATTCCTTGACTGAATTTAGTTGCAGATAATTGTGCTAATGTCAAACTGAGCTGTCAAAGATGCTGGTGTGTATTTGATAGTCTAAAAACCTGTCCTTGGGTTGATGCAGTAGAGAGGGGTAGTTGGCCTGAGGCTCTCACATTACCCTTATTCCCTTACAGCACTGCCTCCTTGTTTTGTGATTAAACTCCTCCCTCAGAAATTGCTCACACAGAATCAAGGGCTAGGAAATGATGCTGGCTTTAGCTGTGTAATGTATTTTAGGTCCTGGAAAAGGAGGACAGCTGAGATCCAGTGACCTGCCAGCTCTCTGCACATCACTATACACACTGTGAGCAGTATTGCTCTGGACAAGGTCCAACTTTATCTTGGGCCTTATGGTTTGAACTAGATGACCTCTGCAGGCCCCTTCCAAACTCAGACAACGTGAACTAATAATAATTACTAATTATTGATTAGTTGCTAATAATTACTGGGTAATTTGCCACAGTCATGTGATCTGAGAGCATGGCAAGTGTTGACTCGGTGCTGCAAACGGATAGACTTGAGCATGACTTCAGTTTGTTCTCCTGAGGATTTCAGTTGTTAGCCCTGAGACTTCATTGGTAACAGCTACTGACGTCTCTGTAACATAAGGTTACTGGATGATGTGCTTGTCGTCAGCCAAATGTCATTTCAGAGCTGCAGCAGAAACGAGGTTATATGAAAGGCACAGGCATGGCAAATTAGCTCTACAATTTAGCTTTGCTTTACTAAGATTAAGCCTAAATAAACCCATAGGGTTTAATTTTGGACACTTGTTCTAAATAGTGTATGTGAACCTAATATTTACAACTATTTATAGAAAATAACAAGCACGCATAGAGCAAGGGCAAATCTGAAACAGATGAGCATACTGTGTTTATGTAACTCTCTAACTTCTTATGAGGAGAAAAAGCAGCTAATTATTTCTTTCAATAACAATATGCAATGAAACTGTAAGAGAATTATTTCTCTGTATAGCTTCAGGTCAGCCTACAGAAGCTTTGTAGAGGTTATAGGTTGATGTCTAACACACCCACGCTGAGGGTTGTCTGTACTAGCCATGGTAAATGCATGAATTCATAGCAATGAACACACTGGACCTTTACTTGCTCTGCTTGGCTGGTGTGAAGTTTACTCTTGTATCAATGGCAAGGATACTGTTTTGTGGGCTTGTTACTTCTGTGTCCTTCAGTGTGTCTTAAAATGATCTTTCTGCTGGGATGGATTTGGAGTAAGGACTCCAACGTCAACAGGGTTTTTCCAAAAGGTGCTAAGAGTCATCTTGAGTCATTCTTCCTTTCCCTTTTTTTATTCACTAATGTAATTAAGATGTAAACAAAGAAATTGCTAATGGACATGGAAAAACAGGGAACATTCCTTCCTTAAACTAGAAAAAAATGGCTTTATTCTTTGTGATAGCGATGTGGCTTAGTTATGCTGGTTTTCAATGATTCTGTGTTCATTCTATTTTCCCACAGGGTCTCTTTTTTTTATTTTATTTTTCCTCTTTGAGTTGATACCTGATGTAACTTCCATTTTCTTCTTACTTAGTACATTACACTTTCTCTCTAAGCCCAGTGCAAGCCGAGAAGCATCAGCCTGCCTTCCCAGTGACATGACTCTCCTAACCCAAATACTGCTTAGTATTTTCTCTGGGGGCAAGGAGCACCTAAGTAATGCCTTGCAGCTTGTGCTAATAAATGAGACTAAAGCCAAGTCCCTATTTGAGCTTTGGTGAAACCAATCTTAGTGCCCTATTTCAGAGGTCATTTGTTGCTTCAAAACAGCATGACACATACTTTCTACAAGCTAAGGATTTCTGGGTTAACTTGTGGGAATGTGGTATTTCTACAAACGTGGTGTAACTGTGTCTCTCTTCTCCATGCTGCCAGGGATGAGGGGAGACTCGTACTTCTTTGGAATGCGAGGCCTTGGTCACTATGGCTGCATCCCAGAGGATGGAGGACAGTTCTTATTCTACTCTATACACGGAGACAACGATTTAAAGAGATGTTTTGCAGAGGAAGATTTTAATGAAATAATTGACTTCAACGATCTCCCGAATTCTCTCTTTGCTTGTAATGTTCACCAGTCTGTGTTTGAAGATGAGGACAGTAAGGTACAGTGTCAGTTTCCATATTTTCAATGTGAGAGAAACCTAAACCTTGTGTGTGTTTACTGCAGTTTCAATGAAACAGTTTATTGTCTTGTACAAAGAAACTGGATCAGAAATGGGTTTTCCAAGGCGGCAACAATGCTCTGCCATGATGTTTATTTCAAAAGCCTAAAAGCCTTTTTGTCAACAATGACAAACAAAAGTATTTTTCTTTTGTTCAGACTTGGAGAATACTGAAATGTGGGTGTATGTCTTCATTGCAACCATAGCTGCTGTTAAACATGTCTGAGTTAAACATGTCTGAGTTTATCCCATTTTTTGATCACGTTTCACTGTGATGGGAGGCTGCCTTGTATTTTCTCATATGTTTTAAGTTACCTGAAATACTGTTTTATCAGGAAAAATCTAATATGAATAATTGTGAGAACATAGACAAGAGGAGCTGCCTGAGAATATTTTTAACTCTGCAGGTAGTTTAAAAGAGAATGGCTGAAAACAATATCTTTTTAAAGTGAAAAATAATAGGAAAAATATCAACTTTTGCCAGAAGTGTTCAGTTCTTATGTCTTAGCTTAGTATTCTTCCTGGTGGAGATGCCAGGAATATAAACATGATAGCTTGGGGCATTATTGTCTGATGAAAGTAGACTATACTAATTGTTACAGGCACATCTGAGGCTACTTGAGTGTCTTGTCCAGAATTTTCAATTCAGAAACCAACTGGGATTGGTGCAGTGGGTTTTGGCTTGATCTGACTGAAGTATCCAGATAAAGCAACAGATTAGATTCACTAGCACCAAAACTGCTGAGGGTGGGCAAAAGGTCTTTAGTGGGGAAATTACCAGTTGAAAGGTAAAGAAAACAAGATTTCTAAGGATACAGACTTCCAGTTAAAGGTACTGAAAGGGGTAGTTGTTTAGGGTGTGCAAGTGGAATTGTTTGTAACTTAAATTTTTTGGACGTCTTTGTCTTCTATAATGGTCTTGTGTTTGAGTAATACAGATGAAAATAAAAGTTCACACCACAGCACTAAACAAAATGAACATATTTATATATAAATTAAAATCCTAAATGCCAGTCTTGGAAAACAATGCACTGTTCTATTGTATTTAAGCCCCTTTTGCTGATCAACTTGTGTTGTGCCATTTTGTGAAATTTTATAACTAATCTGGTGAAGAACTTTCTTCAAGGGGTCTGGAAGTCTGGGTTTAAGGGAAGAAAACAAAAGCCTGCCTAGAACTAGAGAATCTCTCTTCATCCTGCAGCAGTTCTATCCCCACTTACTCCTGAGCTTTCCCTTTTGAGAGCTGGATTCTAGTATTTAGCTGATGGCTTAGTTAGAAAATGGAATGGGTGATTATGTAAGTACGTGGGATAGCAATCCCCAAAGACTTGCAGGACTTAAGGATGTCTCTTAAGAATAGCAGCTGGGTTGTGGAGGTGGATATTGTGTTCTGTGTCCATGCCTGTAAACTCTGTCAGTAACATGGTTTGAACAGTTCTGTTTGCAGGTAAGCAGTTACTCCCATTAGTCTATATTTAACTAGATGGGATTACCTTCAGATTTCTCATTAAATCCAAGGACCTGGAGAGCTGATTATGATTTTTATTATTCCAGTAGAACATGTACTTGTGTTCCCAGTTGATTAATACCCGTAATCCTTTCTATTATTAACTGGTGCTGCAGGATAAGAGCACACATAAATTCAATACAAAATATTCTTGTTACAAAACTAAAGTTTAAAATCTCACACAAGCATAACCAATAAATGCTGCTGACAATCATATCTTCAATTACCTATTGATCCAATGTATATGTTATCTGTTCTACAGAAAGTGAAGTTTTTGCAGTGCATCTTTGACTTGTGACCTGTGCTTCTAGGAGGAAAACGGAGGTGTAATTGGTTTGGAACTTACAAGGTAGCTACTAAAGAAAGCCAGATAAACCTGTCATTGTAAACAACTGTGGACTTGCTGCATAAATAATGTTTGAATATATAAACTTCTGAGTGGCTTTGGCATGCCAGCAGTACAAAGGTAAAGAATTAACGCTGTTAATTAAGTTACATTACGTGAAGTGTCTGAGAGGCTGAACTGTCAAGTTCAAACTGTTAACATAAATATCTAAGCAGTATACTCACAAAAGAGAGGTCTTAAACATTATTTTTTTTTAATTTGAAGGCATTTAACTGCTTTGTATCAGATGTAGTGTAAGGTCCAGTTTGTGCTCAAGTCAGTATAGGCTTGCAGCAACCTTGAGGGAACACTCAGCTGCACGTACACCCGTACTGTGGATAAGCTGATTCACTTTGTTCTTGCTGTGTCCTGTATCAGATATACCCTCTGACAATATCATGTAGCTGTATGCTGCTGCTTAGAAAGGAGTCTGAACTGCCTGCCAAGAGCAGTGATGGCATTCGTAGGGAGCCTGAGTTTGGTCCCTCATTTTCTGAGGATAAGGAATTCTTGCAGCCGAAGGCCATGTCCTTTACAGATGATGAAATTGTATCAGGCCAGGCTTGAGCTTTCTCCTGGCTGGCACCCTAAGGTCATAGAGCAAGTCTGAAGAGTTGTGGGCCCTGGGGTCTGAAAAGTGGTGCCATCTGGCTCAAAGGACACTGACCAGGAGTGACTGCCTGATCTGAAACACTCGCAGAAGAAAAGGGGCATATAGGGAAATACTAGCCACATATATCTGAATTTACTACAGCAACAGAGCATCTGGTTGAAAAATATTTCCTACCTTTCAGACCTGTGTTCTTGGAAGGAAATCTCTACTTAGATCAGGAGAATGCCCTGGATAGCTGGGCTGATAATAGGGGCATTTAGGGATTTGCACGGGATGGCTTAGCTTCAATGTGCCAACAGCTTGCTACAACTGAAGGAGGTGCTTTTGCTCATCTCCACTCCTATCGTGGACACCCTGCTCCTTCATACAGAGAATAAAATTGTGCCTTCTTTACAGTGTGACTAGAAAATACTGAGCCCTTTGGGTTTAAGGAATACAAAGGTGTGGAAAAGTAGATTATCCACAGACCTGTTGCAAAGCTGGGATGACATTCAGCAGTGTCCCCATCACTGTCCTGTGTTCTGATCGTTTGTTTTGTCATATTACCTGTTAGTGGTAGGGGCAGATGTTTTAGGAGTATGCAGCACTGACTTGGTTGGGTCATGGAAGTTTTATTGTGAAGAAGCTAAAAATAAAATTACTCAAACCCAGGGATTTGCCACATGTCTCTTGGAAAACTGATGGGGCTACTTATGTGGACAAGATATGACAAAATTGAGACTGTTATTTTTGGCTGGACAGTGTGACTGAATGGGAGGTTCTGGTCCTTTTATCTTTCCTGATAAAGCAGTTGTGGTAGAGAGCCAAAGGGCATGACTCTGATTACTCCTAAGAGTGGGTATGTGTGTGTTCTAACAGCAAGTTCCAACACGTAGCCCTCAGGGTTTCCAGATAGTAACCGTTCTATTAAGCACATATTGCTGTTTAGTAAAACCATCTTTTTATAAAAGGACCATGTCATTTCCTTCAATCTGCAACTAGTCAGCACACTGCCAAAGTGAAGTATCTTTGTCTATTAAGATGGTTCCTTCAGGTACTGTCATACCTCAGGAGATGCTCACACAAAACTGTCACTATTAGAATATGCCTACGTGAGGGAAGGATGCATTTCCTCAAGCTGTTTGGAGCCTATATGCTGCTCTTTAGCCACTATTTTGGATCAAATTAGAAGGAAAACCTTTAAAACTTAATAGCTGTATTTCAGATGAAGACAGACTGATCAGTTTCTGAGCTTTTTATTTGTGGTGGGGCTGCCTAGGGGATGATTAGCTAAAGCCATTGTGCTTTTTCTCACCAATCTAAGTCAGACTAATAGGAGATATTATTTCTGCATGAGAAAATAGTAACTAAACATGTGCAGTTCTGGACTTCACAGTAGATGGAAGACATGGACACCATGGAGTGAGTCCAGTGAAAGGCCATGAGAATGATGAGGGGACTGGAACTTCTCTCATGTGGAGAAAGGGTGAGAGTGCTGGGGCTGTTCAGCCTGGAGATGAGAAGGCTCCAGGATCCCATTGGTGTGTATTAACACCTGAAGGGAAGTTGCTGTGAAGTCTGAGCCAGGTTCCTTCCAGTGGTGCCCAGTGACAGGACTAGAGGCAGTGGGGCAAATTGAAACTACAGGGGAAGCATTTTTGCTGTGAAAGTGACTGATTGCTGCCACAGGTTGTCCAGGTAGGTGATGCAGTCTCCCTCTCTTTCAATACACTCTTCACAGGAGTATTGAAAAACTGAGTGGATGTGAGCATCTGGCTCTAGGTGGCCTTGCTTGAACAGAGGAGTTGGATAAGATGATGTCCAGAGGTCCTTTCCAACCTCAACCAGTCTGTGATCCTGTGAATATGCATTAAATTGTAGCCTAATTCTTGTGTGAATGCAAGATTGGGGAATGAGAGTGACTAAGAATGCATTTCCTGAGCCCAGAGCTTCAGGGAGGTGGGAAGGGGAAGGGAGGAGAAAAGTCAAACTAACAAGTCAATGGAAAAGATAATCCTGCTTTAATGGCAGAACTTTATTATGAAAACAGTTGCTATTTTCATGAGGGATTCCTTCACATCACAACTTTATTTACACATATTGGATGACTACTTGCTTTTACTACAGAACTCTGTTAGACTTCCTTTGACTCTTCCCCCACCTGCCTCCCCAAAGATGTATTATTGAATTTGTGCCTGAAAAAGATTTAAGGCTACCTCAAGTGAGTCCTGGAATATTTATCCAAAGCTGATGCTCTCAGAGAACTCTGTAGCCTTAGTTGGAAAGGCTTTTTTCCTTTGTGCTTGCATTCAGCACTTCCCAACAAAACACATCTTCATTCTGCTATTTTTATTTTTTAAGGTGCAGTAAAAGACACTGGACTGTTCAGTGGCCTGTTGTGTTGTCTTTAACTTTTATATGTTAATTCTGGAACTGAAACTTTCTACTGATGCTTTGAAGCATATAATTGAAATGTGTCTGTTCAGTGCTCCTTTTAAACAAAGTGGAGCCAGTGTGTCTGCTGCCATGTGTGAAATGTTTCTGTGGTTCCCATTTCCCACAGGCCAATTCAAGAAGATGCTCTAGAAGGCAGGCTGTGTTTTTGTAAGGAGTGGTCTGTTCCTTTTGCCTTCATTTTTGAAAATCTAGATTGTGAAGTCAGAACCTCTTTGGTAATATTACATCACTGAAGCCTCTAGGTGTTGAGTCATCATTATATTTAGAGGGTGGCACACTTCTTTTTAGTCTAATATTAGTATTCAAGCCTGGACTCAGTGGAAGGTCACCCTAGCAAAGATGAAATCACTGCTCCAAGGCTGGAAAGGAATGCAGGGTTCATTCTGCCTTCCTGGTACACTTGCTGTTGCTTTGTTTTACGTTCAGGTTTTCTACCTTTTAAGGTTGTTGTCCATTGATATGAGAATGTTATCAGAAACTGCCACTTGAAGCAGACAGCTGTGGAATCTCTACCTACTTGGTTTTGTTCTGCTTTATAAAGGGGATGAATCTTGCTCCCTGTCACTGTGAAAGTTGAAGTTTCTTTGCCATATACTGTGTGTGTATCTAATAAAGCAAAAATGCAGAGAGCTTGCAAAGAAAGGCTGTGGGAACTGTGTCCCCAGCACTGTGTGAATCATAGCTGCACTAGGGGAATCCTACCTCAGGCTCTTCCCTGGGTGGTGGCTTACAAACATCTAAGAGCTACTTTTTTCTGTGATCATGGAAACACTAAAATGAAGTTATAGGAGGCTGTTCTTGCTTTGACAAGCATGCAGTCCAAAAAAAATCATTTTCCATTATATTTTATTCTGTAACTCATTTAAAATATTTGCCCTATGAACTGTATCTGTGTGTTACAGTGGTTCAGCTGAAAGCACCTGTGAACTCCCATGTTCTGCATCTGAGATTCCATCTGACTGCTGGAGTGATAATCCCAACCTTTTTCAGTCTCTTTGAGCCCTCTCTACAACCTCAGTGAGCTGTGGGTATTTGTCAGTCATAAATCTACCTTGGTTTACTTTCTAGGATATATCTGCTGGACTGTGTTAGTCACAGACTGGTTTGGGTTGGGAGGGACCTCAAAGCCCACCTAGTTCCAATCCCCTGCCATAGGCAGGGACACCCTCCACTAGACCAGGATGCCCAAAGCCCCATCCAACCTGGCCTTGAACCCTGCCAGGGTTGACACATGGAATGATGCTGGTACAACAGCTGCTCTGTGTAGCTGTCATTTCAGTGCTTTGCTCCCAGGTTACTTGCGAGTTACGCTGAGGTCAGCCAAATGCAGTTAGGCATAGGTACTGTATTGTATGAGCTACCTCAGCCTGACTTGTACCAAGAGCCCCAAAACACATGAGTACCTGGAACTCCCTGGGAGTAACACCAGGTAACAGAATCACAAGGTTGGAAAAGACCTTCGAAGATCATCAAGTCCAACCATTCCCATCCTATGCTAAACCATATCCCTGAGTACCTCATCTACCCTTTTTTTGAACACATCCAGGGACAGTGCCTCAACCCCCTCCCTGGGCAGCCTGTTCCAGGCCCTGACAACTCTTTCAGTAAACAATTTTTTTCTAATGTCTAATCTGCCCCTGCCCTGGCACAACTTTGTGCCGTTCCCCCTTGTCCTATCTCCTGTCACCTGGCTGAAGAGACCATCCCCCACCTCTCCACAACCTCCCTTCAGGTAGTTGTAGGTGGTGATAAGTAACAGTAAGGTGTTGTGGTTTTAGGGGAGAAAGGGAAGTAGTGACCTTAACCTTCATTGACATTTGCTATCTGTTGAGTGTTCATTCTGGTTTTGGGCAAGAAGATGAATTCATTTTGATTAGTGCAGTTGGTGGTTTGTGTATTCAGAATTTGAATTCATATTTATAAGGAGATTATTTAAGATTACTCTTGTTGCTGTCCGTAAGACCTTGCTGAGGGTACTAAAGGCAGCTTATGTATTTATATTCTCTCTGAGGTGGTCTGCACAGTTTCTAATGGAACTATAAGGCATCATTAGTCTAGCCTGGTTTAGGCATTCCCTCTGTCTTCCTTCTTAAAGGGTCTGGCTGTTACTGAAAAGCCTTTGAAGAAACACAAAGAGCATTCTGAGATTGTGCAGCTGTAACAGTATGATTGAGTTGAATCTGTGCATACATATGCCCACTGCATCCCATGCAAGTAGAAGCTGTACTTGGCCATGATTGTCCTGTTGGCATCCAGGAATTATTAAGCTCCAAATATTCCTCATTTCAGTGTTCAATTCCTGCTCTAATAATTCATACAGTACTTGGGGTTATTTTCCCATCCCTGCACGTGGTGCTTGGTAGCATAAATGCCCTTGTTTTTATGGGAGAACGTGCCTGGCAAAAGACCAACTGGGTTAAAAGTACTCCTGCATTTGTTGCAGCTGAAATTTGGAGTAGTTCTTCAAAGCATCTAACTATGCTAGTTGTTTGTAAATTACAAAAATAAACTGATTAATGTTCTTTCCAGAACACACAAGACAGCAGTTACTTGTCTGCTTTTTAAATTTGGAAACATACTTTTTTTCCTTAAGAGCAACTATGGAAAAATTCTTCTGCTATTGGCTTTCTGTGGTCATGCTCTACTCTGCAGTCTAGAGGGAACACGTTATCTTAAGAAACCAAGGTGGGTGGGAATGCTTTCCTTGAAAAGGGTAACTCAGGGTAAGTACTTCAATATTTTTGTACAGCAATATAATTTCTTATCAGCTCTACTAAAATATACAGAGCTTGGAATAATGAGGCATTTTAAGAAAGGTGTTGGTAAATCCATGCCAAGATTTTTGAGGACCTTCTGTTGTGGTATGAGAAAACATAAGCTCTGGGAACCAAAGGGAGTTTGCAAGGTCTTATCTGTAAGTCAGTAAAGAATCAGTCTGTTAATTGCTCCTTTCTCTAGCACAATGGACATTGTAGGATAAACCCTGGGTAGGTTTGATTCAGATATCCTGAAACACTGTACAAATTTAGATTAAGATTCCACTTTGCAGTTGTCTGTCTCCTGTAATAGGTTGAACTAAATTCCTGGACTCAGATGCCTTTTGATCTTTGAGGAAGTTGAGATCTGGCCTGGAACACTGAAGCTAGTATGCCTTTCCTCTGCGCTCACTACTGCTGTTAGTTGGGACGTGGAGTTCAACCAAGGACTTCTGTTGACAGACAAGTTTTGTTGGTGATTTTTTCCTTCCAAGCATTCTGCTTGAAAATATTTGAGAGTTTGTGTGCATGTGGAATACTGAACCTTTTTTTTTTTTTTTTTTCTCTCCAGGATGATAGCAGGGTACGTGGCTTTCTGGGATGATAAAAGAACATAGCAGCAATCTCTCTGTGCAGTTTTATGCCATTCCCAACTTACCAAGTTTGAGAGGGTTTGATTTATTGTGACTGATGACACTTGGTATTCTTGACCAGTGTTACTCCTGGGTGGTCGTTCTGTTTGGTTTTTATGGGGTTTTTAATTTATTTTATTTTTTCTTCTGTCTGGCAATCTGAAGTTTATCATGCTTTTTGTAAAACAAAATAAAGTCAACAAGATAGACACTAGGTCACACTTGGAAATTCCTTGCATCTAATTGAAACTTTCATGTTGGCAGAGTGTGTATTAAGGCAAGAAGTGAACCCTTCCAATATGTGCTGACACAAGCAAGAGCTACATCTTTCAAAGGAAACAGCTGCCTTTATATAGTCTATAGAAAAGTCTTTGGTTTGTTCCACTAAGTAGTTCTTATCAGCTAATAATCAAACACAGTTTTGCCCTTCTCCTAGCGAACTGTCATTCTGGAGTGAACAAAAATACTGTTTTTCTAGCTGATAGTCATCAAAAAGTGCAGTAAAGCCATTCTAATGTGGTTAGGGCAGCAGCTGTTCCTTATTTTCAGAGGTCCTAATCCAGCCACAAGTTCTGATATCAGTTTTCTGGCCCAAGGAAAAGGCTTCTAAATGAAGGTCAACCTTCATTACCAATGCATAACAACTTTGCGTTTACAGAAGCTACACTCTGGCTTAATCACATTCAAAACAGTAATTTAGAACACTAATTACCAGTTATTTAAGGGAATTTCTCAAATGTGTTGTACAAAATACACGTTAAGTGTTCTGCACCAAGGTTTAATGCAATGAATAAATCAAATAATGCTTGGTAGAACAAGGAAGTAAAGGAACACCTAGAAAAGAATGTAGTTTTAAAGAATGAGGGATATGGGAAGGTAACTTGAGGTAATAGAGAGCGGAGAAGAGGAGAAATGGTAACTTTAAAGTTGTGTCATTAGTTGAGACAAATTCCACAATAGATTGGAGTGCAAAGGTGACAGATCATATTCAGAGTTGAATCAAGGTGAAGTGAGTTATCAATTACTTCTGTGCATTGGAAAATATGTTTTCTTCTGTGCCAGATAAACTTATGCTTCGTTGTGTAGATGGGAAGTTTAGCCTTGGCTGTATAGCTGTGTTCTTAGGTGCAGTCCTTAGGCAACAGATCTGCTGGGAAACTGTTACCAGTTTGTTCTAACTCTTAGTTTCTTGGGTAGTATGAATGTGTGAATAGTCTTAAACAATAATGAATCTTGTACTTTTTTTTATTGTCTGCTTTAACGTGTTTACTTTTAGCTATAGGATCTTTAGCTCTAATTTGATTGCCCTTTATGGAACCTTTACCCTGCTTTAAATTACGTTGAGTTTTGTCCTGGGCTTGGAAACTTAATACAGAAGCAGAGGCATTGCAAATATGGTAGATATAATGTGTGGTTCTCAGAGGGATAAGAGAAACCTTTTCTGTATGATAGACACTAATGAGCTGGAAGTTAAGATGACAGTAAGATGGGAGAAAGAAATTACAGTCTCCCTGGCAAGAAAGTAATGAAGGCATCTGTTACAGTGTGGCAGGGTGGATTCAGATCAGTATGTGTTGTCTTTAATTGGTTTTTCTGTTAGTCTGAAAAGCATAAAGACATTGTAAGACTGCTGCATGCCATCAGTTATACACTTTGCATCCAGTATAACTGGAACTGTAGTCCTGGGGCGAAACCTGATAGTTTTATCTCCATGTTTCCAGTGTGTGGCTGGGTTACAAGGAACAAACAAAACTGAAACTTCAGAAGACGCTGAAGAAATGAGGTACCAGCCCCTGACTGAGTGGGAGCAGGTCACTGTCTTAAGGCCTCAGTAGCAGACTGGTGTGTACCATGGGCCTGGCTTCTAAAAACCATGATAAAGTCAAGTTTGTTCTTATTCTTTGTGACTCTTCTGAATGCTGATTGTCTCTGTTTCTCAATTTATTTTGATTTCTCAATAAATTGGTTGGAAGCAGCAGCACTGAGGTACTGACAGGCTGACTCCTGTTCTTACCTCTGTTATCAGAGTGGTTCCAAGCAATGTTTATCAATTAGGTGGTAGGCACTTTATGTGTATATATAAATATATTAAAAATATATATTTTATTGTCAAGCTTTGGGCTTTCTATTTGTTTGGGTTTTTTTAACAGCTGGAGTCAGTGTTATCCCTGACAGAAAGTACAGTCAGCTCACTCAGGCTGAAATACCACCGGTGCTGAGGTGATGGGAATGGGTGTTTCACATAGCTGAGATTGTGTTGCATCAAGCCACAGGGCAATCTATGTAGATCAATCATCTGCTGGCTTGGAAAGTACCAAAGTTTTTATTTGGTTTTCCTTCTGTGTCTGGGACAGGGCCATGTACAGACTGAGAGCACTAACACAGTATAGGCCCTGGCCCAGAGGTTGGCTCCTATGCCATAGCAAATGTTTGATATATATTAGCAAAGTTTACTGTCTTTTGACACCAGTTGCTTTCACTTTATTGTCTTTGGGAAGCTTTTGGGTGGAGTCCTTTAAGAATCTGTGTTTAACAAGCAAAGAAAAAAATTCAGCTTATATAATGATTTATGCTTACTTTAATAGCTTCTAGACCCATTCTGTTCTTGTCTGCTGGTGATCCTCTTCCTTTGAGTAAGTGTCCATGGCTGCTTCTCATGGTCTGACTTAAAGAGTTTGGCCATGGACAGTTCCAGATCCCTTTAAAGTTTGCTGACATCAGCAGAATCTGCAGAAATGTATCACAGAATGGTGTGATGCTGTCCCTCCTTCCCATGTCCTTCCATAAACCTTCAGTATCTGTAACTACAAATCTTGCTTGTTGCTGTAACCAATTCATTTCAGGTGTTTCTTTAAATATGGTGTCCACTATATCTCTTTAAATATAGTATCCACTACATCTGCTGTGTGCTGTGTAATATAGCTGCTATGATATGAGTATTCTAATTGCTCCCATTTGCCTTGCTGTTATAGGGAGAAATGCACAGCAGAAATGGTACAGAGGTGTTTAAGAAGATAAGCTGTCTTCCTTTATTATAATCCAGTTTCAAAATAGTTACATAATAAAGTTTATACCTTTTAATGAGTGTTTCCCAAATAAATAGCTTTGCTCATTACTGATTGTTTTAATCTGTTACTTCTGTTTCAAAACCATGAGTGTTTTTCTGACTCCCTGCTGGTTTATGACCTACATATCGTAGATGCAGAGTGTCTGTTATGTATTTAAATTTTGGTAAGTTTTTGTGGAGGTACTTCACTCAGGCATAGTTCAGATTATCTATTCAAAACCCTAGTGTGTTGTTCTAAAAGGTAGAATATTGACATTATGTACTGACACTGAAAAGAACTGTTTAAAATAGCCTATCCAAACTATGTATCTGCATTTGTATTCGCTTCAGGTCTGAGAATTAAATTCTGTTGTGATGCTTCTCAGTCTTAAACCAGAAAGAGATGGATGTGTGCCTTACCAATACCTGTACAGAACACACCACAAAGTAAGATGACATCTTTCTGAAAGTCATACTCATTCCCAGTCCAATTCTGTATTTTTCCAGAGCATTCTTTCTTTTAGCTTTTTCCCCATTAGTAGGTCTTGCACAGAACTGCACTTTGAGAATTATTCCAATGTAAAGAAAGGAGAATCAACTACTTTCTAGTAGTGTATCTGGAGAGAGGGGTGGAGTCTGCAAGCAAACATTGAAACACTGGATTCTCAGAAAGTTCTTCATAAGCTGAAACTCATATGAGGACAATGACCCTTTTAAGAATTTTTTTGTGCTTTATGTACCACAGATGGGGCATACAGTTTCTGCATAGGCTTATCTTGAAATATTTGATGCCTACCATGCTTTTTCTCCTACTTCTGAATTAGCAGTTAATGCCCTTCCTAGCTTTCTTTGCTTTTGAAGAAGGACCTTTATCTATCCTCAATCCACATTCTTGTGACACATGGACTGCTCCAAACCCCAGACCTATACAACATGGGTTGTGTCAGTAGTCAGTAATACTGAATTTTAGGAAAACTTTAGAATCTCCTTGATGCCTTCTATGGTTTTGACCTTTGTGATACACCTGAATCTCCATCTGTGTGGTTGGATTTTTTTTTCTTTGTTTCTTGAGGTCAAATCTTGGGGGTGTGTAGGGTGGGGTGAAGGAGGGTATTTGAATGTAGGATTCTCACATGGTTACATCTCTTCCAAAAACTGGGGAAAGCATCAATAGTATGGAATGTAAGATTAAAAGTATGAAAGTGAAAAGCACTTTTCAGTTCTCATCTCTCCTTGCACCTAATAGTCAAGCAGCAAGTCACCTTAATAGTGAAGATAAATAGTCTAAATTGGCATAAATTATCCTGTATAAAGGAGAATCCTGGCTGGTACAGAAAAAAACACCTCACCCTTTCTGTGAATACTCCACTGTGTGTGAGCTCCATCAGACTGCGTGTGCTGTGGTTGTATCAAGTGCCATGGGTGCCATCTGCTGACTCCTTCATGTACCACATAGCTCTTCAGATTGGGGAAGAAGGAAAGATAACATATGTTAAGGAATGTACTTTTACATACCCCACCGTTCGAATATTAAGTACAAAATGTAATTTTTAATCCTTGCTGGCTTTGTTTTGGCTCTGGAAAATACTTTCACAGAGTAGTTGTTGTTAGTGTCCTTGCACAGAGTTTCTGCTGATGGTGAACCAAGATCTTAATTTTTGTGGTGTTTTGTGGCTTATTGTCCAGGTTCAGCTTCTAGCTATGACCTTTTTCATCTGTTCAACTTTTCTGCATTTCTGAACTCTTTGTTTATTCTGCTTGCTGTATTCCATCTATCTTATCTTGTATGTAGCTAGGAAGTGAGACTGAAATACAAAGTCTTTATTGTGCTTGCTTGAAACCCAGTAAAATAGGCTCTATTGTTTTCAGTGAACACACCAGCAGTGCTACCAGGTAAGGTGGTATAAATAGTTGGCTATGCCTGATGTAGTAACAAAGCTAAGGGAAGGGGCAAACTGGATAGTATAATTTAGCTAGACCATAGAGTAGTTTAGCATACTTATTAAACCAGTTTGAAAGGGAAGCCTCTGCTTTGTTTAGCTTGTCATAGTTTTCTGTAAAACCTAAATTAATTTATTGCTTTGAGTCACACAGCTGCATGTCAGTAAGTATCTACTGAGAAGAAATTCAATCCTAATAAGCATGGAAGTGTAATATTGAATGCTATAGTCTTAGGCTGTGCTGCTGCTGTAAATCAAATAATGTTCTGGCAAGGGTTCCAGCACTATAATGTGAGATAATGTTTTCAACTAAATTTGTTAAAGTGGCCCATGACATGCTTTTGGCTGAGGACAAGTAGTACTTTCCCTAATGACTTCCAGGTGTAGTTTGGGAGTCTGCATGGTCCCCAGTGATCTTTCCCAGTAGCCATTTCAGAAGGTAAGAGTGAAGTGCTTCCTTGAAAAAAGTTAATTATTGCTTAGATGTGACCAGAACATGGTGACTTGTGTCAGGGCCCCAAATACACTGAAAGGCTCCAGTTACTGTGACCAGTCTCACCTTCTGCTTATTGGTCCAGGAGCTATACTAAAACTCAGGATGGGGCCTCAGTGTACCTGTCTCAAGTCCTGTTCTTGGACACGAACAGTCGCCTTGGACTTACGTTGCAGCCCTTCTAATTTTGGCTCTGGTCCCATCTCTTTCTCCCCCTGACTCCCTGGGTAGACCTGGCCTTGTTTCCATCACTTTCTGTGGCCAGGGCTGTGGATGGTTACTGTGACCAGCACTCTGCTGAGCTCCCACTGTTCAGATGCTGCAGATGGACCTTGGTCTGTGAGAGCAAGCATTGCCTGCACTGTGCTCACCCTCAGCTTCCAGCTCACCAACATTCATGGAGCAGTTCTGCTCTTGTTGCTCCCTGACCATGTGGCCTCAAGACTTAGGAACAGGCCTTGGCACTGCTTAACTTTTGTCATGTAGAAGTAGCTGTAGTGTCCCAATACCAGCCTAAGCCTGCTGGATTAACTGGAGATTTTTCAAGTGATATCTGGGGATCACATGACTGAACATATGGTCAGGGTTCAGGCTAGCTACACATGGAGTTATAGCATATGAAATAGCAACAATAATTCTAGAAAGAGCTAGTTGGGGGATGGAGAACTCATTTTAGTGTTGTGCAAAAATCAAAGGTTGGGTCCACCTTCTTTTGAGACCTGAGTTAAATCAGGTGGTGCTCTAGAGACTCAACACAGCTGAAAACAATGCAAAGATACATCCTGATGGAACATGTGTGACTTCACTCTTGACAAACATAAATGCCAGTGATGATGTGCTGAAGGTGCTTTCCTGATGTCTGAGCCCACATGTGGCTAGCAGTAGTGCACTGACCTTGAAAGTGCAGGTAAGTCAGAAATGGGAGTCAAGAGAAAGTTTTTAAACATTCTTTCTTCCTCTTGCCTGATCTCCCAAACCACAGTAGGAAATACAGCATCTACAGAGGAGATTAATAGTTGAAAACCTTAAATGATACCATCAAGCCTCCTGTATTTTCTACCCAGCTTTATTTGTATCTAGCAAAACAATATTCTGATGTGGGTCTCTTTTCTTTCCTTGTAAGGACAAAAGCAAAACATTTGGAAGCCTTTACCAAAAAATGGGGTCACTGAAACACTAATATGAAAATGCTGTGAAGGTATGTGCCCAGCAAACAAGAACAAAGGTTCATTTTCCAGCTTTTTTAATTTTCTCAGAGAACTTGAGGCTAGTTTTCCTGCTTTGAGTTCAGCTCAGAGGAGCACAGTCTGTCATTAAAATTCCATTTGAATCTTCCATGGTTGAATGATACTGAAACTAGTATACCCCCAACCCCCCCCCCCCCAAAGGACGTGATTCCTGACTACCTGAGGTTGTCTGCTGAAACCAATTTTGACTAAATAAAAATCCCACAAACTATAGAGTTCTCATCACAGCCTCCTAAATACTTGAGGTGATTGCCTACTTTTTCAGAAAGATTAGAGAAAACATCTGAAATGAGAATTTATATGGTTCCTTTACCTTTGCTTTTTTACTTCTTTCCTCTTGCTTGCTTTCCTCTGGATTGCTGTCATCTTGCAGCTTAGAAAATCAGAGGGTGCTGCAGTGTGTGTATTCTCCCTGCCATTTCATAGCATGGTCTGGGTTGGAAGGGACCCCAAGGATCATAGAGCTTCAACCCCCCTGCCACAGGCAGGGACACCAATCTCAGGCCTGGATCTACACAAGGTTGCCCAGGGCCCCATCCAACCTGGCCTTGAACACTTCCAGGGATGGGGCATCCACTACTTCTCTGGGCAGCCTGTTCCAGCCCCTCACCACTCTCTCTGTGAAAAGCTTCCCCCTAATATCTAATCTAAACCTTCCTTCCTTTAGTTTTAATCCATTCCCCCTTGTCCTGCCATTGTCTACCATTTCATGATCTAGATTCTCATTTTCAAATTACTTTAACTAGAAGATACTTCTGGAAAAGAATCTTTTTAAAAGCTTGTTTGTGTTATTGATGTGTGCTACCTTGGTATGTTTGCTGGATACATGAAACACAGGTCACATAACATTTCAGACAATTTATAGTCACTCAAACTTGGAATTAAAACACTGCCAACTCTCACACTGCAGCTGAACTGAGGCTGAGTAAGAATTATCTGCAAGGTTTGAACACTTTATGCAACTGAAATGTAAGTGCTCTGCAGTGCTGAAGGCAGTCTTCCAAAAGCAAGTATTGATATAAGCACTGCAGGAAACGGATTGCTTCTCATTGCTTTACATTAATGAATTGCTTTTAATACTTCTTAATTGTCTGCTGAGCTCAGAATCCTAATGTGGTGGTTTTAAATATCCAGTGTTTCATCTCTGTGTGTGTGTTTATATATATATATGTATACACACACACACTCCCCTTGCATTTTTGCATTTCCTCAAGATTTTATGGGTCTCCTACTGTGCTAGCTAACTTTTGATGACGCAGCTTTGCTGCTGTGCTGGTAACAGTAACTGAATCTGTCACAGTACCAGAAGCTTTAGAAAAGTAGTTAATACTGGGCTGCCTGGATGAACTTTATGAAGTTAACATTTTTCCAGTGCTTAGAAAAAGATCTCATTCTTCTTTCTTGAGGAGCGTGGTTTTCAAGCAAGTGGGACAATGCCTGGAAAAAGGTATCTAGAATACATTGGAAGAGTTTAGTGTCTGGTTCATGGGGAATGGCAGTGGAAATCAGTGCTTGAAACCTTGAATTACAAAAAAAACCCCAGGCCAGAAGCATTTAAAAAAAAAACCTAACAAAACCACTTGGAACGAATGCAAATGCTGTTCTTAGAGATTTAGTTTTGCAGTCTTCCTGTACTCCTAAAAGTGTCAGAATGGACATGTTATTTACAACAAGAAAGGTCAACACTCCACCCCTGTTGGAACTGGAAGCTTAAATTTCTTTTGCTTTCTTGCCTTGTGAACATGGCTACGCTGCTGTGTTAAAGTAGCTTCTGTTTACTGCTTATGCTGCACAGAGCCTACTACTTCCCTAAGAAAAAGATAGCAGCTTATTTTTGTGAGGGAAGCTATCTGCTTCATGCCATTGATACTGTAAATGTGAGCCTTTATCTAACTTTTAGGATGTTTTCATAGTTGGAATTTCTCATCTGTCTAAATAGACTTACCAGAAGGTGGGGATAAGGATCTTTTTAAAGGCTTGGAAAGGAAATATAGGAGCTTTTTCTTTACACTTCTGATTCTTACTAGCACTTTAAGTTTTCAACTTGATATAAACCTGTAGTTGAAATCATTATATTGTATCTGGATATGATTCCACAGAATCACAGAACATTAGGAGTTGGAAGGGACCTTGAAAGATCACCTAGTCCAACCCCCCTGCCAGAGCAAGATCACCCAGAGTAAATCACACAGGAACACATCCAGGTGGGCTTGAATGTCTCCAGAGAAGGAGACTCCACAACCTCTCTGGGCAGCCTGTCCCAGGACTCTGTCACCCTCACAGGGAAAAATTTCCTCCTTACATTCACATGGAACTTCCTGTGCTCCTGCTTGCACACATTGCACCTTGCCCTGTCACTGCCATCCCTGAGAAGAGCCTGGCTCTGTCCTCCTGACTCTCACCCTTTACATATTTATAAACATTAATAAGGTAACCTCTCAGTCTCCTCCAGGTTAAAGAGGCCCAGCTCCCTCAGCCTGTCCTCATAAGGAAGGTGTTCCGCTCCCTTCATCTTATACATCCAGACATACTTGCTATCTGTGTTCTTATTCTCAACTACCCTCAGACTGTATAGGTAAATAGCCTTCAAATATTGCTTTCTGTTCTGGGAGGGGCTTTTTTTCTAACCCCCACCTATTATTCCCTGTCCATGTTTCCCTCCATCAACCCATTTAGCTGAGGACTGTACAAGTTCTGTTCTTCACAGTAGCTGACACAAGGACATTGTGTCCTCCACCTACAGAGGAAATGATCCAAGATACATATTAATTGGCAAGTCCTTAGTGTCTGTGCTGTGAGACCTGTTTGGGATGTAGGACGTGTATGGGAGTGCTCCGTTACAGTCCCACCTACAGCAGGGGTGTTGTTAGGATAAATGCATTGTAAGAATCATTTAAGGCACTTGACATGCCTCAGTGTTACAGGTAACCCTGACTTCTTTTGTCTTTAAGGAAAGGAGGAGAGGGAACATACTGTTGCATTAAGGTGATTACAGGCTGACCCATGTGTATGCATGTTCGTAGTCTTATTTAGTAAAGCCTTACAGAATATATAGGACTGCTTGGAAAGCAAGGTGATGGGTAAGATGGATAAAGTTGCAGCCTGTCTTAGGTGACAGGGATCAGCTGAAATATGCAGTAGTAAATGGGAAGATTGAGTACTTGTGCTGTTCATAGTCCAGCCTTGGTAAGGAGACTGTTACTGTTAAAAATAACTTGATAAAGTACTCTAGTTTTGTCTTTATGTCTTCTAATTTAAGAATACATTGCTTAACTGCTTAGGGAGGTGGGGAGAAATCTTTGGTATACTGATCTTGGGTGAGGGAATGTCTTCCAGATAGACAGAGAAATTCTTGGCAGAGCTAATTGATAACTAATGGGCACCATTGCTATCTAATGCATAAAGATAGTTAAGTAAATGAACAGACGGGTGAGAATGTGTTCTGAAATACTGAATACATCAATAGTTGTAAATGTGTTGAACATAAAAATAGTATAGTTTTTTCAAGCCTTTCAGAGGACTGATCTCTTTGACCAATTATGTGATTATTGAATTTTACTTCTTAGATTTACTTAGATTATAAATTCTGCCATTTTTAATTCCTTCCATTGCATGCTCATGTAACCCCAGTGCTGAGGGACGTAAAAGATCTCTGGTTGAGCATGTAGTTTGGGATTTATTCACTTCACAGGTGCTCTAGAGAAATTGGTTTTGTAAATTCACTCTGTTTTGTACGTGGGCCTGGGAAGAAGAAAAAAAGATATCATTTGGGGTTATTGCTGATCCCTTGGCACTGCCCTACTTCAACACAAGAGCTTTATGTTCCTGAGACCAAATTCTGTCTTTTGCAGTTCATTTGATGTGAATTGTAGTTACTTGGAGGGAAAAGTGTTTAGCTTTTGTAACTCTCTATTAGGAGCTAAATTTGATTCCCATATTCATAGTGAATGACAGCTTTCCTCCAGCAGCAGCAGTCTGCTGCATGAAGCTTTTAGGTGTTTGTGCCCTCTCAGCATATTGAACAGGTGTTTTACCAACAGAAAAACTTTCTCATACTTCATCAGCTAGAAAGTTACAAATGCCAATAATGTCACATCTTTATTTTCTTACTATTTCATTGTTTCACATGATCATTTACTTATCTGTAACCTAGCCTGTATCTTAAGTACTTTTGAACTGTGATGCTTGTTAACACAGCACCTAATACAGTGTCCTAGACCCCAGAGGAATAAGCACAACCAAAATGACTAATAAAGCCCAAGTGGTGCCAGGAACATTATCTTGAGTAGATATGACTCATGTCCCTCTGTAATACCTTAAGTGATCTTGGTGATGATATTTTGCATTTATGTAACTTTGACTTTTCAATGAGTGCTAAGCCAGGCAATTTAATTACAAGCTTCCTGCTCTAAGGTAGTATTTAAAAATGGTTTTACTGTGTGTTGGAGGAATTAGATTAATATATTTATGTAAACTTGAGTGTGGTGATTACCTTTATTCTGAGTATGTCCAGGTAGATAATAAATCTTCCTAGCAGTTTCTTTTTTTAATTCTTTTTTCTTTTTGTGTGCTGCATGTACATATGCATGTAGCATGTATGTGTGCTTACTTCAGAAGCCATTCTGATATGGGAGCTACCTGTGATTTTCTGGGGCTGGAAGAAAAGTCAGGTGATTTTAAGCATGACAGATAAAAGCCTGCTTGCCAGACTTCAAACAAATGAGCTACTGGAATGGTCTAGGCAACTAAAATTAAGTACAGGAAACTTGGGCAAGTATAGAGCCGTGTAGAGGAGGTGTCACTGAATATTTTTTAGGAAGAGAGATAGCTTGTTACTGAAAAAGTTATTGTTTTATTTGCAAAACAATTTGCTCTAACTGGAATTCAATCCTGCACACATCTTATTTCTGTTGGCAGTGCTAGGATAAGCTATAGGCCAGCTATGTAAAAAGATGGCTTTGTATACTCAAAAGTCAATGTGATGAATTACATTGTAATTCAGAGTTTGGGTAAATATAGCAAGGTGTTTAAATGTGCTTACAATGATACTTGGGCAGCCCTTAGGAGTCAGCTTGACAGAGAATTGTCAGGCAAAAGCAGGAGAGTCTTTTCTAACCTCTTGGCAATGGGAAGTGCATTGTGTTTTCACCAGATTGAGAATATGACTTCTTTCTAATTAAAGTTTTTTTGAGTATGCAAGCAAGCAGACCTCCCTGCTTTTCCTTGTACAAATAATAATTAAGGACCCTTAAAAAGAAGGTCTGAAACCAACAAATTCCTTTTTGAGTTTGAGAGTGGTAACAAGTGTCCATTTATCTAAGCAGAATGGCCAACACTTTGTTTGGTGCACCCAGTTAGTTCAGTATGTACTTTTTTCTCCCTAGGAGTGTTTCCAAATTGTTATTGGTGTCCTGAGTATGAAGTTCCTACATTGTACCTTCACAGAATCAGAGAAATGTTGGTTAGAAGGAATCTCTGGAGGCCATCTGGTCCAAACTCTTGGGGCTGTTGCCAACACCAGACAGATTCAGCTGTGACTTTTTCATCTGCTCTTGAAAACCTCCATGAAACTCCACAACCTATTTGGGTATATGACATCTGTACTCCATTATCCTTGAAGTGAAGAAATTTTTCTCTGATGCCCAACCAGGACCTCCCAAACTTCAACTTAAGGCTTTACCCCTTATTTTACTATTTTACTATCATTTTCACTGTCAGCAAATTTTCAATTTATTGTCCAGAGTCTTTAGGAAGGTACTGAAACTATCTGCCCTGATCCTGACCCTTGGAATATCAGGCTTGTTATTTGCTGCCAGTTGTTGAGCACTTGATTATTAGCATTCCTGCCTTACAATTCAGCAAGGTTTCAACCAATTTTAATTCTGTTCATGCAGGCTACACATCATCAGCTTACAAATGAGATCATTGGGTAAAGATTTTGATATCAGTCTTTCTCAGGGCTCTTGAAAGTGCTCATGAAACAAGTGATGTTTGCATTATATTTGAATGTTTAGTTATTTGTTGTATGGGTTTGCTACCTATGTATGTACCATGTTATTTGTTGTATGTGTTGTGGGGTTCTTTTAATTATTCTTTTTTATTTTAATGGCTGGGACTGGCCTACAGAGAAAGCTCAGGTTGCCTTCTGTGAGCTGCTGGACAGTCAAAAAGATGTTATTTCTTCCTTGGAGGCAACTGACCCCTAAGAAGAACAAGCTTCCAGAATGCAAAGTAGAATGGGTGAAAGTCTGTGAGAGGAAGAAACCTGCATCACACTGGAGTTTTGGGAAGAGCTGGGAGGAGAAACACAAGCTGCAGGGATAATGGAAAAAGACTTCCCACAGAACCAGGAGGCCAATGTGTCGAGTTTCCTGCAGTGCAGAAGGGTAACCTATCTCTGAGGATGCAGTAAGCAGGAGTAAATTTGCTTCTGACTGTGGTTCCTTCCTATTTTCTCACTGTGAGACCTCTGTATTTAAAAATGTTCAAATTCTAGTCTTTGGTCATAGCTAACTGCATAATATGCAGCAGCAGCAGAGCCAGCAGGCTGAAGGAGACTTTTATTTACTGATGAAACAACATTGGGATTAGTGTGTCCTGTTTTGGGCTCCCTTATATGAAAAATCATAGAAGCACAGAATGGTTTGGGCTGGAAGTGGCCTCAAAGATAATCTAGTTCCAACCCCCTGCCATGAGCAGACACCCTTCACTAACCCAGAGTGCCCAAAGCCCCATCCAACCTGGCCTTGAACTCTGCCAGGGATGCAGGGGCAACCACAGCTTCTCTGGGCACCCTGTGACAAGGCCTCACCACCCTCACAGGGAAGAATTTTTTTTCCTAATACCTAATGAAAATCTACCCTCTTTTAGTTTAAGGTAATTCCCCCTTGTCCCATCACTCCATACTGTTGTAAATAGTCCCTCTCCAGATTTCCTCTTGGCCCTTTTATGTGCCAGAGGCTGCAGTAAGGTCCCCCTGGAGCCTTCTCTTCCCCAGGCTGAACAAACCCAACTCGCTCAGCCTGTCTTCATAGCAGAGATGCTCCAGTCTTTGGATCATCCTCATGACCTCTTCTGGATTTGGTCCACTAGGTGTCATGGGCAGATTTCACAGAATTGTAGGGGTTGGAAGGGACCTTGAGATCATTGGGTCCAATCCCCTGCCAAAGCAGGAGGTGAGGGTGCACTCTATCCCACTGTCCCTGTCACCAAGAAAGATTCTGAACAGTGCTGCTCCCAATACCATCACCTAAGGAACTGCACACATCACTGTTCTCCACTTGGATGTGGAGCCAATGACCACAACTCTTTGCATGCAGCCTTTCAGACAATTTCTTACTAAGAGGTCCATCTGTCAAACCCACATATCTCCAATTTAGAGACATGGATGTCACACAGGACAGTGTAAAATCCTTTGCACGAGTCCATGTAGATGACATCAGTTGCATTTCCCTTATCAACCAATGCTGTAACCCCACTGCAGAAAGCCACCACATTTGTTAGGCACGATTTGCCTTAGTGAAGCCACATTGGCTGCCAGCAGTCACCTTATTTTCCATGTGCCTGAGTTTAGTCTCCAGGAGGATCTGCTCCATTATCTTGCTGGGCACAGAAATGAGACTGACTGGCCTGTAGCTCCTTGGGTCTCTCTTTTTTTTCTGGGCAGTGTTCAGAAGACTGGTGGCAGAAGATAAAGGGAGGTGATCTTTTCTTTGCCTCTGGTCAGCACTGGTGAGACCCATCTGAGTATTTTGTTCTAAATCTAGAGTTCTGGTCTCCCCAGGACCAGACACAGGTACTTCTGCTGAGAGTCCAGCAAAGAGCCACAAAGGTGATTCAGAGACTTGAACATCATATAAGGAAGGAGAGGCTGAGAGAGCTGAGACAGTTCAGCCTGGAGAAGAGAAGGTTCAGGAGGATCTTATATAAAAAGATGTATGAAATATGTATAAAATCTGGTGGGAAGCGGGGAGAGTGAAGATGATTTGGTTGGACTCAGCTTGGTGGCGCTCAGTGAAAAGTGGTGGGCAGAAACTGGAAAAAAAAAAAAGGAAATGTCATTTAAAAGTCAAAAAAAGTTTATAATAATAGAAAAAAAGATTTTTATTGTTGGTGCTCAAGTGCTCTCACTGCTTTTCTAGAGTGGCAATCTTTGGAAATACCCAAACGTGACTGAGCACAACCCTGCTCAGAGCAGGGCGTTGGACTGAATGATGTGCAGACTTGCCTTCTAGCTGCAAGTATTCCCTGATTCTTACTTATCTTTCTCCCCTTATTAAAAATGTCACCACTTCAGACTGCCCTTACAAAGCATAACTGTGAGAGCTATGTATCATGTTGAATTTTCTTGGTAGATTCAGGAGTATTGATATGCTACCTTTGGACTTCTGGTCCCTGCTTGCCCACACTTAAATTAATCATTACAGACCAGTTAATTTAAAATGATCAATTGCTTGTATTGATTTAATACTCGTTAAATTCATTTTATTGCACAAATTTGGGCACTTCTTCAAATGGCACTTTTTGAAGATATTACCTAAATTAAATCAAGCTCTGTGGAAGTAAAATAGCTTCCAGTGTTCTTAGTTTAGGTTATTAATGAGCTCCTGTTAGGCTTGGATTTGACATTGTCTTCCAAACTTACTGCTGAGATATGATCTATTGTTGCTCTGTGCTTCATTGTCGCTTTTGGTCGGAACCTTCCACGTTGCCTTGGGTCATTCCTTTTTTCCACCTGACTTCAAGCATCAGCACAAAAGCTGGAATTGATTCAGCTTCTCAGTTTTTACCTGGCTCCTTAAATCCAGCTGGCCTGTTCTAATGGACACTTGCATGTGCTTTTTGCTGACAATGTGAAAACCTGAATGACTGAAACCAAAGCACCGTTCCTTTTCTGACGTCTGTTTTGTTCTGTTCTACTGAGTTTGTCACAGTATCTTTGTCCAGATTCCAGATGACACACCCAGACAATCTAATTTTATCTTGGTAAACTTCAAGAACTATTCTTTCCCCCTGCTTCTATGGCTGAAGGAGTGTATCAGCTGTGATCATCTCCTAACTGAGCTGACCCTGTGCTTGGGTTTCACAACTCCCACACTTTCTCCCATGCTCATTTACAACTCAGCATTCCTGATGAATCACTGTGACCAGGATGCCCAGACATCGGATGATGCCAAACGGTATGAAATAGGAGAGTGCTCAGGTTTCTTTTTTCCTCTCCCCAGCACTGACACTCTTACATATTCCTGCTGCTATTTTACAATTCCAAGTTTATTGCTGCCTTTGCTCTGCATTTCTTCCCTCCCACTTAACTTAAAAAATCTTTGGAAGCACCCTTGCCCTTTTTTTCCCCTACAGCACTGCCAAGCGTGCTGTGGTAGCATTCCCACAGGATTCTTGGAGCTCATTAGTTAATGACAAGTGTGTATTCATTTGCTATGCCATAGTAATCTTTTATCTATCTCTTCTTTAAACTGTACTGAGTATTGAGCTGAGATGTTGTGAAGTGGCATCATTTATCTTTCTCTACCTGGAAGTATTCTGCTGCTAAAACCTGGGATTGAGTAGCCTTTTTCCAAATGCTAGTTGCAGTTCCTTACCCACACTGCTGGCCTGTGAGAAACTTGTAGTCCCAACGTTGATGTCCCTGTGCTTTGAAGAGTTTAAGCCACTGGCAGTTTTGTGAGTGCCTGTCTGTGGCACTGGTTTGTCATGGCTCAAGCGTGGGTTGGCATTAATATGCCAGCTAAAATGACTGCTAATAATCCATTTCAGTAGTAGTGCTATTAATAGCCATCCTCTGGTCTGGTATTTCCTCTGTTAGTACTTGATGCAGTGCTATCCTCTTCTACACTTACCAGTTCCTATACCAATCCTGTCTCCTCTGCATTAACAATTTGCTGTCCTGTACTGTATCAGATTATTATATGTGATCCCCCCATTTATTTATCTGAAGCAAACCATGCTATACAAAATCTATTAAAGATTCTGTTCTAACTTTAAACTTTTGCTACCTCCTTTAGCATCTGAGTATATGGTTTACTGTGATCTCTAACAAAATTTCTTCCAAAAATCTCTTGAAGCTGTGTGGGCTTGTGCTTGCCTACTGTGCTTCTACTTATATTTGAGAAAGGTGTTTAATTTGTCCAGTCATGTGGTTCTGTGACTTGGTGACACAACCCCAAAATGGTCAAACTTGAGGTTGACCAAAGCCCCTGCCTTTGATTTGAAGTGACAGATGGTTTTTTATTAGAATTTGTAAGGAAGATGCTGAAACAAGGAAGCACTCAAATAATGACATCTCGAGAGTAATGTGAGAGACAAGATGAAGCACTTAGAAGACTTTACTCTGGAGAAACAGGATGTAGAGAGGACACAGGAATCTCTTTTTTTCTAATTCAGCCATTTTCAGTGGCTTCCTTGATTGCAGCAGATTCTGTACAGTGATAAAAGGTGAAAATCTGAGATTGTGGAAAGAAAGGAGCTTGGTTTTGGTTCTCTGTCATCTGCAATTTTGGAAACTGAAGTCTGTAGCAGAGATCTGTTTCTGTTATTTCATTTGAATTTAAAACTGTGAACTTGCAATCACGTCTTTGTACCAGCTCCCCTGCAGTGTTCTGTTAGTTAACGAACTCAGGCTGGTAATAACAGCACCTCTAGCTTCCCACTCACCAAAAGAAATAATACTTCAATTCCAGATAAAGCAAATTCAGTAAAACTGCATTCTCTATCATTATCACATATTAAAAACTACTGTTAAAGATATAAACTAAAAAAAAAGTAGTATTCTGTGTTAGCTGCAGCATGCAACTCTCCTGTGGATTACAAAAATGTTTGAGTACGCTGGCTTGATTGGGTGGGAAAGATATCTATTCATCCCCTTTTTGTCCTTTTATAAATTCTGATCTAAAAAGTATTATTTCTTTGCTCAGCTTTTGCTCTAGAAGTAGTGCTATAAAATAGTTCTTGACTTGTAATCCTTTCTACATTTTTAGGGGCAAAGGAACTACTTTTGATATTGTACATGAGTCTTCCAGAAAAGTTTTAGTTCCAGAAAAGTTTTAGTCCCAGAAACGTGTATAGTAACAGCTTAGTAAAAGTAATTGTGTTTATCTTTAAAAACTGAAGAATTTATTTAGGGAGTTGAAATACAGTGATTCAGAGGCATTGGAGAAAAGGTCAAAGGTGCAGGCCACTCATTTTAATTTTTTTTTTTCAGATTTTAAATTGAGTGTGGTATGACTTTGTACTTGGTAACCATGAGGAGTCACTGAGGGAGCTGGGGATGTTCAGCCTGAAGAAGAGGAGGCTGAGGGGAGACCTTATGACCACCTACACTGACCTGACAGGAGAGTGTGGAGAGGTGGGAGATGGTCTCTTCAGCCAGGTGACAGGACAAGGGGCAAAGCTACACCAGGGCAGGTTCAGATGAGATGTTAGGAAAAAATTCTTCAATGAAAGAGTTGTCAGGGCCTGGAACAGGCTGCACAGGGAGGGAGTTGAGTCATCATCCCTGGTTGTGTTTAAAAAAAAGGGTAGATGAGGTGCTTAGGGATATGGTTTAGCATAAGACAGGAATGGTTGGACTTGATCTTAAAGGTCTTTTCCAACCCTGAGATTCTGATTCTGTAACTACTTTGCTTCTCAGAAAAGCTTTTATTTGTGTTCAAAATACCATGAGATATTTGCCCCATCCCTGGATAGACCCCAAGTCAGGTTGGATGGTGCTGAGACACCTGACCTAATGGAAGGTGCCTCTGTTCACTGCTGGAGTTTGGACTAGGTGACCTTTGGAGGTCCCTTCCAAACCTTCTATAATCGTTAGTAGCTTTTGAACATTTATCTTATGGTGTTGTAGCTGGCCCCACACATCAGTGGGTCTTAATAGAGAAAACTTTCTGCCTCTCATCTACCGTGGTTTTGTATCTTTACAGAAGCAGATTGGGACTGTTTTTATGGATGTCAGAACACATATCTTAATGAATGAATGTCTTTAATCCCTGATGGTTCATGTTGCTGCTAAGGTGGTATCAGTATACTGACTGTACCTTGTCTCTGTTTCATCATCACTGTGCTTCCAGGCTCATAGCCAGATGGTAGACTGATGGGAGTGTCTTTTGGTGCTTAGAAAGATGCTCTTTTTTAATCTTTTATGTGCACATTTTTTCTATACTTTGGCTATCACTAAAGTGATATGTGATGTCTTGAAGACTTCAGTGGCATCCTCTTAAGACAGTCTAATATGGGTCAGAGTGCCCTGCAACCACCTGCAACTTGATACAGGAATTGTTTCACTGGGGAATTTGTTCCTTTTAAAACCTACTCACTGGGTATGGCCTGGTACATGTCTCTTCAGAAACTTGTCTGCATTCTTTGGGGTGTGTGAAATATTTTGTAAATAGCAACCAGACGTTAGGATAATATTTTAAGATGCTAAAAGAATATTGACAGAACAGGAAACATATAACTCTTTTGGTTGCTCTGTCCAAAAGATAAATTGGTTTTGTTCAAGTTCTAATTCAGTTAGCTTCAAGGAATGTTTCTTGGCCTGTGACCATCTTCAATTACTTCCTTGTGTCCACACTTAGTAATTGAGAGTGGGAATAAACCTGTATCAGCTGCAGAGCATATCCTTTCATGAGAAGTGGTTGATACCATCTGCTGTTAGAATACTTTCAGCAGTTTTTTAAGAGCTAATTTAGAGAGCTGTGACATTCCCCTGGTATGCATATTTTGGACTCTGAATTTCTTCTTGTTCAAGTTTATGAAACCAATGCCACGGAGTAAAACAAAAGTAGTTGCAAGTGATCCTTGGAGAGCAGGTGGTACACCCAAGATGCCTCTTGCTATGTGTTATAATACTTGAGCCTTATTTTATCTCTGTGGCCTGAGGAAATTGTAATATAATTGGTGATATCTCAAGTGAGCTGAAGTGGAATTTTCCTTGTCCATCTTCAGTTGGAAGGGTGAGTATGAAGTTCTGGCTGTAAAAGCTCAGCTTCTGACTGAAACTTACAGATACTCTTCTGAAATTGCACATTAAATTACAGATTAATACTTGTTGGTTTTTTGGGTTTTTTTCTCTTTTCAACACTGAGGAAACAACCACCTTTCTGCAGGTACTTAATTTATCCTGCAAGGAAAAAGATTTCTTTACAGGGAAAAGCTGCAAAGGAAACACTGACCTCCAAACTAATAGATCCTCAAATTGGTATTTTATAGTGCACATCAGTAAAAATCACCTTACATCAAAATGCACAGCATGTGTGGGTTGGGGTTTGGTGCAACTTTTTAACCCCCTTCAACTGGGATTCTGTGCATTATATGAAAATCAAGACTGTTGGATTAACTGTTAATAGCTCCATTTTTTTAAATTTCTGAGTGCTTCAGTGCATTATCTTTCTTAATGGCTTATTTGCTTTGTTCTAATTTAGCTGGCTAAAGAGAAAATTAAGTGATCTATAGCTGTGGGATCAACTTTATTCCCTGTATATGAGAAAGCTGCAGATCCTGTATTAGAGCTGTATTCATAGCTCTTCTGTGCACTGATTCGTTCAACTAGAGCAGAATATTACCTTGAATTCTTGGTAATGGATTACAAAAATAATAAGACTAAAGTTAAATCTGGGGGTTGACCTGCTGGAGAAGAGCTCTGTGGAGAAGGACCTGGTAGATGACAGGTTGTCTATGAGTCAGCAGTGTGCCCTGGGCGCTAAGAGAGCCAATGGGATCCTGGGGTGCATCAGGAGGAGTGTGGCCAGCAGGTCGAAGGAGGTGATCCTCCCCCTCTACTCTGCCCTGGTCAGGCCCCACCTGGAGTATTGTGTCCAGTTCTGGGCTCCCTGGGATAAAAAAAGGACAGGGATCTCCTGGAGAGAGTCCAGAGAAGGGCTACAAAGATGATTAAGGGCCTGGAACATCTATCCTATGAGGAAAGGCTGAGAGAGCTGGGGCTGTTCAGTCTGGAGAAGACTGAGGGGGACCTAATCAATGTTTATAAATATCTTAAGTATGGGGTGCAGGGGGAATTGGCCAGCCCCTTTTCTTTGGTCAGTGGAGACAGGACAAGGGGCAATGGCTGCAAATTGGAGCACAGGAAGTTCCGCACCAACATGGGGAGGAACTTTTTCACAGTGAGGGTGACAGAGCCCTGGGACAGGCTGCCCAGGGAGGTGGTGGAGTCTCCTTCTCTGGAGATATTCAAGACCCATCTGGACACCTATCTATGCAGTATGAGCTGGGGAGCTGCTTTGGCAGGGGGGTTGGACCCCATGATCTCTTGAGGTCCCTTCCAACCCCTACAACTCAGTGATTCTGTGAAATCATCAATAGATCTTCTCAGATAAGTTGAAGTGCTTACTTGTGAAGAAGTACAAAAATCATAGAATGTGTATTGTTGGAAGGGACCTTTAGAGGAGACATCTTCACTAGCTCAGGTCACTCAGAGCCCCATCAAGCCTGACCTTGAATATCTCCAGGGATGGGGCCTCCACTACATCTTTGGGCAACCTCTTCCAGTGATCCACCACCCTCATATTGAAGAACCTTTTCCTAATATCCAACCTTAATCTCCCCTTTTCAAGTTTAAAACTGTTACCCCTTGTCCTACTGTTCCATGCCTTCTTAAACAGTTCTTCCCCAGCTTTCTTATAGCTGGTCTCAAAACTAAACTTAGAGTATTCCTGGAAGGCTTAGTTTACTGGCGCAATTTGAGAATCAGTTGTAGATCTAAACATATGTAGCCACTTAATCCAAAATATTAAAAAACAATAACCAGCATATTCCCCAAATCAGAAAAGCTCATAAGCTGGGTTTGCCTCGATTACTTGGCTGATCCTGTGCAGACCCAGGAGCTGCACTCGATCATAGAATCACAGAATGGTTTGGGTTGGGAGGGGCCTTAAAGAACATCAAGTTCCAGCCCCACTGCTGCAAGCAGGGACACCTTTCACCAGACCAGGCTGCTCAAGGACCCATCCGACCCGGCCTTGAACACCCCCAGGGAGGGGACAGCCACTATTTATCCAATCTAAATCTACCCCCTTCCAATTTAAAACAATTCCCCCTCATCCTATTGCTACAGGCCCTTCTAAAAAGTCCCTCCCCAGATTTCTTGTAAGCCCCTTCAGGTACTGGAAGGCTGCTATAAGATCTCTTGCCTTCTCTTCTCCAGGCTGAAGAAGCCAACTCTCTCAGCCTGTCTTCACAGGAGATGTGCTCCAGCTCTCAAATCATCTTTGTGGCCTCCTCTTGACCTCCTCCAACACTTCCATGTCCTCCTTATGTCGGGGAATGTTGTCCTTCTTATGTTGATCCTTACAGGTCCCTTCCAACTCAGTATATTTTATGATTCTATGATTAAAGCAACCAGAAGACCGTAAGAAGCTATAAAAGAGATAAAAGTCTTAGTCTGACTGAGTCGTTTCCAAGAAAACAAGAAATTTCCTAGTACTACATAGAAACCCTTGTTCCTGTTTTTTCAGGTTTGTACCCTGACTCCTGACTAAAACTAAATTACTTAAATTTCAATGGAAAAATCCAAACAAAATCAAACCCAAAAGCTAAAGTAACAGTTGAATTGCTCCAGGTTAATTGGAGGCAAGATTTGGGTTGTCCCCCTCCTGCCTTTGATAAAAGGTCTTAAAAAGTCCCTGTTGTCTAGACTTTTCTTTAGAATTAAGAAATGTTACAAAGTAAGGTGGTGAGGGATAACACATGTGTCCTCTTCACTGACAATCTGCATCTCTCAGCGGCTTGTATGGCACGTGCAGACCTGCTGCCTCAGCTGCATGTATGGCTGATACTGGTGTCCCAAAGAGGGACAAACCTCTACCCTCAGACATGTGGAAGAAAAAGCTCCTATTAAGCATTTCAGTGGTAGCTCTAATTTGGCCAGAATATCCAGTGCTGACAGGACTTCCCAGGGATCTGGATGACGTAAATCAGAAATACCTTTTTTTTTTCTCAAAAATTATCAACAGTAGAATGAGTTAGAATTCCTGTATGGAAATGTTCTTCTAGAGAACGTTTTGCTTGGTATTACAGCATACATTTGAGCTTGTTGCTTGCAGCTCCATGTTTCAGAAGGAAGCTGATTGTTTAGATAAGTTCAAGTTCAGATAAGATCAATTTTCTGTCATTTGTATTTTGTCAATGTGTCTGCTATTTAATTACTGCCAAATTAATACTGACAGTGCATTATAATACCTTCTCATTAGAGGGTGAACTAACGCAGAGGATGACTAAATGATTTAGAACTGTATTAAATCTACCTCTTCTGAAACCACTGTCCTGATACTTCATGCATTAGATCACTATAGGGAAACTAGCTCTGTTTTTAAGTTTGGTTTTGTTTGGGAGTTGTAGCTGTTAATATCTGTTGAAAGCTGTATTGCGTTGTATAAAAACTACCAAAATACTGAGTGCAGATACAGGCTCTTAAATGGGTTTCTTAATCCATCATGGTTTCTCCTGTTTGTGAAATCATGAAATCAACCTTGAGGGAAGGATTCAGATAAAGCCATTTTAGAAATACATTACAAGTTCACTAATATTTTAAAATTACCTAGATTTCTTGGGTTTTTTTTTTCCCCCATGGATAACTGTATATGGCAAATTTTAGGTATTGATGCTTATTTTATAGGTTTTTTTTGGTCTGCAGCTGGATTGGGGATTTAACAGAAGATGCTGTCTAGTTTAAAGTGATGCAGCAAAATAAATGCCCATCCTATAACATCAGGGTAAAATAGCAATTGCCTAAGAAATCTATTATTCATTGCTTCATTATTTGCTGTCTGACTGCATGCTGTGTGACAGTTTACTCTTCCTTCTTTTGAACTGGACTGCTTTTGCTGGCTTGGCAGTAAGCACCGTTTTCTCTCAGCACAGGCATTAAATCTCTCACCTGCGTGTCCTGTGCAGAGCTGCAGTTGAGAGATAAGGTTGGTCTCTCTCACAGCAGTGAGCATTGGTATTCCAGGCTCTTCTTTCAAGGGCATTTGGCTGTGATGAAGCGTCTCAAATGACAAGGAAAGCACACAGACATGTTAAATACCCTTGCTAGGCTGAGACAAGTAAGGGTAAATGGAAACGATTTAAAAATACATTTGGAAACTGTTAACAGGGTTCATGGATAACTGCAAATCACATTTTTAGGCAGTATTATTACAGGCCTCTTCCAACAGGCATCATCCATTAAATAACATTTAGTAATGTGGAGTGCTTGTCCTGCACAGCTTACACTTAAAATCCAAATAAAACACAAGGGCTCTGAGCCTGTCTGAATGTGTATTCCTGCATGTTCTTCATCCAAGTTCACAAAAGTAGCTTCATGAAGAATTGAATCCATCCCTCCAGTGTCTTGCTCCTGTGCCAGCCTATGAGCACCTCCATCTTCCCAACGTTGACCAGAGAAAGTGCCTGAGAGTTCGGAGCTTCTTGCAGCTCTCAGAGCATTGCCCTGGCATCCTGTGTGTGTGTCAGTCTCTTACAGAATCCATGTATGACTGAGTTTTGATTCTGTTTTCAAGTGCTGCAAGAGCAAGTACATGTAAGTGCATCACCTGTTCTGCCATCGTTCATAAAATTAAAGATAACATACAAATCTACCAACTAGAAGTTTGCTGTTGAAGAATTTGAGGCATGGTGGTAGATTTCTGTGTAGGATTCAGTTCACAACCAACATTTTAATGTCAGCTTATATGCATGCACATATGCACTGTATGTTTAAGTTTCTGTTTAAGTTGCTGGAAATCTGTTTGGCAACCAGTGGAGGTTACAGAGCAATTCAGCCCATCCTACCCACAAACTACACATCAAGAGCCTGGTCAGCAAAATCCCTCTCCAAAGTCCATTGAGCGCAATGCAAGAAGCATTCAGTTACCCAAATCCCAAATACAAGTGCTTAGTGCTAACTTAGATGTCTTAAAGTATCCTTTAGGTCCTCTGGCTGATGGTTCAGGAGAGAAGGGTCTTCCAGAGGTACTTCTAATGTTTGCCAACCTCATGCATGTGTCTTAGATACCTGAAGGCATCTCACATTGCTTCAGCAGGGATAGCTAGGTCAATGAAATTAAGTCCCAAATCTGTTGCCTATAATGGCAGTATGTGTATCAGGATCTGGAGATCTGTGTTTAGTTCTCTTAAAACTGAAACCTATGCAATTTATCTGTGATTCAGTGTGGCTTGACTGCAGATAAGTTCACCTTCACTGCAGAGTTATGATCCTCTTCTGTTTCCATGTGTGTGTTATGTATTCTGTGGGTGGTCATCTGCTCGCCGAGTGAATCAAGGATGTCTTGACTTCTGAACTGTGGCAGCTCGTTTTATGAGAGAGATGTTTCTGCAGTCAGGAACCATAACAGTTCTTATCCTGTGAGGATCTGGCACGGAGAAGGATTTGTAACCATTTCCAGGAGACAGAAGACACATGCACTGAATTCCACCCCCTCACACCTCCCTGCGTATGCTTGGAAGCTAAGGACTATAAATGATCTTGCCACGCTAAAAGTAATTGAACATTCTGACTCAGAGTTGCAACTTGTGTGTAGCTAAATGAGACAGCAAAATGACGTTGGTTAAATGACACAGGCGTTTATTCAGGCACTGAAGTGTTCTCACATTATCATATGTGGGTCTCTTAATTGCTTGATTTGTTGTTATGAAAGGGGGAAGAAATCCTTCATAATGCTTATGATTAGTTTTATTTTCTGGCTCTTGGACCTTCAGATTCTGAGACCTAGAAGTGTGACTAACAAAGTTATTACCTACAGAAAAGCAAAGTATCACTTACAGTACAGGAAAGTTACCTTTCCAGAAACAAAGACCAGCCAAGGCTTGGTTCCACTTGGCATTTTCCAAACTCTATATGACAGGAGATAGGACAAGGGGAAATGGCAAGAAGTTGTGCCAGGACAGGTTCAGATTAGATGTTAGGAAAGACGTTTCCACTGAAAGAGTTGTGGGGCTGTGGAACAGGCTGCCCAGGGAGGGAGCTGAGCCACCATCCCTGGATATGTTTAACAGACGGGGAGATGAGGTACTTAGGGATATGGTTTAGCATAGGACTAAATTGAGTTGGACTCAATGATCTAAAGGTCTTTTCCAACCTTGTGATTCTGTGAATGCTGGAGTTTTTGCATGTTTGAGGAACTTACTGATTTAAGGTTATTCTAAGTTTAATTAAACTTCTGTTTTGTTTTTTTCCTCTGGCTAAAATTCTGTGTCTCTCATTCTTCAAATTATTTGTTATGAGAAGGGGTGAATCAGAGTCCTTTTTGCCACAATTGTTGCTAATTTTGAATGTGTGTGTAGAAACTTTAGCTGTAGGATAGTTGATTGTTCCTCATTTCTTGTAAATGCTAGTTAAACTTTTCTATCAAAAAGATATTTGATGCATAATGCATCTGTCATCTGGGGGGGGGAATTAAAAAATGCTCTAGATAGGTAATTGCTTTAGCATGACTCAGTGCTTGTTCTTTTCCTTCTGTGGCTGAGCTGAACCCTGTTCAGTCTTCAGAATTCCACTTGTTATAAATGTCGTTATGAAAGCCCTCTTTGAAGGAGCTAGCTTTGCTCCTGAGGAATGTATCTGGTTGTTTTTTCTTACCTGCTGCAGACAGAGAAACTGGAAGAAATAATTTTATTTTTCATGGCTGTCTCATGTTATTTTTATTTACTATTTTATTATTATTTTTATGGGTTTTTAGAAGTATTTATATTTTATAATTTTAAGTGAAACGTGATAGGATGAAGGGGAATGGACACAAGCTGCGCCAGGGCAGCTTCAGATTAGACAATAGGGAAAAAATTCTTCACTGAAAGGGTTATTGGGCACTGGAACAGGCTGCCCATGGAGGGGGTTGATGTATTTAAAAGATGGGTAGATGGGATATGGTTTAGTAGAGGACAGGTATGGTTGGACTCAATCATAAAATCATAGAATGGCATGGGTTGGAAGGGACCCAAGGATCAGAGAGCTCCAGCCCCCCTGCCACAGGCAGAGCCACCAACCTCAGGCCTGGATCTACACAAAGTTGCCCAGGGCCCCATCCAACCTGGTCTTGAACACTTCCAGGGATGGGGCATCCACTACTTCTCTGGGCAGCCTGTTCCAGCACCTCACCACTCTTTCTGTAAAAAACTTCCCCCTAATATCTAATCTAAACCTTCCTTCCTTTAGTTTTAATCCATTCCCCCTTGTCCTGCCATTGTCTAGCCTTTTAAAAAGTTGAATCCCCTCCTGTTTATAAGCTCCCTTCAGGAACTAGAAGGCTGCAATGAGGTCCCCCTGCAGCCTTCTCTTCTCCAGGCTGAACAAGCCCAGCTCCCTCAGCCTCTCCTTGTAGGGCAGGTGCTCCAGCCCTCTAATCATCTTTGTGGCTCCTCTGACCCCTCTCCAACAGTTCCACATCTTTCTTGTACTGGGGGCCCCAGCTCTAGACACAGTACTCCAGATGGGGCCTCACGAGGGCAGAGCAGAGAGGGATCAATGATCTCAAAGGTCTTTTCCAACCTAGTGATTCTGTGAAAAATAGTATGATATTTGTAAAAGAATGTTCTTGACAACAGGTCTATAAGGAAGCACGATTTAAATACTTTTGACTTGTGTTGTAGGTTGAGTGATATCAATAAAGATGCTCATCATTAAAAACACTTGAGTCAGACCTAATGTGAATCTATTTATGGTGTTCCATTTAAGCACCAAAGGGTCACTGATAGAGGGTTTCTTTTTATTGTTCTAGATTTGTACAGGGCCTTAAACAATACGGTTTGCACCTGCAAGCAGCGCTGCTACAGAAATAATCCCCCAATTACTAGTAGTAATGAGCACAAGCTTCATCCAATGAACAAAAAATGTCACACTTGCTTCTGAATTTAGCTGGTATTTTGGGATTATAATGTGGTTGATGTTATGTGAAGTTCAGATACTGTAATGTTTCCCTAAGGCTAAATCAGTAGTAGTTTGCTTGCAAAAGGGAGGGGCATGTGTGCACGTGTGTGTGTGTGTCAGGATTTTGCACAACTTGTTTTAATGACTTGACAGTGAAGCTTGAGAAGTCTTGAATCTGTGGCATTATTTGTATGTATCAAGCTGAAGCACAGCTATAGCTATGGTAACACTGGAGAAAAGAGTAAAGGTTGTAGGCAAGGACTGTGTTATCCCAGGCACTGTACAAATCCAGAATGCAAGATTGTCCCTGGCTGGAGCAACACAACTTACTCTCCTTCTGATTTTAGAAGCTGTCTTTTTGAAGGGGATTTCCGATTCAAGTACAAGACATGATCATCAAGTGTTTCATCAGAAAGTCTAGTGATGCTATGGGATTATTTTTGGTTCTTGTGGAGGACCAATACCACCTGGAGTTATATTTAATCAGTGTTATTGCTAGTTCTAGAACCTGTTTGATGGCTGTATGCACAACTGTAGAAACTTGGTATTCCCCTACTCAGCCCAGATATACAAGTGGATCTCACTTGTTCTTAAACCCATTCCCCTTAAATATACTCTTATGGAGACATTCAAACCTGCCTGGACACGTTCTTGTGTGACCTAATCTAGGTGATCCTTCTCTGGTGGTGGGGGTTGGACTTGATGATCTTTTGAGGTCCCTTCCAAACCCTGGCATTCTGTGATTCACATGTAGAACCATAGTGCCCATGCCTAATGGTTACTGTGGACAAAAACTGAAAGAAATTGAGAAACTTTTGAATGGACTGTTCAAAACTACTTTCCATTCTCAAAGTTAGTGGTTATGGTCTGAAGCCCAATGAAAACGTGGTAGGGGACAGCAGTAGAGTTACATACTTCTGGATTAGTGTTCTAATTCAGGCCATTTTCTTCTGAAACTGTCTTCCACCTACTGCACTTTGGCTCACATTGTGGATTTCCTTCAGATAAGCCCACAGCAGAAGATGTCCTAGACTACTTCTGCTTTGCTGCTCCAGGGTACCAATCCACAGGGCATACTAGAGCTAGCCAAGAAGAATCCATCCCTCTTGAAATAGGTGTACTGATGATGTCAGCACCTCAGCACCAGCTGGTTTACTTGGAAAACAATCTGCTTGTATTGGGCAGCATTGATGTTCCATGTACTGTCTAACCTTTGACTTTCAGGTGAAGGTATACATGTGATCTGCAAATCCTCTGGCTTAGCACCCACTGACAAGAGAGTGGCTTTCCTGCTCATGCGTTAGTAGCAGTTGGTGGTCTGGAGAACCTACTGAAAAAGCAGGTTCTTTAAGTATGCTGGAGTGTGATAGGTGTCTGGATCAATTTGAGTTTGTTACATACAATGCTTTAAAATATGCATGATATGTGACTTTATTTTTTCTTAGGAATTTGCTGAATTTAGCAAGACTATCTAGAACCAGAGTTAATGTTTGTTTCCAAAGAAATTGAAAGAAATCCTTTGTAAATTTGATTGCAAACCAAGGCTCCTGATCTAGAGAAAGTAGTCAATATTAATAAATTTAAAATTACATTATAATGATTTTTTAAAAATTAACATTAGATGGGACTATAAGGAATTGTTGAGTGCCCTGAAAGTTTGAAGTACTCAAACACCCTGTAGAGTTTTTCTGTTGGGTAATCTTTGTTTTCAATAAGGAAAAACAACTAGGTTGTCTCTTAAAAGAGCTCACTAAAATACCCTAGTGAGCTAGAATGGTTTTGAAGGTAAAAATTGTGTATACTTAGGAATAGGCACGAAGAAACAAGAAATGAAAGTAATTGTCATCTCAGCAAGGTTTCCTTAGTCAGATGGAGTGGGAAAAATTGCACTGATTCTGATTTGAAAGGAGATGAACAGAAGTGCAAGAATAACCATGAAGTGGGACAGATCAGTTCTCACACCATGTACCAGTTTTCATAACAAGATTAAGGAGGGGGGCATTGGAATTGATAGGTGACAGTTTTAAAAATGAAAAAAGGAAAGGAATTATTATGGAACTATCCCATGTAGCTCTGTAGAGTAAGAGCTTTTTCCCAGCACTGCTGTGAAACTACACTCAGGCCAGGCATCACTTTCATTTCAGATGCTTTTCCAGACCTTAGTGATCTGCACTGTCTCATTCTTCATCTTTTCTTTTTTCAAATGTTTGTCTGGCATTTTAGTCCTGTTGGTCCATACTGCTGAAACTTTCATTAGGTTCAGATATGCATGACTCATCTTTGCTTTCAGTGTTTCCTTCCAGCTCTTTGATAACCACTTACTAACTCCTCAGTTCTCTGGTGGCATGGTTTTTCCATTGCTGCCTGCTTAGAACTTCAATCAGGCACCTTTATGGCTTTTTTCCATGATAACACATATACACAATATTTGAATATATGGATAAAAGTTCCTCTAAACACACACAAAAATGTTACCTTCAAATTCTTTCTAAAAAATGTCTTGCTGTGGACTATGAAAAAACCTGACAGTGATTAAATGACCAGGGCACAATGCAATTGATAATAGTGATAAACTATATTGATTAATTTGTTGCCTTTTACAACCCTATCCATTTCTGTTGATCTCTATAATCTTGGTTTGTCACATCGTTAGGGCTGGGATATGTTTCTGTTCTGGATTGTAGGTTGTGATTAGAGGATGGTCAGAGGGCTGGAGCACCTGCCCTACAAGGAGAGGTTGAGGGAGCTGGGCTTGTTCAGCCTGGAGAAGAGAAGGCTGCAGGGGGACCTCATTGCAGCCTTCCAGTACCTGAAGGGAGCATACAAACAGGAGGGGAATAAAATATTTAAAAGGGCAGATAATGGCAGGACAAGGGGGAATGGTTTAAAGCTGAAGGAGGGAAGATTTAGATTAGATATTAGGGGGAAGTTTTTTACAGAAAGAGTGGTGAGGTCCTGGAACAGGCTGCCCAGAGAGGTGGTGGGTGCCCCATCCCTGGAAGTGTTCAAGACCAGGTTGGATGGGGCCCTGGGCAACTTTGTGTAGATCCAGGCCTGAGGTTGGTGGCCCTGCCTGTGGCAGGGGGGTTGGAGCTTTATGATCCTCGGGGTCCCTTCCAACCCAGACCATTCTCTGATTCTCTGATTCTATGATTATTGCTGAGGGGGTGAATATAAGTGCAAGTTAAAAAAAAAAAGTGCAAATATAAATAATTGTGCTTGAAATATGTTTATTATATTATATTTAAGTGCAAGTTGGAAAGTGGGCAAATATAAATAAATATAATGATAGTGATAGTATAACTTGTATAATCACAGATAAATTTAGTAGAACTTGGAAAAGCATGTTCTGATAATAGATCTCAGCTTGTGTGTACCAGCATCTAACCTTCCTGCCAGCTTGCAGGGGCAAAGAGTGGACTTCTCAGTGGAGGTTGTTCTGTCATGGGTTAATCTGGAATTCCCTGTGGCGGCAAAAGAGGAAGAAGCAGCTGAGTGTTTCGAGTGTCATCCAGAGCTGCTTCTGCTTTTCGGCGTCTGGATGCTCAGTTTTGGTGCAAAGAATTTAGCATATTTTCCCTCAGTGTCCTCATTTGGAATTTCAGTAAGGGTAAGATACCCCCCCAGCCCAAACTGACCCATGGTTCAGCATACAGGTTCAGCCGGCCTTGTTTAAATACCGGTAGCAGGCTACGTGCAGCATCACGGAGCATGGTGCAAGCTGCAGTACCTGTCAGCGAACAGCCTCTTACCTTGAGCTGTGTGCTGCTGCTACGTTTATACCAATAGTAAAATATTTTATGTCCCCCTATTAATCTGTTTGACCCATAAATGTCATCTCTAGGCCTGAAACAATTAGAAGCACTTTAGGGATTGCAAGAATTAAACATTAGAGGAAAAATAATGCTGCAAGTCTGGGATGAAGATCAACTCTAGGAGTCCCAAATTTGGAGGTACTTTATTTCTGTCATTAAAAAATAACTTGCAAAGCATAAACAGAGAACTGAACGGGCAGGTGCCAAACTTCTTCACTTAAATCTATTTATTGCAATTGGGTACTGTTAGGTTTGTGATGGAGTGACCCTGAGGACAGATGGTATAACGGTTACTTAGTGTGAAGCCCCGATTTAAAGGGAAATTTCTGTGTTCTGTTCTTTCAAGGGATATTGACTTCCAAATCACACACAGACATGCCTTTGATCTTCCCAAAGATAAGTCACAGCACAACTTGTATGTCTAAGCGCTGGGATCATATTTGCAGCACGTTGATCACCCTTGATAATAGGGCTGGATGTTCTCTACGCTCATGCGTGGGGCTGTGTAGTGCACTGTTCCAATAAAGAAGACCTGGAATTACTGAGAGCCGAATGCTAAGGTGCTTTGTTTTGGTTTGCTTGTGTTTTTTATTAGCATTCTGCTGTAGATTTTAAAGCATAATAAAGTAGCAAACGTTACCTTGAGCTTATCAGCTTTAAATGCTGGGTTAATTTACACTCAGAGTGGAGCTTTTGGTGTCAGGCGATCTTTTTTTTTGCCAGCATAAGCACTCAGCTGAAACAACAGCTATGACTCAGTTGCCAGTGAACGCTGCTTGAATTGATTTAGTCCGAGTTCAGATTTAGCACATAATCATGTTCAATTTGATCCACTGTGCTGCCTAGAGATAAAAGGGTTGAAAAAAATAGATTTAGCTTATGTCAGTCTTTGTGGTGATGTCATTGCCGTGAGAGATGGAATAGCGCTGTTACTATGCTGTGCCTGCTCAGTTGGTGGGTGTACAGGGGAAAGGCAAGGAGCAACTCAGTTAAGTGCAAAGAGCTTGTGTCGGAGGCTTGCAGTTATTGTCAGCAGGGAAACAGCATTTTGGACTGTTCAGTTGCAATACTCAATCGAAGAATTGTTTTTATTTTTGGGTTTTTTTTTCCTTTTTTTCTTCCAATCATTTGTTACTCTGAGGGTTGCCTAACTCTGTGTACAAAAGGGGGGGATGCCAGCCCGTAGCATGGACTGTGATGTTTCCACTCTGGTTGCCTGTGGGGTTGATGTGGAGATTTTTGCCAACCAAGAGGTTAAGGTATGCACCTACAATTCTTTTGTTACTGATGCTTCTTAGCAAAGCCTTTGGGAGCAGCAGGCGTTTGTTCGTAGCAATTCAGAATAAGGAGGCAGATGAGATTCTGCTGCAGTAGTAGAAGACATGCAGTTAAAAAAAATCTGTTAATTTGGGGAGAGAAATATAGGAGGGAAATGTGCGTGCTTTATATACTGTGCTTTGATAAACTGAAAGAATAGGCTTGTATTTACTCTTTAATGATACAAGAAATGGGTTATATAACTGACATCTGTGCATATGCATGTTTCATATTCATAACAAATCATTCATTGTTAATTTTGTTGAGATATTTTTAGTCCTGTGTCACTTTTTTAGATCGGCCTTGCCATGAAGGCTATTTGTCAGTGTTGGTATTCCTCAGGATATTCTTCAGATATTTTTACTCAGTTGAACTGTAGCTGTTTCTTTTCTTCAGATCCAATACATATATATTCTTTTTTTTTTTTTTTTTCGTTAAAAGTTTGTAGCAAGTATTTTGGTGCATCTGCAATGTAACAGAATACAAAAAGTTGTACAGCTTGCATATCATATGAATACCTCAAAAACAATGCTTAAATCAAAGGCTTGGTATGCTGGGCTCATAGTCTCTTAATTAGACAGTTGCTGTAGAAAAATCAGTGTGTGTAATTGCTTACTGTGGAAATCAATTATCTTTTTCATTTATTCTCATATTACTGCAAGAAAATCACTGCAAATGAAGTTTGAAAGGAATTTTAAGAATGCTTTTCACACATCATTTGAAAGAGTTCACAGGCGTAATCGTGATATTGAGCAGTTTATTTAAAGGACAAAGATACAGACAATGTTAGTTACTAATCTGATTGCTCTGTTCTGAGTATTAGAGGAATGGAATTGGGGGAAAAAAGGATTTACAAATTAGAGGTCAGATTTACACCCACTCAGTTTAATTTTAAGTCAAACATTGAAGCCAGTGGAAATATCTGGAAATAAACCCACTTAAATTTGCAAGAAGTCATTATGATTTTCATTTCCTTGTTAGTTTTTTACCAGGTGATATCATCTGTACTTTGTACAGACGCTTTTGTGTTGCCAGCAAAAGATTCTTCTTAATTGAAGAAGCTTTTTCTTCACAGTTTAATACTGGATTTAGGGATGAAATAGTGAATAATTCATAAGAATGGTTCAGGTGAGCAGTCTTGTCTGCATGGGGACATGTTTCCTGTAGTGTTTTGAAGTAGTAAAATGCTTGTCTGCTTATACCTTTTTTCTTTTTGTCCTTTTCACTTAAGAACATATTTTAAAAAAATAATTTAGGAATTATACTTGCAGTGATACGGACGTGTACCTGGAACAACTGGCTTTTAGTGTCTAGTCCATGTTCAGCATAAGACTACACAAGAAATTTAAGTTGTAGTCACCTTCCCTTCTTGTATCCTTCTTCATGTGACAGTAGCAATGAAAGAGCAAATTTTTTCCTTCCATAAAACAAACCAGCAGAAAGCTTTCCACTGACTTTGGTAAGACTTTAATTAGCCTGATTTAAGCTGCAGCATCTAGAAAGTGTGGCCCAGGATCGTGGGATAAAAGAGAACAAAAGGGTTACAGAGACATTGCAGGAATTGTAATCCCTTTCACGTTGCTTGGACTTTCTGTACTTTGCTTTAGTTAAACCTGCCTTTTTTCTTTCCCTCTCTTTTCCTTTTTTTCCTGATATCTGAATTCAAATTTGGAGTGCAAAGACTTGGGGTATATTTACAATGGGGACTGCACTGCAGACTGCAGTGCAGCTTACGAACGGTAAGTCTACTTTGAAGTTGCCTGGCTCAGATGCTCGAAGCAGTCTGTCCTCAGTGACCCACAGCTCACTGCAGACTAATTTTCACTTAGTTGTCAACAAACTGGGTTTTGGGAGGCTGTGTGCAGTGCTGCTGCAGCTAGGCTGCTTCCCCAGCTCAAGCCTAGCTAGCTCTGCGCTGAGCCCGTCCTTCCGTACGCGGCAGGCTGCAGCGTGGGCATCCTCTTCGAGGAAGTTTCAGTGCTCCTGAGATTTAAAGGTAGAGAGAGACCTACTGCTGCTCTTTGCTCGTGTCCAGAACTGCAGCAAGGGGGAGAAAAAAAACCCCATCATGTTTGTTTTTTTGTCCACAGAAGGGATTCACTTAAAGGTGGTTTGGTTTTTTTTGTTGTTGACAGTATGGTCACTCTCAACATAAAAATGTTTGTGTTGACTGTGATAGGATGATGGGAAGCATCAAGCTTTAATGTTAAAAGGAAAGGAAGCTGTTTCTGAGAAGAGATGGGCGTGGGAGTTGAAGAGCAAGAGCAAGCACAGAATTCCTGCCTTCTCCCCCTCCCCTGTTCTCCTGTGTGCACCTCGCTGCCCTGCCCTTCCATGGGAAGGTACAAGCAGGATTGAAAACTTGTTGTCCTTCCGTTTCCTTCTGCTGTAGAGCTTTTCACACAGGGGAGAGTGTTTTTGTAGGAAACCTGGCTGTGTGATGGGAAGATCCCTTCAGTGGTAAAACAGATCCATTATTTCATGATACGTGTGGTGCTTGATATGAGATTCATTAAAACAAGCTGTTAGTACTGTAGAAGTAGTTTTCTCATGTCAACAGGATTGTGTTTGAGGTTTTAGGATATCCTTGCAGCATAGCTTACCTAATTCCATTCTCAAGGTTAGAACTTGAGTGAGGCTTTGGGGAAGGATGCTGGTGTTCCTGAGCCATCATTGTCCTGCTTGCAGCATGTGGGTTGGATGCACCATCGGTCTGTAGAGGGGAGTGGACAGGAGCTGCCCTGTTTGCCAGGCCTGCAGTGGAAGAGCTTGGTGTTGTTTGGGCTGTAGAGCAGGTAGTGATGCGTCCTGAAGTTATCTTATCGCTCCCCCAGAGCAACAGCTCTTCAGTGCTGGGGGGGTTTCTTACAGAGAGGGAAAGGCTGCAACTGGGTTCTGGGCTTGGACTGGAGTGAGCTGCTTAGCTTGTTGCTGCTTTTCTACCTATGGAAGAGTCCTTATTCTGTAGGCATTGTGCCCTTAGCGTCTGGCAGACAGGCTTGGGAACACTCTTTTCTCCATTTGGCCTCTGGAACAGGAGCATGATTACTTTGTGCTGAAGGAAAAGCTTTTTAGTTTCAGCATTTGGAGTGGCTCATCCTTTCAGCAAACAGGGGCTTGTATGGATGCCCTGACACTGGCAGCTGGCCCACAGCACGGACACTGCTGGTTTACCATCCGTAAACCCATGCAACAGGCCTTTTGGTTTTGATCAGCTGCTGCTTTGAATTGACTTTTACAATCCAAAAAACTGGGTCAGGCTAATCAAGATGCTACCAACCGTACAGTGCTTGGATATCAGGGGTTGGGAAACAACCCTAGAAATCACACAGTGTGGTTCTGCTTTGAAGTTCACCTGGATAATTAAAATTCTTCTTCCGGTGCCTCTAGATGATAATTTTATGTAATGATGTTTGTTACATAAGCAATTAATTAATATCTTGTTTATTTCTAATAGAGAAATTCCAGACATCACTGAAACAGTGGAAGGAGAATTTAAACTCGTGTTTCTTACTCTAAGTATGTTATGAATTCTTCATGTTCTCTCTTCAATTATGTTCTGATGCACCATTCCACTGAACAACAAGCTATGTTTGGGACCACAAGGCACTACTGTAGCAGAGAAGAAATACAGATTCAATCAGTCTGGATCATTAGTATTTGAAGACAGTAATGAGGGTAGGAACATTATCTTAATGCAGGGAAAAAACAATGTGGACATGAGCCAGGCAGCAAAGGGAAATAGTGGAAATAGTTTCACAGTTTTTGACTGTATCGCTTTGGGGGATTAATCCCCACTGGAGCAGGATCTCTGTCAGTCTCTAAACTCATTACCCAGTTCAAATGCTCCACTGAGCACAAAGTAATAATATGAGTTGTTTAGGATGGATGGTTTGGAGATCAGTCATCGCCCTGCAGTTGCCTTTGAGAGGTTTAGCAGTCTAACATATCTCAAATTCTGGGGTCTAGAGGGCAAAAGCATATTAACTTCTTGTGTCTTTTGCTCCCCCCTTCAGTTCTGCATTTGTAAAAGCAGCTCATTCACAGAGATGTTCCAAGTTTTAGAGTTTAAGCGCTCAAAGATGAGAGTCAAAACAAGAAGGCTGCAGAAAAAGGGGAGGAGTATTACTGCTCCTCTGGGTACTGCCAGCTGCCCAATGTCAGAAATCATGGTGACTTGGAGAATTTCAGTGTTTCTTTTTAGAGAATTCTTCTTCTTAGCTCATGAGCTCAATTTGTGGGAAGAGATTGTTGCACAGCCCTGAGATTCCAAGGACTGGGGCTATAAGGAGGAAACCAAAAAATGGCATGACCACCATAAATACCTGGGTGGCTTGAAAGGCCTGCTCTGTAACTGCTTGTGGTCATATTTTCTGTACCTGATAATTCTTTCTATTTGCAAATAATGTTGCATGTCTGGAATCTTGAAAATCCAACAGTTCTGCTTGAGAAATGGATAGACATGTGTTTTCATCTCTGCCTACGGTCATCAGAAGTAACAAAGAGGAAGAATGAAAACACAGCTCTCTTGCTCATTTCCCATATCTGTATTAATGCTTTTAAAACAGGACTGTTTGGAGAGAAAAGTGCAGCCTCTTTTCTGTAGTGTTCAAAAAGTTGTAATACAATACAACTGATGTAAAATAAGGGAGTTAGATAAAGATGTCACCTTTAAGAGGTTTGTAATTAATTTTCTTATATTAAGCACTGGTTGCTGTGTTGTAAATATGAAAAAAACCTCAAAGGCAACAGGAATAGTTGGTACCTAAATAAGCAGGTAGGTACATGTCCAGAGAGATACTTTCTACTTTTAATTTAACAGTGACCCTGTGCTCTCTGTTCCTCAGAAGATCCCAGAAGCTGCAGTGCTGTTGCCAGCACGTTGAGCCAGGTGCATGGCTTCAGGGGCAGCGCTGAGAGACTCTGAGCCAGCAAACCTGGAGCTCACCCACCTCAGTGCCAGCAGCCTGTGTTACACAATCAGTTTAGGCTTTGCCTTTGTCCTAACAGCCCCTCTGTGAAGGCAGTTTAACTCTTGGGAGAAGTTGCCAAAGAAGAAGTGGTAACAGCAGCTAAAAGGTGCAGCATCAATCCAAGGCAGGTAATAAGGTAAGCTGGACCTTGCAATTATACTGATAAATGACCCAGACTATGTGAGGAACAGTGAAGTGATGATGATCTTCTTTAGCAGATTTGCAGAATTAATCAGTACAGATATAGATTGAGGTACTTTTAATACAGATGCAAGAAAGATACTGATTTTCATTAAATAATTACTTTGCTTAGAATTCCCAGAAGAGCCTAGGGAGATGAAGTACCCAAATTATTTGGTTTTCTCAAAACAGTTTTTCAAGGGCACTTGTTTTCAGGTCTACAGTGAACTAGTATCATTCTTCTCTGAGAGTACTGTGCATGTGAACTGTTTGTCTCAAGCTTTCCTGACACAACTGGCTGCTGCTTAGCATGAGCTAAGCTTTGCTCTTCAGAGAAGTTGCAGGTTTTGAGGCAGAGGTCTGCACCAGCCTTGTTCAGTGTATCTCTAATATATTTCTTTGTAAAAAGGTTAATGGATGTGCTTTATGGCTGGACAGTTCTTCCTTTAATGTTTTCTAGGGGTCATTCTAGCAGAGGAGTTAAATAATCTACTTGGTTTTGATCATTCATGTACTCATCAGTATATTTGCTTTGGAAGGTATTAGCTAATTGTATGCTAGAATTCAAATAACCCTGACAGTGTGGTCTCAAGCAGTGAATTCTAGGCAAAGACATGCTAATTGAGATTAGTTCCACAGTTTACTGAGCACTTGGCTAACATACAAACTGCCAAAGTCCAGCAACAGGCCAAGCTAAGCCTCTAGTCATTGCTCAGTTCTGCAGGATTTTGTGTTTTCCATCCATTCCTGGCTGGACTTCATCTTCTCCAACCAAAACGATTGGATGACTCTGTGATTTATAGGGGTGCCAGGATTTTTCCTGCAAATGTCTCCCATTAATATGGCTAGGTGGCAATAAGCACCTTCTCCTCTTAAATGCCAACAGAGTTAATGTTTTCCCTCCCCATGGTAGACCTTTCAGATTGTACTGTCCAACCCTCCTTGGAGTAACTGCATCTGTTGACCTCCTGATCTTGAGTCTTGACTCTTTGGTGCAGGTCATGCAGATGTTGGTGCTAGCTTGAGACATGACAGCTTAGCTGCTTTCTGCACTAACTGCAGTACAGGATACTAAACATTTAGCTTTTTTTTGCAAAATAGTAAACTTCTCCCCTTTCCCTCATTGATCATGCTCCTCAATACGCATACAGCCACCAAGTTTGGCTCCATCCTCTGCTTTCCATCTAGGATCCAGGTTGATTTCTGCTTTGTTCATGTTCATCCTTGAAAGCACAGATCACCTCACAGCATCAGCATTCTTGTGATGCAGTAACCCCATTGGAAGTTTCTGTAATTTCTGTTGGTGCTGAATCAAGGAGAAGCCTTTGATTGCAGCAGTTCTGATGGCGTAAGGAGTCTCACCATCCTTGCAGGATGTGCACAGAGCAAGCTATGCAATAGGAAGCTAGAGAGATGGGTTTGTGCAGAGCTAGGTGCTGCAGGAGCTGTGGGGTGCTGCTTATGTCTCCATGGTGGTGTGTGTCTCTTCTGCGCTCCTGCAGTTGCTGAAAACCTTTGAAGTGGCATTATGGATAAAAAGCTCCAAGTATTTTCACTTGCAGGTGGAAAACTGAGGAATCAGGAAATAAGTTTTGTGATTAGGAATCTGATTTGCAATGTATCAGGCATGATGTAATTAGTAATCCTTGTTGTTAATAATCTGGTTCTGTAGATGTTCAGTCTCAAATGCTTCTTTAGGTGCTTTCCAGAGAGCAAGGAACCTGCTGTTTTCAGGGTGGGCAGGGGGAGTGTTTTAATTAGCCCAAACTTGCTGCCTTTCAGAATCTGCCTGAGATTCTGGCAGCATCTGGATGGAGAGATGGACATTACCTTGCAGGATGGTTTTATATTTAGCACAAGAAATGTACTGCAGCGTGGAAGAGCCTCCAGTTTTGCAGCACCAGACAGGCCCTATCTGTTGAACTAAGTCACTGAGCTGAAAAACACAACGAACCTATTGTGCTCAGAGCACTCTCAGCAGGCAGCTGTGCTCTGTAATTCCTTCAGCTCAATTTGTCACTTGCAGAAGTATCTGCCTGCTTCATAGTCTGCAGTGAGTAATCTTGGTACGTTGGCCGTAAAAGGTGGAGGCATTCAGATAGCTGAATGCCCAACCTGAGTTCTTGCCATGTTATACCCATGTCAGGGCCAGAGGGGAGAAACCTTGCAGGAATCTCGTTTCTCCTTTTATTCATGAAGGTCAGATGTGCTGGTGTGGAGGCAGATGAACAAATTGTGGTAGAAGGACTGCTAATCCTCTCAAGAAATTAAATTCCATTTATGGAAGAGATAAGAAGATTGTTTTATTTGCTGTATAAGTCTTGATTCTAGTTTACCAGCCTCAAGTTTCATTGACCTTTGCAGCATATTCTCTTGCCTGATGACAAGGCTCATTCAGTGTTAGGTACTTTTCCACATTTCTCAAAGAAAACCAATAACTAAACCAATAAGAATACCAACTTTTTCATTGTCTACAGAATTAGAACTATACTGGGAAATTTGTTTTAACCACCACCTCTCTAGCTGTTGGTTTGGTGTGGGTCCCTTTAGAAGGATTTTTGGGGAGGGTTATTATTTCATTTGCTATTGCTGACAGAAAAAAAAACACCCCTCACTACCATCAGAAATGGCCTTTCTCCCTCAAAGAGAAACATTTATTTAAGAGAAACAAGTCTCTTTAAGGAGCAGGGCATATGTGGAAATCCTCTGAGCTGTGGTTTTAACAGGTTGGTTATTCAAAAAGGTGTCTGGAATGAGGAAGGGGAACAGGGGGTTTCAGAGGAGGGCGTTTAGTATGATCATAAGGCTTTTGTTTGGATTTAATTTCCATCAGAAGTGCTTCTGTGGTGCAAGACCAAGAGTGGAGAAAGGTCCTGTGGAGGTTGGAGCAGGGAGGTAGGTTTGTGGCAGGCCTTCTTATTGAGTGGGTGGAAAAGTTGGAGGAGTTTAGGATGGAGGGGGACTTGATGGAGGAAAGAGTAATCAATGGAAGACCAGGGCGAAAACAGATGATGGACTAATCATGGTGTAGTGGAATGATTTAGGACTTTGAGAGCAGAAGCTGGCATAAGATGTCAGATGAAAGCAGTTGATGGTCAAAAAAGGGAGAAGCCTTTGTGTTTACCAAGCAGATGTTAGCATCATTGAAACCTTAGGTAAATTAATCTCAGAAGTTCATCTACTTCACTACAACACCTTCCATAGCCTTCCATTCTAACTCCATGTAACAAAATCCCTTGTGAACTGTTACTCTGGGCTGCTGCCCCCTTCCATTCAACTCTCACCTCAAAACCTTTCAGTGTGAAATACCTTACAAGAAATTAACTTTCTGAATGTGTCTAAACTAAGCTACATATAGATACATGGGGCAAAATATGTTTTTGTGGGCACTAAAAACCCAAACTATTCTCTTTTCATATTTCTTCTTTCCACCTTCTCAGTCTTCCTTTTCTTTCATCCTTCTGGAATGTAAGAATCACATGTTTTCTCTTGTTGTTGTCCAGTGTGATAAATGATACTGGAAATAAATTACAGTACCTTCTAAATTGTTGAAAGTATCCAAACAGTAAGTGATAGGGTAAGACATGACATATCAAATTATGAGAATGTTTTGAGCATACTTCTTTCAGGAAACAGAGATAAGTAATTTGTATTTGATTTTATTTGTTTTTAGGTTTTGATCCTAGCAATTAAGGAAGAAATTAATAATGGCATGTATTTTTTGATGAAAAAAATATTTTGAAGAAAGCTTTTGAAATAAAGAAAGAGATCTGAGATCAGATGAAGGGGCAAAAATATGGTTTTGAAAAGTCATTTTCAGCAGCCTTACAGAGCTGATAAATAGTATCTCCTAAGGACTCTATCTGAGAGACCAAGAAGTACATGAGGGTTAGCAGTTGAGGAGGCACTTTTGAATGCATAATGGAGATTATGCAAAGGACAGATGGAATATATATTAAGAGACTGTTATGACTAGTTCAGGTACTCCTTTTGCTCTACAGCAGTTTAAGGATTTGGGTATATAAATAGCAAAGCAAGTAAATCACAAGATGAATTTTAATTAGCAGAGGGTTTAAAGAAGAACAAGGAAATTCCTGTGATGCATAAAAAGGAAAATAGTGGGCAAAACAAAAAAAAAAAAAAAGGAAAATATTAATAGCACAGAGACAATGCAGAGAGGGGTAGAATCATAGAATGGTCTGAGTTGGAAGGGACCCCAAGGATCAGTTCCTACCCCTCTGCCACAGGCAGGGAAGGTATGACTGGTTTTGTGTGTCTTGGTCTGTATAAAGAGCATGAGAGACAATTGGCTAAACTAATAGAAAGATACAATGATAACAAAAATCCCCTAACCAAACAATACCCCACAAAAAACCTAAAACAAATAAAAAAATCAAACTTCACACTCTAGTGGTGGCCAGAGCAGAGAAAAACTTCTAAAAAAACAGAAGTAAGATGAAATTACAGATGTGTAGAGGACCTGATCACATCGACCAAATAATCATTTAGGATATAGTTGAAATAATCTTTCCACTATTTGAAATTCTCTTTGAGAGTTCATAGGTTATAGAGCAACTGCTGAGGATGGGAGATGGGAAGAAATATCATTTGTGTTTCAAAGGAGGAGGGGGGGGAAGCCCTGGATAATTACAGATAATTTTATCTAACTTGAATTCTGGGAAATAAGTTTGTGAGTACTTTGGAATTAATTAGGCTTGGGTTGCCTAGAGCAAATCCTGTCAAATCAATATGTGTTCCTTGTTTGACAGGGCAGCTGGCTAAGTGGAATAAAGGAGGTGTGGAAGGTGGATATTTTGACTAAAGCTTTCACACTGTTCAACATGTCATTTTCATAAGTAATCTACAGGCTAAATATCATTTGGGTAAGGTGGGTGCTCAGGTGGTTAAAAAATGTCTAAACCAGAAGTGGTGCATTCTCAAAGAGGGAAAGCATTTCAGCAGGCAGCTCCCATGCTTCTCCCTGGAACAGGGTTGACATTAATGATGCTAGTCAACAGAGAAAAACCTTGACAAATAGTGTGGGTGACACTGTGCTGGTGGGATGGGCTCAAAATTCTGAACAACTTAATGCAACAGGATGTTCAGTGAACAATATTCAGCAATGTTCAGAGAAGACCACTGTGAAGGAGTATGCTTGAAAGGAAGATTACAGCTGTAGTGTGTAATACACAGTTGTGTGATGCAAACCTCTTGAGTTCTAGTGAATTATGAGTGAGTTCTAATGAGTAATAGTCATCAGTGTCATACTGCAATCTAAACAAATACTGAAACCCAGGCTACTTTGGGTAGGAAGGGACCTCAAAGCCCATCTGGTTCCACCCCTGCCATGGGCAGGGCCATCCTTCACTAGCCCAGGGTGCCCAAAGCCACATCCAGCCTGGCCTTGAGCCCTGCCAGGGATCCAAGGGCAGCCACAGCTTCTCTAGGCAACCTGTGCCAGGGCCTCACCACCCTCACAGGGAAGTTTAAAATCGGTCCCTCTTGTTCAGTCACTACAGGCCCTGGTTCTCCTTAGGTAGAAGTTCCCTTAGTTAGAAGGCTGCTGTAAGGTGCCCCTGGAGCCTTCTCTTCTCCAGGCTGAACAAGCCCAACTCTCTCAGCCTGTCTTCACAGGAGAGGTGCTCCAGCCATTGGATCATCTTGCTGGCCTCCTCTGGACGCGCTCCAACAGCTCCATGTCCTGCATATCATTTCTTCTCCCTCACTGGTACATGGACACTGGGCTCCCGTGGTCAGTCTTCTGTGTGCTCTAAAACAAAGGCAGACAACTGGAGAGAGCGTGGCAAAGCTGCAAGAACACGAGAAGCTTAGCAAAGGGGCCTTCTGATGGTGCTGTTAGAGCTAGTTGTTGGTGGCATGGGGTTATTCTGCTTCTTGATGTTGTTACGGAGACTGGGTTTGTGTAATGACAGTCTCATCCCACTCACCACTCAGATAGCGGTTTGCAGGAGGCAGATGCTTTCTGACTCCAGTGTCAAGCTGGAGGTGTGGATATTGTGGTGTTCTCAAGCAGTTTATTACTTGAGGTTCTGTGCTAATGTGGCCACTTTAAGTCAGCTTGCTGTTGCAGGTACACAGTGTGTCTCTTTGGGCTGGTTAGACTTTATAGATACATGTTTTTTGGTTGAAAAATGGGATTTCATGTTATCTTGTTTACAGATCCTAAGAAGAAACCCACTGAAGGGTGAAAGGTAGCACCTTTATCTTTAGAAATGACTGATAATATTAGAGGAATTCCAGAACTTTGTGACCAGCCAGCTTTCTGCAGGCTACTTCTAGTCCTTGAACCATGATCAGAGAGTCATTGAACTAAAAAAAATTCCTATTAATTACGAAGCTGGGAGTGAAGCCAAACACCAGGCCATAGCAGTAATAAGTATGCTGCTTATGGTGGAAGTAAATTATTGGCATACTTAAAACGTTCCGGATGGGAAGTTGATGCATTTTGGTATGGTTTCACTTTTTTAATAAATGAATAAAGAGGGAAGATTATTAGATACCTTTTTTTTTTTTTGCTTTTGTAGCAGATAACTAGACTGAAACTGTTGAAAGAACTGTCATGATTTAAGCTCTATGCCTACAGTTTTAACTCCCAAAGTAGTGATATTTCCTGGGGTAGGGGAAGGAGCTTGGTGTCACTAAGTATTGCTGAGTAAAAACACATGCTTGGCTTACTGAGCAGTCCCAAAGCAGGACATTCCTCAATGGGTGCTGCAACCTAGAAAGCAATACTGAATATTTTTGAGGTTTAATAAAAGCAAGCATAGAGTCTTGCACCTGGGAAGGAATAACTGGTTGAATCAGTACAGGCTGGGGGTTGACCTGCTGGAGAGGAGCTCTGTGGAGAAGGACCTGGGGGTCCTGGTAGATGACAGGTTGGCTATGAGTCAGCAATGTGCCCTGGTGGCTAGGAGAGCCAATGGGATCCTGGGGTGCATCAGGAGGAGTGTGGCCAACAGGTCTTAAGGAGGTGATCCTTCCCCTCTACTCTGCCCTGGTCAGGCCCCACCTGGAGTATTGTGTCCAGTTCTGGGCTCCCTGGTGTAAGAAAGACAGGGATCTCCTGGAGAGAGTCCAGCAGAGGCTACGGAGATGATTTAAGGACTGGAGGATTTCCCCTATGAGGAAAGGCTGAAAGAACTGGGGCTGTTCAGCCTGGAGAAAAGAAGACTGAGAGGGGATCTTATTAATGTTTATGAATATCTGAAGTGTGGGAGACAAAGGGAAATGGCAGCCTCTTTTCAGTGGTCAGTGGGGACAGGACAAGGGGCAATGGCTGCAAGTTGGAGCACAGGAAGTTCTGCACCAATATGTGAGAGTGACTCTCACCAGTATGTGAGGGTGACAGAGCCCTGGGACAGGCTGCCCAGGGGGGTGTGGAGTCTCCTTCTCTGGAGATATTCAAGACCCATCTGGACGCCCACCTGTGCGACCTGTCCTAGGGACCCTGCTTTGGCAGGGAGGTTGGACCTGATGGTCTCTGGAGGTCCCTTCCAACCCCTACGATTCTGTGATTCTGTGAATGTCATTGGCTTGGTGTTTGCTAAAATTTCTGCTTAAGCTTTAACTATCTTCTGTAGTTTCATAGTGAAACAAAAGGACTTTAAGAAAAGGTTTAAAATGTCTTGGATAAGGAGAATTTACTTTGGGTATAAGTAAAATGATAATTAATAGGAGTGTATATGTCTATAAAATAAAGCATGTGGCTGATAATAGCTGCAGGTTGGTTTACATTGAACTACTCTATTTTGGGACCACTTATCTATAGGAAGGCCCCTTTGCTTTCACAGAACATGAACCTCTTTTGGTTTATTCAACCTCTTTTGATTTATTCTCCTTTAAATGTTTTCCATCAGATTTGAGGTTTATATGTAGCAAGCCTAGATGCATTGCGTTTGAGTTAAATGCCCCTGTGGACTGCACTAAGAGACTTGTAGGATGAACTTGGTCACGCTTAATTGATAATTTGTCTGTCTTAATTAAATATTACTATTCCATACTGATTAATTAAACAGTTCAATTGGAACTGAAAAGTGTAAATTCTATCCTTGAGGCTGCAACTAATGCTGCTTCTGTGGTGTAAGGATGTGCAGCTGGATGTAGCTACAGTCCGTGTGTCCTCTGGCTGAGTGATCTGGGAAACCCTCTGACACTTGAAGATATAACCTCAGTGATGAACAGGTTGCTTCCTTTTATTTTGGCTGGATAGTTCCTCCAAGATTGGTAGTACTGTGTCTTTTCACATCACTTAAAATCAATTTACCCCAGACTTCACTGCTTTGAACATCTCATTGGTCTCAAAGCCAGACTCCGAGCCTACGCATTCATCTCCCACTTGCAAGGCACATACCTTTCTTTGACACATGGACAGTGTGAAACAGTGCCATGGGGCAAGAAACAACTCTACAGGATGCTAATTATTTTTGTCTGTCCTACTTGTTTTTCAAAAAAACAACTTTGTTCATAAAAAGAATGAAGCAGATATAGTGACCGTGCTGCTTGCCAGTCACTGGGTGTCTGGGAAGAGCAGCTTCAGTTTCATAATGCCAGTCCAGTATCGTTTTAATATCATGCTGTTACTGATACATTTTTCACATCAGGAAATGAAAATGATTTTGATGAAGAGCGGTGCTGTTTTTAGCTGTGAGATAGGATTAGTCTACTTTGCAGTTCTTGTTTCTAAACAAAATCTGTGCCAACTGGAAATTATCCAGTTAGTTAAAAAATGACATGGGAGCAGTTTGGTCAGGAATATTTGCTTTTTCACCCTGGGGTTTCTTCCATCTGCCTAATAAAACAATTCTGTCACTGTAAGACTGAAATTCCCTTCTCTGGATACTACTGGTAGTGGACAGTACTAGCAGCTGTCGAGCCAGATAGAAACCATCGCTTCTTCTGCTGCCCTTATGTGTCTGCTACAGAGCCTGGGTCTGTCATCCCTGAAACTCCTCCTTGGTGCTAGGAAGCTGCTTACCAAGTCCACCCAAAACCTCTCTTCTGGCCTCTGCAAGCCCAATTTTCTGAAATGGGCTAAATTTGTGATTTTATTAGGTACTATAACGCTCTAGAAGCTATCCAAGCATTATGATATACACTGGAAATTGAAATATGCTTTGATTTTTATTTTTTTTAAATTAGGCAGGTAGACTGCTGCTCAGCATTTCTTTAATATTTCAGCATCTGTGCAGCTTGGGATCATGGAGTCCTCTAAAGATTGACCTCTGATGGGGCAGAAAAACAGCCTCTCAAAGTGTAAAAAATATTTCAGGTGCATTTTTTTCCCCTGATGTTTATTCAAACTGGAAAGCATCTTCAGCTTTTGTAGGACAATGCTGAATCAGGTGTTAGAGTGACAATACAGAAAAAGCACGGAGGGAAGAGCACATCCTCTCTGCTTCTGCAGATGCTTGCCATCCGTTTTCTGCTGTGATCTGCAAAATCAAATTCCCAGCTAAACTTTTCAGAGTGATAAGAGCACTAAGATCAATTATACCCAGCAGATTATAGCTCATCTCAGGCTCCTTGGTGGGCACCAAATTGGTGAATGTGGGAGAATGATATATACTTGCAGTCTTCTATAGTTGTCTCTTTCAGTGCAATCTTTCAGTGCAAAATATAACCATTTTAGTCTATGGAAGTTCTGCTGTTTCAAGTTAGGAGGAACAGACTCTTACCTGCAACTTTTTTTAAAAAAAAATCTGTATATCCACTAGTGTCTTTCCATTTTTGATAGCATACTCACTGTTCTTAAGGAACCTATGATAATAATAAAATAATAATAACCTATGTAATAATAAAAACACTTTTTTCCCTCTCAAATAAATGCATCAAGCTCAAATGTTTTCTTATAAACAATTAGTAAAAGAAGGTCTACAAAGAGCAAAATAGGTTGAAAAGAAAATACAGGCAAATAATTGGTGATGAAGTCAGACTTTCACTGGCAAGCTACAGGAGGTGACTTTCATGAATCACAAAAGCCCTTTCTGGAAATAATTTTGCAGAGATCACAGCAACTCAATGTATTTTTTTACAGATCTCTCCATTTAAGTGAGATGATGTAGTTTCTGAACTATGCTTTAAAGTTGGGTGTTTCACCTTATTTTCCTCTTCCATTATCCCTATTTTTCCCACTTAGACCACTTCTCTATTTTAAAGTGAAATTAGGCACAAGAACCAGTTAATGTACTTTAAGAAAACTGTATCAGTCTGTATTGTTTAGCGAGTTCACAACCACATCCTGGGGTGCGTCAAGCACGGCATGGCCAGCTGGTCTAGGGAGGGGATTGTCTTGCTCTACACTGCACTGGGGTGGCCTCACCTCGAGTCCTGGGTGCAGTTTTGGGCACCACAGAACAAGAGGGGCACAACTATTGGAGAGTGTCAGAGGAGGGCAACAAGGATGGGGAAGGGTCTGGAGGGGAAGTCTTACTCCCTTTCTTACTCCCATGATTTGTTCAGCCTGGAGGAGGCTAATGGGAGACCTCATTGCAAGTCTATGGCTTTCTGACCAGGGGGAGTGAAGAGGCAGGCACTGATCTCCTCTCTTTGGTGACCAGGGAGAGAACCCATGGGAACAGTGTGAAGCTGCGACAGGGGAGGTTTAGGTTGGATGTTAGGAAGAGGTTCTGTACTGAGAGGGTGGTCGGGCACTGGCACAGCCTCCCCAGGGAAGGGGTCACAGCCCCGAGCTGGGCTGAGGTCAAGAAGCGTCTGGATGATGTCCTCACTGCCATCTCTGACTGGGCTGGGCCTGTGTGGAGCCAGGAGTTGGACTCAGTGGGCCATGGCCTCACCATCCTGAGAGTAAAGAATCTCTTCTTAAGCTCTCATCTAAATCTTCCTTCAGCTCGAAGCCGTTGCCTCTTGTCCTGTCACTGCACTCCCTGGTGAACAGCCCCTCTCCCACTTTCCTGTAGGACCCCTTTAATTTCAGTATGCTGCAATTATGTCTCCCTGAAGCCTTCTCTTCTCCAGGCTGAACAAGCCCAACTCTCTCAGCCTGTCACTGTATTTAGGTGGATGCTCTGGTGACAGAAGATACAGAGAAGGCAGAGATACCGAATGCTGCCTTCGCATTGGTCGGTACTGCTAAGGCTGGTCCTCAGGAATCCCAGACCTTAGCGAGAAAGTCTGGAGAGAAGATGACCTTCCCTTGGTTGAGGAGCATCTGGTTAGAGAACATTTAGGCAAACCTGACATCCACAAACCTGTGGGTTCCAATGGGATGCACCCACAATTTCTGAAGGAGATGATGGTTTTTCTTAGCTTTCTTTTTCCCTCTCCCTTGCATGTTTATTTCTGATACTTTTTGTTTGCCAGAAGTATCAAGCTTGAAATACTATTCACATCTCATTTATGTAGGTTTGCTACCAAACTCTATTCAGCTGCTCAACTGGAGATAGCGTAATATTGTCCTTGATGTATTTTTAACATACAGAGCGACTCCAGTCTTCAAGGCTGTAGCTTCTAGGAGCTGTTCAAAACAGACACAGAGAACAGACCTGCTCGAGTAATTTGCAAGTGAAGTGTAAGACAGCGAATGACAGATGGTCCAGACAAACTGGCAAGAATAAGAAACACTGATATAATGCAACCAGAGTGTGAGACAGTGGTCATGGTACTGTGGATTCTGCCGACTAATATGGGTAGCAGTGTCAGGGAGAAAAACAAGAGAGGCTCCAAGGGGCCCTTTGGTTTATGTTTTAGTGCAGAGGGGCAACTCAAGAGGCTCCAAGGGGCCCTTTCGTTTATGTTTTAGTGCAGAGGGGCAAAGTAAGAGTAATGCCTTGAGTGAAAACAATTACATTTCTGTCTCTGGGCAGACTGTTTTCCTTTGTATTTGAACCTACATTTTAGCAGCAATGTTTTTTATCTAAACTTCTGAGGATGGGTATCGGTGGCTCAGTAGTTTTCCCTTCTACCTTTCTTTAGCAGTTAAATAACATTTATGAAGGCACATGAGATTAGAATCACAGAATGTCCTGAGCTGGAAGGGACCCATAAGGACCATCAAGTCCAACTTGTGGCTCCACACAGGCCCAGCCCAGTCAGAGCATGGCACTGAGGACATTGGCAGATGCTTCTTGACCTCAGCCCTGCTCGGTGCTGTGACCCCTTCCCTGGGGAGTCTGTGCCAGCGCCCAAGCCTCCTCTCAGTAAAGAACCTCTTCCTAACATCCATCCTAAACCTCCCCTGTCGCAGCTTCACGCTGTTCCCTTGGGTTCTCTCCCTGATCACCAAAGAGAGGAGATTTGCACCTCCCCTTTGCTCCCCTCGTCAGGAAGCCACAGACTGTGGTGAGGTCTCCCCTCAGCCTCCTCTTCTCCAGGCTGAACAAACCAAGAGACTTAAGCCTCTCATAAGACTTCCCCTCCAAACCCTTCCCATCATTGTTACCCTCCTTTAGATACTCTGCAATAGTTTTGCATCCCTCTTGTCCTGTGGCTCCCAAAACTGCACCCAGGGCTTCAAGGTGAGGCCACCCCAGTGCACCATAGATTCTCTTTCACTTTCTTCTTGGTTTTTTTTAATAGTCACTCTGAAATTGTCAGTGTCCTTTCTACATCCAGGCAGGTTGAACTGAATTTTTAGTCAAGTTAGTGCAGTACATGGCTCTTGGTGGGGGAGAGAGAAGAGCACAAGCACCCCCATGGCTGTGGTGAGAAACTGCTGAACCGCTGTACATGCTGATGGCTGTAGGCAAAGCAGTAAATCAGGAATGGGCAAGGCAAGCATTTTATTTGTTTAAACTGTCCCGTGGCTTTTTCTTGTTTATTTTGCTGGTTTAACTGGGTTAACAGAGACAGGGAACAAACAGTATCTATTTTATGGCTGGTTTACAACATTACAGCTCCAGGAGTATAAATAAAGTTCCTCAGCTCTTAGTGTTTTCTTTATTATATTTCATTCTTTCATTTAGCATTCTGTTCAGTGAGGTCCTGATCCTGTGTCACTGACAGCAACAGAGGTGTCCCCTGATGCTTCGACAGGATTGGGAATAGCTTTTTAAGATGCTGAGCTGGTCTAGATGTACTGAGTGGTTTTTTTAATGCTTGTGGAAGTAAGATGCTCCTGAATGAATGAAGGAAACTCTGGTTCTACTACCATGGCTGCCCAAAAGTGGGCACTGTGACTATAAGTCTGTCCTGCCCTCAGTGTCACTGCACAGGAGAGTGGTGTACCTCAGAAAGGTTGAGGGGATGAAACTAAAGTTGTCAGAGGTCAGTGAAAATTACTGTAATAAGAAGATGGATATTTATGGAGCTTTTCTTACATTGCCATATTTTATACAGTTAGTATGACTATTTTTCACACAGCTTCTCATAACACATAGCTTTAACCCTAGTTTCCTTCACAAGTCTGACTACCAGTCCCTTATTTACTAATGTCCATAGTGCTTCAATTTGTGGTTTGTCTGGCATTTCACAGAGTCACAGAACATTAGGAGTTGGAAGGTCTCAAAGGTCTTCTAGTCCAACCCCCCTGCCAGAGCAGCATCACCCAGACTAAATCACACAGGAACGCATCCAGGCAGGTTTGAATGTCTCCAGAGAAGGAGACTCCACAACCTCTCTGGGCAGCCTGTCCCAGGGCTCTGTCAACCTCACAGTGAAAAAGTTCCTCCTTACATTCACATGGAACTTCCTCTGCTCTAGCTGCACCCGTTGCCCCTTGTCCTCTCTCTGGCCATCCCTGAGAAGAGCCTGGCCCCATCCTCCTGACTCTCACCCTTCACATATTTATAAACATTAATTTTCCAGGAGTGGCAGCTAACTATTCTTTATGAGAGATCCTGGCTTGTGTCTACAGCAGCATTGTCAGCCTGAGCTGGGGATTCTCAAGAGGCAACTTTCCCCTTGGTATCTCCATTATCTGCTTTCCATTCACATCATGGAGCAGTTCATGAACTTGGATACCTTTCAGATTAAATTTATGTAGAAGATGTGTTCCAGTAGCGTGCCCAAAACACTCCAACTGCTAATGGGCATCCAGTCCCTGGCACCTGATCACAGAATCACAGTATGTTAGGAGTTGGAAGGGACCTCAAAAGATCATCTAGTCCAACCCCCTGCCAGAGCAGGATCACCCAGACTAAATCACACAGGAATGCATCCAGCTGGGGTCTGAATGTCTCCAGAGAATGAGACTCCACAACCTTTCTGATCAGAAAGCCCTCTGTATTGTTTCACTGTAGAGATCTGCTCCTGTTGGAACACCCTTATTGATAGAAACATAGCAGCTCTTGGTAAAAACTAATCAAGGTTGTTGTTCTACCCTAGTTTTATTTGCCAAATGAAGATAACAGGAACTTTAGGAATTACTGAAACCGGCTAAACATACACACAGCAATTTGCTCCTTGTGCTACCGATTAATTGTTGTCCTTAAATGTTTGGAGCAACAAGACAGAATCGATAGCTGGTATTGTACTATGTACATTCTTAAATGAAAGGCAGGCAAGCTCCTTGAAGTTCACTACATATGTTATCTACCCAGTAATTGTTGGAAATCTTAAAATAAAGCAAACAGCAACAACAAAGGCCTTTTTCACACAGCCTGGATAAATCTCCATGTCTTTTTTATTAGCCTTATTTTTACCATTCTCAATCCAATATACAAGGCTGCTATTTGGAAAACAGAAATGAAATTAAAGGAAATTAAATCCTCCACAAACCTGTTCTTGTTTGTTTGTTTGGGTTTTCCCACCCCTTCCCCCACCAAATACAATGCAAAAGAGAGAGACCGTACAGAGCAATGTTGTGCAAGATGGTAGCCAGCACTAGGAAATCAACAGCAGCTTCTCAGAGGACAAAGACTGATGTCTCTACAGAACGCTCCCTAGCACCGGGGGCAAAACTAATAGATGGAGTCCTATAATGCACACTTGGCCAGCCAGTTTGAAAGAGCACTTCCAGCCTTTCAGGGAGTTAATAGGGCGGCTGGAACTGGAGTGCTTCAAATATGGAGTGCTCAGAAAAGCTGTTGCTGGTGATACAGTAAAATAGGGGTGCTCGAATGAAGAGGAAACATAAAGCGTGGATTTTTCTTTTAGCTCAATCGCTGGGTGTGAAATTGAATTGAGAAGTCTGCAAACTGTATTAAATCACCCCCTCGGCATTGCCGGAGGGACAGTTCATTTCGTCTTGAAGGAGCCTTTGGTTTCCAGCTCAGTGGAGCTAAGCAGGGGGAACGTGCGTCACGCTGAGGTAAACAGGGACACGAGCTGGTTAAAAACAGAAAGGGCAACGCAGCAAAATTCTGCTGCCCCTGACATTTGTCAGCCTCTTCGGAAAAGGCGAGCGCTGTTTCCATTAAGCTCTGGGGCAGATATGATCTCTGTACCTTTTGTTGTGCTGATGAGCTGGAAGCTGAACGTGGATTTATTTAGTTCAGCTGATGTTTCAAGAGGCGCCTGTCTTGCTGTGTTCACCAGCAGCGTGGCAGTCTGGAGGACTGGTAGTGAGGGCATGGCTCTGCCTGCCATCATTGAGCTTCTTCCAGTTCCCAACCTATTTTTGTTTTAAGTTCCAGTGAGATGATGACTTACAAATACCTACATCACAGAATCACAGAATCACAGAATCACAGAATCTTAGGGGTTGGAAGGGACCTCAAGAGATCTTCGGGTCCAACCCCCCTGCCAAAGCAGGCTCCCTATCTCATATTACATAGATAGGCGTCCAGACGAGACTTGAATATCTCCAGAGAAGGAGACTCCACCACCTCCCTGGGCAGCCTATTCCACTGCTCCGTCACCCTCACTGTGAAAAAGTTCTTCCGCATGTTGGTGCGGAACTTCCTGTGCTCCAGCTTACAGCCATTGCCCCTAGTCCTGTCCCCACTGACCACTGAAAAGGGGCTGGCCAATTCCCCCTGCCACCCATGTCTAAGATACTTGTAAACACTAATTAGGTCCCCCCTAAGTCTTTTTTCCAGGCTGAACAGACCCAGCTCACTCAACCTTTCCTCATAGGGGAGATGTTCCAGACCCCTAATCATCTTTGTCGCCCTTCTCTGGACTCTCTCCAGAAGGTCCCTGTCTTTTCTATACCAGGGAGCCCAGAACTGGACACAGTATTCCAGGTGGGGCCTGACCAATGCAGAGTAGAGGGGGAGGATCACCTCCTTCGACCTGCTGGACACACTCTTCCTGATGCATCCCAGGATCCCATTGGCTCTCTTGGCCACCAGGGCACACTGCTGGCTCATAGCCAACCTGTCATCAACCAGGACCCCTAGGTCCTTCTCCATAGAGCTCTTCTCCAACAGGTCATCCCCCAGCCTGTACTGATACAGTCGGTTATTCCTCCCCAGGTGCAAGACTTTACACTTGCTTTTGTTGAATTTCATTAGATTTCTCCCTGCCCAGCTCTCCAGTCTGTCCAGGTCTCGCTGGATGGCAGCGCAGTGTTCCTGCGTGTCAGCCACTCCTCCCAGTTTTGTATCATCGGCATACTTGCTGAGGGTGGATGCTATTCCCTCATCAAGGTCGTCAATGAAGATATTAAAAAGGACTGGACCCAACACTGAGCCCTGGGGAACACCGCTAGTCACAGGCCTCCATTCAGATTCTACTCCACTGATCACGACCCTCTGAGCCCGGTCTGACAGCCAGTTCTCAACCCACCTCACTGTCCACTCGTCTATCCCTTGTTTCCTCAGCTTCTCTATCAGGATGTTGTGGGAGACAGTATCGAAAGCCTTGCTAAAGTCGAGGTAGATGACATCCACTGCTCTCCCTCCATCCACCCAGTTGGTAATAACATCATAGAAGGCTATGAGATTGGTCGAGCACGATCTCCCCTTGGTGAATCCATGCTGACTATTCCTCATGACCTTCTTCTCTTCACGTCGCGTTATGTTGTGGCACGTTTTTTCAAAGTCTCTTTCTGGGACAAGATGCCGGATCTCTGAGCAGGAAGCATTTTATCATGGATTTCTGCTGTCGGAATGATTTTGGCACAAAATCATGTGGCATCCTGGCTTGTATCAAAAATAGTAGGGCCAGGAGGTCTGGGGAGGTGATTGTGCCCCTGTACTCGGCATTGGTGAGGCCACAGCTCGAGTGCTGTGCCCAGTTCTGGGCTCCTCACCATAGGAGGGATATTGAGGTCCTGGAGCATGTCCAGAGAAGGGCAACCAGGCTGGTGGAGGGGCTGGAGGGCAAATCCTCTGAGGAGCAGCTGAGGGAACTGGGGGTGTTTAGCCTGGAGAAGAAGAGGCTGGGAGGAGACCTTATGACCACCTACAACTACCTGAAGGGAGGTTGTGGAGAGGTGGGCGATGGTCTGTCTCTTCAGCCAGGTGACAGAAGATAGGACAAGGGGAAATGGCAAGAAGCTGTGCCAGGGCAGGGTCAGATTAGATATTAGAAAAAAATTTTTACTGAGTTACTGGGGCCTGGAACAGGCTGCCCAGGGAGGGGTCTGAGTCACCTTCCCTGGATGTGTTTTTAAAAAGTGTAGATGAGGTACTTAGGCATATGGTTTAGCTTAGGATGGGAATGGTTGGTCTTGATGATCTTAAAGGCCTTTTCCAACCTTGTGATTCTATGAAAATGATGGCAAAACCCTGGATACAGTTTCAGGATCTAAAAGCTCTTTGCAGGTGCTTCCAAAACAGCCCTAGTGAACAGCAGGACTGAGCCATGGACCAGAGCTCTGTGCAGACACGCTCAGTGGCTCTTTGGGGTGGGTCCACTGTAAAGAGCAGAACAAGGTCTCTTAGCACCCAAATGTGTATTACTTACATAGCGATGCCATGAAAAGCCAAAATCACAACTCACCAGCCTTGGTGACTATGAAGCAGGTATCCTTTATTGCAGGACTGGACACACAGGGGTTCGCTCCTCCTAATGAACGAGTTAATTATGCAACTGATATGTTGGTTGTACACTGCATAAGAGAGCTGCAGTGTTGCAACCAGCATGGCTGTTTGGAAACTGGAAACATTTGGCTCTGGGATATGAGTTTATTTCTTACAGGAAAATTTTGTACCTGGTAAAGAACTAATTTCAGAGAAAGCGTAATTTATGTCTGAGCTTCCCTATTGTACACAGCCAGTTCAGTCTAATGTCAGTCTTTTATATAAACAAATTAAAATGGGGGGAAAATGCTTCTTGATTTGCTTGCAAAACTCTAGGAAAAGGGATTAGACTGAAGTTTTAAATCACAGCCATCTCCTAAATCAAATGCATAACAGGGGTGATAATGAGCACAAACACACTGAATAATGAACCATCATTTGTGTTGTGAGTTCTAGGGCTCTAATCCAGAGCTCAGGGGTGTCTCTGGAAGGGCTTCCACTGCTTTGACTTGGGCCTTGGCGTTGGTCCTGAATGAGCACAGTACCATCGGAGCTGTTCACCAGAGAAACGTTTGGAAATAAATCACAGCAACTCAAAGCGTCAGAACCCCTTTCACTTGCTAATTCAGGCAGTCATGTTTTACAAAGCCTGTTGTGTCGGTACTTTGTCATAGTCCCTTGCATGAACTACCCCAATTCAGGCTTTAAAAGAAAAAATATAATCATTTGCCACTGCTGCTGTAATTGGAAGGTTGTTTCTGGATCATTACTCTGATGTTGGAAACCTTCTTTAACTTCTAGCCTTAAACTACTTATGCCAATCATTTCCAGTTGTTTCTTGCCAACATAGCCTTCTAGTCTTTCACTCCACACTTAGCCCTCACTGCATACTGTTCTGATAAACTACTGACAATAGTCCTGTCTCCTCTCATGCTTTCACAGAATCCTATCACAGAATTGTAGGGGTTGGAAGGGACCTCCAGAGATCATCGGGTCCAACCCCAATGCTTTCTTTTGCTAAAGAAGCCAAGCATTTCCATTTCTTACTCAATGAGCTGTTCATTCCCTGTGGTCACAGAATCACTAGGTTGGAAAAGACCTTGGAGATCACTGAGCCCAACCATACCTATCCATGGTCTTGATGTGTATCTATCCCCATTTGGTTTCATCTATCTGGGGTACAGACAACAGACCCTGCATTTTTAATGATGTGCAATAGCGCTCCATATAATGTTTTGCCCAGGGAGGTGGTTGAGTCACCTTCCCTGGATCTGTTTAAAAAAAGGGTAGATGAGGTACTTGGCTTAGATGGTTTAGCTTAGGATGGGAGTGGTTGGACTTGATGATCTTAAAAGTCTTTTCCAACCCTGTGATTCTGTGATTCTGTTGTTAATACCTCCCTCACTTCTCTGGAAACACCTTTCCAGATACATCCAGGTATTTTGTTGCCCTCCTCATGGCTGCGTTTCCCTGCTCACTTTTATTGTCTGACTAACAGGCTCTTGGTTCCCAGGGGTGCTCCCATTTAGCAGGAGAAATAGGTTTTAGTCCAGGAGTAAATAGGTTTGCCCTTGTGCTCAGAGGCTTTTAGCTTGTGTCTGCTACTCCAGTGCTCGGTTTCTTCCTTCCTCTGTTTGTCCTCTGCCTTGGGTGTCATAAATGGTAACAATCAAGCTTGAGTAATCAGCCGCCTTAATTAGTACATTCCTACTTTGTGCTAATTTTGTTAATTAAAAAGAAAAAGAAAAAAGAGAACTTTAGAAACTGCTTGAGGTGGTGAATGATGGGTGATGGGAGTGGACAAAGGTGGTAGGAAAGAACTGGACTAAGCCATTTGTGGCTAGGGAGATGAAGAGAGGGCACAGAGCCCACAAGGGAGAAACGAGAATTGCCCTGGTGTTGGTCAAATGAAGGATGCTCACATTTGCTAGGTCATTAATTGGGTCTCAGAGAAACACACTTGGGATGGATGAAGACGTGCCAAAATCCCAGAAATACAACTCAGGGCTTTCTGCATTTTGAGTAGCAACCCTGCTGCTGAACTTCAGACATTCCTCTTTCTTTTTTCCCCAGGAGTTTTCGAAGTATTGTGAAAATTTAAAGACTTATTTTCTAAAAGCATTTTAAAAATACCAAACACTAAAAGTACTTTAAAAGTCCTAAATTGAGAGGATTATGAGTCTTGAATAATCTATCCACAAAACTTGAAAGGGAGATAATTTGCTTAGGTCTTTAAAATGTATATGATCCATTTTCTTATAGGCTGGAATGACTCTGAAAGACTTTCATCCAGATAAGTACATTCAGCAGATATTAGAAGTCACAGGCAATAGCAATTAAGGCAGAAGGCGTTTCCTGGGAATTAATATCAAGCTGGGAGGAGTTGGGATGGCTCAAAATGCAGCTGAGGGCCATTAACTGCAGTTGATGATTAATGACCTTTGCTGAGGTCATTATTATTATTATCAGCTGAAAATGGAGAAAAATTCAGATGTGTGAATCTTTTTTAATGGGAGACGCAGTCTTGGTGTGTGCAGGAGGTGTGTCCCCTCTGTGGATATATGCCCTGTATTAATATCACACAGAGGGCTTGATTGCCCTCCTCCCCACTGTGGTTTTAGGAGTGTTAATCAAAGCTGGATCTCTAAAGTTGTGCCAGTGTCAAACTGAAAGGTAAGCAGAATAAAGTCCATAGCACTTTAATGTTCTCACAGTATTACATTTGGCATCCAGTACTTAATCAGCTTTATTCAGAGATACTCCCATCTGTCCCTTTTGGTGCCTAATGAGAGTGTCTCTCCGTACTGTCCAGAGATGTGCCCAGAACATTCCTTGTGCTCAGTGCTCTTGGACCTGCATTAGAAATTATGGAATCCCAGAGTTGAAAGGACCTCAAAGCCCATCTGGTTCCACCCCCTGCCATAGGCAGGGACACCCTCCATTAGCCCAGGGTGCCCAAAGCCCCATCCAGCCTGGCCTTGAACCCTGCCAGGGATCCAGGGGCAGCCACAGTATCTATGGGCACCCTGTGCCAGGGCCTCACCACCCTCACAGGGAAGGATTTTTTCCTAATGCCTAATCAAAATGTTCCCCTTTTCAGTTTAAAGCCATTCCCCCTTGTGCTGTCACTCCCTACCCTTGTAACCAGCCCCTCTCCAGCTTTTCTGTAGCCCCTTCTGGTACTGAAAGGTGCTGTAAGGTCTCCCTGAAGCCGTCTCTACTCCAGGCTGAACTAGACCAGCTCCCTCAGCCTGTCTTCACAGCAGAGGTGCTCCAGCCCTTGGACCATCTTCATGGCCTTGTCCAACAGGTCCATGTCTCTCTTGTACTCAGGGCTCCAGAGCTGGATGCAGTTCTGCAGGTGGGGTCTCATGTCCTCCCTTGTGAAGGGGTTGTGGTAAGCTGTGCCCAGAGAGGGCAGGAACACAGGCCTGGCTGGGGTAAACAAACACTGTTGCATGGATACAGAATCTGTTCCCCAGTGAATAGTCAGCCGTAACAGATCCTCACTCCCAGTGCCTGGACAAGTCTGTGCAGGGTTTCTTCCACAGTTGGTGAAATATTGTTTTTAATACAAAGTGTGACTTCTTTGTTGACTTGTGAGGAAACTGAGAACTCCTACAGAGGGACTAGGAAACATTCACCTGGTTCCTTATTTTTAGCTTGTGTGACTTCTTTTGTAAAACTATTACCTTCTCATATATATATATATATATATTTATATATATACACACACACATATATATATAAAATAAATACCTTGATACCTCATATATATGCCCTACAAAGAAAGGCTGAGGGAGCTGAGCTTGCAGGGGGACCTCATTGCAGCCTTCCAGTACCTGAAGGGAGCAGAGAAACGGGGAGAATTGACTTTTTAAAAGGGCAGACAATGGCAGGACAAGGGGGAATGGATTGAAGCTAAAGGAGGGAAGGTTTAGATTGGATATTAGGAGGAAGTTTTTTGCAGAGAGAGTGGTGAGGGACTGGAACAGGCTGCCCAGAGAGGTGGTGGATGCCCCGTCCCTGGGGCTGTTCAAGGCCAGGTTGGATGGGGCCCTGGGCAACCTTGTCTAGATCATGCCTGGAGATTGGTGGCCCTGCCTGTGGCAGGGGGGTTGGAACTCTGTGATCCTTGGGGTCCCTTCCAACCCAGACCATGCTATGATTCTATGATTTACATTTGTTTACCTCATGGTGCTTTTAAAAAAAATACTGAAGGAGTCTGAAATAGATAATACAGGTCATATACAGATAGAAGATAGATTACGCACAGTGCTGCATGTTTCTCTATGCTGTGTAAGTCCTACTTTACACATACATCAGTCCCCAGTCCTTTTCTCCCTCCCCCCAGCCCTCTTGCCCTGGCCTTTGTGAAGGTTGTAGCATCAAAATTCCAAGCGGGACAGGGCTGAGATGACTGCTGCTTTTGGCTGACCTTTATACAAATGCCACTGGCTGCAGACTTCTGCTGAGCAAAATGGAATTTTTGCAGAAATGTAAGTGGTTAAAAACCCATAACTCAGGTGTGACATGCTGACAGTTTGAAGGTTTGGGTGGTATGGCTAGATGTGCTCATACGCACCTACCAGCTTCTTGCTGTTTGTGGGGGTTTTTCCTGCCTTTACTCACCCTGAATTGAACCAATGGGGTGGTTTGTTTTTTTTTAATTCCCCCAAAGTCTCTGCTGTGCTGAGAGGAAGAGGTGAGTGAGGTCAGGCAAAATGAAATGAAAATCATGAAAGCTTAATAGACCACAGGGAAGTTCCTTTGAAAGGGTGCCAGAGACGGAATATCAGTTATGGGGAAGAAGACCACAGAGTTGGCAGTGAATGAAAGGAGATCCAGTACATGCGCATTAGAGTTTCATAGATCTTGCCATGACACTGCTCCATTTTCCTTGTTAACTCTTTAACTCACACATCCATGTGCTCCCTGGGGCACCTTTACAACGTGTATTTCTAAGAAGTTCTGGGTTCTTTGTCTTGCTTATAAGGTCAGCCAACAAGAACGGAGGTATTGGTGAGGTTACATAAATTGCATTTGCTATTTTGTCTTCTGCAGCACCTACCAGTTATCTGCTCTAAGGGATAAGAAATTGTTTTCCTGGATGAGAAGAAAAGAAGTTATGTTTTAAAACATGTAAAACTGTGCTTACTTGCAGAGATACCATAGAATCACAGAATGGTCTGGGTTGGAAGGGACCCCAAAGATCACAGAGTTCCAAACCCCCTGCCACAGGCAGGGCCACCAATCTCCAGGCATGATCTAGACAAGGTTGCCCAGGGCCCCATCCAACCTGGCCTTGAACACCTCCAGGGATGGGGCAAATATATATCAGATATATAAAGATATCATGTAAAGCATCAGGCTAGTGTAATTATACAAACCAGTCCTCAGCGCATGAAAAGGTGTGGTCAATCATCCCTAACATCTTTTTTTCAGGATAAAGAGCTCTTAAGAGAAGGGGCTTGCTCTGGTTGATTCTCCATCTTCTGTGCCTTGAAGTCTTTGTTGCAGTAGTTAAAATGCAAGGGCTTTGCAAGACTCATTGGATGGCAGTCTAAAATCTGAGTAAACACAAAGGCTAGACTAAATTGTACTAAATTTGGAGATACTCAAGACCTGTCTGGACGCCTACCTGTGTGATCTGTCCTAAGGAACCTGCTTTGGCAGGGCGGTTGGACTTGATGATCCCTGGAGGTCCCTTCCAACCCCTAAAATTCTGTGATTCTGTGTGATTCTGCTCCCCTTAACATTGTGTAGGTCTGGGCTTGTGCGAATTAACAGACCGGTGCGTGTGTGTCAGAATTAGGGACTTGGGGTTTAGTTGATGATGTGGAACCACCTGTCCATGTGCACATAGTTTACCTCAAAATCGCCGAGTCTGATCCTCCAGGGCTGCTAACAATGTATCTGGAATTTCTATTGCTCTCTAGGTCTGTAGATGTGGCACATTTCCCACCCTTCTTTTGCAGTGCCAAAAGCTCCATGTTTGTGTTAGGTGTTTTCAAACCTGGAGCTCTGCAGCTGAACATGTCTAAGCCTGACCTTTGTCTTTGGGACGGGTCACTGTTTGCAGTTATCCAATGTGTTTCTCTGCTGCTGCAGGAACTCTCAAGGAACAAGGGTGTGCTGAGTATTTAAATGACAAAACATTCAAACAGAACCACAGAATCACAAGGCTGGAAAAGACCTTTAAGATCATCAAGTCCAACTGTTCCTGTCCTATGCTAAACCATATCCTGAAGTACCTCATCTACCCATCTGTTAAACACACACAGGGTCGGTGACTCAACCCTCTCCCTGAGGAGCCTGTTCCAGGCCCTGACAACTCTTTCAGTGAAATTTTTTTCCTGTTATCTAATCTGACCCTGCCCTGGCACAGCTTTGTGCCATTTCCCCTTATCCCATCTCCTGTTACTGGGCTGAAGAGACCATCGCCCACCTCTCTACAACCTCCATTCAGGTAGTTGTAGGTGGTGATAAGGTCAAACACGCGATACACAGCGGCCCTGTGGCACTGATGGGGCTGCAGCCCTGTTACAGCAGGCCTGGCCGTGGCTGCTGACTCCTCTGTGATTCAGCACCGCGTTTGCTTTCATGCAGACCAGCCCGGGGTTGTCTGGTACTTTCAGCCATGTGCCCTTTTCAGCTTCATTTCAGAAGCCACTATTGCAATTTTGCTCAACTTTTCTGACAAGTTCAATAGCTGCTGAGTTATCAGTGTAAAGGCTCCCTCCCCCACACACGGTTTGCAGGGCTCAGCACTTCCAGACCAGTGCTTTCCATAGCTTCTTTTCACAGAGCCTTTATCAGCCTACGGACACCCACCACCAACAGCCACGGCCTGAAACCGCCTTGTTATTGTCAGGTTTCTCATTGTCCTTGGACACAGGCTGCTGGGAGAGAGCACAAAGTTAATCTTCAGCATTATTTCTTTTTTCATTTGCAGGAAAAATTTGAAGGCTTGTTCCGTGCCTACGATGACTGCGTGACATTCCAGCTGTTCAAAAGCTTCAGGCGTGTGCGGATAAATTTCAGTAGTCCCAAATCAGCTGCTCGTGCCAGAATAGAGCTGCATGAAACACCGTTCAGAGGGAAGAAGTTAAAGTTGTATTTTGCACAGGTAACGAAATCTGGTCTCTACTGCTCTGGTAGCAAGTTGCTTTCATAGAGATATTGTGCAGCAGCACTGAATAGAAGCAATAAAGGTTTTCCCTGTGCCAAATCGTGCTGCTAAAAGATCACTCAAACATCCTTATGATGCCTGAGCTGCACCTGCCCAGTGGGTTTGCAGTAAATTGAAAGGGTTGCTTAAGACCCAAGTTGCTTTTTCCACACACAGAAGTTACAGAGCTTAGAGCTGATTTACAGCACTGGATATGTTCTGTGGGTAACTCTAAACTGGCCATAAAAACAAGCAGTAAAGTATCATGTGTTCATATAAAAGTAGGGCTGAATTACTTGTTTGAGCTACAGTCAGACTCTCTCCTGTCTTATTTTGTTTTCCCTACTGAAGACATGTGTGAGTTTTCTAAAAGGAATTTAATAATTTTGAGTAAATGAAAGTCAGGGGAGAACAACCTGTTGCCATGTCACCTGGGGCCATAAGTGATTTTATCCATCTGTTGGAAGTGTGAGATTGGGCTTCGATTCTTCTTGCCCAAGGAAGAGACAATCCAGATGTCCTGCAGCCTGGGTGAGTGCTGAGGCCCTGCCAGGACAGCAAAAGCTGAGGGATGAATACATTCCCCTCTTCTGAATGTGTTTTAATAAATTGTGGTGATCACTGTAGTTTACGGGATACCTGTTAGTGCTTAGAAGCAATGTGGTGTGCTTTGGGCTGCCAGAATGGTCCTTCAGAGGTCTCTGGGTTCACTTGAAGGTATCAGTCAAACCCCAAGAGACAGTTAGATTTTGAGCCTCTACAGCCTGGTCTGCCCTTTGAGAAGGGCAACAAGGCTGGTGAAAGGTTTGGAGCACGAGTCCTATGAGGGGCAGCTGAGGGAACTGGGGCTTCTTAGTCTTAAGAAATGGAGGCTGAGGGGAGACCTCATCACTTGGTACAACTACCTGCAAGGAGGATGTAGAGAGGTGTCTCCTCTCAGGTGACAAGTGATAGGATGAGAGGAAATGGTTTCAAATTGCACCAGGAAAGATTGAGGTTGGATATCAAGAAGCATTTATTACCTGGAAGGGCTATCAAGTATTGGAACAGGCTGCCCAGGGAGGTGGTGGAGTCACCGTCCCTGTAGGGATTTAAAAGGCTTGTAGATGAAGTCCTTAAGGACATGATCTAGAGGTGGGCTAGTCGGGGTTAGGCTGTGGTTGGACTCGACGATCTCAAAGATCTCTTCCAACCTAAGAGATTCTATGACTCTATGAATAGGAGCTGTTCTAAGCATAGACAGAAGCAGAACCTCAGGGGGGTGGACGTGAAAAATCCCAACATGCCTAACAGCTTAGATGGGTTCTGAAGATCTTACAGTTGGATTTAGGTGTGGAAAATCTGCCTCAATCCCATTTAATATGCCTTCATCTCCTAGATGTGAATGTTTTTCTGAAAGGTTTCAAACCCTGCTGTTAAGCAGATCTGGGAATCATTTCACTCCTAACTGCCCAGTCAAGAGGTTAATTGAAAACTCAGGATAACACAAGAAAAACGTGCATAGCAGTGATTAGTCTCCATATCTTAGCTGATTTCCTGCAAAGCCATTCAGGTATCTGCACTGTGCTTTCCAGTACACGCAGTCTTAAAAGAGCTTATTACTTGTGTCTAGGGAATGAGTGCGTGGAAGCAGCTCAGTATCTGCAGCAGCGTATGTTTACATGGGCCTGAGCCAGACTGAATGAATGAGCACTTCCAGAACTAGAAGTTCTGGGGAACATGGAGTTGGGAGACCCAAACTGGCTCTTTGCAAACCCCCTCTGGTATAGCAGGGTGCTGTCCCAGGCTTGCCATCACATCAATTTAGTTTATTGCTTCTAGGCTCGAGCTGGTTGTAAACATGCTCAGGTATGGCTGTAGCATAATTAATTTATGTTGAGGCTTCTTTAATATACCAGAAAAGAGCAGGAATTCAACTAGATAACTTCAGATGAAAACAAAATGAGAACAACTAGTTGCAAATGAGTAAGGAACATGGCAGATTCCAGTATCACTTCAACGAAAGAAACCAAATCTTCAGAAACCTTTCTGAACTTACTTTTAAGGGCTTGGTGCAGGAGTTACCAGTTTGTTGTCTAATACTTGCTTTTATTTAGGAGTTTAGACCAGTAGATCATAGCAATATCTTTTCAGCCTCAAAAATCTCTGGAGTAGCAGCTGTGGATACCAAAGCTTTGCATTTATCCTCAGAGAACATAGACAATAGGCACAAAAATTATAGCTTTGCTCATATAACAGCCCCCCACAGTGTACTTACTGTAGAGGAACCATCTGTAAGGTTGAGAAGAAATTCATCTCTGGGCTTTCTCTGCTGAGACTGACGCTGAAACCCTGCCTGGGTGGCATTTGGTATTAAAAGTGTATGATTTGAGTACTCATTCCATTTACCCATCCTATACTAAACAATGCACTCGTCATGTCTTACAGATTCAGACCTCTGAGACAGATGGAGACAAGCTTCATTTGGCACCACCACAGCCTGCAAAACAGTTTCTCATCTCGCCTCCAGCCTCCCCACCTGTAGGGTGGCAACCAATAGATGATGCAACACCTGTCATCAACTACGACCTCCTTTATGCCGTTTCCAAGCTCGGACCAGGTAAGCTCGTGGTCCTCATGTGAAAACTTGTCAGCAAAGGCAGATGAGAAACAGCAGCATAGATGTGACTGTAGAGGAAGTTGGCATAAAGCCTGTGAGTTGTGTTAAAGCTTTGAATTTACGTTGTGTTTCAACTGGTTCTTTGCTTAAGAATAGGGTTTGTATGTACGTACAGATTTGTGTCGTACCCACAGCTCGTGAATGCTGTTTGTCTGCACCGCAGATCACAGCTTGCCTACACAATTTACTGTGCTTGGGTTTGTGCTCAGATGAGACAGCTGATGGTTGAGGTGGGAACTGGACAAATGCTTGTCCATGAACTTGAGTTTGTGCTTTAAATCACATCTGCTTGGTACTGCTTTCCAAGCGTCAGAATCCTTCAGCAAACGTTCGGGCATCGCTGTGTATCCACCAGAGTGGAGAACCTCTCATGTTAACAAGTTTGCTGTGAGAGAACAACCAATCCCAGCAGGGTTGCTCTGTTGGGACTCCCCATTTTCTCATTCAAAACTGTATGCAGAAAGAATGGGGTAAGTCGTAGCTACTGTCAAGGTAGGGTAAGTGCCAACAGGTTCTGTAGATAGGCTTGCTTCTGTCTTCCCATCTTCAGCTAATGCCAGCAATTGAAGCTTTCCTTTAGAAAACACATATCTAACAAAGCCAGAGCTTTTGATAATAGAGGATTACTTTTGTTTTCACAGAATCACAAGGTTGGAAAAGACCTTTAAGATCACTGAGTCCAACCATTCCTGTCCTATGCTAAACCATATCCCTAAGTACCTCATCTGCCCATCTTTTACACACACCCAGGGATGGTGACTCAACCCCCTCCCAGGGCAGCCTGTTCCACATCCTAACAACTCTTTCAGTGAAGAATTTTTTCCTAACATCTAATCTGAACCTGCCCTGGCACAGCTTAAGCCCATTAAATTAATTTAATTAAATCATCTTTACAAAGGGTTTTCTTTCCAAGCTGTTAAAGCACCCTCTTTTAAAATTTTCAAAATGGAAGAGGTTCCAGTTTCAGGTCTAAGCAGAATCATTTAGAAATTAGTCTAATTTATATTCATAATCCACAAAGAAAAAGTAGTTTATAAAATTATTTTCATACTGAAATAAAACACTTCAGATCCAATCTCCTAACAATTCGGGGTGGGGGGGAGTGAACTCATGAAAATTTATCAGGTTATTTTTGCAGTTCTTGTGGGATGAGGAAATTGTTTTCTCCCCAGCTGGACTGAAAGCACCGCTTGCTTGTTCTGAGAATAGCTTCCAACTGCAGACATCTCATCGCTGGGGCTTTTGTGTAACTGCACCTGAGGAACCCAGAGCTGAAGGGCGTGGGGTGCAGGAAGATGCTCTGTGATTCACTGGGTTTGCAGGATTAGCTTGTTTCTTCTCCACGTGGGATCTCCGTGGGGGAAATATCTATCAGGAGGCTGTCAGAGATGCTTGTGTTTTATTCCCCTTCAGCAGGAAAACCCGCAGAAAAAAGGCTGTCAGGTGTAACACTTCATACAATATCACATAGCGGTATCTCCAGAATTGATACTTTGCTTCTAAACTGCTGAATAAAAGAAAAACAAAAACCTCCTTTCCCCCCCACCCCCCCCACCCCTTTGATGCAGCGGTGTTATAAATGGAAACATGTAAACGAATTCCCTAGCTGGCTGGGTAATAAATCAATTCCTGCTCTAGAGCAGTGGAATGTGAAATATCACTCATTGTCCCACACTCTGGGACAGCTTTGCATGAAGGTCAAATTCGCCCGTATTTAAGGAGCCTGCAGGGAGCGATATGAAAAGTCATTGTGTGCTCTCTTCTGGCTATTTTTAGCGCTCGTTAGAGAGATCAATTTTAGTTAACTGCGGTGGCGGCTTTCAAATAGTGTTGCAGTTCTCAGCTGGTCTTTTACTATGTTTGGAATTCCATTGAAAACCAGATCCCACCAAAACTCATTTCTCAGCGCCGCGTCAGTAAAAACACGCTGCTGTACATCCAATAACACTGTCTGCCTCAGCTAAGTCAGAGTTATATATATATTTTTTTTCCTTCATTCAAACAAAATAACACAATAAAACCCCCTGTAACTGGCTTCTGGGCTATCAAAAAACACTCACTGGCATCATTGTTTACAGAACTCTGGATGTCTTGGTTTAGCATAGGATGGGAGTGGTTGGACTTGATGATCATAGAATCATAGGGGTTGGGACTTCAAGAGATCATTGGGTCCAACCCCCCTGCCAAAGCAGGTTCTGTAGCTCATATTGCACAGACAGGCGTCCAGACGGGTCTTGAATATCTCCAGATTTTAAAGGTCTTCTCCAACCTAGTGATTCTGTTACAGCTTGACTTCTGGGTCTTGAATTCGTGGGGAATCTCTTACCAAATACACTGATGTGGTAAGATGGGTATCTGAGGACCAGGAAACCTCACTTGAGCGTGTAAAGGGGGAACGGTTTCTTTCTATCTCCTGAGTGTAAGAGGAGTTTTACTGACCTGATGGCTGGAAATGTCAGACACACCTTGGACACAGCCCCACGCCGCTTTGCCATTCCACCGATACAGGTCACCTCCTTGCGTGGTGGCACTGCCGTAATCACTACAGCCTCAAAATCAGGGGACTAAAACCATCCCTTAGAGCAAAGGCTGGGAGGTCAGCTCCAGAGTAAAACAAGTAGACTGGAAGGCAGTTAACACACATGATGTGTGTTGTGTTGTTCCAAGCTCGGGTTTGGGTCAGGCTTGGTTTCTTGGATGTGTTTCAGCCTTGTGGCTGCAGCAGTGACTGTCTAGCTTGTGGTCCTTTGACATTCAATTAAGATCAGTGTGGGTGCATTTACTTCTTAGGGAAGACCGTGGCATATTTAATTACATTTCTGGCTGATTGGTGGATATTCTTGTTCTCTGCAGATGCAGGAGTAGAGCTTTAAACGAGGCACAAGCAGATTGCCACAGACCAGTGAGAGCCAGGAGCTGTTCCTGAGCCTAGATCTGACCACCAGCCTACAAGTGTTTCAGTACACTGCAGATAAAGAAGTGTGATCATTAACCTCTGATCAAAACCACTTCCACTGTCAAGAGAGCTTCCAGTAGTTTACAGTACTGATGGAGGTCATAGAATCATTGAATCATAGAATGGTTTGGGTTGGAAGGGACCCCAAAGATCACAGAGTTCCAACCTGCTGGCACAGGGTGCCCAGAGAAGCTGTGACTGCCCCTGGATCTCTGGCAGTGTTCAAGGCCAGGTTGGATGGGGCTTTGGGCACCCTGGGCTAGTGGAGGGCATCCCTGCCCTTGGCAGGGGGTGGGACTAGATGGGCTTTGAGGTCCCTTCTAACCTAAACCATTCTATATGATTCTATGATCTCTTCTGGCATAAATACACACCCGTAGGAAGGACCACCTGTTGTTTGTGCCATGTTATTTCTAAAGCACTTGGATGAAGGCTCTATAAGAGACAGGTATTTCTATGATGCTAACGATGTGTAACATGGAATGGGCAGCTCTGAACCTATTAACCTTTGATCCTGAGTCAGAATCAGGGATGAGGTAGCCACACAGAAGGATTTCCATTTCCTCATTATTAAGTAAGTAAACGAACATAGTCTTTGCTGGACAAAAGAGCCTCATTAGACAAGATATGCACCATCAATGAAAGGTCACAGTGCTGATTCACAAAGGGACAGAAAATAACGTGCCATTATTTTTAATTCTGAACAATCAGGAGAAGCTTTTGTGCTGTTCCTGTGGTCATCCTTGCGTCACCTGAGGCTGTGGGTTTGCTTGTGGTTAATGCGGTCACAAAAGGTGCCCAGTGACGTAAAAGCAGCTTGGCCCATTGTTGAGCCAAGCCATTGTTTGAGCATATTTGATAAATTTGGTGGGATTTTTATACAGGTTTCCACTGTTATCTCACACGAATATTTAAACAACTTAGTAATAAGGGACAGAGCTAGCCCAAAGACTGCTGGAGGAGAAAGACCGCTGTCCCCAGGAATCCTTCAGCTCAAGTGGTAAGGGTTCTCCAGGCAAGAAGGAGAAGCAGGAATGCTGGGGAGATGTAAAAGGGCCTGAAAACACAGCAGAGGCTATCCAGACAGCTCAAGGATGTGACTGGACCAGTGCTTGAGTGATACTAACTGCAGAACTTGAGGTTTAACTATGCTAACTCGACTTCCTTCCCATAGCATGGGGCAACCTGTATTTTGTGCACGTAACTTGACTGCAGTGACTGTCACTCCTCTAGCTTCATTTTGGCCGATTTAGCTCACTTTTTTTATGTTGGAGATAGTGCTTAAGAGGAAAGGAAAAAAAAACCAGGAAAAACCCACCAGAAAGGACAGGGTAACCTGGTCTCTATCAGATTTTTATTGTGCACTTAGCATTCTTTTGCAAATAATGGTTACAGGAATGTGATCCATAACACTGTGAAGGAAGATGAGGACCTGTACAGTAACCCTCTTCAGGCTGAGGGGTTTTGCAGTATATATCTCCTTCAATATATGTATGTCTTCTCTCCTAGGTTGTAATGACTGTGCATGGGTGAACTGCTGTTATTTAGTAACTATGCCTCCTGTCCATGGAAGGAGCTGGGACTCTTTAGCCTGGAGGAGACTGAGGGGTGACTTCATTAATATTTATAAATATGTAAAGGGCGAGAGTCAGGAGAGCCAGGCTCTTCTCAGGGATGGCCAGCAATAGGACAAGGGGCAACGGGTACAGCTGGAGCCGAGGAAGTTCTATGGGAAGATCAGGAGGAACTTTTCACTGTGAGGGTGACGAAGCCCTGGGACAGGCTGCCCAGAGAGATTGTGGCGTTTCCTTCTCTGGAGACATTCAGACCTGCCTGGATGTGTTCCTGTGTGATTCAGTCTGGGTGATCCTGCTCTGGCAGAGGGGTTGGACTAGATGATCTTTCAAGGTCCCTTCCAACCCCTAACATTCTGTGATTCTGTGGAAAGAAGAAAATGCCGCTCCTTCCTTCAGAGGGCTTATGCTCCTTATGGATGGAGAAGCCTGCTCTGTACTTTAAATAAAGGAGCTGGTTTTAAGTCCCTATGACTTAAATCTGTGCAGAAAACTCAGTATGCTGATTAGTGTAACACTGCTTAACTCATTTCCTGTACCATAAGAAGCTGATCCTCATCAGACCTTCACAACGGCCCAGGGAGGTGGTAGAGTCACCATCCCTGGGTGTACTTCAAAGACAGGTAGATGCAGTGCATAGGCACATGGTTTAGTGGTGGTTGGCAGGTTAGGTTGGTGGTTGGCCTTGATGATATGAAATGTCCCTTCCTACCAAGACAATCCTATGATTTAGGAACAAGACGCAGCTGTACAGAAGTCCCAGAGTAACTTGGCCTGTTCCTAGCTCACTCATAAAAAGATTTCTTTGCAGTTTGAGCCCCAGTTCTGCAGGCGTGAATAATCCTGAGTACAGAACTGAGTCTGCAGCGCCTCTGTGCTCAGAAATAACTGCGTGCCTTAAAAACCTAATTTATGAGCGCATCCCATTTTGATTCACAAAGTGACATTAATTGCTGTTGCAGTTACTTGCGCCAGAGGCATCTGAGTATTTTTTTACCTTGTGTCTGTACTTATTTTCACTGTTCTTTTTCAGCAGAAAGAGTCCTTCTGGGAAGGACTTGAACAGTAAAAGAATGTGGCATTTGAACTGGGATTATTACCTTTTAAGAGGGCAGTGAATCTGATTTACTCCGTGGTGCTGGTGTACGAGGAACAGGCCTGGGGTTGTGTGAGCACAGCACTGCAGAGCTGCTTGTAGCTGACAGTGACCAATGTAGCCTTCAGTGCTGGCTGGCAGCATTGACGTCAGCCCATAGCTGAGAAATTAGCTGAAGCCCGCAGGGAAAATAGGCAAAGAAAGAAAAAAAAAAACCAACAAAAAAACCCCATATAATTTCTCAGTGCAGCACAACCAAGCTATTTCTCTTTTTATATTTTAGCCTATCAGCAAGACCTGTAATGCTTTGCTCGATTTGGATTCAGAGAAAAGGTTGCCAAAAATAGAGCAGTTAAATGTCAACATTAATGGTATCACAGCAGTAAAATATTTCTCACAGCAAGATGCCTGACTTATAGCTATTATTCACTAGTTGCCTCCTATTTTTTTAGGCAAAAGTGCAGCGTGTCCTCTAGTCCTGAGCCACCCAGTCTGATTTGGACTGAGAATTTGTCAGCGCAAACGGTGTGTGAGCACAGACCCAGAACTGTGTGTCCCAATGCAGGGCCAAACCTGCAACCCCTTCCTCACCTGAATTACTCTGCCTTAAGGTTACTAATAAATAAAAACCCAAGTTAGTAACACGAGCAAACTTAAAAGCGCCCTGAGGTAAGGCTGCTGTTTTACTTCCATCGTCCCACACAGCTCAGCTGGGCATACCTGGGCCTCACCTTACTCATCTCAGAACACTCTGCAGGCAGTATGCAGAGGTTCTGGAGCAATCCCATGGAAAAAGAAATCCAAGCTGTGTGGTGTGCATGTAGTCCCTGGAAGCCCAGTTTAACTCATGGGTCTCAGAGAGGAGGGTGATGACAAACGATGCACAGAGCCAGCGCATTGTCTGGAATGGTTTCTAGTTTCTAGTGCTGCTCCTGGGCGTTTGTCACTTCTGAATGACCAAATCATCCTGTCAGAACTGTCACCATTAGGATTTTTTTCTCTTTACAGTCCTAAATCCTTGTAATAAAATACCCAGTGCCTACTTACATCCTGTGAGTGTTCCAAACACACATGTAGTGCCAACAGACTGAACGCAGGACTCAAAGTCCTGTGTGTGCCCCTGATGTTCTGTATTCATCTTGCTTGCAGGATGACTGAGTGGAGACATAGACAAGGAACACACAAAGTTAGGGAAGCTAACATACTCCTTCAGCGTTTAGCCCAACAGTGAGCATTCCTAGGCTGTACCATCTCATCTTTAGAGACAGAGTTTGTTACAAACCCAGTTAAAGAGCTTTGAATCTCAGAACCTCTCTGGAGAAGATAATATGGTACTTTGTTATTTCTGGAGCAACTGGACCAAATGTTGATGTCTGCCCAAAGGTAACAAGTTGCAGCAGAATCTCATGGGCTTTAAATGGGAATTGAAAGAAAACAACAAAACCAAAAGATTAGCCCCAGCCCAAGAGATGTAGCATGACTTCAGACCAAATGTTTGACAGGTGGATGAGTCCTGTTCCTCCTCTTAACCACAAACTTCTGTGTTCTCTCTCCTCTTCCTTGCTTTTTTTTTTTTCTTTTAGGGATGTAGGCCACCAATACTGGTGCAAAACACCACTATACAGGCACCAAGGGGTTTATCATGCCTCACAGCCCAAGGATCAGTGCCCTCACCCGTATTTCAGAGCAGCACACACTCATCTGCCCAATCCAGGTGCAGGGTCATTCTGCAGACCAGGAGTGCCATCGCCTGCATCACCTCTCGGACGTCCAGCTTTTGATCTAACTCTATTTTCTGCTTCCAGGAGAGAAATACGAGCTGCATGCAGGAACAGAGTCCACTCCCAGCGTGGTGGTGCATGTCTGTGACAGCGACATGGAAGAAGATGAGGACCCAAAGAATTCTCCAAAGCCAAAAATCATTCAAACTCGGCGCCCTGGTCTCCCACCGCCTGTATCTAACTGAGCCTCTCGGCAGAAGCAGCACTTCTCTCCTCCAGCACAGCTCTTGGTTTTTGTTTGCTTTCTTTTGTTGAAAGGCAGCCATCGCCTTTCTGAGCACCAGGACATTAAACTCATCGAAATCCCTTCACAGTAATCAAGCTTATGTAATAAAAGGGCTAGGAAGAAAAAAAAAAAAAAGATCTTTGTATATGTAACCATATCACACACCAACTAATAAGATTTTTCTGGAAAGGACAAATCAAGGCTGAAGAGACAAGGGAGGGTTTCAGCCTGAGGATTTTTCACAGCTAGAACCTGCTCGCTGAAACACCACTACCAGAGAGAGCAGTCAGGGTGTGCAGTTAGGCTGCTACCAGGTTTGATATTCAGGCTCCCCGAATGCTTGCTACTGCCCTCCATCAAGCAGCCTGCTCCTCTGCCCTCAGGTCCCCAGCAGAACTTAGTGTCTCTCCACAACATACACACACCCCCCTTCTTTTTCTAAGGGGGTGCATGTGTGTAGGTTTGTTATTTCTAGAGCAATTGGACTAAGTGTTGATGTCTGCCCAGAGGTAACAAGTCTACCAGCAGGTTGGTGGCCTCCTCACCCCCCTGGAATTTTCTGTAAGGAAGACTATCTTTAAAACATCTTTAGAAACAGCAGAAAAACACCCTCTCCCACCAAGGGCTGTAGAGTACATGGGTCCTTTGCAGTGGCAGGGACATGAGAGAGAGCTCTGTGGGCTGAGGGGAGAGGCAGCGGCTTGCTGGAGGGTCTGATGCCTTTCGGTCCTCCCCTTTAAGGAGGAGGGAGTCTGAATATCAACAGGGGTTGTCGTTTCATCTTCTGTAATAGCCTGAGTGGTACTTCCGAGCCTGAGGAAGAGAGAGAAGCAAACTGACTGCTCCTTTATGATGGGATTCCTTGCTCTCGGTCATAGCTGTAAATTCTAGTGATGAATGGCTGAATGCTTTCCTAGTGGTGTGCTGAATAGCCCTGAAACTGTCAGTAATTAATCGTACATCCCTAAAATTCAGCCCTTTTCCCTCCCCACTTCCTGTGCTTTAAAGCCCTGTTTGAGCTGTACACGGTTTGGGTTTGTGGAGGTGAGGAGAGGTTAGTTGGTGTTCTTTTGTTGTTTGTTGGGATTGGTTTTTTTTCTCTTTCTCTTTTTTTAGGCCAAAGAAAACAGGACCATAATTACACACTTGAAATTAGACTGCATGCAACTGAACCCCCTTTTTTCACTCTGTCCTGCATGTTTCTTTCACTTGCAATGTATGCTGGGTTGCAAAAACCGTTCTGTGTTCTCATCGTGGCTGACAGCAGACAGACACTGGATTCCCTGTCTGGCACACCTTCCATGATGAGTTTGGGGTTTTTTTTAAATGCGTACTTGTCATTTTCAGAACATATTTTCTAGCCATTTGAGCTCAGATTTTGCATATATTTAAGCATGCGCTTAATTTATGCACACGAGTAGTTCCACTGAATACTGCAGAAAACTGAGCATCCGTGTAAGATACGGTGGGGTTTTTCAGCTGAATCGCTGCAGCTACACTCCCAAAAGTGGCTACACAAAGTGGTGTAGTGAGGTTCCACACTTCAAAATCCTTTGCAAGTTAAAATAAGCAAATCCATCTTGGAAGCTCCTTCTAGGATCTGAAAAGTCAGCTTAGGTTCCGCAATCAAGATTACTGTCACAAAGCCTAAGGATCTGGTTTCTGAGGGAAGGTTCCCTTCTGCCCTTTGTTAGCAGTGAGGCTATGAGCATCAGCAGAGTCGAGTCCCCCTCACTGGGGTGTTGGTGCTGCAGTCCTTCCAGGAGAAAAGCACGTTGCTTTGTCGGTGGAGATGGGAGAAGCCGTTCTCAACATGCATGGTGAGGGTGTTTGGAGAATGAGGACTTCTCCTGTAGCTCATTCACTGACCACCACAGCTCCCCAGTACCCCTCCCGAGACGTAGTGTGTTACTTAGCATATATCTATGATGTGATTCTTGTGACTGCATTATGGACATCGTTGTGTGTGTGTTACAGTAATAGAAGCACATTAAATACAGCAAAGACCGAACAAAAAATGGGGCTTTGGTATCCTCATGATATATCTGTGTAAACTTGTTTCCAAGTAACTCCTTAGAAATTTCACATCGATTCCTTTTTCCCAGTGGTGCATTTAGGATTGATTTAAATCAATACATTGTCACTCACTACCCTGGGATTATAACCTGATGCTCTGCTGGAAAGAATCATAGCCCACCTAAAGTATTCCAGGAGTGCCAGCACTGGTTTTTCAGGAGATACAGACCACTAAGGTCTGTGGGTTTTACACCATTACAAACAGGGAGAGGGAGATCTAAAGGCATAATTGTTTTAGTTGATATATACTGCATGGGAGAAATCAACTGATGTAAGCGACCGGAGATCGTCTCCAATCAAAGTTGATACTCCACATGTTATTTACATGCAGAAGTGCTGGAGGCCAGATCTAGTCCTTATAGCCATGTCGTCTGGAGTGACATGGTTCTTACCATGGACTTCGGCCTGAAATGATGTAAAACCCTTCTGCAAATTAAAGCACTGGAACTTAAATATCATTTCCTCACGGCACAATTTCGGACAGATTTAAACCCAGGCCCCATTCAATGACTTCTCTTTGCCTTTGCCGATCTGTGTTACTGCCCAGGAGGGGGTGGAACGTGCCTCCCGGGTTCAAGCACAGGAACAGGAACACAACTGCAAACCTGCCAATGACTCAAAGAAGCCCATGGTAACTACGGCCAAAGCTTATCTCTCACCTTTGTAGGGTATAACACTGGTCATCAGAGAAAAACCTTTGAGGTATTATGGAATAACAGTAACAGCCTTTGTGACTCTTAGGAGAAGCTTGTATTTTGCTAAAGGCTGGTGCTCACCTGGCACCAGCATTTTTCCTTCCAAAAAATGCTGACCATCTGGAAGAGTAACTGCCCTGTTTAATTCACAGGCAGAGCCCTTACTTTTGTGTAGAATCTAAGCTCAGTCCCTCTGACTTGCACGTTGCACAGGGTACCCACAGTGCTAGAGCAGATTCTCTCATGTAGAAAAGAGGGAATCTTGGTGGTCCATTACACCTTCCTGTGTCGATGCTGAGTGACACAGATGATGTCCTTTTAATCCCCTTTCTGAAGCAGGAGCCTGTGGGAGCGGCTAGCAGCGATGCCCTGGGGTCCTCTGTGGAGGGACCTTGCTCTGGCTGCTGCCTGGAAACTGAAGAAGGAAATCAGGAGGGTACTGTTGCTGTTCCTGTTGCCTGCTGCCTCCTTGTCTTTTCTGACCCTCTCAAAATTTTAATGACTTCCCAAGGACGGTTAAAAGCACAAAAATATTTACAGTGCATAGAGGAAGGGTATTCTGGACCTGCTCTTCTGGATCAAAAGAACAAAGAATTTCTAATTTGTGTGCCCTTGATTTTTGTAATTAAGGCAAGTACAAACTCCCCCCTTCTGAGCATGGACACAGACATGCTTGAAAACGCTTTGTTTTCAGCAAGAAAACATGGCAAGAGCTTCCCTTCCTCAGCCACAAGAACCGTAAAGCGCTTTACACTGTAAGAATGTGCCCCGTGGATAAACAGTTTAACATTTATTTGATCCTAAATCAGGTGGGAGGGGTGAGTTGCTCTCAGTTTGGTCTTTTTCCCTCCCGCTCAGCAACAGTGAAACAGCTCACTGCCAAAAAAAAGACTGTTCTTTGTACAGAGCTACGGACCATCTTGGAAGGCTTGATGACAGTGGTACGTCTGAGCACTGTGACAGATTACGTTAGCGTTCCCCTTATATTATTGTACATACTTTTGAAATATTCTATTTAGTCATATTTTATAGGAGTATTAAAAGGCTACGGGCTAATTAATCACTTTTACACTTGTATAATTCAGAGCTTAGTTTAAAAAAAAGAAATAAACATGGCAACCAATATTTTTGTCTTCTGCTTGTGTTGGCATTTTGAAAAAAAGCAACATTTAAAGAGTTAAACTATATTAATAACCTGGTTAGTGTGGTATATACCGCTGCTCTTTTAACTGGTAGAACTAAAAATGTTTAAATGCGTGACACAGGCCAAACTATTTCAATAGAAATTGGGATGGGGAGGGGGATAGCCACCCCAGCAGGATGTTCCATGTTGCATTTCTAACTGCTGCAGTTTCAGAGAGCCACGTGGACTTGCGCTGGTTTGCTGTGGATCTGGCTAGGTGTGCACAGGAGAGCAAAAGCACGTCCCCAACAGCTGATGTGGTTCTTACTGTGCTTTCCTGACCACAGGTATGTAAATACAGCAGGCACAAGTGTTTGAATAAAGAATGCGTCATCCAACTGCCATCCAGGCTGAGGACAAAGTTTTATTGCCATTAATTATTAAAAAAATCAAAATGGAATCGTTTGTAGTCTCTTGCATTAATCTGTAGCAGATCTTCCAAAGGATTGGAAACCAGGCAATGAGTTTGCTGAGTTACTGTCTCGTGAAATTCCTGTACTGGATCACTTGGAATTGTGTGATGAAAAAATTGGGGTTTTTTTTTCCTGGGTGCCTGGCAGAAAAGACTCAGTTTCTCAGAGGGTGATTGTCCACGGTTTGAAAATGAGATCTGCTTAAGAAGTCTCATTGGAAATGGAAGCTCTGAGCTTACAGATTCCATTAAAAGACAGGCCTTGACACCCGTGTTTTGATTAGAACAAGTAGTAGCAGCCACCTTCTTGCAGGGTACTGCAGAGGTAAAATGCTCTATGCCTGATTTACTCCTCACTGCTGAGCAACAAATGAGCTTTCCCCCCTACAGTGAGGTTCTTTGATGCGATCGAAACGCTGCATGACCTATGTGCTGACTGTGGCTCTTCCCTCTCACTTGGCACTGGACACATGGCAATAAGCTTCAAGGCTTCAGGTGTAAATGGCAGAGAGCTGCGTGTCCCAGAGGATCTCAAAGAGGGCTGTGGCTGTCTGCATGTGTGCAACTTTGGTACATGCTTAATTTGTACGCACACAGAGGCGATGAACATTTACTGGGCATTTGTGGAGGCAAGTGGTAACGGGTGACCCAGGCCTGCCCAGTACTGAGTAACGGGATTAGAAGCACTTCCAGCTGCAGCAGGGCCCTGAGGCTTCCACACCTCACACCTGGGATACTGACAGCTAGAGCTCTCCATGTGTCATTGCAGACAGTCTGGCAGTTGCTCCTTGTGCAGCCCTGGCTCTTTGTCCTAAGGAGTTACAATCCAAGCAAGCAAGGTGGTGATTTAAGGAGGATGCTCTGGGGCAGCACAGAGCAGGCTCCAGCTCAGCAGTTTGGTCCATTGCTACCAACTCTCTCCCCTGATGATCTGCCTGATTTCTTAAAATGGACTCAGACACTCACAGGCACCAGGTTCTTCGGTGTTTCGCTGCCCAGTGATGAAATCCCATAGTGAGGGTGGTGGCATTTGTTACAGGCTTACTCAGCAGCTGGCTTTAAGTGTCAGCCAGGGATGTGGGAAGCTGGACCAAGCTTTCTGTGGAAGAGGAGGTTGAAGTTGGTTACTGGGGATGTTCTGATGAAGTTGTGGTGCTTCCAGATCACATCCTCTCAAAGAGTCTTTACTAAATTTGTTTTAATTCCTCCTTTGTGGCAGACATTTCACCACTGAACATTCAGCCACTTAGGGCTTTCTCTTGCTTACTAGGGTGAACTTCAGAACTTTGCACTTCCTTGGTTCCCTTCTGCTCAAGGAATCACATCTAGCTCTGCTCTGCAAAACCAGGTGTGGATTGAAGTCCCAGACAGACCCTAATTTACACTCACCCTCGTGAATAACTAGTTATAGCAGTAAAAAAAAACACCCTAGACCACCAAACATCACTTTTCCTGTTTCAGCACATCATCTGGAGGGAGTACAGCAGCTCAAAAGGAGATGTTGAGGGGTTTTTTATGTGAGCTGTGCTCTTTATTTTAAATACATGTAGATGGTGGCATCCGGAGGTAAAATTATAAGTGAGGAAGGGAGTAAAAGCTCTTTCCCACATGCCTGTTCGAAGTAAGTTTGCTTTGGCTCATAGGGAAGCGGGCACTTAGTAGAGGCGGAACAGCAGCAGCACTCCCAGCACCCCCAACACCTCTGCCACAGAGATGCTCAGAAAGCATTAAAAAAAACAGACCCCAAAAGCCATGATTTGTCTCTCCCCCTTTTTCCAATCTGTTCAGTCACTACACAGAGCCTTGGGAAGGGTGATCTGTGGGTTGTTTTAACACAGGACTGTGTACCCATGTGGTAGCAACAAACCGGGGGCTTCGTTAGTGAGATTCTGGGTGGAGTGAGGCTGGGAAATCTGAGCTGTGCTGAGCAGCCTCAAAGCTAATGAAAAACAAATATATTCAGAACCTTAACAGAGGCGTCAGGATTTAAATCTGTGTAACTGAGAGCTGTATTAAGTAGGGTCCTTTTGCTGTCCCTGAGTCAGGGGCTTCCTCACCAGAGGAAGAGTACCCAGCAAGCAGGATTAAGCTTCCCCACTGCAGAAAATCAGCCTTGTTTTAACAAATTACTCCAACTGATCATTAATCTAGCACAAGGAAGTTGTGTCTATATTAGTGTCACACAGATCTGTTACCTTCACTGTTCGCTTAATGAAAGTAAATGTTTTGAATCCATTTTCGTGCAGAGTTCTTGTTTGGAAACTCCTGAAAAGGAATGCCATCTGTAAACGACTGACAGATCCTTAAGTGTCAACCTGGCAAGTTGTCCTACCCACCAGTAGCTGCAGAAATATTTCATGTATGTTCCTGTAGGTTTAAAACACACGATACTCGGGTTTTCATTCAAGTGTCTGCGTTTCTGACACAGCTGTGACATATCTGTATATATTATAAATCAATACTATTTTTAACCACATATTTTGTACAAATATCCACATTAGCTCTGTACTTCAGTGAAAATCTATTACGGTATTAAACATTTTGGTGGAATTAGCAAACGCCTCGCCCCGTGCTTTGTTTTCATTCCATAACTGTTCTAAGCAGCCAAGGAGTCACCCTTCTGGCTAACCGGAGAAATCCGTGTACACCTCTACCCTCTAGTGACTAATTCCAGCCACTGCAGAAGGACGCGGTGACCTCTGAATCGCAGGTGCTTGAGGCCAAAGAATTAAAACTGAACCACGATGAATGCAAGCGCCTTTTTTTTGGATAAAAAGAACTGTTGGAGCGAGACCGCTTGTCGCTGCTGAAGGGCACCCGACTGGGGGTTTCAATACCCACCAGTGCAAATTTATAATGGTGGGTTTTTTTCCTTTTACCTCTTTCTTCAAAGCTTCTGGCATCAAGTTAATGTCAGGAGTCTGGTGAAGAACATCCACGCAGCTTCTACCAGTCACAGCAGCAGCATGTACCTACAGTTTTGTACTAGAATCATGAATCACAGGTTGGAAAATACCTCCAAGATTAGTCCAACTGTCCCCCTACCACCTATATTACTAACTAAACTATGTCCCTAAGTACTTCATCCAACCTTTCCTTGAACACCCCAAGGGACACTGACTCCACCACTTCACTGGGCAACCCGTTCCACTGGCCAACCACTCTTTCTGTGAAGAAATTTCTCCTCATTTCTGGACTGAACCTCCCCTGGCACAACTTGCAGCCATTCCCTCTTGTTCTATCACTTGTTATCTGTGAGAAGAGGCTGAGCCCCAGCTCACCACAACTTCAGTGTCAGATCTCTAACAGAACAACGGGGGGGGGGGGGGGAACAACAACCATTAAGAAAACAATTCAGAGCTCTGTCCCCTACTACAATTCTTAGAGATGAGGTGAGGAGGAGGAAGGTATCGCCCCTACTTAAAAAGATCAGATATGATAACCAGAGTTTGCCACTGCCTGGCTTGGGGGAGTCCTTCAGGGCATAAGAGATCTCAAGCTGTAACTTTTCACAGGAAGAAGTGGAAGGAGCCATAATCCTACCTGGATTACAGCCTGTACACAGATTGCAGGTAATCCTTTTCTACCTACTTGCTAGTAATGTGCTATGTCCAAGATGTGAAGTCTCCAGTATCACAGAATCTCCTGAGCTGGAAGGGACCCATAAGGATCATTGAGTCCAACTCCTGGCTCCACACAGCCCCAGCCAAGTAAGAGCATGGGATTGAGCACATCATCCAGACACTCCTGGAACTCATCCCACGTCGGGGCTGTGACCCCTTCCCTGGGGAGCCTGTTCCAGTGCCCAACCACTCTCTCAGTACAGAACCTCTTCCTAACAACCAACCTAAACCTCCCCTGCCGCAGCCTCATGCCGTTCCCTTGGGTTCTCTCCCTAAACCGGTTTATTCTGTACAGATTAGAAAAAAAAACCCCAAAACAAACTCAAACCCTAACCCCACAAGTTTTGTTCTTGGCACTGCAGTGCTTGCTTGCACAAGTATGTTAGGCAGTGCCAGTCTCGTGCATGTTCCCGTGCTCCAGTGGCGGCACAGGATTTTTTTACACTGCCGTGCAGTGGGGTAAGGAAAACACCCGAATGCGTTTTCTTTTTCCTCGAACTGCCGAGGCCCTTGCAGACAGGCAGAAGGCGAGTTTGGCTCCCTGTCTCTGCAGCCGGGCCCGAGCACAAGGAGCCGGGCCCGAGCACAAGGATCCCGGCCCGAGCCCCGCAGCTCTGCCCCTTAGAGCGGCACAAAACCGCCCCCGAGGCGGCTCCCTCCCTCTGTGCCGCCCTCTGGGCTCCGCTGGGCCCGACACGCCCGGGAGGTGCCTCGCTCGGGCAGCGGTAAGCCCCGCCTGAGCAGAGCCCCAGCTCCGCATCCCGAGGAGGCTCCTGGCCGCTTCCAGGGCGCGGCGGGGCGGGGCGGTGCTGCGCTGCCTGCGCTCCGGTACTGGGGGCAGATAGCCGCGGGGCCGGGGCTCTTCTGAGGCGGGATTCCCAAGGCCTCGCTCCTAGCCCCCTCTTTCTCCCGCCTGCGGAGGGAGCTGGGGCAGCGAGGACACGGGGTTCCGGGGGCGAGAGGCCTCGGTGCGGGCCGCCCGGGGTGAGAGGCGCTCTCTCGCCTGAGGGAGCGAGGCGTCCGGCCGCGGTGCTGCGTGAGGCGGTGCCGGCCTGCCCCCGTCCTTTGACTGCTTGCTGAGCCGCTCGGGCTGCTGAGCGGGTGTCTGGCGCTTCCCTGCTGCCCGCGGGTGTAGCGGCTCCCAGCCCGGGGTGGACAGGGGCCTCCATCCCGCCAGAGCCCCTTCATGGAGCCCGCACTGAATGTGCCCGGGTTCTGTCCGGTGAAGAGCCGTACAGCAACACCTTGGGGAAAAAATATAAATAATTACTTATTAAAAATGTGCAGTTACAGTTTTTGGGTGCTGTTGCCGGCATTAACTGTGAAAACACAGAAGCGATGACTTGATTTAGCTTGAGAAGACCTAAAATTCATCCCTGTTACTCCCCAGAAGCAGCAACTGATGACTGGGCCATGGGCTACATGTGGGTGGGATTCAGACGGACACAGCAGCGTGTTCTCCCCTTCTTCCTTCAGATTCAGCTGAAATAAATCCTGCCTGAGGTGGAACCAGACGATTCTGCAGCTTTGGGGTCTGTGGTGTTTGCCGAAAGGGGAATTCGACCTCCCAAGTGTCAGTTTGCCCTTAGCAGGACCCCCAACCTGGATTTTAATTTAGCACAAGTTGTGTAACGTTTACCTGTCGGCAGATCAACAGTGCCTGCACTGTTTTCCAGTGTAAATACACGTATAGGAGATTTATTTGGGGAATGGAATAGGAAAACCTCGTATGGAAAGTATTTCAGGTTTACTAAAACGACAAATGCATCTCCGTCACTGCAGTGAGACTCAGATGCTTGTTAATGCCACAGCTTTTTATATTAACTAGGGTATTTATGCACTCCAGATATTAATACAGATTTATTGCTTACACAGTCACTGTTTCCCAGCCAAATTTCTGTAGTGATTGGTTCCAGAGGATTGCTGGAAAGTGGGAAACTAAAGGGAGCTGAGGGGAGCATCAGTGCAGGACTGGACGGAGCAGTGGTCTTGTGGTTAGATGATGCTGTTGAACAAGAAGTGGGGAACATCATTAGCGTGAAATTTCAGGTGAGTTACAGGTAGAGAAATCCTGCGTGGGGATTCTCACAGGGACCTTACCTTGAGTTAGGTAACTGAGTTTTGAACACAGAAGTGTTTGGGAAGGGCAGAGAGAAACCAGCACAGGAGAATATGACTCAATGCAGTATGAAATCGCATCATATAATCTTGTGCTGTTAGATTAGGAATCACAGAATCACAGAATCTTAGGGGTTGGAAGGGACCTCAAGAGATTGAGTCCAACCCCCAAATGCCAGTCACATGATCAGAATTAGTGTTGCATGTTTATCTGGGGAGCAAATGCTTCAGGGTACAGAGTCTGGTGGTCATCATCTCATGCAGTTCACGGACAGAATTTGCACCTTGGTTCTTGTTTCTTACATACTTGATGCTCCTTGTGCTCAGGTAGCAGTGGTGTTTGACTGGACAGGGTAGATTATGGGGTTTATATTTGCTTGGGAAATGTAGTACAGTTGAGAGCCACTGGAAATACTACAGAATTTTTCAGTCATAGAATCCCAAACTGATTTGAGTTGGAAGAGACCTCAAAGACCATCTAGTTCCAACTCCATGCCATGGGCAGGGACACCCTTCACTAGCCCAGGGTGCCCAAAGCCCCATCCAACCTGGCCTTGAGCCCTGCCAGGGATCCAAGGGCAGACACAGCTTCTCTGGGCACCCTGTGCCAGGACCTCACCACCCTCTCAGGGAAGAATTTCTTCTTAATACTTCATCTAAATGTCCCCTCCTTCAGTTTAAACCTGTTCCCTTGTCCTATCACTACCTGACCTTTAGGTACTAGAAGGCTGCTGTAAGGTCTCCCTGGAGCTTTCTCTTCTCCAGGCTGAATAAGCCAAACTCTCTCTCAGCCTGTCTTCACAGGAGAGGTGCTCCCAACCCCCTGATCATCTTCATGGCCTTCTCTTCATCTTCATGGTCTTACTCCAACAGCTCTATGTCTTTCCTGTACTGGACACATGGTGTAGTGGCTAATGAGATGTACAATCTGATTCTGAATGAAACTTTCTCTCTGAACAAAGTGGATAACCATAGCTCCAAGTTCTGGGGAAAAGGCAGCTCAGTATGGGTCATGAACCAGGGAGGAGGGCATAAAAACAGAGCAGCTGTGTGGCCTGAAACAGATGTGAAAATACATCGAGTCTTTGCTACATGTGATACGCCTTATGATGAATCTGCTTCCTTTGAAGACAGAGTTGCTAGGCTGGTTGAGTGGTTTACATCAGAAGAACCCAGAAACTTTGGTCTCAAGGTTTATGACAAGGGGAAATGGCACTAAGCTGCACCAGGGCAGGTTCAGATTAGATGTCAGGAAAAAATTTATCACTGAAAGAGTTGTCAGGGCCTGGAACAGGGTGCCCAGGGAGGGGGTTGAGTCACCGACCCTGGCTGTGTTTAAAAGAAGAGTGGCTGAGGTACCTAAAGATACGGTTTAGCAGAGGACAGAACAGTTGGGGTCGATGATCTCAAAGGTCTTTTCCAACCTTGTGATTCTGTGATTCCTATACTGGGAACAGCATAATGAAATGGGCCACATTCTGGGCCCAGGAAACCCATTTATGGGACTAGTAATTGAGAGAAAGCTGTGATATCTTATGTCTGAACTGAAGAAGGTGAAGCTGTGGTATGCCATGAATGTCATAATCACAAGTGATTATGGAATGTCACAGGCCTCCTCGGAAAGGCTTGATTGGTATGCCCGTAAAAAGCTCTATACAGTCATGGACCTCTCTCTTGAAGTAGCTGTTTTGCCAAAAGAAGGTAGGAGCTACAGCAGCCCATTGCTCTGAAGAAAATTCCCAAATATCAAAACTTCATGGGCTCTGTCCCTTAACTGAAGTGATGGTAGCAGCGCTGATGCCGGTAGGACATCAGCCTTTAACGAGGAGTCCTTGTGGGATTGCTTCTCTGTTCTTTTTGCTAGCTCTGTCAGAAGCCTGGACTGACTTTCTGAAAGGAAAAGTGAGCGAATCTGTCTGGTGCTGACTAATATTGCCAAAAAGCCTTTAGTTCTTAGGAGAGGTAAGATAATCTAACAGCTTTGTCAAGGATGAATGGCGTTCTAGATAGAAATCTAACTTCCACCCTGGCTTTAGCATCTTGATGAAAGGCAAGATGTGTAACATTCAGTTGCTATCTAACTCAAACAGTAAACTGAAACCAGATGGGGACCTCTGATAAAAAGAAAGCCTGTGCTGGCTATTTGATTAGCTGCCAGCTATTGTCGTTCACTTCAGCCTTGTTTTCTCCCCATCCTGCACGAACAGTTATGTTCGTACCATTTTTATTGAGATAGTGATGGGCAAGAATACTGTTGGAATCGAAATCTGAAGGCTGGTTGCAGTCATTGAAGGGTTGTTTAAGTGCCAGTGTCACTGATGTAGAGGTGCTGAGCTTTATTTTGATGATCGAAAGTGGCAACTTTGGTGGGAACACATCAACCTGGAAAATGAATTGTTTTGTGTGTGGCAGGGGTGCTGATTCGGAAGCTGAGTTTTAAGAGGGCTTCTGGAAAGGTGGATTTTAAGATTTCCATAACATTTGCATCACTGATGGATAGCACTCTGTATTTAATGCCCCAGCAGCAAGGGCATTTTTGCAGACTTAAGTGACTTTTAAATGTGTAAACAAACGTCTCTTGTCATTCTGAGTTTGAAGAATACTCCTTTTGTTAATCCAGACTAAAATGTTAGCGTGTCCAAACAGATCCATTTGCTGCCAAGAGCTGCTGGTTCTCATCACCAAATAAAGGAGCTGTAAAAGTGAACTTCAGTGCTGAGACATCCCTAATGCTGTAAAATAAGAGCTTGAAGATGCATAACCTGATCCTCCTGTATGCTAAATGCTGAAAAGAAATAGTCACTCAGCAGCAATTAGAATAGTAAAAAAGCCATTCCAGTGGATTTCAGAAGTACCTTGGATTTGGGCTAGCCCAAAGGTTCAGATAGTTATTACATTGCCAGTAAACAAGAATTAATTACAATTTAAACTACAGACTGTCCTGCGTGGAGCCAGGAGTTGGACTCAATAATCCTTATGAGTCCCTTCCAACACAGGAGATTCTGTGATTCTGTTATTCTACTTTTGAGCACAGCTACAATTCCTTCCACCAGCTGTCATCTTCATTATAAACCAACGAGCTTCATTCTCAGTTTAGCTGTGAAATAACATATATTTAAGTACATAAGACTGATTCTTCAACAGTTCCTCCATTTGTCTTGCTGAAGCAACTGAAACCTAGGGAGGCCTTGAGAAAAATTTTGAATGCTTAAAAATACATCGATTCCTACTACATTTAACAGTTTGGCTACGTATTTCTTCCCTGAGAGTTGGACTAAAGCCATGCGAGTCTATTAGTCTGGGTGGAAGTAGTTGTATGCTCATGAAGGTGGTCTGTGTAGCATGACTGGTGATGCTGGCCTTTTTCTTGCATTTAATATAAATTATTATATTATATTAATATGAATAATTAATTTAGTGTAAAATATTTTTTCTGTATTTGGGGCTTCTCCTCCCTGTAATCCCATGTAGAAAACTGGCATAATAAAATTAATTTTGCTAGCAGTATAGTCATGGAAATACTAGATTGAAGCCCCTTTTCTTCTTGCTGTCTCTGTCATATTGGGACTTTGATGTCTCATCTTGAACTTTCAGGTGTGTCTTAAGCTTAGTGATTTTTTTAATGTCAATTTCCAATAACCTATTTGCAGTTCCCCTCCAGAATATCGGCACAGGATCCTAGGAACTTAGAGGGAAAGCAAAGACTCTAAGGACAGATGGAAAATCATATGATTTTCTGTTTGTTTCCCTTGTTTTACTTCAGTAAGTGTCTCAGGTCAAACTAAGCCCTTGTGCTTGTGGTCGTGAAGGCAATCACTTCCTGGGACAGACAGTCAGAGCAGAGTTGAACTGCTCAACTGGGTTGTAGAGCTAGCTGTGAAGGGCAGTCAGAGCAGAGCTGAACCACAACACCCACCGTGGGTTGTATGGCTAGCTGTGAAGGAAGCAAGAGAAGCAGCACGTCAGAATGACAGGATGTGTTTAAATCCCACTCATCTGCTAAAAACGTCAGTGTTGGCCACAAAGAAGAGGTAGACATCTTCCAGCTGCATTTCAGACCTTGTAGAGCTGAACCTGGCCTGTGGAGGCTAGTGGTGAGCTCAGCTTCTGAGTGAGTTGTGTGCTAGTGTAGCACAGAGCACTTGGGAACCTTCAGGTCGGTGGTTACCTCACTGGCTGCAGGGAGAGGTCCGTTACACAGCCCTCAGCAGGAACCTGTGCCTAAGTGGACTTTTCCAAAGCGTGGAACAATGCGGTCTTGAGCTGTGTGTGGGAGGAACGACAACTGCATGGCTGCTGAGTGCTGCTGGTTTGTAAAAGGCAAACGGAGCAAGTGTGCTAACAAATTTCTCCTCTTTAAATATTGTCCATGGAATGCAGACTTGGCTGGGCCATAGGCTGCTGCACTCAGCCTTTGAGAAGGGGCACATCTGTGCTCTAGTTAAGTTAATGTGTTTATTAGATGTTGGACAACAAAGAACGTGTCAAGCACATGAAAATGGTACATTCAATCAAGATATTTGCAGCATTGCAACTAGACGGCCTCTCCTTAGGGAAAGCCTAATCTGAGTCTCATTAACAAATCTCTGTTACTGATTATTTTGCAATAAAAGGTGGCACCATGTCCCCGTGGTCTGATCCTTGGAGGTACATGATGCCGTTGGTTTGTTTTGAAATCAGTTCAGTTCTGGTACCTGTTTCCGAGATGCAGATGGACATAAAGGCGTAAAACCAGAGGGGTGGATGTTTTAAGGTTTTTCTACCCAGTGTAGAGAGTTCATTTATGGAGATAGTCAACACAGTAGTAGTAGTTTTGTGTGGCATGGTTCTGATGGAGGAGGGAGCTGCAGGGGTGGCTTCTGCAAGGAGCAGCCAGAAGCTCTCTGCAGGCCCCACAGAGCAAACACCAGCCGGCTCAAGGCCGGAGTCATTGCTGACCAAGGCCGTGCCCATCAGCGATGGTCACAGTGCCTCTAGGAATCACAGTTAGGACAAAAAAACCACAAGCAGACACTTTTTTCCACCATAAAAGGAGTGAGAATATGTAAGAAACTGTGCAGGCACCAAGGCCAGGAAAGTGGGGGAGGGAGCGCCCCAGGTGCTGGAGAGAAAGATGCCCCTGCAGCTCATGGAGAAACCCATGGTGGAGAGGGTACCCCCCCGCAGCCTGTGGAGAGACTTGGGGGGAAGAAGGGAGTGAAATCATGACTAAAGTGAAGTCTGCTAAGACAGGAGGGGTGGGGGAAGGTGGTTTAAAATCTGGATGCACTTCTCATTACCCAACTCTGGTGTCACTGGGGGTGCAGGGCAGTGCCATAAATTAGAGTTTTCTTTTCCTTTATTCTGTGTTGAGTCTGTTCTGCCCATGATGCTGATTGCAGAATGATCTCTCCGTGACCTTATCTCCACTCCTGAGCCTCTCAATAGATATTTTCTCCCCTGTCCAGGTGAAAAGGGGAGTGATAGAGCAGCTTCGGTAGGCATCTGGCCTCCACCCAGGGTCAAAACACCACAACAGTGAAGTAGCAATCTATAACACTACTTCCCCTGTTCCCTTCTAAATTTCAGTGCTAGTTGAAGTGTTAAGAATTTCCACTTATTAATACACCCCCTATGAAGACTTGTGTATATTTAGCAAGTCATTAAATGTTGCACAAGCTGTGGTAGGATATCTCCTTTATCCCAGCTTTGAGAAAGGAGGAAGCCACAGCTTCTTCTGTTCTTGAGCTAGCTGTTCAAAATGAGATCAGCTGCTGCCTTTCACAGCCAGTAAATCACACAAACCGTAATTTAGCAGTTGAAGTATTTCATCATGATTAAGGCACTAGCACTTTTAAAAATAATCATCAGTAGATATATCGACTTTCAGAACAATCATCTTTAGATATGTCTCTAAGGAGAAAGAGCTGATTTTCTAGATTCTCTTGATTTGTACATGGTCTATATGAAATCCTTGATGTACAAGAGCTACTTTAAAACCTTCCCTGCCCACAGCAAAGAATTGTGCCAGGAGGAGGAGGAGAATTGTGTCCAGAGAAGGCCATGAAGATGATCAAGGGGCTGGAGCACCTCTCCTGTGAAGACAGGCTGCAAATGTTGGGCTTGTTCAGCCTGGAGAAGAGAAGGCTCTGGGGAGACCGAATTGTGGCCTACCAATACTTAAAGGGGTCCTACAGGAAAGTGGGAGAGGGGCTGTTCACCAGGGAGTGCAGTGACAGGACAAGTGACAATACCTTCACATTGAAAGAGGGCAAGGTTCGGTTATAGGTTAGGAAGAAATTCTTTACTATGAGGGTGGTGAGGCCCTGGCACAGGGTGCCCAGAGAAGCTGTGTCTGCCCTTGGATCCCTGGCAGGGATCAAGGCCAGGTTGGATGGGGCTTTGGGCACCCTGGGCTAGTGGAGGGTGTCCCTGCCCATGTCAGGGGTGGAAACTAGATGGGCTTTGAGGTCCCTCCCAACCCAAAGCAGCCTGGCATTCTGTGATTCTAAGAATGCTCAGCTCTCTTACAGACCACACCCCATCTTTGTAACTGAAAGTAAATCAACAGTGTAACTGGAATGTAGAGTAACTTCCTCTTTAAACTCTTCCCACAATAGCACTGTTTAGTCTCGACACTGAAGGGAGGAAGGGTAATAAGGATTTCTGCTAGATACTACCGCTTGCTTTCTGGTTCCACAGGAGCTCAGTTGCCAGTAGCACTGTGTGAAGCTACCTCAAGCTAGGAGGAGAAATGCATTTAGCCCTAGATTTCCCATCTGGGACAATAGCCACAGCTCGGAGTGCTGCTGCCATTGCACTTCGGTCAGTGTTCACATTCCTGGTAATTAGTCTTGGTGACAAACTTTACACCTGGCCTACGATGGTGTACCACAGGGGAACTGAAAGCCCCATTGCTCACACTGTATGACAGTGCTGGGGGTTGAAGAAAGGAAGAACAGGGTGCAGCATAGACTGTGCTAATCTGGTTTGGCATCTAGAAAAAACCCTTGCAGGCAGAGGACAGTCAGTTCAGTCTTAAAGGCTGCCAGCAAGATAAATCAGCTGAGTCAAGCCTCTCCATATAGAAACTACATGAAATGCCTCCCAGCAAGTCTCCCATCCTCTAAGATGGTAGCATTTATTAAAAAAATTACAAAAAACAAACAACTCCCACTGTAGAAATTCATTACACTCCCTTTCACAGCATCTTTAAGCCTGGGTTCTACCCTGCAAAACATTTATGTCATAGTTGCTCATTAACCTGAGCTCTTATTGTATGCAATTAATTATTTTAAATCTTCTAGCAGGATGAAGAAGTGACTCGTGTTTTCAGTCCTGTTATTGCTGTATCAAGGCTGAAAGTACAGATTCTTCAAGGGGCCAGAGCCTTTTTCAAGTTCAGATTAATCCAGAGAAACATCAATAAATAGAAATCAGCAGTTTAAGGAGGGGGAAGGGGGGGAAACAAACTGCAGCACCAGAACACGTTTGTTTTTTGTATTCTGCTTTTAATCAGTACAACAGAATCCTCAGAGAGAAAAGACAGAAATTAGTAAAACCTCCACACACCTTATTTGCTTTTTTTTTTACCCAGTGGGCAGTTAAAAGTAACCCTTCTTTCCAAAGTCTGTACTTCCAGCTGGATCATTAAAAGGCCATCTGTGGCTAATACCAAATTGCATTGAGCTTGCACACAAGAAACCATGTTGGCTGCTACTGGGTACCTTGGCTCTCTCACTCCAAATTATCGTTTCTTAAAACCATCAAACACATAGGAAAAGGACCCATAACTATAGTTCTCCTTTGGATTAACATCCTCACATTCTTTCCTCACTAGAAGATAAGGTACCACTAAGGCTTTCTAAATTTTTTTCCGTGGCAAGTTACTAGTCTTGACCATTAACAAGGAATTAAGTTTTAATTAAGAGAACCAGTAACACTGGTCTTCACCAGACCTTTGCTTCTATACAATGTAGACATTACAGACAACAGATCCTATCTCAAAAAGAAAGTTAATTTTTCCCTTTAAATTACTGGGGTTTAAAATAAAAGCTTGGAATCCTTGCTTGGTGATTGCAAGACAGATTTTCACTTGTTGCTTTTTTAGCACAGGACAGCCCTCAGAAGGTCATTATCAGCTGGCACACAGGGCAGCACCTCCTTCGTTGCATGAACATCTTCAGCAGAGCTCACACCTGAAAACTTCTAGGGATTAGAAGCAGGATTTTACTACTGCATACCAAGAAACTGTGTAATCCAAGGATTTTCAGACTAAATCAACATTCAAGATAAGGGAGCAGTAGCACCCCAGCTCTCTGACTGGAAGAGCTGTGGAAAACTCAGTCATCTACAGGCATATCAGAATGTCAGAGCCACCTGTCCAGTGTGAGAGCTACTGAACCACATGCTGCATGGCTTGGGAGTGATACGCTCCGATTCCTTCCTCACTGACTTCTGTTCTCACCAGTTTCTTGTCCTGTTGCTGGTTTAGGGTAGAAATAGAAGTTCTGGATCCTCTCTACACCCTCTATCCCCAAGTTTAGGAACAAACCAGAATATGCTATTCAAACAGAACTTCAAACTCTCATAAAAAAGATTTTCTTTCCAATACAGGCACAAGAACACTAAAATAAGTCAATGTTAATTTAAATGTAATAAAAAAATAATTATCATTTACAAATGTTAAAATTCACTTAGGCTACCCTGGCTAGATCAGGCTCTCAGATTTCATTCTGGAAGAGTTCAAAGGCTGGAATGAAAAACTTGTGATGTTAAGCATCTCTTCCAGGAGACAGACAACCGTTCACCGTTTCCAAAAACACTTTTACAGGACAGGTAGCACACACAAACAGGTTTGCAAGATGTGGCTGTACAGTATTTTATTCAGATACTGTTAAAGTGCAAAGAATGCCATCCAGTGCAAGTTCAATCTCCTTCCCTGAAACCACTATTTAGCAAGCGAGGCGAGGCTCCCTACACGCTATCCAATTAAAGGATCGTCATCATCGCTCTGTAACTGAAGCCGGGAGAATGGCCGGGGGTGAACTACCCTATTCTTTGACATTATTATAATGCAGGTGAAAGTAGTCAGGATCATAAAAGCCCCAATAACGATTCCAATAGCTTCTGGAAGGTTTATGCACCACTGGTCAGTGAGCAAGCACTTGATGTTACTGAAAGTGCCGTTGTGCGACTGCGGTGTCAGTCCCAGGATGTGGCACATCATTGGGTAGATATCGACGTTGTTTATCATGTTCTGCTTGTAACCCCGACGAAAAGCAGGCCCGTGAGCAGCCAGGAATGGATGCATGCTTGGGAGAGTGTTGTCATAGCCATGGTCACCTACTGGAGAAACACAAAGGTAAGGGTTAAAAATCACAGTTTGTATCAAGTATTATGGGGAGAGACTTTAAAACAAAGGCACGTAGTGACAGCACAAGGAGTAATGGATTTAAACTGAAAGAGGGGAGATTCAGTCTAGATATAGGAAAAAGTTCTTCCCTGGGATGATGGGGAAGCCCTGGCACAGGGTGCCCAGAGAAGCTGTGGCTGCCCCTGGATCCCTGGCAGTGTTCAACGCCAGGTTGGATGGGGCCTTGGGCACCCTGGGCTAGTGGATGGTGTCCCTGCCCATGGCAGAGGTTGGAACTAGATGGTCTTTGAGGTCCCTCCCAACTCAAACCATTCTAGAATTCTAAATTGCCCTTAATTAAGTATTAGTATCCTATATGGATTCTGTGACGTTATTCCCCACCCCATTCTTCCCCACCCCCAAAAGAAATGTATTTTAACCAAGGACTAATACAGAACATAATGCAGCTACTGGTTCAAACACTGAAGGGACCCAGAGTTCCTTCCCTCTTCCCCAATCCCCAGAAGCCTTTTCCCACACCCATCTTCTGCCATGGGGCCCAGCCCCATTATCTCTTATCCTTTTGGTCACCAATATGTCCAGTTTTCCCCTTTCCACTCCTCATGCCAAAGTTGAAAAGGATGCTGCTACTCCACAAGATGGTAGCTGTAAACCTGTACTTCTCAGGTTTTGGAAAGATCTGCCCCTTGCAAGGCAGATACTTTATTTCTTAAAAGCCAAGCACTTTCCCCTTTATGGTGTTTAGTCTGAGCATATTAATTCGCCTCAAGCCATGCTTATCATATCAGGTGCTCCAGGTGAAGGGTTACCCAAACAGTCAAAACTAACACAGAAAGGATCATGACACCTGTGACAAGCATGCAACAAAACACTTGTGGCTACAAGGTCACCACTATTTGGACATGTGTCAGCTTTCCACTACTGATTTTGGTGGAATATACACAGCTAAACACAAGCCACAATGAAATTTCCTGATAAGATGCCTGAAAAATCTGTCCAAGATGCCCAAAATTTTTCATAGCACACACAGCACAGTATTTGAGTGACTGCATTTAAGTTCTGAGTTAATTTCTTAGTAACAGTTTAACAAATGTCTTGTCAGAACTGTCTTTTTGGTGACTCTGTTGAAGCTTCTGATGTGAAAAGTTGAGATTCCTATGGATAAGGTGACAGTCACCACTTCAGTATACTTCCAACACTCCTTTTTGAAGTTTTTCACCATTATGCTTGTTACCACAAAGACACTATCGCACCACATCCTGCTCAGTTGTTTTAGTGCAGCCCTGTGGTTCTTGATTGCATTTTTTTCCCTTCTACTACTTCCCTCTCTGACAGACAGAGCTCTTAGTCTCATCCCCAGTAAAGTTTCCTGTCTTTCCCCTCTGAAGGTGGAGGGCTGACATGTACTAATACTGCCAGACATGGTGTAGGTATCGGTACAACTGCCAATCATTACACTGCCGCTTGTCCATCAAGACAAAACAACAAGTGCTGATGTAGCCTCTTGGGCTGTGATCTCCCCTGCCTGCTTCCGGAGAGCCTCAGCCAGCTCGTTTGTTTTGGAAATTGATTCACTTCAAACAGTACAATGCTGCTACTTCTAAATATATATTATGAACTATTTTTAGGTGCATGAAATTGAATCTAAACGCAAAGAAGAAGCCTCTCTTAGAGAACACCCATGCTAAGTGTCCTCAGTTTGAAGATGATTGTAACAAATCAGGGGGATAATTAAAATAAAACTTGCCTTACTTTATGAGCAATGCTTTTGTACCAATAATGAGATGATTTGAACTTGAACATGCAAAGGGCAGACAGAATGGCCAAACTGGATGAACCTGGGACACCACCCAGCATCTTTTGTCTGACAGCAGTCTGAACAGGTCCTCTGGGAACTCTCCAGCAGCACTAGCCCTGACATACCAACCAGCCTGGAGCCATTGGCTGCCAGAAACTTCCTGGATGGTGGTACCTTTGTATTTAACTTCCATCAGTGGATTTTTCTTCTGAGAATTAATTAAATCACTTTCTGAATATAGATATATATTTATATTTTATTTTTATAGATCTCCTCTGCCTGCAGTTAGAATTATGGGTTAAATTCTCTTACTATGACAAAATCTGTCTGGAATTTCTTCCTCCAGATATCCTTTCATATGACAGTTGCATTTTTTCAGCCCTCTTTTGTCTGCCAAGAAAACCCCACCTAAATGTGAAACACCTGGGAACATACATACTCAAGCACACACATATATATATGTCATTTGTTATTCATAGCACTGAGCAGGAAGAAAGCACATGGCTTAACAATGCATGAAGTAAAAATACCTGCTTTGGTTGTTGTCTTTAGAACACTCCAGTTGATGTCCCAAACAGCCAGAACTCTGGCTTATTGGACCATTATCATGGCATTCCTATTACTTTTGGTATTTCTTCCTTTTTTCTTTCCCCTAGTACATGCATTGTAACATTAAATGTTGTGCCTTGCACTCACCAATTTATGCTCTCCTACACGTATTATATACAAAAAGTTAAAGCACACTCTCGTGGAAGCTTGAAACAGATAATTAAATAAAATAATAGCCCAAGGTGCACTTGGAGGAGTTAAGCTGAACTTGACAAAGTGTTTTAGCCAATGAATATCCCACATCTCCTCCTCACCCTCTCAAATGCTCCTGGCTCAGCATAAAAAAAATGCTGAGTTGTTCCTAAAGACATGCAGTGCCGAGGTTCCACTCAGCAGGACCATCCTACCAATGGCTGGAATAAAACCAAGAGTTTACCAACATAAGCCCCCAAGAACAGGAATTAGGAAAATGCACTTACATTTTGTGAGTGACTCATTTTGTACAATTGTCCAGCCTTCATCTGCAACCAGAATTATGGGTTGAATTCTCTTGTTATGACGATAGTGAAATCTGTCTGGAATTTCTTCTTTGAGATATGCTTTCATGTGTCTGTGGCATTTTTTAAGTAAGTTATACACATCTCTTGTGTCTGCCAAGAAAAAAACCTGCATGTGAAACTGCTGGAAGTTAGGTCCTGTTTACTGCTACTACCATCATTAAACCTAAGATCCATTACTTCTTTTTTTAAAAGGCACATACACAGGAATTTTTCACAACCCTAAAGAAATGCTACACGTATCAAGGTGGATTACACATTTTTCTCTTGTTTTAAATCAGGCACTTCTATAATTCCATGTACCCTCAGGGCTTGCAGGGGCAGAGGGCAAAATTCAATGACAGAAATGACCAGAAGCAATCCCACACCAAAGTAGCCAGTATTTTATCCAAAGCTGTAGGTATTACATTTTGTTACTGTGTAAAACTCTGTTCACTTAAATTGCTTCAGTCAGGTCACAGTTGTGGAAACTGAGACTAGCAACATCACAATTTAAGACATGCCTGTTAGCAGCTACTCCAAGATACATAAATTGAGTTTGCAGCATGGAAACTGAAGTTTCATCCACAGAAACAGAAGTGGTCTGATGATCAAAGTTAGGATTAGTTTTTTACTTAGAAGCTTGGACACTGGATTGTTTTTATTCTGAATAAACACGAGGATTTATTTCATGCTCGGTCTATACAACTGAGCAACAAGAGAGCAGGCATCTAGAATTATAGAACCACAGAACGTGTTAGGTTGTAAGAGACCTTTAAAGGTCATCTAGTCCAACCTCCCCCGCAGTAAGCGGGGACACCTTTAACTAGATCAAGTTGCTCACAGCTTCGTCAAGCCTGACCTTAAATATTTCCAGGGATGGGGCCTCTACCACCTCTGTGCAATCTACTTTCTCCACAAGCAGTTACCAGGACTGTTTACCACCAAAAGCAACTTGACCAGAAATTCAGCCCAGTGATTACCTAAACAAAGTAATTCCTAAGTAAAAAAACATTCTTTAGCTTATTGAGTTACATCACAGTCCCGTAACATGTCACAGTCCTGTAACATGTCACTTATGCACAGCTTTTGCAAAAGAGGTGAATAGTCTATCGCATGTCTACTTCTCAGTAGTAAGACAAACCGGATTTAATTCTCTGTGTATGATTTAAAAAAAACCCCACAAAAACAAACCAAGACATACTCTGCTTGGGCAGCACTGCAGCAACTGGACTCTTGTCTATCAGAGTGTAGTTATTGCGACCAATGCACTCATCAAGGATAATCAGCTTCTCTGCAGAACAGGAGGCCATTCCGTGATCACTTGTTATTATGATATTAATAGTGTCCCACAGGCCTAATTCCTTCAGTTTCTTAGTAAGGAAACCAATATGATTATCCACCTCTTCTAACACTCTCCGCATGTTCTTGGTGTCATCTGGTCCATACTTGTGCCCACTTGCATCTGGTTCTTCCCAGTATAATGTAGCAAAACTGACCACTGGATTAGAGCTGTTCAGCCACGTAACGATCTTCTTTGCTCTCTCCTCAAATGGCACCGAATAGTTATACTTCATAAAGAACCGAGGGGTGGTATCGTTAATTCTTACATCAGTACCGGGCCACATTGCAGCAGCACTCACTCTGTCTCCCCACTGCTGATTCGTTACCCAAATTGGAATGGCCTCATTCCACCAGAAGGGATCAGAGTCGTTGAACTGCGAAAACTTCTTCTTGGCATCGGCATCATACATATCATTAGCCACTATGCCATGGCTTTCTTCGTATAAACCTGTCACTATGGTATAATGGTTTGGGAAAGTCTTGGTGATAAAAGCATTCTTAACTTGTTTTACAAGCACACCATCCTCAATGAACTCCTGAAGATGAGGCAGTTTATAGGTCTCCAAGTAATCAGCCCTGAAGCCATCAAAGGACACAAGGAGCAACCTGGTTATGGAATCACCGGTAGTGGGACAGGAAACTAGTCCAAACAAAAATAACGTTAACATCCAGGTCATTGTTGCTACTCCAAAGTATTTCCAGCAGGTTAATCACCTGAAAAATTAAAAAAAAAGATATGTAACTCAAAATAATTGTACTGGAACCAGTTTAAATAGCTATATGTTATGTGTGTCTTCCTTATGGAGGATAACTGCAAAATAACCCATCCAACTAACCACTGAAGTCCACAGTGTAATTCCTTACTGGCTTGAGACATTTCTCATACATTGCCAGAGTTCCTCATATATTAAAATAGACAGGCAATGAGGTTGTTTTCACTCCAGACAAAATGAAATGAAGAATTGTTTTCTCTCTTTTATGCAATCACTCCATTGTTCTGTGTGTGTTACTACAATTCTACGTTTCATGACAGGTGATCAGTATTCTTTATCATCCTCAAGCACTGACACCTGAACAACTCCAGCTCCACATTCGAGTCCTTTACAGCTCTAAATCCTGCTTACACATCACCATCACGAGTTTGTTTCCTGTTGTAATTATAATTTTTCTTCATCCTACCTTTCATTTTCCACAGTTTCCACCCTCTCAAGTTGCTGGAAGAGTTTCGAACCTTTCAATGCTCCTATGTACTCACTGCTTACTCTAGGCATAGAACTTCCAGGAGTAATTCCTACTTCTGTTTTCTTTCTAAGCTGTTTTACACCTGCTATAAAGAACAGGTTTAACAGCTGTTATGTATTGTATTTCTCTCTAAAAAATATAATACAAAAATTTAGTAACCTCAGCTATGAGGCAAGGAATTAATTATTATGAACGTGATGACTTTTTTCTACCCCCCTCCCCCCAAACTCATTATGTGTGACAGGAGCAGTTTGTGCAGGAAGGTTGAGAATTACTCTAGAAGCCTTTAAGAAAGAGGAAGCGGAGCTCCTTGTTTCACAAACAGTTCTGCAACGCCATCAGTCACCGTATTTACTTCTCAAGAGCAGCCCTGCTTTATCAAACTTCTCTTTTAGCTCACTTACACAAACTCGGGTGATTCTAGGAGGTACAGAAGCAGTGCTCCTCACCGTAGGAGTATCTTCTGGTCTCCCTCAAACCCCTTTCCCTGAACTTTTCGAAACCCCGAGTGTTCTGATTTAAAAGGGCGAGCAGCTCTGACGTTAGCCAGAGCTTTAGGAGCGAGGGAAATTCAGAGCACGGGAAATGACCCCCAGGGGCACAGCTAAAACGTCTTTAGAAGATAGAGAGGTGGGAGAAAGGGCTGTCATCTCCCACCGCCGAGGCCTTGCAGCAGCCCCCGAGGTGTAAAAAGGAGCAGCGAAACGAGGAGCAGAGCCGAGGCTCGCCCGATTCACGCTGGCAGGTGCTTTGAAAAGCAGAACCGGGGTTTTTCACCTCGCACTACGGCATTAGGCCGCAATGACCCCCCGGCTACGGAGACTGCCGCGGCTCCCCGGCCCGCGCTGCCCAGGCTCCGCCGCCGCGCAGGTAGCGGGGGTGTAGGGGGGGGGCGGGGGGGGAGGCGGCCTGGCCGAGTCCCTAACAAAGTAACCCGGGCTCCGGCTCCCGCAGCGCCGCAGGAACAGCCAGCACCGTCACCTGGCCCCGCTGCGGCGCCTCTGCCCCGCGGCCCCGGCCAGGCACGGCGGCGGGTCCCAGCTCCGGGCCCCCCCGAGGCCAGGGGAGAAGACGGCCCCAGCCCCACGCAGCCGACGGAACTTCTGCCCCTCCAAGCCGCCAGCGGCAGGGGCGCAGCCACCCCGGCGTGCGAAGCCCGAGCACAGGGGGTCCCGCGGCCCTACCCCGGCGGGAGACGCCCCCAACACCCCCCCACCCCAAACACACGCAGCCTCCCACCGTCCCCTTCCCCGGTACGGCTCCGCCCCGACCCCACCGTGAGAGCCCGCTCCTGCCCGACGCTGGAGGTGACCGGCTGCTGCAGGAGGTGGGACGGGAACGGGGGACACGTACGGCGCCTGCGCACCCGCGGCTCGCGCGGCCCCAACGGTCATTAACGGCGGCGGTGCGAGCGCGGCCCTCGCGGGGGGTGCGGTAGCGGGGGGAGCTCCTCAGCGGAACCGGCCTCCGCCGGGTGCGATTGGCTGGGCGCACGCTGGCGGGAGCTCCGATTGGTTCCAGCGGGGACACGTCGCGCTGTGAGACACGGACGGGGATGCGGGAGGAGATCAAGGGGAGCTACAGGGGGGCTGCTGGGGACTGATCGGAGGGGAGCTACGGGGGGCTGAGGGGTGCTCTACTCTGCCCTCGTGAGGCCCCACCTGGAGTACTGTGTCCAGATCTGGGCCCCCCAATACAAGAAGGATGTAGAACTGTTGGAGAGGGTTCAGAGAAGGGCCACAAGGATGATTAGAGGGCTGGAGCACCTGCCCTACAAGGAGAGGCTGAGGGAGCTGGGCTTGTTCAGCCTGGAGAAGAGAAGGCTGCGGGGGGACCTCATTGCAGCCTTCCAGTCCCTGAAGGGAGCAGAGAAACAGGAGGGGAATCAGCTTTTTAAAAGGGCAGATAATGGCAGGACAAGGGGGAATGGTTTAAAGCTGAAGGAGGGAAGGTTTAGATTAGATATTAGGGGGAAGTTTTTTACAGAAAGAGAGTGGTGAGGTCCTGGAACAGCCCTGAGAGGTGGTGGATGCCCCATCCCTGGAAGTGTTCAAGGCCAGTTTGGATGGGGCCCTGGGCAACCTTGTGTAGATCCAGGCCTGAGGTTGGTGGCCCTGCCTGTGGCAGGGGGGTTGGAGCTTTATGATCCTCGAGGTCCCTTCCAACCCTTGCCATTCTATGATTCTATGATTCTAAGGGGAGCTGAGGTGAGAGGAGCTGTAGGAAGCCATGGGGGCTGAGGGGAGCTGTGCCAAGCAGGGAGATGTGGCAGGTTGCAGGGGAGCGTGGGTTTTTGAGAGGCACGCTGGCCCTCCCCAGGCTGGGATGTGAGTGGGTTGGCCCCGAGGTGGGACAGTTAGTCCTCCTGGTGAGGGGTCAGGGCCTGCTTAGGGTACAGGCTGTGAGCTGGGTCCTGTGGCTGCAGAAGGATGCTGTGGGGTGAGGCGAGGCTGTGACAGGGCGTGTACTGCGTGTTGTCCCGTGTTTCCCCAGAATGCTGCTAGCCTGTCTCCTTTGCAGGTGTTGTGGCAGCCCCAGGCTGTGGCCTTGGCAGGGTAAGAGTGGCTGTCAGCGTGACTATACTCTTTGTGACTCCTGCTCCCTTTCAGCCACGCAGGTCTCAGAGCTGACTGATCATGCTCTTTCCTGCCTATGTCCTTTTTTGTGCGGTCTTCTGACCACACTGGTTTACCCTAAACCTTAGAGTATGTGAAGGGAATAGTGTGTGGTGTTGCATGTAAGTACTGTGAGGGCCAGTGCTGCTTTTAGGGAGGTAGTGTGTGTGTGTGCTAAGATAGCTTGAGATCTGTTCCGGGTCCTGGGGTGTAGGTTTGCTTCATAAATTAAGGCAAATAGTTTGCATTCCCTTGATTTTGCATTTTATTATGCAAAAGGATTACTAATTCTGCAAAACCTGTTGAGTTACTGGTGCTGAATAACAATGAAATCAGCTCTGCATAAGCAAACAAGTGTCATTTAATAGCACAGAGCAGAAATCATCACTCCATTTTAAATTTCATCATAAAAACTGAGAAGTAGACATGACTATAGCTTCATGATTGACTCAAGTAGGGGATCTGTGTTTCATTCTGTGTATCCTGCTAGTGTGTTTATTCTGAATGCTGCATAGATTCAAGCCTGCTTCTTTCTAATAGCTTTCACATTTGTATGAGTTTGGCAGGTTGTGCTACCTGTGCATGCCAGCTGCAGAGTGGCTTTAAAGATGTGCCCCACTAGGCTGGATAAAGTGACATGCCTCTGATTCGCCTTGGGTTTATGGATTTATGGGATGTTTCAGGTGTGTCAAAGCACAGGATTATAAAAGGGGGAAAATATAATTCCAAGTGAGCCTAGATAAGCCTGCTTGCAGCTATTTGCATGTTGTATGTCAAGTTTAAGTCAAGGTTGTTCTGCCTTGTCTTTTCTCTGTGTGTGTGTGTGTGCTTACCCTAATTCAGCTTTATAGATAGCACGTGAGAGTTTGCCACGGGGAGGAAGGAAAGTGACCTTTAGGAGTTACTTCATTGTATTTCCTTCAAAATATTTACGATACAGAGTGAATTAGAGGTCAAGGAATACACAGGTGCAATCTTTTAGCCAACTTCATGATCGAGGTCTTGCTCCTACCTTACACAGAGATACAGACACATTTTAAGCATCAAGGCTCGTTTCCTAACATACTTTGCAAACAAGGCTAGTTTGGCAACATACTTGCACAGCAATTCAGTTCTAGAAGGTGTGAGTAATCTCTTGTTTACCCTTACCCATGTGCTTTGAAACCTAGTCTAGTATTGACCTACTCATGAGCCCAGCCTGCATAATGTTTCCAATCTGACACATCATGAAGGCACCATACCATAACAACTCCAGACTTTGAACTGGATAGTTAATGTATATCACATATTTAATAAAGCTTTTGGTTCCATTTACTGTGTATGCCTACAAGAAATGGAGGAGTGTTGTGGTTTTGCCTGGCGTGGTTCTGGCGGAGGATGGGGGGCTGCAGGGTTGGCTTCTGGAAGGAGCAGCCAGAAGCTCTCTGCAGGCCCCACAGAGCAAACACCAGCTGGCTCAAGGCCAGAGTCGTTGCTGACCAAGGCCAAGCCCATCAGCGATGGTCACAGTGCCTCTGGGAATCACAGTTAGGAGGAAAAAAAACCCCACAAGCAGCCACTTTTTGCCCCCAGAGATGGGAGTGAGAAGATGTAAGAAACTGTGCAGGCGCCAAGGCCAGGGAATGGGGGGAGGAGATGCCCCAGGTGCTGGAGAGAAAGATGTCCCTGCAAACCTGTGGAGAAACCCATGGTGGAGCGGGTGTCTGCCCACAGCCCATGGAAAAGGTCAAGACCCCACCTGCAGCCTGTGGAGCAGGTGGAGACATACAGAAGATGATGTGACCTTCGTTGGAGCAAAGCCCTGCCAGCACTTGCAGCCTGTGGAGAGAGACAAATTGATGCAAGAGAGAAACCCATGCTGGAGCAGGTTTGCTAGGGGGAGGTTTGTGACTCTGGGGGGGACCAGGCTGGAGCAGTCTGGGCCTGGGAGACATTCTATGATTTATGACTGCACCCCATAGCAGTGACCCACGCTGGGGCAGCTGGGGAAGAGCTGAAGCCTTGTGGGAAAGGACTCCAGTTGGGGAAGTTTGTGGAGGACTGTCTCCCATGGGTGGGACCCCACAGTGCAGCAGGGGGAGAGTGTGAGGAATGCCCTCCCCCTCCTGGCTAAGAAGGAAAACAACTCGTGAGGAACTGACTGAAACCCCCAATGCCCCAGTCCCTGACCCTCCCTGTGCCACAATGTGGGGGAAGAAGGGAGCGAAATCCAGACTAAAGTGAAGTCTGCTAGAACAGGAGGGGTGGGGGAAGGTGCTCTAAGATCTAGTTGCAGTTCTCATTACCTGACTCTGGTGTCACTGGGGGTGCAGGGCAGTGCCATAAATTAGAGTTTTATTCTGTGCTGAGTCTGTTCTGCCCATGACACTGGTTGCAGAATGATCTCTCCCTGACCTTATCTCCATTCCTGAGTCTCTCAACATACATTTTCTACCCTGCCCAACTGAAAAGGGGAATGATAGAGCAGCTTCGGTGGGTGTCTGGCCTGCAGCCAGGGTCAAAGCACCACAATGGGTTATGTGGATACTTAGAGAAATAAAACTAGGAACGACCAAAGATGTTTGCCCTTCCTCACCTTAACCTCTCTCTATGTTGTATTTCACCCCACAGTTGTCTGCATAGACTGCAGCAGACTGTCCTAAGCTGTACAGATTTACTGCTGTAGAACTGAGCATCTGCAGCTCAGACATCATTACACACATTTGTTTGTCAGTGGAGTCCAGTGAATGGCAGGAAGTGAAGCGTAGGCAACCTTAAAATGTTCCCAGCACTTTTCTAGGTTTAGTAAAACAATTTCTAGATGGGAAACTCTACCCTCCTGTTGGCAGTGGTGTGGAGGAGAAGCAACTCCTTATTTATTTGGATGAAAGCTAGATGTTGCCCGTGAATAGTTCAGATGCTTGTCTTAAGTACTTCAGAAAAAGCAGGGTGCTTTCATTACTTAGAGTTCATAGAATCATAGAATGGCAAGGGTTGGAAGGGACCCCAAGGATCATAGAGCTCCAACCCCCCTGCCACAGGCAGGGCCACCAACCTCAGGCCTGGATCTACTACACAAGGTTGCCCAGGGCCCCATCCAACCTGGCCTTGAACACTTCCAGGGATGGGGCATCCACCACCTCTCTGGGCAGCCTATTCCATCACCTCACCACTCTTTCCATAAAAAACTTCCCCCTAATATCTAATCTAAACCTTCCCTCCTTCAGCTTTAAACCATTCCCCCTTGTCCTGCCATTATCTGCCCTTTTAAAAAGTTGATTCCCCTCCTGTTTCTCTGCTCCCTTCAGGTACTGGAAGGCTGCAGTGAGGTCCCCCCGCAGCCTTCTCTTCTCCAGGCTGAACCAGCCCAGCTCCCTCAGCCTCTCCTTGTAGGGCAGGTGCTCCAGCCCTCTAATCATCCTTGTGGCCCTCCTCTGAACCCTCTCCAACAGTTCTACATCCTTCTTGTATTGGGGGCCCCAGATCTGGACACAGTACTCCAGGTGGGGCCTCATGAGGGCAGAGTAGAGAGGGACAATCACCTCCCTGTCCCTGCTGCCACCCCTCTTCTGATGGAGGCCAGGATCCCATTGGCCTTGCGAGCTGCAAGAGCACACTGCTGGCTCATGTTAAGTTTCTCATCCACTATGACACCCAGGTCCTTCTCAGCAGGGCTACTCTCAAGGAGCTCTTCTCCCAGTCTGTATCTATGTCTGGGATTCTTCCAGCCCAAGTGCAACACTTTACACTTGGCAGTGTTGAACCTCATTAGGTTCACCTGGGCCCATTTTTCCAGCCTGTCAAGATCCCTCTGGATGGCTTCCTTTCCTTCTAGGGTGTCAACCACACCACTCAGCTTGGTGTCATCCGCAAACTTGCTGAGGGTGCACTCAATTCCATCATCGATGTCATTGATAAAGATGTTAAAGAGAACCGGTCCCAAGACAGACCCCTGGGGGACACCGCTTGTCACCAGCCTCCACCTGGACATAGACCCACAAAAATAAAATTTTCAGTTAAAATAACTGAATATTGAAAGAGAACATTTTTCTGTATTTTACCTTTTTTTTTTTTTTCTTTCTTCCAAATTTTATCCTTGTGACAGGTAGATGAGATATTAGGCTTTTGGTGCCCATTTAACTGGAATAATAGGTTGTATACGGAGGCCATAAACAACACAGGGCTCATAACTGTGATGTTTCTCGAGCTTTCTGTGGAATGGTATCCCCAAGGCTGTGTGATAGGGTGACAGATAGTAGTGTGGTGCCTCTGCCTTCTCTCTTTTGGTGGCCAGAGCCTCCACTGGACATGAGTTTGAAGCTGGGATGCTGGGCTTTACAAAAAAGGACTATGAAGATGATTAAGGGACTGGAACATCTCTCTTACAAAGAGAGGCTGAAGGACTTGGGACTTTTTAGCCTGGAGAAGACTGAAGAGGGATCTTATCAGTGCTGACAAATACTTGAGTGGTGGGTGTCAGGAGGATGGGGGTCAGTCTTTTGTCAGTGGTGCCCTGTGCCATGACAAGACACGATGGGCATAAACTTGAATGTAGAAGTTCCACCTAACCATGAGGAGGAACTTCTTCACTGTGAGGGTGGCAGAGCACTGAGACAGGCTGCCCAGAGAGACTGTGGAGTCTCCATCTCTGTTGAGATTGAAAACCTGCCTGGATGTGTTCCTGTGCAGCCTGCTCTGGGTGATCCTGCTCTAGCAGGGGGTTGGACTGGATGATCTCCAGAGGCCCCTTCCAACCCCAGCTGTTCTGGGATTCTGCTCTATAAGGGTGCTTTGTTTCAGAGGTAAATGAGGATGTTGAAATGACAGAATTTAAAGGCAAACAAAAAAGTTTTCCTTGGAGCGGTTGGGCAGATAGTGGTTTTTAGGCTCTCTGGTATTCTAATGGTTTCCAACCATACAGTTGGAGAGCAAAGCAAATGAAATTTTATAAAAGGAATGAGAAGACCACAAATAAAGGGCTTTGAAACATCCAAATCAGGAATGATTGTTTAGGCTCTGAAGCTAGTAAAGCAGATTTTCAAATGTCTGTTGATGGTGACAAGTCCTGGTATTTTTATTAACTGAAAGCTGTTGATAACGTGAGAGTTGTGTGAAAAATAACTTTCTATTGCTTGTCTAGTTCCCAGTGGAGAAATGTCATCTAGTCCAACCCCCCTGCAGTGAGCAGGGACATCTTCACTAGATTGGGTTGTTCAGAGCCCCATCAAGCCTGACCTTGAAACAGCTGAAGCATACATTTCAGAAAATGAACTCACTCTATATGCAGGCATACAACATAGATAAAATTAGCATTCCTATGCAGCTTCTTGTCCTTCATTAGGTAGCACTTCATATCAGTGTGGTGCTGGTGATCTTCTTGGGTGACAATCCAAAAGCTGGCACAGAAAAAGGCTTTACCAAATAGTCTTGTTCCTCCTTCTCAACAAATCATTCCCATTTTGAAAAATTGTATGGAGCTTCAGGTGCTCAGACCTCTAAAGACTGCTGGTTTTTACAGTCCATTCCTATTGAATGAATCTCTCATTTTTGTGGAGGTCACAGAGCCAAAATAGAAAAGTGACCTACATGGAGACTTCCTAAAAATCTGGATGTGGGATAAAGGTCTTTTCCTTGTGTCGTTTAGTGGGAGATTGGTAGTGAATAAAGCAATGCTGTTTGTGAACAGGGAAGAGATAAGGCTCTGCTAACCACAAAAGTAAAAGCTGAGGCTGGAAATGATGCAAGAAAGTTTGTTTGGTGTTGATTTCACCCAGGTATTTAGTGCAGTCAGGAGTGAAAACAAAGTGATGTGATTTTATTGCAACTCCCTTGTAATGTGTCTGTAAACCATAAACAGTCTTTTACCCAGAGCTCACGGTGTACTTCTGATAATCACAGAATCCCAGGACATTAGGAGGTGGAAGGGATCTCAAAAGATCATCTAGTCCAACCCTCCTGCCAGAGCAGGATCACCCTGACTAAATTGTACAGGAACACATCCAGGTGGGATTGAATGTCTCCAGAGAAGAAGACTCCACAACCTCTCTGGGCAGCCTGTCCCAGGGCTCCATCACCCTCACAGTGAAAAAGTTTGTCCTTACATTCACATGGAACTTCCTATGCTCTAGCTTGCACCCATTGCCCCTTGTCCTATCTCTGGCCATCCCTGAGACGAGCCTGGCTCTGTCCTCCTGACTCTCACCCTTCACATATTTATAAACATTAATGAGGTCACCCCTCAGTCTCCTCCAGGCTAAAGAGGCCCAGCTCCCTCAGCCTGTCCTCATAAGGAAGGTGTTCCACTCCATCACCTTGGTGGCCCTGCACTGGACTCTTTCAAGGAGATGCCCTTCTTAAACTGAGGGGCCTATGATGTACTTGAACAGTGTGTTGCAAAGCTCTGGCAAGGTCTGAGCTTTAGAAAGAAAAAACGGTGGGTTTCTTTGCAAAATCAGCATCCTGAATTGCCAGGAATATTCATGTTTTTTGCAGTGATATTCAATATTCAGGTGCAAAGGGCCTGACCCTATGGGGTGCTCGGATCCCTTGCATCAAACCCTACTCTTTACCATCATTAGGTTTCAGATTCAGTGTTTTAACTGTTCAGTTTTCTTGCTTCTCCATTTGTGTTTCTGCAAAGCAAGTAACCAGGGATGTTGGGTGTCGCACAGGGGTATGGATGATACATGCAATGGTGATTGACACAACTTGAATTACGGAACTTACAGGGGAAAGTATAGCTACAACTACCTATCACAATAATTCAACACCTCTGGATTTGGAAGCAGAGGAATTTAAGGGTTGAATGAAATGGATTTTCTCCTGTCTTTTTTGTGATCTTCCATTCATGTGGCTGTGGGCTAGGGCTGTTACTCAGGGGGCTTCATTTTTCCAGTGGAAAATGGGCTACAAAATAGTGCCAAGACCTTTTCCTGCTCTCCTGCCTCATACAGCCTCTTTCTTCTCACTCCTCCACAAAACAGAAGTCCCCTTTTCGTGGGACACATGTGCACAGAGTTTCTCTGCCCTGTTCCTTTGCTGAAGCAGAGCATTTTTGCCTGGGGAAGAGGGAGGGAGCAGCACAGGATGCAGAACATCCCAGGACATTAGTGTCCCAGGTCACAGTGTGGGCACCTCAGTTTTGATCTCGTTTGTTATCACAAAACCTTTGAGTTGTGTCACTAAATTTCTTTCTGTGTTCCATGAAGGTGAAACACAAGGGTTGTAAAACAGCAGTGGGTTCATATAATGTGATTTGAAATGCACCTGATTTCCACCTGGATAAATTCTTAAGTGTGGTCAGGTTTACTCTGGGATCTTATCGCTCGGTCACAAGAATGAAGTCTGGATCTTGGGTCTGAATGGTCCTTTTCTTTGCTCATGGAGTGGAGAAGAGGAAAGGAGCACTTAGGTAATGCACATTTCTGACTGATGAAATCCACATCAACAGTATTTATTTATTTTGGAATAATACTCACACATTATGCTCTTGTTCCTTATTTTACCTGTGATATTTTATACCCTCCAGCAGGTGCTGCTGCATCCTGCTAATATCGTCTTTGTGGATTGAAAAAAAGATCAGTCAATTAATTTAATACTATGCAACTGGACTTTGCTCTTTGTTTTGTGTCATGAATATGTCCGTGTTCTCTTCCCTTCCTTGAGCTATTTGCCAGCAGAGTGACTACAGAGGGAATTTTTGTGATCCCAGAATATTTAATCCTGCTAGCACTCTTTCTAAGGAGTTGAAGAGCAGTGGGAGTTGCTTGTCCAGGCCATGCTCCAAGCAAGCTGAACAGACACAGGTAGAAATACAAATGTAGTTCTGCAAAATGTGAAGACATTCAAGTGTTTTCCTAAAAGCAGAAAATATTCATTAAAAAGTTAAAGTTATGAATGTTTTTAGTTGGCTCATTGGTTTTCTCTTTATCCTGTCTTCTGTGTTTCTCTTAGAAATCCAACCTGGCTGTGGCAGTTACCTCTCAGGAAGTTACAAGGATGAGGTCAGGAGGAGAACACCTTTATTCTACCATTTTGGCTCTAACCCATAAGGCTAAATAGAATTAGATTCTAATAATTCTTGTAATAATCTACTTAATCCAGATGCAGTAAAAGTATAGATAAGTCATTTAGTCAATAAAGTCTGAAGTTCACATGACTTTAAGAAATTCAGGCTTGGATCTGTAATGGTTTTTAGATCCATTGATTAGAGATGCTCTGGAATGTGTGTTTGCATTTTAGAGGGCTAAAGCTGGAAGTATCCACCTGCTTTGGATTCTCTGAGTTCTGTGTCCCTCAGTTCTTTGGGAGAAAAAGAACAGTCCAGACAAGGTGTCTGACGAGATTGATAAAGGCAAGTGGCATTAACCCAGCTTTGAAAACTTGGGTCTGCATCTTATGACCTGAAGTTATATAACCTAAATATGATTGTAAGTACTTGATATATTAACTACTTGATACTTTAAGCATACGTAGTAATATGTAATGCTTATTCAGTGCTTCCTGTTCCTAGATTCCAAGGCAGCTCACAAAGCTTTCTATGGTTTTGCCCCTCGTTTGTAAATGAGAGGATGAAGTCACTAAACATGAAGTGAGTGGTTTGAGGCCCTAAAGTGAACCTCTGGCCTAAATAAAAAGAGTTCAACGTTGATGCCTTTTTCTTGTGGATATGCCCCTTTATTTTTGTTATTCATACTTTTAAAAAAAATAAAGAATCATTGTTTGTTTATGATGTTGTGGCCACTAAGGATTGCTTGTGTTGTTGAGGCAGTTTTGCCTTGCTTTTCCTCAAGCTAGGCTTTGTGTGTAGAAAATATGAGTAAATGGATGAAGTCTGTATTTCTTCCTCTTTACACAAAATGTATGTAAGATTTCCAGGAAAATGATTTTTGGCTTCCTATGAAAGAATACATGTTTTTTACTGTAGCTTTCTAGTACTGGTTGGTGCTTTAGCTGTGTTTTGCTGTATTTCAGCTGTATATCAGCTGTCCAGGCTGTATTTAGAAGAACAAGAAGTGATTGCAGCTCCTAAGATACAGTTAACAGCATCAGGTCAACAAAGGGGTTAAAAGTGAGACAGCCCTATCTTTTATTTCAGTGGAAGTGTAGTTGTTGATTTAAAGCTCTCAGTAAATGATTGTTGGAGATCTGCCATGGGTAGCAGAGCATTCAGAAAGCATACCACAGACTCTGCTTCCTCCTAAAGAGCACTTGCCTGTCAACATCTCACTTTAATTGTAGTCTTTTAAGGTACCAGAAAGCAGACAAAACTCCCCAGCCAGCAGTCATGGAAGATCAGGTCTTTCTCAATATTTTTCAAAGTATTAACACCACCAATATTGATGAGATGCCAGGCTCTGAGGAAGATAAAGGGGATAATCTTTATGATCATGTCCATGAAGATCCAGCATCTCCTTCCATCGCTGCTATCCCAGAGAGCATGGATAATATTCAAGAGAGCTCAGAAGACAGCTGTAGTAATTCTGTGGCCTCTCAGCATGAGGATGATGGGGACAATAGTTCTTCTTCATCTGATCATGATGCTGAAGAAGACCAGGAGATGGATCTGATGAGCCCAGCTCTGGAAGATGAACACATAGAGGGCACGATGTTTGAGAACAGGCATTTCCAGTTGCGTCGGAGCCAGAGCACTTCTTCCAACACTCCCACTTCCCTCAGGTTCCCCCTTAACAATAACTTCAGAGAAACCGACAACTTTCAGGAGGATTGTACCATTTTCTTGTTTGTAAAGGTAAGAGCTTGGGTGTTCCTAAGAATATGCTAGATTAAACCTCAAATCAATCCATGTGTCCTCCAGATCAGTAAAATACAGTGACCCGCTACTTGGTTCCCAACTCTGCTGCCTGGGTGCTGCAGGGGCCAAGCCATTCACTTGCTTCTCACATCTCTAGGCATGGAAAGGGAACATTTGTGTTGTGTGGAGATGCCCAGCCTTTCTTCACTTCAAATAGAACTATGAGTATGGTGAAGATATTCTAATTGTTGCTGCAGTTAATTTATTCTGCGTTATCTCCATGCTGTTACAGCTAGACTGTTACTACTTGAATTGGATTAGTTAAGCTAGTTCAGTTATCCCTACATTTCACTATCTACCTAGTAGCTAATGGCTCAAAAGTGATAGTTATTAATGCTACGAAGAAAACAAAACATGTATTTTAAATAATGGCAGTAAAATTTCCACAGATTCTCATTCCTGAACAAAGTCTTACTTTTCTTTCTTTCCATATTTAGATTACTGTATTTCTGTGGCTATTTTAGCATGTAGATTTCTGAAATTCCTGAGGGGACTTTCACACTTTTTCTAACCTTGTATAGTGTTACTTGAATTTTGGAAGCATAAACACCTGTGTTCTTAAATAACTGCTGAACTTCCCTTCATAACAGCTCTTGTATTCAAGCATTCTCAGTATTTCTTTGGCTTTAACACTGACCCAACAGTTACTCCTTCTTAACTACATGAGAGAGAAATCCTCAAGTTCTTGTTTCCATTTAATAGCACCATACACCATGAGTGCAATACTCTGTTATTTCATCAGAAGCCTTGTGAACTTTGTCACTTTTCAACATAAAAAAGATTATCAGAATCTGTTCCTAAGTTCCACAGGTGCTTTGTAAGCAGGATAACAGGTTTTGTTGCCACACATTGTGAGAAGTGTTTTCAGCAATGCCTGTATTTGGTTAATTTAGTTTGCTTAAGCAAGAACACACTATAACCTTTGCATTGGTGTGAGATGCTGATGACCTTGTATGAGCTAGGGGAGATCAAACAGCTTGGTTATAAATCTTGGATTTCCTGGAAAACAGAGTTGGTTAAAAAGTTATCCTACATTTACTTGCAGGATAAAGGAGCTTGCTTCCATAAAGTGTCAACACAATCTTGAGATTCTTTTGAGTACATTCAGAAAGTTATGATGTCAATATTCTTCCTTTGTCTCATGAATTCCTGTAGATGTTATTCCCCCTTCATGTCTCCTTTCTCTATGTGACAGTCCTTTGTGATTGTTGTTCTAATTTTTGCATAAACAATCTGATTTTTGCATAAACAAACTGACCAGAAATGGCTGTCAGGTTGCTTAGTGGTATTCAGCCATTTCTCATGAATTCCAGTAAAACTGCAGCTACTCTTGTAAAACCATGTGTGTCCTTCAGGAGAGGGAGTACCTACTGGTACTGGGTTGGGTGGTGAATCATTCTGGGTCCACAAGTACTGTCACAAGGGGGTTTTGCTGCTGATTTCTGTAGAAGTGTGCTATGAGAGACACTTGTGAGGACACTTGGCCTTTTTGTTACCTTTATGGTACTTTCATAGTATGACTGAAGTGGCAGCTGCTCTGTTTCTGTGACTGGGTCATGGTTGGTGCTAATAATATGGTAAAGTTATATGAACAAATGAAGATCTATGGTGTTGGTTCTGGTTTGTATCTCTCCTTGTTATCTTCATGCACAGTTTAAAAGTTGCAACAATTGAGTATATTTTGGCTTTTAGCAGCTTTTTAGCGTGGTGTTAGCAATTAACTGTTAAGTGTTGTAGTTTGGCTTTAAAATCATCTATATTCCTTTTCCTTACATTTGTTGTGCAGAGTAGCTGGGTATCCCCAAAAAGCGGCTTATCAGCTAGTCTAGAGAGAAACATAAAAAGGGACTCAATTTCCTTGCCAAAACCTAAGTGCCTTTGAGATGTCCTGGAGCTACGAGACATCCCTACCTGGCTGGAAGATGAGGCTTTTGGGTGATCCATGCTGTGATCCTCCTCTACCAGGAGCTGGAGGCCTGATGGACAGGGCACTGGATACTTCTGTACAGGTGGCTGAACTGAACTCCTATGACAGTGTTTTAGTCCTTGAGAAAATTGATGACATTTCATTTTTGGACTTTTCTTTCTGTCTGATATCAAGGTAATAAAGCACTAACTCCATGGACTGCAACCCCAGCTTCGCTATCTTTAATTATCTAGACAGCAAAAGTCACCCTATAAAATGGAAAGTCATGGAGTAATATGTAACAAGAATTGTAAGATACCTGAGTACTATCGCTTCTTGCACATAGGAACCTAGTCTCTCAGTTGTGTCAAGGGCTGTTACTTGTAGACAGTTCCCTTCTCATGTGGTCTCCAGTCCACCTGAGGCCAGTCTTGCTCTGAAATTGGGTTCATCTTCTTGCATTTGCTCTTTTCTGCAGAACTTAGCAGTGACAGCAGGACCTTTTGCTATGGGACAATAATGGTAACGACAATCCTGCCAGTATTTATCCCTTCCTTTGAAGCACTAAATAAGTCTCTGGGAGTGGCTGGGAACGTGTCAGGCAGAGGTGGCTGCTGACTGAAAATCAGAGGAAGTGGGAAGATGAAATGGTGTCTAATTTACAGTCTGGTTGGCTTAGTTGCAGTGCACTGTCTAGAACAGAAATTTAACTCCTTTAGAACATTGTAAGTTCTGTTGCATTAGGACCGCAGTTTCAGTCCGACTGGATGATGTCTTATGTAGTCTGTTCTGTCTTATGAGCCACCATGAAGAGTCTTTACACTGCTCAGACTCATCTTTCACTGATTATCAACACTTGGTGACTCTGTAATCTACAGTGGATTATTTCAGGATGTGCCATAAAGTTAAAAATAAATTAAAAATTGGGTTTCATCAAGGAATTCCCTGTACCTTCAATAGAAGAACGCAGCATGTACTGACATGGAGATGTTTGTGTGAATCCAGCATGTCCAGGCTTGTCACAGCCACTTTAATGCCTTTTCAATAACATTGCCTTTTCTTCAAACAAAAGCCTTTGAAATTTGAAGAGAAATATGACCGGCACAGAGGCTGCGTTACTTGGGTGCATAGGACAGCTTGACCCAACTCTAGCTGTTGCTCAGAGGTCCAACCTTTTCACTTGTCTGCTGCATTTCCCTGTTTAGCACCGTGTTTGTTCTGAAAGCTGAGTTTCTTTCAAAATCTTTTTGTTTTCCTGAAGGTTGAGGGGTTATTTAAAGAATAGTCCCTCTATTTTCTTTTTGGAAGAGAATTATCGCCCATCATTATCGGTGACCTGAGATAGGCTACAGATTATACCCTCCCTGTTCACATTTGTGCCATAGGAGTGCAGTTCCTAAAGAAGGAGGGCAATTCTTTACCCTGAGCAATAACACCTTGTGTTATGCACACAATAATACACATTTAATACAGTGGTTTAGCATTGTGAACATGCATGTTGGATTGCTGTGCTGAGTTATGGATGATGGAAGGGGAGTTTTTTAGTCTTAAGAAAAGGAGGCTGAGGGGAGATCTTATTGCTCTCTACAACTACCTGCAAGGAGGATGGAGAGAGGTGGGTGTCAGTCTCTTCTCTCTGGTGACAAGTGATAGGACGAGAAGAAATGGTTTCAAACTGCACCAGGGGACATTTCGGTTACATATCAGGAAGAATTTCTTCACTGAAAGGGCTGCCAAGCATTGGAACAGGCTGCCTATGGAAGTGGTGGACTCACCATCCCTGGAGGGATTTAAAAGGCATGTGGATGTTGTGCTTGAGGATATGGTCTAGAGGTGGGCTAGTCAGGGTTAGGCTGTGGTTGGACTCGATGATCTTAAAGGCCTCTTCCAACCAAAATGATTTTATGTTTTTATGATTGTAAGGCACCTCTGGAGATCATCTAGCCCAACCTCTTACTCAGGATCACCTAAGCAGACATAGATGAACATTTTGTAGCTTTTGGTAGGAACGTGATGCCTGGTCAGGTTTTGAATATTTCCAACAATGAAGAATTCATAACTTCTCTGTGCAACTCTGCCACTGGCCTACCCTCATGGTAAAAATGTGTGTTCCTGTGTCCAAATGGAATTTAATGTATATCAATTTGTGCCTGTTGCCTCCTGTCCTTTCACCAGATACCGGTGCTCACAATTAAGAATACTGCTTTTAAGAAAGGTCCTGCTTTTAACTTCTCTATACATCAGAACATAAACTTTCAGTGGTTTCCATTTGGTTTCTTGCATCCTTTAGTAAAATTTCTTTAAGTCAGTAGCTGGTAAATAGAGGACCTTTCTGTTTTTTCCTGCAGGATACTTCCCACTCCCTTGTTTCCAGGTCAGGAAGGTCTGAGGGCTCTAACTTGATGGCACAACGCTGTGCTAGTTCCCTACTGACTCATGAAGTTGAACTGAACTCTTACAAATGACAGACCATGTTCTTGACAGGGACAGTGAGATTAATTTGTCTGCTCCAGGACATGATTTAGTCAACATGGTGCTATAGGACAGGCAGTTGGACTTGGTGATCCTAGTGGTCTTTTCCAAAGTAAAAGATTCTGTGATTCTGATTCCAATCCCTTGTATCACTGCAAAAATCATACTCATTCCCACGGAGTTGGCTTTTCTGTTGTTTTATGGAGCATACTGGTATCTGTTGGGAAAGTTTTAACAACGTGTATTAATGCTTTAGAACATGAAGTTACAGGACATGGTGAATTTTCAGCATGGATTATTTGAAAAGAGCAGAACAAAATCACAGTGTAATCATGTGGATGCCCAGTCAGTTAGTGCTTAGCCAAGCAGAACTGAGTGTTTTGTAGAAGCAGATGAAAAATAAGAGTACCCACCAGAGATGAACAGCTGGAGCTTTCAGTAGGAAGTCCTGTGGGGTTTTCACATAAAGGAATGGATATCAACATTGATAAGAATATATTTTTCAGATTTTGGACTATGGAAATTTCTTAATACACTCATAGTCTGCAGAGTCCAACAGCTGTACTTGCAATGCTGGGGTGGTGGATATTTGCAAGTCAAATTGGGTATGCAAATATCTTTTAGCGATGGAAGCTGGTGGTCCTTTCATGGACTCCAGTACAGCACAGCTGGCATTAAACCACATCTTCTTCAACAAAATTTGCAGGTAGCAGGAAGAGTTCTAACTGGAGAGAGTTGGAAGGTGTAACTCTATATATGTACACAAAATTATAGTAATTTGGCTTTTTATGACATTTTTGCTTTAAAAAATATTTTATAATAAATGTAATGGAAGTAAGCAAACATTACTTTTGTCCTATGAATAAGCTCAGAAAAAGGTTAAGTGATTCATAATCCACCTTTTCAACAGCTTTAACTGAGAAACTTGAGCGAGGAAAAGATCCCAGATCTATTTTTAGAGTTCTCTGGTTATGGCAGATTTACAGACCAAGATGCAACATGCTGAAGTTAACCTGTGCATAGCAAGAAATGACTAATGGGGAGCTGATATCCTAAAGTGATACCTTTAAAAATCATTTTTATGAAACAAATAGATGTTTTTTTCACTGCAAATAGCCTTACTTAAGATAGCTTACAAGTACAATTAAGAATAGAAATACAAGTCTGCAATATCAAGTGATAAGACGTGTCCTTCTGCTCTCAGTCTTATCTAGACCATCCCTAACAGCTCCTTTGAAAACCTTCAGTGATGCAGATTCAGCACACACACCAATGAGTCTGTCAGTGCTTCATTATTTTCCACAGACAGGTATTTTCCTTTATTAAAATTCTTTTGCTCTGGATTAGCTGTTTTCTTATTAATAGATAGGGTTTGTTAATCTATTAGAATTCAGATACCAAATTTCCTTCAGTTTTTGCTTTCTAGAAGAAAGAAATTCAATTCCTTCAGCCTGCCTTCAATTGGGCCATCATTTCTAGACTTTTGAGTGGTTTGTTGTGTTGTGGAGGGTTTGGGGTTTTTTTTTAGGGGTGGGTTTTTTAAACTTTTCTGATTCTCTATAGTTTATAAATTCCTTAAGCTCCAGGCTTCAGGTACAGGGAAGGTTTTTAATAGTGAGAATAAAAATTACTACAGTAGTAGTAGTGCTCTCTAGTTGGGGCACTTTATCTGCTGTATTTTAGTATATTTGTGTATCCTTTAACATTTTACTTAATTCATCTTCTAGCCCTGGTGTTTTCCTAATAAATGATTCTGTAATGGCCTGAGCATTTATTCCTTGTCCATTTGCAAGCAGCAGTGATGCAATGCTATTGCACAGTTTGTGCCTGCCATTTGACATCAAAAGCATTACATTCCTTTAGTGATGTGATCAGAGAGTCTGCTCACCCATCACTGAAAACAGTATGATTTTGAAGGCAGAGAGTTGCTCTGATATAAATCCAGTGTGAAGGATGCTTTCACCAATGCTTTTGCCCAACTAACTCAGAAAATAGATACACCTGTCCACAACATGGCTTTGCAGAATCACAGAATCATCAAGGTTGGAAAGACCTCCAAGATCATTTAGTAACCGCCCCCCTACCACCTGTATCACTTACAAAACCACATCCCTATGTACCTCATCCAACCTTTCCTTGAACACTCCAAGGCACAGTGACTCCACCACCTCCCTGAGCAACCTGTTCCAATGCCCAACCATGCCTTCTGAGAAGAAATTTCTCCTCATTTCTAACCTGAACCTCCCCTGGCACAATTTGCAGCCATTCCCTCTTGTCCTCTCACTGGTTATCTGCAAGAAGAGGCTGACCCCCAGCTCACCACAACTTCCTTTCAGGGAGCTGTAGAGAGAGATAAGTTCTCCACTGACCCTCCTCTTCCCCAGACTAAACAGTTCCAGTTCCCTTAGCTGCCTCTCATAAAATTTGTGCTCCAGACCCTTCATCAGCTTCATCACTTTGTTGCCATTCTCTGGACACACTCCAGGACCTTGATGTCTTCTTGCAGTGAGGGACCCAAAACTGAACACAGTATTCAAGGTGCAGCCAAACCAGAGCTGAGTACGGGGGGATGATTACCTCCCTGGTCCTGCTGGGTAAGCTACCTCTTACACTGATCATGGAGACTGCTAGTCTCTTCAGTCTTAGCATGTACACCTAGGAGCTGTGTAACCCTTATTTCTGAGAAGGAAAACTGTGTTGTGGGTCTCGGCGTAGCTTGATTTACGTTTATCTGAATTACTGCATGTGCCTGTGTGAAAGGATTAGTGAGTGGCAGTTCTGTTACAGGTAACGTCCGACTCCCCGCCTATCAGTCACGAACAGAACATGTGCTTTAGCAGCAGGGCATAGCAATTTGCTTAATCCTTTGAATACAAAGGGTAAAAGGTCTTGCTTCTGACCTCTGCCGAGCCTGTGCCTTGCCCGTGTACCTTTTCTGCCTCCAGAAAGGTCTGTGAATCAATTTTCAGCTGACACTCCTGTGCCACCTTCAGTCTCTGGCTCCAGCAGCGACGGTGGCTGGGTATAGCACAGTAACGTAGCAACAGCTTCAAAATATGGACCTGTATTGTCCAGGAAATCATTACTGTGCTGTGATTGCAGCAACAGCAAATACAATGTAAATATATAAGTCATACCGAGGGAAAATTAAGATGGGGTTTATTTACCCATTTCTTATCATTTTCCTTTTGTGACTCCCTCTTCGATGTCCTGAAAATAAGACTCTTATCCCAGGCTGGTTTGTTGTTTTCTTTTGTAGCATCTCTGTTCCTTTTGTTGCATTTTAGGAGAGGAAAAGGTTTGAATTTGTGAATTGATTACTTTTTTGCTGTCCCTGACAACTTCTCTATGCAGCAGGACTTAAATGGCATTTGTCCAACACAGAGGGATTTATATTATTTTTGTTTATTGGAGAAGTACCTCTGCTGAGGTTGATGTTTTACAAACACAGGTAGTCCCTGCAGAGGAGCTGGTGATGGTATATGTAGATTATTTTAGAATCTGTAAGAGGAAAACTGCTTTTCTGTTCAGCTCTGTTTTCTTTGTGTGTCAACGGTTGGATTTGTCTCACCTGATTTAAGGTGTGTCTGTCAGCTATTAACTACATTTCTGCAGGATGGCTAGGCTCCTTTTGCAGCAAAAAGCAGCCATCTGAATTAGTGCGGTGGGACGTTAATTCGTGTAGCCAAGCATAGGCATCAGCTGTAGGGTGAGGTTAGTTGCTTTGTAGACTCCATTGGTTTACTCAAGTAGGGACCTGAATCAGATTTCCAACCACAGGCATCCAGTGCTGCTTTAGGTGCCCTGAGGCTTCCTTCCCTCCCAGCCTCCAGCCTCCTCTGCAGAAGGCCATGGGTCTCCCATAGATCCTTTCTCATCCATGTTTACAGGTTTCCTCAGCTATCCAAGGGTGTCTCAAACGCTTCTGGATATCTAGGTTTAGGCAACTGAATCAAGCAATAAACTTTCACTGAATACAACAGTCAGCTGAAGTTAAATAAACTGAATGCCACCAGTGACAGTTCAAATAAAGTCTGAATTACTAGATTGCACTAGAAGGTTGTTCTGATAACAGGTATCTGGAAACAAACTCCAGACTGATTTTTTTTTTTTTAGGCTATTTAAATTTCCTTTTTCTTTCAGCATCCACACTCAGCAACAATGAACAACCATTGCAATGCTGGGCAGTTCAGCTGTTCACTGGACAGTCCAATTTAGATAAAATCACCTGGTAATTTTAGCATCTCTCACAGAATGAGAAGCAGCACTTTCTTTAACTCCAGTCAACCTTTGTCCTTTTCTTAACAGCAACCTCCCTATATTTTTCTTTCAACTCTATCTGTTTTGTAGTTACTTTTTATTTTAGACATCATAGTAGAAGAGCAAAGTGAAGTTATTTTAGACATCATAGTAGAAGAGCAAAGTGAAGTTAATTCAATCATAAAACCATACAACACCAGGTTGGAAGGGACCTGAAAGATCATTTGGTTCAGTTTTCCTCTAGCAAAAATATGGTCTAGACAAGGTGGCCCAGCACCCCAAACAGTTGAACCTTAAGAGTGTCCAGTGTTGGGGAATCCACCCCTGTGGAGATTGTTACAAAGCATGATTGTTCTCGTGAAAAATGTTCCTCCTGTCCAATTGGAATCTCCCCAGGAGTAACTCACACCTATTATTATTTGTCTTCTTCATGTGACTCCTGGTAAAAAGGGAGTCTCCATATTCTTTGTAGCCAACCTTTCAGTACTGGAACATGGTGATGAGATCTCTCCTAAGCCTTTTTCAAGGCACAAACCCATTTCTCAGCCTTTCCTCATATAGCAGGCTTCCTGGTCCTTTCACCATCTTTGTGACTCTTCTCTGGACCTTCTCCAGACCTATGCACAGGTCTTTCTTCAAGGTTACTCTCCCTTCCAACGTGCCTACTTCTCCACATAGTTTGGTATCATCAGCAAATGTCATCAAATCGCACCTGATCCCATTGTCCAGACTGCTTATGAAGATATTAAACAGTGTTGAACCCAGTATCAATCCCTGGAAGACCCCAATTTGAAAAGGAGCCCATCTACCTCTGTGTGTGTCCTGTCAGCCAGTCACCCACCCACCACACGGACCACTTGACTAGGAAGTCTCTAGGAAGAGGCTGTAGAAGACTGCACTGAAAGCCTTGAAAAAATCCAGGTAGACGATATTCAGGATTTGCCCCACATCAACAGAGCAGGTTATTGTGTGTAAAATAATTTTCCTCTGTTCTGCAACTGTATTTACTTGTCCACTGGAAATATTTTGGGTGTTGTCTCATACACTGTGATTGTGGCTGAAAAGGAACAGTATATCTTTCTGTATTAGTGGTAAATTTTTTAACACAACTATTTAATGGTAAATGTTGCAAACTTGCATGAAACTACTTTCTGTGGGGAAAAAAGCAGGAGGCAGCATGGGATTCTAAAATAAGTCATCAATTTATTATCTGCAGGTGTGTGAACTTTATATTTAGACCTCTAGATGATCCTTTTCACGTTAATTAGTGATAAATTATGGTTGACTTTTTACTGTCAGTAAATCTCTGATTAGGCTGTAAGTTGTCAGTGACCTTCATGAAGTTATAATGATACAATTAGGGACAGATGAGAAGTGGATTGGTTAGTGCACAGGTCTGGTTTCAGTACAGGCAGGTGGTGTCTGAAACCAGGATTTTGACTCGTGATTTAACTGATTTTCTGTTGTGCCCTCCACACAGTCCCCTCAGATCAGTCCACAACTGCTAATGAAGTAAAACTTGAGAACGTATCTTCCCAGAGAAGGGCATTATTTTTCATTTACATATTTATAAAATATGAGGCACAGAAAGGTACAAATTTTTGCACACTTGCCAAGGTGATTTTTTATTTTATTCCTGGTAATCTGAAAAAAAACCCCAACCCATAGCACTGGAGGTGACCTTTTGGCAAGTGAAATAGAGTCATTTTCTGTCACAGGCAGCCTCATCATATAATACATAATTCATAAACTGATCAAGGTTGACCTAAAAACTAAGTGGCCATTATTATTAATCTTGGAAATCTGTTTCAAAACGTCACTGCTCTGATGGTTTGACTCCTTCCTCTAATTTCCAAATGACATTTACCCTTGTGCAGCTCACGCATCCTTGTTCTTGTGCCGTGGCTCATTAGCATTCATCTTTTCACTCAGTGCTTTTTAAAATCAGTTTAGACTTAGACATCCTCAGATGTTTTTGGGCTACAGCAGTACATCCTTTCTTCCTCCATTTCTTTAAAGACATCACAGTCTCCTTCTCTGGAGATATTCAAGACCTGTCTGGATGCCTATCTGTGCAATATGTCCTAAGGAACCTGCTTTGGCAGGGGGGTTGGACCCGATGATCTCTCAAGGTCCCTTCCAGCCCCTGTGATTCTGTGATTCTGTGAATTCCCTTCTGCACATATCTTCTCTCCACAAAGATGCCTTTTTTTTTTCCCCACAGCTGCATCCTGTCTCAGGTTGTTTCTACTTTTATAGCTAGACTAAACAAGCAGCAAAAACGATTCTTTTAATAGCCTCCTGGTTTAAGATACCCACAGTTGTTTAAGCAAACACATCATTCTATTTAAGATTGAATGATTAAATGACCTGACATAAACACATCAGAGACAGTCCGAAAAAGCTTCATTAATTTCGTAGTGTCTTACGCAGCTTTTCACTTGTCCTGATGCCTGCTTTCCTTTCAGCAACAACAATGTAAAGTTCCCTAGTCTGGTTGCAGAGCACCAGCAGGGCATAATTTCCTCTCTCCAGTTGGCATTCAGAGCGCTCACGGGTTCCTGAGTCTTCAATTCAGCAGCTTCGAAGGGCTTCTCTCTGGATCCTTATCTGACATTTAGATGGGGTTGTTCACGTGTCTGTCTTACTGCTCTCTGGGAGATCTCAGCGTTTGGAGCTGAACACTGTATCCCCATAGCTTGAGAAGTAAATGGAAGGAAGCTTTGCACCTGAATCTATATGTATTTAATGTCTCTTCTGAGCTCTGCTCACATATATTCATGCCATTTTTTTGATGAAAAAATCTGGCCAGTGGATGTGTCTTATACTTGCCCCCATAAATATGTGCATCCTTATCTGTAAGGCTGATACCTCAGTGGCCCCTCAAGACAAGAGGGTCTCTGTTAGCCAGAAATGACATGTGACCAGTCAGTGAGCTGTCTAAATAATACTGGCAAGTTCTCAGCAAACAGGAATGCCAGGAGAAATAGTTTATTATTTTTCCTTAATGTTATTAGAAATTCCTCCCAATTTTAATGTCTGTTAGCTAGGAATTTTCAGATAAGTGCTGTAGAAAATAACTCAGGCATCCTAAATTTCATAGAGTAGACTTGTTGACCTAGGAGTCCTTATCTAGTTTTTATATATACAGACACACACACACACATAAATATATATATAAAATACTAAGATTCAGGTGTGGAAGATATCCTTTCTTATATATCTTATGGGCTTTTTACAGGCCAACAAGAAGGCCCATTAAGAATGAAGACTGTACTCATATCCCGGTTGTTTAATAAAACAATCTAAGAGCAAAAAAGAGTTGTTTAAACAAAATTATCCTGCATCAACCTGACCCGATACTTATCCATTAAAGTATAAAACTCATGGCAAATGTTCTAGCATATAATAACTTTAATTCAAATTTTTATGAGTAATTTTAAATCAGTAAAATTATGTTTCTACTTAAATACTTCAGTGCTGTGGGAAAAGGAAGAATAGAAACAGGACTTTTTTTTAAGGCTGATGAGCCTTTAGAGAAGAATTGTGGTGTTTAAGTAAGAGGAAGAAGAGGAAGTTCAGCTGGCAACACAGAAATACTGGCCTTTCTTTTATGACTATAGAAAGCTTAACTAATTTAAGATGTTATCTTGTAGAGAAATCATGGCTAAATTTAGAAAGTATGAAACTAAGGAATTAATTGTGATATTTTAATTTCATTGTCTAAAGTTTCAATCTCTCTGTGTCCTTTTGGGGACTAAAGAAAATTAAACTTGTCTCTTCAGAGGAGTATTATAAAGGGCTATAGGCCATGTATTTTTAAAGTGTTTCTCTGTGGATCACAGTTAATGTGCTGTCTGCTCAGAGGGTCTCTCTGAGTTTTCAGGGATATTCTAAATAGCAGTGTGTTCCGGCTGTAAATGTAAGCCGTGCTGAGAATGTTTTGCACTGATTCAGTACAGACTGGTTAACAGCCTGTCAAAGACACTTTGATGCATACTCTGTACCTGCAGTTGGAAGATTGTTTGGATCTGGGGATTCATCTGTATAAAATTCTTGGTCTGTTTTAATGATTGTCTGTCAGACAGAAAATTTCTCTTTTGTTTCACACTGGAATAGATGTGGAGAAGGAGTAATTCTTACTTTGGCTAGAAACAACTGTTCACAAACCTCAGTGACAATCTACTTGAATTAACCACCCCTGGATGGAACATAGGCTGTCCTGAGGAATTAATCCAGTCTAAATTTCTAGGAGGTCAGTCATTAAATAGCAGATCAACTAACAGGGAACTCAGAGAACCTGATAAATCTGACCAGGTGCCATCTGAGAAAGAGCAGTTTTCCAAGGTGGGGAAGTGATCCAAGTGTTTTCACATGTCCCTTTGAAAAGCAACAGCTGGAGGCTGGGCAGGATACTCCAGGGTATCTAACATGGGCTTGGAGGTCAATGTCTGAGAAGTCTGACCCCATCGTTGATTCCTCAAAGCTTAAAGTTATTACAGGGTCATACTTCTATGGAAAGATACTAAAGAAATACACTTGAAAAAGGTCCTGGTTAAAAAACTTGTTATGCACCATGTGACGTGTTCTGAGGAGGATCCAGTCTTTCTTCCCTTTGGTGAGTACAGAGATTTGTAAATAATCAGCAATAAGTAGTTACTGGTTATGTAGTGCACAGTTATGAGGTGACATAAAAATAAAGAACTCCTTTGTATCACACAGATTATTTAAGTATATGTATGTCCATCATCCTGCATAGTTCACTGGACTTGGAGGCACTGTGAATTCCCTTATTTTCACCAAATGTAGGCAGGGTGCTTATCTGTTCAACCAGTAATTTCAGCATGGGCCCAACTGTTGGTGTACTTTGGCATGCTGACGCCTTGCTGCGTGTTAATGAGCCCCTACAAACCAAGAGCAGGAGTTCAGAGCAGCAAATTCACAGTCATTTGGCTCCTCCCTGTGAGATTGCAGAGAATGAGGTTTGGACGGGAGCAGAGTTTCTTACAGTCATCGGGTGAGGATTGGCCCTGCCCACCGCGGCTGATAACAGCTAAAAATAGCCCTGGTATAAAAGCCCAGAGACCAGTACAGCTGCCCTGGCATTCCCTCCTGCCTGCCAGCGAGGGAGGAGACGGTGTTCTCCAAGTCCCTGCAGCAAATATGCGACCAGAGAACATTCTGCTGCTGAACTCCACGTGTAACAATTAACTCGTCAAGTAAAGACACACGCTGGACTGTGTGACTCATGGAGAAGTAACCGTGTCTTAAGTTCTGCTTTACAAAAACCACACAAACTGGAGGCCAGATTTTCCAAGCAGGTTCCCCAAGCGGAACGTTACCGGTGGGCTGGTGCAAGTGCCTGCAGAGTATCTGTATTTTTTGTGTACAAGAATGCTGTACCTGTGTGTAATCTCCTGTATAGGGACCATAGCCCATGACAGTGTAATTCTGAACACTTGGGAAAACAAATCTGATTTTGTTTGATAATGGTTTGACTAAGCTGGCACTGAGGAGGGCAGAAGTCTATTTGGAAACAGCCGCTCCCTTGTGTTTCTGTTAGCTCTCATGCTTTGCCTGCCTTCTGCTTTAAACTGTAGACTTTGGGGGAACAGTGACTTTGGTGGTTGATGGATTGCCATGGAAGATAAACCTTTGGATATTTGAAGAGCTTTGGATGAATAAAGGTGGCAGACCTCGTGTTGAAAGCCTGGAAAAAACTGTGTTGAATTAAAAATAGGGTTTAATCAGGGAAAGCATTAGGAAGTCTTAAAAATAGGTGGCAGTATCAGCCCTATCAATAGTAAACTATTCTCTTGTCCATTAATTCCAGTTGCTCTAAGTCCTTCTCTTTGATTTTTCAAAGCATTTCACTATGGAGTTTGTATGGGTGGATTTTCTTTCAGTTTAGCTATAGCATTTTTGTTTCATGGTTTATAATGATACACTGCGAGATTTATGACATCCTGCCAGACTGACAGATGACCTGGCTAACTTGCCTCCAGTTTTGATTTGATATTCTTAATTTTCTCAAAAGGTCATTTATAACTGCTTAGCCATTTTCCCTTTCATATGAACTTTCAATTACTTTTTAATTTATTTTTCAACTGAGACATTTCTCATGGCAAATGAGATACCTGCAGAGAATGGTTTTGGTTTGGGTAGTTCTGTAGACTAGAATCTGCAGACTTTTTTTCTGGCCAGAAGACCCAGCATGAGCAATGGTGGTAGAAACTCAAACACAGTGGCTTCCACCTAGTTGAGATACAGAGCTGAGAGGAGTCATCCTTACTGCAAACCTAACTCCACCCTTCAGAACTCTTGGCCTTTCCTCTCTGAAAGTCAATTTGCTGTGTTAATGTGTAGCCGAGAGAGAACCTGAGACTCCCTTATTGGTGCCATTCTCCGCAGGGGGATTTAGGTTTCTCTCCATCATGAGACACCTTTATATATATTTATGAATTAGTCTGGTATCAACTCTCACTTGCTGCTTGGCTAGGAATGGGTAGAAATTGCTAATAATGGGTAAAGGGCTCCACATCTCATTAACATATTCTAACTGATGAAGGTTTCCCAGGAGAACTCAGCCCATTTCCCAGAGGTGCATCATAGTTGTCACCAAGATCAGAGCAGTGAGACTGCAAAGAGGACTCTGACATTCTGGTGATCTATGAGGTTACTTCCAGGTATCTCTGCATATGACCAAGGGCCCACACCATCCTCAGAGCTATAAGCTCTGTGAAAATGCTGTGATTTTGGGAAAGGATGAAATAGTTTGGAAAATCTTCCATTTAAGAGGAAAAGTGTCTTGCATCTTTCCAGTTAGACTACCCCGTGCTTCCAGTTCTGACAGACTTAAACAAGACCCCAACACTATTCAGACTCTGCTCAGACCTGAATTTCACACTAAGATTTACTCTCAGTCTTAAGGTAAGCTCTTCTTTGAAAATTACCACCACCATCTTTTACATAAAGATGTAGAATTTGGGCTCTGAAGTCCAAACACCCTGTGCATGGTGGTCACCAGTGAAAATCTGCTAACTTGACAGTGTAGTTGCAGCAGAGGGGTTCACATCACCCCAAATATCTGAGACAAATCCCTTCTGATTTTTGAAGATCACATAAGAACTTGATAGTGATGCATTATAACTCAAAATTATGGGATTGATACCTTGCATTTGTTAACTTGCTGAATAAGTAGCATGCCAAAGGTATTAGGATGCAATCAATGCAGTTGCAAATTACCTGTCATTCAGGACCATCTCCAGAAGATCTATTTTCATAAAGTGTTCAAACATGCTGGTTTAGTACCTGGTTGCTGCTTAGTTGTTGGGTGTTTTTTTTTTTCCAGGCAGCTAAGCAGTTAAGTAACTCCCAGGTAAAAACTATAGCCCTAAATACCATTCACTGCAGCTGCGCCAAGATTTCACTACTTTTCTTCATCCATAAGGGAAGTTTATTCACAATATGAAAAATGTTACCTGTAATACCCCTCTCTGAGAATGAGCTGGGTGGCAGCACCAAGTGAGTGCCGGGGGATTTGATGCGCTATGTGCCCTGATCCTTCTTGGTAACTTAGCGGTCTGCTGGAGAACTCCAGGATAAAATTACGTTCTGGATGCTTGGCCTCTGATTCACCCCCTCGGGACAAATCTTTGCTGGAAGTGAAGCTTGGATCAGGCTTGTGAAAGCTGATAGTGCGTCAGAGTTCACCTACAATAGAGGTCTTGTGTGGAGATGTGGCGGTTCCTTTTCTGAAGCTGTCCTCTTCTTTTATTAATGGGATGACGTGCTCATATTCATTTATATATATCTCATAAAACTCAAACCATAATGACTTGGCTTATGAAGAGTTCATAATTCAGTGTCTAATGTTCTTGTACGTAACTCAAAGCCTCTGATACTTCTGACTTGTAAGAAAATGATAGGCCAAACTAAGCAACTCATTCTTTGCAGTAAAATGAGAGTGTACTAATTATTTATCAGTATCTTACCCTTAATTTGGCTGAAGAAGGAGCTGATTTCATAACACAAAGCAGAACTGTGGAGGCAATAATAACCATTATAGTCAGAAAGGTTCCACCCAGATGTAAGTGATAAGTCAGTTTTATGTGACAGCAAAGCAGTAAATGCAAGAATAGATTCCTGAAATAGTGCATATATATATTTCCTCATATATATATAGATGCTTCTTTTTTTCCCCCCTCCCACTCACTGCCTCCTGCAATGTTTATCCTAAATCCAGCTTTCAGTATCGATTTTTAAAAAACCCACAGCATTTATATGAACAAGGACTCTGGTTTGCTTCATCTCTTCTAGGGGTTCCACAGAGAGATTTTGGAATATAAAAGGGTTTTGTTTTTTTTTTTATTTGGGGTGGGCTGGGCTGTTATTTCTGTGGATACCTAAAAGCACATCTGGAATACCAGATGTGTGGTATTTGCACTATGGCTTCTGTAGCCTCTGAGCACCCCTTATCCAAGTCCTGGGGCAGGGGATGAGTGCAAGGTCATAACTCAGGGGTGAAGGGACTTTGCAAGGGCACTGCTGCCCAGAAGCATCTTGAACCAGATGGGCTCTGGCCCATTCCTGTGGTAGTTTCTATCTGGGTCAGGATGAAGATGGCTTCAGGATATCTTAGCTCCCTCCTTCTGTACTGCACAGTTTCCCTTCTGCTTTGCCGAGCCTCAGAACAATAATCTTCGTCTTGCAAACTGATTATAATACACCAGTAAAGCCAGGAAGTAATTCGGATGGAAGGATTTAAATGTTTTGACATGATGAATCTCCACCAAAACTGCTACATCTAGAGTTTAACTTTCGGAAGCACGAGACATGCACAACTTCGGAGGTGGGAGATGCCATGTGTGTAGGAATCAGGCACTAAAGCCACAGATTTCTTTTACTTAATAATTACAGTGGGATTTGTCTAACCATTGTAATGCCTTTATCTGAGGTTGTTTCCCTGGCCTGCTTTTATTACCAGTGGAAAAAAGTAGGCACTTCTGGGGCCCATTTTTTCATTCTAAAATAGACATCTAAATAGGTCACATGCATCACGTCTTTAAAGTGCTGGTATCTTGAATGCTGATTTTGTTTAAATGGTTTATTTTAGATGTTAGTGGTATTACCTCCTCACTGTTCTCATAGCTGGAAGTATCTTCTCTTCTAGAGCTGTTATATACACTTTTGTTGTATAAGTTGTTCAAAGCACTTGTCTATATCAAAACAGTATTTTCAATGAGGCTGGAGCGACAGGTAACCTCAGTCAAGATGACCCATTTCCCGTTGTTTCCAGGAGCCCTCATTAAAGGGAAATTATGTTGTCACATGAAGTGCTCAAGCAAAACAGTTTTTCACCAGAACCAAAACCAGTTTATAATCATATACCTGATAATATGTTATTTATGGATGATGCATTTTAGTGATATGGTGACTATACTTAGGTTTTTGGCAGACTTCTATAACTGTAATGTATAATTACAAAGCAATAATTCTTTCTGCTACATGTAAGTACACTTAGCTTGTGTCCTTGGAAGTTTGCCTGTGGGCCTAAGAATAATTATACTGTTTGGTAATTAATGTACCTAGTCCAAAAATTACATGTAAAAATTTGAAATCAAAGGAGTAATAACACTTAATTCTCTTATAGTTAACCTTCCAGTTACTTGAATGAGTACTAATTAGATCTAAAAACCATAAGCACACTTTTACACTAATTATAACGTTGATTGTATTGTAATTACAGCTGCAACAGCATAATAAGATTTACATGTTAACCATTTCATCGCTTCGTGGAGTGCACGTGAAACAGCTGTTGTGAGAAATTCCTGTAGAGCTTAACTCAGAGAGACAGGGAGATGTTGGCTGCTACTGTTCTGGACCCCTGTCAAATGCTTACAGGTCACGGGGCGGGAATTAAAGATGAAAGCAAACAGCTAAGAGAACTTTTGGGAAAGGCGAGTGTTTGTTCGTGTCAAAGCCAAAGCCAAAATCATAGAATCCAAGACTGGTTTGAGTTGGAAGGGACCTCCAAGCTCATCTAGTTCCAACCCCCTGACATGGGCAGCGACACCTCTACTAGACCAGGGTACCCAAAGCCCCATCCAGCCTGGCCTTGAACCCTGCCAGGGATCCAGAGGCAGCCACAGCTTCTTTGGGCACCCTGTGCTGGGGCCTCACCACCCTCAAGTATTATCTTCCTAATACCTCATCTGAATCTGCCCTCTCTCAGCTTAAATCCATTCCCCCTTGTCCTGTCACTGCGCTCCCTAACGATGCTGCCATCTTTCCTGTAGCCCCTTTAGGTGCTGGAAGGCCTGTCTGTGTCAGATGGGGAAGGTAAAATTCTCACAGACTGGGATCCAGAGCTATTGCAGTCCCTAAGCAGGAGCTGAGGGCAGGGTGTGCAGAGGTGAAGAACTTTTCAAGGGCAGGAGGGCATGATGGTATCTGGTTCCTCTAGGCAATTGTGGCAATGAGGAGGGGGCCCCACACAATCCCTTTGCCTTTGCCCATTCTCCCCTCCCAGGCCATCATGCCCTTCTATCCCCTCCCATGGCTCCACGCCTTTTAGCAGTGTTAGGCCTTCCTGCCCTGTGCCACCTCTTGCTCAGGGCTGCCATGTAGGGACGTCTGAGTCACACAAGGAATGCAGGGCACAGGGAGCACAGGTGACGTATGTCAACAGCAGGCTGAGGCCCTCAAGTTCTCTTCCATGCTCCACCCCAGCAAATCATCACTCTCCTGTATCCCCCCTCTACAACCAGCACCCCGGGGACATAGTGAGAATCACGGCACCTATATATTTTATTTTCCAAGGCCCTGAAGCAATTTGTTCTCCTGCATACGCCCATTTCTGTTCCTCTGCTCCTGAGCTCCATCAGGAGTGGTGGCACCATGGGTGCTTTTCTCACTGAAGAGCACTCAGTTTTGGCTCCTGTGCCACATTGCAGCTCGCAGGGCTTTTTGCTGAGGCAAAGCTCTGCCTTTCTGCACATCCCTTGCCCCAGCCAACACAAGGGGGAAGAAATCAGGCTCTTTTTTTAAACTTACCATTGTTACCAATACCAATATTATAACAGGTAGAAGCAGGGCAAACACCCTTCAGGAAGGAAGGAAAACAACATCACTGTTGCTTAAAACAACGAAACCAGGGTGCTACACACCTTTCCCCTTCCCTGCCACCAGTACTCCCAGCCCTAAGTGTACGTGAGGGACCGATAGAAACACAGGCAACCGGGAAGAGCAGGACTATTTGCTCAGAGCCCGATTCTGCCGTAGGTACCAGGAGCTTGTCTCCTCCCCTGTGAGTTAACCCCACCCTCTTTTTTTTATGCTCTGGGCTATTTTGGGCAGGCAGTGAGAACTGCGGCTCTGACAGATGAGGATACTGTACCAGAGCACAGCAGCACTTGTTGCTCTGAAGAACTACACAACATAACAGAGACTGCTTGCTGCCTGCCTGCCTCATTTTTTTTTTCTTTTCTTTCATTATTTTTTAAAAAATATTATTATTTATTTATTAAGCTGCCAACTTCTCCGCCGGTTTCCAGTGTTATCATTACAAATGATGTTTTGAGAGCTTTGTGAGAGCTGTTCGGAGAGGAAACCAACCCACTGCACAGTTGAAACCCCCCTTTTGCCACTTAATAGCAGGAGATCAGCTGGTAGCCTTGGGGTTGAAAAATGACAGACTCTGTTCCTGCTAACGGGGAAGGAAAGGACCCTGAAATCGAGCTCTTCGTGAAGGTAAGCTGCACTGTGAACTGGACACTGGTGCGGTGCTCGGATCAGCTTGGCTTCTATAATCAAACTTTAATTTTCTGGCACTGAGCAGAAGTGGTGCTTTGACAGCCTGTTATCTCGTGCACACACGTTCACACTGCTTTCTTCTTCGTGACATTAGAATTAGGTAATGTTGCAGAGGGAGAGTCAGAGTTCCTGTATGTTATTGTTATTGCTCTCCTCGTGAGTTTGCCCTAGTATTCTTAGCCTGCTGCCTGCAATGTGCTGTACCCTAACTTTAGACTGCCAGGTTTTTCACTAAGAATCCCAACTTCATTCTCTATTTTTGGGAGGAGAGATGAAGAACTTAGGAGTACCGTATTCGCTACCTTGGCAGAGGCTGTCAGGTCTGAAACGCTAACAGCTCGTAAAACAAACAGGATTGAGTTAAGCTGGTCGACTTCTGATTATTTCCTGCAATACTTTTTTGTTTTAAAAAGAAAAAAGCAAAAAAGAAAACTAAATCAGTTTTTGCCCTCTTGTTTCCTCAGCCCTAGTCCTGTTCTGATTTTATACCAAGGGTAACTGAGAACAGAAAGTGATTTAATGAAAATATAGAAAAATAAATATACCTGTTATATATAGGTTTTCAGAATGTTTCGAGTAGAGTATGAAAATCTTACCATTAAAATTCGTGGCACAGCTCAAACCCATTACAGTGAAAACTGTATTAATTGTAAACTTCATGCAAACTCTGTCCCAGTGAAGACCTCAGATTTTTTGATCTTCAGAGCATGTTTCAAAGCCTCTATGTATGTTGAGGCTGAAATCCACTATGCCCACATAAAATGCAGGTGTTGAGTCTCTCTGATCCTATACTATCACTGTAAATCAGCAAGATTATTATTATTAATATGTGGGAGTTGTATCAGGCCCTTTGCAAACAGAGTACTGAATGATTGGGAAAGCAAATTCCAGTCCCTCCCTTACGTCAAGTTGAGGGTATATAATTGCTTTGTACTCCCTGATGGATATTTTGGGCTGTAAGCTGAAATGTCAGCCACATCCATGATGTGTATACATGGCCTCTTCACGCCTCTTCTAAAACCAGTCAGTTCAGGGGCAGCCTTTCTGACTGAGCCAGTGCCAAGGTCTTTTTCTGATTTTACAAGAATTCCTAGTTCATAACTGCCCAACAGAGTTTAATGTATTAAAAGGGACCTGCATGGGTCCATGCATCCTGATACCTTTCCTCTACAAGTTGTTTGTACCAAAGTGAGTTTAATGAATAGAGGTGTTTATTGGCTAAAAAAATAGGCTAGTGGGATTTTTTTTGGTGTGCTCTACTATCAGAAATTGGAAATACAGCACAGTGGGTTGGGAGCAGCCCTGTGAAGAATGACTTGGGCGTGTTGGGGGACGAGAAACTCAGCATGAACTGGCAGTGTGCGCTTGCAGCCCAGAAGGCCAACAATGTCCCAGGCTGCATCAAAATCAGTGTGACCAGCAGGTCTGGGAGGAGATTCTGCCCCTCTGCTCTGGTGAGACTGCACCTATAGTATGGTGTCCAGACCTGGGGTTCCCGATACAGGAAGGATACTGAGCTGTTGGAGCAAGTCCAGAGGAGACAATGAAGATGGTCAGGGGGCTGGAGTGCCTCTCCTGTGAAGACAGGCTGAAAGAGTTGGGCTTGTTCAGCCTGGAGAAGAGAAGGCTCTAGGGAGACCTTATAGCAGCTACAGGAAAGCTGGAGAGAGACTGGTTACAAGGGCAGGGAATGACAGGACAAGGCAGGGTGGCCATGAACTGAAGTGATGTAGATTTAGATGAGCTATTAGGAAGAAATTCTTCCCTATGAAGGTGGAGAGGCCCTGACACAGGGTGCCCAGAGAAGCTGTGGCTGCCCCTGGGTCCCTGGCAGGGTTCAAGGCCAGGCTGGATGGGCTTTAGGCACCCTGGGCTAGTGGAGGGTGTTCTTACCCATGGTAGGGGGTTGGAACTAGAGGGGCTTTGAGGTCCTTTCCAACCCAAACCAGCCTGTGGTTCCATGAAATGTATATTGGAATGCAAACCCTTAAGTACTGACACATTTTAGTGCCCACACTATTTTATTGAGGCTGATATGGATGCTTGTGATATACAGTCCTTTGACTGCATCAGCTGTTAAAGCGAAGGTCATCTCCCAGATTCAGTGTGTGAAGTTCAGATACATAAGTTACTGGAAAAAATTGCAATGCATTCATTTCAGCCATGACATCACCCAAAGATTTATAACTCCAGAAAGAACATTTTTAGTAATGTGACTTCCTGCATAATGCATGTTACAGAATTGCATAGAGACTCTCACGTAAACCTCATAATTTGCAGAGCTGGAAGAAAAGAATTAATTGGTGTCTTCCTAAAGACTTTCCATTTAGGTTGAAATATTGCAATTCGTGATGTTTTGGAAAGGTGCCATCAATTTAATTAAAAGTCTAAAATGTTGTACAATAAAGCATGAAACCAGAGTATTTAGTTATACAGCTGAGAAGTCAAAAATAAAAAAGGGAAGAACATCCGAACACAACACAAGCTAAAAGATGAAAAACAGAAACCTATAAGGGAAACACAAAGAGGTGAAACTTGTATGGAAATGTAAAAGAATGGGATATTAGTAAGGGGAAATACACAGGAAGACTGTTCCAAGAGAGAATCCACCAAGGAGAAGGCAGATATTGTCCAGTTTATGGCTTGAAAGAACAGAAAGGTGGCAACTCCTGGATGAGTCAGATACTGGGACAAGTGGTGAATGTAAATATACTGGACTGCACTTGAGGAAAGTTCGAATAACTTGGGGATCAATGAGCATTTCAGCATTTGACTGCTATGATGCAAATGTTTCGCTTGAGGTAAAGCATTCGGCTCTACATCCTTGGATGAACACACAGCCAGAAATTGCAGAGATCAGAGAGAAAAATGTAGGGCAGTAGATGTGGCCTGGAGAAAACAGTGTCTTCCCCGAGCACAAATAAACCAGAAAGGGCTGTTTTTCACCAGACATAGAGTCTCTAATAAAAGCAGTTTCTGTCTCAGGTTAAAAAAAGAAAGGTGTTACACAATTGCTCTATTTCCCTTGTCTTTTTAACAAGCAGGGGAGCGGGAGCCTTAGAAAGGCAAGCAGAGGGATGATTGTAAACAAAAGAGCTGTGCTGTAACCTAATGCAGGTTAGCGATCTCCTGAGCTATGCAGATAGGCTGGGCACCACCAGGACACAGCCAACTAACCGCTGCGGCACAGGTTAAGCGGTTATCGCGCCTATTTGTTATCATCCCCATTGATTGTACTCTTCCCTTAACGGTGCCCTAACCTGGATCAGTGAGATATTCTTCTTGTTCCCAAAAGATGCTTGAGATTAACACCACGCTCCCCCTCTCACAGAAGCCTAAATCTGGGGCAGGACACAAGCAAGCTGATGGTGAGAACGGACAGAGCTGTGGTGAGGTCTGCCAGGGAGCTGGTGCCGCCTTCATCAGATCTGCAGTTTGTGTAAGCAGGTCTTTGGCGAACACTGAAACTCTCCGACAGCAAATTCCCCCTCTAAACTTGTCTGACAAGGAATCAGAAGAGGCTGACAGAGAAAAAAGGGTTGATACGCGGTGGCGCGAGATGCTGGCAGCAGCGTCGGGAGGTAGCGCTTGCTCTGTGCTTAACCCAGCTTGTTGTAACTCAGGTTAATTTTAATTCTTTGTGTGCTGGAGAAGCAAAGTGCTTCTGTATAAATGACACCCTGATGGAAAGTATATTTAGCTTGCACCTGTATGCTGGAACATAATGACTAAACTGAAATGGTGCTTTTTTATGTACAGACTATTAAAATCCATATGGGAGGATCACAGAACTTTTATGGCTTCTGTCTGCTTGCAGCAGAGACAGGAGTTTGGATGTACATTCCTTGCATTTCAAAATTAGAGCGGTGCCTAGTATCTAGAAACTGCATTTGAAGGGAGATGCGTTGTATACATGGAGAAGGAGGCACGATGCCAACAGGACTTGAGCCTGCAAATGCCTGTTTGCATTGCTCAGAACGAGCAAGTGAACAAACCATGCAAGTGATGCAAAGTACATTTAATTTCAAAAAAAAAAAATTAAAAATTCCTGCTCTAAAAATCTATAGCAAGATGTATGATAATCCATACATTTTGGTTTCTGACAACCAAAAGACTATAGTATCCTCATGGTAGTAGGAGAACAAGTAGAGCTGGCAGTTTCTGCAAGGAGTCACTGTGGTATCTGGAGTTGTTCATCAGCTCAGGTGCGCAAGAGCTTTCGCTTAAAAGGTGTAACCCTCCACAAAGTGTTCACAGTCATTCTGAGCACCTATCTGGCGAAGACACAAAGGTGCTTGAAATTTTACACAGCAAGAGGGGCCTCTCCAAGGCCTCGATCTTCCATAGTCACTGACTCTTACACTGAACTTACTGTGTTGTGTGTGACCAGGCCCAGCGATGGTATAGCTGACATGTCTCAGGGATGAGCTGAGGTAAGGTTCAGGGACTAACAGCATCATAGTAGTTGTAGGGCCCCTTGCAGTCATTTCTTCTTACTATCTCAAAGAGAAGAGATTAGCCCTGCTGCGCTCCCAGTCTCCTGGAGCAGCGAACAGCCATGCAAAGAACCCGTGAGCCCTGTGTCGTCTCCAGCAGTTTCATCTTGGGGAGTTTTGTGTGTCTGTTAGGAGTGTGTTTAAAATCAATGGGAAGGTTTGGCACCAAAAGAACTATCCCTGAATGAGTGGGTCCATCAGGGAGCCTGGCTGTCCAGGAAGAAGCAGTCATCCTGCCAATTTTGTGTGCACCCTGAGAAGCCCAGGAGTCTCTGCTCTAAGGAGGGTGTAGCTGCCATTTTCCTTTCCTTTGGCCAGAGTTATCTTGGAAATTATCCCAGGGAAGTACATGATTTTTATGCACTCTGGGATTTTTTTTGTGCTTTTTTTTTTTTTTTTTAATTTTTAAAAAATTTATCTCAGCTCCAGGGTGATTTCAAACTAATCCTGGTCTGGATTTTAGTGAACTGCTGCGATGTAACCTGAAAGGAAGATGTAAATAAAAGTATTACTCCTGGTACAAACAATCATTCCTTGCTTTTCAGGCTTTTGTATTTTTAATGTAAAAGAGTCAATCTGGTAAGAAAACTGATTTCAGTTTCAGAATTTCTGGGCTGTCAATACCTATAATGGCTTTATAAACTGGGAGAGAAAACTTGACAGGAACCTTTTAACCCATTAAAATAATACAGGTTCTGTAATTTCTCTGATTCATAGACTGTCCTTGAGAAATATTTTGATGTTGAGTAGCAAGCACAATCAGATCTGGAAGGTATAAAGTCCATATCTGTTTCTAGAGAAGTGCAGGTATTTTAGTGGATGTTACTAACGCAGCTTCTGGCTTCCATACAAAATCACTGCTGTGGTCAATGAAACTTTCTAGGTAAAGAGGAAATAATAGAGAAAAGCATGAGGAAGAATAATGATACTGAAACATCTGGTTTAACCTGTCTAGTGGTCCAAGACTCACATTAATATTTTCTTGGTTCCTCATTCATGAGGTTGGTCAAGCCTTTCACATTTCAACAGAGACTTAGCCACCCTACAAAGCAGACATGTACAGTGCATGCAGTCTCTGACACTTTCCAGCTGTCACCCTGCATCTTGCCTTTTTCATCCATTCAGAGCTTCCGAGCAGATGGTGGGCATCATGCTTCATGTCTCTTGCAGACTCATTTTGGTGAGACAGCATAAGTCTCCTCTTAGTGGTGTACTGCTCTTGTGCATCAGTATCAGTCACCAAACTTAGAAAGTTTACTGGTAGTCTGAATAACAGCATATATACTGGGGAGAAAATAGTTTAAAAGGTTTATTTAAACATCTATAAACATGTTTCATAGGCTCCATGCAGGGGAACTCAGGTGTTTCACTGTAATTCTGGCTTGGTTCCTATCTTGCTTTATTCTTTTCAAATCAGGAGCTACTCTGTTGGAGCCCATAGAGTTTATACGTATTTAAATGGGCACAAGAACAGAGCCAGGCCTTTTAGTTGGAATCACACTGTTTAAACAAGAAACTTAATAGTAACCCACTGCAGACTCAGTTAAATCAGGGAAATGCAACCCAAACTGACAGTTACTTCTCTGGTCTGTAAAGCATTTTCAATGAACTAAGAAAAAAAAAAGTTGAGGGACAAACATCCAGCTTGCCAGGATCCATTTTTGGTTTAATCTTATTAAAAGAAACCAATTCAATAAATTAACAAACAGCTGCCCAACAAATGTTTTAAAATTACAAGTTGCTTGGTTTTCCTTGTGATGAAGAAAACGATTGCTTTACAGAAGCCTTAGCCTGAGTTATACAACCCAGAGTCTGTATGTCTGTGCATCTGTTTTCTCTCTGAGCATCTGCAGAGTTTGCTTTGCATCAGGACAAGTCCCTCATTGGTGGGAATATTAGAGATGGGCAGTGGATAGTGTAGTCAGGCCAAATTTACAAAAGGACTTGGCAAGAATATAATCATTATCCCTGACATCTTGAGCCTAGCTTGGAATGTTTTAGGATTGATTGGGAAACTGGATCTCAGGTTAAGGAGGGATTCTCAGCTATGTCTCCTTCTGCTTAAGTTCATGATCTAATCACTACTTTATGGCTAAAGGTAAATGACACCTTGTCTGCCATGGTTTGGATTTTTTTTCTCATATATATGGCTGTGACTACTTGCTTTTTATTGAACTTGTTAACTAGATGTTAACTGTGTCCAAAACAAAATCACAGAATCGTTAAAGCTGGAACAGACCTCCAAGATCATCCAATCCAGCCATCCAAAACACCTGATTAAAATTAAACATATTCCAATGTTTTGTTGAATATGCCTAGACTTTATTTCTTAAAATGCCTTTATAAATCAGAGCCATAACTTGAATGGGTAAGACTTCGAAACATTCAGGATGTGCTCCCGTGACTGTAAAACCTGGAGAGGTTTGTGTTGCTGAGTTCAGTGGCAACAGAATTGGGCCAACTTAAGTGTGTGTGAGAGATCTTGTTTAAATCCCACCTACTAACTCCTTTTGTTACTCCAACTGTTCTGAGCCACAGAGTCAAATCAGGGAAATAAGATGTTTTAACGCTACCACGAAGAACTAATGGTATTCATAATTATTATTGCTCGTACTTGGAAACAGCCACCAGTGTGGTTTGGGTGCTCTATGTTTAGCTGCAGAGAACTCTTTTTCCATCTCTGGCAGCACACGACTCATCAGGCTCACAGGTTGTTGTGTCATGGTTCAGCAATGACAGTGAAGCTCCAGTAAGTGTCCCCAGGAAACTTTTATCGGCAATACATGGCTCCGCTACGGCTAGTCCAGAACAGCAAATGTCACAGGGATCGTTTGACATAACATCCCAAAAATATACAGGGATCCTTTCCAAGAGAGACAGTAGTAGGAAGTACATCTGCCTCTGCCCTGGAGTTCAATGCTAGTATCAGTTCCTCTGTCTGTGACAAATACATTTTGGTGAAAGGCTGTGTGAGGGTTGTGTAGGATAACATATGGATCATTACAGCAACCGTATTGCTTAGTTCTTGCATCCACATATAACTCTTTGAAATCCAGCAGATCTCAGCAAAGTAACCCCTGCAGTGCTGCAAAGAGGGAACATAAACACTAATGTTTCCATTTTACAGCTAAGAGCTCTGGTAGGAGATTGTTCAAATCACCCCTTTTTAACTGAGGTGGATGTTAAAGGGCTGTTAGTTTTATACATGAATGAAAGAAAGTTTTGATGATACTTTTTTTTTTTCCTCCCCCCAGCAAAGTCTGAGTCAAAGTCATGGGGAGAATCAGTTGGCATAAGGAAAGGTTTGGTTTTGTGCTCAATTTATACTGTATTCAAATCTACAAATCTTATTTGAACTAAGAAATCAGAGCTGGCACCTGAAGTGGGTACTTTGAAGATAGCTTCCTGTGGCTTGTTTGACACAGTGAGGTTTAATAATGACGAAGTCCAAACCAGATCCTTATTCTCTATCCTTCCTTGTCCCTTGCTCTCCCCATTTGTTTGCACTGCTCTATTGCTGATGTGCAGTAAACCTCATCTAGTTGTGATAACAACAACAGATATGTTCATCTGGAGCTACGAGTTGAAAAATCTTTGATTTTTATAGGTCTGATGTGTTCAATCAGCATCATGTATTCCTTGCATGATTTTTGTAGGAGACTTAAGAATTGGAAATTACTACAGTGCAACAAAAAGAATTCAAAAGGTGTTCAGTTGAGTTTTCAAAGTCAAAAGCCAGCAACTTTATTTAATAATACCTAAGGGTAAAGCTTTCTCCTACTGATTATATTTACGGCATGTCATTGCTGTTTGCTATGCAACTTGATTGCAAAGTCCACACATACATGAAGAACTGGTCCATAGGATGTTTCCTCTGACTCTGTTAAATTAAATGATTCCTTGTAAGTGAGTATTATTCTGTCCCTCTCAATTATCATTCCATAACTTATCTTTTGATTTTACCCTTCTGTACGTATCCTTTTTTAATGGTGGTGGTCAGTGAAGGAAGCAGATCACCCATGATATCACACAGGTTCCTCTTTGATTCAGTGACCTTGGTGCACCACAGACATTGTGTGGCTGGGTGTCATGCCACAAGGTGTGCTGGAAAAGAGACTGGGACAGGAAGCACCTGAGATACAGTTCAGTAACACGCTACAGTAAAGTTTTGCCATGTTACAATGGCCCCAAGTTCTAATATCCAAGTGGATAAATTTTTTTTTGCTTTCCATTCAGTGTTCCAGCACTTTAATAATGAACAACAGCCACAGGTCCCATAAGGTAGAAGCTCTGTTTTTCTGTCCAGCTCTAATCAAAATATGAAAAGGTCCCACCCTGAAAATTCTGACACATGTTAAGCCCAGTAATATTCCTGAGTTACCACCCAAATGCTTGGGAGGCTTTATATACTTTCTTTTTTGCTTATCTGCCTCCTTCAGCAGCCTTAGGCAAGTTATTCAGACTCTCATCACCTTGATAAATTGCTGATACTGGTCCTTCTCCACCAAATGTGGACTCATTGTGGGAGCAGGGAACATTCTCCACCCTTATCCCCAGCATGGTGTCCTGAACAGCGCTTAAAATAGAAGAGAAATATATGATGGGTGTGTGTCTCTGATATAGAACTGTCTCCTGACAAAGTACATTGAAAAATCTCGATTTCCTGGACATAAAAAAAAAAAAAAATCAAACCAGAGGAGATTGGACATTTGCCTGCTCTCAGGTACAGGCTGTTGGGTGCTTTATGACCTGCCTGGGCATGAGCCAGCTCTGGCACAGTTTGTGCCACTTACAGCCATGTTAGCACCATGCTGTTCCCAGTCAGGTAGTGGTGTGGTGGTGACTTTGTTTGAGTTGCTGTCTTCTTTAAATCCTCTGGGTTTCTTTTCCTCCTTGTTCTCACAGGCATTCAGACTCCTGAGTTTATACCAGTGTCCTTATCCCTGTGATTTCTATGGGAGTCCCCAGGGTACCCTGGTTCAACTTCTGCCTAAAAGTATTGTGTATCAGGAGTTCAAGTGCTTCTCCAATTTTTTTTCCCCTTGTACCTGATTGCCAAAAGAAGTTGAGGTTGAAATAGCTCCTTTATATGTATTTCTGGCAACTCTGCATAAGCTCAGATAACACGCCGATAGAAATTTATTTCAGGGCTGGTGCATTGCACTAACTCATTTACGTACCTGTAGACCAGTAGGAGTAAAACTATCCCTGCTATAGCTACTTTGGTGTAAATGACATTATAATAAGGATGATGTGGCCCAGATAGCTCTTCTAAACCTTCATTCTTGATAGCCACGACTGTGTACAGAGCAGATGACAGAAGCCTGTGGCATTTACCTGTATATTCTTGATGCAAAATGTCAGAACACTGTTCAAAGCTGAAGCTGATTTCCATTTAAGTTAAATTCTATAGAACTTGAATTTCATTTAATTAAAAAAAATTCAAAGATTATATATGGGAATGATATTTTTTCCCTTTTTATCTAAGTAAGGCTGTAAAAAAAAAGCCATTTCTTTACTATTTTTGTTGCTTTTATTGCCTTTCTTGGTTTCCTCTAGACTAAGAAACCCCCCCCCCCCCCAGTTCTCCATTCACCAATATTTCAGGTGTTAATAACTGTTCATGATACTGGAAATGAATTTTGCACACAAAGGAAGTTGGCTTTTGGAAGTTTGCCCTGCCTGTGGCAGGGGGGTTGGAGCTTTATGATCCTCGGGGTCCCTTCCAACCCTTGCCATTCTATGATTCTGTGATTCTATGGCTTGACTTAGGTATGGCTTTAGTTTCCCATTTGGTTCACCATGAAGATGCCAAAAAATATATAAAACTTTCTAAATTCTGCTGCTAATAAAGATGCATCATGCTCTACTCTTTGGAAAGGGACTAATCACCTCCAAAATTGTGTGCTGCTGCAGGCTAGCAATGTAGTTCAAAGTATGATGTTCTATTCCATAGAGATGTATGCCCCATATCAAAAACCATTTGACAGCTAAGCTTAACAACTCTGCAATTCAGAAAAGGTAGGTTAGCAGAGGTTTTAAATGCTCAGCAGTTTTGGAAAAAAAAAAACCAACCTGAAACAATTCGTTACTAGGAAAACACATCGTGATAATAGAAGATCTAGAACGTTCCTGGGTGCTGATACCTTTTAAGCACATTTAGACCCCAGTTCTGGAAAGGAAGCTTGGGCAAGCTGCCCCATGCCTTGGCAGCCACCTATGAACATGTTTCTCTGCAAAACCCAGTCTCTTGAGATAAAAAGCCACAGAGGCTTTTTTAGTGCAATTCCAAAGCACTTTACAGTCATGTTCAGCACCTTACAGGTGCAGAAGTTGAGAAGTGCTGGCTTGTGCAAGGAGGTCCAGTAATAACATGGCTCTGGTTCTCTGCTCCATCCTTTGGGTGTAGCTCTTGTGTTTTTTGGGGGTTTTGTACAGCACTTAGCACCAGTAATTCCATGTTCGTGTGCCACACCTGCTTAGTAGTTCACAGTAAACATTCCAATAATAAACACACAAATTAATACTAGTCACAACCATGCTTTTATTTTTTTTTCCCTTTGCAATTACTAGGGAGGAGTCAAGGCTTACAATATCTTTTGGCTGGCTATTTTAAATGCACATGAAGCTGATATGTGTTAGGGCGTTGGAAAAGACGTAGAGAAAAATAACTTCAAGGCTTAAAAAATACTTGACTGCTATCCTTAAGGCACTCTTTCTCATTCAAGTAAAAGACCAAATGTCCCTTGACTGCATTATTAAATGTATCTGTAGGGGGCCTTTTAATATGCTGGTAACAAGTGTAACAAGAAATATCAGCAGTTAGTTAAGGTCAGATATAGTTGAGTTAGAAGGAAGCTTAATAGCTACTGTAAAGGTGATTAAGCATTGGAAGGAACCACCAAAAAAGTCATGGCCTTTCTTCTGGTTCAGATCAAGATTAGATATCATTTATGTAATGAACCACCTATAGTTAAGAGTCAATAAAGGAATAAACAAGCCATAAAAGGTACAGACCAGGAAGGCATTGCAATGGAGGATAACTTGGCAAACCACGGCCTGATTCAAGCACAGAGGAAATCTTTGATTTCTGTGTTTCTAAAAGATAGCAGAAATTTGGTCAAAGCTGGTCTGATAGAAATGATGTTCAGGGACTGCTTGCATGTCTTAAAATGTCTCTTGGTGTCCTGGGTGGGATTTGTTCGGGTAGGAGATAGATATGTAATTGCTTATCTCTCTCTAGATATGCAAGGTCCAGACTTTGGAATGTCTTCCAAAGGCTGAAGCAGGTGCTGGCTTGTTCAGGCTCTGAATGCTGTGTCAGTATGGTCAGACCTTGTGGCTGAGGTATAGGAAGAGATAAATTGAGAGACACAAGAGGTGAATTTCCTTTCTGTCTGTCATGGAACTAAGTCATGCCATATCCCTGAGCCTTGACTTCATTTCCTATGAAACATTTGTACCAACATCATTTTCATCTCTGTGCAGCTGGTACCTTGTCCAGATAAAATTCTTTTCTTTCTTTCCTCTTCACATGAACCAACGAATGTAAAAGCTGCTCATGCACCAAGGTTTAACTCCTCACAAAATAAGGAGCTATTTCTCAGGTTGGGCAGGTACTTCACTATATCACTTACCGAGCTTATCCTCCCGAAAACATTTCAACACCCAAATAAACATCCTGAACATTGCCACCCACTGCATACAGCTATTGTTGTTTTGGGTGCTGGTGCCTGTCTGTACCTGTGTATTGTCCGAAACAAGTGGAAATTAGAGAAACCAGCCCTGATGGATCATCACTATTGTTGCCAGTGTTTTTCTAGATTCTGATTCAATTTGTGTGGGTCAACAAGCGTGTTGTGTTACTGCTTCCCTTTTGCTTTTAGCTGCTGAATGGGCAGCTTCAAACAGATACTAATGCATATCATGGGAGGAAATGATTTTCTCTCACTGCCCTGTGTTTTGTGATGAGCCATCGCTGCTGATTCAGTGTGCAACTGCAGACCTGTCTCATTTGTTTACTTTATTTATGGTATTTATTAAAAAGCTGTTCCTGGATGAAGTGGAGTTGAATCATGGAATATTCTTGCAGGCTATAGGATCCCTCAGAATTTCTGGTTCTTTTAAATGTTCAGGACATGCCCACAGGATTCAGAGCTCCAAAGCCCTTTGATATTAAGCTTTGGAGGGTTTTTTTTCCCCCACAGAATCCCAGTACCATTTGCATACTTAGACTTTTATTTTCTTCTCTGACTGTTGACTTGCACATGCAGTTTGGCATGGAATGGTTGCCCTTTCTTGTACTGAAGTGCTCTGACTGTGGATTTTTAAAATTTTCATTCTAACATCAGTAAATCTGACTCCAGTTAAACTCTAGATCCTGTTTTAGAGCTGGGTCTTGTTTGAGGTTCAAAAATGATCTGTTGCTTCCACTTACCCCACTCGAAGATGAAGCCACGAGTATCTCCTCGGAGTGTAAGAATCTAATTTTTTGGGGCTTAGTTCATCTCCATGTACATATTTCTCTTACTTCAGTCTGTAATAAAGGCAGTTGAACAGGCGTGCAAGAGGACTTGTTTCAGATTGGGAAGTATCTACGTCCCATCCTGATATGGTGAAACCAACACCTCTATGGTCTGTGTCTGTGGGCTCACCTGATCCTCTTACTGGGTTGAACAGGACCTCTGCCTGATGGCCTGATGGTCCAATGTTTATCTCAAAAGAGATGATTTTGTAATAATAATAATAATAATAATAACAACAACAGTAATAATACTTTTAAAAGTGCTGATTCTAGGCAGCTACTCAGGTCCAGCCTTGGAGAGCCTGGGAAGGATGTGACTGGGAGGGGAACTTAGGCAAAGCACTGTCCCACTTCCCTGACAGAATGACAAACCTTGAAAAGGCGATTTTTCTTTTCCAGGGGAAGGAAACACCTCTCCCCTCTGACCTTGACCACCGCTCCCAGCCCTGTCTGCATGTGTGGCAATGCCTTGCTGCAGCTTCCATCAACAGAAGGGGCTTTTCATAATTAGCTCCTGGATATCTCTTCTACTGGGAATGAAGGATTTTTTTAATGTAAAGATGTATTTAAATGTATTTTATTATTATTTTTAGATGTATTTTATTAATCTTTATTTATTTATTTCTTTCTATTAAAATTATTTGAGTCCATATCCAGGGCCTCTGAGAGTAAGTGCAATTATTAGCAATCCCACTGTACCACAACAGAGGGTTTTGGTACTGACTGATGTTTGGCTGTTCATCAGAAATGTGAATTTATAGGATTTTACAGAATCCCACAATGGTCAGGGTTGGAAGTGACCTCTGGAGATCATCCAGTCTAACCCCCTGCTAGAGCAGGATCACCCAAAGCAGGTTGCACAGGTTCATGGCCAGGTGGGTTTTGAATGTTTCCGGAGAAGGAGACTCCACAGCCTCTCTGGGCAGCCTGTCCCAGCGCTCTGTCACCCTCAGCGTGAAGAAGTATTTCCTCATGTTGAGATGGAACTTTCTGTATTCCAGTTTTTGCCTGTTCCCCCTTGTCTTGTCACTGGGAACTCCCAACTAGCCCTTTGTTTGTGAGTGCAATGTCCTGTGTTGCCTCTATATTTGTTGGTTTTCAAGACCCAGACAGATCTTGTTCAGGTACTCGAGTGACTTTGTCCTAGCTGTACATGGATGTATGTAGAATGTTTAAAAATTCTCTTGCTAAATGTTAGTTTTACAGTCACCTCAGTAACCTGGATGTCCTGACAAGCTTTATTTGGCACATCAAAGCACAGCAGTATGATGTCCCGCTTGCACTGCTTTAAATACGAGCTCTATTAGCCCAAACTGGAGTGTTCAAGTTAAACTGGAGTGACCAGTTTCATTTAATATTTTCCTGTAGAACTGACAATAGGAAGAAGGTGTAGATGAGATTTAACCCGAGAGAGGGAAACTTGAGAAAGAACTTGTTTGTTAGGAGTGCCAAAGAGTCATTAGGTCTTCAGTGTTGCAGATCAAGAAAGGATTGTGAAAATGAGGCAACAAAGGAAAACAGAGTAATGATTTAAATTACAGACTATGGTTGGAGACTGTCTTAAGAGGAGAAGAAGTTTGCAGGAGATTTACAAGGCATGATCCCCGTGTCATGCTCCATTTCCACTATATCAAATGGGATTTATTTAATTTGTATGAGGCATCTGGGTGACAATGTCAGAGAAATAAAGTGGCCAGGTAGGGAAGGGTTGGGAGATGGGGGCAGATTTTGGTGTTGCTGTCACTAATTTGGTTGGTGAAACCAATGAACAGAGTACGTGGCTGAACAATGAAGGGTTTAAAATTAAAAAAAATCAAGAAAGTGATTTTTTTGTGGGGGGTTAAGAGAGTGAAGAAAAGAGGTTTGGGGAGAAGGGGGTTACCAATTGCTTCTGAGGCATGCATGATAGGAAAGGATGGACTGGAGAAAGGTTTTGCTGCATGACCATGTTGGGGTCACTGCTGGTCCTCTTGGAGAGTGGCCCACTTGGGTGGGAAAGGGGCTCAGGAGTGATGAGAATAATAAAAAAATAGGTGATATTGGGAATAAGTAGCACATCCAGAGATTTCAGAAGCAAGAGGACAATAAGAGGTGCTAAGGAAATTGCAATAGTTAAATAATATTTTATATAAAAGGAAGAAAAGTAAGAATTATTTTGATAAATAGCATTGAATGATTTAATTTTTTTAATGTGGGATAACAGGATAAAATGAAATTAGAGGAAATTCAGACTGAGCATCAAGTCAAAATATGTTTGAGAAAATCATCAAAACTGTTTCCTATGGGAAGTTTGTGAAGCACTATAATTGGAACATGTAAAACTGATCCAAACAATATAGATACAGAGGTTGTATAGTTACAGAGGTTTAGGAAATCATCCTGCACTGAGATGGTGAGTAGAAAAGAAATGAGTTGATCCCAACTCCACTCACAGATTTTTTTCTATTTATGACATTTATCATACATTAGTTTCAAAAGCCTATGTTGTAAAATGCCTGTAAATTACACTTCTCCTAGTATACACACTTATTCAGAATTTCTCAGTAGCTTTTAGAAAGCATCACTTTTTTTTTTCCCTTCAGCTTTTGATATTGAAAACACAAATTGTTTTGCTTTTAGATGAGTCACAAGGACTGCTTGCTTGCTGTTCTTGTGTGGATCTTAGACTCCTGCTTTCATTGCAGGTATTTACTTTTACAAGCTCAGAACTTGCTCTCTGTTTCTTGTTTAATGAGTTGCATTCCAATTTTTTGTAGATAGCTATCAGAAAAGACTACCTTTTAACACCCCTTTTTGTTGCTAAATTTGACTGTATGAGTGTGTAAATGATCAGATGAACAAAGGCAGCAGTTTTGACAAGTAAGAAATTATTAATGGTGAAAAAACAGCCCCTAAACACTGAAGTATGTAGTGATTTCTCTGTGAGTAATTTGGAACCAGAACATTGGTTGACGTTGCATTTGTGTTCTCATGGCAGTAAGCCTTGGTCTGACTGCTGGTAATGTATTGATACATAGTTTACTAGAGATTGCATTGGGAAGTCGTACCAAGATACAAACATTAAAACAAAGACTAGTTTGAGTCTGGAATTTGCTGCTCCTTTGCTATGCAACTAGGTCTGCTCTCAGTGAAAGTTGTAAACGTTCCTCGCATCTTGGGATGCAGCTTTTCACCTTCCCTCTGCAGCACCCTTGACTTTGGAGATGCAGAAGGAGGTAGAAAGACTGAGTCCTGCCCATTGCAGGATACCTCCTGAGAGGTTCTCATTGCTTCCACACCTTAAATCAGTAGAAATCACCAATGGACAGCATTTCCATGATGTTAAGTAAGATACAAAAAGAGGCCATGGAGGGCAGATTATGGCCTGTGCTGGGGTCAGATGATGCAGTAGAAAAGGATACCTCCCCCATGCAAACCTTTATTTGCAGTGCCTGCAAGTGACTCCCTCTTCTAATAGAGCAAATAAAGTCCTGGAATTTCAATAAATAATTCAGCCACAGATCTGATTTCAGGTTCAGCATTAACTTTCAGCACCTGGCTGCTGTTATTATTTGTTAGCCTGATACGCTGCTCAGAGGCATGGAAATTTGGCTGCAATTCATTCAGCATTTGCAGAATATACTACACGACCAGATTACTGTCCCTGGCCCAGAGATTTTTACAGACATTCAAACTCCAGATGTGCACAGATTTAAGTCTTACACCAAAAGCTGCATGCATGAGAGCTGCAGGTCCTGCAGTGGGAACTGGAGCTTGCTTTGGAGAAATGACTCCTTTATTTGCACCTGATCTCTGCTAGAAACAGGAATAATTTGACTGTAATTTGCATTGCCTGTGACACTTTTTGACAATGATCTGTCTCATTTTATTTTCTTCAGCTTTCCTGGGGGAATGAATTTTTTACATATCTAATCAGGTTTCAGGATATAGAATCATCAATATTTGAAATTACTATAATTGGTACTTTGTGAATAGTTAAGCCAGATTAATTCCCAGATTCTTTCTCCAGAGCCCATAAACCCACTTGTGGTTTTAACCACTTATTAGAGAAAACCCAGCGAATCTAAAATATGGCTGTGCTCTCACTGAAGTCCATGGAATTACTATTTGTCATTAGTGGGAACCTTTTGTATCAATATTGACTGGTATGGAAGAAGAAATAGTTCAAGTGTATTGGAGTATAAGCCATTAATATCTGTGACACCAAAGGGCCAAAATCAGAATAAGACTCTATAGGCATAAGCTGGTGAGTACATACATTTTGTACAAAATATATAGCACATGCAGAGCACAAACAGCCCTCCAGTATGAATATGTTGCAGGACAAATTTATTTGTCCTAAAAAAGGATTTGTGAATTTCTTGTTCAAAGTCATTACCTTTTCCCATGAGATACACTGATGTGTCTGAGGTAACCAACTGGCGGTGGATGCTTGAGTATCAATACTGACTTCTACTAAAAAATGTGGTGATTTTCTGAGCACTGTTGTGGCCTGACTCCTGAGATGCTGTGACTAATGTTGTCTCCAGCACTTAGAACGTGCAACTGATAGACCAGGAAAAAAAACAACAACGCAAAACACATATAAGTGATGGGGCAAAATCCTACAAGTGGGATGTTTGTGGCCGACTTTGGTGAGAGGGAGAACTTCACCCTGCAATGCAAACCTATGCCACTAGAGGGGATTTTACTACCACTCTATGCCTAGCATATGTCAGTCCTGAAAACATATGTTCTAGCTCAGCCACAAGATGTTGGCTACAGGCTGAGTGAAATCTATGGTTTGCATTATGCAAAAGGTCAGGAAAGATTATTATAATTGTCCCTTCTGGCCATTAAACCTGTGAGTGAAATTCTGGCCCTGTCAAAGTCGTGGATGAAATTCCCATTCACTTTACCAGGGCCAGACTTCATCCTGTGCAGGTCAGAGCAAAGCAAAACTCAGTGCCACCAAGTGTCTAGCACTGAGAGCAAGAACAGCTTTGTTGTCAGAGTCACTAATATATATATATATATGGTTGGAAAAGATTTATAAAAATTGTATGCACCCTCTCTGCTCAACAGCAGGCTGAAATTGAGACCAGTTTTTACTAGCTTTTTTTTCCCTTTTGATTTCTTCAAAGCCTCCTCTTATGCAGATTGCACAATCTCCTTAGAAAGCTGCCTTTGTGTTTCATTATTCCTATAAATACACTGGATTCCACCACCACCACCCCCCCCCCCCCAAAGCTTTATTGTTGCAAATTAAGCAAAAAATCCTATCCTCTGTGGGCGGGAACAACAATGGATCATCATCCTCTTTGTAGAACAGCCTTCTACATGCTTGAGGACTGTTATTTAGTGGTAGAACATTGTGTGTACATCGCATGATCTTTTTGCTGTTGCTTGTAGATATGTTTGCTGATGATTCATGTTGTTTGTGATTTACGTAAAACCTCCTTCGCTTCATCCTCACAGCTTCACCAGCTATTCCCCATCCTGCATTTGTACATTAGATTTTGTTCTTCTTACGTCTTATACCTTGAGGTTTACTTCTCTAAATTCCATTTAAGTGATTTCAGACACTTTGTTCCAACCTCTTAGCGTCACTTTGGAGTCGGTTCCTCTCCTGGGAAATACTGTGCTTGCAACAATGTCTCCATGCTCGTTGCCATCAGGAAATTTTGTAGGATTCTGTCTATTACTTCTTCCATTTTGTTAACAGCAGCATTAAATATGACTCATCTTGTCGTAGATCTTTATAGGACCTCTATGTGTTATGTGTTTCTAGACGAACAGCAAACTTGATTGTTTCTACTCCATAAGTATTTTTTCAACTACTCATATGAGCACTTTGCAGTGGTTTCATACAGATCTTACTTCCCTACTTTGTTTATGAAAATACGATCTGGAGTTTATGCCAGAAACTTTACAGAAGTTGGACACCTGCTGCTTCCTTACACCCTGCTGTGCTGGGTGTCAGAGAACAAAATCTGCTTGGTTAATGGCATTTGTTCCTGAGAAGTCTATACTGTCTTTCCTTATCAACTTTACATGTGCTTGTGAGTTTACTGTTTAAATGTTTTTACTGGTATCTTTCTATACATTAAGCTTATTTATCTGTAATTTCTTGAGTTATTTTTGTTCCTGTGATGTCTTACAATGGATTATTGATGGAATCCCCCGAAAGCAATGTTTTGAAAAGCTGTTCTCTGTGATTACATCCAGTAGCTAATGTGGACACCGAGAGTCCTGTGGCACATGGAACATGATGGGAGCATCCTGTCTTTATTAGGTTGGAAAAGGCTCAGGAGGAAGTGCAAGGAATGAGTGTTACTTGTCCATAAAGACAAGAAAGAAGCGTATATATGTCCAATCCACTATGTCCAGAAGCACTCAAACTTTGGGTGTAATCTGTAGGTGGGACCTATAGATGGGCAATTTTGGGTTTTGAAGAATTTCAAGATTTTGTTCTAAGTTGCTCTAAGTTCAAATCCCACATTTTAAAATATTCACGGTGCTGTTGAACAGAAACTGTGGGTTTTCTGCAAGGAGGGAAATTGAAACAGTCTCAGTAATTCTGAAAGGAAATTTTGGCTGGTGGGTGGGCTGCTGGGCAGCATGGAGCTCTGGAAGTCTTGGCCATGCTGTACTTTGGGACCACAGGCTCTTACTTTGTGTGGACTGAGGGTGGTAGCAGTGACCAGGACTCCAGGCATCTTTTTTTCCCAACACTCTCATATTAATTTTTTGCACAATTGCTCAAGAAGTTCACAGTCAGTAATACTCCCAGAACAGTTCTAGAAAATTCTTACTGAGACTTTTAAAATCAGTTGTTTCTTCTGGGTGGCTCATGGCTTGATTTTCCAGGCATGGAGAGTTGATATTTTTGGGAAATCAGCTGCCTTCACATTGTCTCACAGGATCTGTGAGGCCCATCTGGACCGCCGACCTGTGCAATATGTCCTAGGGAATCTGCTTTGGCAGGGGGGTTGGACCTGATGATCTCTGGAGGTCCCTTCCAACCCCTACAATTCTATGATTCTGTGATCTCAAGCTGCTAGCCACTTTGAAAAAGTCAGGCTGCATTTACCTCTCATCCTTTAGCTGGTACTTTGCTGACGTAAAAAGAATCCTGATAGAAGAAAGATGTGGCTTGTCTCTGTGATACTGCTAATGTTATTTAATTGCTCTCACTCCTCTGGGGACTTTTCCCTTATAAATCATGATGTGAAAGTCAGCTTTGGTGGGCAGAAACTCCTCACAGCAAACCATGATGGAACAGTGTCTGATTAAAAAAAATTATTTTAGTCCCATCAGGAATCTAAGCCCATTCAGGAATTGCTGGTGTAGAAAGTTTCATTATAGCTTTTACTTCCTTTGATTATTTACTGCCATCTTCTCTCAATAAATTGAGCACGTGTAATGATAAGTAAGGCATCTTTTATATATATATATATATATATATATATATATAAATGTGAATGAAATAATTTCTTAGGTGTCAAACAAGCCTGTGCTTTCCTGCTGTGGTGATGTTCATCAAGTCATGGGCCTTCAGCTCTTTACAGAAAGCCGAAGAGATGATGGAATAGCACAGATCATTCTTACACGCTGAGTCCATCTAGCTGTGACTAGTCTGTAATTGCCTAAATCCAAACTGTGCATGACTGATGGGAGTTCTCAAGCATCACAAAGTTTATTTCAGAAGAAAATGTCTTTCATGCAGAACATATGCAGTAGCCACTGGCTCTAACAAAGCCCTTGAGGACATAGTCCCGCAGGCTGGCCACTGTGCCAGGACCTCAGCTGATGTGTCAGATGTATCTACCAGGGGCATGGACCATCTTGAGTCAACTGATCTTTAACTGCAAACATCCCAAGCCATCATGAGAAGGTCCCTAGGAAGAAGCTAACCTCTGTGACTGATCCCTTCCTGCCCATGCTGCCATTCATGTGGATATAAAAGTTGGAAACACTGATTTACCAAACTGAAAGGAAATATTTTGTCATGTATCAACTACTGATGCCCACAGGGTCTCCAACATGCAGTTCCACCTCCTGAAAATCCTAAATGTCTCAAGAGCCCAAATGCATCCCTTTCAAAACTGGAGAGGACTGAGAAGTGCAATGGCAGCTTCTTGGAGATCCTCAACTCTATGGATATGCTGCTCAGCCTGTTTGAAGCAAATGTATTGAGCCAGCTCCTTTCAAGTTGGCCGGCAGTGCAGACCAAGTTTAGCTTATGTGCATCTGTAATATATACCTGTACATACGCCAAGCTTGGACAACGTTTTGGCTAGCTTATGGGGAGCTGGCTAAAGAATTTCACCACTTCCTTTTTGTTTTGTTACTAGCCTGACAGTCTTTCTAGCAAACGCTCTGTTTTTATTTGACGTATATGAGCAAGGTCTGTTTCCGTGTGTGCGTGCGTGTGTGTGTGTGCTTAGGCATATATTCCTGCTCTATCTTGCCCTCCCTTGGAAGGCTGCTGCTCAGAGTTTCCCCCAGCAAAATGAAATCTCAGGAAAAGTCCAATGAAGTTAAAATGCTGTACAGCAAATTTATTATTGTTGTGATAGGTCCCCATTCGGAAAAGTACTTAAGTCCCACTGAAATCGTCAGGACTTAAGAACATGCTTAAAGTCAAGCATATACTTCCTCTGAATTGGGATGTATTTCAGCACATGCTTAAATGCTTTCCTGAACTTGAGCCACAGTCAACAAGAGTGTCCTGTGATGCACAGGACTTGTGCTACAAGATTTACTTCTTACTTTAGACCTACCAGCGCTGCTCTATGAATACACGCTTCTTAGCTTGCCTCTCCGTTGGTGGCACTCCAAATAGCTTACTGGCTTTTACATTTGGATGAAAAGTTGTGAAAGAAAAGAGAGGAGAAACTGGAAAAAAAAAATCCTTACTAAAGCAATACCTTGGCATGCTTAATGGCGTGTTGCAGCCAATGATTTTTCCCTACAATGGAGATTTGTGCTATTGTGTGTGTGGTATAATTACTGAGACAGACTTTTTTTTTTTTATAATGGCACAATAAATAGGATATTTCCTGGCCTGCTCTGCATTTCCAATAGGATTTTCACTTCCCCTTTGGGTTCTGAGAGTAAGGAGAGTAAGTGTCAAAAGGCAGGCCCTTTCCCAATTTTAAAACAGAGAGGGTGTAACCATGTGTAATGCAACTCTAGGTTTTGATTGTGGGGATGATGAAATCAAATCCCTCCTTAATCCTAACTGGGAAACATTGAGGTGAATTAGCCCTGCCTGCTTTTGCTAACTCTTTAAAATCCTTTTGAAAAAGAAACATGTTTTAGTGTCATCAAAAATATCTCCCTACTTTACCCCAGACCTGAAGAGAACACTGGAACATTGTGCAGAGTGGCCTCGATGCAATAAAATATGGAAGAAGGAGAACAGATAAAACCAAATATATGATTTTCCTGGAAAAAAACCCACAGCATTTTTGGATAGGCAACTCTTTCCAGCACTGCCATTTTTAAGCTAGATGCTTAGTCATTATTCATGATGGTATATTTCTTTAAAACTGCTATATTTGGGGAATAACTGGAAATGAGACTTGCTTCTTTCCCCCCCTTAAAGTTGGTTAAAATAATATACAGTTGTCTGTGTGCATTGCAGGCACTGTGGAGTTGGAGTATTTTTGGAACAAGTAAGGAAGTTTATTCTAGCTATTTCATTTATAGCAAAGTAGTAGCTTGAACTTGAGAAGAGCTCCCTGTTCATGTTGTTCAGCTGTGCTGTACTGTTTTGGAGGCTCTGGATGCTACCACTGCTTTACAAAAATATTTGGCACAACCTCATAAAATCACTTCTCTCCCTCTCCCTAAAACCCTCCTTGTTCCTTGTTTATGTATCAGTACTTCCCCCACTTCTACACACAAATATCTCTAAGGTTTAATTAATTTGCTAAAAATAGTGGAAGTATTTAAGGAGGAGTGCCTTAGAAATAATAAAGGAGTACATCTTGTTCATTCTTGCTGTTGCTCAGATAAAGGCAAGCAGCTGTCATGACAGTAGGATTTTCCTGATGTGATTATACCAAGTTTCAGGGCAGGACCTTGCATCAGTTGGTGTGAAATGTCTAAACAGCTGGAGATTAAATAGAAAAGCATCTTTTTTTTTTTTTTTTAGGTAGCTAAACTAGTAAGAGTAAGTTTGTGTGAAGCATTGGGAGCAGAAAGCAATATTTCCAAGATGAGGCAAAATAATTCTCTAGAAATTAGGCCTCCACAGATTCCAGGCTTTTCTATCACTGGGGTCCAGATTCATCCCACCTAAATTCAGACAGAAGTCAAATTCAGTCAAAGTGAACAGTGGCCAGATTAGTCTTTTGGATATGTATCCTGGCCTTGCCTACACAGGAACAAGCCCTTAGGCTTTGCAATTACACCTCACTGGGATGAGCAGCAGCTGAAGAGTCTCACCCAGAAAGTCTTTGAATCCAGGTCACTCCATGTATTTGCCTTTTCAGGTGAGGTCTTTCTCCTTAGGGAAGAGGAGAGACTGCTCATTTACAGGGAAAAGGTGGCTCTGAAACCCTTTCCACAGCTTTCAGAGTTACAGTGCACTTTAAAAACTCTGTTTCCCTGATCCTAGTGCCCATTAAGCCTCAAGTCTAATCCTAGCTGCAATCATTAAATCAGGAATATTTGGCACTACTCCCAGGGAGAGCACATATAGCACCAACTTACTCCTTTTTATAAGTGGTTGATCAGTTTTTCTGTGCTTCAGGGAAGCTAAGAAAAGCTTTCATGCTCATTTGTGAATAACAGCAGGAATAAATGGTGTTTCTTCAGCTTGTCAATTATTTGTTCTTTTCTTCCCATCCACTGTTTGAGTCTTGATCTTGATGAAGGTATTATACAATTCCTGCATTTCCAAGCCCTTAACCTTGGATAGACACATAATAAGCTAGTATTTAGGCACTACTGGGGTGCTTTAAGCAAGCTGTTTTTCTTTGAAGCTGAGAGTGACTAAGCCTGGGAAGTTCTCTGTTCTTCCTCATCACTTCCTGGTAGTTATGAGACTTCACAAGGGATCTTGAGACAGTCTGATAAGCCTTTGAAGTTATTACCTATGAAGGTTTTGCTCTTTCTGAATGCTGTACATCGAATTACTGACTGCTATTAGAAGCAATGAGAAAGGATTCACAAAGCTGACAGAGTCATGCCTATAATTTCTGCAGAAAAAGAGCTGAATTTAATGGATAAATTATGTTGCTGGGGAGATTTTGATTCTGTTCCCTCCTCTGTCACCAGTTTGCCTTGTGATTTGTGGTAGCGTTTTCAGTTATGCCAGTCACATGAGATCAAACCCCATGAATCAGACTCCACCCAAATCATGAGCCTGGCTTCCAGATTCAGGAGCTTTGAACAGGGATCATATCGTACTTTTTCTTTAGTTTATCTTTCATTTCTGGAATTTCCTCTGTTTATTCCCAATATGTCTCTAGCAATTAATGTTTCCCACTCTTTTGGAAGTGTCAGGAAATTATTTGGGCCATTTGGGTCTGTTGGGGGCCCCGATTGTCCTGCACAATTAATTTTATTATTGATGTCTAAGTAAATACTATTTCTTCCAGACTGTACATGTTTTTGCTGTCCCCATTGCCTTCTGCATCCCTTAACCTCACACGACCCATAATTTCTATGTCTTCACTGCCATTCATGTGCTTTGTTTCACCAGCAGTCTTGAAGATTGCCTTGCAGGATGGAGAACATATAAAGAGATGCAGATCTAACTAATGCTTGGCATTCACCTGAGAATATATAATTAGAGACATCAAGGAAACTGTCTCCTTGAGTCTCCTTCCTGAAAAAACGTGAACTCGTTACTTGCAGCACAAGAAGTGAGTGATGAAGACAGGCAGGAGATTGCCTCCATGCAGGATGGAGACCTGCAGGAGGGCTGGAACTTTGCATGTTAGTGTGAGACAAACCCCCTTTGCTGCAAAGTATTTACAGGACTTGGCAAACCAAGGCTCTACACTCAGTTTGGAAGGGAGTCAGGTGAAGAGTTGAATCAGGCTCAAAAGAGTTATAAGCCAAAGTAAATCCAGAGAAGGCAAGATGAGAATCAGCCCTTCTATTTGCACTTTTTTGCCCTCGTGTTCAGTCATTGGTCTGTTTTTCTTCAAATTTTACATTTGTGTATATTGTTTGTAGGCTCAGTTAGCCAAGTCCATTATGAAGGACATGCTTATGATTGAGATGGTGAAAAAGCCAAAGGGAAATTGGGTGTCATATCGCTGTTTTCCCTTGCAGCATTTGCCTCTTTTCAGGAAGGGTAAGAAGTTAAAAGTTCTTGGCAATGTTTTAAGAAGCCCAAGCCAAAACAATAAATGTGATTTTGCAGTAATTATTGCAAGCTATGTGGTGGTTCTTGGTATTCCCATAGTAACATTGTCATTGGTTTGCCACGAAACCTGCAGAACAGAGCTAAATATTTAATTACAATAATTTTGTAAAACTAGGCTACTCACACCTCAGTCAGATGGGAAAGTGCATCTTCTCTTGCTCATCCTCATGCTACACAACTCTTTCACCCACTTTATTTGCTGGTTCTTGCATATGCCACATGCCAGACATATTGCAGATCCATAATTTCAGGTAGAAGTACAGCCAAACTGTACCCCCATATCCAAATATATCCAGAATCTCAGTGTTTGAGAATGAATCTTGGAAAAACTTTTTACATAGCACTAACTTTTATGACAGGTTATTTCTGAGCCTTGACTCCATACTTTCTCCATATTTCAGTGGCTGGGAAATCTGGAATTTGTTTTTAAACCCATAATCATCAAAAGCTTTGTTCAAGTCATGGGAAGGATTCGTGGTACCTACCAGAAAACATTTCACATGCAAGGCCTGAATGTATAGCACCTGGACACACCTCAAAATGTTTCTCAAACTCTGTGAGTTTCAGAGAGCTGCAATAATTAGACGAGATTCCTTCTTCAAGATAGAGAAATGCAACCTCTCACAGCTTGAATATTAAGAAGACAAATTTTATGAGAACAAACAGAGTAATATAATATTTTCACCAAAGGAAAAGGGCATGTAGTTGCTTAGCTCTTTCATCAGCTGTTTTTGGACACACACTGTGTGCATAAAATAGTTATGCAACCCATGTGGGTCAACAACGGAAGGTTGGTTGCTTCACCAGGATTATAAGAATCTTTTAAACACAATGGTACCACAAATTAAAATCGAAATCTATCAAAACCATTATCGTCCTGAAAGCTTTGGCCACAAGCATAATTATTGTAGAAGGATGTTGTCCTTGGATGCAGCTTTGGCTCAGTTCAGCTAGTGTTATTTGTATCCTTCCATGGCTCAAAGTCAGAATTTGCATGACCATAAATTTTTAGAGGGAAAAACAGGCTGTTTCCTTAATGCTAACACTAGCAGGTTTTTATTGTTTTGTAGTGGGTTTTAGGCAACTCATTAGGTACTAGTGATAGGAACAGACTGAGCGTGGTGGCAGAAATCTGCCTTGAATTTTGGAAGGATTCAGATGGAGATTTCTGTCTGGATCTTGTTCTTTGTGTCTGAGGCTGTTGCTTGTGAACAAGAATGAGTGAATGTCCGGAGAGTTTGGGTGAAAATCTAGATCTGAAAATCCACTTTTTTGGTGCTAAAACAGTGAAACAGATGTTGAACTGATACAAGCTGCTGTCTGTAAACCTAAAGAGAGCAGAAAACCTGTCCTGAGTGTTACAGCACATCCATAAACTAGGCAGTCCTGTAGGGATGAAAGTAATTGATAGATTATACAGTCTGCCAGATGCTGCTTACCATCAACAAGGGACAGAGCTTCTTTACCCAGAGCTGCCTTCAGGAGAGGCACCAGGCTACTTTCTTAAGCTCCTGACACAGGTTGAATCCTGGGATAACTTTATTCTTGCATTGATGATAAAATATATTAAATGACAGGCACCATTGCCTATTTTTGAAATGCTTATTTTTAAATTTCAACATCCACTTTTCCATCTTGAGGGAGAAAAGTGACTATTGTGTCTAAGCTCTTAATTTTTCCTCTCTTTCAGGCTGGTATAGATGGAGAAAGCATTGGGAACTGCCCATTCTCCCAGCGTCTCTTCATGATCCTGTGGCTCAAAGGAGTTGTGTTCAACGTCACCACTGTTGACCTGAAAAGGTAAGAGTTGTTCAGTTTAATTGAAAATAGTTATACGATCCAGTGTTTGCATTATAGAAAGGCCCCACCAAGTTCAGATTTGAATCTGGCCTAGAGAGTTTGTGGTGCACACCAAAATAGTTGGGATTCAGGATTGGGTTGGGGTTTTTTTCCACTTGTGGAATGTTTTTATATTAAACAGAGCGCTTGGGGTAGTTTCAAAGTCTTCTAACCACAAACTGCAGGAAAAAAAAAAAGGTCAATTGATTTTGTAGGAACTATAAATATCTGTGCAACTACCTGACCATAATGATTAGCGATTTCATGACTTTTTCTCTCTGCAGAAAGCCAGCTGACCTACACAATCTGGCTCCTGGGACCCACCCACCTTTCTTGACTTTTAACGGAGAAGTCAAGACAGATGTTAACAAGATTGAGGAATTCTTGGAAGAGACTCTTGCACCTCCAAAGTAAGAACTTGGAATTTTTTTCAGTCAATAATCCATTTCCTAGGAATGAAAGATGTCCTAAGAGGAGTTCCTAAAAAGCACTCCCTCCTACAATCTTTACTTACAGGAGTAATATTTATTTATGAAACTTGCTGGCTTCAGTGAGATGACTTCCATGTGTGAAGGTTACTTGTATGACTAATAACTGCAGAATGTTTTCTCTGTACACATTTCAGGATGCCCTTGTATGCAGAATTAAGGAGACCAATAGAAAAATTTTGCAGGGGTCTGGTGTCCACAATTTGCAAAGCTAAAAATAACTTGGAATAGATGCCGAGAATTGCCACACAAAATATCTGTGCCAGAAAAAGCATTTTACAGCGAATAACTAGAGGTTTCTGAACCGTATGGTGTATTAGAGAGGTTGGAAGGGGAACTGATTACAGAGTACGAGAGGCCCTGGAGGCAGAAAAGTGCTCATTATTCTAGTCAAGAAATGACAAAAGCCCATGACTGGAAGTTATAACCAAACTAATTCAGATTAGAAACAAGGCACAGATTTTTATTTTTTTTTTCAGTATGGATGATTAACCATTGGAACAAGCTACCAAGGAAAGCTTCAGATTCACCAGATACGCTTTTGTTAGTCAAACATTTTGGACTAAATACAAGGATAATGTGTGTGTGTGTGTGAGGAATCATTGGCTTGTGTTTTGGACCTTAAAATCTATGAATCAATGAAAACTGGCTTGCTTCCTTGTGAAGTGTTTTACCTCCAACTGAATCAGCAGCTATGGGCCAGCCCTGAGTCAAGAGATCAGATATTTAAGTTTTCTATACTGTGGTCCAAGACAACTGAAATCAGTAGGAATCATTAGTTTCTGTTGGTCTTCCAAAACAATCCTTCGCACCAGATGTCTATAAAAAACAATTCAGACTGAAAACTTTATGTTCCTTCACCTGGGTAATACTAACATGCCTTGCTATTACATCCTGGAGTCTATTTTCAGCATAGGGAATTAGACAGGACTGCCATTCACAATAGAGAGAGATGGCTGCCAAACTCCACTACACCTTTCTGGAAATTTATGCTTCCTTCTTCTTTTAAGCCACTGTATCTTGGATCATGGTCACATAAAGCACTAGTGCAATTACCTTTGTCATGAAGCTACCCTTGTGTAACTCTCCAAATGCCTGCCTTGACAGACACAGATATTATTAAGAGAGACTTGCCAAGCTGCTGTTTTGAGATAAATGACATTGTTAATTGCAGTTCCTTGTACAGGGTTGTTGGTTGGTTTTCTTTTCCTGTTGTAAATTGTATTTGTAATCATCGCTGGGCTGCTGCTTCTCCCTTTTCAGGTACCCCAAGCTGGCTGCTAAGCACAGGGAATCAAACACTGCTGGAATCGATATCTTCTCCAAATTTTCCGCGTACATCAAAAATACCAAGCAGCAGGATAACGCTGGTGAGTAGGATCATTAGCAAATGTCTCAGGGAGTTTGTGTGCTTAGAAAGGGAATAATTTTGCCATTCTCCTGTTATTTTATTGTAAACTCTGTTCATATGATATCAGGCGCCATCGCTAATCCATTTTGTGGATGTCATCTACCTCGACTTTAGCAAGGCTTTCGATACTGTCTCCCACAACATCCTGATAGAGAAGCTGAGGAAACAAGGGATAGACGAGTGGACAGTGAGGTGGGTTGAGAACTGGCTGTCAGACCGGGCTCAGAGGGTCGTGATCAGTGGAGTAGAATCTGAATGGAGGCCTGTGACTAGCGGTGTTCCCCAGGGCTCAGTGTTGGGTCCAGTCCTGTTTAATATCTTCATTGATGACCTTGATGAGGGAATAGCATCCACCCTCAGCAAGTATGCCGATGATACAAAACTGGGAGGAGTGGCTGACACGCAGGAACACTGCGCTGCCATCCAGCGAGACCTGGACAGACTGGAGAGCTGGGCAGGGAGAAATCTAATGAAATTCAACAAAAGCAAGTGTAAAGTCTTGCACCTGGGGAGGAATAACCGACTGTATCAGTACAGGCTGGGGGATGACCTGTTGGAGAAGAGCTCTATGGAGAAGGACCTAGGGGTCCTGGTTGATGACAGGTTGGCTATGAGCCAGCAGTGTGCCCTGGTGGCCAAGAGAGCCAATGGGATCCTGGGATGCATCAGGAAGAGTGTGTCCAGCAGGTCGAAGGAGGTGATCCTCCCCCTCTACTCTGCATTGGTCAGGCCCCACCTGGAATACTGTGTCCAGTTCTGGGCTCCCTGGTATAGAAAAGACAGGGACCTTCTGGAGAGAGTCCAGAGAAGGGCGACAAAGATGATTAGGGGTCTGGAACATCTCCCCTATGAGGAAAGGTTGAGTGAGCTGGGTCTGTTCAGCCTGGAAAAAAGAAGACTTAGGGGGGACCTAATTAGTGTTTACAAGTATCTTAGACATGGGTGGCAGGGGGAATTGGCCAGCCCCTTTTCAGTGGTCAGTGGGGACAGGACTAGGGGCAATGGCTGTAAGCTGGAGCACAGGAAGTTCCGCACCAACATGCGGAAGAACTTTTTCACAGTGAGGGTGACAGAGCAGTGGAATAGGCTGCCCAGGGAGGTGGTGGAGTCTCCTTCTCTGGAGATATTCAAGTCTCGTCTGGACGCCTATCTATGTAATATGAGATAGGGAGCCTGCTTTGGCAGGGGGGTTGGACCCGAAGATCTCTTGAGGTCCCTTCCAACCCCTAAGATTCTGTGATTCTGTGATTCTGTGATTCTGTGATTCTGTGATTTGAGAGGGTAAGTTCAGTGGACTCAGTTCACATGTCCAAGGCTAAATTAATTGCAGCTATATTATATAAATAATATATTTGACATTTTTATTAAAAACAGGTCACAGAGTGCTCAGGACCCCCCTTTATCAACTGTTGTGCCATGGTGCCCTGTCCATGCAGGCTAGCTCCGTCACCAGAACAGCATCCCATACTGCTTACTGGAAGTGGCTGGTGGCCTGTGCTGTGTCTTCTTCTCTGCTCAGACACTACTTAGAGGAGCAGTGCATGGACCTAAAACTGTACTAGTACTAAAAATTTATCAGTGAATGGCTGTGTGAGAGCAACCCATGCCCTGACCCTTCATAACGTGCTAGGTGGGGCCATCAGACTCTTGACCCACTTACGATTATGTCATGCTGTTACAGCTAATTTAATAATATAAACTGAATTGTATCAAGACATTAAATGTAAAGTAAATAAATGGAAGGGGCTCTAAGAGAGGTAATTGCCCACTGCAAGCTCTAGACTTTCCCTCACATGTTTGTGTGTCAAAAGTACCCCCCAACCCAAAGCTGGATGCCATACGTATTTACATGTACCCTGCACTGTCTTTCTAATGAAATTGCTTTTCTTCACATTCCTTTCACCTCAGAGAGGCAAGACTTCAGCCAGTCTGAGCTCCTGTTGCTCAATGAAAGTTAGTGGATTTACACTGCTGTATCCCTTGAGATGATCAAGAAAATCATACCTACCTTATATCACCAGTTTCACAGACAAGAGATCTAAGGCATGTTAAACACCATGCTCTCATATTGTATCACTCAGAAAAGACTAGATTTTTTAGGTTCCAGCTCAGATTTCATCTGTGTGATTATATTTCATTGCCTGGGGCTGACCCATGAGATGAAAATGGGTAAATGATGATTTATGTCAGATAACAATCTGCTCCATAATATTTTTGTGTAGTTAACAGAAGGAAATAATTATAGTGCTTCACTTCTCAGGGATGCTAAGAAGTTATTTTTTTTTGTCTAATGCTAAAGGGATGCTCAACTAACCTCTGTAGGAAGTTGTAAACGGAAGATAAATTAAGAGTTAGACTAAGTAGATGTTACAGTGAGAATAAAATATCTTGGCCATTTACAAGGGATTTTTATGGTCTGCTCTGCAACTGTAAATCATAAATTCAGCTGTGCTCCCCCTTGCATTCTGAAACAGCCATGGGATCTGTCCTTATGCATATTCCCAACACATCGCTTCACAGTGACTCTGCAATATGCAAATCCCTGGACTCCTAAGGGCTGGCAGCTCTAGCTGGTAATAAATGGCTGTCCTAGATGTGTTTGCATCTGACGGTAACCAGAGCTGGAATTCAAGGTCAGATATCTGCTACTGTGAGATAAGGAAGCTCACCTCACAACGTGCCCATGACTGTGCCTCCACATTTTTACTGCCTAAGTCTTGGTTTAGCTACTCTTGAAAATAAAAGGAAAAATCCTTCTCAATGGCAACTGACCACACCAAGGTTATAGAGAGAAGAGATGTTAAGCTGCAGGAGAACAAAAAGCTTTGTTCCATGCAAAAGTCCTCACTCCATTTTGTTTGCACTCTTGTGATACTCAAAACATGTTGGAATCTCTGAACATACTGATACTTGGCTTTTCTCTTTGAAGTAGAGAAAAGCTTTTAGTTTGATTTTTTACAGCTGAAGTGCTGCAATGCCAGGAGAACAAAGCAGAGATGAGCAGAGTGTAAGTCGTACCTCCATGTTCTTTCCATCAACAAAGTACCTGAGGACCTTGGAGTCCTTGGGACTGTCAATGCAGACTTTTGGGAAGCAGACCTCAATTTCTGCAGAGTAATTAACTTTCAGTTTTCAAGGGCTGAGCTTTTCCCTTATCCCAGGGATATTTTACCCACTTTCCTATCCAGTTAATATGAACCTATAGCAGTTCTTCTGAAGGCTGATTTAGATGGTAGATAATGAGTTAATTAAAAGGTAGTTGTGTTAGATCCCTTGAGCAGTGGAAAACCTATGTATGTACAAAGGGGAACGGACAGCACACCCCTGTGTACATATTTCCTAATAAACCTACTGTATTTTGATCAGTATTCTTTAAAAATTACAACTCAAATCAGAAAGGGATCTGGTGCTCTAGCCTGACCTGATGCTTACCTGATACTTTGCAGCAGGTTCTGATGCCTTTGCCTCCCTATATACCAGCAGAAGTAGTTGCATATAGTTCTGTAGTAACAGAAAGCATTTCATAAATGAAAATATAATTACTTCAGTGAATATGCCTTTCTCTGCTCCATGTGAATCAGAAAGATCCAGAAAGATCAGAGATTGCTGCTTGTGGTTATCTTAAACAGTTTCTGTACACCCCAGCTGTCAGATAAAGGTGTCTCAGTCATCCTCTATGTTGGCTCTTAGTTCCAGCTGACTCAAGTGCTTGGGTTAAACTGGAAAGCCACACCAGTGACCAGCATATCAGATGCACATTATCAAAATACACACAAAAAAGACATGTTAATAAATCCAAAACAAAACAGAGAATCCTGAGCAGTGCATTAAAAATATTTTTTATTTCTTGTGATTTGGAATAGGAGATATGCTGAGTACCAAGTAAGCTAAAGCACCAGATACCAGGTTGTTTAAATCATGTTCTCCTGACTTGGGAGTCAGGGAGGTGAACTCATTAATGCGTGGGGTACCAGGCTGGGAATTTGTAGCATCAGCCTATCTCTGTCTGGGAGAAGTGTGGGTTAGGTGTAATTATATATGATCATTCTTCTGTGCAGAGCAGTGGTTTAGCAGAGATCATGTGGTCTACGTAACATGAGCTCTCACTACAGCCTGTGGCTATTACATTGTTGCGGAAAAGTGGCGTGAAGTGGTTGGGATAATTAAGGAGGTTTATGTGGTATGAGGATACTGGATGTGAGAATTAATGAGTACCTAATGCACACTGAAGATAAGCCCAAACTGGAGTTTATAGCCAGCATCCTGCAACAATTTCAGACTTCAAGTGATGCCATCACTTGGCTGTATCGTTGCAATATTTCATACCCTGAGAGAGGTGGTGGGAAGGCATTGATAACAGACTTGGAGCCTTTCAGTAGATAAATGATTTTTTTTTTAAATAGTAAAAAAGTTACTGAAGAAAAGACTTGTAATCTCCTGGTTTATGGTGTGCTTGAATTCTTGCGTGTAAATGAATAGACACAGAGATACCTGTCTGTTTCTAAGAGTGTGATACCCTCTGCTGGCAAATATGTGAATATATAAAGCAAGCAGCTTTACAATCAGGGCTGAAACATCCCCTTAACAAAACAGGTTTCCTTCTATCGAGGCAGTTTCCTCTTACAAATACAACATTGTCCAAAGAGAAGCCTTTCATAGGAACCTATCGATTTTGACAAAATTTTCATGGAAAAAATAATGTTTTTTCTGGATGAGTTAAAATTACTTTGAAGTAAAATGCTTTAACAGTGCAGAGAAAAATAGTGCTTTTTTCTGGATTATTTCAATACTTCATTAGCCACACACCGTTATGTTTTATGCCTGGCACAGAAGCAGGTGATAACCTTCTTCTCTAAGTCTGTATGGCAATATGTTATTGATCATGATTCGTTTACTTACCAAAGGCATTTGGCAGCAAGGCTGCCCTGATTTAATAGTTCCCTGAATTTCTGATTCTTTTTTTCCATCTTTGTTTTCCTAACTTTTCTGTCTTATAATATAAAAACGTTGAAAGGTTTGGAACGGGCTGGCGAGGGCTGTAAGCCCAGAAGCAAACATGCTTATGCCATATCAAAGTCCCACCACTTTTAAGCTTCTTGAAAGGGGAGGAATTGATTCCAGATCCTCAGGATGTGGCAAGCTGTGTTTAAAGAAAGTGTGTGCATTTATTATTTCAAGTCAGTTCAATTACAACGGGCTTGATTCCTTCCACCCCCTGTGTCACTTGATAATTTTATAACAGGCCTCTCTGAAGGAGCCGTGTCCTCATCGCGGGATCAGATCCGCGCCTCCCTTTGATAGCACAACTGGGTTATTCAGTCCTCCAGCCATTGCCACCAGGCTTCGCCGCTCGTACTTGCAGCGACAAGCACCCATTCACACAAGAACAGGAGTTCTTGGGAGAGTTCAGTGGCAGTCGTCTTAAAAATTATTTCCTGGATGTTCTTGTTTAAGTTTTTATGGTCAGTTGGAGTGTTTTTGGTTGCTTAGTGATTGTTTAATACCTAGAAGGGGGTCTTGTCTGAGCACAGCAAAGTAAACAAGGGTCTTGTGAGTTTACTTTGGTTCATTTCGTTGATGCTGAGCAAGTTGCTCAAAATCTGTACGGTAACCAGGGTTGCCACAATTTACATATTCATTGGAGGAGGGTGAAATTTAATTGATTAGAATGCTCTGTACATATTTGGTATCCTGCTTATTATTTTTTCTTGAGAGACTGTATACTGCAAACCAAGGGGACAACCTATAGTAACCACCCATTAACCATCCCGCCTAAAATTGGCTCATAGAATGAGCCCTTTGATTTCATTTATGAGTTTAAAAAGTTGTTCTTGAATTGAGTTCTTAGGGGGCACCAGCTCCAGTGTGGGTGGGCGCATTCATTAGTGGTACGGAAGGATATTTCACTGTACGGCTCTTCAGAAGGCGCTGAGCCGGGAGACCACCAACATGATTTCATGCAGAGGAATTTCCAGCCGTCTGACCAGAGGACTCCACTTGTCTGGTTTGGATTTACATCAAGAGGACAAAAATAAAAGCATATTTAAATTATTAACTTACATGTGACTAAATACCATTCACCTCTTTCAGTAGCTACATCACACGTTGCGGTTAAGTGCGTGAGGTGGGAAACGTCTCTCTTCGTGTGCTGTGTACGTATGTGTACAGCAGGCATGCACACACGCATATCAGGGCTGGAATTAAAACTGGCCTACATCAGTTTTACACTGTGGAGTTACTCTTGCTGAGAAGAGAGTCAGACCCACAGTGTAGGTATGTGCAGAGGCTGGACAGCGTGCTCTGATCTTTTCTAGAAACCACTGAGTATCTCCTTAAATAAGCAGTAAATCAGTTCCCTCCCACCCCCTACATGGAATATTTACAGCAATAACAGCTCTGTGGCACAGACCCTTTGTGAGTTGATGCACGGGCTGGGGTAGGAGCTTCCTGATGCTGCAGGGCAGCTCCTCTGGACTTCAATGGAGCAAGTTTAAAGAATGCCCTTGTATTGATGGGGAGATTCCTGTGACAAGGAACTTGGGTCCAACATTAATGCTTTCTGCACAGATTTTCAAGGTGCCATATAAATATGTAGGGTGTGTTTACTTATGTGTGTGTGTGTGTGTGTGTGTGTGCTTATGTATGTCTGCATATCAACTTGCCATTAATCTTTTTCGTTCTTTCTCTTTAGTTGCAGAATTTCCCCTTTCCATTCCAAACCCCCACACCTGTCCAAGGCCCAGTATGAGGAACAATTTGTGATAATACAAACTTTTCTCTGTCATGCAAAGAGACAGGACTAGAAATAGCTTTTAACCTTGCTTTAGAGAAAAAGACTTGCTTTGTGCTGGAACATACTAGAATGACAGTTCTTTAACTTTTACATTTTTGAAGCACAAAAATGCTATTTCAGAACATTTTAAACAAGTTTTTATGGCTCCCTCTGAGCTGAGCACTGTTGAGCTCGTGGTAGCTGAAGGGCCTGGCAGCTTTACAAAACCAGCCCTAATATAAAAAATAACCAGTCTTTAAAACATATGTAAAATAGCTTTTCTGCAACATTTGTGGCACATAAAGTACCAAATACATGCTGGTGAGTGTGATATAAAGCTTTTATTACCATTCATTTGGGATGACCCATATAACTCAGTCATGATATGTTAATAAAACTGTTCCCCACTCTGTCTCTTTATAAAAACACACATATAAAGACCACTAAACCAGTGGCGATAGCTGTGTGCTAACTTGTTAAACAGTGCTGCAAGTTGCATTTATCATCTGTCTTAAATTTTGTTATCTGCTTTCTCCCCAGTAATCAAAGACTGGTTCAAAACCACTCAGAAACAGCAGTTTGAAGAATAAGTTTGCTTGAGAAATAACTTTTTGAAAGTTCTCCTCAAAATCATGCTGGCTGGAGGCCCAGAGCCATCAATATTCTGTCTGGTACCAGTGACAGCTTTAAGGACCAATATCTTTAAACCTGCCAAAACTAAGAACTGGAATTTTATGCCATTGAAAGGAAGAAGTTTTCAGTTCCCTAAAATGATAACAAACCATTACCTTAACCTGAGAACTGTGTATCTCCCCGGGGAATGCTTCTGAACTTTACCATCTTTTTGGGTTTTTCCTTCTTCTAAGACCTTGCTAATTAAGATATGAATACTTCCTGATGGAAATGTGAAAAATACCCTTTGAAAACAATACAAGACTAAAACTCTCTGTAAATCCAGATGTGAGCAGACTGCAAGCCTTTCAAAGCAGGGATTTAGCATGCCTGATTAGCACACTTAGAAGCAGCCATTCTGGGAACAGTAAATATTTACAATTAATGTACTAGCAGACATGTTTTTCTGACACATCTGTGCTGAAATAGCTTTGAAACTATAGCATAACACAGTGAGGGAGAAGAAAAATGAAAGGATATATAAATTCAAGACATAGAATATGCAGCACCCTAAAAAAGAGTTGACAATATGTACTGAAGTCAATGAGGTTAATGATATGCTCAAATCAAAGCATGTTCTCAAGCTTTGCTGAATCAGGGCCTATATGCACAGGCCAGGCCTAGACTAAAACACTTGCAAGGGGAACAGTAGTTGGCAGACACTCTACTTTAAGAGGGAATTATTTCCCCTGTGTGTTTGAATATTCCTCCAAGTGCTGCTGGCTTTACTGGGATGCTTTGTTCTGTTTCCCAGCCGGGCTCCCATGCTCGCACACAGGAGCAGTAGCACAGCTGGAAGTGGATGAGAGCAATCTGGCGGCAGCAGTCCTGGGAGGAATTAAGCGCTTCGCTGCTGGAATGGGAGGCCTAAATTACATTATTATTTAGAATTGAGTTTTAACTTCATTGCTCTATGGTTTCGCACTGGTGGGTAACTCCCTTCGTTGCAATGTACTTGGTGCATCTGAAGTATGTTCCCCGCAGCAAAGACTTAGATGAAGTTACGGCCTTGCTCAGTGAAGTGTCCAAATCTCATATGAGCAAATGTCCAGATTTAAGCACCCAGCTTTTCTTATTGTCTTCAGAGGATTGTTCACAGGCTCGTATTTAGCAACATTAGAGCAAGCTATCACATGATAGAGAGCCCAGGGACTGGCTCCTGAAAGTCAGTTTGCAAAACTGCTGGTGACTTCAAAGGGAGAAGGATTGGCCCAGAATCTGTTTTTCCCAAAACAGATTTTTTGTTTTATGCATGCAAATGTTCTTCATAAAATAACAGGGAAGAGGAGAATGAAGCCTAACTGAAATTCAGTGTTGCTAATTTTCTCTATTAGATCAGATCTTAAATAGTTGACCTGTAGCGTCAAAACAGTGCTGGGAATAAGGTGATTAAATGGGAACTGAAGACATAATTCTTTTTAAAATATCCCGATTCTTTTGACTGTAGAAAGAAAAAGAGATTTTCATGAAGTCTGAGGCAAGAAGCAACTTTGGGTTATTTACTCTGATCTGCAAATCACATCCCAGTCAATTTTGGCCGTTGAGCAAACACGATAGTATTTCTTGTTTTGCAAGTTTAACTTGTTTTGCATCAGAGCAGAAGTAGGAGAAACTGAAGGGTCTTTGATGTACAGTGCCCCTCTAAGTGGGAGTGGTGGTGGGGAGTGGGAAGACACCCACCTGATGGCAATGAGCTGGTCTGTATTTCACACTGCAGAGGAAGGTGAATCCCTGATGATTCAGCCACTCAAAGCTGAAAACAAACTGGCCCTTAACCTGGAATCAGGATGACTCTGAACATGTGAGGAAGGCATCTGCTCAGCAAGACTTTCTGCACCACTCTAAGGCATTGACCCAACCGTTTCCCACTTCTAGCAGAGAATGACCTTAGGGCCATGAGTAAGCCCCATAACACATGTGATTAACTGCATATTGGGAGAAAATATACTGTGATCTTTGCAGGTCTTGAAGCATGAGATTTAATTATAGCCACTGTCTTAATGTCGAGTAGCAAATTCTCCGTGACGCTGAGGGTGGTACAGTCATCCTACCTCAGTCCTTGTTGCGAGACCTAAAGGATGATATTTGGGGTTTTAAAATACCATGACCTGCTCATGTCACTCTCTCCCCCTCCAGCCTAGTTTCTCCTATTTCTGCCAGAACTGAATTAAAGCCAATCTTTTCTTAGTCTCCTTATAAACACCCCAAGAAATATGTTCATTTCCCCTCTCTCCTTGTTGGTTCTTAAACATTACTTTGGGAATGTGGAAAGCGAATTCATCCAACTTCCAACTTCCAATGATTAGATCTTTTCACAATTTTGTTAGCTTTGTTCACAGCAAGGCTAAAGAACTCTCTCAGACTTGCCAGATGTTTTGTACATGAGTGAGCATCTGTGGATGTTAGCATCTTGGTCTTCTCTCCAATAAGCTGAACAAATAGACTCTTCAAACCTGGCATTCTGAGGCTTGTTTCCAGTCCTTGAGCACTGTATTACTTCTCTCCCTTGACCTCTTGCTCAAATTTCCAGTGCCTTTTTAAATGGGGGTACCAGAACTGTGAAAAATGTTCTTAATACTTGTCACAGCAGTACTGTTGCAACAGTACCACAGCATATGACCTCCCAACTATTACTTGAAAAATTTTAATACATCCAGGAATAATTATAACTTTTTTTTTGTTCTGCTCCTTTCAGAGAGGTTAAGTTGAGGCATAATCACGATGGTCCCCACGTTTTTTCATGGAGCTTGAAAGAAAACAAAAATAATCTCAAGAGTAGAGAAACAATGGAAAAGAATTAAGATATGAGTCATTGTTAAATCTCATTGTCTCATGTTTTATTGTATCCGAGTAACAATTTTTGAACACAAAGGACAGAAAATGCTGGAAACATTAAATAAAACTATTTGAGACTGAGATTTGCTAAGTGAACTGAGGGATTTGGGAAATTAGTAAACTTTAAAACATCGTCCTCAGGTGCTGCTTGCTAGGCATTGCTGCATTTCCCTCTCCCATTTCACTTCATTCTACCACTGCTGAAGTGAAATAACTTAGCTGAAATCAATGCAGTGCAATTGGGATTATCCTGATGTAAACAAGCAGACTTTATTCTCCTAGGTGCCTGGGATCGGAATAAATTGATGTTAAGCACCAACAGCCTATGGAGGAACAAACTTCTTTGCTTAAATATGAGAACACAAGGGGTCCCCACAGCACTGTCACTAAAGCCGAGTTACACTCCCTGCCAGGAGCTAACTTTACTCTTATTTTAATACAGAAACATACAGTTAGTTCCTCTTTGTTAGTCTCAGAAACCTCTCGTTTGCTTTTTGGTATTAAAACAAAACTTTACACTCTGAGTAAACACAAAGCATCTTAACAATCAAGATACCAGAGTGATAATCACATACTATAAATATGTGGTTTTATAATCTGCGGTGGCAGATTTTTAAATTTATTATTTATTTTTTTTTGGTTTCTGATGCAAATCAGCTGCTGCTTGTCTGCAGTTGGTTTAGGGACACCTGCACAAGACTATGATCACAGAGGTCAGGATTAGGCCCTCAGGGACACACTCTAGAAATGATGTTTGTCCCTTACGACCTGCTACAGAGTTAGGATGATTTGTGAGATGCAGGTTAGGTACTGTTCTTCCCGGAGCACTTGTAGGCCAGTAGTTTTACATTCACTTGCTTCCTGCCCTCAGGGGTCACTTGTCCAAGTGAGAGAGTCCTAAGAGACTTGGAAATGAACCCTTCTTTTGGTGTCATTTTAACACCTGGATATTCTTTTTAAAAAAGCAGCATCTGAAGGTGCTCAAAATGCATTCTTGGTGATAAGAAGTATTACATTTATTTCTTGCCTCCATTGCAAAACTGAATAAGGGAAAGGAAGGAAGAAACTTGAATTTTCAGTCCAAAACTAGAAACAAGTTAAAACAAACTTTCTAGATGCATTTAATTTTATTTAAAAGACATTTTAGATTCACCTGTTTCACTAGGTCTAATCTGGGAGTAGGACAGATGGTATCACAAAAATAGGAAGATGCCTCTTCTTTTTGTTACATTTACTGTTTATCCCCCTTTAAACTGAAATATTAGTCCATGGCTGGTGCATTACTGCTTTTACCAATGTAAAGTTTGTGGCTGAAGAGTAATATCGTCTTTCTTTTGTATATAGGAGACTGGAAGGCAGAGAATTTAAATAATTTGTATAAAGTCATGTAGAAAAAATTGAGAAGAGAATAAGGTCTCCTGAATCCAGGCAACCTCTTAACCCCTGGGTCATTGTGCTCTAACTTAGGAAAGGGTACCCAGGGAATCAAGTTCTCCCTGAGACTGAGACAGACCTTTTGTAGAGTTTTTGAGTCAGGCCTGTGAAAATATCGCAGACTTCAGGGATGAAGATCTAGTCAATCTGTTGACATCACCAAGGGTTTGTAGATGGGATGGGGAGGGAAGAGGGATAAGGGAAGGTTCGTATCACTTATGTCTGTCTAAAGGTTATACATTAGTCATTTAATAATCTTGTCTTTTGATCAATAGAGAGGAACATAAATCTATTCCTAAAGAGCAGTTTGAATTGTCATAAAATGTGGATCTAAAGCTAGGAGAGCTTCCTTTAGAGGTGCCTGTCTTTCGTCGCTATCTATAAAGGAGACTTGGACAACTAAGTTGAACTGACTACTGAGTACTTAGATGGATGAAGTTAGGCAAGGTGAACCTTATCCATAATTAAATCAATAGATTTTTGATGTGTCCGGGTTCCTAAGGTTGCTTTGGATGTCTCACAGCTGTATTTCGGCTCCACATTCCTCTGAGTCATGGATGAAGCGCTCCCTGGGTTTAGCACCTCTATTTCTCCCACTGGACATACACAGAACATATGTGTGAACATATATGGAAAATCTGTACCTATTTATGCCTGGTTTAGACCATGTCTGAGAAGCAGCTTATGACCTGACCAAAGTTGTACCTGTGTTTGTGTGACTTCTCCCACTCCTGGTGTAAACTCAGAATGACATCCAGGATTAAAAATCTCTTTTCAAGTCCCAGCTCTGACTGATCTAGAGGATGAATATGAATGCCTAAGAGAAACCTCTAACCAGGAAAGAAGAGATGAGGAATAAGAGACACTAACCTATTTCCCTTCTGTGTGCACAGCTAGGTATTTGTTGGTTCATTGAGTAGAAACGGACGGATCACAGCTTTTCAACGTGGTTGTATGGGCATTTACCTTTATTGTGGGAACATGCTCAAGTCTCTGTTCCAGTGAATATCGAATTATTTATCTAGAACTGAACATATTTAATATGAGAAGTGACTCACCCCAGAAATTCCCTTTGGCACCAAGTTAAGCATCGAAATGCCTTGGATGCATGGGAGCATACAACCTCTATACTTCTCTGCATTTCCAGTGGCTCTCTATGACTGCCCACTCATTTTGCCTCTCAATACAGACACTGCTCAGAGCTGGCGATTTTACAAGGTAGAAACACACCCAGAAAGAATGTTACAGTGCTCAAATTGGCAATGTAGTTGCCCTTTGGGGCATAAGCACTAATATTTAAGTATCTTAGAGAAAAAAAGGAGGTATTATCCTACATCACTTAGGTGAACCGTGAAATTATATTCAAAGGGTAGGATTCGTCTCGCCTAGCTTCACCTCCCTGTTAGGTGTCTAGTCTGAGCTAGTCCTTTAGTCTTTGTAATTCACGTAGTGAGAAGGGCATGGGTGGTGTGAGTCACACCAAGTTTGAATCAGGTGTCTCGGGCAGTTGGAAGGAATTGCCCTTTGGAGACACTCAGTACCTCTGAGCAGAGAGGGAACCTACATAACCAGCTTAGACAAGACATCTGACTTTTAAATGGCTAAATAGGGGAAAAAATCAAGGCAGCACTCAAATCTCCAGGGTTATATTGAACTCATGGTGGGGGGAAGATAAACTGGTCAATATGTAATACAGTGGCACACATATTGCAGTCACAGCTCCTCCATGTGAGAAGGATTAATCTACACAGGTTGAAGTTACAGTACTCTGTTGAGCCTGCCTGAGCAAAATGGGCAGGGTGAAGGAAAAAGAGAGTGAAAATGTGAATCCTTGCTCTTTAATCAGACTGTCAGACTAGGAGAAAGATATTATTTTCTTACCTTAATTTGCTGTTTCTTTGCTGGTTTCCCTCTCCTACCAGAAAACAGTATTGGGTCTCATATAATACCAAACTCTGTGAATCTGGAAGTGATCAGGAAAGGTGGTTTGTTTTTTTAAAGGAAAAATAAATCTCAGATTGTTTGTGTGAGAGTCTGAATATTTATGTACTGTTCCCCCTTTTCCCTTGTTGCGTATTTCACCAAGTTCATTTGCGTGTGTTGCAGGATAAATCTTACTGCAGGGCAGTGGAAGAAAGCAGTAAAAAGGAAAAGCATCAATCAGTGATCCAGGGTAGCAGTAGGATTTGTTGATCATGTTTTGTACATTGATCATTGCTTGTTGAATTTACCCGGGCTTGACAATTAAGAAACTTGGAGTTCTGGTGAGGTCAGTCTAGGTGGTTTCAGATGATGGCTACAAAAGCCATTACATCCCTGGGAGTTGATGACTTTGAAACCTTGATGTCACTGTGCTTTCAGTGGTGAAACCTTGATGTCACTGTGCTTTCAGTCATGTTCATTTCTGAAAAGGGCCACGCATATTTTACTCCAGCTTGGAGAAAATATTTTGTGGCCAAATGTTTATTTGACAAAAAAATTCCATGGGTGGTGGGAGTAACCAGAGTTATAGGCAAATGTGGGTTTAATTGGGTGAATAATGAATTGTTTTGAAAAGTAAAAGTATTTTCTCTTTAAACAAAAATTTATTCTCTTTTTTATTTGAAGATTACCAGCATTTAAAAAGTGATGTAAAAATGATTGAATGTCAAGGTACAACTTACCTAAGCAACCATCCCAAAACACAGCTTTCTTTTTGTTTTCATGTTTGTTTGGAAATCTTATGTTATTTTGCTTGAAGTGTGTTCTTTTAAAAATGAACTTGTTTTTCTCTCTTTTAGTGTAAATCACATAATTTTTTTGTTCAATTTGGCCAAAGAGTCAATTATTATTACTGCTTTTATTGTGCCCTCTACACTTTGTATCTCTTCTTATAATAGCTATCAAGTCAAAGGTTCATCCTGAAGATTATTACACTCAGACACGTAAAATAGGAATCAGCTCACTTCATTTTAGCTATTTTAAATTTAGGTAGCCAGCCTGCCTATTCTCAAGAAAAAGAGAGAGAGGTTCCGCTGGTGGCAATTCAGCTTTTCCTAGGCTACTATTTTAGGATGGAATGATTTGCCTTCCAGTGGCTCCTCAGGCCACAGAGATTGGCATTTATGTGCTTTGTCTGCTTTGCTATTTCTCCTCATCCCAGTGTTAAACAAGGAAGGAAATATTTGGAGTTCAAGGAAGGGGAAGAAGAGTCCTTGTCTGACCTCTGCAAATGCTGTGGGTGTGGGCAGTCTGAATCAGTTACTTTTTCCAAACGTTTTTCTTTTACTACTTTCTAGTTACTTTCCATTTTGCTTCAGCCTTATTTGACCCCCAGAAAATAGAGATGGAAACGACCAAGGCGCTGGAAGTTTTATGGCTGCTATTATTTAGGAGGTCAGATTAACTGATTGTAAGTCTCCTTTGGCTTTAAAAGCTGCTGGAGAAATCCTAACCCTACCGAAGTCAACAGCAAAACTTCCACAGGCTTTGATATGGCCAAAATTTCACCCAGGGTACCTAGTAATGAATCTTTGTCATCTGGCCCTCCCCTTGACTTGCAGGATTGCTCCATGTCTTACATGTTCCAATGTTTTTTCAGTTGGGGTATAAGTACTTCAAGACACAAGGTTTTTCCTTTGTCCCCTGAAAATAGTTTCACAGACCAAAGTTTAAGGAAGTTTTTGCTTGAAGAGTTGAGTAACAGAGCCAAAGTCTGTTCTTGGTTGAACTGGAGTAAATATGGAAAAGCTTGTTGACAATGCAGGGTTACTCCTCTGTTATGTCAGTGTAACCAAGAGCACAATTTTGCCAATTATTAACTTTTGTTACATTATTTGTATTTCTGTGCATGTCAGGATTTGTTAATCTCATTGTTCAACATCAAGTAACCTTTTGCTGAAAACAGAGCGTCATTGTGAATTAGGTATCATCAGCTAAATTGAACCTCACCCTGTGCATTTGACAGATGGTAATATATTCATTAAGCATTCTGTGGTTGCTTTGAGGTTGGAAAGTGCTATTTTTCTGGCTTCTAACTCAGGATTCTTAAGTAAAGTTGTATGAAAGCATAGTTTTGAAGGGACGAGGAAAATCACAAAGAGCTTATGATGTTTTCTTGTTAATATCGTTTGCTATTGAGGGGATGACATGGCAGGACTGCAATTGCTGCAAGTTGCCTTTGGCTGCAGGAGTAGCCCAGAGTGGAGTAGTGAAGGGTAAGAGAGACAGTTCCACCATGGATTTTGTGTATATGTAGGTCGGACTTCTTGGAATTTGAAGCTAAATTAAATACATCACTTTGGAGGCAATACTATGCTGGTGCCTTTGTGTTTCGTGATTTCGCTGTCCAGAAAGATGATTTCCAGGAGTTCAGACGTTGTAGCTGTTGAAAAGGTAATTGATGACAGGGCTCCTCTTGCAGAGCTGGTCCCATTTGGAATCTCTAAGTTCTTGCTGAAAGTCTGCAGGGTGGGGAAGCAATTTGAGGTAGAAATTTCAAAAGCAGAACAGAGCCACATTCTCGGGCATAGTTCCTCTTGGCCTTGTAATATTGAATCCTCCACCCTGACATTCCCAAGACAATGTAAGGCTGAGATTAGATCATAGAATCATAGAATCACAGAATATCCTGAGTTGGAAGGAACCCATAAGGATCATCAAACCCAAATCTGGCTCTACACAGGGCCAGCCAAGTCAGAGCATGGGACTGAACGTATTGTCCAGACACTTCTTGAACTCAGCCCAGCTCAGTGCTGTGACCACTTCCCTGGGGAGCCTGTTCCAGTGCCCGACCACCCTCTCAGTGAAGAACCTCTTCCTAATATCCAATGCTTCAGGAATTCTCTACACAGCTGATTTATGAGTGACCTAAACCAAATACAGAAAAGCAGACTCCACTGACTACAGGGGAATCTCAGGGTGTTTAATTTAAACCAATTAATTTTATTTGCTCATTTCAGGGAAGATTAATCCCACTGATTGACTTGCAGTGGAGCAATATATATACCACTGGTAAAATCCCTGCATTTTCCCTCAAATTTTTGGAAAGAAATTAAAAATTCACCTGACCTGGTTTTGATACTTCTCTCTTCTGTGGAATCAGTGGTGAACTCAAATATAAGGCGGGTGCTCCCACCCAAGCCAGCATTAGACAGTTGTCTCTCTCTGACATGTGGGGCTTAGAAGCCTCTTGCTTCACTGTCTTTGAGATTTTTCTATACATACTCTTACTTTGAATGGTAATTTATTTGAGCACATTCTCAAAGGAACCCAAGATTTCCTATCATACAGATAAATCTGAATGTTACAGGGCACCTAGAGATTAGGATTTACAACATAGATATTTGCATATGGATTAAAAAGCTACCTCAAAACCCATTGACAAGCTTTAAAAATCTGCCCCCATGAGCCTAAACTCTGTTTGAAATTCTGTCACAGTTCATCTGGAAGAAAGACAGTTCTCCCTTTTTCACGAGTCTTCTATTTACATGGCTGAGAGATTTGCTAGGATTAGAAGAGTTTTGATTAATTAAACAGGGTCACTGGAATTGTAAGTAGTGGTCTAGTTCTTGACTATCAGGCTACGAGATGGTCCTGACCATGTGGTGACTTCACTGGGAGATCTTAGGATCCTGTGGGTTCCAGCAGAGCCTGTGAATTAGGTCACAGATGCGTTGAACCCTGAACATACGCTTATTTCTGGCCTAAAGCTGTTGTATGCAAGTGCCAAGTATGAATTCAGATAGATGTTTTTCCCACTGTCACAAATAGGCTTCACTCCAGGCATTGTTTTTGAGACAGCCATGACGCACTTTGACATATCAATAAGAGCTAAAAAAACCCACCCCAACCCTAATAACTTCCAGAAAAGTTACATAAACACATATCACCTGATGCTCCTGTCTTTGTCCACACGCTTAACACACCCAACAGGCCAGCACAAAGCATTTAATGTCATATTGGCACTGGAAACATGCACAGATAACTCAGGGAACCGACATTCCTACTGGGTTAAGGGCATCCTGGAAAATGCCTAGCATTAAGCCAGTTCTCTAAAATCTGAATGTGCAAAATTCAATTAAATCGCCGTAATTCGATTCCTTTGTCTCTAAATGAATTCGTTGTAAGAGCACATGGTCTGAGGTTGACCAAGAGATGGACAGCTATCTATTCAGCAGGTGTTATGGGCCAAACCAAACAGAGATTGCTAAATCTTTTGTGTGCTGCCACATGGGGTATTTTACACACTACGCGCCTGTTACCCGTCAGTGGAAGTTGCGCGGTGAAGCACAGCTGCAGACGATTAAAGACATCACTGCCAGCATCTGACAGCAGCATGTCTGTCAAAATTCAATTTGGATTGATTAAATAAGGGATGGCAACACTTTTGTTTTATGGATGGCAGCACTTCAGTTGCTTTAGATGCTCCGCTCTCAGAAACAAAATTATTTCTCTCCCTGCTATGTTTGTTGGGGTGTTTTCAGTTGGATCGCAGTCATTTCTCCAGTCAATCAATTAAGCTGGGATTTGCCACTGTGCCTAGGAGTCAGCCACAAAAGAGCTGGTATGGTTCCCTGGTACTTGGCCAAGAGGCTTCAGCGGGAGCAAGACATCAGGCAGCTTAATCTGACTTCCACCACTGGCACAAGGTTTAATGGATGTTAGGGCAGCAGAGAAATCGTGTTCTGTGGTGTTCAGCTCCTGCTCTCTCAATGGCCCTGTATGTGCCGCCTTTCTCTCTGTGCCAAAAACATGGGGTGGCTGACAGCAGAGCCAGCGGAGCTACCTGTGCCAACAAGCTGCTACATGCAGGGCGATCGTTGCAGCCTTTTGAAGCGTGCCTTGTGCTTCATAAATATACTTATCTCTGCAGACCTTGTAGAGCTACGCTAACTGAACAACTTGACGCGTTGAGTAGTCTCCCCTAAGTTAAATGGCCATAAGTTACTCAGAGATATAAGATTTTACAGGATTAGGCCTTAAATGCTGACTCTGGGCCAGATCTGCAGCAGGTATAAATCACTGCAGGTAATTTTCACCAGCTGAAATTCTGGCCTTAAGCCCATGAGTCATGTTGTTATTTTTTCACATTGTAAATTCTTGCTGTTTCTTATTTATATTGCTTTAGCACTTTGGGTCTCTTGTCAGGGGCCAGGACCTCATTGTGCTTGTCACCCTTCAGAGATGCAAAAGACCCTTCTTGCCCTAGAGTGTTTGCAGTTTAAATGACATGCAAACCTGTGTTTGGTCATTCAGCTTTCTCTTGATGCATTATTACAATCAAATTTCTCAATGATCTTGCTGGTGAAGCATATGAAGACAAATTCTGTGCCTGGGTTGATATTTTTAATTAAAACATTACACTCTGCCTTATGTCGAAGTGGCATTTTAAGCCTGGAATTTGTCAGAGCCAGCAGCAGTGTGGGACGTGGTCTTCAGTATTTGAAGTGAGAGGTCCAAAGTCTCCATTATAATACCTGGTTTGAGACATATCAAAAGAGAATTTACACCTAAATTGAACTTGATGTAAGAGGAATCTTAACTGTGGCTGAATAACTCATCTCTTTTGTGGGGTGTTCTATATAATTATTGTTTCATTACTTTGATTTCAGTTGTAGTCTATCTTCCAGCTCCACTGAGCTCTGGTTAACATCTCTGGAATTATTGCTATTGCCTTTAATTACTCTGGAGGGGGTTTAAAAGTAGTAAAACTACAACTTTTTAGAGCTGAAGTAATGCTAGAAAATTCCTCTTCTTTACAGTCCTTCCTAGCTGCTTAGAAAAATAATGTAGCGGTGTTGAGGTCTCCAATTTATTGTGCGATGGCCTCAACAGAGCGGAAAAAATATCATAGAGTGAATGTGTTTTATTGGTATATTGTACTGATAAGGTATTCTTTCCTTCCTTTACTTTTCTTCTTTGCTAGTCAGAAGAAGACATGGCACAAGAGCTTCCCGTGACCCTGTTTCTCTATTGCAGGATGAGCTTTACCCTCAGGTAGACCTTGCTAGGCTACTTTGTCATTGGATTTTGTAGGCATGGGAGTACCATTTAACAACAAAGAAATGGTTCTTGGCTCTGTTGTTTTTTTTCTGAATACTACCATAGTAATTGACAGTGAGTATTTCTAAATAATTCTTACTCTGCCCTAATCATTTATTCATTGTTTTCTTGGCAAAGCACTTGAAAGAGGCTTGGTAAAGGCTCTGAAGAAGCTGGATGACTACCTGAGAACCCCTTTGCCAGAGGAGATCGATGCAGATAGCACCGAAGAGGAGAAAGTATCTAAACGCAAGTTTCTGGATGGAGATGACCTGACTCTTGCTGATTGCAACCTTTTGCCCAAACTCCACGTTGTCAAGGTAAAAGATGTCACAAGAATGCTGAAGAGACCTTATCTAACAATCAGGTGCCCTGATCTAACAACCATGAGCTACTTCCAACATGTATTTCAGCAAAGGCATCTTAAGTGCTAGAAGAGCAGAGTCTGAAACATACTTTTCCTCCTTGGTACTTCCTGTAGATTAACTTCAGCAGTTTTGTATTTAGTACAAGTGGGAACGGTCTCATCACTAATTAGTAGCAAAGACAATATTAACATCTAGGTATCCCATCTCTACTATTACCCTGCTGCAGGTAACGGCATTATTTCATATTAATTATTTCCCATTATTCTTAAGAGACATGTCAAGAATTTAGTCAGTTCCTACCCACTTGTAACTTAAGAGCAGCAGTCCATCTTTTTGGGGAATATTTGTTCCAGCTGGTATTTCACACAGAGAGGTTAACAAATCAAAGTCACCACTGAGGTCCAGGATTTAAGATGTACAATGGTTACTGGTGTAGTGCAAGTGGTGTACATCATCTTGCTTCTAAATGTTGCATTTATTTAATTTATCAGGTTACATGATTCTTTAGAATAAAGCAAGTACCTGGCAGACCTTGGCATGTAAGAAAGCTAGGAATTAAGGCCAAGTCATGCATCTAATTTGGCTACATGAGCCAGAGCATAAACTGAACCTTGGAAACTTACTGCACACATGCAAAAAATAGAAAAATATAGGGAAAAAAATAAGTGTGTAAGTCACCACGTAAGAAATGTGATAATATCCTCACAGGCCTAGATCTTTTTTTGGCTTGTCTTCATTGGTGACGTTGGAAACAGACAATGCAAAACGAATGTGTGGCCCCTTACTGGTTCCTGTCTTCTTTGGATGAAATGAAAGGTGTCTAAAGAGAATAAAAATCTTTCTCAGACAAGCATAGCCATGGTATATTGCCTGAAAAGCATTTTACAGATGGAAGAAAAGGGTAAATTATTAAGACTTTTTCATTTGATGGAAGATGTGTGCTGGAAATTGTGAAAATCTTGACTTAAGTTGCCCAGCAGGTTTTATCTTCCCCATGTGTGTGTGAAGCATCATTGAAGGCAGAATGTTTAATTAAATGCAGTTTAGCACAGGATTTGGACTTGCATATACCGAGTGGATCCTGGTAATAAAAACAACTCACAGTCATTCCTGAGAACACAAGTGTCCTAAGAAATCTGAGATGGAAAACAGCTCTACCATGTGCTTTAAAAATAAAGGGGAACTCTGTGGCACATATGTATGTAATTTATGCCCAGGAACAATTTTATACTGTCAGAAAAATTAGAGATTGGAAGAACTCATTAAATCAGCTAATCCATCCCTTCCTATCAACTAGTTCATTCTGTCACCACAGGATTATTCTATATGGTATATTCTTACAGGAGAACTGAAATATCCCAATCCAGCAAGCTACTTACCAACAAACTAGCTTTAAGCACAGATTAGTCCCATTGACATCAATGGGACTATACAGGTGCTTAAAATTAAGTACACACTTAACTGTTTTCCTGAATAAGGGCCTGAATGTTTTTAGAAATAAAAAATTTCCCTTGATAGATAATTTCCTATCCCAAAAAGTCTTGAAATAGCCATTTTCTCCCTCGTTTATCCTAACACTTCTGTTTCTAATATCTGCTAAATCATCTTGGTTTCTCAATCATAGTACCTGTACCACCCTGAATTTTTCCTTTGCGTGAACACAGATAAAGCCTGTCAGCAGCTGTAGGTGGTTATATCCTCTGACACTGCTGGCCAGGCAACATATATATAACATATTTTAAAAAATAGGAATACAGTATATAAAAAGTATAATATAGTCTTAAATACAGTAATTAATATGGAGATATTATACATATTTTTGATTCAGCTAATCAGCTCTTTCTTATAACTTAGCTTTAAGTGATATGCTTAAGACTGGTAAAAAAACACCAAAAAACAATATTGTAAAATTAATGAACTTTAGGTAGTATAAAAGTCATAATTTGGTGATTGTAGCCAGGCCATTGAATTAATGTCCAAGTAGCATCTTTGCAAGATAGGGGACAACCAATAGTAATTTTCAGATTTTTCTGTAAGTCCTATAGTCTTGAAATATTTCGCTCCTTTGCTATTTATTACATGACATGAAAGAGTAAGAAGCTCTCTCAAAAGTTATCTGGAGATGCACCACTAGCAAGATTCTTTTTTTCCCCCCTCTTTTATCTTTGCTTTAGATTGTTGCAAAGAAATACCGCAACTTTGAGTTCCCGACGGAGATGACGGGCTTGTGGCGGTACCTGAAGAATGCGTACTCCAGGGATGAATTCACCAACACCTGTGCAGCAGACAAAGAAATCGAACAAGCCTACGCAGACGTGGCCAAGCGGCTCAGCAAGTCCTAACTGACCTCAGCGGTGGCTCAGTATCCCCTTTCACAGACTCTTCTCCTTGTTGCCTTAAGATATATTTTATCATTATGCTATCTGGTTGGCATCTCTATGACTTCACCTGTTCAAGTGTATTGGTCAGGGACAAATATGCTTCTCCCTGGAATAAAGAGAAGGCAGCTCTATGGTGGGTGGTAGAGACTCTTTGAAATCTGAACCTAAGATCTAGCTCAACTAGGATTATTCACAATGAGTATTGGAAATAAGTCCACTTTACTAGTTTCTTGTTTCATGGTGGGGGGCCTATATCACCACTTGTATTCTCTGGAGTTTCAATCATTAGATGTTAAGTGAAATTTCAAGTAAGCGAGTTAGGAACACATGGAACTGGTTCCTCTGTAGGTTATTTCAAGGACACTTTTCCCCCCACTGCTATCAATATCCTTGAGGCAGAAGCAAAATAGGAGAGAGACAGGGTTAAAAAAGAAGTTTGACCAAAAAGGAGAGATGTTCTTAGAGATGCTGAAAACTCTGCATATTCTGTCTTAGCAGGCCCAAGTGTTTATAGGGTATTTATTTTTAACTTGGTGCAAGGAGTGGAAGCCTGAGTGAATATGTCAGACTTGCAGATGCTACTTTGCATATGATGATGCTGTTGGATCCGAATGTTTAAAATGAAAGAGAGTGAATGAGCAATTGAGCATGCTGCTCAATTGAGTGGGGCGAGTGCCAAAATGCCCAGTGGATCTGCTAGTTGGTAGAGACACGCAGACATAGCAATAATGGTGGCAGCATATTGACTCCAGCTAGTAGAGGGACTTGGCACAACTAACCAAACCACGTAGGATATTGTCGTCTTGACTGTGTGGTTGCCAGTTCTTTTATAATTGCTATCTTGGGAAACTTGGATAGGCAGGAGAAAGCTGTTGTTGCACATGAATTCCAGGCAGAGGAAGTGCTTTCTTCATGTCGGGCTCCAGATGGGTCACTTTCAAGCACTCATCATCTCACCACAGGAGAAGTTTGCTCTAAAAGCCTCAAAAAGAGCAGGATAAAGCAGAAAGAGGCACACTTCCAGGCAGACATTCAGCAAGAATGCTAGCAGAAATCCCTGTGTGATGCCTAAGCCCCACTCCTCCAGGGTTTACTGATCCAGGTTACACGATTCTGAATTAGGATTGTTTTCTAAAGCTGATTATTTTGTTCTATCTGTCTGTAGCGTCTGCCTGACACAAACTGCTTTATGCTAGTGATTATTTGCACATTACTTTAGCAAATTCAAAATGACAGCTCTTTTGCATGAAACTCACTGTACAACAGTGCACATGGCTCTTGATTTTCAGTTGGGGGGGAACTTATCGTTGTTTTCAAAGATAAAATAAAGCTGAGCTGTAACCCAATGTGGCTCCCCTTCTGATCAGAGCTGCAGAAAGCTGCGCTGATTTGAGGGGAACCCCAGGTTGGTGAGCTGTGACTGAGGGGAACCTCGCAGCAAGCTTGTTTGCAGCCAGAGAGACGGAAGACTGGAGACGGCATTGAAAGCCAGCCACTGCCTGTGTGATGCTGATGACAATCTGAAGCCATCCTGTTGCTTTGGTGTGATTATTCTACTTTTCAAACAAACCCAGCTGGGAGCAGAATGTTACTAGTTGACTGTGAAGATAGTTTGTGGTTGACTATTGTTTCTCATGCAATGGTCAATTTGTTCTGAACTTTCCAAAACCTTAGAAGAAAATCCATGAACTCCCAAGTCCTCCCCTAGAATGGGCTATTTTAGCAATGGCTAGACTTGAGGGCAAAGGCTTGCTCTCTTTAAAATATTGCTGAGAAATCAGCTGGCTCAGAGAACACAAGTAGCAGCCAGAAAAATCTAATGAGAGTAGAAGTGTCTGCAGAAGCACATGTGGCTTGTTAAAAATATTTCTTCACGAGATTGGAATTATTTGTGATATTTTATTTTTTTTTCTTAAATTAAGACATTTATTTATTTATTTATTTTAATTAACTCGGCCCTTTCCATCTGTCTTTCTGGTTTTGTTTTCACTCAGCACGCTGGTCAAGAGGGCTCTGTCTGTTTTGTAAAGTGTTAGCAATGCCCTGAGAATTAATTTCTAGTGAAAAGTCTTTGCTCTGATTAATGGTCACTGGGATTGTTTGGTTTTATTTTCAGTATCACTTGGCTAGGAGAATGCCGATCAAGAGAGTCTACATTTTTCTTAGCTGTCTTTTTCCAGGGTTGTACTTGAATTAGTGGATTTGCTTAATCACAGTTGCAGTGGATCTTTGAATGAAGACACAGTGGCAGATACAACTTCTTCCTCTGTGCTTATTATATTTAGTGCCTAAAAGAAGATTGTCAAAACATCAGCAGATCTCAGGCAGAGTAGGTGAACCAGTTTAAGGTTTGTCCTGATTTCTTCCATCTCTGTGAATCTTCACCACTTTCCTGAAATGTTCTAATGTGTCTCACTGTAGTTTTGCTGGAAAAGGGCCAAAACACAGTTGATCTCAGCAACTTCAAATTACATGTGTTTTAAAAAAATTATGGCTAAAAGTGGTTGGGCTTGGACAAAAAAAAAAAGAGCTTTTTGTAAGTTGATTTCCACATACTTAAAATCTTTTTAAGATTTCATTATAAAACCTGAAAATCCCCAAGGTGCCTCCTTTTAATTAATAATAAAAATAAAAATCCTAAATATCTTAATTTTTCTACTAACACCCCCCTCCCCAATATGAATATAATTTATTGATGGATATGAGAAAGCATAAGAGGAAAATGAACCAGTTTTCAACTACCATTCCCTCTAGGTGTGAATTCAAGTCTCATTCTGCATCCTAACTTTGCATCTTACTCATGACTCTGTTATAAGCTGATCCAAGATTATGGACAGGTTCAGGCATTCCTTGACCTTTGTTTGTGTTTGAAATCCAAGCTCATGTTTGCGGATCAGTAGTTTTCACTCAACCTTTGTGCTTTTTGGCTTTAGCCATAGTCAGAAGAAGGAAATACTGGAAATCCTACATATAAAAGTGTTTTGCTAAGATTTTTGAGCTCAGTTCTCAAGACTAGGGATCCATCACCAGTGAGATTTTAAAGGGCTCCAGACTCCTTTAGGCAGGGTATTTTTGGTGACCTTCCATTGTATTTAGAATTATAAGTAATAAATATTAATCATACAGGATTGTATATCTACATTGGCAAGGCAGCATTTTTGAAAAGAATCTAAGTGACAAGACAGACATTGCAGATTTACAGTAACTTTGTTCATAAATTTTTTGCAAGATGTAAAGAAAGACATAGTGCAGAGGGGGAAAAAGCCAACAATGTGGATTTAATCATCTACATTTCAGAAATGCAGACCAAATGTCTGTAAAGATGTCCATTTCATCCAAACATTTCTTAGATATTTGTTTCAAAGCTCCTTGTTCAGTCAATCCAACAGTCCATTCATATTGGAACTAATATTGATTTTTCTATTAGCAGTGGTATGAAAGTGCTAGAGGATCTGGTATGTTAGTTACTCTTACTTTCTGTTAGACTAGCATGGAATACAAAGCTACAGGCTACCAGCTACTCTATATTTGCATCAGCTGAAAAGTCTATATCACAGATAAATTAAGACATCTTTGATCCTACAAGCAAGTTCAGCTGAACTGCATTTAGCAATTAATTTTGTGTATGTGCTTGTTTTATTTTAACCCCCCAGCCACCTCTCGCATCCCTGCTCAAAGTCAACTCCAAGTTAGCCATAACCATTCTGTCATTTCCTTGGTGCTAAGTTAGCCAGCTTGATGTGGATGGGCACGTGGGGAAGTGTGCTTTAGCGTGACACGCTGCTTGCTCCCACCACTGTGCCAGCAGTGAAGGTGAGAAGCAAAGAGAACCCCCTTTCTGCATTGACTGAATTTGTCTGGCTCTAAAGTATTGCAAAAATTTTGGCAGTGGAAATCCCACTGATGCAGAGCCCCAGCAGCATGTGGAAACATGTACTTTTAAAAATGAATTGGTGGTCTAAAGAAAAAGAAAGACCAAAGTCTTGTGCCTTCCTTCATGTGTATTCTTTTAAGCATCAGGGAGTTTGTGATTGTTTATTGTTGTTCTAGATATATTAACTATTCTTGAATTGGTTTTGATATTAAGAAATATTTTTTCAGTAAGAATTTGCTTTTCTGCTGAATCTTTCAGCAGACTGATACCTGCAGTGATCTAGTAATTCCAGAGAAGGCAGGAAGGCTGTGAGACTTATACTTGAGAAGTCGAAGGAGGTAATGATTTTTTTAAAAAAGAAAACAGTATTAAAAGCATTTAAAAAAAAGAGTGTCTTTTCATCTTGGATACTTCAAGCAAGTGTGATAAACTGTTTAGTCTATCAGCACAGACCTGGGCAAGCCACCATGTTTCAGACAGCTTTGCACGGAGATCTCCCAAGGTTACATAGAGATGTTCTTTCTGAGTCACAAAATTCCCCATTTTCTTGGTCAGGAGGGATTTGCTGTTTCATGTTGTCAGTGACCTGTTACAGCTCTCCAACTCGGTGCTAGGCAGTGAAAAGAGGGGTCCTGTTTGTTCCCTTCTCTCCCCCTGTAGCTCTTGAGTATTAACCTGTTTTATTCCTTCACCCCCAGTCCCAAAGCAACGCTCTAGCCCTAGGAGAGCACAGAAACCCTGACCAACGCTGGTTTTCAAAGCTTGACCAGTCCATGTTTCAATATATGACATAAAGATCTAAGTCCTCAGGCAGTCACCACACAGCGTTACAGGACCCTTTTCACCATTTATTGGAGAGGTGCTAAAGCTGAAAATACTCCAGTGGGTGCACTCGAATGCAGTGTGTGTTGAGCTGTGCTCATCAACTAACCAGCTCTGAACGATGACATTGTGGCAGCCCAACGTGTCATGCCCTCGGCTGCCAAACCCACAACCCATCACCTGCTGGAGTAGCGGTGCTCAGGTGGGAAACCCGGAAGGTGCTCAGCCGGTGACAGGGCAACCACAATGGAAGGTTTCAGTGCCACCTTTTCTCCAACCCTGCTCTCTAGCTGAAATGTGTTAGCAGCTTAGCTGGGGCCGTGATCCAGCGCTAATGAGCATTTCTAGCTTGCAGCATGTGAGTGGAGGCTACTCATGTGTTTAATGTTAAACATGTGCTTGCCTGCTTGCCTGGATAGGGGCCTAAAAGTCATGGCAGAAAAGCCTATATTAATGAAGAGCATTATTATTCTCTTTCCTTTGAAATCCAGTGGCAGAATTCCCAGTGGGGGAATTCCCAATAGGAATTCCCAGCAGAGCCCAAGGCTACATAAGCACAAAGATGTTTCAAGCGTGAAGATGTCCTTAGAGAACAGAAAGCACTCAAGGAGAGAAGGCAGCAGTAGTGATATACGGAATCTTACTACAGAAGCGGGACAGGGTACCCAGCTCTCTCCCGGTGGTAACTGGAGGGACACCACCGGTGCTATCAGACTCAATTCTGGTTTATCATGGGGAGGTTCAGAGCGAAGTTGGGACCCCACCCTGCTGCCAAGGCATGTTCTGCCCTATCTCCAACCACACTCCCTATGGTGGTATCCCACAGTATAATGATGCTCCATTGTGTCTGCCTCACTCTTATTACGAAGTGGCTTGTCTAAAGAAAGCTAAGTAGGGTGGGGGAATTTTCTTTTTATATATATATACATGGAGGAAAAATAATCCAAATATGCTTTAATGGTTCTCAACACGATACTGTCAATTCTCACCACAGGGTGGAATTTGTTGGTGGAAATTAAATTAAATTAAATTAAAACAGAAAAGCTTGGCTATTGCTAATGGGTACTACTGGGAGCCCTAAAAGCAGTTTGCTGTGTAGAGCTATAACAGGAGTGAACATCCTTTAATTCCCAGAATCACTTGGGTTTCACAGGATCATTTCAGCTGGTTCTGCTGCACTGCTGAGAAGTTGCTCTTTCCCTGTCTCCTAAGGTCTATAAACTCTGAAGAATTTGGGAAATGGCTATGGGCACCACATTAATCTTTTTCCTTTTCACTTCACCCCCTTCATTAAATTAACTACTTTGGAACGAAGTGATAAATACATAGAATTTGCAAACAGTAATATGTCTCTACTTTTTCATTAAGGAAGTTTTTAAGAGCTTTCAGGAAATGAGAGGTTATCCTCAGCTTTGGGAATAAAGTGTGGTATAAAATATATATATATAAGTGTGACTATGATTAAACAGTTTAAGCAAGAAGATTATGGTTTGTTTCAGGAGCATGCTTAGGATGATACTGCAATAGGGGCTTAAGATTCAGTTCTAATTTCAGTTTTTTGGGTTTGGGTTTTTTTAAAATTACTTATTGTACAACATAGAAACTATATATATTCACTTTATTTAATAGCATTATTTAGTTCAATAATGCTGTAACTCGTGTGTGGATGGAAGGTGACATAAAGAAGAAAACTGACACTCGAAACAAACAGCACAATTATTGCTGTCTGTTTGAGTTTGCTCCCTCTGGAATTAAACAGGAGCAGCACTGTTTATGTGTAGAAGCAGGATTTCAGCATCACAGGTCTGGGCAGTTTGGCTGTCTTGGTGGAGGACAGCTGTTCAGCAGTCTGAGTCTTGCAGTGAGCACAGTGCATTTCGGAAGGTATCTGGGACCGTCTTTGGGCGAATGGATAGTGCTGCTTATGAAGGACCACAGTGAAACCCCTGCTGATATAAAATAAGATTAAGCCATCATGAGACATGGACTGGCCAACCCTGAACCAGACACATTTGCCTGTAAGCGCAGCCACTAAATTGGTCTGACATCAGGAACTGCAGCGTAAGAGCTTGGCCTCAGCTGTGAGCCAAAGCAGCATCTTTGTCACCAAGTCATTTTCTATTTATAATGACACAGATCTATTTTATAATCATGGGGAGGCACAACAGGAGTGGGCTTTGTTCTGCCTAAATCACATTTCTCGTGTGGGTGCGTTTAAACACAGCCTTTGGCCCCATGCCGCACACCACACACACCCAAGGCGGGCAGTTCTGGCACAACAATGCACACCCTGTCGTGCTTGAATGCTCAAAGACTCCTGCGCTGAAGCAATAATCTCCTGCTGAATGGCTTAGAAATATTCCCTCAAGTGTGCTGAGCTGCAACCCTGCCTCACTTCTCCTGTCCAGTGCCATTTTGAGTCGAAGCCCTAGGTTTCAAATAAACCAGGGGAACATTGGGTTGTTTAGGGCTGGAAATTACCAGGCATTATTAACCGTAAGAAACTGGGGTGAAAAACGCCTGAATCCCAACCCAGCCCTTGTTCCTAGTGCAAAAGCTGACTGCTTGTGCACATGACTGTATTTTCAGAGCCTGTGAATCAGTTCCCAGTAGCTGCTTGGCTTGTTTTCTGGAGAACAGGTCCTCATCTATGTAAATCCTGGTACCCATGATGGTAACACCCCCTACCTCTCCTTTTTTTTTCTTAAAGGGTCTTGCTTTGTTTTGCCTAGAAATACATGATCCAGCGAACGATTGATGTGTTTTTGTAGGGTCACTCTTTTCAGTTCTAAAGCCTGAAGATCAAAACCAAGATGCATAGTGAGATTTGGGGGTGAATGGAATGGCTTTTTTTCCCCCTCAAAAACCGCATGTTTTCAAACCCTCACTCATTTGAGCACAATCTTGGTTACTTTGAGAGGGATCTGAGGTTAAAAAAGAGGGAGGGGAGCCCACTGAGCATCCTACCTCCTACTGAACTTCCACTGTGAGTCTATTGCAAGAAAGAGTCTGGAAGTCCTAAGAGGTATATGGACATATCTTCCATCTTCAGTGTGAAAGCAACCTGTATGGAGACCTGAATGTCCCTAAATGGACCCACAGTTACTTAAAACTTGTTATGATGTTAAAAAGCAAAATTTGGAATGTGAATAATGGCATAACTGTCAGGAATGGTGCTTCTTTGGGGTATTATTTAGGCAAATAAATAAATTTAAAAAGGATACTACAATTTTTAGGTATTGGCCCAGATCCAGGTTCAGAACTGGATTTTCTCTTCTAAAACGTCCTTAATCTCAGAAACGCCTAACGGCTGTTTGGTCTGTTGCCACTTGATTTGCTGAGGTAGAAGCAAAACTAGAAACTCGTAAGGAAAAATCAGGAATGATCTTTAAACTGCAACCTGGCGAGCTTCGAAGAGAAGTCATTAATTTGTAAACAACTTTTTTGTAGTTGTTGACTGTGAAAAAGTAGCTGCACATCTAGGGTTCCCTTCAGATGAGGAAGATGGACAGGATAAATCCCTTCACACCCTTGTGATTTTCAGTTGTGGCACATCCTCTGTTCATAAGTAATTTTAGATTTGACTGTAACCTTTTGGGGTAAGAATTATATATTTCTTCTCTGTATGTGCAGCTCCTAACACAGCAGGAGTGTGATTAGAGCCTTTGTGTGCTGCTTTAACATTCATAATCTAGAATAATAGGAATAATGTAATTAAAATGTCATTGCAGTTCACTTTTACTATTATGAATGTGCAACTATATTCTGTCAACCGTGAATAAAATCAGTGTCTTTTTTGTATAATATGCAGTATATATTTTAATATTGAAGAAATGGTTAAATTTAATTTTTAAAAGCTAAAAAAAGTATCTGCTCAGTGTTTCATTTTAAGCTTTTTGGATAAATAAGCAAACACTTCTTTTGTATCCTTGCAATGAGTATGTGTTAAGTGAAGAAATGCACCTTCCTGAGTTGGAGCTGTTTATAATCTTTTATTTCAAGAGTGATTAACACCTGATAATTTGAATAAAAGTAGTTTATTTTCTCATTGGGTTATTCCTGAACGTTTGTTTAATTTGTTAATTGGGTTTTTTTAATAAACAGGCAGCCTTCCCTTGGCTGCAAGGAAAAGAACATGCTCACAGCCTGAGTGTAGCCCCACTCATCACTGTATGTAAAAATGGGTTTGACAGAAAAAGGGGAAAGACAGCAATAAGAAGAAACTTCTAGAAGAAGAGGAAACAGTGCCAGGGTATAACTCGTGCACTGCCACCCAGATGTTGGTACCTGATAGTTAGTGGAGCTGGTGGCACTCTGTTGGACCAGAGAGCACTCTCTGAGGCAGTGTCTGAGAGCAGCAGACGGATACAAGAACTGGTGGGGTTATAACGCAGGTCTGCAAAATAATGTATGGGGAGAACCAAGGAATGATTATTCAGGATTTTGTGTATCAAAGGTTATGTGTTCCTTCTGAAATAACCACGCAGCAAGTCTAAAGCAAACAGAGAGGCGTGGCTTTTTACAGAGTATAATAAACATTAGAGCTCTTCACTGGTGATCTATCCAGATCAAAACGAATACAGGGTTCAAGTATGGATATGAAGAACAGATTCATTAATCCTGTTAAATATGAAAGTTTTGATGAAATTCCCAGGTCAAGAAGTCCCTAAATACCAGGGCCGAGAGAGGGTCAAGGGAGAAGTAGGTTTCCACTCACCTTATGTTGCTTCTGCTGACAGACAAGACACAGCTGAGGTAGGAGGCTCCAGAATGTCCTTTCTGATATCATGATGCACAACTGTGAAGTGTTGTAAATGTTATTGTAGTGAAAAACTTTGTATTTAGCTTCCCCAAAGCAAACCAATTCCAGAGAGACAGAGAGAAAGGCTCAGAGTCCCTCTCAGAGCAAAGGAGAGGGAATCACCATCCACCTGAAGTAACAAAAGTTCGTCATCCAACAGCTGCAACTGGTAAGGAACAAATAGGATTCCTCTTAGTTTAAATTTCAACTTTTCTTCTGGTCAACAAAGACTGTACTCTTTGGGCCATATCTCTCTAGTAACACATCTCTCTTGATGTCATGTGTGTCTTCAGCCTGGAGAAGGCTCCAGGGAGACATTACAGCAGCCTTACAGTACCTAAAGGGACTAGAGCAAAGCTGCAGAGGGACTGGTTACAAGGGCAGGGAGTGACAGGCCTTCTTTCAGTCTTAAACTGAAAGAAGGCTGGGTTAAGTTAGATATTAGGAAAAAATCCTTCACTGTGAGGGTGGTGAGGCCCTGGCACAGGGTGCCCAGAGAAGCTGTGACTGCCTCTGGATCCCTGGCAAGGTTCAAGGTCAGGTTGGATGGACCTTTGGGCACCCTGGGCTAGTGGAAGGTGTCCCTGACCATGGCAGGGGGTGGAACTAGATGGGCTTTGAGGTACCTTCCAACTGAAACTAGTCTGTGATTTTATATAAAAATGAGAATTTGTTTCAAGTCTTCAAACCCAAGCTGATAAGTGTCATGCAGAATTGTGGACATCCGGGGCCTTAGAGCTCTCACTGCCAGTATTGAGGTGCATCTTCATAGCAGATATGGTCTTTCCCCTCTCTGTGATCATGGCAGCATGGAGGAAAAGCAGGATATCTGCAAGACTCACCATCAGGCATATCAAAGACTGATTAAATAAGGTAGTGCAGTACCCTTTTCATCTCATTTGTAACCCATCCTGAGTGGAAGCACAACTTTGCTGTTCAGTCACTCAACTGCATGAAGGTCCATCATGGCCAAGACTGCTGTGCAGTGCTGTGCAGTTTCTCATAAAACCCCACACTTTGCACTGCTCTGTTGTGTCACCCCATTGCCAGACACACACGTGTGGGACTGTGCCATCCAGATGAGCATCTCCGAGAATAACCAGTGCCAAATGCTTCACAGGGTGGTGTCAGGAGCTCCTGCACTGGAGGTTTAACATATTGACCAGACACAAAACTTATTCCACACTGGTGGTGGTTTTTAGTTCTTAATAAAAAAAACCAACCTGGCACAGATCTTGGACATCACTGGCCTAGGTGATGTTCTGCAGTAGTGAGTGCTCCAAGCCGCTAAGCACTGTGTAGAATAAGAGATTTCTGTGCATAAGTGATTGTGATTGCAGACCTGAATGATGAAAAATGTGGTGAGTAGCAACCTGGATCTCTCATTTTTTTCCCTGTCTTTGTTTTATCATTCCTTATGTATCTGCTCCCAACAAGCCAAAGCTTTCCCCTTTCCACAGCCGCATCTTTACACTGCTGGTCATTTTTCTTTGGTCATTTGGTCTCTGAAGGATCACTTCTACACAGATTATTGCTCTATCTGATGAGGATTTGTACTGCTGTCTCTCCCTGCTTGCCATGTGAAAAAAAAAGTGTCCTTAGTGGGTTCCACAGAGCTTCTGGCACCTCTTCCTTCAGGGATGGGGTAGAGGGGAGCTTTGTTTCATTTGTCGGGGGGGGTTTTCTTCTTTTTTTTATCTCAATACCTGCTGTAACACTCTACACATCCTGCTAGACACGCTGCAATCCGTCCAGTCTGCGCCAGGCAACAGTTTAGACATTTCAGGTGTCATCCATCCTTCATATATCGTGCATGCCTTCCCTTTCATGAGCCCAGCAGATGCCTTTAATTGCCAGCCACTGCTCTTGGCTTTTCAAGAAGTAGCAGAGGAACTATGGAGTCCCTCTGGCGAAGGATGAAACAAAGGGGCCCAGCAGTGTTATGACATTTTCTTGCACTGAACTGGCTTTGGGAAGAATGGGCTCTTTCCTCCCATTAGATAAGCACAGAAATCTTAAGCAGATGCTTGCAAAACATCAAACAAATGTATACTTAACAAAAATAAATACGGGCTATACCCACATGCCCCATAATCTGGCCAATATTCAGCCGTTAACAGTATCTAGCCTTTCTCTGGTGAAGCTTGGAGGGAAAGGAAAAACCCACAGTCTACTTACTCTGTGGCCAGACTGCGACCGGTTCCTCCAGCACCATCACCCCAGGGCTGAACGTGGCAATGCCAGTGGCTGGTGGCCAGTCTCCAGTCCAGCCAGCTGTCTGCAACTAGTGGGAAACACAGCCCTTCTCTCCAATATGTTGTGTGTACACTCCTGGGGCTCAAATCTGCTTAAGTCTCACTTTAAATCAGCCTGGCAGTATGCAAAGGGGAATTTCATGCCATAGGGAAGAAGGTGAAGCAGCCTGGAAAGCCTAAATTGCCAAAACCAAAAAGAAAGGATGTTTTCTCTAGTGCTTTGGTAACCCTCATGCTTCTGATTTCTAGGGCAGAGATAGTGGGGATTTCTTCTAGTTCCCTTGCATTGAAAGCCATGGGTTTGGGGAAAAGTTGGATGGAGGTATATTCATTGAGAAGCATGGAAAATGATTTATTGCACATTCCCCCTTGGTAGAACAATATTAAAGAACATTACTGGTGCCAATAGAATGATTTTTAAAAGCCTGTTGGAGTGGAGGTCATCCCTGTAATTCTCATTCACATGGATGGGTTGTGGTACCATCTGTCATCAGCTCGTGTGCCACATCCTGTGCAGGTCCTGCCTCTGTCAGCATCCTTAATGGGTGATGCAATTTGTTTTCTCTATGATGCCCGGTGTCAAGCCATGCCTGTTCAGACAGGAAAATTCACTACTCTTTATTCCTTACTACTCAGCCTTTAAGGAAGCTCTTTAAAACAACCATGGTATCATGTGCTTTATACAGCAGCATTGTATGTCACTGCCTCACAAACATTGGGCAGATCATTTCATATATCTCCAGGGGGGCAGGATAATGTTTCACAGCATAGCAACCAAGGCTGAGAACTTTGGATACGAGCTTCTGCTTCAGAAGTTGGGTTTCACCTATTTAAGACATGATTTTTTTCAGAATGTTGCACTGAACAGCAAGTTCAGGGTACTGGTGTACCAATAAAGTTAAGGTGATGGGAAAAGTCCCAATATCCAGGACAAGCTGGCACAAAAAAGCCCTCCAGATTTCACCAGGGAAAGGCCACATACTGTTAGTAGCTGAAGGAAGTGGAACACCTTCCTTATGAGGACAGGCTGAGGGAACTGGGCCTCTTTAGCCTAGAGTAGACCTTATTAAGGGTGACCTTATTAATACCTCTAAATATGTAAAGGGTGAGAGTCAGGAGGATGGAGCCAGGCTTTTCTCATGGATGGCAGCAATAGGACAAGGGGCAACGGGTGCAAGCTGTAGCAGAGGAAGTTCCATGTGAATGTAAGGAGGAACTTTTTCGCTGTGACAGGCTGCCCAGAGAGGTTGTGGAGTCTCCTTCTCTGGAGACATTCAAAACCCACCTGGATGTGTTTCTGTGTGATTTAGTTTGGGTGATCCTGCTCTGGCAGGGGGGTTGGGCTAAATGATCTTTCCAGATCCCTTCCAACCCCTAACATTCTGTGATCCTGTGAATTTTGGCTGTGCAAATAGATGCACATGTGTTTTTATGTACACACACACACAATGTTATACAAAGAAAAAATTAATTAAATATTATTATACTTGCAAAGTCAAATACTCTAAACTTAAGAAAGACCAAATACTGCTCATCTGAGCCAAATTTGCTGCTTTTTATGGTAGCACTGGGACTCGGGGTGGCAATGGTTGAAGTGCAGGAGCAATGAGCACCCCCAGCTGCGGTGGGAAATACACCTGTCAAATACCTGCATTTGCTACTTAGCACATATATGTATATATATACCATATATATATGTATTTAGGTATGTATGCCTAGCCTATGAGAGCCCTCTTGGCCAAGGCCACCTAACACCCTCCCAAGCTATCTGTCCCCAGCATCGTTTGGAAAATCATTTGTCTGGGGCCTGTTTCTGATAAGCAGTTTGCAGGCAGCCAACCAGTTTGGGAGGGTAAAACCAGTATGTGTTTCTGCTGGAGCACAAGTCCTAGGGAGTTTATTTATCACATCGCAGCAAGAGTTGTGATGCCATGCCTATTTGGATGGGAAAACTCACTGTCCCTTGCCACAGGGCACGGTTCCCTGGGGAGAGTTCTGGGGCCATCAGAGCCAGTTGCATGCCTTGCTCTGCATCCAGCCAGTGTAGCTATCATGCTTATGGTGTATGGGCTTCAATCTTTATTCATAAAGCAGCAGCTTTAGCTTTTCGTTGTCAATGTGGAAGCTGAACTAATCAGAAAGCAGAGCAGGGGAAGGGTGGGGACCGGAAAAGACGAGTTTGTGGGAACATAACAATGTTAAAAGAAAAAACTCTGCTTGCTGTCAGTTAAGTCTCTCCATTAGTTACCTCTACCATTATGGATTCATTTTAAGATCCAGACTTCAATATACATAACTTTAAATCACTAACATCCTTCATGGCTCTGTGATTTGCTGGTTCCATATGTAGCCTCTTGGCCCATTGCGTTGGCACAGGTTCAATTCTTGTTCTTCCTTTGGGTTACGGTTTCCTTGCTTTGATGGGGGGTGGGGGGTGGATCAGGAGGGGAAGGAGCGGGAAAGAGCAAGAAAGGGGTGGTGAGATGGCAGGCAAGTGATGGGGGAGAGGGAAAGAATGGGAAGGAAAGAGGGGACTGAAAGGAAAAGTGAAAATAACAGAGCTTAAAATAAATAGACAAAAGTGAAGAATCGGTGCAAAAAAAGCAGAAAGAGCAAAACAATGAGAAATGTTGCCATTAGCAGCCATCCCCATCCCTCTGAGGAGATACTGAGAATCAGGAGGAGAGGGCTGAAACAGCCTTTCCTGAGTGCCTGAAATGGCAGTGCCATGCTGCTGTCCGGCCCCTCTCAAACAGGCTCAGTCCCAGACTGAACTTGATAATTAAGCTCACTTAGATTTTGCTTGGGGTCTGGGCTGACAGCTGTATTGAATTTTGGTTTATTGTGTGATTTATCAGGGCTGTCGATGGGCGTTTGGGTGATTTAGTGCTGCAAAAATACCTTGGAATGCAACGCACAGCAATATCTGCATTATTAATAACAATAATAATAAAGATAAATGTCCCTCCCCAGAGCTTTCGATGGCCATGCCACTCAATTTAACATGTTAACAGTGGCATGTGGCCTCTTGGTGGCACCTGATGGATTCAGGCAGGCAAAGAAAAGGTTATTTGTCAAGTGTGCAGCCTCAACTGTACGGTATTTTGAAAGCTCCAGGTCAGAGCAGCCTGAGCCACATTCCTGTCCCTGACATCCAGCGAGACTGAACTTTGTCATGTTATTAAGCTGTCAGCAGCACTGGGGCATTATTTAGATTTCTGGTGGGAACTCCTTGCACATGCTTGGGGTGTTCTAGTGGGATTATATCAACACCATTGTAAAACACACACAAATGAGCTGTGCTGTAATTACCACATGAAGACCCCGCTTGGCTGGGTTAATCAGCAGAGAATGGAAATACCAGATAAACACAAATGGGCCACCAGGATGTTTATTCCAGTGGCAACAATGCCATTGTTTCCTACCAAGACCAGCCTGATTCTGGGGCTCCTCCAGCAGCCAAACCACCAGCTGCCAAGCATCTGTGTTGGGCACAGAGGAGCAACATGGGGGTTTGTTCCTCCCCTGCACTGGGGTCCTACAGGCATGACCAGCAGGACTGGGGCTGGGAAGTTCTGTAAGTTGCAGAGTGACCAAGGGATTTAGATGTTGTTAAAAAAATAAAAAAGGAAAAAGTTTTCTCTACATCCCTGCATCCCTGCTTCCACTCAAAGCTCTGCTTTGCATGAGACTCTTGTGCCTACCAGGTAGGACAGAGGCCGCTTTCTGTGCAACCCTCCCCAGGATGCTCTCTGAAGTGGAAGGGGTAATTATGGTTTATGGGTTCCAGCTGCCTGTCGGAGAGGGCACGCTGGGGGAAAGCAGCTGTCCAGGGAGTTTTGTTCTGTTGGTTGCCATCCAACAAACCACATTTCAACGTGCTTTTACCATTTGCTTTCTGGGGAGAGACACAACCTGATTTATACTGACTGCACTGCCCAGTAGCCACAAGCCACAGCAGCCCAGTGGGACCACAGTGGCACCAACCACCTTGGGCAGAGCAGAGGTCCTGCTTCCCCAGTCTCCTTTCTCTGCCCAGTACATCAGACCCATTGTATCTACATAGCACCCGGGTGCTGTAACTAATGCCATGGACAGCAGTTTGCTGAGTGAACCGCTGAGCCCCTGGAAGATATGCTTGCCTCAGGTGTTTGCTACAACCTCCATAACACTGCCAGTGGGCAAGGGATTGCCTGAGCACTCCTTAAATCAATGGCAGTGGTTGGAGTAGTTTGTATGAGCAGTGAGGGTGGCTATGCACAGGTTTTCCTGGCTCTGTCAGGAGCCGATGGTGGAGCACTTGGGTAGTCCCTTCGTCTGGGAAAACTACAGGGGAGCATAAGGGACAGTGACAAATAGCATATGGGTAAAACCAGCTTTGGAAGAGGTATTCCACACATCCTGACATCCTGTTATACTAATGTAGCAGTATAATAATGAAGCATATAACACTCTGTGTCAGTAATCTGTGCTTGAGGTGTCTGTGCTTCTCCCATGAATTTGCAATCCAAATGGGATAAAGATGTCTTACTGGAACTTCCCTTTGCAGAGAGAATATTGTCCAGAGATGTTCACTCATCACTCAGATGGCCAGGTTAGTCCTCATCTCCTGGACAGTAGTGTATGAAGCATGGGATGATCAGAGCCCTCCCATTTCTAGCATAAATAGAAGGGCTTGCAGTCCTCTGTGGAAAGGAAGAAGAAAAATGTGGTTGTAAGCTACAAGTGAAACCTAGAGATAGTGGGTTGGGGAATGAAAGCCAGAGCCAATAAGTAATGATGTTTCCTTAAGGCCTTTTACTCTTCCTCTGTGTTTACAGAAAAGTATAACCAATTTTCTGAAAGGCTCCTCTCTGAATCCCAAAGTGTCCGTGTCTTCACTTAGTTCTGGAACCATGTAGGACATCAGAGACTGACTGACCATGACAATCTCATTGCTATTTCTTCCTTCCTGCTCTGTTTGTCCTTTCTACCTGTGACATGCCCCATGTTAACCCTTGACTTCCCAAGTCTTCCCAAGGAATCTAGCGACCCTGCTTTGGCAGAGGAGTTAGACTCATCATCTCTCGAGGTCTCTTTCACCCCCTAAAAATCTGTGAACCTGTGAACTGAAGATAAAAATGCAACCTATTGATAATGTTGATCAAAATACACTTATCTCCTTGGCTCCACCACTACAGCACACAAAGGAATGAACTGCTCCCCTCCAACCTTTATCCACTCGTTGGTGAGACTGGTGAAATCCCAATATCTCCCAAAACCTCCCTGAGAGCCGTGTGGGTGGCTTTTCACTCACAGGGACCCAACCAGGTACCTCTTGCTGCTCTGGTGACTTGGGGTTCCAGGGGCACCGCTCAATTTTATCAGCAGTTTTGGAAAATCTGAATACACAGCTCATCTTTGGCATGTGTCTCCTCAGTTAGGGGTTCTTCTGAGGAATGTCTGTCCCAGATGAAAAATGTTCTTTCAGCCAAAAGGAAATTCTTATTAAAAAACGTAATCGAGTAAAAATTTGTTATATAAAATTCTGGTTTGGACGCATATTCAAATCCCCACCAAAACAATTAATCTTCATTTACTTACCAGGATACCAAATTTAAATGTCTCGTCTAAAGTTGGTATTTGGAAATGAAATTACATTTTTAGGTGAGATGGCAGCTCAGAAGGAATTGTTCTTTCAAGTGCACTGAAATGGGAAATGTTTTATTTGCATTGCCTCTTTGGCTTCCTCATCTTGCTTTACTCATTTGCTGCCCTCTGAAACATAGGCTGGGTGAACATCTTCATTTGTGGGTACTGTGGCACGTAACACTGGGGACATACAATTTACTACTGATTTGATAGGAATGATGAGAATGAAGAAATTATTTCCTCTTCAGTCTCAGAGGGGTGGGCACAGGCAGCCCCTGGCTTCTTTTCATCGGCACTCTAAACTGTCCAGATACAGCTTGGATAGGACCTTTCATTTCTTTGACTCCCATTTGAAAAAAATACATGGTCACATACTTATCCTTAACTCCAGGGCTGAAGTTTAGGGGATTTTATGGTCTGTTGATCTGATAGAGTTTAATGTGTACTTGAAGACATGCTCATTTGGTTTAATGAATGGGAGCACTTCCACCTGGTCTAAAGAGAGTGATTGATTAAAAACAAAAAAATCAAGATAAAGGAAAAGGTCAGTGTCACTGGATGGGAGTGAGATACTAAGAGAAGCACCTTCAGATAGCTCCAGCCTCTGAACAGGACTGATATCACCTTTAAAATCAGTGTCTACAACCAGTCAGTAAAAACCTAGTGAAACATTATGTAGACAATATAATTTGGAGGAGTTATGTAGTGACGAATTACTCACTATGTAGCCCATGTTTTCTTTATGGACCTCCCACCCCCCGTCATGGGGGTTGGAACTAAATGATCTTTGAGGTCCCAACCCAAACCATTCTATGATTCTATTCTATGAAAAGCTTTAAGCAGGAAAATAAGAAATAAACACCTTTGCTCCCAGTATGCTGAAACAAACCTTGGTTCATAATCTGCAGAACCAAGTCTTCTTGCCTTGGTACTTGCTTTCTCTTTGTCATCAGGCAAGATCTTCTGCAGCTCCAGAAGAAAAGGTATCATACATCCTTTTCCTCATACCTGAAAACCCAAAGCATTCAGGAGAAAAAGTGAAGCTCACCTGAATAAATGGGTTAAATGTAATCCCCTGCAAAGGGGAAAGTACTGTGGCATTTGAAAGGTTATTATTCCTGGGACTCAAGGGTTTTTACCAGTGATGTGCATCTGCAGTCTTTCCCAAAACACTCTATCATCAAATGATTCAGTGTCATCATCAAAGAATTTTTGGCTTCTGACTTTCCTTTAATAATAGTTGAGAAGTTTAATGAAAGGAGAGATCTGCATAGATTTCTTCCTAAATTGGATGAGATTCCACCTTCTTTCTTTTTCTCTCTCTCTTTTTTTTTTGGTAATACTTTTGCACAGAGAAAATTATAGTTTCTGGTGCCAGTGATGTGCTCTGTATGTTTTGTTTATTACAGTGGTTTTAACTGGAACCATGGGTGAGGGAGTATCATTATAAAATTCTTGATACCCCAGATACATTTGCACAAACATAGTTGTGGGCACTGAAGGCAGTGGAGGAGATGACATTTTCAAAGTGTTTTCTTCTTATTTTAAGCATCTGCTCAGCCACTCGAATGTGGTACGTGCCCACATGCTCTCTAGGCAGTAAGAGACCAAGGTCCTAGTTCAGATCTGACATTTGACCTTGCATGTCCAACCTCACCTGAGTGGAAGCCTCTCCAGCCAAACCATGCCTTGGTGGTGGTACCCCAGGTGGTCAACCCCTTCCTGGTGTTTGCCATCACTGTGGCAGAAGCACTGTGAGGAGTTGTGTGACTTCTCAAAGGAGGCCAGTCCGGAGTCAAACAAATCAGGAGTGATTGCAGTTCAAAATAAAAGCCTTCTGGGCATGTAGGTTACCCACATGAAATGGCTGGGGTTATCAGGTCATTGCCCCACGTTTGTGAATAGCAAGTGTTGGGTCCCAGAGAATTGCAAGTTCATTCCATGTCTGCAGTACCTATGCAGATGAGCTCTGGAAATCAGGCCTATTGGCTCTCTCTTTGAAAGTCTCTATATTTCTTTGGTTGGGGTTTTTTTCAGTGATGGCAATGTGGAAAAAGCTCAGTTTTCTCTCCTTTCCTGCCCTCTCAGTGTGCATAAAAACAAGTCCTGAGCCGTGCTCTGAAGAAGTGACAACTTGAGGTCCACATGCTGAGAGCATTTGGGAAATGTTTATATGACAGCATCATCACTTGAGGCAGAGATGAGGAGGTGGGGAAGGAGGAACGACATTCTCAAGAAAGGAAGGAAATCAGTAAAAAGCTGGCTATTTAACCCTGTGATAAATTTATGATAAACAAGTAAGTAAATAACTTGTTGGCTCAAGGCATCGTGTTAGGAGGGGCTGTAAAAGAGAAGTGTGAATGTGGAATGCGTTGACTTGGGGGACCAATAATGGGTTTGACTACTTCGGCTGAACTGTGTCTTTATGTTGGTGCTGTTGCTGTTGGGCTTTGGGGTATTTTTGACCAGAGACACCATGTCTTCACCTATGCAGATAGACCAAACAGTGCCAAGGATCCTTCTCAGGTACAGCCCCTTGGTTGTCTCTGCTGTTAAATTACCTGAATTTTCCCCAGCATACTCCAGCCTGATCCCAGCAGGGCCCAGTTGTGAACTGGGAGCTAGCAGAGAACAGGGAGTGTTTCTAGTAGCAATGTGGATGCATGGAAGAGTAGTTAGCAGAAGAAAATAGTTAAATTCACTTTTGAACAATCCCTCAGTCAATGATTTTGCAAAGCTTTAATCTTTTGGAGCATTCTTGAAAACTAAAATTAGATTTATGTGCATATTTACTAATGTTGTATATCACTTCTGCTTCGGACTTTCCTAAATAAACAGGACTGATCAGTTTTACTATAGTACCTCATATCCATTATACATCAGGATACATTAATATTCTTTTAAGGGTAAGGAAACTGAGGCACAGAGAGGCATTAATAAGACAAGTCCTATAATACAGAATATCCAGAGTATATTCTCCAGCTTCTTCACTGATGATTTATCCATGGGCCAATAACCCCTATTTAAATTTATACTGTTTAGAGATATGATATGGAAATGAAAGTAAATCAAATGTCGCTGATGCTCAGCTGCACACTGGTATTAAGGATTTTACTACTGGCAGTAGCTGAAAAAGTTTAAGTAAGCTAGTACAACTGCACAGAGGGAACAGCAATGCAATGCATTTGTTTCCACAATCCATGCATTGTTGTAGCTTATAGATTCAGTCACTAAAGAGATAATTTTATTTCTCCAAGATTTAATGTAAAATTAATATTATTCTAACTTACTTTAAAAGACAAAACTTGAAATGTTAAAGGTGTCATCCAGTCAAATGTGGAGAAATAGCTTAGGAAACCTGGTGGCTTAGAAAGCCCAAAATGTCACTTAGCTTCTCACTGTCCCTTGGTACATCTTACTCTACCCCAGGTTGATAGTTTCTACCAAACCAGGCATGTTTACCCAATTTTTATGAAATAAATGTTTTTTCATCAAGTTAGTGCCTTTACACCACAGACCTTCCAAAAGAAGGTTGTGCATTGTGATTTTTCTTTGAGGGAAACAAGAACCAAGAATTGATGTTCATGTTGGGAGAAAGTGCCTGGCCCTATACGCTACTTCATATCCCTGTTTCCTCTCCTGCTGTTCTTCCTGAGCATGGTGGCTTTAGCAGGTATGGTAATGCTCCTTGGACGTGGTAAAAAAAAACCTAATTTTGAATTGACCTATAGAAATCCCTTCTGATATACAGTTTTAAGCCTTTTCAAATTTCTCTGTGCATCATAAGAGTTTCTCTTCAGGGTAAATCTTTGCTGGGAGCAGTTCTTTCAAGGACTGCTTTCTTCTTGTAGAAAGAAAACATTTCATTAGCAAGGTCTGACTTAAAAGGGACATTTTTTCACCCTGTTGATATTGGGGAATTGATTGGAATAAGCATGTTCTGCCTTGAGAGCCAAACCACATGAAAAAGGGAGGCAAGAATTTGACAAACTCATGGAATTTGCAGTGATGGGTCTAGGTGAAATCATTCCCAGCTGCCCACCCTGTCTCTCTGTTGGGGTCACCACCCTGCTCCCTTACTCACAGTCTGGTGTCTTCACACAAATCCACCTCCACCAGCAGCATCAGTGAATGAGGATGCAATAGGGTTAAGAATGTAGAAAATTTATTGCATACTAGCTGTTAGGTGGAGTCTAAGGTGGAGGTGATATAGACCATGTGAGGTGGCATTGCCACTAACATGTCTCTTGGAGGAAAAACTCTTGAGTTTTTCAGCTCTTTCTATGTGCCTTGCCACTTGCACTGGTCAAAAGAGTCAAAACATGCCCAAATCATTCATTCGTCTCTGGAGGACATAGCCATACTACATGAAAGCATGCTGATTGCCTCTTGGCCATTAAATGTGGTGGTGTTAAAGTCATCTATGAATATGCCATAACAATCTGGCTTAGATCCTTAATGGATCAGGAGCAGCAAGGAAACATACAGTCCACCCCCACCCACTGTCCTCTTAGCAGCTCTGTATTGATACTTATTCACACATATTCACATTTGAGTTCCCCTCAAAATAGTGGGGAACAAAACCATTAGGGAATTAGGGAGGTGCCTTGTCTCCAGAGAGAACGCGTGATGATCTAGCAATGCCTAACTCCTGTGGTTCTGGCACTGGTGGAGCTGACTGCCACACTTTCACCAGCAGATCACTCAGGGAAGTGGAGAATCCAATTCAGGGAGAATTCAGGGAAATTGCATTTTTAATAACAGGGCAGGAGTTTTGACCCACCTCTTTCACCATAGCCTGAATGCTACCGAGAGCAGTTATCTGTATGAATTGGCTTCCTCAGCCAGTCTGAGTCATTTTTCTGAGTCTTAAGTTTTAAGGGTTTTTTTTGTGGCTACACATCGACTCTGGTTTTGTCCCTGGCATCCCTACAGGAAATTCAGCTCCACAGTTTTGGTGTCAGACTCAGCAAAACAGTCCTAGACCGAGTGGGAAGAGTTAGACCCTCTGGGCGAACAGAGACAGTGTGAAGAGGCAGGGTGAGGAGAGGTTGCCCCATTGCCCTTGTTATTCTAGTTTTGTGGATAACCAGAAGGTTACAGCCTTCAGCACTTCTGCCAGTCAGAGCTATTTTTAATTAAAAATAAAACCAGGAAGTTTTTAATATGGACAAACCATTGGGTTGCGTCACTGGCAAGATCTAAAAATTATACTGCTGAGTCTTTATTAAAAGACAAACACATTTTTCCCCGATTTAGTTATTTTGGTAAGAGTTTTTTTTAAAAAAAAAATTAGGGTCAACCATAGTCCCAAGTATTTAAAAGTACTTTTCCTGCTAAAGACAGTGCCTATAAACTTGTGCAGAAGCTGACAACCACGTCTGGGACACTGGTACAATAGAGACTTTCATGTATAAGCTGAGAAGGGTATGGTCAGCAGTGCATTCTGCTCTAAGTGACATAGCCCTGTTATTATAGTGTATTTATATCTTGCTCTGCCCTCCGAAAGCCCCACAAGAAATCAGAATGTATGTGATAGTTCATCAGCAATCAAATATGAATTAGCTGGAAGATGCGCAAGGAATTAGCTCAATAGAGAGCAAAAATGCATGTGATGGAAAAAAAAAAGTATTTATCTGGAAGGAGTTTCCTAAATTAGTTTTGTCAAGAATTGTGCTTGTCATTAACCATTTCTTAAGAATGAGCATATTTAATATGGTCATTAGTCACTTTAGCACAAAAGGCTGTTGAGAGTTGCTGATGACAGAAAGGGAAGGACTTGGGTGCCATGCAGGCAAAACTGATGTCCTGAGGGTAAGGAAAGCAGGAATAGGATGATATTCAATAAAGCAAAATACAAGGATTTCACTTGAGAATTAATAATTGAAGCTTTTGCTGGAATATCTGAGCCATCAACTGGAAGCAGATGAGATGGGAAAGGCATTGTTTTGTGACCTACTAACACATGTTTTTGGAGCCATCAATGTAATGGAACCAGAATAACAAAAAAGTCTTTCCAGGTTGGAAAATATTCACAGTGAGGAAGATCATGAAATCATAGGATGGTTTTGGGTTGGAGGGGACCTCAATGCCCATCTAGTCCCAACTCCCTGCCATGGGCAGGGACATCTTCCACTAGCCTAGGGTGGCCAAAGCCCCATCCAACCTGGCCTTGAACCCTGTCAAGATCCAGGGACAGCCACAGCTTCTCAGGGCACCCTGTGCCAGGGTCTCACCACCCTCACAGGGAAGGATTTCTTCTTAATACCTAGTCCAAATCTTCCCTCTTTTAGCTTGGAGCCATTACCTCTCATCCTATCACTTCCTTCCCTTGTAACCAGTCCCTCTCCAGCTTTGCTGTAGCCCCTTTAGGTACTAGAAGGTGCTGTACGGTCTCCCTGGGGTCTTCTCCAAGTTCTCTCAGCCTGTCTTCCCACCAGAGGTGCTCCAGCCCTCGAATCACTTTCATGGCCTACTCTGGATTTGCTCCATGTCTGTCTTGTACTGGGGACCCCAAAGCTGGACACAGTACTGCAGGTGGGGGTCTCAGCAAGGCTGAATAGAGGGGAAGAATAACCTCCCTCAACCCACTGGTCACGCTGGTTTTGATGCAGCCCAAGACACGGTGGTGGCTTTATGGGCTGCACGTGCTTATTGGTGGCTCACATTGATTTTTTTTCATCAATCAACACTCTCAAGTTCTTGTCCTCAGTGTTGCTCTCAATCTACTCCCTGCCCAGATGTTTTAACACTTGCAAATGCCCCGAAGTAATGCCTACTTTCTGGGTACCTGTTGTCATGCCTGAGAAAATCAATCCTGTGGGAGCTGACTTTAGGGGTACGACTAAATGGGCTAGGTTGGGGCGCAGAAATAGCTTCACCACCTTTGCAGACACCTTTATTCAAATTAAATTAGCTTTCCCCTGGCAGGTAGCCAGACCTGAAGTTCTCCTGTAGAGATGCAAACCCAAATCTCCTGCTAGGCTCCTCTCCATTAACACTTTTTCATGGAAGTGCAGCAGCACCTTTCCAGTGCTGCCCCTCGCCTTTCCCCTCCCCCCAGTTGTCCACTTCAGTGTGCCAGCAGTCTCTTCTGAAGCATCTGATACCAGTCATGCTGAGAGATGTGAACATGGTAAGATGAGCAGCTATTTCCAGTTTGGCAGCCTGGCAATCTTTGTTACTCTGGGAACTGGCAACTGCCCACATGCACTCAGCCACTGTGTAGGAATCCATAATTAATGTCACATTTGCTCTACCATCAGTCTAGACACATTTGTCTAAACTATTGTTTTTAAAAAAGAAATAAAAATATAAAAAATGTCAATCCGCAACAGCCAGGGAGTAGAGAGTAAATAAAGCCTGTCAGGCTCTTTTGCCTTTGATCACTTTTGCTACATTCTTAGTTGTCTTTTGAAAGGGTCTGGCAAAGAACTGCAAAAACTGATTTCCTTTGGCCTCGTTGGCTTTAGAGTTGCCCTGCATTAGTTGGCGTCGCACAGCAGAAGTGCTATTAAGAGCCAGACGAAGTGGCCACCATACTTAGGGTTTGGCAGAGTTATATTGGACACCTTTTGCTGTTGTGGTATTCTGATGTAATTTTCCTCAGACTGCAAGTGTCCAGAAGGTTCAGATACAGCTTCATGTACCTTTGATGATTAGTCATTTGTGAAGTGCGATAGTGAAGGAGTGATATTGCAGAGGCTTTTTGATCAGAAGAATATCATTAAACATCCAGATGAAAGCACAGGGAAATTGAAATTGTTGGATCCTGATTTGATCTCTTGCTTTAAAGCAAGTCAGAATTTGTTCTTTAAGAATGCCAGTAAGGACTATATAAGTTCTCAATAAACAATGCTATTCTTTAACCAAAAAAAAGTGTCTTAGTTCAGGCCAGGCCAGAGTTAACCTTCCCAAGCAGCCAGCACAAGTGAGCTGAGTTAGCCCTGGCTGTTTTCCACACCACCTGACATCACTTCCCCATAAACAGGGGCTGGTCGGAGAGAGGTGGTTCAGCCCAGTTCTGGCCCACAGCAGCTGTCTTTGCAGTGCCCAACTCAGGGCTCAAAGGGCTGGGGGCTTGAAGGGCTTGTACTTATCACAGAATCGTAGGGGTTGGAAGGGACTTCAAGAGATCATCAGGTCCAACCCCCCTGCCAAAGCAGGGTTCCTAGGACAGGTGGCACAGGTTGGTATCCAGATGGATCTTGAATATCTGCAGAGAAAGAGACTCCACCACCTCCCTGGGCAGCCTGTCCCAGGGCTCCCTCACTGGGAAGTTCTTTCCTAGATTGGTATGGAACTCCCTGTGCTCCAACTTGAAACCATTGCCCCTTGTCCAGTCCCCACAGACCACTGAAAAGGGGCTGGCTATTTCCCCCCGTGTCCCACACTTGAGATCTCTTTCTTTCTTGCATCTCATTGAATTTTAGTCCTCTAAATCTGTGTTCCTTAGAACTAAACTCATCTATGGTTCCTTAGAAGCTAATGGAAAATCGCATCGTACCCAATGTTTTATAGTTACCTGTTAGGATGGAATAAGGAACATTGTGAGGGTTCCTACTCCTCACCTTAATGTTCATGGAACCTAGGCAACTAGCTTAGATGTCACCTTAGGGTTCATGACATCAGGTGTTTATAGATATATACCTGTGGTCTAGTTGTCTTGACTACCATTATACTTTAAATCTTATTGTGACCATTAGTGGAACCTGGGGCACAGATCCTCTGACCAGACATAGGTGTCTACAGCAAGATGAACTTCAATCTAGATGTCACCAGCTGTTGGTATTAAAACTCCATTGATTATAACAAGGGTCTACATATCTACCACACATGTAGAGATGTCCTGCAAGCACCTTGGCCATGATTCATCTCACCCTTCATGCCTAGCACAAATGAACCATTTAGATCTGGACTGTAATACTGATCTGCAGGCTACCAAGGCACTCTGGAACAATGACCTATTCTCGCTGTTATAACTCTCTACCAAACAGTATGTAATCTGCAAGTATTGCCTGCAGTGAATTTTTTCTTGAGGTGGATGTTAGAATGACCTCAAACCCATACTTTAGAGATAGTATATACCTATTCATATAATTTAGAATTTATTACCAATATGATATTGACATAAAAGTCTTTTAGCTAGAGACAGAAAAGTCTTGGCTTTTGGTTTTAGTGCATCTAAGCATTAATGCCACCCTCATTTACATAGTTTCTGAATGTTTATCCAAGGATGTAAACAGTGAGCTATTATAATCTGCGTATTTACTTTCTCCAGTTGTTAATTTCTCTGATAAGAAATAGCTCTCCACACAACTCTTCTAACTGTACTATTTTAAAATAAAAAGTAAAATTATTTATTTGATTTAATAAGAAAGATACATGAAGATCAACATCTCACAAACCCCTGTTTTGAAGTGACCATAATATAAATAATGTAAAATTAGGGGTAAATCTATCATAAGCAAGGCTTGTGCACATTTTGCATAAACAATCAAAAAAAAAAAAAGTTGGGTGGTGACAGCCTTAATAATTTTCTAAGAGCATGGGATTTTAGAAAGTAAGTGAGTGTAAGAGAAATTTTAAGGTATGGAGAGGTAAAGGAAGAAAGTCTGAGTGAGTGAGTGAACGGCAAGAAGCACAGTGTGCAGAAATAGCATTTTCCCAATGCAGGTAGCCTAGACCACATCTAAAAATGGGTTGGAATAAATTAAGTTTTTCCCTATTAAAGTAGACAATTTCATAAAAGTAGTGATTCAGTCCTGTTCAAAATTTATATTTTGACTAAATTGCTCAGAATGTTTCTTTAAGGACTGTTCATAGAATTAGGCCAGGGTGTATCTTCTGAAGCTGAGTACAACATATGCCTACAAGTGTCCACAACTTTCATCCAGGCATTTAGACATTTCCCCAATCTTCTACCTTGTGCACACACACGTGCACTGGACTCCCATTCCCTTTCCCTGGGTGAACATAGGAGAGGAAACAATGACCTGCAAGTCAGTTGAGGAATGAGACATACAATTAGCAATGAAATAAAAAACAGCTGGGGCAACTGAATAGCTGTTATTCTGAGCACATGAACCTGAAAAGATACTGTTTATTTTATAAGACAAACAAAATTTCCCTTCTGTTTGATCTAGAAGAGCATCTACCATTGCGAGATGTCCATTTTCATTTAGCCTTCCTGGTGTCAGGGCCAACTGTGCAGAGCTATAAACAAAGAGCAGAAAGTATCACTTTCCTTGTTAATTTGACAGTAAACAGTACTAATTTGACTGTGCAGCTGTTTATTGATACCACCCCCCCCAACAATTTAATATACAAAACAGTAGCCAGTGCACTGGGACCGCACTGTTTATGAAATTCAAGGAGCCAGGGTAGCCGCAATCTCTTGTTGGAAAGCTGACATCAGGAGGTACTGTGATTTGTGCCCTTTGCCTTGCATCAGGACAAGCTATGGAAATGCATTGTGGAGTTCAAGATGAATGATTTTTTTTTTCTTTATGGTCTTTTTTATTTGAAGATGGGATTTCCAAAACCATTTCTTATTAGTCCTCTGATTTCTGTGAGGTCAACAAGAGCTTTGCCCTCTACTTCCATAGCATCTGCACAACTAGCTTGCAATATCTTGATACTGAAAATAGGTCTTATGTATTTAATTATGACACTCTGTACTGAAATAGATGAAATGCTGTATTGTCTAAAACAGCGAATGACAACATTTGTGCTGGAAAAAATGAAGCTGACTTTGAAGTTGCTCCATTGTTGTGAGATAAAAATGGAAGAAAGGGATCATGCAGGGGCACGTTGATTTGCTTATGTAAACATGTACATCTGAGTTGATAGGAGCCAGACTACAGTCTTCACCATCAGCTCCTAGGATGAATATCCTTAGACCATCTATCATTGAGGGACGATGAAGGCAATCCTGTAATCATCATGTTTTCTTGCTAAATACTTTCTGTTTAACAACGTCCTTTTGGTAGGATTTGAATTTTGTGCTGAGATGCTGAATCTTCTGCTCCATACAGTATTCCCAGGTTTCTCATCTGAAATCTAACAAAAAGGTGACATTAGGCTTGCAATCAGAAAATACTTTCTTTTCGTTTTTCAACATTTCTTCAGAGATTTGTTACTTGACACTTCACCCCTGTCAGGTCCAAAGGGTTGGCTGGAAGGTGCTGAAAGATGGATTTGGGAGCCAACACTATGCTAGCTACTACCACTCTATGATTCTTCATCTGCATTACATTACCACTTGCCTGAGCCAACCAATTTATAAACAACTCTACATGCTCTTTTGTATCAGTAAAAGCTGAGTGCTCTTTGCAGCCTCTCTTCTGTAAAGGTAAAAAAAATAAAAATCACAGAAAGATTTGTAGTTCCACAAATTGGTAGAGAATAGTGATGAATGATTGTACTGTCTCCCCTTGGTCCAGACTGGTGAGGAACACCAGTCACTCCCAGTTTAGCTTGTAATCTTTGGACTAGGTTGGAAGATACAGATCCTGTAGGAGAACCAGTAGTTACTCCCGTGAAATCTAAAGCAGACAAGCTCTGCAGGTATAATTCAGATGGCAGAGATAGTGAGTAGGGCAGAGGACTGATTTAGCAGCAGTTGGCCTCTAATTCTGTGCCTCACTTTCTGGTTTTGAAGATATATGTGGATCAAATTGGACTCAGAGGGCAGTCTTGGATGTACCACTTTGGATCTTGTTATCAATGACCATAGTTCTGGAGCACACGATTCCACTCCAGACACGTCTCTTTCCTAGTAAAGTAAACAGGATGTTGTGATGAAAAGACACTCAACTGCAGGGTTCAAATAATTTATTTGGACACTATGTGCAGATTCAGCATATCAAATATTCACTTACCCCTCCAGGTAAGGGCTTGCAGTATGTTACCTCAGCTAGCATCCTGGCCAAGGGGGAAAGGGTCTCCTTGCTTGCCAGATGTGCAGTTGGAGAAGCGACTTCTGGTTCTCAGCCTGAATCTGAGGGTTTTTAATCCTTGATCTACAGCAGGCAGGCCTGTGCCTGAGTGGACACACCTGGGGTGTTTGTCATTAGCAGTGTTCCCCCTTATCTTTGTTTATTCATGGGTGAGGGTCACTTCAGTATGCTCTGTCTTTTGTTTATCTGTGCATTGTCTGGGTCCTGTTGAAACCAAATGGAAACCCTCTGCCTTGCCTTTATCTTACTGCCAGGCAGCTGAATAGTGGCTTGATTAGGACTCAGGGCAGATTGTTGAATGAATTCAAGGCTCAACACAGGTTTCAGATCTTTGGATTATGCAGCACTGCCCTGTTTAGTTTCTGCTTCCAGGTTTGAGCTGTGTTCACAACTCCTCATGGGTTGTCTCTGTGGAGATGGGGCCTCAAGGCAATCCAAGACTGAGTTGCTTTTTACATCCCCCAGTGAGTTGCCTGGTGCACTGGACATCACCGAAAACTCTGCAAATGCTGAGCCAGTTGATCCATACAGATGTTTATCATAGAATCACAGAATCTCCTGAGTTGGAACAGTCCCAGAAGGATCGAGTTCAACTCCTGGCTCCACGCAGGGCCAGCCAAGTCAGAGCATGGGACTGAGGACATTGTCCAGATGCTTATTGAACTCAGCCCAGCTTGGTGCTGTGACCACTTCCCTGGAGAGCCTGTTCCAGTGCCCGACCCCCCTCTCAGTACAGAACCTCCCCTGTCACAGCTTCATGTCATTCCCTTGGGTTCTATCCCTGGTCACCAAAGAGAGGAGATTGGAGCCTGCCCCATTGCTCCCTCTTGTCAGGAAGCCGCAGACCACAGTGAGGTCTCCCTTCACCCTCCTCTTTTTGAGGCTGAATGAACCAAGGGACTTCAGCCTCTCTTCATAAGACTTCCTCTCCAGACCCTTCCCCATCCGTGTTGCTCTTGTGCTTAAACCCACAAAACCTTTTATTTTAGTATGTAGGTGAGAATTTGCCATTGGTTAACTGGCAATCTTTCAAAAGCAGAAATACTCCAGCAGGCTGACTCTGTTATAATGTCTTCTTGATAGAAGGTGTTTGGGTCCTTGAAGACAGGGCGAATCATGGGGTTGGACCATCATGACAACTTCGTGAGGCAGAAGTGTGTCTCGGAGAAAGCCAGGAGGCTGCATGTGTCTATTTGTGTTCTGGGAGAAGATCCATGCAGCTGGCTCTGCTTGGGATGTGTGGATAGGTCAAGGCTCACTTTTTTGTCAGCAGCAGTGGCTGTATTAACCAAAGGGACAGGCTGCCACTAAAAGATATGATGGGAAGGTGGCTGATCTTGCAGAAAGACATGTTGGGAGGGTGGGCCTGGCACCAAGGTTGCCTTCCTCTCATAGTGCTGTAGACCTCTCCCCAGACAAAGATAACTTCTACGTTTTTATTGTGCTTGGGGTTTTGGCCTAAGGCTACTGGATGTTGTCAGATATCTTCAGCCTCACTGGGGCAGTAAGGGAGAAATTACACAGAGATGCCACCTTGCTGGTTTTATTTCTCAAGAATAATGCATGGCCCTTTTTTTTGTGTGGCCATAGCCCTGTGACACACTTTTAGCACGTAAACGTGTTCTGCAGAGAAGTTAATCTTCCCATACTGAGATTACTCAACCTATACAAAGGATGTGCAAAAATAAACAACATGGGCTTTCATATTTGAGAAGCATCTGTTACAAAAACAAATTTAAGACATTCCTTGCCTGACTTGCAGGATTTTTAATAAAACCTTTTTGCTTTTGCCTTTTCTTACCTATTTTGTTAATGGTTCCTTGGAGTGATGAGTGATGCTGTATCAGCCTTTTGGATGAAGGATTATTTTAAAGTTTGTAATGAATGCTTGGAAGAATTCATACCACTTGATTATGCCAAGTTTTGATTGGATCACTCTCACTTGGCAGAGATGGTAATATCAGCTTTGATTTTTATTTTTTTTAAATTGCTGCTGTCCAATTTTCAAAGTCAACAGTTTGATAATTAAAAGTATATGTATGGCTTTCATTGAGCTGAAAGAGAATTTAAGTGTACGCATTATACTTTTACATGCATTGGTGATTTAAGGTGTAGCAGAGAGATCGAGCTGAAAGCTGCTTGCCACCAAATACACAGAATATTACTACTCTGCTTGATTTGAGATTTTTCAAAAAATTTATAGAAAAAGATATTTAATGTCCCCATTCCCCCTCCCCCCAATATGAATAAAGAGCCGAGTATTTGAAATAATATCCTGAAACCCTTCTTGATTCTCACTGTGTGCAAAATCGAGGATGGCACAAATCTGACCTGTGACATTCATGATTGCCTCATGAGAGGTATCTGCTGAGGTGGCGCTGAGTCCTGTCTCATCAGGATATTAAAATGCCACCCCCTGACATACAGCTGAGGAGCTCTGGCAGTGCTCAGGATGGTGGTATGTTTGCAAATACATGAGGATGTTACCTTGTATTATACACACCCCAAATATGGTTGCGATAGTGGTTTAAAATCTACAAGTGCTGCTGAGAATTGTTCTTCCAAGTCGGCCTGAAGATGTCTTCTCAGTGGGCTTGGTCAAGCTTATCTTAGCTGGAAAATGTACTTACTCTCCTATTCCAATGTTTGTATTTGGATGGCATCAGTAGTACCTGTGTCCCATGATGATACTCTGTTCAACTGGAGCTTGAATGGCATCACAGAGTTAATTTTGTGGTTTTGTGTTTTCTCTAATTCACACCACAACTTCAACAAGGGAGCTTATGTCTGAAAGGTGGAAACTTGCCTACAGCCAAAAGCTTAGTCCTTACTTATTCTTTCCTACTACTTTGCATCTAGTTTCATATCTGCTGGACTGTGATAAGGAACAGTGACAGGAAAGCCAACAAGTGGTTGTAGCATTGGTCTAGCAGTGCATCTAGCTAAGCATATGTGGAGCCGAGTTAATAACAGCAGGCTTGAAAGAGCAGTCCAGCACTTCTCTTCAGCAGTTGCAGAGCAGCTCTTGCACATCCTTTTCCACTTGCTTTTCTTCTGTGTATGTTGGCCTGTTTGTTGGCTCCAGATACAAAGACCAGTCCTTGGACTTGGTGAACATGGCTTGGGTTTGGGTCTCTCTCCAAGCTTTCATAGGAGCCAAGGCCTGTTGAACATTTACAAGCTTGGGGTCTTAAAGATCTTTGCAAATGATAAATTACATATTTTTCAATACTTTTGTTGTCTTGGCCTCAGAAAACAGTTTGCAGGTTTCTTGATTTCCTGTAGATGGCAACTGCAGGAGAGTTGTCCCTGACTCTAAATTAATGTCTAAACTGTGAGCTTTAAGCTTCAGGGAGCCAGGAACAGGAAGGGTCCTCCCAGTTGAAACTAATTGGATCCATGCTCTGATATCCGTGCCTGTTTCCAAAAGGGTATAATGATTCCAGCCAGACTGTTTGCTCAGTGTCAGTCTGAATTTAACTTCATGCTACTTTGCTTTATTTTAATTTGACATTATTTTCATGTTTATTTTACCTAATAAGTGAATCATTTAACTATAAAAGACTCATTTTGGAGGGTTAAGGGTGGAATCTGGAATGGGTGAAGCTTGGAGTAACCACTGACCTGCTCGATTATGCTGGAGTAGGGCATGAGCAATGATGTCACATAGGGAGGCAAGCCAGACACGTAGGGGTGAACAGACCTGCCATTCTCCCTTACCCATCATTGGAAACGTCAGTAGACCTTCTTGAAGGACAGACCCAGTTGAGTTTGTGATAATGACTCTTTGAAGGCTTCAGAAACCAGAATACTTTGATGTTATTGAAGAATGGATTTTAAGAGAAAAATATTGGCCTTAATATCATGAAAGCACCATTTCTCTCAATCTGCAATACCATGGTATAAATGAAATATAAGGCTATGAAGGAGGCTACTGATTAAGCAAACCTCACCTGAGCAGGACACAGTCTGTGATTCAAAAAGTGCACTGTGAAACTGGGACAAACTGTTTCTGAACACAGGGTACTTTCATAATGTCTTAGACTATCATCCAAAATAAGGTATCAGTTGAATTTGAGATTCTTAACAAACGGAGTTATTCCTGATTTATGCTTTTCTGAGGGTATAATTTAGTAAGTTATGTTAACATCACCTCACTTCAAGGGAATTTTTTTTCCTTTGTTGAGGTGGCATTCACCTTGTATGACTTTAGAGAGCTATGGTGAGGATATCTACGTCTAGGATAGTCATCCCAGGCGTTGCTACATCTAGGTTATTTTTATTGTCCATATTTGGCAGAGAGAGATATCTTGACTTTAAAATATATGCCACCTTACTGACTATTGAGAGAGTTGGGGTTGTTCTGCCTGGAGAAGAGAAGGTTCCAGACAGAACTTATTGTGGCTTTTCAATATTTAAAGAGGGCTTTTAAGAAAGGTGGAGAAGGACTTTATACCTGTGGCTGCAGTGATAGGACAAAGGTGAATGATTTTAAATCAAAAGAGGGTAGGATTAGATTAGACATAAATTTTTTATGTTGAGGGTGGTGACATGCTGGAACAGGTTTCTGAGAGAAGCTGTAGATGCCCCATGCCTGGAAGTGTTCAAGATCAGTCTGGGGCTTTGAGCAATTTAATGTAGTGGAAGATGTCACAGCCAATGGCAGGGGGTGTGGTCAGGATGACCTTTGAAGGTCCCTTTCAGCCCAAACCATACTGTGAATATATGATTCTGTGACTATAAAAGGAGTACAGACTGGCTAATTTCTACATGGTCTGTTATTTAAGTGTATACCTGTGGTCAGGTGAACTTGGTCCTTGTGGTCTAAACCAGAAAACTTTGAAATACTGTGATCTTACCCCACTGCATATAACAGACTTACAGTTCACTCCATTACCTGTCCTGGGCCACATCTTGCCTAGCCAAAGCATAACCTTGATGTGCCTATCCACCTTTTCCAGAAAATCATCTGTTGCTGTTCTGAAGATATTGTGCAGTCTGCCCTACTTATTTCTAGAGCTGTATTTGCATCTGTATCTGCTAAAACATCTTTTGTTTGACTGGGATTAATGAGGTTAATGAATGATCCAAACCCCTCTATATTAAGGCTCCATCTTAATTTTTTTATTTAGCCACCTGGAGAACTTTGAGCAACCTGAACATTTTACAAGCAGTAATTTTTATACTTGTTCTCAGAACAATGATGAAAGAACTGAATGACATGACACATTATACCAATCCCTGCAGGAGCCCAGTGGATGCATCCTATTCAAAATTAATTTCCTGTTGACATTTCTATTTCTCAGATCTGATAGCTAATAATTTCTTGATCCATTTAACATATGTGCTGTTGAGATGGTACAGTGCTCATGGTTGAAGGAGAATGGTAGTACAGTCAATTGACCTTATAAAAGCCTATATACCTCATATGTCTCAGAAGATATTATAGATCAAGTATGTTGTTTCAAAATAAAGTCAGGTTAATTTGAACTTAGTGAGTGGTCACAATTATACCTAATTTCTAAATACTGAATCACTTTTCTTCATTTCTTTAGTTTTGCTATGGATTGAAATCATATCAATCTTTGCTATCTGGTTAGCTATCTATCCACATCATCTCACTTTTCTGCCTTGAAAATGTGCACATCAGTTTTGATCTTACTTCTGGAATTCTCCTGAGTTTCTACAGTTACTAAAGTTTGATATCGATTCACCAAAATCTCTTTCAGGTGTTTTTTAAGTGCAAATTACCAGGGTTTGTTGAATTAAAAACTGTTGAATTAAAATTCATAGATTTCCACAGCATGTGCCCTGAAGGCAGTTAGGCTGGAAGTCAAAATCTTGCAGATCACTGTGACCTGAGTTCAAGGAGAACCTCTTTTTATGGCCTTCATGCAAGCCTTGGCTAAAACATATGGCTACATGTGAATTGCTATCAACAGTATGCAGCAGTTCCCATCCTGAAAAAAAATTTGATGCAGGATCAATATATTTGAGTCACTTATATGACCGACAAGGAGATTTACCACCTGAAAAAACCCCCAAAAAACCCCCCGAAAACCCAAGTAGCTGACTTTCACAAATTGATAATTTGACCATCCTTCTCCATTTCACCACTCCTCTCAAGTGTTGAATATTGAAATTCTTTTGTAGGCCAAGTAATGGAAGGGAAAATCCTGCCCTTGTTAATAACAATTCAAACTCACAGAAGCCATCAGGAGTGGAATTGTCCAGCTAACTGCTACTTTTAGCCCAGTGGTGGCTCTTTGCTCCTTATGCAAAGCCTTGTTAATGAGATTTGGGATAATCAGAATCAAATGTGACTGGTTTAAGAGAAGGATGGTGTTGTGGTGAAGGCATTGCAGTGGGGCACAGGACACATAAACTCAATTTCTGGTCATCTCATAGTCTTTTCATCAGTCCTTGTGTACGTAGCACCATAAGTGAGAGTAATACAGTAATAGATGGTACACGGGTGTTTTGGTTAGCTCTGGATCATAATTTTAGTTGAGACAATGAGGATCTAATTTTTGTTCCACAACTATAACAGACCTGAAAGAGTCTTTCTTTCTATAGTAAGGGAGTTACTCAAAGAAATAAAAGATAAAAGGCATTAGAGCAGAAGCTGTGATGTCTTTTCAGTACATCTGAGTTATACAAAGTTCAGGAATATTTAATCATTGATAGAATATCATTCATATAGAGGTGGGTTTTTTTTTACATTATACCTTAATTTTCATAGACAATTGCTATCTTAAAGGACGAAAACTATTTTATTATAAGGCCCATTCTGTTGAGCCAGAATACAGCCATATGATTGCCTTTCCATTAAGCAGCAATATTTTCTTATTGACAAGGAAATAAGTCTTTGTACAATAAGACAACCTGTAACAAATTGAGTTAGACAGATTTGTCTGAAGCTGTCTTTGACTCTCACCCTCTCTCTACCACAGTAATCTGATCTTCCAAACTTTCACAATGAGTTTTTGGCAGTTGTTCCCCTAAGGTCCATGACTCTTCCGATAAAATCCTAGACACTGATCGGAAAAAAAAATCTTCAAAGCTAGAGAGAGCACACATTATTATAGTGGTGAACATAATGACATCTGGAGGAAGACATTACCACTCAAAAATTGACCATGATGGTGTGGTGAGCATTGTGGCTTCTCCTAACTTCAAAGCTCAACATGGTAGTTAACAGATGACAATATCCACTTCCTTGGGTCTTACTGAATTCACTTACTATGCTTCTTGAAAATTATCTTCTCCACCACATGAGTGACCGAAAAGAAAACCTCTACAGAAAAAAAAGTCATTAGCATCTGCACTATAGAATCAGATGTGCCCATGTTTATTTGGGGTTTTGATGTGTTTGAACAAGTGCTGACTCCAGATTTTGTAAATTTGGTATAATGTGTCCCTAAATATTTTTTATGCAGCTTTTGAACACAAAGAGTATGTGAAATTTGTTAGCAGCTATTTAGCAGGCCAAAGAAAAGTATACCTCTACTTGTGCTAATCCACCTATTTAGGAGCTTCTATCTATTTTTCTGTCTGTCTTGCTGTTTTTCAGTCTGTCCATCCAGGGAATCATTAAATGTTCACAAGCATCATTTGACACCTGATATTTTTCTGCTGTGGTAAGTTGAGCAGCTGTATTTGGGAGACTCTAAGGGAGAAGTATGGGTTTAGGTACTGTGGCAGAAGTAGGAAAGAGACTGGGAGAAATGGGAGGAAGGGGAAGAAGGAATGAACGCTGGTTTTGTGCCCATTGCAATCTGGATGACTCCCAGCATTTCTGTTGCTCATTATTCCTTTGAAGTCAGTAAATGTCTGTGAAAATTGCTGGTGAAGTTTTCTCACCTCTACCTAGCTCTAGTAGATGACAGTTTACTCCCACTGCTGCTTTCTCTTTTAGATTTAATAGTGGTTGGTCGACAGTCTGCCCAGTCCTTTCCCTGACCAGGCATGTTGACACCTGTTGAACCATGGTGGGAGTAGGGTGAGCGGGGTTTTATTGAGACTAAGGGTGTTACATTTAAAAACAAACAAATAAATAATAAAAACCAACCTGAAAGAACATTTTATAGTTGTAGAATAAAGCACTTCAAAAACTGATAAATGCCAGAATTAAGGATGTCAGTCAACTTCAAAACGTTACCTTCTGGCATTGTAAATGACGATACAGTCTTTGGTTATCTCATCCCATAGAGTTTTTTCCTCAAGGCTTCTGTCTTGATTAATCGACTTGTAATGATGAGGAGCAGAAAAGAAATGGAAGAGTTGCTTATTAAGTTTGCACCAAATGGAGCAGAGCTGACTGTAAAAACAGAGCTGCAAAAAAGGAGCTAATCGCTGCAAAAGGGGGAGTTAAACCACTAATTTCGAGAGCATAAATTTTTGGCACTTATTGTAGTGTCTTCTTCATCTCTGTATCTGGGGAAATGTTGACTCAGATTATAACTAATCATCTAAGCAGTCAACACTTTGACGAAGTTCTTCCTCTAAGGCATTGCAGATTCTAGCTGGTTGTGAAACTGTAGATACAATCTTCACACCAGTACAAATTTAGAAGATTTGTAGAGACGTGCCAGAATGCCTATTGCACCTTTACTGTTTTGACTGAAACAATACTGATACATGATTAACTTTTTCAAAGATTTTGCCCAGCAAACTGGGAAGTCCTTCCATTTTCTGTGATCTCATTCATTCCTCCCTTGTTAGCAGAAAAAGCAATTAGAAGTTCTTCTATTTAAAAGGGTATTTTTGTTACAGATGATCAAACAAATCTATGTGCTTACACATAAGAGTCACAGTCCATATCTGGACCTGTCACAAGGCAAACACACTTATGGTAGATCTGATTGTCACCTCAGCAGAAGGTCTACAGCATCTCTTCAGCCTTTTTGTATCATTCAGACATCTTTATTTTCCCCATTAGCAGCAAGGAGGTACACAATAATTATAGAATCATAGACTCATAGTCTGGTTTTGATTGGAAAAGACCTTCAAGATCATCGAGTCCAACCATCCATCCAGCCCTCCTAGGTCCAGCACTAGACCCTGTTACCAAGCACAACATCTACTCCTCTTTTAAATACCTTCAGGGATGGTGACTCAACCACCTCCCTGGGCAGCCTGTTCCAATATCTGACAACCCTTTCAGTAAAGAAATTTTCCTAATATGCAACCTAAACTTCCCCTGATGCAACTTCAGACCATTTCCCCTTGTCCTGTCACTAGCTACCAGGGAGTGAAGACCAACCTTTACGTCACTACAACACCTTTTAGGTAGCTGTAGAAAGCAATGAGGTCTCCCCTCAGTCTCCTCTTCTCTAGAAGAAATAATCCCAGCTCCCTCAGCTGCTCCTCGTAAAGTTTGTCTTCCAAACACTTCACCAGCCTTATAGCCCTTCTCTGGACATGGTCAAGCATCTTGATGTCCTTATTATAGTGAGGGGCACAAAACTGAACACAATACTTCAGGTGCGGCCTCACCAGCACTGAGTACAGGGGAAGGATTACTTCCCTGCTCCTGCTGGCCATACTGTTCGTGATGCAGGCCAGGATGCCATTGGCCTTCTTGGCCACCTTGGCACACTGCTGGCTCATAATCAGATGGGTGTTGATCAACACACCTAGGTCTCTCTCCTCCAGACATCTCTTGAGCCACTCCTCTCCAAGTCTGTAGCTTTGCATGGGGTTGTTACTACCCAAGTGCAGTACACAGCACTTAGCCTTGTTGAATCTCATGCAGTTGGCCTTGGCCCATTGATCCAGCCTGTCCAGGTCCCTCTGTAAGAGCCTGCCCACCCTCTGGCAGATCGATATTCCCACCAATCTTGGTATCATCTGGAAATTTACTGAGGACGCACTCAACTCCCTCATCCATGTCATTGGTGAAGACGTTAAACAGAACTGGCCCCAGTACTGAGCCCTGGAACACCTCTACTGCCTGACCTCCAGCTGGATTTAACTCTGTCTGCCACAACTCTTTGTGCTTGACCTTTCAGCCAGTGTTTCACCCAGTGAAGCGTATGCCCATCCAGGCTAGGAGCCACCAGCTTCTCTAGGAGAATGCTGTGTGAAACTGTGTCAAAGGCCTTACTGAGATCCAAGATCTACAGCCTTTCCCTCATCCATTAGGTGGGTCAGCTGATCATAGAAGGAGATCAGGTTATTTAAGCAGGACCTGCCCTTCCTGAATCCATGCTGACTGGGCCTGATCACCTGGTAGTTCGACATGTACTGTGTGGTGGCATTCAAGATGGTCTGCTCCATAAACTTTCCTGGCACCAAGGTCAGACTGACAGGTCTGTAGTTCCCCAGGTCCTCCTTCCATCCCTTCTTGCAGATGGCCCTCTTGTTCATGAGCCTCCAGTCAAGTGGGACCTCCCCAATTAGCCAGGACTGCTGATAGATGATGGAAAGTGGCCTGATGAGCACTTTGGCCAGATCCCTCAGCACCCTTGGGTGGATCCCATAGACCTGTGTATATCTGTGTTAAATAGGAGATCACTAACCAGTTCGTCATGGATTATAAGGACTTCATTGTGCTTCCTGTCCCTGTCTTCCCGCTCAGTGGGTTATGCATCCAGAGTACTACTGGTTTTCTTACTAAAGATAGAGGTAAAGAAGGCCTTCAGTACCTCAGCCTTATCCTCATCCTCAGTCACTATGTTTTCCCTTGCATCCTTAATCCTCCTTTTGCTGATAATGTACTTTTATTATCTTTAACAGCACTAGCCAGACTAAGTTCTAGCTGGGCTTTGCCCCTTCTAGTTTTTCCCCTGCACAACCTCACAACCTTGTAGTCCTCCTGAGTTACCTGCCCCTCCTTCTGAAGACCATAAACTCTTCTCTTTTTTTTTTTTTTGGAGCTCCAACTCTTCTGTGCAGAGTGCTAAAGGTAGAGAAATTACGCAGAAAAGCATGAAGTCTAGTTTTTACAAGCATTTTGAAGCCTGCTTTGTAATCTTACTGATAACTCTCTGCTGCAGTTTTACACGTGTACATGTGACAACTCAGAATGCGAAAGCCAGCTTTGCACATTTGCAGCCCAGAAAGCCAACCCTGTCTTGGGCTGCATCACAAGCAGCATGAACAGCTGATGGAGAGGATTCTCCCTCTCTCCTCTGCTCTGGTGAAACTCCACCTGCAGTGCTGCATCCAGACCTGGGGCCCCCAGAAAAAGAATGATGATACTGTTGGAGCAAATCCACAGGAGATCATGAAGATGATCAGGGGCTGGAGCCCATCTGCTATGAAGACAGGCTGAGAAAGTCAGTGTTGTTCAGCCTGGAGAAGAGAGGGGTCCAGAGAGACCTTACAGCAGCCTTTCAGTACCTAAAGGGGCTACAGCAAAGCTGGAGAGGGACTGGTTACAAGGGCAGGGAGTGATACGGCAAAGGGGGAATGACTTCAAGCTGAGGGAGAGGAGATTTAGATGAGATATTGAGAAGAAATCCTGCCCTGTGAAACCCTGGCACAGGGTGCCCAGAGAAGCTGTGGCTGCCCCTGGATCCCTGGCAAGGTTCAAGGCCAGGTTGGATGGGGCTTTGGGCACCCTGGTCTAGTGGAGGTTGTCCCTGCCCATGACAGGCTTGAGATTAGATGGGCATTGAGGTCCCTTCCAACCCAAACCTTACTGTGATTCTATGATTCTGTGACTATAATTATGTAAGTTTGTGAAAGAAGACATTGAAGTCAAGACAGAACATTGTCCATATTTTTCTTGACATGTTTGGCTATTATAAAAAACACCACACAATGAAAAATTCAAATTCCCAAGTGTTATGTTGTCTTAGCTTTAAAAAGTTTGTCCTCTTATGAAATATAAATTATTCTTGTTGAATCTTAATGTCATTCCTTTATCTTTGCTTCTCTTTGTGTGCAACTTGTGTGTATAAGCCCATAAAATTCTGAACTGTCTAAAGCAGAGTTTTGAATCCTTCTATCTCTCAAAGCAGTTTTAAACTTCAGTTATGTATTACCATTTAGGAAGACATAGTTAAAGCAATCAGATTTTCATTCTGATCTTTCACTATTTTTTTTTAACATGTTTTCTTGATTTGAGCCAGCAATAGAGGAAGGTCTGATATTCTCAGGTCTGGAGGAAGTTGTCCTTCCCAGCATCTCACAGAGCACCCACCCGCAGTGCAGTGAAGAGTCACTCTTGTGGTGAGGGAATGGTGCTTTAGTCCTCTGCCATTCACTGGGAGAAATTTTGGAACATCAAGGATCTCAACAGGCAAGTTTTTCTCACATAGTGTCCAGAAAAAAGAGCTTTTTTCTTTACAATTAGAAAGGATCTCAGACGTTGAGTACTTGCGGTGAGAGACACTTACCTAGAAAACCACTGTAGTGAAATTCAAAGTGAATATCCAGTCACCTACCGCTCTCTGTCACAACTATATAATAATAATAATAATAATAATAATAGTATTCCCTTCCATATTCACTGAGAACTTTTAAATATGTCCATATCAAATTCGATGCCATCTTGCAGAAAGCTATTTTCAGTTCTGCCTGCTGTCTCAATTTCTAAAAACACTTTGCCTTTGTTTTTTTTTTCTTCATTTTCCATCTAATAACATTACTGAAAAGTGATGTGAAATAGATAACGCTGCCAGTTTCCTCTTTCATTCTCAGACATGCACACATACAAACTAGCGGGTGGCCGTGAAGTGCAGAAGACAGGAAAAAAGTTTAAAAATCAGGCACATGCCTTTTTTACTTCTGCAGTGAACCCAAACTGAAGGTCCCGAAGCACCAGAGTCCTACAAGACTTGCAAAGCTGTCATGCTGCTGCCAAGGACGTGGTGTCATTTGTGGCTCCTCACACTTCCTTGACCACAAGAGAGCCTGGAGACAGGAATCCACCACTGAGCCTTTAAAAAAGCTATTGAGCAATTGGATCTGTGAAACTCTCCTTGTTATCCTATTTGTGGTGTCTCTCAGCTTTGCAACCCAGAGCAAAATGGCTGTTTCTGACTGCATTTTTACCGAGTTTATTGTATATTTTCACTCTAGACAGTCTGATGTCTGTGTTAACCCAGACACAAATTAGCTGGGGAAAAAAATGAATTCCATACATATGCATGCACACACCCTTCTGTGCTTCAATAGCTTTCGGTCACAAAGTCAAGCAAGAAATTAAGAAAAGCTACAGGTTTTCTCTGCAACCTTAATTTTCTTTCCAAGTGCAGAAGGTTCTCAACATCTCAAACAAAATGATCACATCCTCTCTCTTCCACACAACTTCTGCCCTGTCCAGTGCTCAGCATTATAAGCCTCAGGGGTGAATAAGAAGCATAGAGACCCAGGATCCACCATATGGCAATGCCATACCTCATGTGAAGATGTGAAGAAGTGGAATAGGGGACTGCAGCAGGAGAAAAGTGGTGCAATGGGCCCCGTCTGCTTTCTTGCTGTTATTGACGCACTTGTGCTTATATCTCACCCTGTAATTCACATGACTTCTTTTCTTCCACCTGACAGCACACAGAGCTTGCACAGGAACTTCATTTTTCATTTAAAAACTGTATAAACTTCCCATGCCAGTAATTGTGAGAAATGCTTTAACCAACAACCCCAGCATCAAGGACTGGGTCAAAACCCACATTTGTGTGTCTGTCTTTTCCTTTGCTCTGCTTACAGCCACCTCCCACCCGACTTCTGAGTTGCCCATGTTCCTCCTCAGCAACCTCATGCTGCTTGACTCCAGCAGGAGGAGCAATGGGAGCACACCAGGCACCAGCCCCCATGACTCCCCCACCATTATCAGCACCCCTTCCACAGCCAAAAGCAGCAAATTATCTGGAAACTCATATTTGGCTCAGGGCTGAAAGAAACTCCAAAGCTGTTAAACTTGAAAAAAAGTCTCTGTGGAGTGTGTGCGACCTCAGAGTTCCCAAAGGCTCATTTCATAGGATAATTTCACCAGGTAATTTCACGGGAGAAGGTTTTTGCAGGAAAAGGCATGTCTCTGACAGTAGGGTAAGCCCCTTGCTGAATCCCAAATCTCTGCTCCAGAGAAGAGGGATAGTAGAATTTTTTAATGAAACACCTATTTGGGTTTTGTTGTGCTTTACATTGTATAACAATGGATTTTTTTTCTTTTTTTCCAGGGCTCTGTCCTGGAAACAGGTGAACTCCATTTGTAAAATTTCAAATGGTTAAATCTACAGTTATGAAGAGCTGTAAAAAGAGTGTCATAGTGGGAGGAAATGCAGGCTTCTGTTACTATAGGCCAGGGTATGAAAGCCACATATGTGCTGTAGGATAATGTCCTATAAATAATGGTATAGAGCTCGTGCCTTTCTTCCGCAGGTGAGGGTCTGTGCTCCTGTCAGCTTCTTCCCAGTTCTGTCACAAGGGGCATGGGCCATGTTGAGCAGTGCTAAAGGAGAGCTAGAGGTTCCTTAATCTCCTTTCCTCCCCACTGCTAAGTGCATTCATGGGAAGATACAGGCATAAACTTAAAAGAGGACTGGAAGGATATAGGGATGCAGCATGGGTTAAGCTCTTTGCTCTTTAGCAGTGTCAGAAGGAAGGATTTATAGCAAACAGAGAATACAACTGATGGTGCTTTGAAGGCATCTCTAAGGTTATGTGGGAGTAAGGCACAGACCTGGATTTCATAGGAGCTTAGGGGGATAGTGAGGACAACTTAGAACCCAAGATCTTTTGTGGCTCTTGCCCTTCCTGCCTGATTTCCACTAATCCCCTGACAGCTGTGCAATGAGGGATATTGTTAAAAATGGGACACTTAAACTGGAAATCACTTTTAACATAGCCAAGAGAAAGGCCTTAACAAAGTCTAGAGAAAGCTGAGGTGTTGGAATAGAAGAACAAACATAGTGTAGTCCTCCTGGATTTCTAGTACATTTCCAAGATGGAGCAGTGCCATGCAGATGATGTGTCCACCTGCAAACTCAGCACCAAGCGCTCCAAGAGCTCCATCCGTGATGGAGTGTGACCCAAAGCGCATGTTTCTCACCCTTTATGAAGTCCCCTGCAGTACACTGATAACTACCTAGATGGCCACAGAAGCAGCTGGCAACTGGTCATAAATTACCCTGAAATTCCTGAGACAGGAGAGGTCTGGCAGGGCTGAGGTTGAAGTGCTGTGACTCTTCTCCTCTGCTCCACTGGGAAAGCAGTGAGACTGGCTTGGTACAAGCCACCATGAAATGGCAGGACATTCTTGTGGTTGGCTCGATTATAATTTGCTTTGGAAATATTTTGGACATTTCTCTTCTTTGTTGAGCAGGGAAGGAAGATGTGTTTGAACCTTTAAACCCAGTACATCTGGCTCTGTTCCTACTTACTGCTATGTGAGAACGTAAAGGCAACACTTGAGCTTAGAGGAAGAGTTGGTTGAGTGTTTCATGCTTGCTAATTGCCTTTGTTAATTTATCTGTTGAAGGGGTTTATGCCAATGTGTTGTGTTTTCCTATTCCACTGTATCTAAAGAGGAGCAGTTCTTGGGAGTTAGACAGCTTGGGAAAGGCAAATGGACCTCAGAAGTGATACTGATGCATTCAAAGAGCTACACTGCTTGATTATTTTTTTTTTCCACCTGAAAATGGTTTCCTCATAGGGTTTTGGAAGTTAAAGAATATTCCAATACCAACAAACTACATTTTTTAGCAACCAACATAATTCCTTTGTAGAAAATTGCCATACATACAACATTGAAAGGGCATTAGGTTCAAAAAAGATAGGAATTCAGAATCTGCTGACCCCAAATGTGGATCTGACATCACCAAGAAAGCAGTCTGGTGTACAGGGCATGCAACTCTTGGACTCTGAGTCTTAGGATCAGAAATTTAACTTCTCTGGGTCTCAAATTATTATCCTATAAACTAAAGTTAATTATACTTGTCAGCTTTGTAAAATACTTTGAGGATTATTGGCAAAAATGACCATCTAGGAAAATAAGTGTTGTTAATATTATTAGGAATGATGACACAAAGTTAAGTTGTTCCAATTTTATCCAACAGCTAAACACCCACTCCAGTTTTACAAATTACAGTGTGGCCTATCCAATTTCACGAGCACTCTTGCCACTTGGTGCTGCACCTCTGGCTCCCCAGCCAAGGTGAACGAAGTATAATCACTATAGAATTTATATCAATTTTGTGGAAATGTTCTGATTATTCACAGCTGGGACTTCAAAGACATCTTGAAGCACTTGACAGGCATAGAGTTTCCCATCATGAGTCTCACAAGATCTACCTGCTGCACTTGCTACCGAGCCTGGAAATCTGCCCACGGAGCTGAAACCCGGGCCCACACTGCGAGCCCACCTCCTGTGTATATAGGAGTGAGCCTGGGACAGCAATGTTCACCTTTTTTCCCATTAATTGGCTCAAAAGTGAAATCTTCTGGGCCTGTACAAAGAGATGGATTGGGAATGGTCCACAGCCAAAGTATAAAAAAGGGCACTCTCTGTATAAATCACTTTCTCTAGGATTATACTTAATTCAATAATAAAAATAAACTTAAATAAATGGATGTCTCCACTCAAACTCAGCGTATGACAGGTGCATTTTATTGTAAATATTAGATCAGATTGGCCATTTAAAAAAAAAAAAAAGTATATAAGGACAGCTTAGTGGAACTATGATGGAGCAATTCTTCCTTAAAATCCTGTCCACAAAAAATATTCAGATAAGAAAAAAAGTTCATTAATCACAGGGCTGATTCAAAACCCACCACATCCAGGCATAAGAATGTATGATCAAAAGAACTTTCTGCACACTTTTGATGAATTCCAGTAAGCACTCACCTGGTCTGTACTGCCTGGACACTGTGGAGTGTTCCCCATAAGCAGTACAAACAAGGACACCTGGAACTTTTGGGGACAGGGGAGGAGAAGATACAGACATGAGCATTTTGTGCCATTTGTCTTTGGGACAGGAGAGAAGCCTGAAACCATTTCATTTATTTTTATAAGTGCAGTTGTTCTAGGCAGGATCCTTAGGCTTATCTGGTGACTTGCATCTTTAAACAGCCATTTCCAGGATGAGAAAATTAGCACATACCTTAAAAATAAACTAAGTAACTGGAAACAATACAGAAAAGTGTCTGTCATGTGGATGTAAACCATGTTTTCAGACACAGAAGTATCAGAGTTAAAATCTAATCACCTTCTCTACAGTAACAAAAATTTCTGCGCACACGCACTCTTGAGGTTGACTGTCAGATGTCTTTGTTAATTTGTCTGCAGAAGGGAGATTTTTCATAATTATTTCTATTAAAAGAAAAAAACCAACCCAACAAACAAACACCTTTTTAAAAATTGCAATCAATATCCAGAGTGTTACTAAATTGGGCTAATATCTACAAGGACATATGACAAGAAGTTTCAAGGCAGATTCAGTGCACTTAAACAATGAACCATGTAACATAAAATTTAGGTAAAACACTGTGTCTGATCAGTAGCTAACTGCTTTTGATACCATTTTATACTACCTATATGAAAAACAAAACCTCAAACTGTGAACGTCTGAAGCGTGGGAACTTGATTAAAGTCTCAAAATAACTTGGTTTTTTTTTTCTTTTTTCTTTTCTATGGTGAGGAAATGAGAGGTCTGAGTCAAAAATCAAGGTCTTCTTATACAGAAGGAGAGGAAGAAGCAGGCTCTGGTACTAAAAGATAACTGTCTGGAGAGATGAGATTACGGGCAATAAAATGCAAGTACTGTTTTCCTTACGTTATAAAAGAGGAACTAGCGACTGCATGCATCACACAGAAGGTTGAATATCAATTTTATCTGAGATGAGAAACTTGCAGCTTGGAAAAAAATATGTTCCAAAGAGTATCAGTCTCCAGCAGGGTCTTATCTTGCATCGCAAGGTAGAGGGACCTAGATGGCCTTGCAGTTGTATCAAGTCATTGTTGCTTGGACACCTGGGTTGAAAAATGAACAGAGACATCATCCTGTGGCTTTGAGGGTGACATCCAGTTCTTATCCAGAACTCTACGTGCATCCTTCTGTGACACAGAGGGAAGCAAGCAAGGCGCAGGGCTCAATTTCCTTTTTCTTCCAAAGGGTTTACTCAGTGCTCTCTGATTTCAGCAGCTGCCCTTGCAAAAGCGAGGGTGCTGCTCCATTAAACAAAATGGAACCACCACCTTCTGGCCTGAAATTTTTCTGAAAACCTAAGCTTCAGGTCACTGAGAGGCTCTATTCCTTCACTGCTCAGGGAAAGCTTGTCTGCAGCACTGAGGTCTGACAGCCTTGCAAGTGGTAGACCAATCCTGCTTACTTGACACGTCATGGTGCAACTCAGGAACCTCCAGACCGGAAAGCCAAGCTAGAAGTTGTAATAACTCATATCTGCTGTGGGCTGGTAGAAAGAGGACATGAAACTCAGGCGCTCCAGTGGCTTGCACAAGCCACACACCATTCTCAGGGCCAAATTTTGGTCCCCAGACATCACTAGGAGTTTTGCATTAGAATTAAGGTTTGGTGTTAAGCAAATAAAATGCTTACCTTGTGTCAGGTCTTCAGCTGCATTTTTTTTTTTCCTTGCAGCTAAATACGTCTACACCATTGGGTAAGCATGACAATAAAGGGTTATGGAAATGCACCGACCACAAGTCAAAGTGCAAGTCACGGTGTATGAGAATACACATGTTTGGGGGGTAGGCTTATGAGAAATAAAGATCTGAATGATGCTGTGCTTGCGAGTCATGGGTCTTGTGTTTTCTTAATGCCAGGAGTGATTTATTTCTTGTAAACAGTTTTGCTCAATTGGGGCAATCCAGTCACTACAGACCTTGTTTGGTATAAAAACTAATGGCATAGAAAAATATTGCTCTAGGAAGGTTTAACTGGTTGTCAGTGCAAACATGTGGCTGAACATGAATACCACTGCTTGAAATATCCTCTAGTCGCTCAGCAACATCTTAATGTCAAGAGCAGATTATAGTCAGCGGTCCCAGTGAGCCGTGACTCAGAGGTACTGTATGGAAAGAGGACATTTCCAGCAAAAGCATGATATGGAAACTAAACACAGAAGTGCTGGAACTCTTCCCTTGTGTAGAAAAAAAGAAATGTGAAAGGCTAGCTCTTCTGAAGTGGAAGTTCGGCTGCTGCTGGGAATGTTATGAAAATACACATTACATGCATGGTTCCTCAAATATAACTATGTTTCACAGCACGTTTCATCACCCACCTTTGCCCTCCCTTTTTTAATTCAGAAAAGATGCAGGAAGAGACCTTATTTCTCAACAAAAATAAGTGCAAAACCTTGGGAAGGTGACATTCTTGCAAAGCAGGAACTCTGATAACTTGAAGCAGTGTAGTTTTGCTTGGGTTGCATAAAAGCTCCCTATTAACATACCTTAGATACTTTGAGAGGTATGGAAATGTTTAAAAAAAACATGGACTGAAGAGATTGGCCTCAGTGAAATTTACATTAAAAAAACCCAAGGAGACACTTAAATATTCATAGTTTCCATTTCTAATCTTTCTCCCTGTAAGTTTCCTGACATATATAATTCTCAGCTACGTTTGTGAGATGCCCGGCATTCTGAGGTCGGATGCATATTTCTTGTATTTCTTGCTTGGATCCGAATAGGTTATTTTAAAAGTTCTGATCCTTTACAGACTTGCACACAAGATTCACTCTAAAACGATCAGAACTGTATGCAATTTTAAAGATAGTCACATGCTCACATATATACACATATTTAGTTTTAAAATATATGGTTATATCTATATATAAATACGTCTGTTTGCAGGATCGTGTGATATATAATCTAGGTGAGAAAACAATGCCAGGATTAAAGGGTTGTGATCAGTGGCATGAAATACAGATGGAGACTGGCCACCAGGAGTTTGCACCGGGGGTTTTTATTGGGGCCAACAGTGTTTGACATCTTTGTTAGTGACCTGGTTGGTGGAACTGAGTGGACTCTCAGCAAGTCTGCAGGTGATACAAAACCAGGGCAGGGGCTGATAGACCAGATGGATGTGCTGTTCAGAGGAACCTCAACAGACTGGGGAAACAGGGACCTCGTGAAGTTCAGCAGAGGGAAATGCCAAGCCCTGCCTCTGGGGAGGAATGGCCCCAGGTACCAGTCCAGGCTGGGGCTCACCTGGGCAGACAGCAGCTTTGCAGATGTGGCATCCTGGTGGGCACCATGTTGAACCTGAGTCAGAAATGTGCCTTTGGATTCAACAGATTTCCTGGGTTGCACGAGGAAAAGAGTTGCCATCAGGACTAGGGGGGTGATGCTCCCCCCCTTCACTGGTGAGACCACACATGGACATGCTGCAGCATCTGTCACCGAAGAAGAGGCTGAGGACCTAGGATTGTTCAGCCTAGGAAAACAAGACTAAGGGGATCTTACCACTGTGTTTAAATACTTTATTGAAGGGGGCATGGGGAAAGAAGATGGAGAAAAACTTATTTCAGTGGAGCCCAGTAAAAGAAGAAAAGGCAGTGCCACAAGCTGAAATACAGCAAATTCCACTTAAATGTAAGAAAAAGCTTTTTTACTGAGCGAGTGGTTGGACACTGGAACAGGCTGCCCAGGGAACTTGTAGAGTCTCCATCCTTGGACATATTCAAAAACCAAATAGACACAGACCTGGGAAACCTACTGTGGGCAACACTTCTCTGGGCAGGGACTTGGATTAGGTGGCCTTCCAGACTCAGTAGCTCTGTGATTTTGCAATTCTGTTGAAGGGAACACAATTATTTGGATTTATCTGATGAATGATTTCCTCGTTTGCTTTAACTTCATAAAACCTCATAAAAGCTTACAGAGGAATGTAATGATGGTCTTTGTTCCAAAAATTAAAAAGCTGCTCTGCTCATAGGTTGTTTTCAGATCGATTATTTGGTTTAGTTTCTTGGGTATATATATTTGGCAATCTTATCTGAAAGTAATTAATTTCATGGGGTCACTAACCAGTGTGTTAAAAAGTTCTTTCATGTGCCTGAAAAAGCTCTGTTTCCACTTTCTTTACTCTTTTAGCTCTTATATGGCGAGTGGGAGGAAATAGTAAAACTTGGTTTTGCCTTTTCTCTCAGCTATCTTCTCATGAAATTGTACCTACACAAAACCAGAATGTGGTAAATCTCACTAGCTTTGGAATAGAAGTGTGAAAAATAGAGCGAAGCATCCTTAAGTACTATGAATGGAGTACCCAGGTAATAGCCTTTTGCTGAAAGAGTTGGCTATTCACATTTTTTTCCCACTACTTTTCTGTTAAGAATTTTCCAGTTTTCTATGCACAGTGTTTCAATTCCGAGCAGAGAATGGCCTGGGTCCAGTTATGACACTGACCTGAGAAATCTTTTGTAATGAGAGTCTGAGCTGAATTTCATAACCAGGAACAAAACTTATGGGTGTTTGAATCCTAAATTGGATATGAATTTTGTGGTTGGGGTTGTCTGAAATATTCATTGTTTTTCTTGCAGGAGACCTGGAGCCTGGACCTCACTGTGCAGTCTGCACTAACTCCATTAAAAGTGACTTCTTCCATTAAAAAGCCAACAGTCTAAAAAAAATATCTAACTTTTCTGCATTTAAAATCCAACCATTCATAGAATCATGGGATGTGTTAGGTTGGAAGGGACCTTTCAAGGTCGTCTAGTCCAACCTCCCTGCAGTAAGAAGAGACACCTTTAATGAGATTTGGATGCTCAGAGTTTCATCAAGCCTGACCTTTAATGTCTCCAGGGATGGGGCCTCCACAACCTCTCTGGGCAACCTGTTCCAGTGATCCACCACCCTCATAGTGCAGAACTTCTTCTTAATGTCTAATCTAAACATAACCTGCTCTAATTCAAAACCATCAGCCCTTGTCCTATTGCTACATTTCCTTACAGTCCCTGCCCAGCTTTGCTGTAGTTCCCTTTCAGGTACTGGAAGGCCGCTATAAGTCCTTCCTTGAATGTTTTGAGGGATGGGTCCTCCACAACCTCTCTGGGCAACCTGTGCTGGTGTCTCACCAACCTTGTAGTGAAGAACTTCTTCCTAACATCTAATCTAAATCTACCCTGCTCTAGTTTAAAACCATTCCATTCATCAGAGTAGTCTGAAACTGTCCACCTCTTAGGTGTACCTATGCAGTGGGAAGTGTCTGGTGCCTGGGGCTGGAATAAATAATCCAGTGGGATAGAGCTGACCATGAGTCAACAGCTGGATGAGAATAAGACAAGGGATAGCCCTGAAGTAAAAGTCACCAGCCCATTGCTGGTCAGTACGATATGGACTAGGATAGGATTTCTTTTCAAGTTAGACAGTATGGAAAAGGAGATGTTTAAGAATGAAACCAAAGTAATGAAAATAGGATAGGTTTACAGATATTGATAGGAAACTTCTTCTGAACTCACGGACCAGCCTGGAAAAAAGACATGAAGGTGTGTATCAGAAAAAATCCCAGAAAATAGACAGCAAAGATTGACTTAACAGGCAGTTCAGAGCCTCTAGTTCCTACTAGGCAAAGAGATACATTGAAATGGTGCTGACTCTTGGAGAGCTGTAATTGGATTTCTTCAGCTGCAGTTTGAAAGAGAATCCCAGCTCTGGTCACTGTAGCACTAAAGATAATATTACTGCTGGCGTAAACAGGAACCACTTCCAAATAGAGATAAGCAGCAAAGGATGTAATACTGACTTATTCTGCCAATCTAGAGGTGACCCTTCTGAAACAGGCTTGAGGCCCACATGTGCATGACAACGTGGTGAGGTGTACCTCACCAGTTTCAGTCTATCTTTCCTGTGGCTAGGAGAGGGCTTTAATCCTCAGGGCTGTCAGCTGGGCATCTTTCCTGAGCACTAAATTTATTTTAACAAGTAAATATTGCTGGGCTGATGTATGCACTTAGCCTTGATGAAGTCATTAATGTGGTTTCCAGCAAACTGTTTGTAAAATTCATGGCTGCACTTAATTGCTACCATGTTCTTCCTCCTCACATATTCTTATATTAGTAAGAAAAAATGCTGAAAGCCCTAACAAACTACACGCAGAAGAGGAATGCTTGAACTGCAGTTAGCTGGTCACATCACCACAGATATGCAAGCCAATTGTCGAACAGGGGATTATGTGTCACTTAAGACACTGAATAATGGCTCAGTGAATGAGGTAGCTCAAGCCCAGTTCTCCTGACCCAAATACCACAACCAGAGTTGTGTCACCTTTTTGGTCACTGCTCTGCTCCTGCAGTGCTGAGCTGTGGGCTCACTGAAGAGGACAACTCACCAATATTCTCCTAGGAGAAGGTAAGGTTGTCCTACCACAGACAGTGAGAATTCCTATGTGGTGTTTCTGAACTTAGATCTCTATAAAGGGACAATGCCTGAGGGCCACTCAACCTGCTTAATTTGGGGCTTTCTCTTGGAAAAAGGGAAGTAGAAGGCTAATTAGCTGACAGGTGTATCAACCAATTCCAGGTACCTGAATTTAAGTTTTTCCTCTACATATTCAGACTTGTATTTATCTCACTTAACTATAGTTCTTTAGAAGGTAAATGAATTGTTATCAACTTCAGAGGGCTTTAATCCCCCTTATTTAGGGACATTTTTGCCCTTGGTAATCTCTCCCTACTCCTGATCCTAATCACTTGTGTGATCTTCCCCTCCTGAGTGCAGAGGGAATCTCAGCGACTTGCCTACGATAGGTCATCAAGTTTTTGAGAGCCAAGAGGAACCATGCTCCATGGGGTGACAATGCCTTGCACTTGCATTGCTGTTTCTCTAACTCGAGCCTCCAGGGAAAGTTTGGGCAGGGACTCTGTACCGAGATCAGCATTTCTAGGGCATTGATACGCATATCCTATGAGAAGAAGATCATTCGCTTTGTAGGCATATCACAATGCAGTGGGATCAGTGGAGTTATGCCAAGCAGGCATTCAACCTCACGTATCTAATTTACACCCACATGCAGATTTCTGGAGGACATTGTCAGAGAGCCAGGATCTTCCTCCAGCCAGGTTAGGTGGCTTGCGCTGCAGAGTGGACTGATGTGTGCATAATTCAAACTACTACAGTGACTTTCCTTTTGGTCAGTCTTTTGTACTGACCTGGAATTTTGGCTTTGTGGACAGTCTTATAGCTAGTGACTGGGGTCTTGCCACTCTCTGCTGCAGAATGATTTGGCCCACAACTTAAATTCGGCTTGGAAAGCATCTAGCTGTGCATAATGCTATGTACCACCTCTACATAAGACTGAAAATGCTTTCACACTCGCTGTTGTGGGTGAAACAAACTGAAAGCATAGCTCTTCTGGGCAGGATTTAGCCTGAAGATGGGGAATCAGACCTTCAATATGAAGTTGCCTGGCTATAGCAGAATCAGGAAAAATTCTCTTTGTTCCCATATCCCTCCAGAAGCTGACATTCTAAGCTTAAAAAGAGGCATCCACAAAATGTTTGAAGGATAAATGTACCACCATCTGGAATGGGATTGCCAGAAAGAGAGCGAGAGAAAGACTCCTTTTTCACAAGTAACTTGTTTAATAAAAATAAAATTCCTCTTGCATTTCTGACATGGGACTGTAACCACTCCACCCTAACTCGCTTTGTCATGCTCAGATCTATGAAGTAAGAGGAAATTATAGAAATCTATCATGTCTGGGTTCTCAGGATTGATTATGACTCGCTGCTTTTATCTTCCAAACAGTCACTAAATCTAATTGCCTTGTTGTAATGGATTAACCCCTGTGGTCCACAGTAGCATTTATATTGTGTTCAAAGAGACTGTTACAGAGTTTGGGTACTTTTTTTCAGCAATATACTTTTCATAGCATGTAGGCGTTCTTTGGGCATAACTCACCCTTTGTGGGTCTTGGGGGTCTAATTGGCTCATTGCACTGCCTTTCTGCAGGGGATGAATTTCACATCACTTTGGGAGCGAGTACAGATGGGTCAAAGGGCCTTCCACAGCATAATCATTTCTTTTAAATTACAATGCAAGCAGATTTTGAAACCCTGTGTTCAAACATCAGCATCTGTTTTGTAATCAAAACCATTCCCCTACTGATATTTGTGGGATTAGTATTATTATTAGCAATAGCATCTCAGCCCCTGGGAGACCTGAACTCCAGGGTCAGGTCTCCAACAAGGAGCTGTATAAATACAAACCTTGTATTAATGAAGTTACCACCTGAGCTGTCTTACATTGTGTTTGCCGAGGGTTGATGGCTTACACCTCCTGGTGACTCAGTGGGTCCCAGTGACTCTCCAAGTGTTGGTAATGAGACCTTGCACTGCAGTGGTCGGTGTGAGGCAAGAAACAACAGATGGTTGTGGACCACAGTGCAAGGGAAGGAGACAGCTGCTACTCCATGTGACAATCAGTAGTCAAAGTATGTTGGCACCCCAAATCCTGACTGGTATCTTTGGAGGTACAATGGGAGAACAAAGTTTTAAGGAGAGTTATGAAAGAAGAAAATGCTTTAAGAATGAGAAGAAAATGAAAAATTCAGAGGAATGAGGGACAGGATTTGTGAGGATGTCATGTGAAGTAGGGCCACCAGTGTTTAAAAAGTACATAAATGTTTTTGTATCAGGAGGAAGGAAAGAAAGGGCTGTAAAATAGAAGGCAAGCAAAATAAATGGAACCAAAGAAATGAAGAAGATTCTGTTGCACCTTTGAAAACAGTGGTGGGATCTGACTTGGATAAAGTTCAAGAAGAAAGGGAGATGAAAGGGATGATGATGTGTCAGATGTGAAGAGGGGAAAACTGCGCTGAAGGGTTGGTTAATTTTAGGGCATCAAGATGCCTGGTAATAGCTAAAAAATATTTAGCTAGGTCAGCAAAATTACAGGAAGATATACTAGGGAAGAGGGAGATCAGCCAAGTTTTGGACTTGCCACAAGAGTCTCTCCAGGCAACAGGGGTTAGCGAGAGGCAGCTGAAGGTGAGCCCCATGTGTGGGAGGTTAGAGAAGACCTGACAAAGGGAATGAGACACAGAAGGGCAGAGTAGGAGGAGGAAGTAGGGACAGAACCCACCACCAAAGCAGTAACAGAGATGCTAGAAAGAGTACGGGCCATGCTTGATGAAACCAAGTCTGATTGGCAGCCAGGTGGTGGAGTGGGAGAGGTGGTAAACCATGAATCTGAAAAGGAGTGTCAGGACAGAAGGTAGATATGGGGATATGCCTTTGTAAAAAACCCTAGAAATGAAACTTGAATCAGGTTGGAGGTTCATAAAAGGATTTTTAATTGAATTATTTCAGATTCCTTCTAGACTGAATTGGATCCAGCTCCACAGTCGAAGTAAATCTAATCTAACATATTTTCTTCTTTCATCACGGAAGACGCAATCACAATCTCAAATCAGTGTAACTGAATGTTTAATAGCTTCAAGCAAAAGAATAGAGCAGCTGAACACAATTCTTTAAGTTTCTTACATTAAGGAAGGGCAAATTGTCTCATACATTTTTGTGGGTGCACAATTGCCAATACTATTTGTTTTATTTCACTTTTTACAATGTACTTTTAATTAAAATTATTAGGGAAATTCTTGTCTTATCCATTAGCAAAATAATTGCTTTTACAGATCTCATTCACTCCCAAGTTGGTTTTCTATGCTAATTGTCATACTGATAAGTGTTTAAATGAGGTGGTTCACAAAAATTAATTGACACTGGGAAATGGAATCTATTTATAGTCCTTAAAGTGAAAATACCTTTTAATTACAGAAATTTCTAAGAAATGCTTTCCAGCTGCCTGTACAGCGTGAACAGCAGTTTGGGTTGTACTGAGACAACTTGAGCTGAACTTTTGTTTCACCTTTGAGTTCAGCACAATGGTTTTCAGGGGTTAGCTCAGGGGACTGCATTGCTGATCGCTAATTCGACGTCTTCTGACCCGTCTTTAACTCGGATATTTTCCCACTGTAGCAAGTCACAAGGATTCACATGAGCACGCTGAGATTCCTACGTCTAGAGGATACATTATTACTGTGGGTATAACCATGACATCTTTGCAAACAACAAACCTTTCTTATCTGAGACGAGCTTAACTGTACTGCTCAGAATCTGCATTGCAGAATAATTTATAGCAGTTCGTCGGGACACAAGTTGATACAGAGAAAGAAAACAACTTTTTTACATTTTTATGCACAGTTTCTGTGGGGAGCAGTAGCCCAAGTTAACTGTTTCACTGCCTCTTAAGGAAATTCATTAATGAGAGTAACCACAGAAATTTGCCTGTTAAGAATGTAAATTCAGTGCTGCTTTCCCTATGCACATTTTTAATGCAAGCTAAGGTACTTCGCTTCTCTGTGGGTGTGCTTCACCATCCATATTTTGAATATCAGTATAACCTTGGTTTCAATTCTATCTAGTGGTGACGAGTTCCCTGAGCTAATTGTGCTTAAAGGTTTCTTTGGAGAAGGTATTAGCAATGCTTGAGAAATCTGCTTTTGCTTCGAAGCCCAGGTGGTGCTGGGGTTGTGGCTTCTCCGTGGCAGCCCTGATGAGAGCCCAGAGCCCTATGTTAGCACTTTTGGTTGTGCTCCTGCGGTGAACAGATTCACGTTGCAGACAAGTGCACTTAATGCAAAATCCCACCAACTCATGTCCTGAGGGCCTGACCGGTTCCTTGGCAAGTGGTGTTGTTTTGGGCATGTCTTTCTGTGTGTGTGTGAGCTTCTGCTCACCTGATGTAGAAGGCTGATTCCAGTGAAAAGAATAAGAAATAAAAATTAAAAAAGCAACAGCAAAGCAAAACAAAAAAAAAAGCACAAAGGAAAATAAATGGCTAGTCTCAAAATGAATTTGACACCAGAAAGCTTCTCCCATGTTCAGACATCCACAGAAGGCCCAGGCACTGGCAAGAGGAGGATTTAAACAACTAACTAAACAGTAGAGTACTGTATTTATACAGGACCGACATGACAAACTCTATTTAGGTTTTATACAAAAAGCTTAACCTTTTGCAGTCTGTGGCTTTGAGCTGCACTAACAAGAAGCAATTACTGTGGTGGATTTTTTTTATTTTAATTTTTTTTTGCTTACGGTGTAAGGCCTCAGGCTTTTCGGTGTGGCTTCTCTCATAGCTGGCACACAATAACAGGAGTATATGCCAAAGCTGCTCTTACTTCTCCAAGGCAATGAATCAGAAAGAGCTGCGGTGTACTAATCTGAACGCTTTCTCTTGCTAGTCCATTGCTTTCTTAGAAACCAGACAGACATCGCAATCCCTCCTGCTTTCGTGTATTCCACCATACATAGGTCACTAGAGGCATATACACGCACATTTTGACTAAGCAGCTTGATGGATGAGGAGGCTGGTGACGCACAAAGTGTAATTCGCTTTATTTAGATGTCTGCACCTCCCCTGTAGAGAGGGAATTACAACAATGGGCAGAGCAATCCTTCCTTTCATGCTGGTAGTTGGCTCCCAAGGTGTCTCAACATGGAAAACAGCTCTGATCACAGATTCGGAGAAAGAATAAAGGCCAGAGACAACAAAAGTTCAGATCCAACAAGTTATTAAGAGCTCCTAAGTGTGTCTGGACTCTTCACTTTCCCTTGCAGTCTCAGGGCTGACTTGGTGTCCTGAGATTTCATGATCTTCTGTCAACAATTAGCCAGAAAATTAAAGCTCATAACAGCGTAACAACATGTCTTTACACGGCAGAAAAATCTGCACGCATGCCAAGAAACAGCACTGGAGATTCTGTAGAAACACTGCCATTTGGAGACACCTGCCATAAACCTATTTATATGCATGTAGATGCATGCATGCATGCATGTGTCTGTGTATGCATGTGTGTCTGTGTGTACACGCACACATTGAGCCATAAACTGGATTGATGAACATGCTTGATACGCTTGAGACAAGACAATGCATTTTCTTCTCCAGGTCTCACCTATATTCAGTTTTGCAATGACCTCAGTTGCCCTCAATGCCCTGTTGAACAATGACTTGTTCAACATAGTTTTAAAAATGATACTTTTGGGTTTGGCTTCATTGCATGGACTGATCATGATCACAGCAAACTCAAGGTCTAACCTAATAGTATTTGTTCACCTCAAAGGGAAGTTTTCCATTAGAGATATTGCCTAAAGGGACTGGAATGGCAATAATCTGATCATAAATGAGTACACATACATGACACATAGAGTCACAGCTCTTTAATTCAGTAGCAATTTAGTATAACTGAAAAAACAAATAAGCAGATGCTTGAATTATTTTCATGGAGATGTAATCAGTTCAACCAGCTGGAAGATTCACTGTAGTTCAAGTCTACCCTAAGACTTTTTCCAGAAAAATTAGTTTATTTTATAAGATGTATTTCCTGTGCGCAGAGTGCAGCCTAATAATTCACCAGAAAATGTAACCAATAAGTCACAGAATCACAGAATCACAGAATCTTAGGGGTTGGAAGGGACCTCAAGAGATCTTCGGGTCCAACCCCCCTGCCAAAGCAGGCTCCCTATCTCATATTACATAGATAGTCCTATTTCATTTTTTGGATTCCATGATTCCCTTGAATTTATTCCATATTCCATGTTCATGATTACTTATTATATAGTTTTTGCAAATGATTCTGAACTCGGTGGCCAGTCCTGGACAGGTTTTTAAATGTGAATGTCCACAATTTACCCAGTTCAGAGTTATCCGTTCACATGATATGTTTGCACACTCCCTGCTTTAAACCAAGTTATTTGCACAATGGATGCAGCTAATAGCTGATGACGCACATAATTTTCTTCGAAAACTCTTAGAAGACTTCCTTGTAATTCATGGCACCACAGAAAATCCCCAGCTATAGGGTTTTTGGTCTGTTTTTGCTAAAACATTTCAGATTAATAAAAGATAAACAGAATGCTAGGGAAACAAAATTAATCTGTCAATATGTACATGCATCAACATAGTCAGAATATACATTTTGTTTGATTAAGTCTTATTCATGTGAATTGTGCATTCCTCTGTGTGTGTTTCAAATACTTTTACAGCCTATGACACTCTTGCTTTGTCAGACATCTGACTGAGGCTTGAGAGGTGAACTTTTTGCTGCTTCAAATGTTCTGCTGTGAAAATGCCCACCCACTTTTATTATTTTTTTTAGCTTTTATCAGTAGTGCCTTAGCTTATGGAAGTGTGCATGGTCCTGTGATCTCCACCTGTTTTACCTTGCACAGTGCAGAGGGAATTCTGTAACTCCTGGATACTAATCCCAGCAGTGAGCATCCATGGCCAATCTAGTTCAAATGATAGATCCGTGCAGAGACTGGATTCCAGTGCCCATGCTTTGGTGTATTCAGATGCTTTTCTTTTAGGAAAGTATATGTTTTCTTATAGTTAATTTGATGCTCCTAACGACGAACATTTGCCATTTCTTGGAGCTAAAGAGACAATGGATCGGCATTTAGAGCAGCTGACTACTTTCCTGCTTAGTTAAAGGCAAATAAGAACTCCTGTAATTTAGCTGGGAAGATACTGCTCCACAGAGGTAAGAAACAATCTACATGTTAATGCCTAAACCCAGATTATTTTGTATACAGCAGCCAGGGACCAGCCAGCTTCTCATCCAGAAGCTGTAAGGCAGCTGGCTGTGCAGAGCCCAACCTGCTGGCTGACAGGTTTGGAGTTGTCTAAAGCTCTGACATAAGGAGGTTGATCCCAAATTTTGAGGAGTCCAGGCAAGGAGACCCAGGATCCTTCATAGATGCCTGGAAGTCATCCCTGACAGGGGCAGAAGGAAATGTCTTCATGTGTGTTTGTTAAAGAAGTGAACATATGTCATGGATACTGAATGTGAATAGGAATATAAAGAAGAAACCTTCATGAGCTGTTACAGGATTATTGTCTTAAATATAGTTCTTTCAGCTTCTCCTCCCAGGCCAGGTTACCTAGCCATTCTCCCATCGAAGTGTGAGTTTCACTGCTGTCCTCTGACTTCTCCCTGGTCAGTGTCTGCTCTTCCATTAAGAGAGGTGTCAGAGCTGGGTGCTGTATCTCAGCTGGGGAAATACTGATACTGAAGAGAGCAAGAGGGATGCTTCATGGCCCTGTGGACTACTCTGGTCTTTGTCATATTAGACTTTTTTTTTCCCAACAGCATGACAGTGTTGACATACATTCATTCAATTTATGATCGACTAATGCCTTGACCTTTTTCAACAAAACTGTCATCATCATCTTGTATTTGTACAGTTAGTTATTCTTACTCCAGTCTGGACTTTTACATGTGATGCTATTAGACTATGGCCTGTTCTTTCAAACCTTTTCTCCACTTTCTTCAGCTCATATTGATCCCAATCCATCCTTCAATTATGCAAGCAGCTTCTCCCATGCTGTTGATACTTTGCCATTTATGCTGCCCATCATACAAGTCATTTGTGAAAACACTGAAAGTGCCAGGCCAGGGCAGACCCCTCCATGTAGGTTTTATTTACTGCAACCCAAGCTTGATTTTTCAGGGAGGAAGTAGAAGATCTTCTGAGTTCAATAGCACTGAACAACTATCATGATCTCCTTAAAATGCAGAAGGTTTAGCCGAGGGTTGGAGTGAGTGTTCAGGGTACAGAAAAACTTAGAAGCAACTGTACATGTTGATAGGCTGCCAACTACTTGTAAAGAAGGCTGACGAGCAAGGTGGTTCTGGACTACTCCTGTGTCTAACTCTACCTATGCACACTGCCATTAAGTGACCAGATGGATCCAAAGATTCACCTTGTGCAAATCTCTACTAGATTACAGCAGCTGAGCCTCCAGCTTTCTGTCTCCAGAGCTGCAAATCCAGACTTTCACACATACAAAGTTAATCTGGAAAGCAAGTTTCTTCACTAAAACCCACAGAGGTGTCAATGTACCCTAGCACCCCAGAGGATTTTGTGCTTTTTGTGTTAGAAAGGTTTAGCTGGATCAAAAAGGATTCTTTGCATAATAAAGTGGAAAGTTTCCATCTGTGATATTCTTCATGGGTTGATACTAATGTATGTTGTATAGTCCAATAAATGAAATAATTAAAAATCAGGCTCCTGAAAATAAATATGAGACTATTTGGAGAGAAAGAAAAAAAGCCCCATTTTTTAAGAGAAATGAAAGCTTTGAGTAAATGCTAAAGAGTATGTTACATGCAGTCCTGAAAAACTGTCTATGAAATCTCAGGAATTTTTAGAAATCTATTGATTCCTTATGGCAAATGACTTATGTAAAGTTCTGAACATTAGTGTAATTAGGGTCTTTTACTGGTAAAACAACCCCAGCTACAAGAAGACTTAGTATAATATATTTATATACATATTTGTGTATTTCATAAACGGTTCACTGTAACATGCAAATTCCTTGGCTCTCAACACAGCTCTACACAGATGGTGAACTTTAGTCAGCTAAATAAGTGGAACATTCCACTTCAGACTTTTCCTTTTATCTTTCACCTTTCTCTGCTGTTTCCCTCCCATCTTTTCTGCCAGCTACTCCACAAAGAAGCCTGGGAACAACTATAAGGCAGTCTCCTCAGATTGTTTAATATTCTGTGAAGACAGAACTCTCACTCTCAGTGTGAGAGACTGGGAAGGTCTTCATTTCTCTCTTGGCAGCACTTTTATGCTGATAAATAACAGGTTGCTCTGTATGTTTCAGTTAGGAGAGAAGATCCTTGCGGGCTGACAACATTAACAGCCTTCTCCTAGAGTAGTCTAAACCCTTTCAGCTCATTTAGGGCATCATGTATGCAAGCTATACCTAACCTGCATTGAGATTTAAACTAGATCCATGCAATTCGTTTCCAATATCATCCATCATCCCTTGACCTGAGCCAAAGCACCACAACCATGTGCTGATTGTGCAATGATTTGATTGGCAGCTTCACTGATGCTCAGTGGCTGGGAATGGGGATGCTGTAGTCAATTTAATACTATCATGTATGGTAGATTTAATTGATACAGTGAATTCAAGGTGAGAAAGGCAACAAAAAGATGTTTAATATCATGATGCACCTATCAAATTATCCACGGTAACCTGGTTGTAGGATCTGATAGTTTTTGTTTTGATAAACCTACATTTGACATTTTTATAGTCCCTTGAAAAGATCCACAAGTGACTATTTCATTGCTTTCCTTGTAGTCTGTGATAACGTTTAATCACCTCCACTGACATATTTCCATTTGTAATTTTTAGAGCTTCTGCTCTCACTATCCCTTTGTCTTATTGATTCAGGAGCCATTGTACATTGGGTCTTTCTTCCTTGAGAACATTGTCACAGAATCCATTTGCATCACTGCTCAATTATTTTCCTGATACACTCCATGGATTGTATAATTTTGGCTCATATTGAGTTTCTCATTGAAACCCATTCTCAGTAATTTGAGATTTGGCTTCCAATTTTCCAAAATTACTTTAAATATGGAGTTGCTGGGTGTGTATGTATGAAATATTCCATCACTGGTCTCACCAATCCTTACATTAAATTGCCTTCCTGCTTACCACGTTTCTATACATATTTCAAGTTTGTCCTTCTCCAGTAGTGTCTTCTTGGTAGTTGATGTGAAGTAGCTCCTTTTCTGAGTCATTGCTTTAAAGAAGAGATTGCACAGCTCCAATCCTAGGTCAGACCTTTGATCCTAGGTGGAAATTTTTGCATTTATATATATTAAATATGAGCTGTGAAGTTAATCTTTACATGAAAGATATGTAGAAAAATGGTGACTGACTTAATTTGAGTTTTGTTGACTTAATCCCACACAGAAGCCATTAATTTCCCCTCTCAGACAAAACTGGAGACTTATCTGGTTTCTAATAACAACAACAACAAAATAATCTGTTCTACTCTGACCTGCAAAAGAAAGTTTTAAATAGAGATAGGCTATAAGCTGATATTTAGATTTAGATTTAAACCTTTGTATGGTCTGAACTGATAGCTGGAGAAATTGCTTGGAGACATTTGATGACCAGTCCACTTGCCTTAAGACTTCTTAAACTGCCTTACAACTGAAGGTGCAAGTCTATGTGCTAAATATGTCTGCAAAAGTGCGATTAGCCTGAGTGAGACAGCTAGCTATTTCCTCTGGCCTGAAGAGAGCTTGACATAAGTAAGCAATTTCTGTTTAGCAAAATAAATCTTTTCTCATTGGATTTTTTTCTTCTTCTTTTTACAGTAGCCTTGGGGACATTTTCCTATTGCTTTGGCAAATGAGTCAGACTCCTTTTACTCCCCTGATTTCAATAGTCTGATTACTAACAGTTCTTTCGTAGTGTAGCATGTGTAATGTTTTATTCTGCATACTTTATTGAGCATGGATGTTGGACTCTGGATTTTGGCTGGGACTGACCAGAAGAAGGAAGAGAAGGAAGATCTGTCTGGTCCATGATGAAAAGATGGAATTTCCAGATGTTGGGGGTTTTGTTTAAAAATATGTTCCCTCCTACGTGTGAAATACTCTAATTTAAAATAAAAGTTCAAAATAAAAAATGAATAAATGTATAGAAAACAGACTAGTTTCTTTTATAATCTCCTTTTTGATATTGCAACTTTAAATATTTCTTTTCTTCTTTCTCTAGCTCATGTTAATCCCACAGATACTCAGGATTATGGGACATTCATAGTAAGGTCTAATGATCTTTTTTTTTTAGTATGTTACAAAGGAGTGCAGTGAGCTAGGTGGTAACACTGATTCCTGACTTCTACTTTCTGATGTCCTCAGGAACAAGCCTCCATTTAATTTTTCCCAATCAGATGTGATATTTCTCTGCCTTTGGATCACCCTGTCAGTGTAAAAGGCAGGGATTCAGTGGAACACATAAATGTTTCCTGATTGAAAAGATGTCTGACCCTGCTTCATTATCACAAAAATTCATTATCACCACATGCTAAAATTAGACATAGAGTGATGAAGGTCACAGAAGGAAACATGTGTCCTGGTTCATGCAGCTACATATTGCCCAGGAATGTAATTTTCCACCAATGTCTCTTCTATCTCCTTGCTTTCAGGCTCCATCAGGATACAATAATCTGAGCCATTTCACCCCAGACCTCCTATTTTATTTAACCCTGGTGGTTTTTTTCCACCAGATATCCAGATCCTTCTCTGACCTTAACTCCCTCATGTTAGTCTCTTCATGTCTTGTATGAGAGAAGCATTTGTTTTCTGGGGTCTATACTTACAAAGGGCTGAAGCATTTTCATGACTCTTCAAGAGAAATTAATCTTCAAGGGAGTGCAAGGATGGAAAAAAATCAGACAAAACTGCAGAGGCAAATGAACACAGGGTTCTGCAATGCAAACTATCATGTCACATTAAGGCAGGCAGAAAAATTCTAAAAAACTGAAGCTAAAATCAGCCTTACAGAAGACAAGGTACATCTGACCCTCAGGCCAGTTGCATCCTGGGTTGCATCAAAGGAAATCTGACCAGCAGACTGAGAGAGATGATTCTGCCCTGCTGCTCTGGTGAGACCTCACCTGAAGTGCTGTGTCCAACTCTGGAACCCTCAGCACAAGAAGGACATAGACATCTTGTAGCGAGTCCAGAGGAGGCCTCGAGGATGATCAGGGGGCTAGAGCACTTCCCCTATGAAGACAGGCTGAGAGAGTTTGAGTTGTTCAGTCTGGAGAAGAGAAGGCTCAAGGGAGGTCTTATAGAGGCCTTCCAGTACCTGAAAAGGAATTACAACAAAGCTGTGTAGGGACTGTAAGGGAATGTAGTGATAGGATGATAGGGCAGTGGTTTTGGACTAAAGCAGGGAAGGTTTAGATTAGACATTAGGAAGACGGTCTTCACTATGAGGGTGGTAAGACACTGGAATAGGTTGCCCAGAGAGGTGGTGAAGGCCCCATCCCTGGAAACATTCAAGGTCAGGTTTGATGTAGCTCTGAGCAACCTGATCTAGTTAAAGGTGTCCCTGATTACTGCAGTGGTGTTGAACCTTTAAAGGTCCCTTCCAACCTAACACATTCTGTGATTTCATGATTCTATGAAATGCTGAACTGCTTCTTCTATACCATCTCTTCTGCTATTGCAAGCAGAATGTTCAAAAGCCCTCAGGCAGTCCCTCTCTACCTGCCTTCTTGGCCAGCCTAAAGTCAAATTCAGTTGCAGGAAGCTAAGGGAAACTGAAAAGTCAGGAATAAACCAAGACACTATCCTGTCCGAGGTGAATTTTCAAATGCTGGATGTCACCAAGATCATGAATACTGCTGTGACACCAGTCTGGGACAAATCCACTTTAGGTTCTTTGAGAGACACTCTGGTGATGAGCACCCGTATCGCACCCGAATATTAATAGCCTGGATATTTATAAATGATGAGAGGTGCACACTGCCCTAAGGTTAGCAGAAGTGCAGAGTTTAGTTTTGTTGATGTTGTATTTCTTTTCTTTTCCAGCAGTGAATACTCTTTAAATTACAGGAGAAACTTCCACCAGCCCGGATAATAGGGGCAGGGGATAAACCTGACCTATAGTTCTGAGTAATATATACCCCTCACCCCAACACTGCAAGATACTAGCTCAAGGCTTGTCAGCCTCTTGGGTTTTAATTAATGAAGTTCCTGTTAAGGACATTTTTTTCATCACTTGCTCTATTCCAACACATTTCTTTCATTTGAAACCTGAGCGCTCTGCCAAGCAGGCCCACAATGTCAGAAGGGGAGGGAGAGCCTGTCTAAACTACAGTCGTCTCTCTGTTCAACTTGATTCAATTTAGTAGAATTTCACTTTGTTGAATGACAAGATGCTGTATTTTGACAGTTGCCTATTTATGCTAAAGTGGAGGCATAATAAAATCAGTTTGGCGTCTGGCTCGCTCTATCTGTAACTTTTACTTAAGAATCTGATTTTTTTTTGGGGGCATTTTTGTTTGACTGACGTGACCATTTAGTTTCTGATTTGTTGTATTGGACTGTTTTCCTGTGTTGTTGGCGTGGGTTTTTTGTTGGGTTTTCTTTTTGTTGTTAAATAAAAGCTTTCTTAAGAAGCTGGCATTCTCTTCCTCGAACACACCCTTCTTCAGCTGCAAATCTAAAAAAGGAGACAGCATTGTTAAAAGGGAGGAATTTTTTTGGTTGTTTTTTTTTTCTCCTTTAAAACTTACTGGAAAAAGTTAAATGCAACAACTGAACGACAAACTATTACAGTTTGAAAGCAATGAATGCTGAGGCTGTGAGTAAGAGGCATTATGTTACTGAGGCAAAATCCCCCCTTGGCTTTGGTATGAAGTTTGTCTCATGATGGGCTGACAGATTGTATGTTGGTATGTGTGTGTTTGCATGTACACATGGCTCTGCACCTTATCATGTGACAGCTTTCCAGTAGTCCATTCAGAGATGTGACTGGCATTTTTCATCTGCTGTCTGCTCTTTCTCCTGCTTTTCCCGGGAGACAAGCGTGTGCAAGAGGGGATTTTTTTTGCTTGCTTTGTTTCCCCAAGGAATATTTTTAAGTGCTTGCTGGTTGTCCTGCTTTAGAGGCGGCAGCTCAGAGGTGGACATCTTGCATTTCAGGAGAAGATGGTGAGTTTCGTGATGTTTATTAATTTCTGGTGAATTTAATTCTGCAGCACAGCCTGGGCATTGAGAAATCTTTGTCCTTAGCCTTATTGCAGAAATTTCACTCAAGCCAGAAAAATTTTTTGTTTAGCTATGATCTTCATCCCAGAGTTTGTTTTGGATAGGGACAGGGAGCCCTAAGAACACCAAAGCCCTGCACTGCCACAAGTCACACTTGACACGGTACATTAACAGCAACCATTTCCCTTCCTCCCTAGATGAGTATTTCTGGCAGAAGGGAGACACAGCCTTTGATCTCAAGCTCCAGAATGTAACACTACACATTTAGTCCCATCGCAGCATTTGCAAACTTAATCAAATTTGTGAACTGACCCAAAGAGACTTGTGTCAGAGCATTTCTGTGCTTCTCTCTACCTCAAGATAGAAAGATTTTGAGAAGGAAGAAGTAGTAACACTGGTCCTGGGATCATCGGAAAGTAAGAGCTGCCTGCTAAAATAATGGTTTCCACAGGGTAGAACCCAGAAAGATAGGCCACCGAGGAACTATGCTACTCTCTCCTTACATCTCTTATCCAGACAATCAGAGCATAGACCTGGTTCCCTAACTTCCAGTGGGCACCTGTTACTCAGCCTAAGGGCCCTAGCTCTAGTCTTTGTTGCCCCAGTCTAAATCAGGCCTTGTCCTGTACAGATCCAGAGAGATTTTACAGCATTTCTGCAATACCATCCCTATATTCTTTTGTGCCTTGGGTGGTCTTAGAAGCTGACCTTTCCTTTGGGGTTTTCTAAAGAATGAGTGTCTCTGTAAGTGCACACCAAAAAAAAAATTTCAAAAGTAGAAAGCCCACATTTAAGCCCTGTAGTCAAGGACCTGCTTTATTTACATAAAAAAAAAAAGTCATGCTTTATGATCTCTATATTAGGTCCAATGCAAAATAAAATTTTGGTACTTTCTGAACAAAGTAGCTTGTCACAGTCTGCATTAATTATGATCACCACAAATCCCTATTCATGCCCAGACACCCTATTATCACAATTATCATCACAAGGTTTACGTTCAGTCTGAGCACTTGGTTGTATCCCTGTCTCCTGGAGGGAGGAAAAGCATTGACCTCCATCTTGTTTTCATGCCAGCAATGAGGAGGGCCCACCCCCACCATTCCTGGTTCCAGCTTTCATCATGGAGCTGGGACCTATCTTCCTAAGCAGCATGGCAGCCATGCACTGCTCTGCACCATGCATCAGTGCTAAAGCCATTCATAGGGTGGCGGCAGCTAGAAACTGTAACTGGAGCCTATAATTGCATAAATATATCATCTATCTTTATTGAGACCTAGTTGCCATTTCTGTAGTTTATCTTTTCTTACATGCGTGTTGCCCAAGAATTGCAAGCAAACAGTAATTTGAAGTGTTGACTTCATGCTAAGCCATCTCAGGGATATTGGACTGGAGGACCATCACCTGGATGACCTAATCTACTCCTTTGTAAGTAAAAGCATCACAGCTGCTGAGCCTGGGAGGTCCCCCAAGGGCCTTTTCTATGCAGAGATCCAAATGTCAATGGCTATATTCACCAAGACTCAGCAAAGAAACCAGACCTATTGATCTAGCCAGAAAATCAACCTGAAAGTCATACCATTGCACAGTATGAACCCACAAGATACTCAAGTCATTGGGCTTGGGCAACTTCAATCGCAGGACACTGGCAGATGAAAATGCCCAAGGAATCCAGTCAATGCACAAAATTATTGCAAGTATGATATTGTGAAAATTTTCCTGGCCCTGTAACTGATGAGTACTTTAAACCTGAGAAAAGGAACAAGAAGAAATCAAGAGGGAAGCAAGAGTGCACATGACCTCATGTCCCATGTCAGACTGCTGCCAATCTCTGATGAATCTGAGAAAAACAGGGAAAAAATAAACACCAAAAAATCAGCAGCCAAGTTATTCATCAAAGGTGGGAAAAAAAATCTTTCTGGCCTCTCTAGGCATCCAGTGGAAACCCTGAAGCATGGAATTAATTAAATACAAAGAAACATAATTAATTTAATTAAATGCAGTCCTTTTAGAAAGGGTTGCTCTGATTAATGCCTGCTCCTGCAAAGGCTTATGAATATATTTAGCCCTATTCCCAAAGACATTTGCAGGATCTTGATGAGAGCAGCTAAAAGCTCACTAGTATGAGTACAAGTGAATATGTTGCACTTACATAGTGAAAACAGACATAAGAAAGGCCATTTTAAACATCACCCTTAGAAAAGGCATCAAAACATCCCTTGGTTTAATATTTTTGGGGGTCAGGAAGCATCACGCAGATCACCTGGATTGACTCTCTGCAGAATGCCAACCACAAAACCTCACTCTGTCACTCTCACATTAGGTCCATCGGATTCTGATCCAGCCAGATCCTGCCACCGATTTCCATAGCATAACATTTGGTAGGGATTTTTTGATATATTGTTTTCACTGTCTGATAGCACTTGGCAGTGTCTCAGTTCAAATTTATTAAGTTAAACCATTTGCCAATTAAGTGGCAGACCTTATCATATCATTGGTCTTAATCAGTTCCCACATAACAAAACCCATTAAATAAAACATCCTAGATGAAAGATTTTGGAAACGACTCTCAGTCACCTCCAACAGAGTTTGGGAAACTAAGGCTCAGAGACTGACAATTTGTTACCATCGGGTGGTCACATATTTAGTAGATCTACTGTATTTCCTAACGTTCAAGATCTGGTGGAAATGGCTGTGCTTTTTTTCTTACCCTTTTTTAATTTCTTTTTTTTTTTATTTCTTTTTTTTTTTCCCTGCCAGATGTCTTAAAGGGTTGTTTTCCTAAAAGGCTAGAAGTCTAACTTGGAGAGATATGTTAGGTTTTATGACCAGCTTGTCACCTATCATAAACATTTTAGCCTGTAATATTACTACGTTATCTCCTCAATGCAGCTGACATGCATCATCTGCAGCTATCAGAAGTTACAGTCCCCTGCATCATCAGTTACAGGGCCAGGAAAATTTTCTCCGTATCAGATTTGCCCATGAATTCGGGTGTTGTTACTTTAACTATTGGAAGCAGTAAATATTACTGCAGAACTCATAGTATTTCCCCAGCTCACCACTTTTAACACTGAATGAGATTAAAAAGGGTTTTAAGAAACAGCATCATTATTCTAGGGAAATATTGCTAGTTTTCCAGTGAGTTTAAGTCTCTGCGAGAAACACTATAAATTTGAAAAGACTCATTATTTTTAATTCAGGCTCACGTTTGTGGTGTTAATTTTTTTCTTTTATTTCGTCTTAGTCAGAAGTAAAGCAAACGTTAATATACCTCCAGATAGGAAGCAGATGCAAGAGATCTTAGCTGTTCTTCCCAGGGCCTGTTAAGAGTTTTGGCTCAAACGTCAACATGAGTCAACATTTTACTTACAGTGACAGGTCGGTTTAGTTCCCTATTTAGCATTGGTTGGAACACTGCAAATCCCCCTTAGAGACAGAACACTGAGTGCTTAACAGAAAATTGTTCTAAACGCCATAGTGAAATTTTCCAAAGCATTTTGTGCGTTTTCTCCCCATTTCTTTGAAATTGCAGTGAGAAGGAATTTTATCATCAAAGTGAACAGAACTGGCAAGGCATGAATGAACACAAACCAAAGAGGCTCCTGATCGTGTCTGCCTTTGATGAGATCCATACACTGCACCTATGTGCTCTGTCTACAGGGAGATCCCAACTGTCATGCCAGTGTTTCATCTGCAAATTTCAGTTCTCCTCTGAAGAGGAGAGAGAACTAGTCACTTTGAAGAAGTGACTAGAACTTGCCTGGATTTCATACAGTTCATTGGGTCACTGATGAAATCCTTCAATCTTTTCTTTTTTTGTTAAAAGGATTTATTTTATTTTATTTATTCCTAGCTGGCCATGTAAGCAGTTGTTGGGCTGTCAGAGAACTACCTTCCACACAGGAACTTGCATAGTAGAGCACCCCAGGCCCTTGCAACTCAAGCTAGGCAGAAAGAACTTTGTGAAAAAAAATAAATCTAAAAGTAGCTACCTTGCAAAAAAATGCAAGAAAACAGGAAACTTGCCGGAGTTCAGATCCTGACTGTGAACTAGGTAGAGCATGGATTTCAACAAAGGCTTTTGCACAACTCAGACATAAAGTGCCCTCATCTGTTTGTCATCAAAAGGGGGACACATTTGCAAAGTGCTTTCATTTTTGAAGAGGCAGAATTTGCTGATGGAAAATATATTTGTTGAACATGGATCAATCAAAATCCTGGTTGATCAATAAAATTCTCTGTTTGGCAGTGAGGCAAGGAGTCTATTATTCAGCCTATACTGTGTCCCACATTAATTAAGGTGCTGCCAACTCTGGGTGCCAAACACTTAACAAAACAGCAGCAGGCTCTAGCAACACCCAACCGGACCATTATAACTTTGCCTAGATCTTCAGGTTTACATGGCACTGGGCGCTGTGTAGTTAGAGCTGAGAGAGATGTAGACTGTCATCAAGTGGGCTCAGATGTATGAACACCATGCCACCACAAATTAACTTTACATATAAACTAAAGCAAATTCCCTTTGCCCTCTCTTCTCCTGAGCTAGATTTCATTATCTGTCAAGGCCCTGATGCCAAAAGCAAATTTTTGTGTATCTGCCTCTGCTATCTTCTTTCACTTTCCACTCCCTCCAAATGAGTCCTGAATATGAACCCTGCTGTTCTTAATTTGGGAATATTTTAGGGGTTCCTTTATTTTTTCATTTGTTCCAAAAATGACCTGGCAAGTGGCATCAAAGAATTATTTGACTTTGACTTCCACAGTCATCCCTTCCTGCCCACAGGTGACCATAGCAAAGGGGGTTTGTGGGGCTGAGCCACTGAAGCCCATCTGAGCTGAGGATACTCCCAATCAATGGAGAAGGAGACACATCTGCGCCAAGTGTCCTTTCAGTCACTGTAGGGTGCTCGTGGAATAAACTGTGACATCATTTGCCTGCCTGAAGCTCGCAAAGCTTCAATGATTCTGAGATCAGAAACAGGCTTTAAAGAAAAGAGAAGTAATTTTCCTTCTAGCTGTCGAAATCCTGTATAAATGATCAGGTTGCAGGAAAAGGATCCTCTTACTCCACTGAATTTGATCACCCCTTCATAAGCTTTTTCCAAAACTCCAAGCTTTAAGTGGATTCTCTTCCCTGGGTTTAAAAACAAAGCACAGCAGAAATCTGGACAGAGATGGGGCAATCATTTTACAAAATATTATAAGGAGCATGATGTACTATTGCACTTTGACACTGAAAACATCAAACTGATACCCAGACTTTGCTAGCACGTTGCCAAGAAATTAATTTTGAGCTCTAATCTCCAATCTAATGTGATCTGGTAGATCACCAGTCGTCAGACTGGTGACAGCACTGAGTTTATTCGCCTTTGCTGTATAATTACAGGCTTATCTACACAAGGCAGCTGCTGTGAAGTAAACTCAGGTGTGAGTTTACAGTACACACTTTCTTTTGCACTGCTATCTCACCCAGACACGCATTCTACAGGTAAGCATGAAGTAGGGTGTTTTACTGCACTGGGCATTGGGATGAGATTTTCAAATCCCCAAAGGCCTTATTATTTGCTCATGTGAACTGCCCAAGAGTTAGGCACCTCACTGCTATCAATGTCAGTGAAAATCTATTCCAAAACCTCAGCTCAATCCCTCCCTGATCACTTTTTGAAGACAATGGAAACATGGGATAAACTGAATAAATAACAGGACTGCAGTAAAGACTGTACTGGGATTAGAAACTTGACATGCTTATCCTATATGAATAAGAATCAGATTTGCTATTGAACTGACTGTGATGAAAATGCAAGAAAGCTTTTGAGAAAGTTTGGAAGCTTTTCCTTCACTAATATATAGAAAGCAGATACTGATTCCTAAATAATTACTGAGACATGAGGTATGTTTCAACTGGAAAGCACAAAGCATCTGACTGCAAATATGATACATGGGAAGAATGACTCACATCCAAAAGGGGTTGATTCAAAATGGAATTATTTACTCTTGAAAGTGTCTGTTTATGGGGTGACTTGAATGAAATATTGAAACTAAGGATTAGAATGCATTTACACTAAGCAGGAGTTTCAGGGACAGATGTTTGAAGGAAGAGGGAATGTATTACATAGGGAAGGGAAGGTGGTGTATTACTGATGGAACATGGATATGAAGTCCAGAAAACAAATCATGGTTCTGTTTGCTGAGGCTTTCCACTGTTAACACTGTATATATCTGTCTTTTGGGCAAAAAGATTTTGCTATACCTCAATTCCCCACTCTACCCAGTAAGAAATAAAATAATACTGGGTTTTATGGTCATTATGAGGATTAATCCATTGACATTTCTGAAAGGACGTCCTGAATTCCTCAGCTGATGTTAGCACAAGAATTGAAGGAAGCATTGTTTTAGGGAAAAAATAAATAGCCAGGAAGGATTTTGGTTCAAAGGAGCTGGGACAAATAGTATGAGCATCCCTAAGCAAAATTTAGATGACTTCACTGCTGATAATAAGGGAGTATTTAACAGTTTTACTCTTGAGAGTAATCAATATGTTTAGAGGAAGACAGGACTTTTTTTATTAACCAGCAAACTCTGCTGGGTCAGTATTATAAATGACAGTTAATTTTTTTAAGTATTTACATAAACCCAAACAAAAAACCCCCACCACAGGTTACCCTTTTCTAGCATAAAATGTTCAAAGTATTCATTATATTGCAAGCCCAAAGCACTTAGCTCCTGGTCCTACACAACCTTGTGTGCAGCTTGAACACACATTTTCTATATGACTTACAGCAGAGAATAGCTTTCAAAATCATCTTTTGCTTGCTACAGTTGGTGAAGAAGATATTTAATTTATGGCAAAGGTTACATAAAAGGATAAGCCTTAAGAGGCAATACAGAAACTAAAGGCAATGGGTCTGAGATGACATTTCTTATTTAAAGTTACAGCATCTTTCATAGCTGACTATTGTTGGATGTCATTCTCCTCAATCCTCCTTGTATCTGTTAAAGTATTAAGCTAATCAAAATAGTAAATATTAATAAACCACAGCGCCTGCCATATCGTAAAAAGAATCAGCACTAGGGAAAAATTTATTTTTATGATAAAATATCACTTGACTAGCAAAAGCATTACAAAGCAACTTTAAGTTTCTCCAGAGCATTCATCCAGGTCTACTTTGGAAAGACAGTAGCATAAGTAGTGATCACCGCTGTAAACCATGTCTCCCAGCTTCTAGTTGGGGTTTCAGCTGCACAAGTATTTAATAGATAGATTCTTCTCACTTTAAGTGAGGTGTTGCATAGAAGTATTGTCCTTCAATACTACCTATATCATCAATGGGAGAGACATAATTGGTTGACCACATTAGGGAGTCTAAACTACCTATATACCTCAACTTTGCAGGCCTTAGAATATGGTGAGATAGTCTGGACCAAATAAATGCATTGGTTTAATGAAACCCTTAGCAAGTTGTATCTGTTCTTAAAGGACCTGATCCCATGACCAATAAAGTCAGTGGAAAATAACTACGCTGACTTAAATGAACAATCAAAAAGCCAGCAGTACCTACAACTAATACCTAAGGCAAAAGCAGGGGCATCAAAGTGGTGGTTATGAAAAACTGAGACTGATCATCTCTGTGGTCTAAAGAGTGACTCTAGGTGAGGTTCATTTTGGGGTAGTACATTCTGAAGGATTTATTTCTTTTGAAATGTTGTTTCAGAATTTTCTGCTCTGTCCTGAAGGCTATAGGGGATTCCTGCAACATGCTGTGAAAACAGCCAAGGACGATTTTGGTTTATCCTGCAGTCTTGTGGTATGTGTCCCAAAGAGAAGGCTTTTGAATCCAAAACAGTGTATGGAAAAATGTTCTACAAATGTGGGGGGAAACAAAAAATCACCTTCATCTTTATTTTTTTGAGATGATGTGTCATAGTCTTTCTAGTTAAAGTGCTTTCACTAGCAATCTGCTAAGGAAAATATGAAATAGGAATATTAAAAAGTGGAAATTAGACATTTGCCTTTTTAGATACATAATAAACAGTCAAACATAATTAGTTTCAAAATAAATGCTAAGTATAATCCACCAGTACTGTATCCAAAATGAAAAGAAACCACGGAAAAGATCTGCAGAGCAATGTGTTTGGCATCCACTCTGCTTCTTGGAGTCACTCCTCATAACTGTTCAGGGCAGGATTTTCTATGACATCTCTTTTTGTTTGCACAGTAATCAGTCAGTCAAATATGCAATCAGTCCTCAAGAAAAGAAGAATTTCATTTATGCTGTGAACTTCAGATCACATGGAGAAGGACCGTATTAGGTTCATCCAAAGAACATGGTTATATACCAATGTTAATCTAAGGCACACACACACATATATATATATATCCAGTACTAAAGTCATGTCTTGTTTAATATTAAAAAAATACATAGCCTTTTGTATTCTGTACTTCTGCCAAGACCTACAAAAAGCCTAAGGTACTATGCCTACAGACAGACCATGGTTTTATCCTGGCTTGTGGTCTGCATCTTCTGTCTTTGTACTTATTATATTGACTTTGTTGCTCTAGTACAATGAAATATTATTATATTCTCTATTGTAATACTGTTAAGTTTCATTTTCAAGAAGGGAAACTGAAGATCTAGGTAATGTAGCCTAAGACATGAACAATATTATTAGGAAGGTAAAGTGAACCCATTCTTCCAGAACTGGAATTTTTAATGGAAAAAAAAATATCTTCAACTGGAAACGCAGAAGTCCTAAATCTTCATATGAAATTATTATTCAGTATAGCAAGGGTTTTAAGGAATAAGGATCAGCTTTCTGCTGTCTTCCTAATGTTTATTTTATTTTATAGCCTCCCTGATATCTTACTGTCCCAAAAATAAGGAACTTCTTAATTGGATATATGAAGGTCTGCATAGAAGAAATACTCAAATCAAAAATACTTAGAACAATACAATAACTCTGAGTCTAAGCAATTAAAAATGAGGAAAGATTATTGTGGAAAATTGTATTTTAATCAAAGTCACACATTAATAATAGACACAAGTTTGTTCTTACAGTTCTGCTCCATACCTACAGTGCTCTAGTTAATATACTACACCCTCTCCCCCACTCAAATTTTAAAAGGATGGAACAAGCCTTGAAAGGTCATCTAGTCTATTGTGGGAAACCAGCTCCAGGTAAATGATAGCTATATTGTTCCCAACTCCCAACAGATGCTTGTTTTTCCTGTTCTTAAACACCTCCCGTGTTGGAGACTCCACAGCCTCGCAGAGCAATACATCTCAGTACTTAATTACATTTGTGTTTACATTTTCCCCATGGGCTATTCTAAATCTTGTTGCAATTTAAACCTATTATTTCTTGTTCTACCTGCACTAGGCAAGAGTACAGTTTTCTCCTTTCCTCTTCACTGCTAATTTCACATATCTGAAGGCCATTGTCACATCTCTGCAATATTCTCTAAAAAGAAACTAAATAATCCCAATTCCTTTCATTTGCAGACTTCTTACCTTTCATTTCCTAGACTTCTTACCATTCTCGTTAAACTTTTGTGTGTCTTTTGCCACCAGCCTAAATATTTCTTGTATTGAACACAATAATTCAATTTAAATTTAGCCAAACCAAGAGGAGCAGAAGGATTGCATCACATGTCTTTTCAATAATATTCTTTATTGTCTTTGTGAAATTTGTTAGCATCCATTTATTTATTTTTTGGAAATTAATTTAAGTGTGCTCTGGTCTATGAATATTCTTTCAGAATTCACTTTTGGATGCCTGCATAATTCACGTTCTGTGTATTTAAAGAGCTTTTTCTCCCTATCTCAAATTCATTCATGAGGGCACTGAATTTTACCACAGAAGACAAAACTCTGCTCATGACATACTTTCTGGTAGGAAGTATAGCATTGGCCACCCTTAGTCTCTCAGCAATTTTTTTTTCTTCCATTTGACTTGTTCCTAAGAATGCTGTTTAAAACAATATCAAAAGCTTATTAGAGGCAAGATAAAACATTTACACTTCTCCCTTATCCAAAAGGTCTGTTGCTGTGCCAGAAAAATAATTTAGTTTGGTTTGGCAAGATTTCTTTAAATAAAAATAAAAATCAACAATGGCAATTTTTCCTCTTCTGCTGTTTGGCAGATACTGCAATTCTCACTTATCCGCTCTGGGCCATCGAGTCAGCTTGCTTCAGGATTTTGATGGGAGACCTAAACAGCTTGATTTGTGGAACAAGTTCCTGAAGTGCAGTGTTTCTTTTCTTCCTTCCCCCCCAAACTATCTACGTTGGCTGTAACAGTGCAAACAGACTGGAATCCTGTTATACGTCGCCATATTTGTCTAACAATGATGATAACGGTGGCTGTTTCAACATCAACTGCAGCTCAGCCTTTGATTCCCAAACGTAGGATTAAAAAATAATATTTTTTTTTCTTAAAGTGTGTTCTGCTTTGCAGCTAGACCTCAACTACATTGGGTTAGAAGTAGCAGATGTGCTACTACTGTTACCCCAGCAGCTGACCTGGATTATGCATCATGTTGGGTACTGCTAACAAAGGGGCTACTGTCCCTATTCCCACCCCAGGAGCACCAGCTGTGGGGTTTTCTGCACCGGCCTCTGCATGCAGATCTGCTCAGCTGGACATGAGCCAGATTTGACTTGAAAGCTGAGCAGCTTCGTTAGTGCAGTGCTGTGCCTAAACAGACCCGTAAGTCCTGCTGAAAGTGCTGGGCTGCTCTCCACCAGCCACCTGCTGCTTTCGAATTGGGGCCGTAGTTGTAGTGCAGACGATGCGAATGCAGGTCTGCTCTGTGCAAAAGGCCATGCTAGCAAACCCACGTTGGGAGACATATTGAAGAACTGGTTGCACCTTCACTTTGGAGAGAAAAAGAATGTTTCTGTTAGTTCAGTATATTTAACAGGACAATTTAAAGCACTTTTCAAATGGTATTCTTTCGTGTCCCTAAATGTCCTTTTAGACAACAAGACAAGTGTTAATATTCTTTGATATTTTTATTTTTTTTTCCCTCTAATCGATGAAGACAGTGAGGAAAAATGGGTGACATTGCAGAGTGGTTTCCAGTCCATGTCTCTACTCAGTGGCCCTGCAACACCCAACCTCTGGATCATGGGAGAGATTCAGTTTTCAGGATACTCCTATGTGGTTCCTAGGAGAATGAGAAAGCAGAGGACAGCTCAACTAGCCTGCAGATATGTGCAAATTGGGATATCCTTGGATTTGACCTTTATTTAATGAACACGCCTTAAAAGTCCATGTTACCCACAACAAACCCAGCAGAATAAGCCCCTGCTTTCCAAACATCTTGACCCAAAATCCCCAAAGAGCCATCAGATACTTATCACATGCTTTAGAAAGAAGAAAGGACTCTCCAAAAGTCTGTAGGAGGAGGAGAAGCCAATGGCTCCCAGATGTCCCATTGCTTCCCTGAAGAATAATCTCAACTGGGTGCGCTGGTTAGCCCAACAGAGTTGGCTTTAATTCATTGGCTCCTCCCCATGCCAGTAATTTTGGGTCTCTAGGCATCAGTGTAGTAAGGCTGCTGCCTGCCACATGCAAGGTAAAGAAAAGATCCACACCTGGACAGCTTGCAGACTGTATGTAACTTAGGAGACTTCATTGCCACCAAGATGACATACAGTGTGCCCCCTGGCTCAGAATCATTGCTGAAAGTAACTTTTAGTCTTTGTATTTCACATTCTCAAATTGCTGCTTGACTCGCCACCAAAGCCCAGGGACAGAATGGTGAGAGATTAGTGTCTGTCACGTAATGGCTGAAGAAATGAGTCTGTCTTAGCTTTCTTAGTATTAATTCTGGGACGCCTCCTGCTTAATTCTCAGAATGTAAAAAACAGAGAAGATTTAGTTGACAGTACATTTGCAAAAAAAGCTCAGAATATACAAATAAGCATCTTGCAGCAAGAAGAGGCAAGTTCTAGAAAGGGAAAAAAATAGTCTGATGCATGTCATCTTGTGGTTTTTTGCTAGATTAATGAAAAGCCCACACAGCATAATTATGTTTACAATAAGCTTACAGGAGTTTTCCCACAAGGTAGAGGAGAGTCATAGAGGGATCAGGTTAAACCAATTATTTAACCTTTACAGAGCTAGACTTGCAAGTGTTTCAGAAGGAGGGAAAATGGACTATTTTATTGGTTGCTTACGACCATGTTTTAAAATAGTGGTCTCCTTTTTTATTCCATCATGTTGCAAAAGAGCATTCTGGCAGATCCAGCTCAGATGACCAAGAAACAAATTGCTGGATGCCTAGATGACTTAAATATTCCACTGCTAGCACAAGTTTGCTTTTAACTACTATGAGTAAGTCTCCTCACAAATATGTCTGGTAAGGCTCTTCACAGAACGTGGCCTCCAGATTGAGGGGTTTTAATGATAGAGTGAAACAATAAATCATCAAGCTTGACTGGAAGTTGTTGCATTCACTAAAATCAAGATTTCCTTTTCTGAAGCTGGTCTTTTGGGCTTGAAACAAGTAGGCAACAGTGGAAAGCACTGAAAAGAAAACAATACAGTATCATTTATCAGGCCTTTTGCAATGTCAGCTCACCATTGTTCTTGTTTAAAAAAATTCATACTTCTTGGCTTTCCTAATTCATCAGAGAGACATGCAGTTGTTCTGGTTTAGACATTAGCATTTGTTTTGTTTATTCCAGTTCCAGTGGGCAGAAATCAAGTAAACCTGATTAATTCAATGGTCTACCTATAATTTCTCCAAAGGATATGGCAAGCCATGATAGACTAGAGCTTGAGAAACATAGATATAACACCCTAGGGGCTAAATTCTATGAAAGCTGTTGACAGAGCATCTGTCTAAATGATCTTCCAGCTAGTACTGGGTAAAATATTTTTTTCTCTTTATATTTTTATTTTGCTGACAATTTGAAAATATGGGGGAAAAAAAACAACTTTAACTGCTCAAAATTCAAACACTTTGTCAAACTCCATCCTGGGGAAAATATTCAGAACACTTCATGTGTTTAAAGTGGATTTTTTTTTCACTGAGATATATTAAAAAAAAGGGGATTTTGAAACAAATCATCATTTCTGTCAAAAAATACCGAACAATTTCATTAAAAAATGCTGTCTGAACCCCACCCAATTACTAGTTATAAAAACTGCAGCCAACACCATGCTTTACACAGCAGATAATAATTAGCTGGCATATGAGAAGAATGAAAATAATATCCAAATGGCCAATGTGGGGCTCTCCAGCTACTTGCTCCAAAGCTGCTCATGTGTGACTTACATGCTGGTGCTACACATAGGCTAGGACCCACTGGGAAAATCATCCCTCTAACTGCCAAGGAAGCCACACACCACGGGCATCCCAGCCTGTGCTGAGACTGAGCACCCTGTTTAGAAATGAGTAATAGGACCCCACAGGGAGATGTTAACCTTTTCCACCTGTGAATGCCTCCTGGCACTCCCCTGCTCCTTGATGTATCTGATTTGGGTAGGGCATGTCTCATTTGTATGGTGATTTTGGCAAGTAGCTCACGGGGTCAGGGAGGTACACTGCTTGATGTGTGCATGGGCTGATCCTTCTTCTGTGTCCTACCGCAGGTGAAATTTGCTCTTTAGAGGGAATCCTGGTGGCAATGACCAACAATAAATTGGCTTCTGACCTACCATAGAGCTACCTGCTCAAGAGACAGTTAAGTCTGCAGGCACAAAGCTTTACATTAAACTAGTCAAATTTCTCATTGGCTTTTGCACAACTTAGATGAGATAATGCCTTGAACACATCAAGAGCAAGGTCAAAGATTTTCAGTCACAGGGTTTCCAGTTCAGCAACTCAGTTCCTATTTGAGCAACAAAGATGTGCAATTTTCCAGTTGTGCTAGTCAAACATGAGGGATTAGTAATCTTTTCACACCTCTGAAAATTAGGCCAATTATCTAGATGCCATAAAGCAGTTGGCTGACTTAAGGTCTCATCCAGGAGTGGGAGTGGGAATAGATGTAGTAATGACCTGAGGTTTTTCCATTGCATGTATTCCTCTCATCATTTTACCTGGAGCAGTCAAAGTACTACAAAGTCAAGCAGAGATACTAAGCTGCCTCATAAATGGATCACATATTCTGATTCATCTGTACAGCTGCAAGTGGACTGTAACAAAGCATGGACAAAAGGTAACTTCTTGTGACATGTCATCTCTAAGATTATGCCTTGGCTCCTAGTGAAAGAAAAACATCTAAGCATCCTCTGTCATAATAATTATTAAGATTGCCCAACAAATACTAATAAAACACTAATTTTCAGTTCACTGTGACTTTCTCAAGATTCTGTTCTGGGGCTCATATTTTGCATTTTGGTTGCTTGTCTATAACACTTTTTTTTTTTCCTTTTTTGGAGGGGAGACATTTAGGGTGAAAGGTTTAGCCATTTCCAAGAAGAAGCAGATAAATTAATTTTTGGTATTAAATTCTGGGGGCATTTCCTTTGATTTCTAATGGGAACTTCAATTTTTACAGCTGGATGCTTGCTCTGGATGGGATGAATCTTTTTCATTCCCCTGTGAGAATCTGCCCCGAATTGGCAAGGTTTCAGGCTTTTGATAAACCACAATTCACACAGTTTAAGATGTTAAGCAACCTCCCCAAAGCTTCTCCCTGACCTATTATTGTTATCTCAAGTGGCAGAAGTCTGAGCGGGTGATACAGAGGTTCCAGCCCTGCTGATGGCCTATATGGATGCCAGGACCATAATTCCTGCAGGAAAGTCTACTTTTGCAGTCTGCCTTTTTAAAAACATCTATTAGGAAATGAAACAAAAAAGTGTTAATTCCAGGAATATGCAAAGGTTAGGAATCACCATATTTAAGAGTGCTTTTGCAACTTCAGTTTGGTTTCTTGTGCCTGAGTGGTGCTCGTGCAGATTTTCATGACTCAGTGACTTCCTACAATTCCCACTCACCCCCACATCATTCAATGAAAGGAGTTTCTGCTTTGGGAACCGATGTTCTGTGAGAAGGAGGTTTACTTTCAGTACTGCTATCTCAGTGCTTTCAAATCCTGGAAAGGGTAAGAAAAGAACAGAAAATGAAGGTTGCATGAAAAGAAAGTATAGTGTCTTGATTTAAATTAGTTGAGCTGGATTCACTTTTATCCTGGTGTCCCTTAAACCCATCTTTGGTCACTGAAACCAATCTTTCCCCCCACCAAGACATTAACCATGCATTATCTTCTAGATATCTGATAATATCACAGCTTCTGACTTGCAGAAGCAGCGACCGTTCCTGACTGCAGCCAAACTCAGCATGCAAGATCAGGCCCTGTGTTTCACACCGTGTCCCCCCTAGATCTCACTTTTCATCGGACTCCCCGTGCCTTGGTTCTACTGCAGACCAATGGGGATGACAGCTCCCCCTCCTCTCCATTTTGGGAAGACTGATGAATGAATGTTTGTGAAGCCCGTGGATCCTGCGGTGGTGAAGCCCACAGGAGAAGCCACAAGGAAATTAATAATTCTGTCTTTGGAATGAGATTTGTACTGTAAATAAGGCCTGGGGTCACACTTCAGATAATAAGCAGAGAACAAACTATTGAATTAGGAGAGCACCATCCATTTTGAATGAGGTGGTGGAAAATATACTAGGTGTTCGTTTAATTAAAGACGTGTAATTCATACACACAAGGGAAATGATTTAAGGTTCATTTTTTGAGTTAAGAATTGATTTGCAACCTTAATAAAGTTCTTTTAAAACAGTGTGTGGGTGGCATGTATGTTTGTTACAGCCTGCCAGCCAGGTAATTCAGTGAGAGAGGGAAGCTTTGAGCTTTCAGCCCCTGGTCATTTCTTATGGATAATTCACTACCTGCACATCCTTCCTGGAAGCTGCTACATGTATGTTACTGATGGCTTATAAAAACAAAACAAAACCAAACCAGAAAGATGTAATGCAATATTTACTTAAAATCCCTGTTTTGGGAAATCATTGAATCATGTCTGTCTTGAGGCATTGTGGTTCCTTTTCTAAATACTTCTTACTGAAGATATTTCACCATAAAACAACTAGTCTTAGGGCTGTCCATTTCAGGGCCAGGAAAGAATTGTTTGAAAGGCGACTCTCAGCCCTTCAAAATTAGAAATTCTTTGTTAAAAGACCCTCTATTTTCTTTAAGATCAAAACTCAAGCTTTGAGAACATGGGTTATTATTTCAAGGGATTTTAAAAACTTTTCCTGGGTAGACCAATGTGGGTACCTGGGTTTTTACCTGTGAGGGTAGAGGGATTTTTAATTACACAGCAGACACCTGGAGTTTGTTAGAGCTTTTGCCTGAACCCACCTGCATCCTTCATGCTGATCCCACTTCCAGTTTCAGACGTGGTCTGACACTGTGGAAACAGAAGATTGATTCTGCACAGTGAAGCTGGTGCATCTTCCACAGCCTGGCAGATTCCCTGGCTGTACATGGCTGTGTCCCAGTTTGGGGAGATTTGTAGGGGGTCTGGATTGTAACACTGAGCAGAAAGCTCAGGAATTAACCATCGGGGACATTTGGGGGTAGGGCAGAGGAAGAAACCTTGATTGAAGTATTACTGTCCCTCACGTGTGTGTCAAAGCAGGGAGGGAAGCGTCAGAAAAAATGACCAGAATGAGACTGCTTAAAATGAGAAAATTTGTCCAATATCCAGTGCCATGTGTCTCTGGCTACAATTTGCCCTGTATCATATACATAGCACCAAGCTACTATGGGGGCAGAGATAGACAACTGGGTCAGATGTAGTTTTAGGGGTGCAACAACAAAGTGGATACTGCTGTTCCCAACCCTTGCAATGAACTGTGCACATTTAGACGAGGAAAATCCCCAAGAAGCATAACTCAAGTGCATCTCTAGTTTAAGTGTATGCAAGCCAATGAAATCATAAACATGTTTTCACTAGCAGGCAATCAATGATTTTTTTTTTTTGCAAATGCCAGTACCTCCTGTCAAGCACCTACATGTGCTTTGTGAACATCTAAAATTGAGGCAGCCTGGCAAAGGAAAGCATCGAGCCTCTGCAGGTCAAACAGAAGTCACTAAAAACCAAGATCTGAACCTGCAATATTTAACTTTCACCACTCATGGCTGTATAATTTGTTCCACAAGTTAAATAACACTTTCCTGCCTTAGTGATGCACTTTGAGAACAGTGGCCAAATTCTAGTGACAGATACAAGCAGTCAGAAGGCACTTTAATGGGAAGAAGAAGCTGGCTTCTCACTGAACACAAGCTGCCCACAAATCCAAGAGCATTGTCTTCTGGCTTTCTGGAGAATGGGTGTGTGTGTGTGTGTAAAAAAATCCTTTTATCTCTGTCCACTCATTCCTGTCTCTTCTCTCTTTCTCTCCTGTATCTGTCTTTTCCTCTCACTAAATAAAAAGACAAGGCTGCTTTTCTGGGCCTCCCAGAAGAGTTTGAAACAATCCTAAAAATGCCGCCAAAAGGACTGCAAACATCTCTCTCCCTAGGATTTAATTAGTAGAAAGAGCTGTACAACCAAGTGTATATTTAAAGCAAACTAGTAGTATTTGATGAAGTCTAACATGCCAATTTGTGTCTGGAAAAGAGAAGGGGTCTGGGCAACACCTTTGCTGTCAAAAAAAGAGAGAAAAAAAGCAAGCCAGTGAAGGCAATAAATAATATTTGTTCTGCTGCCAGGTCATCAGTTCTTATTCAACCAGCCAATGCAACAAAAGCTGCAAAAATGTACTGCAACCTTCCTCTACCCCTCCCTGCCTCTTCTGCTCTTTCTCTCTTTCTCTCTCTCTCTGGGATTGGCTTATTTAAAAACTATATTTCTGCCTAGGCATTCAAAAATGCTGAATGCCTCAAGCAAACTAGTAGAATAAGCATGTTTCTCTACTGTTTCTTGGCAGCATCCACCGCCTGAGTCCTGCTTTAAATTAAAGCACATGTGGCTTGAGTTTAGCATTATCATGAAAATGAAATTACCACTTTAGAAAAGTCAAGTTATTTTGGAAGTGAAAACTGCAGGTCAGAGCCCACCAAAATTCCAAAAAACTTGCTGGAAAAATGTCTTGATGAAGGTTCAGAGCTGCTGCTGTGGACAGTGCATCCTTTTGGGTCCTGATTTATGGTCTCCCCTCACATGGTTTCCTACATTTGTTTTGTGCTCCCAGGAAAACCTTGCAAACCTTGTCTCTTTGTCACTGGCTCCCTCTGCAACTTCTCCTCTGGAAAGGGGAGAAAGAAAAAAAAAAAATCTATCAGAAATCAGCAACATTGACCCGAGGCTCATCCGATTGTTTTGAAGTCCTTTTGAACATTGCCCTGGGAGTGGTAAATACACCAAAGCCATGTGGAAGCACTGATTGGTTGCTCAGCTAAAATTCTTCAGTGTTATTACATTAATTTCCTTCCTGTCAGATGAAGGTTACGTGGAGAGGAAACAGGAGCCCACACTCTCCCAGCTTGGAATAGGTGATCCTGGACTCTTTTTCATGCCAGGAGGTTTGAGTGGGTGGTAAATCTCATCTGTTGCAGCAACATGGTGGTTTGAACAGGGTTTGGGGTTTACGTTTGTGTGTATGTCCTCCAACATGTGTATATAAGTATTTTGTTACATCAACTATTTATGTTTCTTTTCCTCTGGGCTTGTTATGATGCAAAATTAGATATACCTGGTCAAAAATAAAAATAGATATCAAGTACCACAGCTCCTATTGAGAATGTACAGAAGTGGATATTGGCTTGTCACATCATGGTGGTATTGGATGTAATCTACAGGATGTCACTTGCCAGAATCTGAACTATACCAAATTTGTGGATTGTTAAAGAAATATTGTCAGATGGGCTTGATTCTTTTGCTTCACAGCATTGATTTCATTTTATTGCAATTTCACTAGTTTCAGGGGAGTGAATCCAGTCTCTGGGAGGGTTGGGAAGGAGGAGGAGTCAACCGTCAACATGCCAAATAGCACAACCAAAGTTGGAATGACCAGTGCATTGTATAATCCTGTGGAAACATGTACAATGATTGTGCAAATGGAACTGGGAATTTAGTTAAGTAGTCAAGCCACAATAACTCACCCTGTTCCCTACACACATAAGAGTGTACACTCATACACACAGAGAGAAAACTGGGTGTGAAGAAAATAATTCTTCAGTCAACACCTTCAGATATTGTTGGAAGGACAGGGGAATGGTGGGCGCCAAAGAAATTTTCTCCAAGCAAAGACTTAGCAATAGTGCCTTGCCTGTTGAGGTTTGCCAACATGACTGGAATTGGTGGTGAAGTAACTACCGATTTTCAGAGAATTTAGATCAGGTCTTCATCTCTGTCATGAACCATTTGGGGAAGGGAAGGGAAGGGAAGGGAAGGGAAGGGAAGGGAAGGGAAGGGAAGGGAAGGGAAGGGAAGGGAAGGGAAGGGAAGGGAAGGGAAGGGAAGGGAAGGGAAGGGAAGGGAAGGAAGGGAAGGGAAGGGAAGGGAAGGGAAGGGAAGGGAAGGGAAGGGAAGGGAAGGGAAGGGAAGGGAAGGGAAGGGAAGGAAGGGAAGGATAGGAAAGGAAAGGAAAGGAAAGGAAAGGAAAGGAAAGGAAAGGAAAGGAAAGGAAAGGAAA